>CM040102.1:19297704-20684579 GCA_022496805.1 Pohlia nutans | reverse complement strand
TGAAGGAATGTAGTCTGCTTTGGCGATTGTGTCAATATTAAATCACTACAATTAAATCACTACAATTAAATCACCAATATTAATTGTCACCAAACAATTAAATCACCAATATTTTCAAATATTGCATTACCAATATTTGAAGATATCACACTACTCAGCAACTATTGGATTAGTAGATTTGAATTAACATGACATCACGAGCTCACACCACTCAATTCATCAGAATGCTCAAGTGATGAACACATGGGAGCAGGAATGCAAATATTGTATGAAAATCAACTAAAGCATCAAGGTTATGAAGAACATTCTTATGCCACATTACATAAAAGATCGAAATACACAAGAAATTGTCTTCAACATTTGTTCATAAATGGAAACCATTGGATACTTACTCTCATACAACCAAATAATATACATTACCAAGCCATAATATATGATTCCAAAAAACCTCAAAATTGTGTGTTACCACATGACATAAATCAAAAACTCTAACAACTCATGCCTTCTATAACATTCCACTATGAATATGCAAACGTTTTGCAACAACCAAACAATTCATCATGTTGAGTGTTTGCATTAGCATATGCAAGTGATATTGCATATAAAATATATCCTGAAACATCAATATACAATATTTCTAATATGAGACAACATCTAAGAGACTACATCACACAATCAAAAATAATACCATTTCCAAAACAAAATATTATGGATTAATATATACTAATATCACTTGCACAATATATATAAACCATCTTTGAATAAAAAATATACTTATCTACACAAACATATACATACCACTATTATATGTATTATATAATATCATTTATACCAATTCCTCCCTATATATGTTCCAATGTATCATAAGATATCAATCGTCACTGGTAATGCGAAGAGCAGCGAAGCCCTAGTTTAAATAAAAAAAACGGGCCAAATTTCACTTAGTAAGATCTTCCTCAATGGAGCTCAAATATCCCTTGGAGAGGTTACTATGCAAAAAGTAGAAAACCGCGTGAGGTAAACTATAGGGTCCTTTTTGTTCATTGGAGGGAAAATTTCTATCTAATTATAAAATTTTATATGTAATATAGGACACTTTCAATTCAAGTAAGAAATAATTCAAGAATATATTTAGAATGTACTTAGAATATTTCTAGAGTATACCTCGAATATTCCATTTATGTGATAGCCCCCATTAAAAAAACTCTTTTAACGCACATGATTATACTAAATACATAGTGACCTCCCCAAGAAAAATCCATTAAATTTTTAGACAAGAAACAATGACTATTCTTCCCATGAACAAAGTTCTAAAATCATGACAATGGTAATAATAATAAATTGCATCAAAGTTTGATTCAATAAATAAAAAATCCTAATGTTATTGGAAAAAATTGAAACCGAATGTATGTCATAAATTATCCTACACACACTACAGCATATTCAAAAAAAAAATTGAAGATTTTAAACTGTCAATTAGTTATTAGTTATGACGAATTTTGAAGTGTGAAACTACTCATGAGAGATAGTGTATATCAAACTCATTAATTCAAATAATGATATTGTAAAAAATATAACTTTATTGGGACCGCAATTTACATCATTGAAATAAATAAAGAACATTGCATGTGCTGGTCAAAAAAGAAATAAATTTGAACAAAAAGAAGTTAACATAGGAGCTACTCAAAACTGCTAAAAATATAGGAGGCCAAAATTGAGTAGTTTTTGGTCCTTTAGGATTTAAATCCTCTTTGAACAACAAACAATTCCCAATTTTTGAACACGGCCAATTACATTGATATGTGGCCATTTTGTATCATAAAATGAAAGTTCAAAACGTATTTTTTTAATAGTTATTTTGTGTTTCAAGTACTATTAAACTTCTTGCAAAACGAAGACGAAAGACTCAATGTTTTTTTTCAAAATTTTAGATTTTTTTTTGTTTTGGAGGTTGTAATCCATTTCGCATAAAACCTTAAAAATATCAAAGAATTCAAGAAATATAGTACGTTTTGTATTTTTGGCATTTTCCTTTTCCAATTGTCCATGATGGAAGAGAAGAAGAGGGAGAGAGGGAGAGAGGGAGAGGAGGAGAGGAGGAGAGGAGAAAATGAGGCAAAGGGTGCGCGGCCGCGCACCCTATAGCCCACAGCAGACTAAAAATAGAAAAAAAAAACTTTTTTTTTTTTTTTTTTTTTTTTTTTTTTTTTTCTCTGGTGCATCCTCCGCCGTTTAGGGTTCAGCCGCCGGCGGCTGAACCCTAAATTTTTATTTTTTTAAATTTCTATTTTCAGGGTTCATGAGCCCCAAACAAAAAAGAAGACGAACTCAAAAAAAAAAAAAAAAAAAAAGTTTTTTTTTCTTTTTTTTTTTTCTTTTTTTTTTTTCTTTTTTTGTCTTTGGTGCGGGCGAAGGATTTGCGGCTGCCACAAGAGGAATGAAAAAAAATAGAAGAAAAAGAAGAAGACAAGAAGGAAGACAAGAAGGAAAATAAATTGAAGACAAGAAAGAAATAAGATAAATGAAACAAGATAAAGAAAAGATAAAAGAAAAAATAAAATAAAAGATAAAGATAAAAGATAAAGATAAGAATAAAAATTAAATTAAATAATTGTTTGTTTACAATGAAAGTAATTGTAGAACGACAAAAATGGTTGTTTTTTAGAGAAATTTTTACACAAAAAATTTTAAGCAAGATTTGCTCATGAAATGAACGCACTTGACCAAGTGCATAAATAGCGAATTGCGTGATGATCTCTATTAAGACATGTTTGGGAAGCTCCAACTTCAAAATGGTAGGCATGAATTAGTCACAAAATGACTTCTCACTTGTACATCCTATTAGTCTCTTGACTTCAATATGTCTCCAAATCAAGACACATATGATGGAAAAAAAATGGATATGATTCCTTACTATGCCAATCACAATCGGGGTCCCGATTATAATCCATAACGATTCTCCCACTGAATATTACCCTCGATATTACCTAAGGCAGAGCACCAAGACTTGTCAATTTAAAGATTTCAACCTATTTAGAGCGATGGTTTTCAACGATAAAAAATGTAGCAAATAAAAGTTTGAGTTTAATAACCAAGCCAATTTTTAATTAATTTTGTCACAATGTATGATTTTGTTCTAAATTTTCAAACTTAATCTGCATAAACCTAGTAGAGGAACTAATACTTGTCTGTCCATTTTGGGTCCAGTCAGTTTACTAATTAGGCATTCATAATTGATCACCAAACTCTTGCTACAACTAACTTTAACCCCTAAAGGACCGGAGTGTTTTTCCTCCAAAAACACTCCAATGCTGCCATTTTTACTCCCCCATGCAAAAAATCCAAAAGAATGTTATTTTTAACCTTCTAACCGTAAGATCTTGTCCTAAAATATTTGAAAAACATACACAACAAATTTCTTTGATTTTGACCGCACGGATTGCAAGATAATTGCGTTTGATGGAAAAAAACACCCCAAAAAAACACATGCCCAAAAATTTTAGATGCGTTTGACCACAACTACATCAAAAAAACCTCACTACCGAAACTTGTCGCACTTCACTTTCACATTCTATATGATGTTACTTAGTTGTGTACCAATTTTCGTTGCGTTTGGAGATGTTTAGGATGTTGAATAACACCTTGCACTTGTTGGGGTTTAAAAGTTCAGAAAAGACTATATGTTTTTGGAATTGCAATATTTTCGACTTTCTTTATTTAAAATACAAATCCGAGCGGTGAAACACAAGTACATTCCACCCTCTACAAAATGGCGAAAAAGAATTTGAAAAATAAATAAATCTCCAAGTTTTAGAAGACAGGTAGCACATTTTCTAAGAATTTTGGGGGTTAGGGGGGAAATAAAGGGTGGAGGAAGGGAATTGAAGTGCCAACCCATTCCAATGTTCATGACCCCACTAACTCTCAAGGTACACTGCCACGTGGCAGTCCCTCATTGGACGATTTTTATTTTTTATTTTTTATTTTTTAAAATGATTTTATTTTTCAAATTTTTAAAATAATATTTTTAATTATGAAATTGAACTTTTAGTTTAAAATAATACTTTTCAGTTTAAAATAATATTTTTAATTAAAAATAATACTTTAATTTCAGTTTAAAATAATAATTTTTATTTAAAAAATTAATTTAATTTTTTTAAATATTATTTTAAATTTTTTTTATGAGTTTGGGAAACGGGGTGGTCTTCTGCCCCCCACAGTCCACCCCATTTTCCACACACCGCCCATCTTGTTGCCCCCTCCTAAAATTCAACTATTTCTCTACTACCCCGCTGCCCTTTCTCCCGAAAAAAACACATTTCCCCTCATAACTTTCACATACGGTGTCGGAATTCAAAAAAAAAAAATCCCCATTTTCGTGGCACATTGGGGAATCTACTATTAAATTTCCTTCAAAATTCGATTAAAAATGTGTTCACCGGAACCTACCCGATTCTCTAAATGTCCTAGTTAGGACACTTGGTCCTTTAGGGCTTAAAACCAACAGGGTTCTAATTTCAAGAGAATTTAAACCATGCATTTATTTTAGAACACAAATTTAGGCACATCATAAAACTCTTATTGGATGTTGACTAAAATGATAAGATATCTATGATATACCCAAATTTAGGTTCTAGGATGATTATGATACCTAGATTTTGTTGGAATTAGAACCCTGTTGGTTTTGGAGCCCTCTACCTTAGAGCATCCGCACCGGGACTCGCTGTAAGCGGCCGCGATGCTCTTTTGCGGGCCCGCGCAGGAAAAACTCCCTCACCGCGCCACTGGGAACTGCCTTGTTCGTCCCGGCCTCGCCAAAAATCGACTTCGACTCGCCAACGTCCGGAGTCCCTCGTTTTCTCTAGCGCGCCCAATCCACGGAGATATCGACAAAGATTGAGAGGCTTTTCAGGCTTTGGATTACATTCTTGTTTATTTTTGGGCTGTGGGCGAGTTGTGGCGCACTGGCGCTTCTCGAATCCGCGGAGTCAACGGGCGACGGCTGGGGAAGGAAGAAAGCGAGAGAGACAACACGAGCTTCGAAGCTTTTTGCGGAAGCAGAAATGCAGGGGATGCCGTGTCAGACCCCCGAATCCGGGCAGATCAGCAGTCACCAGGGCCGCTTCACAGGGTGCCGGTGAGGGAGAGCGAATTTCCCGAGTCTCAAGAGTGATGAAGAGCCCTGGAAACACCGTTTAGCGAGCCGCTTTTAGCGAGCAACGGTGCAGATGCTCTTAATGGTTGTTATAATTTTGATTGGGAACTCATGTAGTTGAAACAGCTCCTTGCTTAGGTGACAGGAATTGGTCCCTAACAGGCTCTGATGCTTCTACCTTGATTACTTAATTCCCCTTGGAGGTTGAGAATAGAAAGTACACTCAACAGCCATGGGAATGGGAAAAGTGATTAGTAACAACGGAAGCTAATAATACCAACTAACTTAAGGCAGCGTGAAAAAACGAATACCAAGGTCATGATCAGTGAAAAAATCCACACTGCAACCAAAACCGGCACCTTTCCAAAATGACCAGAAATTCAAAAACGCCGACTTTGAGCCAATAATGGAAATGCTAGTAGAGCAAGTGTAGTAGGGCAGCATCATCGTCGTCGTCTTCCTCCACAGTGGCCCTAACATAATCAGATCTGAATCTCGCAAGCTTTTCGAGCGCTGCCCCGGTGGAATTCTTCCCGAGTCAGAATTACTACTGTATGCAGTAGAATCATCTGCCATGCAACATCACAAGACCCAAAGCCGCAGTAGTAATCAGGAAGAATCTGGGCGCAGACAATTGCAGGCGACGGTTGAAGGGTCAGCTCCAGCTCCGTGCTCTTCGCATAGCCGTTGCAACAAGCGTCACTCCTCGCTCAGCTCAATTCTCCCAATTCCATTCAAACGCGCTAGCTTATAACTCGCAAGCATCCTCAATCGTGGTGTTGATAGCACCGCACAAACGCCGTCCTCACTGGTTTCGAATATGCTGCTTAGTAGGTTTTTTGGAGACCCACAAAAATTTCTCGAAGTTCGTGCAGGGTGAGCTGTAGCGCTTACTTTCGGTGGTTATTATTCAGGCAAGTAAGTGTGTGGGATTTCGTTCGTGATAGAGCTCTGTTTGTTGAAAGCGTACCAGAGTGTGTCAGAGTGCGTAATGGGCGCGGTCCCCCGAATCTTAGAGATCCGTCCAATGCTGTCCTTCTAATGACGTTGCATTAGTTTCTAATCACTTGATTAGGTTAGACTGTGTGTGTGTGACGGCTTCTAATCAGTCATTTTGCTGATCTACGAATTGGATTCAGGGGTTTGAAGGTGCGCGAGGGTTTGACGAGCGTGAACGATGTGGGAGCTTCTAGAAGTGTCCATACCTGCGGTAGTGTTGATACCTCTAGTGGCAATCGGGGTAGTGCTATGGGTGTGTTTTCAGCAGAATGCGAGGTCGAGCGACGTGCGCAGGGCGGAGTTTCTGAGGCTGCAGCGCGTGGCGATGGAGGAGCACGAGCGGGCGGAGAGGGAGCTGGAGCGCGAGTATCTGCGTCACAAGGGAGGGGATCCGGTGGAGCCGCAACCGCAGCAGCAGTATCGTGGGAGAGTAGTACCGGAGCAACCTGACGTTCGTAATCGCCGAGGGAATGGGAATGGGTATGGAAACTCGATGGATGTGGGGCTGGGGGAGTGGAGGGATCCGGCGGAGGACGCGCGGCGGAGGAGGCAGGCGGAGGAGGAGGAGGGGCGCAGGAAGCAAGCCGAGCTGGAGGCGCAGCGCAGGAAGCATTTGGAGGCGGAGGAGTTTCGGAGGAAACAAGACGAGGTCGCGGATCGGAAGCGCAGGGTGAATTTGGAGGACGAGATGATGCGCCGGCGCCAGGCCGAGGAGCAGGACTGGCAGCGGCGCCGCGCGGACCTGGAAGCGCAGGCGCGCCGCGAGGCGGAGGAGGAGCGCCGCAGACAAGCGGCCGAGCACGTGGAGAACCCGCCGACGCAGACCACGCGGTGGAAACACGAGGAAGCTCTGAAACCTCCGGAATCGCCCCTGTCTGTCCGAAACCATCACCAGGCCCATCCCAGCATGTCCGGCGGCAATCTCAACTGCGTCGTTTGCCACAAACCCACCAAAGTCAAGCGCCGATGCTCACGCTGCAAGAGCATGAACTACTGGTACTATGCCCTACCTGCTCACTCATCCACTACCTCTCTATTGGCAAACTTTGTTGCCCTTCTTTGCAATGTTTTTGAATTTGTACAATATGCAAAAACCGAGAGATAACTGCAACTTCTTTCTGAACAAGACATAAGGTTTCTTATCTCTGGTCTCGTCACATTACTTTTTGGAAAAACGAACTGTCTGCCTATCAGTGGAAGACAGTGGAGGCAAATGGGTACAAGTTGCTTTCAAACTATTTGACGACTCCTTCATAGAAACAGAGTTCCTTCCCTAAATTGTAATGTGCTCGATATGGCACCCATGGACCTACAAACTGAAAGGGACATTCTTACTCTAGTCCTCTGCTGGTAGGAATTTTTTCTTTCCATATTTGCAATCTTCAGAATCAATGCGGCCGATTGATATAGGATCTACCTACTTTCAATGCTTACGCAAAAAATTGAAAGCATGTTGTATCCGACTGTACAGGGTGACAATGGCAGTTTCATGTAGGTTTTTGATCATCACATGAAATTTTCTTCATTGAGTCTACTGATCAATAAAAGCTGGCCTCTTAATAACTGATTGGCTTTGTTGTGCAGCTCTCGAGAGTGCCAAGTTAAGCACTGGAATGATGGGCACAAGATGGAGTGTCGGCCACATGATACGAGTGCCAGCCCAAGAGGCTCTGTTGATGGTGATACTCGGACTTTTTCGGACTTCAGCCCCCGAAGCTAGGTACACCGACATTCTTTCCTTTTCTTGCACTATCGTCATTGATTACTGGATTTTTTCTTAGTCTTGTTCTACCCTCTAGGAAGACCTAGTCACTAGTCCTTGTTCTTTCCGCTTCGATAACAATTAAGCACTGAGAAGCCATCAGGGGTTTTTTTTTCCATCTTTTCAGAGGTTTAGTATTCTGTGTTGCTTTTACTTGTTTTGTTTTTAGTAGTTCATTGAGCAACTAATGCAACATGAAAGTTGAATTATGATTTTCATAACATGATCAAAGGTTTTATAACCATGAATACTTGGTCCTAGAATATTTGTGGACTTCTAGTATTTTTATAATTGCACGTTTGTGCTGGTGATAATGGAAACGAGGTGTGATTGTGCAGGAACTTGAAGGGGAGGGCAAGACGTTTTTAGGGTTAAAAAAGTTTTAGGGTTTGTGAAGATGATTGGTATTCGAATGACTGGAGCGAGGAGCCTTGGAAGTGCTCAGGGCCCTCAAGCAAATTGAAGGAAATTCGGAGTTAGTGTGTACAGAATTGAGTTAGCCATCTTGTAATTCCTGGGACGCTTTGGTATCAGTTCCTCGTATACCTCAGCAGTTCATATTATGACATTATTTCAGAAACAGATCAACACACAGGTTTTGGGATCCGCTCTTAATTTGTTTGCATTGTCAACATTTGCACTCTCGTGATGCCAGCGCAGGTTATTTTTGAAGCTGTGATTATGTGGCATTGGTTGATTATAACCCATAATTTAGCCCTTGTTAATTGCACTTCAGCTTACAACCCAATTTAGAAGATATGCAAGTAATGAAATTCCAATGCACAAAGTCCCAAGTTAAATCTCCACTTCTCAAGGTGCAGTAATTTGTTTGATGTTCTAACCCATCGCACTTGCAATGCAGAGCCGACGTGCCTGCCAATGTGGCACAAGCTGAGAGTGGTATTTTTCTTGATCGTAAACTTAACTTTTGAAAAGGGGCCACATGACCTTTATTTCAAAGAGGGTCCCTGCACTTCCTTTTGTGATGGTTGGCTCTGGTTGCCTTTCTGCAGCTTCCGGAGGCTTCTAGAGAGTAGTACTCCGTACTTGGAAACGTATCATAATTTTCTTTCTTGACATCATTTTTGAAACTAAATTTACTCCAGAAAGTCGATGCAAGTTGTTGAAGAGATACTTCCTTTCATATCCTGTGGCAGCGCGGCACGGAATATAAATTGGCCATGGAGCGGCACAGGCTAATTTAACGGAGGGTTCAGTATCCTCAATTGATGAACAATATTGATTAGTGCAAGGGTGTGGAGACAACAGCTTGTGACACCAAATTTTGAATGTGATGATGGTGGTCAAGCAGTGAAGGGTGTGAATGCATCCACCTCACTTTCTTTCCACTCATGTAGTAAGTGCTGTAAGACTGAGGATGTTGCCACGGTTTTGGAAATCATGATTCTTCTCAAAACATAAATTTCAGGGTTTGTGAGGCGCTCGTACATACGATGGCGAAATTGGGGCCATTGGCACAGACCATTAGGATGTCGTTTCCTGCAATATCAAGCAGCAAGAGTGCAATATCCAGCAGCAAGCGGTGATGAAAATCTCAGATGATGAAGAAGCAACCCCACGCAGGAACAAGATTTTGACAACCAGGGTGACAAGGACCAACACCAGCTCAGAGAATCCATCGATCTGGGATCATCCGCCGTTTGCCCATATCGATGTTAAAAATAGTTGGACATTGGAAATGCATTAGCATCATGTCCGGCAATTGGAAATCAAAGACATGCTTATGAAAACATTACTTGGCAAGTAAGTCCCTAACTCACCGCCCAGCAGGTACTAATGTAACACGTGAATTATTTTGGGTAACCAAGCCCTTCTGTGAACCCACGTTCAGTTGCTGCGCTGATCTACACAGACTGACATACCACAACGTCCATGTCGATAAGCCGCAATGTCAAAAACGGCGATGTCAGAACCATGATAATTATTATTATGACAACTGAAATATTCCAAACCAGTTCCTGTATCTGCAGGAGGGAGAAAAACCCATCTGACAAGCGTTCACGCTCTGGCAATGATTGGAGAATTTGAATTATAATGGAGTACGCTCTCCTGTCTGGACATTCACGTACTTCAATTTAACATAAGATACTTGGACAACGACGTGATACACTCATTCACAAACCCTGAACCAAACCCTAAGACACTTCAACAATCACACTCCACTCCAACCTTTTTGCTCCCGTATGCACAATTACGTAATTCAATTTAATCACGGTATTCATCTGACAAGAAAGTAAAAAAAAAAAACGTGATTTCAATTCAATCATACCCTGAGAACGGTGTGCAGCTTCCTTTTGCTTGCTCACAAGTGTCAGCTCTTGAAAGATGTCAGGGACTTCCTTCTTCAAAGAAAGAGGATATCAAACATGGCTCTGATTAGGAGAAGGGCCCAAGGTATTAGGAGCTACTTTCCAAACCCTAAAACCAGACCCTAAGAAGCGCACTGAGGACTTTGATTGATCTGTCCAGCCAGCCAGCCAACACACAGACAGAACTCAGCTTCGCCTTAGTGACCTCACATTCAGGGCCTGCATTCGTGGGAGAGGCTGCAGCGGTTCTCCCATCCTGGGAAGGAAAGCCAAGCCGCGCCCTCCGATTTAAGCCACTGAAGTCAGAGTGCAGTTTACATCACCGTTCTTCCAAGCCCTAATGCAACCTCGTCGCCGAGAGCCCGTGACATGGTGTTAGGGTTTGGGGTTGTGTGCCGGATGGACGCCATGGTTACGAGTATTATTTTCATGATCGACGGGATTCATGCGCACGCCATGGCGGACAAGATCATGTGCGAGGTCAGGCCGGCACCACGGAGACCCTCGCTCGCATCAGACTTAAACTAATGAGGCCCACATCGGTGCAGGCGTCGGTACTTTGTACCAGCGAAGGTCTCTTGAATCTAGATCCGTCCTAGATTTCAGTTCCCCTCGCCTGGGGTGGGATATCCGAAATCTAAGCGGGGTTTAGATCCCAGCTCTCCTTGGCAATCAATGCTTTTGTACTTGCCTTCGGTGATCTAAGAGCATCTATACTCTGATCCCTCGATCACTATTATCACATACAAAATTTGATGACAAAAGGTATTGTTTCCACACCCTTGAACTGCTATGTGTTTCTCAATATAATCAGTAAATCAATCACAATAATATTACTCTACATGGGTAATCTTTACTCTCTTTGTTCTATATTAAGCTTCTCATTTTATTTGTCCCATAGTAAGCTTCATGTTTGTTCAAACTATTAGTTTAACTAGCTCAAGGTTCACACCATTGTGCTCAGGGTCCATACCATTGAATTACTTTTATTGTGAGGGTTGAGGAAGTTTAATATGGGACCTAGGAATATTGTAGGAAAAAAAGCCTTTTCTTAAATTAGCTATAGAGAGACATATTCTGATACCGGTATATGGTGATCATATTTAGTGATTCTATCACTACCTTGAATTTTCAGCATTACATACAAGCACTTTTCATTTTCTACATTAGAGTAGTTTTCATGATCTTTTTATGGGACAAAAAAAGTAAATGTCAATGTGTAGATCACATCTGTACAATTGGATTTATCATATTTTTTGTTAGTACTTTTTGATTAATTTTTCAAGGTTTTCTTTTGGAATTCAACTAAAATTTCCAAATTAAAAAATTTTGCATTAGAAATTGTTGTAATAAATTTGGACTAATATGTACTATGAGATGGAATAATTTCCATTATTTGATTCTACTTATTTTGGAAAATCATTTTTAAGGTCTCACTATTTGAACTAGAAATGAAACTTGACATCAACAAATTTTGTTATTTAAAAAAATCACAATATCTTCTTTTGAAGACCTATACCGTACAAATGGTAGTCAATTAGCACTAGAGCCAAGAGAAATTTGGATGGATGGAAATTGTCAATGTATACTATTGTGAAGAGAAATGCTCATTGTTTGTTCAATGTCAAAGGATAAACCCTTAAAAAGGCCCTTGGAGTCCCTCTCTACAACTTATATTTAACCTTATAATTATTCAATTATGGTTTAAAATATAAATTTTGATATATTATTATACACATAACATTATGATTATTAATTTTACTTTGTACGAAAAAGTGTTGGGTCATTGTTATTTGAATCAATACCACCGAATACAGAATACACTATATGGCAGTAAGTGGTTTTTGGGCCATTTAACCCCTAAAGGACTAGGTGGGCGCATTGTGTTCAAGAATAATTTCATTACTTTAGTAACTTGGATTCTATAATTTTTACTCAATGTTGACTCTCATATTAACTAGAGAATTGTAAATGTTCGTTACAAGGATACAAAAAATCTTTTGAGATTTGCAATTACGTTCACGGGGAAAAACCAAACCGTCAATGTTCATGAACTTGGGACATGATAGTTAAGAAATTGATGACTTGGAGGGCGTTTTCACACTAGGGTGTCACATTTGTCCAAAAGAAAAGTGTACAATATGTTAGAAATTTGTTATTGTTGTATCAATAACACTATGTAATAATTACGGAAAATGTTTAAATATATTTAAAATTGAATCTTTTCATAATCTTTGGAATCTTTTCTACATATTTTATACTATTTTGGAATATTTCAAAATAATTCGGAATATTCTTTACACATTTTATGCAATGTAACAATTAATATCAATCACAAACACCGGCTCAATGAGTCACTAAGAAGTCATTTCACCCAAATGTAAATCTTCCAGAATCAGGCATTGTTGTTGTATTTAGTTTTAGAACACCATTTTTTATGAGTACCCAAATATGGTATATCTTTGTATGCTCCTGAAATTTCAAACGCTAATAATGGTTTTAGTATTTATAAGAATGTTTGCCGAGAATAACTTGTTGATTTTGCTAAAAAAAATTTAGAAAACAACTCATGATCAAACCTTGTAATCATGTATAATATACCATACATTGTTTAATATATACAATAGATTGTTTTGAAATTGATATATAGTCTCATAACTAATTATTTTTTGACCTTCAACAACGAATTTTTCTACATGAACAACAATTAAGAGATACAAGTGCATTCTTGAAAGAATCACAAATTTTTTTTTGGGGATGACCATGGTCCTTTAGGGGTTAACTTTTAAGCGCGTGGGGCCATGTTTGATCTTTTTTCCAGTCAAATGTTGATTTTCACCTAGTTCCTAATTTCAAATGAAATTGGTCCCAACAAAGAATGTGTGGGAGTTGTCTTTTACTTTTTACTCCAATTTACGATTCTTCACCAACACAAGAAAGAAACGTACTCTGTTAATTCTCCACCAACACAAGAAAGAAAAAATGAAATTAAAAATGATGACAGACAGACACGAGCATGATAGTAATGTTCCAAGTAACCTGACATCCACCACTGCGATTTTCGGCCCCTGCAATCTGGCGAGCTGCGTTCCGGAGATATATGAGATCGACGCCATCGCTGCTCCTTGCACGTCCGAAGAGACTCTTCCAATTTGCCCTGGGCAGTCAGTGCCTTTCACCTTCCTTTGCCCGGCCAAGCAAACTATTGTTCATCATTAGACCAAGCCAAATTAGACAACCATTTACATAGTAATTTCAAAAATGCCATGATTTTTAGAAAATATTTCAATAACAGTGATAAACAACAAGGTGTAGGTTGCATGCTTCTTGAGATGACATAAAAAGAAATTTGATTGAAAAACTTCTTCTACAGTGTATATTGGAATTTTAGGGCTCTGAGCTTTAACCCTTTAACGTCCCGATTCAACACTGTTTTCAAAGATTTGTTATAAAATGGTTGATGAAAAACAAAAATGGAGTTGATGTACAAAACAAAGTTGTAAATGTCAATGTGTAGATAACATCTGTACGGTTGGATTCATCATATTTATTATTAATATTTTAAAAGTAATTTTGCAAGGTTTTCTCTTGAAATTCAATTAAAAATCCAAAATTAACACAAAAAAATTTAAAAATATTGTAATGAATAAATCCTGGTAGTTTTAGCCGTGAGCATGAGGTTTTAGTGAGTGGAGAACGGAAGGAAGTTTTTATTAGACGAGTTGGTTTGTGCGAGTGTTTTTGTGGAGAATTTTCGTGTGGATTGCACTCATCGCCGTTGCAATAGCGAGGTATACGATCAAAAATAATCACAACGTGAATGCAAGTATAGCAGAAGCTTTTAGGGTTTGTGAACAGGAGCAGACTTCAGTGTGTATATATACAGTGTTGCAACTGTATGTGTTGACTCCCTAGGGTTTATGCTACGTAGACACGAATTTTCAAACGTATGTACGTATTTTGACCAAAAGGATCTTAAAGATTTTTCAATACATTGCAATGGTGGCTCACATTGTTTTGAGACGGGAGGATTATTACTTCATTGTTGATGAGTACCAGTGATTTTTGTTTGTCAGGAGACGGTAGCATTTTTGCATTGTAGAGCAATCTAGGCTCCTTGGATGCTCTTTGCATATTAATATATAGGTAATATCAGGGTAATACACAGGTGCTACTTAAGTAATACCTGGGTGATACTTAGGTTTAGAGAGGCTACACCTCTTGACTCCATGTAGGAAATCTGGCTATTATTCCTTCTTCTTTTTTCAAAAATCTTTTGTATCAATTTGCAGCCCAAATCTTTTGTATCAATTAGCAATTTGGCTTATATTAGCACTTACTGCTGTGGAGTGCTAATATATTATGATTGACTGACAGGGATGACGAGCGTGCATTTGATGGACACATAGCAGGCTCCATGCATTTTCGCAGTGGCAGCTTCGAGGAGACGCTTCCGAAGTTGGTAGAGGAGGTCAAGAACAAAGAAACTGTTGTTTTCCATTGCTCTTTTAGTCAGGTAGGTGTCCATTTTCTAAAGAACCATGACATGAGTGTTTCACGAAGGCTACTCTATACTTGATGTTCTCAAAATGTGCTGCCATTTCGTGTGTGACTTAGAGCATCTCCACCCTGCCGCGCCAAAGGCGGCCTCCAAAATATCTGGCGTGGCCTTCCTCCTTTTCTTCCCACACCGTAGCCTTGATAAATGTGCAAGACGTCCAGGCCTCTTCAAATTTGGTTACGGGCTCTTCATTGTTGAGGGTGACCACAAAATTTCGAGGCACCTCTATTGCGGGCATTTCTTTTTTCTGTCGTGATCCAAGAGCTAAACGAAGCAAGAGAATAAAGTGTAGATTTCTTTGTTTTTGGCATCGATGGTGGGTCTAGAGCTTCATGTGGATGGGGGACAGACGCGGCCAAATCCTTTTTGCCTTTCCTTGAGCCCCTCAAACTGTTTTTTCACGCGGCAATTTTCTTGCGGCAGGGTGGAGATGCTCTTAGGTTCCAATCGCGACATGTAACTTAATCCTAAAGGACCAAGAAGCCCAAATTGGACCTCATGCTTTTTTTTAGCAGTTTTGAGTAGGTCCTATGTAGACTTCCTTTTACTCAAACTTATTTGTCTTTTGATCAACACATGAAATATTCTTCACTGATTCTACTGATATAAAATATGGTCCTATCTGAATTATGTTTTTCACAAAACAATTGAATGAATTTGTCATTTTAAAACTATGAATCCGTTCAGGGTTAATGGCTGAAGTTGCCACTTGGATTGTTTGTCATGTGCAGGTTCGGGGACCCACTTGTGCACGACTCTTGAATGCGCATTTGAACGAGGCTGTGAGCGAAGGAAAACTTGAGAAAGTTCCCGACGTTGTTGTTTTAGAACAAGGCTTTAATGGTTGGGCAGAATTAGGCCGCCCTGTGTGCTTTTGCCCGGGTCTTGTCTGTACTCACACGGCGTAGCATGATGACCATCACTTTTGGAATTCTCTCTCCTTTTGGATTCTGATAACCAGGCTTCTTCATTGTTCAATCGGTTTTGACGCCAATTTTCCCAGGGATAATAGAATCTGGGTGCCCAAGGATACATGAAGCATTCGGCTGGCGGTTTGTTCGGCTTGGACATCCTTATTTTTGGATTCCGAGACTGATTTGAACATTTCCAGTTTCACTTCGTTTGATTTACCAGACCTTGAACGAGTAATCTACGTACTCCCTCCGTCCCAAATTTATTGTCCAACTTGTTTGCATGGTATTTCTTTGAGTCAATTTCATCGATCATATTGTAAGAAACATGATTAACCCTTAAACGTCAATGTAAGCCCCATGGGCTTATTTAAAAGAGAATAATGAAGAAAAAAGTTGATTTTCTCAACCAAATCAAACGAGACTTGGTGCGTTGGAAAGCTACTGAAAAAGCAATCTAGATTCCAAAATTTTGCCTCATTTGAGAGATTGTGGAATCGTTGGTAAGCAATCAAAGTTATCAAATTGAACAAGTTTTGAGGTTGGGGCAGCTGAAGTTCAGCAGTCCCGCAGTGCTACAGTGCTAGCCAGCAGTGCACTGCAGAGCCGTTTTTGCCAAAAAAAAAAAAAAAAAAATCGCCTCCAAAAATTTAGATTCCTTCCGGGCTGCCCCGTCGAGGCCCTCTTGACGTTTAAGGGTTAAAAAAGGTTCCAAATTATGTCACTAGAATGATTGAAGAACATTGCATGTGTTCATTGCAACCTAAATGAAATTAGCCACAAGGAAGTATTTTTATTGACCTACTTAAAAAACACTTTCAAACAGGACTTTCAAACATGACAATAACTTTGGGACGGAGGGAGTACTAGATTTGAGTTGGAGACCTAACCGCTCATATAGGGAAGTGTGTTTTTTTCTGTGACTGCTGAAAAGTTTCAAATCATTGTTACTGGGTATCTTCTTTGAGGATTTTTCTTTTCTATTTGAGGCACTTCCAGACTTCCAGTTCTTATGGAGTAATGATCTGATGCATCTAGAGCCTATTTCAAA
Source organism: Pohlia nutans (assembly GCA_022496805.1). Classification (NCBI taxonomy): domain Eukaryota; kingdom Viridiplantae; phylum Streptophyta; class Bryopsida; order Bryales; family Mniaceae; genus Pohlia; species Pohlia nutans. The sequence goes on along the minus strand of CM040102.1, from coordinate 20,667,810 downwards.
ATAGAGGAGAGACTATTGTTGGTTCTTTCCAAATCCTTCCCAGATTTGAATCCAAGGATAAAAACATCATCAAATGCACCATTCTAAAGGGGGCATCACGAATGAGAAATGTGCTTGGAGGACATGTTTTTCATTTGTGCTACCCCTTTTACATTGTTACATGAGTTGATGATGTTCTAAGCAAATATAAAGTAATAAGGAGCACTTTTGAACTAAGATCTTAGAATTTTTTGATGAATCATTGCAACATGTAATGAGGCATAAAAATTTCACAAATCATTCCCTTTCTAATTGGTTCACGCATGCATGAAGCGAACTTCCCATAAAATCTTTAGTAAAAATCCACACATCAAAAAGTGCATGACAAATGAAAAATGTGGATGAAATCCGTACATCGTTTAAGAAATGCACACTTGGGTTAATGTGCAATACATAAGGTTCCTTAGCCATTGTGGTACTCGCCTCTAAATCTGGCCATATTCTATCAAAGAATAGCATACGGGATTCCAGAATATGAGGTTTTGTCAGATTAGATAGCATAACATTTAGTAGACTTCATATTAGCTGTCTTTTGAGTTCATCTTTTTTCATCTAGCTTATGGCTTTTGGATTCATCCAAAGCATCCTCTTATCATGTAATACTAGATGATTAAGGAATGAAGATGATAATATAGTAAACAAGCTCATTAATTTTATTTTATATGTTTACCCATAATATTAAAACCAATGCAGTTTCCTCACTAGTTCCTACCAATGCTAGTTAATGTTAAAACCAATGCAAGTTCCTCATGCTCATGCATGAATTAAGTTGAGTAAAATATTGGCATACCATTTAAATCAAAGTTGCTAATCGTGACGTTTGAGTTGCTTTTTGAATCAAACAATTATTGATTAAACACTTAGTTTGCATTAAATCTTGGCATGCCATTTAACCCCTAACCGCCCAACTATGCATATTTTGCGTGATGTACGAATTTGAAATCCCTTTCCTCATCCAACATGAACTTTTTGTAGTGTGGATTTTTAATTGAAACTTTTGTGGGATGTTAGCTTCGTGCATGTGTGATCCGATTAGATAGGGGATGATTTGTGAAATTTTTATGCCTCATTTTATGTTGTAGTGTTCCACCTATAATTTCAAAGATTTTTGTCTAAAAGTGCTCTTGAAAAAGTCACCTACTAAAATTAAGCAACTAAAAAATCTCAAAAAATCACTACACTTACAGTATTACATTTCAACCCAGCACAACAAAATTTATTATAAGATTGTCAATATCTTATTCATAATCATATTACAAAAGAGTTTTAAATTTTAAGTTAAAAATTTTATACACAAATATTGGTGATGGCAATCGCAAATCTAACCGTACGGATAAAATCTAAAATGCATAATGTATAGTAGGGTACCAATCAAAATGTCGTTTTCGAATTCGCAGTGAGAATTTTTTTAATACTGCCAACTTTGAAAGCCTCCCGAGAGCTCAAAACTTGGTATTTGACCACGAAATGTTTACGAAAGAATTATCTTTAAGTTCATTATATGTATGCCAAATTTCAAGGCCAAAAGATTCACCGAAAAAAAGTTATTTAAATTCTACCAACATTGGTAAATTTCCACAGCTGCCAACTTTAACAACCTCCCAAAGATTGATTTTTTTTTTTTTGCCATGAAATTCTTGGAAAAAAAACATCTTTATGTTAATAACATATGATAAAAATCTCAAGGCCAAAAGATAAATACAAAAAAAGATATTAACAATCTACCAACATGTGTAGTTGTGGGAAACAATGGGGGAAACTTTGCTACCAACTTTGACACCCTCCCAACGGTTGAGAAATTGTCTATTTACCATGAATTTTTTGGCACAACATGCTCTTTATGATAACAACATTCATGCCAAATTTCAAGGTCAAAAAATTTATTAAGAAAATAATATTTACAACCTACCAATGTGTGTAGTTTCCCCCATTGTTTCCCCCATCGTTTCCCACAACTACACATATTGGTAGATTGTTAATATATATATTTTTATTGATCTTTTGGCCTTGAAATTTTTATCATATGTTATTAACATAAATAAGTTTTTTTTCCAAGAATTTCATGGCAAAAAAAATAAAATTCAATCTTTGGGAGGCTGTTAAAGTTGGCAGCTGTGGAAATATACCAATGTTGGTAGATTTTAAATAACTTTTTTTTGGTGAATCTTTTGGCCTTGAAATTTGGTATACATATAACTAACTTAAAGATAATTCTTTGGTAAACATTTCGTGGTCAAATACCAAGTTTTGAGCTCTCCGGAGGCTTTCAAAGTTGGCAGTACTGAAATTTTTCTCACTGCGAATTCGAAAACGACATTTTGATTGGTACCCCACTGTACAACTTTTATTCATTCATCAAGTTGAAAATATCCCTTTTAGTTGCATTTTATAATGCATCTTTGAAAAACTGCCAAATCTAAACAGGGTGAGAACGTTTAGGAGTTAACCAACTCCTAGTAAGTTGCTCGTGTTTAATGCCACGTGCCCCCATAGCTATTGATGGGATGTGAAATATTCCACATTGTTTCATTGGGAGGATGAAATGATGTGCAATATTCCACATCATTCCATCCAAGGGAGGGCAAGAGCCTCAGAGACTACTGAATGTTATAAAGCTCAACTATAGTTGAGTTGGTTGCTTTTTGACAATGATAGTCCATTGAGTCCATGCTCCCTGACAGTTTCTAGATTTTTTATAAAAGAATATTGTAGAGCTTTGATGATATCCGAGTTCTTTATTAAAAAACTACTATAGATCCACTGATTGAAAAGGGTGTGATCTCCCAACTGCTAAAAATAAAAGAAGACAAAACTTTATGAAGTTGACAGTCTTCTTGACACAAGTTAACCCCTAAACGTTGGGCCTATGACCATGGAATCATGCTTTATTTGTCACACTCAAAATTTCTACTAAAAATAACACAAGAATTCAAATTTATAGTTTTAGTAGATGAAGTCACATGTTTACTACAAATGAATCATGAATTTTTCATAAATTTTGGTGAAATTTTGAGATTACAATAGTTTCATGAAGTGATTGTAAAGAAAATCAATATCAATTACAAAATGTACTAGAAAATTCCAATTTTTTTACCTAAGGTGTAAATTACAATGAAGAAAAGTTCAGCTGATGAAAATCATCCATGTATCTAAGTTTAAAAAAATTTGCTACACCTTGGTGATACCTACCAAACTTGTAACTACAATAAAACACTCAATTTCCAATTATTCAAAGTGCAGTAGAAACTAGATTTGGCAAGCTTCATTTCTTTAGTTAAGCTCAAATGCTATGAAACTCATTTTCATGGCCTAAATTTAGTTTAAGTGGAACAAGCAAAAATTCAAAATACACTACATGGTGAATCGTTTTTACAACTCTTTTTGTAACTGGGACCCATGTCAAATATAAAAATAGCTTGAATGATTCGAACCTAACTTGAAGGGGTGGCATGACCAAGTCCTTCACATAAATAATTGGATGGAAATCATCCACGTAGCAAGTTAGAGTTGAATAGTCAACTTCATTCATAATTGATATTTTTATTCAAATTGATATTTTTATTCACATTTATATTTTTATTATTTGATCTAAAGATTGACCATCAAAGGCTTGGACTTTGGATTTGGCCTTTGGGGCTTCAAACTATGACCGGCCGAAGGCTTGGACTTTGAATTTCCAAAATGGGGCTTCACACTATGGCCGGCCAAACGCTTCAATTTCAAAATTCTATTATATATTTCAAACCCAAACCTTTGAACTCTCAACATGAATTGGCCATGAACTCCCACAAGCCTCTTAACTTGAACGACCATAGTGTGAACCATCCCTAATTTGATCAATTGAGGTTATTACTTACATACTTTGCTTCATTTTGGTGTACACTATAATGAAATTTCTCAAAAGAATGAAAGGAAAGTTGTGAATATGGTGCTCAAACATGAGGAAGAACCTTATGCCAACTTCAACTACGTTATAGATTAAAAATATAATAGACAAATTTCATGCATGGATCATATGCTCTCATCCACACGTGATGACATGCATTTAGCAAAAGGTGCTATCCCAGTGAGCACCCCCACATGCATTGTAGCAAAGGGTGAAATGCTACTACTGCTTCAGAATGTTATGTGCAATGCATTTGGAGTATTGACAGAAAGAAGATGCATCCACTGCCCTCTATCTTATCATCTGTAAGATATTACAGTTTTACACTATTCATGTCTCATAAGAAAAAACTTGGAATCAGACACGATATTTCGTTGTCATTCACCACGCATTCATGAAACTTAGACAAACAAGACTCTATGCACTTAAGATCTAACACTACTGTAGTAATCTATGTGCATTTGCATAGACATCAGTGCAATCACAACCTAATGTTCGAACCAATACGATCTTCTGATGGTTCGAGAACTTTAACTCAATCAAGAAACTGTATGAAAGCAAGCAACATTACATAGAAGTTTCTGCACGCAAAGAAGATTAGCAACACTCAGAATATTCACTAGGTTCCCAGTACAAGAAATGTGTTGATACAATTAAAAACACGTTTTACAACAGCCCTGACTATACTCCTGTCATCAAATATCCTTTCAGTATCGCTACCCGACTATCCTTACAGTACTCTAAGCACCAAGAGAAAATCAAAACTTCCTTTCCAACCTTCCTACTCTACCTCACTACTTTCCTCTGACTGAGCCCTTTGCCCAGAATTAACCACTGTACAACATGAAAATTGCAATTGCCACTAAAATTACTGCTACTGCACTCATGCCCACCAAGCTCGCCACACTCAGCCCAATCTTCTTCTTCTTCCGACCTCGCAGAACAGGTGGCAGCTGCGCTTTCTGCACTTCTTTGCGTAAGCGGAAGCAACTAAGTTGCTGTGAGTTCATCTTCTTCCCCTCCGCCACAGCTTCTTCCACTTCTGCCTCCATCGGAGCCTCTGCTTTCTTCTTCTGCGCTTCTGCCTCCATCAGAGCCTCTGCTTTCTTCTTTTGCGCTTCTGCCTCCATCGGAGCCTCTGCTTTCTTCTTCTGCGCTTCTGCCTCCATCAGAGCCTCTGCTTTCTTCTTTTGCGCTTCTGCCTCCATCGGAGCCTCTGCTTTCTTCTTCTGCGCTTCTGCCTTCTTGCGGGCCCATGCCTGCGCCTTCACCTCTTTCCTCTCCACTGCGCGCTTCTTCAGTTCCTCTGCCACTTTCGCTTTCGCCATCTCCGCTGCCCTTCTTTTCTCTTTCAGCTCTGCTGCCTCCCGCTCCAGCTCCTCCGAAGACTTCTTCTGCACCACTGCAGCTGCAACATCCGGTAACACCTTGCTCTCCTTTTTGCTCTCCTTTGTCAACGCAGGCTTTTCCTTCTTTTCCGCTGCTGCCTCTTCCGCTTCTCCACCGCGCCCGTTCTCCGTGGCTGATGGCTTGCTTTGAGCTCGTTCTGGCACATTTGAGGGAACAGGGTTCTCGTAAACCGACAGTTTCGGTGGCTTCTCGTCCGGTCCCAGACGCCGCCCATCCAACGTTTCCAGCCGTCTCACTGTACTCCTCTCGTTGTCTTTCACGTAAGTCTTCCTGAACTCATCGTTCTGAATCCAAAGCTCCATGACCTTCTCCACCTGCGCATTGCAATACTCCTCCACTGCCTGCCTGCTCTTCGGTTGGCTGGCCATGTCTTTTGCCTTTTGGATTTCCCTCTTGTTGTCGTAAAATTCATTCAGCCGCCCGTCCTCTTGTTGCTTCAGAAGCCTTCGGGCTTCGTACGCCTCCTGCCTCACGTCGTTCGCTTTGCGCAAGTGCCCCATCACGCCCGTCAGCGCCTCGTTCAGCTTCTGGTACTCTTCCTCCGCAGCCTTGAGCTTCACGTCCGCCGCTTTGAACTCCGCTTGTAGTTGCTTGTACTCCGCATTCAGTGGCTTCAGAGCTTCCTCGATTTCGTCCCGCGTCCCCACCGATTCCTGAACTTGCGCATTCCGGGCCGCGCTCTGCCTCACGCTCTCCCGAGATGATTCCAGCGCCTTGATGTTCCGCACCAACTGCTTCTCCTCCTTCAGAGGAATGCTCTCGTGCCCGATTCTCCACTCCAGCGCTCTGATTCTGCTGTCCAGCTCCTCTTCCGACCGAGGCACCCCACCCTGGTTTCTGTCCCTCATCGATGCGTCTTTCAGCTTCTTCAGACCGTCTCGCAACGGCTTCATCTCCTGGAACTTGGCTTCCAGCTTGTTCGAGCTCTGTCGTTCCACCTCGCTCGCAGCTTGTCGCTTCTCGGACGCCTCGTTCCTCTTGCGCCTTGCCTCTTGCACAAGCACGCTGTGCTGATCGCGTTCGTCTGTCTTCGCCTGCAACTTCATCTGGGCTTTCGTGATGTCGGCTTTCCCTGTGTCGTCCACAGGCCTCGGAATCCGTATCATGTAATATGTGTAACGCTGTTGAACTGGCTGCTCTGCCGTCGGAGCTGCTGGACCGGGACCTGACCCGAGAACACCAGAGCTTGACGCACTGCCACCCTCCGCAGCAACGCCGCTGCTTTCCCCTCCTGGAGCCTCCGCACTAGCCCACCCAGTCGTGTTCCCATTGGGCAACCCGTTATTCCACATATCGGAAACCTCCACTTTCGCAATCTCAACCTCGCCTTGCCCATTTGCCTCTTCCTCGCTCACATCCGCTGCCACGGACTGCACCGAGATATCTTCAGGGAACTTGTCCTCAGGATCCACGACCACTTCCGATTCTGCTGCTGCTCCCTCATCTGCACATGTGTCTGCTACGTCAGGATCATTCAGATCACCCCCAAACACAAACATAAACTGAGCTTCTCACATAAAACACACCCTGCCCCACCGTTCCAAGTGCTTATTCAAATCAGAATGCTGACAACGTGTCGTCCAACAGAAAGAAGAAACTCTCTCTACTCAGAAGCTTATTACACAATGAGACTTTACACTTAAAATGCTTCTCGCATCGAAAAGCATGGAGGTGAAGAGACATAGTGAAATCTAGACAAAATATTCAGATACTGGTCGATACTGGTCAATACTGGTCAATACTGAGTATCTAATCATAAAATCCAGAACATACGGAGAACTTACTGAGAGCCATGACGCTGTACTCGCCAATCGCCAATCTGCTCGTTCAAAACCTCTTGTGCCTATTCACCGCATGACCACAATGTCAGTCGTTTCAGGGTGACACAACTGTACCCTTTCGCTCCAGAAAAGATTTGCTCACATTACATGATGATCACGGTTTCCTACGTAAATAACCTCATTGATAACACTATTGATTCAATTCAATGATAAATGTGTAGGCTGAATCGGTAAAGTAAAACTCAATTCGCTAGTTCACCACTACTAGCACTGGCGCTGTTAGTTAATAAATATAACCTCATATTTATTTTCATTAGTTGTCTCCATTTCTGGACCGGAGACCAAGTGTGGTGTTGAGGAAACGGCTACTGTCTCTAAGTGGTCCTCTGAATCGTCCTCTGAATCGTCATACTGTTCCTGGTGTTCGAAAATGAGTTCCCAAATGCGTTCCCAACTATCCTTTCTATCGATCCCAACATTTCTATTGATCTCCTCGTTTGGCTTAGAGAAAAAAGGGTGAGAATTACCAGCACAAAAAATCACAGGTCATGAGCTGGATCCTGAGAGGAGAGAGGCGATCTGAGAGTCCCGACCTAAATCTAGTGTACAATCAAACCTCGATAAGTGTTAGGGATTGGGAGCATACTTTTAGTTAACACTTAGACACTAGTAACACATAACACTTATAGAGGGTGATGCCGATGATTTGTAACACTTATAAAATATAACACTTGGAAGAATGAAAAAGGTAAATACATAATATTTAAACCCTAAACCCTTATGACAACTCTAACAACATATATTCTATAAATGAGCTCACAACACAAATAATAATTCTATAGCCTTCACTCCCTTCTTATAATCATGCCCGCCTTGCCTAGTTGCCTTTTATTTTTAAGTTTATAAAATTAAAAGTACACTTATCTTGTACTTTATGAGCTTAAAAATATATAATCTTTTACTTTATGAACTTAAAAATACATCAACTAAGATATGAAGTTATCCAAGTGCCCAAGTGCTTATGCAAATCAGAATTACCAAGTGATTATGTATTCTGATTTGCATAAGCAATTAGTACCCAAGTGCTTATGCAAATCAGAATGCGGACAACGTGTCATCCAACAAAAAGAAGAAACTCTCTCTACTCAGAAGCTTATTACACAATGAGACTTACACTTCAAATGCTTCTCGCATCGAAAAGCATGGAGGTGAGGAGACACACAGTGAAATCTAGACAAAATATTCAGATACTGGTCAATACTGGCAGCAGGAAAGTATCTAATCAATCATAAGATCCAGAACATACAGAGAACTTACTGGCAGCCGTGACCCGACCTGCTCCTTCAAAACCTCATGTGCTTGTTCAACGCATGACCACAATGTCAGTCGTTTCAGGGTGACACAACTGTACCCTTTCGCCCATGTGAAAACTTCCTTTTGTCCAATTTTATTCATTTTGTGACCAACACATGCAATTTTCTTTATTTTTTCTGGTGATATAAAAATTTGACCCCATAAAAATTATATGATCAGTCAAATCCGTCCTTTTCAAACCCTGAATCCTTGGTCCTGTTGGAAAATGCAATTGTTTGGAGCAACAATACCTCTTCTGCGATGGCACCAGCTTTAAAATAAGCAGTAGCCATAGACGCCCCATTCATGCTAATAAGTGCTGCAGGGGATGGTGACGAAGGAGGTTTCCCACTCGGAGTAGCTTCAGCTCCCCGATCACTGTGCGGCTCAAATTCTCCATTCTGATGACGAGATTTTGTATAGCAGGGAGCCCCGGCCCGAGGGAATTCTGCGCAAGAAAACCCCGAGGCTAAGGGCGGGAGCCTGAGGCCGAGTAGGGCTTTCCCTGCGCTCGAATTCCCAAGGGCAGGGGCTCCCTGCTACGTAAACCCTGAGGAACGCCCCCCAAGAGCGTGGGAGGGCGTTCCATTCCATTATTTTCCCTCCCAGCTCGTAGGAGGGCATTCCGGCCTATAAACTCCCAGGATTTATAGAGGGCATGAGGGCCCGAGGGGTTTACGCTTCAGCAGCAGCTAAGGCAGCACTAATAGCTTCTGCTTCAGCTGTTGATGCTTCCACAAGAAACTCTACTCCTCCTCTTTCACTCCTGGCAATACACAGAAAATCGGATGAACATGTTGCATGCTAAAAAGTTCAAGAGACAAATAAGTCTAACCATACAACAGAAACTTCCTGATGCGCCGAGTGCTAAATTTGAAAACGTAGGTATCTTCGGTGTACGGATGACAATTGCAATGATTTCAAAACTGCCCGGAGCAGGTAATTTAGATGTTCCAAAACGTAAACCCAAGCTAGATCTCATGTCAAGTTAGGGTTAAAAGCCCGATTCTTATTAAACAAAAAGATCGAGATCGTAATTGACAGTCAACAAAATAATTGAGCATTTTTGGTCAGCATCTTACCGGTGTCCATGTGACACAACGTTTTCAGTACTAATATCCATTGTGTCACCCTTCACAGGTGCTGCGACTGGATTAGCCAACAAAACGGAGGCTCCATCAGCTCCCGGAGAATCAGGATGTGGTGGTTTTCGCACCTCCTGAGGCTTATGAGATGGTAGTGGCTTAGGTGAAGGTGCAATTACCCCTGCACGCAGAGCTGCTGGCGTGGTTTCTACTGCTGCCAAATCTTTTGCTACTAATAAATCGTCCAGTAACACTCCTGTTCAATCCAGAATCGTAAATCAAAAGACGTATAGCGTAAGCTACTCTAATTGTATCAGTTCTTCTAGTCGATCTTTAGGGTGTTTACCTTGATATGTGTTAACACTACATAGAACTGAGCCATGAACGTTAAGGTCTAATACACTTGGATGACTCCAACCAATGTAAAAGCTTCTCTCCTTTCAGTCACAAATTTAAAGTAGGATCTCAAAATTTTAGCACAAAGAGCACAACAAAAACACAATATCAAATATAAAAATTGAGCATGACACTCGGTACAAATCTTGAAAAATTGAAGGTACCTCCTCTGAGTCCGCCATACATAAAAACAAGATCACCCACAGAGGCAGCAGCATGACGACAGCGCCTTGTTAACTCATGAAGTGCATCTCCACCTGCTGCATCGTTACTGAACCTTCCTATTCGTGGACTGGTGACTATCCCTCTTATATCGCACCACACCCCAGCAGCTGTATCCAACACTGCAGAATTACAGTAACAAAGCAAGGTGTAACAACCAAAGGTAATTCATGGAAAATTTATCAATTCTATGTAGTCAGATGCAATATTCTACTACCAAATCCACTAACAAGGGACTGAAGATAAAATATCCTCCCTAGCATGCAATCTCTCAGCCAAGTGCTGCAACATAAAGACACTGGACATAAGATGTACAAAATTCCATGCGAACCTGCCACACTAGAAGAGTCCTCAACCATCCGACCACCACCAAGAGCTCCCCCTGAAACATGTAGTCTCGCATTTACAAACACCTACACATAACATATGTGGAATTGTAGACCCATCATATTCAGAAAGGTGGAAAAAGCAACCTGCATACGGAACGTTCAAAACATAATATCCTTTAAACTACAGAAATTTAAGCCATTATCGACAACGAGATGATGTGACTCTGCAATACATGGCCCAGCTCAATGCTCCAAGAAAAGGCTTACAGCTGCATGTTGATATCTTGGAGACGAAGATATGCCAGGTGCTACTGCCCATTTCCACCTACCATCACGATGCTTTGCAAGGCCATATGCACTATCAAGTGGCTGCAAGAAAATACAGACCTACATGGTTAAAGACCAAGGTATTTGCTCATTGTACATGCTGAATTACATATTTCAATTTGAGCAAATCCTTGCTGACATAGACTCCAACAACATTAGCCAAGATCACCAAAGCTGAACATACCACACTAGTGGCACCCCTTCCAATAGAAAGTAGACCATCCTGTAATAAAACAAAACATGTAAAACAAAAAGGCATTAGTCTCTTCCCCTAGAAAGCAGGAAAGATAAAACAGGAACCAGTACTGAATCAGTCAGTGGTCTATAGCTTAACAATGACAGCTTGATACCAAAACTAGATCGTGAAATTAATTGAGAGGTGCCTCAGTAATATTGCGGATTCCAAGAACGATTAGCAGTTCATACAAAGGCCAATCCTACATCATATACGTCAATAAATATGGACATGCTTTATCACACAATCACCACCTTTGTGACAAAGAGAATCACCCAGTGTGCTGCTATTTACTTGTATAATACTCGGCAATCCGACTATATAGAATTTTTTTGAGTAACTCACATGCATGGTGGAGGACCGTCGCCTTCGGGCTCCAGCTTCCTCCACTCCAAGGGTTTGGCAGCTGTATCAAGCGCCCATACATCCGCAAGCGGGCGTTTACCTGCCAGAAAAAGTCCTTGTGAGTAAATATAACACTAAATCCAGAACTTCGTAAGGGTTCAAAGAGTAGTCTACGCACCATCATTTCCGCTGATACAGAGGATGAATTGCTGTCCAACCAAAGCCATGACATGCCCATAACGAGGTCCTGGACCTGGCCCTTGCACAACCACCCTACCAAAGTTGAACCCCTTCAGTCCAGGTACTTAACAATGGACCGACGTTTTCCATAATTCAAGAGATTCAGTTCCCTACTAAAGCAATGAAAAAAAACAAGCATCTTAACGAACCGCATAAAGTGTAAGTGTATAACTTTCGGAAAAAACTTGGTTATGAAATTATTTCATCGGACATCTTGCATGTAAATACTGGATATTATTTCTCTAGTCAATTCGCAGCTATAATCTTACAATGGCATCCTTCACACTGATAACTGCCATAAAATCACCCACCTGTGCCATCTCGGCTTGGCTTGAGTGAGGTCCAAAACATGCAGATCATCCATCGAGAGCCCTGCTGGTCCAATAAATGTGTTGCAGGTGGTTTCGGTAAACCTAGATCAAGTGTTCGAATTCTTATCATAAACCATTTGCAACACCAATTCATACTTCCCAATCAGACGAACTTCGTGCTCTCAAATCACACACAACTCGTCTAGAAACATACGAATGCCGGCACCAGGCCAGGCAGCTTGAGGACCAGCTGCACTGCTCCCTGCCAAGGCTGTAGCGCCACCAAAAAGTATAAGCCTGGGGCCAATATACCCAGGCGATCCCTCTTCATTCACAGCAGACACCGCCGTTAATGTGTGACCGCACCGTGGACCACGCCCGTCATCCCGCTTATCCATTACAGAGTCCACTACCCTGTACGCAGGTGCAGGCCGTGGACCAGCAACAGCCGCTACGTGGTGATACGGCTGCTGAGAGATCACCGGTGTGGCTGCCTCAGCCTCCCCAACACCATTCCCCGACACTTCCCCTGCCTCAACAACCTCAGGGGCCTCAACCTTTTCCCGTTCATTCTGGCCTTCATTCACCCCCTTCTCTAGCTCCTCCTCTTCCGCATCATTCTCTTCCTCTTTTTTTTTTCCATTCTGCTCTACTACAACCTGCTCATTCTGCTCTACCGCCTGTTCTCCCATTGCATCCACCTCCATAACCCTAACTCAACAACCTAATCGCATCTCCACCTCCCTACTTCATCTCGCACCGTCATTTTCAAGCATCCACACACACTAACAAGCACCGCTCCGATCCATCAAATGCCATTCAAGTGCATGTGCCTCCAATCTTCCGAATCTTGACGGCGACCTCGTATGTTTTTATCGACCTAAACTGAACGGGGAAAAACTCCAGGTCAAGTTGTGCAAATCCAACAGCTAGCTACGTCCGTCCGTCCGTTTCGGCCGACGCCTGCGTCCCACGCACACACACGCGCACACCAGCGCCGAAGCAGACAATAGAACAGAACAAACAGTCACAGGAAGGGACGAGAGTGAGAAGGCAGAACGAACGAACGAACGAAGGCGACGACCGACGATAAAGATAAGGAAAGATTTGCAGCGCGTTGCTCGAGATCAATTGCAGCCTGTTGAATGTTTTCGTATTAAGGTACCGGGTTCTATTTCCGACTGAATTTCAGATTTGCATACTTAGACTTGTGAAAGAATTTTTTTATAATTTTTGGATGCTCTGCAAAGCTATTGCAAAGGCATTCCCAAAAAAAAAAACATTTTTTGAGCATTTCTACAATTTTCTATGATTTTTTAAGTTTGAAAGTTTAGAGTGACCATTAACCGTTCATAGAGTCATGGTTTTCATGAGAGGTTGGATTCTGAAAATAGAATGCTTCTACACCAATCAGAAGCTCTTGATTATTCCAAGCATGGACGAAATTAGAACACTCTTGGACACTATCAAAAACCATGCTGGCTGGTTTCTGACACCCATCCCCCAACCAGTAGGGGTCGGAAATAGAACCCGTTACCTTACTAGCTATGAATGGAGCATATTTTCATCAACTAATCTATAAACTAAGCCACCTGGATTTTCTCTACTGTACACTACAGTAGTGAGCGCTTTCCGTCAACAACGACATAACATTCAGTAGTCTTCAAGAGGGGTGCCTTTTTGTTTCATCCACCTTAATTTATAGAGTGAGCAGTGATTTGTATTTGAATGGACTATTGAATCAAATAAATAATTATAGAACACTGTTGAATTGTGATTGAGGAGTGCTTTGAGTTCTTGTGCACCATGGTTGATGGCTCTTGCTGAATGCCACATGTCCCCGTAGCTACTGATGTGATGAGGAATATCCCACATCATTTCATTCGAGGGATGAAATGATGTGGGATAATCCTCATCACATCTGTCAGGGAAAGGCAGCAGTAACACATGCTACTGAATGTTATGGAAACTTCATGTACTTCAATTGTATTAACTTGTGAGAATTCATAGCTTCAAAGTAACAGGCAAGACTTCAAATCCCAAAGCTGCATATACTTACTCAACCCTAAAAGTTGTTGATTGTATCTTGATTATCTGCCCTCACACTACAAGGAGAAGGCGTCACTTTCACTTTCTCTGAGCCAAGCGGCGCCACTTCGTACTCACCAATTTTTTGGTTGGACTTGATGAGTGCGATTTGTCACGTAGGACAAGTGTGTATAATTAAAAAAGGCAATGAAGAGGATCCTCTCACCGGGGTCTCATATGCGATTCCCTGTGTGATTTCCCTGCGAGTCTCACTTTTCCCAGTGAGTCTTAAAGCTGCTTATTCACCAGTTTAATGTTGACTCACCTGCTTGTAAAAGGAAAGTTTAACACGTGTCAACTCTTGAGGCTCGGTGGGAAAAGTGACACTCACAGGGAAACGCACACCGGGAATCGCATATGAGACCCTGGTGTCTTGAGTGAGAAACGACGCCTCTTCTTGTAGTGTCAGCTTTGAGCCTTCTAACTCCTCGATTTCAATTTTTAAGAGCACATACTGTCGTGCTCCACCCTTCCATGCAACGAAACCGAGACATCCTTCACTCATTTTCAAGAATGTTCTTTTAGAATTTAGTGATATAAATAGTTATATTTTGGATTCTAAATATAACTATTTATGCCTTATGAATACTAAATATAACTATTTTTATTCATTTAGTCCGGTGTTTTGCATCTATTCTTGAGATTTTACCAACTATTTCGAAAAATTAATCGGTAGACTTGTAACTAACCACCGATTCTTCCTGGACAGTGGTCTTTGCGCTTAACACCGAGTTATGCACCTCTTTTCATGTGTAATTTGATATTTCATTGCTCCAACTACCGTCCTTGCTATGAAATATTGCATTACACACTCAAGAACGTGTGTAACTCTAAACATCGCAAGTTCATCCACGTATCGCATAACATTCGGTAGCATTCAGCCATTCAGCCTTTTCATCTATCATGTGATTTGTAGTACATCATGTGATTTCCATCCATGTAGTGCATTAAATGCAGCCCTTTATTTTTCATTTTTTAGAGAGTGGAGAGGGTGGGAAAGAAAGCAAGAAAGTTGTAAATTGTTGTCAATGGAGGGACAAAAGAAGTCGCATAGTGTTCAAGAAGCTTTTTATATGGGTTGCTCATTTCCCATTGGTTAGCCATTGCACCATAACATTCTTGGGTTATTTAAGTATTATTACATATAATGTTGTTCTCTTTAAAAGTAAGGAACATGTACAAGCAAAGATCATGCACAACTACCTTCCCTATTAAGGTAGAAGCACCATAAATTGTTACTTAGGTACCGATTGTGGTCACCTATAAAAACACCTATTTCGACTTCAGGAGTTTCCAATCAAGTTATCACTAGCATTAAATATGAATATTAAGTTAGCAATCTTATGGATTAGGATACAATTATTGGTACACCTACTAACATCAACAGTGGTCTATGCATATTAAGTTTGAAAATTTATAACAAAATCATACGTTGTGAAAAATTAATTAAAAATTGAGCTTGGTTATTAAACGTAAAGTTTTATGCGCTACAATTTTTATCATTGAAAATCAGCGCTCCATGTAGGTCGAAATGCTAAAACTGCCATCAATTGTACCCCTTACTTTAGTTTTCCAAAACCTCCATTTGTGAGAAAACATGAATAGCTACTGATTGTTCTTGGATGATAATGCTCAACATGCTGCACATTCTTCAAACAGACGGAGCCAGTGAAGGCCACTGAATGTTATGCGTTCATCCATGTTTCGCGCGGGCCTTGTGTGAGGCCTAGGAAGTGTCGATAGGTCAGGTTGGCCAACACTGTTGTAAGATGCAAAGATAAGATATTCCTGCTGAGCAGAACCGTTAGAGTATGGCCACCCATGGCCTCAGAGTGTCTCTGACCTCCAGAAGTAGATGAAAAGTTTCAAGGGCCCTTTCAAAATGCTTTTTGACTCTGGATTCTAGCGTGTTAGAAATTGGGCCTTCAAATCACTATTAAGTTGACTATTCGATGATTATTCCTCCCATTCTACTTGTGATTGGTTCATTGACTATTTGATGCGCACTTTTGATACGTGAAGGGCGTGCAAGGGTGGGGGAGTGTGCGTGCAAGGGCATTTCAAATATAGATGAATAATTTGAGAGGGTTAATCCTAGCGTGCATAGATGGGAATGCTCTTAGTAACTACATTACTAACATCCAATTCCCTAATTTTGCACTTGGCCAAGTGCATTCATTTCATGAGCAAACTTGGCTTTAAAAAAATTTGTCTAAATTTTTTTTGTAAAAAACAGGGATTTTTGTCTTTCTACAATCTCTTCATTGTAAAGAAACAATTATTTAATTTATTTTTTATCCTTATCTTTATCTTTTATCTTTTATCTGTATCTTTTCTTTTTCTTTTATCTTGTTTTTTTTGCCTTGTCTTCCTCTTGTCATCCTTCTTCTTTTTCTTCTAGTCTTCCACTTGTCTTTTTTTTTTTCTTCACCTTGCCATTTTTGGAGTTTAAACGGTAATTTAAAATTTTTAAAAAATCACGGAGCATGCTGAATCCAATACAGGCCTGGAAGGAAAAATTAAATTAAAAAAATAAAATAAAAAAATAAAAAAAATAAAAATCCGGTTTTTCCGGACAGGGAGGGTCTGCGCGCGTGGACCCTATTCTTTTTTTTTGATCCACTCTCCTTCCCTCCTCTCCTTTTTTTCCCCTCTCCCTATATAAACCATCCCTCCCTCTCCCTCCCTCATACTCTCCTTCCTCCCCTCTTCCTCTATTGATCTACTCCCTCTCTTCCTTCTCCCTTCTCCTCAATGTAAAGGAAGAAGAGAGAGGAGGAAAAAAGAGTGAGGGAGGGAGAATGAAGGAGGGTTTATAAAGGGGAGAGGGGAAAAAAAGGAAAGGAGAGGAGGAAAGGAGAGTGGATCAAAAAAAGAGTAGGGTCCTACCCGGAAAAACCGGAATTTAAAATAAAAATTTAAAAATTTAACAGAAAAACTTCTTTTTTTTTTCTTTTTTTTTTCTTCCAGGCCTGTATTGGATTTAGCCTGCTTCCTGATTTTTATTTTTATTTTTTTAAATTATCGTTTAAACTCCAAAAATGGCAAGGTGAAGAAAAGAAAAGGAAGACAAGTGGAAGACTAGAAGAAAAAGAAGAAGGAAGACAAGAGGAAGACAAGAAAGAAGACAAGGAAAAAAAACAAGATGAAAGAAAAGAAAAGATAAGATAAAGATAAAGACAAAATAAAAGATAAAGATAAGGATGAGAAATAAATTAAATAATTGTTTCTTTACAGCGTAAGGGATTGTAGAAAGACAAAAATCCCTGTTTTTAAGAGATTTTTTCAAACAATTTTTTTAATGCGCTTGGGGGCCAAGTACATGATTATATGGCCAAGTGCAAAATTAGCGAATTGGGTGTTAAACCCCCCGTAGAGTCACCCCCCCGTGGGATTAGAATCGAAGAACAACTTGAATCTGTTCGTCGTCCAAATAATGGACGCAAGAGCGCCAAAGGATTAATCCTTTGTCCCATGAGCACTGAATCAAGGGTGGGCTAAACAAACAGGTTACTCTTGTTGCCTTTGAAAGAGGACCGGAGTTCTTCTTTTTATTCAAGCTTGTATGCAAAAATTCTCATAAAAATCCAATTAGTGCTAGATTTCATATTCATCTCTAAAACTCTATTTTCTAATTATAAGAACAATTAATTAAAACAAATCGACTAATTTCAAAGCTTGCAAATAGTGTTGACCATACACACTAATTTATTGTGAAACTTATTGCCCACACACTAATAACCATAATCAATGCACTTGAAAGACAACTATGGTAAGTCACCTGGGCATTATATAGAAGGGCATAATTTTTTAATTTTACTCTTTCATGTCTTGTCATTTGACAGTGAGTAAATAAGAAGTATCCATCATATACAAATTTATAGGTGTAGGATTCACCACAGTTAGGATCTTCGTCACATAAGATTCTTTAGCCCTTGCAAGGGTTCACCCATTTGCTCGCACTGCATGAAAGATAAAATATTTAATATGTGATTCTTTGGGCAATGCTGTTGATTTCATCAAGGAATAGAAATACAGATGTATAGCATGATTGACCTACCTATCCACAAACCTAGTGTACCGTGCGAGAATTCAGAAGTTCTGGATTCATTTTAGCTCAGCAACTTGTGAACACTGATGAAGGGATGGTAGCGATGGAGGCTGACATGGCAGAATGCTCGCCAGTCGAGGACGGCAAAGTGGACTGCTCAGATGATCCTTACCCCGTCTCCTCGACATCGTCCACGTATGATGACGTAGAAGTTGAGCGTATCATTGCCATTTGAGAGAATCCTGGTGGTCGATCAGACGCCCAAGCCCAAAATCTCCCAAGTACGCATTCAAGTCTTCATCCAGCAGGACGTTGCTGGACTTGATGTCGCGATGCAACACGCATTGCTTGCATTCCTCGTGCAAGTACGACAGCGCTCCAGCCACCCCGCTGAGAATAGAGTGGCGCAGCTCCAAAGGGAGTGCGTCCGCCGCATTCAAGTTCAATGGCCCCTTTCGATTTTGTTTCGGGAATTGAAACAGCCACTCATCCAGGCTACCGTTGCACATGTAATCGCACACAAGCAACAGCTGCTCTTCCTCGTGGCACCATCCTTGCAGCTGCACCAAATTCCGGCCGAATTTGGCTGAGGCTTGTCGCTTCTGCTTGGAAACCCTCCTCCCCATGCTTGCTCTCGTGTCGCATCCGTTTGACCGCCACTATAGCACCCGAGGGGAGAACGCCTTTGTACACAACTCCAAATCCGCCGCTTCCAAGAATTTCACTCTTGCTGAAGTTCTTGGTCGCTTTGCTGAGCTCCTTGTATGTGAACATGCGCGGCACAAGGTTCTGGTCCACAAGATTGAACTTCTCTTGTTTCGTGTACGATGCTCTCCTCCGGCACATTACAATGACGAACCCCAGAAGCAGCAACGCTCCACCAACTCCACCACACACCCCAACAATGATACCGACCTTGCTTCCACTTGCGGAAGCGATACCTGTAGTAGGAGGTTGGACAGGGACTTGCTCCGGAGGCATTCCAGAGCTCGAGAACTGCCAAGCTTGAAGCTCGTGAACCTCGCTGAACTCTCCCACGCTGGAACTGAAACCAACATACATGAAATCATCGGACAACAGGTCTGATAAGGACTGAGTTGCCTCGATGAGAGGTTTCGGCGGTTTGGCGACAATACTGGAGAAGGTGCCGTTCGCAAAATAGACTGCCAGCTTCTGGGTAGTGCTGTCATAATCGATCCAAGCGGTGAAGGAGCCACCGTTGACAAAATACGTGCAATTGAATACCGAACCTCCACAGAGATTGTACGACCATTTGGAATTCAAGCTGTTGATATCGACGCTGATGTGGTTGTTGCTCGAGTCTTTGTAATTAGGGCTCTGATAGGTGTCGAACTCTACGGCGAAGAGCTGATTGGAGGCCAGACCATTGTTTGCCTCCTTCAGGAGACACAACGATATATGCGCCCGTGTTCCCCAGAGCAGTGGTGTTACTGGCAAACAGAAACGCCATGCCATCTGCATGGAGAGGGAGGCCATTTCCATCCACCAAGTTGTTTGTACCCGAGATGGAGAATGTGAAGGCGGTCTGGAAAGAAGCCACTGCACCGGATGCGGAGTCTTTCATCCTCACTTTGGTTTCGTAATACAACCTCGCACAGCTGCTCGTTCCCAGCGAAGTGGCGTAATAGTTCAGCAGAAATGAAGTTGTGTCCCCGTAGTACTGGACATCGCCCACCGTCGTGAAATTGTCGGACGAGTTGAAGTAGGGGTGCTTTGCGCTTCCACGACTCGGATGGAACTACCATGGACCAGCAGAATCAAGACACCAGTTACCAGCTGATCATACAACCCCATCGTCGTCGAAGCAGGAAAGCTCTAGAGAAGTCTTACTTGTGTTCTACAATCAATCGACCTCCTGGCTGAAGCACAAAGTAATCTAGAATGCATGAACGTTGATTCATACAAACTAGTCCTATATGAAGGGGTTGCAATATTTGTATTCCTGAAGGGCTACTCGTCCCTGCGAAACCCGGAAAGCATGAAGTAGACTACCGGATGCAGTAGGTTAAATTGAATCCCTGAAGCAGAGCATACATGCATAATCGCCGAAGCAGGAAATTTCTAGACATTCAAGTCTTTCTAGTATTGTAGAATCAATCCGTGACCTCCTGGTTGAAGAGCAAAGGTGGAATGCATGAACGATGATTCCTACAAACGAGTCCTACATAAATGGGTAGCAAATTTTTGATCCTGAATGACTGTCTACGTTGCTGCAAAACCCGAAAAGCATGAAGTGTCTGCAAAGACTTCCAGATGCTGTAGGTTTGGTAACCCGAATACTCGAACAGGGTACGTGATCGCCGTAACCCAAACAAAAACCTAGATTCAATCTATATGCACCTGGAGTAGGGATCCCTGTTTAAGTGAGTTCCGTGCAGCTCGCACTACGCAGGAAATTCATGAAACAAGATATATATTGTGACCTGTTTGCAATTGCGGTCTCGCTCTACAAGATATGTCGATCTTTCATGAGTGTGCCAACCACGGCTATGAACATCAATATTCCACGAAACCCAGATTCATGCCAGATTGAGCACTTGCTCGATCACCGTCTGTGATAAGCAATTTGTCGAACTACAGCTAGTAGTGTGCAGACGAGAGCGGCGCAGAGATTAATTCGTCTTGGCACATTTATTAATTCTTGCCCTGTGAAGACTTAGCAAATCCGGGCTGGAATCGAGATCTGGTCATCACTTGAATCCGGGATCGCTCCATAGACTCTCTTGCCATCACGTGGCACACCATCAAGAACAGGAAGCTGCGTCGGACAAACAAGATCAAGGTAGGATGTCATAAAACCACCACCTCCCCCAATTAGGACATGTAGAGCTTTTTTGGGCCACCACCTCCCCCAGTTATGACATGTAGAGCTTTTTTGAGCCACCACAATTGAGACTCAAAACCATCAATTTCACTACTGTAAGTACAGTGGGGTGACACTGATTCTTAGCCCTAGGAAGGCTGTCAAAGTTGGAAGTTGTGAAGCGACTTTGTTTCTCACAACTACACCTGTTGGTAGATTTGGAATATCATTTTTTTGGTGGGTCTTTTGGACTTGAATTTTTTCACATGTCTAAACAACATAAAGATGTTCCTACTCCAAAATTTCCATGTGAAAAAAAAATTTCTTCAATCCTTGGGAGGGTGTCAAATTTGGCAGCTGTGAAACATTTCTCACAACTACCACGTGTTAGTAAATCTTGAATATCTTTTTTTGTATCAATCTTCTAGCTTTGAAATTTGGTACACATGTTGTCAATATAACAATAATTTTGTGTCTAAAATTTCATGTACAAATAAAAAATTTCCAGCGCTCGAGAGGGTGTCAAAGTTGGCAGCAGTGTCGGCACTTTCCCTAGAATTGCACAAGGGGCCAATTTCGGTGTCACCCCACTGTACATGGAAGGCATGGTCGGCAAAAAATAATTCCCCAATAAAATGCCGAAAATATAAATAAATTTATTAAGTATTTTGTTGAAATCAACAAAAACAAAGTCAAGAGAAAGCCGAAAAAAATTAAAATAAAAACATAACACTCAACAAAAATTGTAGACAAAAAATAAAATAAAGCGTTTAGCTGCCGGGAAAAAATTTAATGTTAGCTATTAATAGCTAATTTGTTAATAATTACTTTTGAAAGTGTCGACTTCCATTGTTTCAACTTTAATTAATTATTTGACATGAAAGTGCCGACCCTGCTTTCCATGTACGGTATTCAAGTAGAGCAATGGCATGTTAAGCATTGCGAAGAAATAGTTGGTGGTTTTGGATTAGCTCATGAGCGGAATCTAGGAACAACAAAATGTGAAATTAGGAAATTGATATGTGATGTATGGGTCAGAGGTTACTTTCCACTTTGGAATTTTGTATAAAATTGACAAATGTGAATTAGATGTTGTAAATTTTTGCAATCCTATTTTGAATGGGGTCATATAACACACATTTCGTTAATTTTGTACTATTTTCATTCCGGAATTAGTATATTTAGTTAATTTTGGACGGGATAATAGCGATGGGGAGGTGGCTAGAGCAGCTGGAAATGGGGAGGCCTCCCTAGAAGACAGAGGAAGCCCCTGTAGAATACAACTGCTCGCACGCAGCGGGAGCGCGCTACTCAACTGAATTCTAGCAGAGGCATAATGTTGGATGGGGAGATCTCCCCACCGTATCTATAAATCAGCCTGTAGGAAGGTGTGATTGCCACAGACTGGACATCTAGACGGTAGGGAGACCTCCCTATCCAAGGTCCGTAGATGGGAAGACCTCCCTACTTTGGTAGGAAGGTACGACGACTGAGTATTGAACAAGACGCGAATGTCCAATGCAGAGAAAATCCCTACTTTTGATTTCCTTGGTGGTAACAATTTGATGCACGGTGTATTCCAATAACAAGAGGACTATATTTACATTGATGAAAGTACAAAATTCCGGCCACGGTCATTACAATGCATTGCAAAGTTCATAGCCTACATCGTTCATTTAAACTTTGGGAAGGGTTTAGGGTCTCCTACGCTACAAGGTCGTCACTGCAGCCGTCTGTTGCGGTGCCTTAGAGCCCTCCAAGAGGAGTCTCACACGATCAGCGGTAACAGGTGGATTAGACCAAGCGGGTCTGTTCCGCTCAACATACTCTCGAACGTCGCATGTCCACCCACGCAAATTGATTAGCCACTGCTTCATCGCCATGAGCCCGGGAGGTGCATTCGGATCACTCGAACGGTACGTAAACGGGTGGATTGCATTGCGGAGATCGTTCATGCAACTCTTGTCGGGCGAGTCATCGATGAGGACTGTGTTCGACGCATTACCATCGGGGCATTGTGCGAAGAACTTGGAGAGGGGCTTTAGGAAAATGGGCTTCTCCGGGTTCAAGGGATCCCGATGCTGGGAGCACTCACAAAGGTCTTGGCCAAATAGCCGGTCCGACCTTAGAATGACTTTTGTGAGTTCCTGAAGCTCTTTCTTGTATCGCTCCAATTTTTTTCCCCCACATGCGGACCAGAAAACGACCTCGAACTGGACAAAGCAATACCGCAGGAAACCATTCAGGTTCTCCCTCCACCAAATTTTGCCGCTGGCCCCGGAGTTGGAGTCACATAATAGTCCGTTCACGTCAAACACGAGAAATATTGTCAGCGGCGGAGACGAGGGTAGCCAACTCAAATCCACCTCGGGAAAGTCTGCCATGTGGAGCGGAGCCTGCAGTGTTGCCCGGTTTGTGCAAGATACAACGACGGGCTGTTAGATACAAACTACGGGCTGTTAGAACCAAAGGCCATGCTCGGAACGCATTGCCTTGTCGTGGAATACCAGAGTACCGATGGGGAGACCTCCCCATCCAAAGAGAACACAACACTCATGAAATGAATGACCTTAACATGCACGACACACATCGAAAGGCCAAACGTTGTGAAAACATAAGTCATATTCGATAGTCCAAATAACACGTACAATACAGAAAACGGTCCATCGCGGTTATCACGGCAGACAACACAAACGGGCCGATATTCTACGAGGGGAAGCCTCCCTATCTACCAGGAGACATATGAGTGTCCGGTGCCTCCGACATGCTCGCCATCATGCCCTCCGCGCTCAAGTCAACAATGTCTGTGTTCGATCCGCTAACACGGTCCGCTCGCTTGCTGGACTGCTTCTTGGATTTGCCAGCATTAGACCGGACACGCCTCGCCGATGTCTGTGACCCGCCGGCGTCTATGGATTCAGAACCTGCAACGTTTGGGGCACCCGATCCCACGGGTGTACTCACAGGAGTAGTGCGGCCACGTACAGAACCCCGGCCGCCACTCCGGGGAGAGCCAACGACATCACCGGGCGCCCGGAACTGAGAGCGCGAGCTCCCCCCCCGCGTTGGCAGAGGCCTCGCCACCTCGTCCGCGACGCCCGGCCTTGCCACCCTGGACATTTGCTGCAGCACCTGCACCTCGGCTCGAGGGGGTCATGTCGGGGAAAACCACGGGGCGGGGTTCTCGGTTGGACCTCCGAATGTTGGTCGCACCACCGTCATCCTCATCCGTCCCCTGGTTGTGCGGTTCTACCTGTTGGTGGTCTTTGGCCTTCCTCTTTTGCGAACCCTTCCCCAAACTCCTTTGCGATAGGGAGGCCTCCCCGCCAAGGATTTCGTCGCCTCCGCTGTGGCAATTCCCAGGCACGGAGGCCCCCGAAGCCCGGGAGGCCTCTCCAGGATCACTGCAGAGCTGGATTCCAGCTAGACGTGAATTCAGATTTGTCTGACTCAGTGGCACAGGGGAGTGTTCCCTTAAAGATCCCGACATGGCGGGAGTGCACTCCAGCGATGAGGAGAGCTCTCCCTGACGGCCGGAAAGTGTGTCCGAGCTCAGCGGCATCGGGGACGTGGCCCTAAGTCGTCTTGACTCACTGGGCGGGGTGCTTTGGGATAGGGAGGGCTCCCCACGTCGGCCCTGCGCAGAGACGTGTGCCGGAGATGCATCGGACGAAACGTTGTCGGGGTTCTCCACTTCTGGTCCACAGGACTCCTCTGCGTCATGTGCGCGTTCCGCCCTTCAGAGTCGGGGAAATGGGGGCGGGGCGCTGCGGGGGGCCCTCTCTATCTCTACGCCAGACATGACATGCCGCAGTTCAGAGCTATATCTGGGCCCATCGACCACCCCCGGCACTTCGCCTACTTCGCGTGCAGCCGCAAGCGGAGGAGGAGGCACATGCGCATGAACACTAAAATCATCCCCGGCAACCGCAGCAGTGGAGCTCGGACCCGGTTGCTCCAATGCGGTGATATCAGCAATATTGTTCGACGTCAACCTTGAACCAACACCATCGACGTCCGCTGGACCACCATCGGCCACACCACCCAGCTCATCAGCGCCCGGCGCGACGTCATCAGCTGCTTCAGAATCGGAATCGTCGACCTCGTGAAAAGCATCGTCATCTCTGTCACCGTCTCCCCCGTTGTCCTCGCCTCTAATTTCGAGGTCCTCGGCCTCCTTGATGACCTTTAGGATCTGCGAGGCCATTAGCTGAGCCGGTCCTATCTCCGCTTCCGAATGGACAAACTCTACGACTTTGCTTTTGCAAGACTGCAAACCATAGTGACACAAGTCAATGGCCATTGCGACGGAAGATAGGTAGGGAGGGCTCTCCATCGATGCTACATTTCTGGGGAGGGCTCCCCAGCGACGCAGAGAAGGTGGATACTCCCAATGCAGAACAATACAGATCTCCGGCTTTGGCCGCATGGCTAGACAGACTCCCCAACTGTGAGCAAACCAAGACGACCATGATAATTCAAGAAACAGACCTCCCATATCCCTTCTACTAGGGAGGCCAATCCATAAACATCTAGTCGAGAAGCTTCCCCACAAATTTGCAGTGCGGAGACCTCCCTGACACTACCAGAGGGGAGGTCTCCCCAGGAACTGGCGGCAGGGAGACCTCCCCAAGGACTTGCAAAGAGGGGGCCTCTCCATCACCTTGCAATGGGGAGGCCTCCCCATAACTTCCACTGGGAGGCCTCTCTAGGATCATGCAGAGGAAAGACGTCTCCAAGAAATGTGTCGTGGGGAGACCTCCTCATGAACTTCCTTTGGGGAGACCGGAGTAGAAGGTTATAGGGAGGAGGCCTCCCCAGGACCTTGCAGTGGGGAGGCCTCCCCAGGACCTTGCAGTGGGGAAGCCTCCCCAGGAACTTGCAGTGGGGAGGCCTCCCCAGGAACTTGCAGTGGGGAGACTTCCCCAGCAACTTGCAGTGGAGTGACCTCCCCATGAACTTCCTGATATGGAGGCCTTCCCATCAACCTCCGTCGGGGGCAGATTCTAAAAGTGTAGGTAAAACAAAGAAACACAGAAACTCACCAGTCCTTCCATGGTCATCGAGCCGCCGCTCCAGATGTTGACAATGACTCTGTTATCCTTGAGCACGCAGTTGGCAATGGCCGACATCGCTGCTTGGCTGGGTTGAGCCCTCCCGCTTGAATAATTCCTGTCATTCTCGGCGTTCCTGAAGGCCGAGTCACCCAATATGTAGGAAGCCAAGTATTGCTTCCCAACATGCAAGGCCATGTTTACCCAGGCATCGTTGACGTCGTCCAGTTTCCCCAGCGTTGGCCAGAGGTACACAACGTGTACAATTTGTCCGTCGGTCGAGAAGTCTGGAGTAAATCCATCCCCCGGGTGCGGGTGGTAGATGCAAACGTGCATGGCCCAAATTTTGACCGGTTCACCCAAATGATACCAACATAATAGGTCGTGTAGCCGGGCATGACCGCACAACAGGATGTGCACGCCCACCGAAAGTCTGACGTTCTCGGTGGTCTCCGCACTCGGCACCAACTCCTCGAAGTGGGAGAAAAAGGATTCGAATTTGAAGGGCCCCTTTACCTCAGTACCCGTCACCGGTGAGAATAGATTAGTGACGGTGTACAGGGCTTCTTTCGAAGAGATTTGGAGTTTTGCGCTCACGTCAGCCCAGTGCTCATGGAGATGAGCAACGGAATCCTATGCTAAGCAGATGTACTTGCGCGCAGGGCCGTAAACCTCCTCCACATCCACCTCGGCCATTCCAAGGCGCTCAATCCAATTCTCAAGTGCACGGCCGAATTGAGGTGGCGGAGACTTCTTCTGGGCTACACCGCGTAGGTTGTCCTTCATCTCTGAATCAAACCATTGTCGGCCTGCTTCCGTCTCTCGAGCCACCCTCGCCATGTACCACAAGAAAGTCTCGTCCATTTTATACCGATCTGCTTTATCGATCCACTCCTCCAATGTGAAGTTCACCTTTTTGCCTTGGAGGGGATGCCCGAACTTATGCATTACGCGGCGCATGACGGCAATATCTTCTTTCTTGGACTTTGCCCAGTCCGCGACGGATCGCAAAGCCAGTCCCTGAACAACAGGTTCCGTATCAAAAAATAAACTTGAACGCAGCACTTTGTCACGTCCCTGCATGGAGAGGTCACCCTAAAGGTCCTACCTCGGGAGGTCTCCCTACAACCCCAGCAGGGACATGTCTCGCTACAATTCCAACATGGCGGGGATTCCCTACAGTCCTAACATGAAGAGGCGTCCTCAGCAGCGGGCGTGGGGAGACCTCCCGAGCAGCGTGAATGGGGAGCTCGCTCCAGAAGCGTGCGTCGGGAGTTCTCTCTAGGCGCGCGTGGGGAGACCTCCTGAGCAGCGTGGGTGGGGAGCTCTCCCGAGCCGCTCGTGAGATAGCTGTCTAAACTAGCATGCGTTCAAACCTCTTCCCGGTGAGTGCGTGGGGAGTTCTTCCTAGAGTCTACCTACATTCTGCACCTGAAAAGGATTCACTAACGAAACCAACATGGGAGGTCCAATGCAAACTGCGAGCCCCACGCAACGCTGTCGCGGCGGGGCTCAGACCAAAGAAATGCGCAGGGGCAGTCCATACCTCTTCAGTGACAGTCTTCAGGCACAATTGTCCCGCCAGCACTTTCTTCCCGCATTCCAAAATTGCCCAGTCTGGCATCGTGTGGACGGGCTTGATGTTTGTCTTTGTTACGGTCGAGCGTCCTTGGCCAGTCCTCCGATGCTCTAGCGTTTGCCCTTTACCATCAGGGAGAGATCCTTTCACCCACAGGTCCAAAATCTTCCTCCACATATCATAGGCCGCGTCCGACCCACAGACAAACCCATAGACCTCCTTGAAGTCAACTTTATCTGCGGCGTTGAGGATACTAGTGACGGCCCCCTTGAAATTCTGCGGACATTCAATCGATTTGTCACATTTTTTAATATCAACCGCGCATATATTAGGCAGGGACTCCCTATCCACTCCGTTGATGCAAGGAGGCCTCCCTGTTGGAGGCAGTGATTGTCAATGGGGAGGCCATCCCCACTGACACTCTACGGAAAGACCTCTCTACAGGAAGCGTATAGGGAGGCATCCCATATGAAAGCTCCCGGGGATACCACCCTACTTAGAGCTCGTGGGGAGGTCTCTCCACTGCAAGGTCATAGGGAGGACTCCCCATTGCAAGGTCATGAGGAAGTCTCCTTACTGCAAGGTCATGGGGAGGTCTCCCCAGTGCAAGCTCATGGGGAGGTCTCCCCACTGCAAGCTCATGGGGAGGTCTCCCCAGTGCAAGGTCATGGGGAGGTCTCCCCACTGCAAGGTCATGGGGAGGTCTTCCCAGTGCAAGCTCATGGGAAGGTCTCCCCACTACAAGCTCATGGGGAGGTCTCCCCACTGCAAGCTCATGGGGAGGTCTCCCCAGTGCAAGCTAATGGGGAGGTCTCTCCACTGCAAGCTCATGGGGAGGTCTCCCAATGAAGAAATTCACAAAAGCAGGTCTGGGAGCAATAGAGGGAGGGGAGGGTGCTTACAATCCATTCAACGCTCCTAACTTCGACCGCAGAAGGGCTCCCCATTTCCTTCCAGACAGCCCGAGCTAATTTGATTTTGTTGAAGAGGTCCGGGGTGCTCTCCTTGTCCCAGGCCCGGGAATTAAGAATCCTGGACAACAATCGAATATGGTTCATGTCTAGAGTCCAAACCACAATTATTTTGTGCTTCCCGTACAGGTCCTGGAAGGTGGGGTCACTCGCATTTTCGCGGATTACAGCCTCGGATGCCATAATAGTATGTTGGCCGCCAACAATCCAGAAGTGGTGCGTGGCCATCGCATCGCGATCTGTAGGAATGGTAGGCACCACTTCAAACTTGCCAGGCTCCGCACCTTGGACTGGTTGCACGGGGATGACAATGATGGGGAGCCTTTGCACGGTGCTCCGATTCCCGATGAATTGGACCTTCAACTCGTCCACCCGTTTAGGCACGATGCTGCGGTACACCCAAGTGTCTAGTGCCTTGTGGAAGTTTTGGAGGGGCACCTTTATGCGCCACCCCGCCGAATCATCCACCGCAGAGTTGCCCCAGGGGTACAGATGGTCCACCTGGCTAGCCAAAAACTCGGAGCACTCGGTCAGTGCTCTAGTATTGCTCACGTGTTTCTTCAAGTCGAACGCTTTCTCCAATTTTATGATGGCGTCCTCCATGTCCTTCAGCCTTCGCGACTCAGGATTGACGGGTTTCCTTCAAGATCGCTTGGTTGGAGAAGGTGCTGCGCCGGCCGTGAGTGCTATACCCTGGTCAGCGTCGTCGTCGTCGATGCCCTCAAATTCCTCAAATATGTCTCGGAATCCGATTAGGACATCGCCTTGAGAAAAGACCTGCGCTTGCCAGTTAAACAGAAATCCCTTCTCCTCAAGCGCCGGTGACAGCTCACTGGAAAGCTTTGCAATATGTAAACGCAAGGCAATTCGTCAAGAAAGCCGACGCCCACCCGGACACTCCTCCATATTAACATCGACTTCCTGCGCACCGGGGGCAGGAATCACTTGCAGCACAGCGGTGTGGGGAGGCTTGATGGGGCGCTCGGGTGCGGATGCCAGTACGTACAAAATACAGATCTTCGGGCGGACACCTGCTGTCTCAACATCTATGCCCCACTTCAAGATATTGGGGTTGCAAACAAAGGCACACCCCGGCTTGTTCTTAAAGCCAGTAAGGGCATCGTCGAGGACGTTTGCGCAAAGAGGCTTCAGCGTAATTGGTCGGATTTCATCAGGGATCTGGGACATATCGACCCTGCAAGACATCAATGACAGCGAGTCAAACAACGCACCTACATAAAACCAATCAGGGGATCGTTCAAAGGTCCTTCCACGATTGGATTGTTGGAAGACCATCCTAGGGTGGGATTGTAGAGAGACCTCCATTCTTGGTTTTGGGGAAGGCCTTGCTATGGGCTGTGGAGAGATCTCTCCAGGCGTGGACTGTAGGGAGACCTCCCCAGGGTGAAATGGTAGTAATACCTCCCCGTGCTTGGGTTGTGGGGAGGCCTCCCCAAGGTGAAATGGTAGGGAGAACTCCCTAAATGCGTAAGTTGTAGAGAGACCTCTCCAAGACTGGATGGTAGGAAGACCTCCCAGTACTTGGATTATGGGGAGGCCTCCCAAGGTGGAATGGTAGAGAGAACTCCCTATGCTTAAGTTGTAGGGACGTCCAGGGATGGATGGTAGGAGGACCTCCCCATGCTTGGGTTACGGGGAGACCTCCCAAGGGTGAAATGGAGAGGAAACCTCCCACTGCTTTGGTTGTAGAGAGACCTCACCCTGCTTAGGTTGTGAGGAGACCTCTGCAAAGGCAAATGGTAGGAAAACCTTCTCATACTGTAGTTGTAGGGATACGTCCCTAGGGTGGGATGGCAGCGAGACCTCCGTGCTAGGGTACTGGGGAGACCTCCCCACGGTGGGATGGTTGGTGGACCTCCCCAGAGTGAGATGGTAAGGAGACCCAATGTGTGGGTTGTCGAGAGACCACCCCATGCTGGCATTGTAAGGAGATCCCCGTATGCTTGAGATTTACACATTGCTCCGAGCACACCACCGTTGCAAGCGCTGCACACGCACGCGGGTGGATACTGCAACCTCCGTGGGGGGATCTCCCTAGGCGCCCGTGAAGGGAGTTCTCTCCAGGAACGAGCGTGGAAAGCTCACCCTAGCATCTCAGTGGTGAGCTCTCCAGAGCAGCGTGCGAGGGGAGCTCTCCACAGCAGAGTGCGTGGGAAGCTCTCTAGAGCAGCATGCGTGTGAATCTCTCCCTAACAGCGCGTGGGGAGCTCTCCCCAACACCGCGCGTGGCAAACTCTCCCAAGCAACGCGCGTGGAGAGAGCTCCCGAGCAGCGTCCGTGGAGAGATCTCCCCACGCTCAGGCCTGGACAGAGCTCTCCACGCACGCTACTCGAGAGAGCTCTCCACACACGCTGCTCCGGAGAGCTCCCTACGTACTCTGCCAGCGAGAGCTCCCCATGCACGCTGCTAGGGAGAGCTCCCCGCGCTCGCACCTGGGAGAGCTCCCCAAGCCCAAGCAACGGGAGAGCTCCCCACGCTCGCACCTGGGGAGCGCTCCCCGCAATCGCACCTGGGGAGAGCTTCCCACCCTCGCACCTGGGGAGAGCTCCCCGCGCTCGCACCTGGGGAGAGCTCCCCGCGCTCGCATCTGGGAGAGCTACCCAAGCCCAAGTATCGGGAGAGCTCCCCACGCTCGCACCTGGGGAGCGCTCCCCACGCTCGCACCTGGGGAGAGCTCCCCACCCTTGCACCTGGGGAGAGCTCCCCGCCCTCGCACCTGGGGAGAGCTCCCCGCGCTCGCACCTGGGGAGAGCTGCCCACGCTCGCACCTGGGGAGAGCTCTCCGTGCTCGCACCTGGGGAGAGCTCCCCACGCCCAGGCATCGGGAGAGCTCCCCACGCTCGCACCTGGGGAGAGCTCCCCGCGCTCGCACCTGGGGAGAGCTCCCCACGCCCAGGCATCGGGAGAGCTCCCCACGCTCGCACCTGGGGAGAGCTCCCCGCCCTCGCACCTGGAGAGAGCTCCCCGCCCTCGCACCTGGAGAGAGCTCCCCGCGCTCGCACCTGGGGAGAGCTCCCCACCCTGGCACCTGGGGAGAGCTCTCTACGGACGCTGCTCGGGAGATCTCCCCACGGACGCTACTCGGGAGATCTCCCCACGCGAGCGCCTAGGGAGAGCTCCCCACGCACGTAACTAGTATCTAGAGAGACCTCGCTAACAAGCAGCTCAGGAGAGCTCCTAAGAGCTCCAGAGCCGGTGGGCTGGGGACTCCTCTCTACAAAACGGATGGGGAGGTCCATGGTGATCTCTTCAGAGACAATATAAAATAGATTGAACGCACAACCAAGCAGGGTTGAAGAGCTTACCCCATAGCCGTGGACGAAGATATTTGCGTCGAGGACGACGAGACCAAAATTGGGCAGCGCTTCGCGACGACAGGAAAAGCGAGTGAGGACAAATGAGGTCTGGGAAGACCTTATATAGTGCGGCGGAGCCGCTTGAGCTTGATCCAACGGTTTAGGGTGGTTGCCCTAGATCTGACGGTCGTCCGCGCGCCACTGCCACAGGCTACAGTAGGCAGAGTTTCGGCCGTGTAAGACCGGGTCTCAGCCGTGTAGCATGGAATGGCAGCCGGGTATGAGCGGTTCTCAGCCTTGTACGAGCGGATCTCGGCCGCGTATAGGAAGGTGTCGGCTGTGTATAAGGGATATTAAATATCTTCCCAAATATCTGGACGCGTGGCGCCATCTGAGCCGTCGATATGTGCAATCCGACGGCTGCGGAGGCCCACCAATGGGAAGGCAGGATGGAAAACTATGAGTTTGAAACCCTACATTAAATCGCCATTTCAATGCCGCCAACCATTTTGAGAGCCCGCTCATTTTGAATTCCGCGTACTTTCTGTATTAAATGTTGTTGTGTCGACGTGGCGCATCCACCGCTTAACACGTGTCCTTTCTGACGTCAGCCGCCTACGTGGCAGGTGGGTTTATTCGCACCTACTGCAATGCTCATTTATGTTTTGTCCTTGTTTTTAGGTTTATTTATTGTAGGATTCTATTTCTGTCATTTATTGTGTACGGAAATATTGTTTCGCCAACGACACTCTTCCCCGTCTGACATGTGGAAGAAAGATCTGCCTATCGGATTTGTCTTACCCATAGGAAGGCCTCCCTACATGTCAGCCCTAGGATGCCAGTCGGGAGGTCTCCCCAGCAGACAATGCCGGTAGATAGGTCTCCCCTAGATAGGCCGGAACAACCACAGTCCCGCCATGGGCGGCGACCATTGTGCTTCACAGAGGCCCCCCGGAGCGCCAGGTGGGCAGCCAACCCCACCTCGCCCTCCGTGTGGAGCGCTAGGTGATGGGGACGTCTCCCCACTCGGATGCCCGGGACGACCGCCGCGCCTCCCTGGTCGCCTCCGTGAAGCGTGACGGAGGCCTCCTGCAGCGCCAGGTGGGCAGCCAACCCCATTTCGCCCTGCATGTGGAGCGCTAGGTGATGGGGAGGTCTCCCCACTCGGATGCTGGGGACGACGGCCGCGCCTCCACGGTCGCCTCCGTTACGCTTTCCGGAGGCCTCCCGGAGCGTCAGGTGAGCAGCCAACCCCACATCGCCCTCCGTGTGGAGCGCTAGGTGATGGGGAGGTCTCCCCACTCGGATGCCTGGGACAACCGCCGCGCCTCCCCGGTCGCCTCCGTCACGCTTCACGGAGGCCTCCCGGAGCGCCAGGTGGGCAGCCAACCCCACCTCGCCCTCCGTGTGGAGCGCTAGATGATGGGGAGGTCTCCTCACTTGGATGCTCGGGACAACCTCCGCGCCTCCACGGTCGCCTCCGTCACGCTCCATGGAGGCCTCCCGGAGCGCCAGGTGGGCAGCCAACTACACCTCGCCCTCCGTGTGGAGCGCTAGGTGATGGGGAGGTCTCCCCACTTGGATGCCCGGGATGACCGCCGCGCCTCCACGGTCGCCTCCGTCACGCTTTCCGGAGGCCTCCCGTAGCGCCAGGTGGGCAGCCAACCCCACCTCGCCCTCCGTGTGGAGCGCTAGGTGATGGGGACGTCTCCCCACTCGGATGCCCGGGACGACCGCCGCGCCTCGACGGTCGCCTCCGTGAAGCGTGACGGAGGCCTCCCGCAGCGCCAGGTGGGCAGCCAACCCCATCTCGCCCTGCATGTGGAGCGCTAGGTGATGGGGAGGTCTCCCCACTCGGATGCTGGGGACGACGGCCGGGCCTCCACGGTCGCCTCCATCACGCTTCACGGAGGCCTCCCGGAGCGCCAGGTGGGCAGCCAACCCCACCTCGCCCTCCGTGTCGAGCGCTAAGTGATGGGGACGTCTCCCCACTCGGATGCCTGGGACGACCGCCGCGCCTCGACGGTCGCCTCCGTGAAGCGTGACGGAGGCCTCCCACAGCGCCAGGTGGGCAGCCAACCCCACCTCACCCTGCATGTGGAGCGCTAGGTGATGGGGAGGTCTCCCCACTCGGATGCTGGGGACGACGGCCGCGCCTCCACGGTCGCCTCCGTCACGCTTTCCGGAGGCCTCCCGGAGCGCCAGGTGGGCAGCCAACCCCACCTCGCCCTCCGTGTGGAGTGCTAGGTGATGGGGACGTCTCCCCACTCGGATGCCCGGGACAACCGCCGCGCCTCCACGGTCACCTCCGTCACGCTTCACGGAGGCCCCCCAGAGCGCCAGGTGGGCAGCCAACCCCACCTCGCCCTCCGTGTCGAGCGCTAAGTGATGGGGAGGTCTCCCCACTCG
This sequence comes from Pohlia nutans, assembly GCA_022496805.1. Taxonomy (NCBI): domain Eukaryota; kingdom Viridiplantae; phylum Streptophyta; class Bryopsida; order Bryales; family Mniaceae; genus Pohlia; species Pohlia nutans. Next base: position 20,633,557 of record CM040102.1, on the reverse strand, counting down.
ATGCTTAGGACGACCGCCGCGCCTCCACGGTCGCCCCCGTCACGCCTCTTGGAGGCCTCCCGGAGCGCCAGGTGGGGAGCCAACCCGACTTTGCCCTCGATTTGGAGCGTTTGGGGTCCATTATCCTGGCACAGAAATTATCCTTGCAAGAGTTTGTGAGGTGGAGGTAGAGTGAATCCCCCAGGCATTGCTACCATAGCTGGGCAATTGTTTCTGGGGGGCACTCTCTATCTCTCACTCGCCGTCTCTTTGGCGAGTTGTTTGGAGGGATTAACCGTCATGCCGAGCCTGCGGAACTGATCGTGCGTGATGGCACTGATGGGAATTACGGCGTGTTTGCATCCGGCAGAAGAGATGGCGAACTGGCAAGTGCACGAAGATGTCCTCCTACTGATGGATGGGCGAGTGGCTGCATCCGGCATTGTGGTGTCTAGTTATTTTCCGACATGATGGTGACGACGACCTTGAATGCAAGATGTTTCTCGTAAGATTCTCCACCGTTGAGGCCGACTTTGAAAATACAGTATTGGCGGGGTTCAATTCCTAGAGGCTTGGCGACTGTATCGGCAAGCAAGTTCCTTGGCCAGATGTGGATATTGTACGTGCATCAGCTGGCGCTGCGGACTCCAGCGCAGCCTCCAACGATTTCTCGCGATGCTTGAATGCCATCATTGCCGCTGACGCGACGGATGACACCGACGACCTCGCTAGAAATGACGATGGCGGGGACAGTGTCAATGATAGTGAATATGACGACGATGGGGAGGCCTCCCCGTCCTCTCACAATGAGGAAGAATCAATGATGGACGACGGCCTTCGACGCTTTCCACCTCGAATTCTATGGCGAGGAAAAAGATGTGTGCTCGAAGGTGAGGGTGGAGCCGTAGTAGCTGCAGGCAGAATTCAAGCAAACATGCCCGAAGAGATATTTTTGGACACTCTTTTGGGGCACGACGAGGTTGGAGTTCTTGTGCTCCAGGAGACTAACGCCGCCGTGGGAGAGTTGATGTCGCACCGTCGATGGCCCCTCACATCGGTGCGCTTGGAAGGGGGTGAGGTGCTTGCCACCATCGCCGCTTTCCACATGGATGATCCGTTAGCAGACGCCGTGGCCAGGCTGAAGCGTGGCGTCCCAAAGGCACCCTACACGTCTAAGACGCGGATACTGAGAGGCGAGGGTGGATGGCCATCGAAATGTCTCAGACTGTCTGGCGAGGATGTTGCTAGAGAAGTCAGCATGGAAGAGTGTTGCCTGTGGAGCTGCTGCCAAATATTCCCATGGTCCAAGACCATCCAGGTCCGTTCACATTTTTGGGGGAAGTCATTCGACGAGCGCTGAGAGGTTGGAGTCGAGCTATTCGGCTGATTCCGGGTCGTCGATGGGGCTACGTTCGGAGTTATAACAATGGAAGGGGTGGACGTATGCGAGACTGCTTGCTGGAAAATACTTGGCATAGGACGCGCGACCTTCTACGATTACAAGCGGAGATATCGACGTGGAATTCGTTCGGGCCGTCACGGCAACACTGGGCGGGTTAAGCGTCGACCGGCGACCGTGCAGGCAGACGGGACGGTACTCTCGATCGTCAATGACACCTACGACGTCATGCCCGCGACCAGGATGAAGGGAATCGGCGACGGGCAGCAGGACGTCCAGAAGTACCTCCCGATAGCCTTCACCTGGGAGGTCGTCCGCAAAAAGGTGAACAATGTAAGGTCACGCTCTTCTCTCTTCTTTTAATACTCCATGTCATATGTAAATTGACTTCACACTACCCTATCGTTCCAAGATGTCATCGGTGGGGAGGCCTCCCCACTGTTGGGATAGTCGACTACTGATGGGGCGGTCCCCGCGCCGTGGGAGTCTGCTTCACGGGGATAGCAGGCGTCTCCTGACGCCTGTTGATAGGGAGCGCTCCCGAGCAGTGTACGTGGGGAGCTCTCCCCACTAGCATGCGTCTAGAGAGGACTCCCCACTGGGAGCATCCTGAATGTGAACGATGAGCGGCGTGTGTGGAGGGTTCTCTGCAGTTCGAGGATGTCACCGTAACGGGTCTTGTTTTGGCAGGTGAACACTGCAGTTGGTATGGACGATGTGTCGCACTCTACGATGAGCCGCATGAAGAAGAGGGTGTTCAAGAACGTCGAAGTCAAGAAAGGTGGCTCTACGTTTTCGAAGTGCTCCGAGTGCAACGAGCTAAAGGAGTTCATTGCAGCAGCGGCAAAGGGTAGCCCAGAGGCGGTGTACCACCAGAGGTTGTACGACGCTCACGTTGCGCACCAGCAGTCATGTCGCTGGCTGTACTACAGCTGGAGGAGCGAGTCGGAGATGAGCCAGGCGGAGGTGCTCTGCATAATTCACGACGGAATGGACAGCCGAAAGACCGCCCTTCCATGCTTGCGGGTGATTACGAAGGGAACCGCAGGCCTCGGGCAGCTACTAGTGAAGCTGACTGGAATGGTAACGCACGGACATGGCGACGGGGCCTATGCCGACTTCTCGACGGATCTTTGGCCACGCGATTCGAACTTTACTATCTCTTCCCTTGCGCGTTGCCTCCGGAAGTTGGAGAGGCCGGCCATCCGGAATTCCAAGAACCTTTTTGACGAACCACCATTGAACCGGTTCTTTGAGAAGCTCATGAGGGGGAAGTCCCGATGTGTAGGAGCGATACCGGAAGCCACCGCCGACGCTGACCACGTGGACCCCCTCCCAAAGAGGCTGTACCTACAATTGGACAATTTCGCTAAGGATAATAAGAACCAGTTCATTTTTGCGTTTCTTTCATTACTTACTGCACGGAAAGTGTTTGTGGAGATACAGGTCGGGTTTTTGATGGTCGGCCACATGCACGAAGACATCGACGGATACTTCAGTTACGTCTCCAATGTCCTGAGGAGGAGCAACACTTTTGTGCTGGCGGACCTCATGAAGCACTTCATGGAATCGCAGAAGCTGAATTTTATGCCGCATGTGGTCCAGGAGGTGGCCGACTTCAAGTCCTATATCAAGGGATATGTTTGGCCATTGGAGGGGATTAAGGACAAACACATTTTCCGCTTCTTTGTGGACAGCGATGGGTGGCCGGTATTCCAGTATAAGGAATCTGCGACGGACGGGGTTTGGCTGCCACGTGCAGGCCCGCACAGAATGTGGAAGGAGGACCCTTACGGTCAGCCGTTGCTTCCTACAGGTACGCCTCCGACCCTACATAGTGTTGCTCGGACGGATTGGAGAGTACTCTCTGTATGTCGAGTCATGCGTGGTAAGTTGTTGGCATGACGTTTGGGGCCCGCTGTTGGTGGAGAGGCCTCTCCATCCATCGTTGATGTACCGTAGGGGCAATCGTAGCGGGGAGGCCTCTCCCGTCGTTGAGGTAATGTAGGAACAGTCCCTAGTGGGGAGGGCTCTCCACCCGTCGTTGAGGTAATGTAGGAAGTCTCTAGTGGGGAGGCCTCCCCACCAATCGTCGAGGTAATGTAGGAAAAGTCCCTAGTGGGGAGGCCTCTCCACCCGTCGTCGAGGTAATGTAGGAACAGCCCCTCGTGGGGAGGCCTCCCTCTATCTGCAGGGCCTCGTAGCCCGAGACCCGTCATGTCTGATGGAACTAATTGTGGCTTCTCCAAATCCCCGTGTGTTGTAGGTGACCCCGCCCCGGTGAAGATGAAGCCCGTCTGGGGATGCGAGAGCGGTCTTAACCCGAGCACGAACTCTGAGGTGACCGAAGAGGACGCCGCGAGGTCACGTGAGAGCAAGCAGTTAATTCGAGCGGGGCTCCAGAGATTTGTGGACATCTGGAAGGGTGGCTGCCATCGCAGCCAGGCCTACAAGAGTCGAATGGAGGCCTACGTGCAGTATTGGGTGGACATTATTACGGAACTCCGTTCGGACGATCCGCCGCAGGCCCCAACGACACTGGTGTATGGATTTTGGCCGACGACGCAGTGGACGACAGCCCACCCTCTTCCCCCGCCAGCTCCAGATGAAGTGCGGAGGCAGAGGGATCTTGCCAACGCAACTCCAGAGGACGAGCGGCCTGATCCTTGGTGCGGTCCTTTACGGCGGCGACCAAGGCCGGCGTTCAACCCATACCGCGACGCCCTCGTTGGGAATTTTGTCCTCATTAGGCCCAACGACACCACAATCTATCCAGTGTGGATGGGCAGGGTGCTTGCACCGGCTGTGCGCGACGCCCGGTCCCCACACCATGGAAAGTGCCAGATTCGATATTGGAGGCCTGCCAGAGGAAGCCGGGTGATGACAGACCGAGAGAGATATAGAGGGTGTTGGGATGTGAAATGGGAGCACGATGGCAGTGATGATGCCGTGCAATGGGTGGACTGCACTTCCATCCTCTATGGAAGCTCGCCGAAAGTTAACTTCGCCGAGACCTCGCTACGCAAGATTCCAAGGTTGGATGCGGACAATGCCAAGGCCATTTTGGCCGACTCGCACGCCGCCTCTGAGGCCGCGGGTGACGTGCGTCATGCAGGGTAGGTCGCTGAGAAAGTCATGGAATTCTAAGTAGAGTTTGGGGACACCCGCGGAAGCATGTCCTCATGTAATCGATTGGAATCGAAATAAAATTCCCCTTCTCTACATGGTGTGCATGTAATGCCACGTCCATATGTTCAGGCTTTGCAGTGCCGAATAGTACAAGATGACGTATGGCTGTGGGGAGGGCTCCCCATCACAGATTCACAGCCCATGACTGCACACAGGGAACCCTGAAAATGGCATCGCTGGGGAGGCCTCCCTGTCATTTGGCAGATGACAGTGAAGATGAATCTATATCACGATGGGGAAGCACCACTATTCTGGTGTACCACCATGGAAAGAACTCTCTGGCGCAGAAAATCAGAGTGTCAATACCTCTATATTAGAACACTCCTCCCCACAAATGCCGATCTCTCCATGACATCTTGTCACGGACATACATTAGAAACTTCTAGAAGATTCCTTGAAGATTCTATAGAATATTCTTTAAAGATTCTTTTAGAAGGTTCTGGAAGATTCTTAGAATATTCTTAGTATATTCTAATAGATTCTAAGAAGCTGCTCGAGAAGCTTCCTGGTTAGTGGAAGTTGTTTGAGAAGCGTCCTAGTTCACAGAAGTAGCTCGAGAAGCTTCCTATCCAGTAGTATATATAGGAGTCGAGGCTGAAGGGTTCTTCAGTCTCGACAACGCATTTCTTAGAACTCTAGCTCACCTCTCTTGGTGTTGTTTGTGTACTCATCTGATCAATCTAGTTCTTGCATGTTCTCTCTGAACTTCTTGTTTAGATTTATTGTGTGTATTTTCGTGTCCGTAACAGTTTGTCGAGATTGATTTCATCTTAATATCAGAGCTGGATCCTTCTTGCTTGAGAGCGGATCACCCCTCTTCTTGAAGGTATTCTAGCGCTTTAGAGGTTGCGGATTACTTTCCTCTAAACTGATATTTTCTCAATTTCAATATCAGAGCTTAGTTTTTCAAAGGCAAAGAGTGGACTACTCCTTCCTTTAAAGATACTTAAGCGTTCTAAGGGTTGCAGATTAGTCTCCCTTGGATTGGTATTAATTCCTTCTTTTTAGCAAAGCTAATAGAAAGGACTATTAACATCGATTTCAGAATCTTGCCTTCTTGATAGAGCGAGGATTACCCCTCTTCTTGAAAGCGTTCTTAGAGGTTGCGGATTACCCTCCTCTAAAGCTGAGATTTTTTAGTGTTTTATTTTCTCTTTTCTCCAAATTAGTTTTAGTAATAGATAGTGTTACCATCTTCTCCAAAGATTTAACAACTTTTTCTTTTCTAAATTTCAATCGATTTATCTCCTTAATATGGAAATAAATCAGGCCATGGATAGTGCATCGCCACAAATAGAGAATAGAGTGGCAACTCTTGCAGATCTTCAAGCTCTTATGAATAGTGTGCGGGAGGAGATCGCATTTCTTCGCAATCCAAGTAAAGAGCGTCAAATTGATCCAATGACTGAAGAAGCTAGACGAGAAATTCACGGCCTACAACAAGAGCTTGTTCGATTAAGAGAAGCAAGACATGTATCACCCACGACCCTAATAGACAATTCAAGGCCTAGTACAAAAGAACCAAAAGCAAGTATGTCAGACAAGTTTGATGGAACAAGAACCAATTTCCGAGGTTTTGTGCAACAAGTACGGCTTTATCTACGCCTATATCCTTCTCGTTATCCAAATGGATTTACTCAAGTTGCTTTCATAGGTACTCTTTTATCAGGAAATGCTCGCTCTTGGTTTGCTCCGCTACTGGAGAAGGATTCTCCAATACTCTATAACCTAGAGGCTTTCATGGAAAGATTTACTGCTGCATTTGGAGATAGCGATCGAGAAGGAGTAGCTGAAAGAAAGATACAAAATTTGCGACAAGGATCACGTTCTGCTGCAATCTATGCTGCAGAATTCCAACAACTTACATGTGATCTTGATTGGAACGATAAGGCGTTTATGACACGATTTCGATATGGACTGAGAGATGATGTCAAAAACTTGTTGATCACTATGCCTAAAGTGGATACTTTAGAAGAACTTATATCTCAGGCAATTATTTGTGACAACCGCCTTTTTGAATTACGACAAGAAAGACGATCAGGTTGGAGAAATGAGGGAGCATTTGCTGCATTTTCAAAAGGTCCAGAAAATCACTCCACAGGTCCTGAACCTATGCAAATTGATGCGGTACGTTTCAAACCCCTCACAGCTGAAGAAAAGAAGCGACGGTTTGAACAAAACTTGTGCTTATATTGTGGAGAGGCGGGCCATAAAGCTACAAATTGTTCGAAGAAACAGAAGACTCAAACAACAAGACTGAGGAGTACAAGCATACTGGAAAACGAGGACGCCCAGCCACAATAGGGACTGTGCGGGTAGACATCTCAACATCCAAAAATAATCCAGGTCCCTTCCTCTTAGCTCAACCTTCAGATTGTTTTATGGTACCTTTACATTTTGGTATTCAAGAACTTCAAGTTAATGCTTTATTGGACTCGGGTGCATCTGCTTGCTTCATAGATGAAGAGTTTACCAAGCTTCACAATATTCCTCTTGTGAAGAAACCAAAGCCTGTCCATGTAGAGGTCATAGACGGACGACCATTGTCTTCGGGCAATGTTATCCATGAAACTAAACCGTTGAAGATACGTCTTGAAAACCATGAGAGCAACATTGTGTTTAATGTTATCAAGACCCCTTCATGTCCTGTCATTTTGGGACTATCTTGGCTTAATAGATATAATCCATTAATAGATTGGAAGTTGCGAAAAGTAACATTTCCAACAAACTCCTTGAAGGTGGAATCTGCCAAGACAATGTCTAGAAACAAACCTTTGTTTATAGGTGCAAGGGCTTTTATGAAGGAAGCCAAGCAAAATACACATTTTGTCATCTTTGCTACTCCGACTCGTAAAAATGCGACTCCAACTTTCGTTATTCCAAAGCAGTATGAAGGATTCAAAGATGTCTTTGAAAAGAAAAATGCTGACATGCTACCAAAACATCGACCCTACGACTGTGCTATAGATCTTCATGAAGGATTGCAACCACCTTTTGGTCCAATCTACAACTTATCGCAAATAGAGTTGGCAGAATTGCGGAAGTATATTGACGAAAATCTAGCCAAGAATTTTATTCGTCATTCAAAGTCGTCAGCTGGGGCACCGATTTTGTTCGTGAAAAAGAAGGATGACTCTCTGCGAATGTGCGTGGACTATCGAGGCCTCAATAAGATAACTAAGAAAAACCGTTATCCGTTACCTTTGATTTCTGGTCTCTTGGAGCAGCTCGGACGTGCAAAGATCTTTACGAAAATTGATCTTAGGGGAGCTTACAACCTCGTACGAATCAAGGAAGGAGACGAGTGGAAGACAGCTTTCCGTACAAGGTATGGCCATTTTGAATATAACGTCATGCCTTTTGGCCTTACCAATGCTCCGGCTGTTTTCCAACATATGATGAATGACATTTTTCGGGAGCACCTTGACGACTTTGTTGTCATCTATCTGGATGACATTCTGATATTTTCGAAGAACGAAGAAGAACACAAGAAGCATGTTCGTTTGGTTCTTGAGAAACTACGAGAACGAGGACTCTACGCGAAGTTGGAAAAGTGTCTATTCCACCAAACGGAGATGGAATTTCTAGGGTTCGTTGCAACTACGGATGGCTTGAAGATGGACCCCAAGAAGGTGGAAGCAATTGTATCCTGGGAGGTTCCGAAGACAGTTAGAGACGTACAATGTTTTCTTGGCTTTGCTAACTTCTATCGGATCTTCATCAAGAATTATTCTCGAGTCGCTGCTCCACTCACTCGGTTGACTTGTAAGGACAAGCTCGAATGGGGACCTCAAGCAGAAAAGGCATTCCAAGATCTTAAGACGACGTTTACTACGGCTCCAATCTTGGTACACCCTGACTTTGCAAAGGCCTTCTATTTGGAAACTGATGCTTCGAATTTTGCTTTGGGAGCCGTACTTTCACAGATGGGCGAAGACAGTAAGCTCCATCCAGTTGCGTTTTATTCTCGGAAGTTCTCTGCCGTTGAAATCAACTACGAAATCCACGATAAGGAACTCCTTGCTATAGTGGATTTTTTCCAAGAGTGGCGACACTTTCTCGAAGGCGCTGCGCATCCGGTGACCGTATATACGGATCACAAGAATTTAGAGTACTTCATGTCGGCTCGAGTCCTGAATCGACGTCAAGCTCGGTGGAATATGTCGTTGTCGCGATTTGACTTTATTATCACCTATCGGCCTGGAAAGCAACAAGGACTATCCGATGCATTATCGAGGAGATTGTATATGGCGCCTAAAGCTGGAGAAGCAGCGTTTGATCAACAATGCGCTACATTGTTGAAATCGGAGCATTTTAGAATTTGCACTGCTGTCGTACCAATTGATGCGGACTTCCTCAACTAGGTACGTACTGCGACAATTGAAGATTTTGTAGCTCTTGAGATCAAGAAGTGTGCCGATAATGACAAGTTCAAGGTAAAGGGAGATCTTTTGTATTTTGAAGAGCGACTGTATATTCCAAAGGGACCAACACGACTTCGAGTTCTCCAATCTCGCCACGATTTTCCAGCAGCAGGTCATTTTGGATACAACAAGACATTGGAGCTTATTTCGCGAGACTTTTGGTGGCCCCAAATGTGGAAAGATGTGAAGGAGTTTGTCCTCTCTTGTGATATTTGTTCAAGGTCCAAGAACCCTAGGCATCGCCCCTATGGACTTCTACAGCCATTGCCTATTCCGCATCGACCATGGTCTTCAGTTTCCATGGACTTCATTACGGACCTGCTGCCTTCAAACTCGTTCGACAGCATCTTTGTTGTGGTGGATCGGCTCACAAAAATGGCGCACTTTATTCCTTGCAAGAAGACATCGTCAAGTGAGGACACAGCAAGATTTTTTCTTGATAATGTATATCGTTATCATGGTTTGCCAGATGATATTGTATCGGATCGAGGAACTCAGTTTGTTTCCAAGTTCTTGAGATCTCTTTTTGAGATATTGAAGATGGATATCAAGCTTTCTTCGGCTTTTCATCCTCAAACCGACGGTCAGACAGAACGGGTGAATCAAGTCTTGGAGCAGTATCTACGTTGCACCATCAACTACCAGCAAGACGATTGGACCAAGTATCTACCGTTTGCCGAGTTTGCTTACAACAACACCCTTCATACGTCGACTCAACAAACACCGTTTTTTGCCAATTATGGATACCATCCAAAGCTCGATTTGTTAAATCCAGTAGCAAATAACAACCCGGCAGCAGAAGGCTTTGCGAAGCAGCTGTCGGAACTTCAAGCTACGTTGAAACTTCAATTACGGACCGCCCAAGAATCTTACAAGAGGACCGCAGATAAATTCCGGAATGAGGCACCTACTTTCAAGATTGGAGATAAAGTATGGCTTCTCCGACGGAATATCAAGACTAAACGACCGTGTGATAAGCTGGACTACCGCAGATTAGGACCATTTGTCGTCCAGAAGCAAATCAATCCCGTGGCTTACCGTCTGGAGTTACCAGCCGTTATGAAGGTACATCCAGTCTTTCATGTCTCTTTATTGGAGCCTTATCGAGAATCATTTTTCCCTGGAAGAGTGCAAAGTCCGCCACCTAGCATTGAAATTGAGAACCACGAGGAATACGAGGTCGAAAAGGTGCTAGATTCACGACGAAGGTGGGGCAAGTTGGAGTATCTTGTTCATTGGTACGGCTACGATATTAATGAGCGAACGTGGGAGCCAGCCGAAAATCTTACAAATGCGCCGCAAAAAGTACAGGAATTTCATCAACGATATCCTGATAAACCGAAGCCATCTCGATGATAGCTTTTTTCTCAAGTTTCTTTAGACAAGAGTATAAAAGGAGGGGAGGACACTACCTAAAACTCATAGTTGATGTTGTTATTTTCTCTAAGATAGAATAGAGTTTTATTCAAGTAGTCATAGTTTGGTCTGCAGTCATGGATAGTCAAGAGATAGATAGTATACCAGTCGTGTCATCTCAACCAACGAACCCACGAAGGCGACCCCGAGATGAAGAACCACCTGTACCACGACGACGACGAAGGATACCAAGCAACCGATCGCTGGTGATTGTATTCGAGGTAGAGCCTGCTTTCAATGGTCTACCAGAAGGCGTGTTTGCAGGACAATTTCACAATGAAGACACGGAAGTTCATGCTTGGTCAGAAGTGGAAGGCGTAGGCCACTACCGTTGGCTTCAAGGACCAATGAACCACCTACCTCGTGAACAACAATTGGAGTTCATTGCAGACGTCATGCGACAAATCTTCATTTTTTTACGATGGTATTGACCGGCGACAACATTGCTTCTCGGAGACCTCGAAGCTAGAAGGAGAGGTGATGTCACGGACATACATTAGAAACTTCTAGAAGATTCCTTGAAGATTCTATAGAATATTCTTTAAAGATTCTTTTAGAAGGTTCTGGAAGATTCTTAGAATATTCTTAGTATATTCTAATAGATTCTAAGAAGCTGCTCGAGAAGCTTCCTGGTTAGTGGAAGTTGTTTGAGAAGCGTCCTAGTTCACAGAAGTAGCTCGAGAAGCTTCCTATCCAGTAGTATATATAGGAGTCGAGGCTGAAGGGTTCTTCAGTCTCGACAACGCATTTCTTAGAACTCTAGCTCACCTCTCTTGGTGTTGTTTGTGTACTCATCTGATCAATCTAGTTCTTGCATGTTCTCTCTGAACTTCTTGTTTAGATTTATTGTGTGTATTTCCGTGTCCGTAACACATCTCCCCATGGCAATTCTGGATTTTCAGTCCAAAAATCGCGCATAAATACAAAATTAACGAAATGTATGTATTATTTTACTATAGATTTTATGAGAGGTTAACTTCGTGCATGTGTGATCCGATTAGAAAAGGGATGATTTGTGAATTTCTTATGCCTCATTTCATGTTGTAGTGATTCATCCAAAATTTCAAAGATTTCAGTGTAAAAGTGCTCTTAAAAAAGTCAACTCATAAAATTAAGCAACCAAAAAATCTCCAAAAATCACTAGTATTACATTTCAACCAATCACAACAAAATTCATCTACAGATTGTTAATATCTTATTCGTAATTGAAATACAAAAGAATTTTGAATTTTGAGTTTCAAATGTTATATAGAAATATTGGTGATAGCAATTGTAGATATGACTATATGGATAGAATGAAAAATTTATAATGTACAACTTTTATTCATACATAAAGTTCATAATATAATGCATTGTATAATGCTTTTTTGCAAAACTACCAAATTTGGAGAGGGCTCTAGGCATTTAGAGATTAAAGAAAGTTACTAAAGCTCAATTTTTGCATCCGGTAATCTCGCCGGTAATGGAGAAAAAATGACACTTTAGATTGATTATTTTTCATAATTGTTGTTGATTTGAGAACAACAACACATGGCAAACCCTCTAAAAGCCCAAGGGATATTGGACAAAACATAGATGTGTTATAATACATGCCTTCCATATGTTTGATGAAGTTTCGTTCGATAAACAAAATGTAGGGCATCATCTCTACAAATTTTCCGTACGGTCAAACTTCCAAAAATAACTTTAGATCCCTTGAAAATGAATTTAAAAGCATTAACCTTTGAAAATTTGTATAAATTCTAATTTTCACTTATGGAGTTTAAAATTTAGCATGATTGGTTAAATTTGATTTATTTATTGTAAACTTTAAAAAGGCAGAAGAAATGATGGAGGGAACATCATTACTTTTTTCAAATAGCAAATTTTGCAACACTAAGACAATGTTGAAGTGATTCACTTTGAAAAATTCTCCAGAGTGGAGTTTAACTCAGATTGACATGATTCAAATCGGGTTGAAAAGTAGACTTGATGTATTATTATTATTTTTAAATTAATTAATTTTTTTTAAAAAAAACTTTTAAAATTCCGAGCAGCCCGTTTAATTCGGGCAACGATCGAAAAAATGATTGTTTGGACATTTAGGGGTTAAATGATCATTTTCACCATAGAGAATAAATTCTGTTAAGAGAAAATAATTTCCTAAAAATTTGGGTTCTTCTTCTTATAATTTTTATGTCGACCGGAACCTTCCATCTCACTTCCTTTCCTCTCGTGTGTTATTTTTGTGTGGAAGCAAGGCTGAAGCGCCACCTAGATTGTTTGTACGGTCGTCCACTCCGCATCCGCCACGCGGCGCCCAACCTCCCTTCGACCAATTTCGTAGATTCTCCCGCCCATCATCTACGCAGAGGGTAATTCTGCAATACCACTCACCGCGTTACAAAAAAAGATTCGGCATTGCAGGCGCGATTTCACCACTTCGATCGCCTGGATGCTTTTTGCACGTTTCTGTGCTTTATTTGAAATTTTGATTGCATTTAGGGTTTTGATGGGGTTTAGTGGAGAGGTGGTTGCGCTTCTAACTGATTAGACGGAGCTTCAGATTCAGAAACCATGGGCAAGGGGAGTAGCTCACCCGAGTCGAGCCCGGAGTTCATCAGCACGTCCAGGTAGGGTTCCGAATCCCCTGTTTCTTTATTTTTAAATTTTTTAATCTTGCGCTGTTGGAGTTTACTACTTTTTATGAAGAATTCAGGAATTCAGGGGTTGATGTTGAGTGGCAGGAGGTTTACAGAGGCTGAGTTGCGGGACTTGAAGAAGCTGTTTGTTTCCTTGGCCTACCAGTCGAGAAGCGGTGGCGAATATATTATAGCTTCTGTCTTTCAGGTACGCAAATGATTGATTGCTTTCTTTTTTGGCCTTTGTGCGAGTACTACTCTGGTCATTGCTTTCGTCAGCTATGGAAGAATGTCATCGAAGGATTCCAATGCAAGTTGGCATGTGTTTTAGGTGTCCTCTAACTCAAAAAGGCTTTGAACCTCACTTTGATTTCAAGATTCCAGTCTTGAACATGAATCACAAAGTAAGATTTTATGCACAGGAGTGAAAACTTTTTGAGTTCAAATGATAACTCTGTCGGTATGGAAAAATGTGAATTTTCAAAATTGTGAATTATGGGAACATGATATCGACTACCCTACCTTGTGGTCAGTTTCGACACAAATTAATTCATTTTGTCAGAAGAGTGCCACATGTCATCTTGTGATTGGTTTATGGTGACGTGGACCTCTCAAAATCTGATGTGAAAATTAGATTTCGACACAATATTGTCCGAATCTGACCCTCACATACGGTATAGGATCGCTTGGCAAGAATCTATAGGGGTTGCTTTCGGGTAACGGTTGCAATTGGCTGTACCAGGGGCACTTTAGACATGGGCTAGTATGTAGAATGGCAGACCTTCATAAATCACAAACCCTCAGGGGTTGATCACATGACCTTTGATTTTTATAAATACACTAGGGTCTGCTATTCTACATGCGTCCCAAAAAACTCACACATCTTATGGTCAAGTATTAAGTTTTCTGGAGTTTTTCAAGGTTTTCCCTCCCTTAAGACCTTGCATAGGTCAACGCTCATTGGACTTGGGACTATGTGTTGAGCCAAAGTTCAGTAAGGATGCTGAACAAGTTTTACTTGCTATTGGGCTGCATGAACTGAATTTAATTTTGTTTCGGAATTCTCATGGGAGGCTGACTTGCTTCTTGTTTTTATCAGTAATGGAGTGAGAGGGGCTTTGGACCAGTTAACTTTGTGAGGGAGATGGTGGCAGTGGTTAGGTTATGGCAACTGTCGATTTTCACATTGTGTTGACAACTTGGTTGGTAAATTTCCGCAGGCACATTTTGGCATCCATGGTTCGTTAGGGGGGCGTTTATCTGATCTGATTACCCAGAAGCGAGAAAACAAGTCTCTCTACTATGAAGATCTCGTCATTGCAAAGGTGTGGAGCAACTTGCCTGTCTTGATTTGATTACGTAGTCTCTCTCTCCCTCGATCCCATTCATAGACACTACTCAGTTGCAATAAAATTAACAAACGATCCCATGCATTCCAAACGTACGTGTGTGTTTCACTTGATCTCACGGACTGGTTTCAAATTAATGCCATTAAAAACATACTGTATGTTTCATTCTGGTTTCAAAACCGCGGGTCGAAACATGTCACTTCGTTCTGGTACCTTCAAAACCATTTGAAACATGTTTTATTCTTTTTTCAATACAATTCAAACATGTTTCATCCTGGTTTCGAAACCATTTGAAGTTACATGTTTCATTCTCATTTCAAGATGATCCAAACGTGTTACATTCTTGTACGTTTCAAGACGATTCGAAACATGTTTCATTCTGGTTTCAAAACCATTGAAAACATGTTTCATTGTTTTTCTAGACGATTTGAAACATTTTTCATATATTTTGGGTTCAAAATGATTTGAAACGACATACATTTCATTATGGTTCCGAAACCATTTGAAACATGTTTCATACTTGTTTTCAAAACGAGCATATTTCTTTCCTTGGTTTCAAAACCATTTGAAGTTACATGTTTCATTTTGGTATCAAGTCCCGATTGACCGATTCAAAGCATGTTTCAGTATGGTTTAAAGAGTTTTGACGATTTAACCATGTTTCATTCTAGTTTCAAAATTATTCGATCAAAACATGTTTCAGAACATTTCATTGCTACAGTACATATAATGCATCTTTCAAATTTAAAATGGAATCAAACCGGAATGAAATGCGATTTGATCTATTTTGGAAACATCTTATGAAGCGCCCCTCGAAAATTTGCTCTCAGGTGATTGATATCATACGTATCGTTCTTCCGATTGAGATTGCGATGGCTCCAGTAAGAGGTTGTGAGCGGATCTAATTTAATGACAATAGGGGAAGAAAGAAAGAATGAAACAGATCATGATCCTTTTCCATGCCATCTGAAAGATAGTATCTTGAATCACTATAAGTTCCCGGAAGATCCTAGCTTTTGACTACTGTTAGTCAAGGATTTCAACTTCGTAGGCGACCGTACTTTGTGGTATTTTTGTGGGCTGTCTTTCATCTTTCCATGTAAAAGTAATTTGCCAATCTCTGAGTGATACAATCGTTTAAGGCTCTAAATTTTTTGAAGATTGTTAGTGTCCCTTTGTCCGTCCGATTAACCTCTACGACAACACACTAAAAATCTACTTCCAGAGTTGTCTCATTATACAGGTTCGGTCTACTTAACTTGATGTCATGTTACACGGTCTCTGATATCTTTTAGGCATCAAGATTTGAATACTAGGTTAGCCCATGAGACAATTCCAACAGCGGAACTGTCCTGGCGCACAGTCTGCACTCTGCAGGCGTTATAGTAGAAAATATAGACCCTTGAATTGTTTTGATTATCTTCTAAGAATCATCGAAAGCGACTGTCAAACGTCGTGAGAAGACCAAAAAAACTCTACCTCGCTCTGTATTAAACATGAAGCCATGTCGCAAGCTAGGTAGTGAAGTACTGTAGTTAATGTGAAAATCTCACCTTCTTCGAGAGTTCTCTTATTATACAGGTCTACTTAACTTGATGTCATGTTAGACCTCTGAAGTCTTGTAGAAATCAAGATTTGAATACTTGGTTAGCCCATGCGACAAAATTTCCAACAGCGGAACTGTCCTGGCGCACAGTCTGTGGGGAGTTACAGTAGAAAATATAGACCCTTGAAATCTTCTAAGAATCATTGAGAGTGACGTACAGTCAAACGTCATGAGAAGACATTAAACCTACCTTGCTCTGTAAGTCTGTATGAAAGTGAAGAAGTATGTAACTCTTATTATACAAGTTAACCTCCTAGGTTGGAAACTTGTTGATTTTCTTCTCATCGAGTTCTGCTTTTCACAACGTTTGTAAGAATTTACTGATGCTAGTACTGGATGCAGGGGTTGTATGAGAAGGTGCACCAGATGAAGTTGAAGCCTTCATGTACCAGCTTGTGGATTGGACTGGAGATGGACCTATTCAAAGGTTTTTCCATCCATTCCTTCGATTAATTCACCGTCAAATTGTGCACTTGATGCAATCTTGATCATGCGACAACGATTTCACAGAGATACATATTTGTGTTGAAATTGCCTACCGTTTGACATGGGGTTCAGTGTGCAGTTTGTACTCCAGTAAAATTTCAATTGAATGTTTTGCTTTGGTGTGCAGGGCAGAGGTGGAAGGGGTGATCTTGTCCATTTTGCAGACGGTCTTGGGATCCAAAGATGCAATGCCGGATGCAAGCTTGCCAGAGGGAAGTCTGCAGGCCTTCCATCAATCAGCGAGCTTCACAGACGAAGTCGAGGGTGAGGATGCGCCCTCCATGTCACTTGAAGACTTCCGCAAGTGGTGTGCATCTGTTCCTTCCATCAAGAAATTTTTGTCGACACTCTTTAAAGGTCCTGTGCCAGGTATATTAAGTACATCTCTACCTTTTTCCTTTGCCTTTGGCTTTTTTTTTCCCCACCCTCATTAGATTGAAAAACTTCTTGATGTTAGCATGCTTTTGATCCATATAGTCCTTTCGTTGAGTTAATGTTAAGTTAATGGCAGTGTAACGCAAATGCTAGTGCTATTCACATCAACCTGATATTAGATTGGCAACTATTAACATTAAGTCAACATTAATAACTTTGTCAAGTACCAGGGGGTTCTTTGGAGATGTCATTCCTTTGCTAATATTGGCAATATCACATATGAGTTTCTTTCTTGGCGTGCAAATGCTTGAAGTTAAGAAATTTCTTTTGCATCAGGGTTGCCAGGCCGACTAGTTCCAGAGCTTGTGAAGCCAGAGAAGTTGAGCCAGTTTCAGACAGTCATGAGGAAGGAGTATGCTTGGCATTTTGCAGGAGCTATGCAGCCCCAAGAAGCCGTTCAGTGGGTTCTTGTGTATCACGGTGCTGCCCATGGTCTCAGCTTCAATACCTTTTTGGGCAAGCTTGCGTACGTTTCTTGCAGTGCACCTTTTGATAGGATACGTTATCTGAACACATGTAATAGAACAGTGGCAAGGCAATAATTTATAGGTACAACTTTTGTGTTGAATTTGATTCTTTAGTGCTCTTGATAGAATTCTCACAGTCGACAGAGCAGACCATAAGAGACTGAGGAGAAAGGCCTACTTTCTGCTTCCAACACATCTAACCAGTATGGAGTTGTGAAAGTTGACACAGTCTAATGCTGGACAAGCCATTTTAAGCTCATTTTAAGGTTTAGAAGAGTGATCCAGGAGCAAAGGTCACAGAACGAGGTTTCAACATGTGTGCCTGACAGGATTGTGCAAGGGCCATCAGTGCTGGTACTGAAAGACAAGGAGGGTTGTGTGAGAAGAAGATGAACAGTCCAGTCGAGAAGAAGATGAACACGACGAAGCCCAACTGAAAAAAGAACAGCAGTGTTTGGCCGACGGATGTGCACGGTCGGGACAGCGCCTGCCATCTACAGCAGATCGCATCTGGACCATCCATGCTGATCGACGGCCCTCCTCCCACGAGCCCTTCCTGAAACTCGAGGGGGCCTGGTTGCTTGGATCGGAGCCTCTGCTTTCTTCTTCTGCGCTTCTGCCTCCCTTCTCCTGCTTTCTTCTTCTGCCTCCCTTCTTCTGCTTTCTTCTTCTGCTTTCTTGCGGGCTCTCTTCTCTCTTTCCTTCTCCTTCCTCTCTGCCTCTTTCTTCGCCCATGCCTGCGCCTTCATCTCTTTCCTCTCCGCTGCGTGCTTCTTCCGTTCCTCTGCCGCTTTTGCTTTCGCCATCTCCTCTGCCCTTCTTTTCTCTTTCAGCTCTGCTGCCTCCCGCTCCAGCTCCTCCGAAGACTTCTTCTGCACCACTGCAGCTGCAACATCCGGTAACACCTTGCTCTCCTTTTTGCTCTCCTTTGTCAACGCAGGCTTTTCCTTCTTTTCCGCTGCTGCCTCTTCCGCTTCTCCACCGCGCCCGTTCTCCGTGGCTGATGGCTTGCTTTGAGCTCGTTCTGGCACATTTGAGGGAACAGGGTTCTCGTAAACCGACAGTTTCGGTGGCTTCTCGTCCGGTCCCAGACGCCGCCCATCCAACGTTTCCAGCCGTCTCACTGTACTCCTCTCGTTGTCTTTCACGTAAGTCTTCCTGAACTCATCGTTCTGAATCCAAAGCTCCATGACCTTCTCCACCTGCGCATTGCAATACTCCT
The DNA here is from genome assembly GCA_022496805.1 of Pohlia nutans. Lineage (NCBI taxonomy): Eukaryota > Viridiplantae > Streptophyta > Bryopsida > Bryales > Mniaceae > Pohlia > Pohlia nutans. The sequence goes on along the minus strand of CM040102.1, from coordinate 20,614,964 downwards.
CCACTGCCTGCCTGCTCTTCGGTTGGCTGGCCATGTCTTTTGCCTTTTGGATTTCCCTCTTGTTGTCGTAAAATTCATTCAGCCGCCCGTCCTCTTGTTGCTTCAGAAGCCTTAGAGCTTCGTACGCCTCCTGCCTCACGTCGTTCGCTTTGCGCAAGTGCCCCATCACGCCCGTCAGCGCCTCGTTCAGCTTCTGGTACTCTTCCTCCGCAGCCTTGAGCTTCACGCCCGCCGCTTTGAACTCCGCTCCTAGTTGCTTGTAATCCGCATTCAGTGGCTTCAGAGCTTCCTCGATTTCGTCCCGCGTCCCCACCGATTCCTGAACTTGCGCATTCCGGGCCGCGCTCTGCCTCACGCTCTCCCGAGATGATTCCAGCGCCTTGATGTTCCGCACCAACTGCTTCTCCTCCTTCAGAGGAATGCTCTCGTGCCCGATTCTCCACTCCAGCGCTCTGATTCTGCTGTCCAGCTCCTCTTCCGACCGAGGCACCCCACCCTGGTTTCTGTCCCTCATCGATGCGTCTTTCAGCTTCTTCAGACCGTCTCGCAACGGCTTCATCTCCTGGAACTTGGCTTCCAGCTTGTTCGAGCTCTGTCGTTCCACCTCGCTCGCAGCTTGTCGCTTCTCGGACGCCTCGTTCCTCTTGCGCCTTGCCTCTTGCACAAGCACGCTGTGCTGATCGCGTTCGTCTGTCTTCGCCTGCAACTTCATCTGGGCTTTCGTGATGTCGGCTTTCCCTGTGTCGTCCACAGGCCTCGGAATCCGTATCATGTAATATGTGTAACGCCGTTGAACTGGCTGCTCTGCCGTCGGAGCTGCTGGACCGGGACCTGACCCGAAAACACCAGAGCTTGACGCACTGCCACACTCCGCAGCAACGCCGCTGCTTTCCCCACCTGGAGCCTCCGCCAGGTCACCTGCCGCTGCTTTCCCCACCTGGAGCACGCCAGATCAATATGAATTTTCAAATTTTTAAGTTGTATAGATTAGAGCATCTGCACCTTTACTCAATGAAAACGATTCAACCTTTTTATTCAAACGAAGGTTCATTTGAGTTAATGAATATAACCTGAGGATTGTATACGTCGTAAAATACGAATAAATCGTCCAATAACACTCCTGTTCAATCCAGAATCGTAAATCAAAAGACGTATAGCGTAAGCTACTCTAATTGTATCAGTTCTTCTAGTCGATCTTTAGGGTGTTTACCTTGATATGTGTTAACACTACATAGAACTGAGCCATGAACGTTAAGGTCTAGTACGCTTGGATGACTCCAACCAATGTAAAAGCTTCTCTCTTTTCAGTCACAAATTTAAAGTAGGATCTCAAAATTTTAGCACAAAGAGCACAACAAAAACACAATATCAAATATGAAAATTGAGGATGACACTCGGTACAAATCTTGAAAATTTGAAGGTACCTCCTCTAAGTCCGCCATACGTAAAATCAAGATCACCCACAGAGACATAGACTCTCATATCCCGCCAATGCACATCAGTTGTATTCAGCACTGCAGAATTACAGTAACAAAGTAAGGTGTGACAAACTAAGGTAATTCATGGAAAAATGATCAATTCTATGTAGTCAGATGCAATATTCTACTACCAACTCCACTACCGAGGGACTGAAGATAAAATAGCCTCCCTAGCATGCAATCTCTCTGCAGCGTAAAGACACTGGACATTAGATGTACAAAATTCCATGCGAACCTGCCACGCTAGAAGAGTCCTCAACCATCCGACCACCACCAAGAGCTCCCCCTGAAAAAACATCACGAAACTCCAGCACATAACACGCTCGCATTAAACATCACGAAACACCTACACATAACATATGTGGAATTGTAGACCCATCATATTCAGAAAGGTGGAAAAAGCAACTTGCATAAGGAATGTTCAAAACATAATATCCTTTAAACTACAGAAAATTTAAGCCATTATCGACAGCGAGATGATGTGACTCTGCAATACATGGCCCAGCTCAATGCACCAAGAAAAGGCTTACATCTGCATGTGGAAATCCTGTCTGATGAAGGTCAAATATTATATCTGTGCCAGGTACTACTGCCCATTCCCACCTACCATCACGGTGCTTTGCAAGGCTATGTTTAATATAAAGTGGCTGCAAGAAAATACAAACCCACATGGTTAAAGACCAAGGCATTTGCTCATTGTACATGCTGAATTACATATTTCAATTTGAGCAAATCCTTGCTAACATAGACTCCAACAATATTAGCCAAGATCACCAAAGTTGAACATACCACACGATTGGCATTCCTTCCACCATAAAGAAGTAGACCATCCGATCGTGCACAAGCTATGGCATACCTGTAATAAAACAAAACATGTAAAACAAAAAGGCATTAGTCTCTTCCCCTAGAAAGCAGGAAAGATAAAACGGGAACCAGTACTGAATCAATCAGTGGTCTATAGCTTAACATTGACAACTCAATACCAAAACTAGATCGTGAAATTAACTGAGAGGTGCCTCAATAATATTGCGGATTCCAAGAACGATTAGCAGTTCATACAAAGGCCAATCCTACATCATATACGTCAATAAATATGGACATGCTTTATCACACAATCACCACCTTTGTGACAAAGAGAATCACCCAGTGTGCTGCTATTTACTTGTATAATACTCGGCAATCCGACTATATAGAATTTTTTTTGAGTAACTCACATGCATGGTGGAGGACCGTCGCCTTCGGGCTCCAGCTTCCTCCACTCCAAGGGTTTGGCAGCTGTATCAAGCGCCCATACATCCGCAAGCAGGCGTTTACCTGCCAGAAAAAGTCTTTGTGAGTAAATATAACACTAAATCCAGAACTTCGTAAGGGTTCAAAGAGTAGTCTACGCACCATCATTTCCGCTGATACAGAGGATGAATTGCTGTCCAACCAAAGCCATGACATGCCCATAACGAGGTCCTGGACCTGGCCCTTGCACAACCACCCTACCAAAGTTGAACCCCTTCAGTCCAGGTACTTAACAATGGACCGACGTTTTCCATAATTCAAGAGATTCAGTTCCCTACTAAAGCAATGAAAAAAAACAAGCATCTTAACGAACCGCATAAAGTGTAAGTGTATAACTTTCGGAAAAAACTTGGTTATGAAATTATTTCATCGGACATCTTGCATGTAAATACTGGATATTATTTCTCTAGTCAATTCGCAGCTATAATCTTACAATGGCATCCTTCACACTGATAACTGCCATAAAATCACCCACCTGTGCCATCTCGGCATGGCTTGAGTGAGGTCCAAAACATACAGATCATCCATCGAGAACCCTGCTGGTCCAATTCCTCCCTGTGATGATTCCATTTTTGTCAGCCCATCTCTGACACCTACGTAAGATAACAAAATAGCATACTAACACGTACAGCTGCTGAATGTTGCGACATCAAAACCTCTCAGTTTGCCATACCTGAATCACCACCATAGTGCCTACAGCAGTCGGGACAGCAATTGCTGCGTGTAGAGCTCGAGGAGAAGGAGGATCTCCAACAGGAGTAAGCCTGCTCCACATGCAAGTAAACGTCGGCCACGTGTCTTTGAAGCAACTTACAATCCTGACTTATCTACACATAATGCTGGAGTCAATCGAGTTAACACTCGATCTCATTGAAAGGAAATCACACAGCAAGAAGACAGTCTAGTACTTCCTCCCTGATAAATCTCCAAGACTCTTTCTGCCGATCTTGAGCTCTACAACTCAGAATATCTAGAAGCCTTACAATAAGCTAACCTAAAACAGCCATTTCTTAAAATAGCACAATGTGGAGTACAGTTCCAGATCTAAAATGCCCCGTACGAAACACTAAACCCTCACGGTACAGATTAATGATAGTGTTGCTAACAAACTAACACAATTGCAAGTGCAGTGCGGGAAGAGCTAACCTCGTCCATTTATTAGACTGTACGTCATAGCAGTGCACGTCAGCAGTAGCACCTGCCAAACCTGTACAACCAATACGAATCAGCTAAAACGACACCTGAATATTGATCTTAGAGCTCGCTTTGCTAGAAATCATACGGAAGCGATCAATTAGGGATACTGAGCCGGAATTCGAGATTGCAAGTCAATTGAATTTGTTTCGATTACGAATCACTACTCCAAAAATGTGTTGCAGGTGGTCTCGGTAAACCTAGATCAAGAGTTCGAATTCTTATCATAAACCATTTGCAACACCAATTCATACTTCCCAATCAGACGAACTTCGTGCTCTCAAATCACACACAACTCGTCTAGAAACATACGAATGTCGATTGAGGACCAGGCTGCTTGAGGACCAGCTGCACTGCTCCCTTCCAAGGCTGTAGCGCCACCAAAGAGTATAAGCCTGGGGCCAATATATCCAGGCGATCCCTCTTCATTCACAGCAGGCACCGCCGTTAATGTGTGACCGTACCGTGGACCAGGCCCGTCATCCCGCTTATCCATTACAGACTCCACTACACTGTACGCCACCATCAGATGCTCATCATCAGGTGCAGGCCCATCATCAGCCGCTCCGAGGCGAAACATAATAGAGAATGGGCCGGGGGAAGCACATTCCGGCTCCCAGCGCGGCCACAGGGTCGTTGGTAAATGTGAAGCGTCCCAAATGTTTAACGGCTGCGGAAAGAACACCGGATCGGCTGCTGAGAGATCACCGATCCCCGACACTTCCCATGCCTCAACAACCTCAGGGGCCTCAACCTTTTCCCGTTCATTCTGGCCTTCATTCACCGCCTTCTCTAGCTCCTCCTCTTGCGCATCATTCTCTTCCTCTTTTTTTGTTCCATTCTGCTCTACTACAACCTGCTCATTCTGCTCTACTACCGCCTGTTCTCCCATTGCATCCACCTCCATAGCCCTAACTCAACAACCTAATCGCATCTCCACCTCCCTACTTCATCTCGCACCGTCATTTTCAAGCATCCACACACACTAACAAGCACCGCTCCGATCCATCAACTGCCATTCAAGTGCATGTGCCTCCAATCTTCCGAATCTTGACGGCAACCTCGTATGTTTTTGTCGACATAAACTGAACGGAGAAAAAATCCAGGTCTTGAAGTTGTGCAAATCAAACAGCTAGCTACGGTGTCCGTCCGTCCGTTTCGGCCGACGCCTGCGTCCCACGCACACACAAGCGCACACACCAGCGCCAAAGCAGACAATTGAACAGAACATACAGTCACAGGAAGGGACGTGAGTGAGAAGGCAGGCAGGAGGCAACCAACGAACGAACGAAGGCGACGACCGACGACAAAGATGAAGAATAATCTAAGGTGGTTACCCCATTCCCAACTGAATAAGAAATGCGGGTATGAGGCATTGATATAATTCAGTACTATTATTTTTTAGAGGTAGGCAAGAAGAAATAGATTCCAACACAAGTTGAAACATAATTTTTGGATGAAGAATGAATTAGTTATAAATTATCAAAGTTGAAGTATGATGCATCCCATTCACGTCATATAGGTACACCTCTTTCTATCTAAAGAAGATATGTATTGTACACACTAAAGATGCTTAATCCAACAACAACGAATCCATAACCACACTTACATATACTAAAACCAACAAGAGAGAACCCATTACCAACTGTAACTCATGCTACAACCAACATCATTACAGCATTGATTGCGGATAATGCCCCTAGCTGTTTGTGAAAGGAGCCAGTTGGTAATGGGGTAACCACCTTAAAGCAAGACCTTGCGCCACCATGGGGCGTGGAACTCATGACCTCCCCAATGCTAGAGGAGAGTTCCCACCTGCTCTTCCAAACCAAGAGCCTCGACCGTGGGCACTATCCATGAATAATGCTTGTCAAAAAATTTAATTATAGAGAGGGAACTCATCTCCAACTCCTCTCTTGTTTTTGGTTAACTCAAATGCCCCTAATCACCCTTTTGTGCCACTACTCACAAAATTGCATGTACATTCATTTGATACAAAGTTGACTTCTTTAAAAATACTCATTCAATACTTCAAAGAGACAACATTTTGATCAATCACACCAAGTTTAACTTTCTAAAATTAGAATTTTAAATTTTAACGATTTTAAAAAGAATTTTTAGAGTGCAAACTTAGAAATTCATTTTAGAACCATCATATTTGAAATTCAAAATATTCCAAATAAATCCAATATTTTAATAGAAAAAAAGTCCCAATAAGAATTCACATGGTAAAAGAAATCATCATAACATTAATTTTTGGGAAAATATAGAAAATAAAAGTGCTATGGAATAAAGCATAGATCTTGACCCACAACGCACGTAAATGCAATAGAATGCACAATATTTAAAATTTTCTAAATTTCAAAAATAGACTATAAACTAGAGTGACTAAGGTTCACTAATGAAAATTCCTATTGAAAGATCTTGAATGGTCATAAAAATATGTTGTTTTGTTTCAATACAAAATTTATGAGTTTAATAGAGAGGTGACAATGTTTTCTTAGGGGCACTCAGTACATAGTGGTTGATAAAGTAAGGAATACATTTACATGGCTTTTTATTGTTTTCAATGATTTTTCTTATTAGAATTGAAAATTTTAGTGTGGGTCTTGTCTCCATTTTCATCACACTAGTATATGTATTACTTAAATATTGTATAAATAAAGTATGGATTTTTAAAACTCTGATGATATGGTGGGTAAAAACGTGGGTAGGTTTTATGTTGCAATTGTTGTGCATTTTTATATTCACAAAATTCTATACTATAAAATGAATTGATCTTTATTTACCAATAACATTTATTCCTATCTATGGTAGAGGTTTTCACACAAAAAAGGGTTTGCTACATATATGTATCATGAACATATAATATTCCTTTAGTTTTATAAAATTGAAAAGAATCTTGAAATTTTACTTGCTATTAAGTATGAAAGGTCAAATTTCCCAATGAAAAGGTGTGATTTTTGAAGAACAGTGGTAGAATCTTGTGATTTCAATCGGTGAGTAAGGTAGGATGTCCTAAAACCACCCACCCCCAATTATGACATGTCTATCAACAAGCTTAAAATTTGAACGAACATCATGTGCAACTGAGGCTGAGAGATAACAAGAATCATGTGTATTAGCCACTTTAGATGATGGCAAAATTTGAACCAACATCAAAGGTGAGAGATAACAAGCTTAAAATAATATGATTGCAGTTATATTGACTTAGTACCACACCCACTAAACAGGATAATTGGTGTAGTTCATTTTACTTTATATGAAATCAGTTTCCGCACATAGGGTATACATCCATGAAGATCTTCAACTTTGAAAATCCATTACAATATCATATGATGTCCAAATCACATATTTGTTTCAGTAAAATAAAAATAAAAATTCTATTGCCACCTATTTCAAATTGCCTAATTAATTCAAACAAATGTAGAGTCATTTTTTTTTCGATACATAAGGGGGTACTGAACTTTTAATAGGACGAATGCAAATCCTCTTTAGAATCGCATGCAAAGGAATTGGATTATGCAAAGCTTTTATGTATTATTTATGGGTTTTTACACATTAAATATTAAAATTAGCTTATTATTTTTATTTTTATCTTCTTTTTATTTTCACGGTGCCAAATTTTGTGCATGTGTAATTCATATAAAAGTGGTGTTGTGTACAAAATCTTGTGCTGATTTGACAATTTTTGTATAAACGAGAACTGTAGAAAGTGAGCAGGCTCAAAAATTACGTCTCTTTACTACCTACCTGCCCCACATTTTCTCATAGATAGATAGATAGAAATTCCGGTCCTCTTTTGAGACCAGCGTGCGTAAAATGTCTATTTGTCTTGACAATAAGTCGGTGCCCACCGGCCTCATTTTCTCCTGCTTCACATAAGGTAGAGGGCTCCAAAACCAACGGGGTTTTAATTCCAACAGAATCTAAGCACAAATAACCAATCTGTGAGAATACTATTTAATATGCCTATGTAAGCCCTGATCACATTTTATTACAGGGAGAGTTTTGTCCTATAGAAATCTGATTGTAATGCATGGATTGTTGCACTTGGGCTGCAATTTGAGCTTGAGAAAATGGAAAGCCAAAGTTCAGTTGTTTGTTCTAGTCTGGGGTAAGGGGTACAGTTGCCATCAGATTATCCTACATGGAGTGTTCATTTTCAATGATAAAAAAAACATTTAGTTTAACCCTTAAAGGTCCAGAGGGCCCTTTCCAACCAGCAATATTCCATTGTATTTGGCATAGTTCCACACCTCCTATGGTATAAGATCAAACGTGAAGTTAAATTAACGTCGACATGGTTTTAATGAGCTATTGGGGTCTCAATTTGGAACTTTTTATTTGCAACAAATGTCAAATATACGCTAACGTATTTACTATCTCCATCAACCCTTTAACCCCTAAACGTACCAGGGTGTCCCTGGAATTGACAATTTGAGAAAAACAATATAAACTACCATTTAGAAGAATATTCTGGAATTGATATACAAATGAAAGTTCTAGATCTTGAATTTTAGATTCTATCCGTACGGTTTGATTCACTAATACAGTCACCAATATTTAATTATAAAATTTGGAAGTTAAAATTAAAAATTCCTTCTAAATTCGATTACAAACTAAATTTCAATATTTTTTGAGTAAAATCTGTTGGAATGAGTTTGAAATGAGATACTCTTAAATGTGGTGATACTTTGAAATTTTTGTGTTTCTTAAATTTATGACCTCATTTTTCACGATTCCACTTTGAACTAGAGTCAATGCAATTTTGGCTTGGTCAACGACTTGACATACTTCTACATTTTTAATTTTAGAAAAATATGTACTCTAGTATGACTAAATCCAGCCATTAGATAGGACAACAACTTGGTGAAGAATCTCCAAAAAATTGGATGAGTTTCATTCAAGCATTGATAAGAACGTGAGAAGGCTTTGAATTCATTCGTGATTCAGTTTCTGGACTCTGGGACGTTTAGGGGTTAAGGGTTAATAACCAAGCTCAATTTTTAATTTATTTTTTTCACAATGTATGGTTTTGTTATAAATTTTCAAACTTAATATGCATAGACCACTATTGATGTTAGTAGGTGTACCAATGACTGTCTTACATTTCTAGTTCAATTGGATTGCTAACTTGGTATTCATAATTAATGCTTGTGATAACTAGATTGGGAACTCCTGAAGTTGAAACATGTGCTTTTATAGGTGATCACAATTGGTAACTAACAGTTTCTGGTGCTTCTACCTTACCAGATTCCTGTGCATCACTATTCTTACAGGGCATAGATAATCTCTGGTGTTACTTCAACTGGTATCACATCAGCATTCACATCTTTGAACTCATCCCTCAAAGATGGAGGATGCTGCCTTACATTTCTGAACTCATCCCTCAGGGAAAGTTGCTGATGTCTTAGATCAAGTAGCACTTTTGTTGCGCAATCGAAAACTTTCGGGATACCAGGACTTACCTGTATGAGTGTTACAAGGATGTTGCTTCAGGCAATGAGATTCGGAGGCAACGAGTCATGGCTGGCATAACTTATGTTCATTGTCTGCTCAGTGATGCAGAACTTCTTCGGAGAAGCTTTTTTGGAGTGAATTAGCCGGGACAAATCGCTTTTAGGCTTAAGATATGGTTTCATTATTATAGGGATTTACAAAACTTCATAATTCCTGCAGAGCAAGGAGCTGAAAGAGCGTGTTGCAGAACTGCAAGAGCTTGCTGAGAAGGAGTACCTTGAACTTGTGAAGGATGTAGCTATGACCCCAAAATCACGAAAATTGTGACACAATGTAACACTATGAGTTTTTCAACATATGTAAACATTTTTGGAACTTTTATTATGGAACTCTCTGAACATTTTTTCCATATTTGGATTTTTTGTCACCCACATATACAAGGTGTTTGGAATTTTTTAATTTTTTTGATTTTTTTTTTCCAATTTTGCCTTAATTTTTCTATGTGCCACGTGGCACCCCCACAAGGGGGTCCATGTGGCACAAAATGAATTAAAAAAATTCAAGTCTCTCAAATTTTCTCTCAATCTCTCCTCTGGAGCAATTCGTGACACTATGACTATGAGGCCTCATCTCATTTTGGTGGTGGCCGGAAAACACGGGGACCTGGATATAAAAGGAAATTTAAGGGGGGGTACACGTACGCAAAAGGGGGGTACACGTAATAAATTAAAATTCTCGATTTCTGTATTCTGGGGGGTCCACGTATGAGTGACGGGGCGCTGACGGGGCGCTGACGGGGCGCTGAAGTGGATTTTGAGGGGTTCTGAGGGGCTGTCAACTCTGAGGCGCTGATAGGACTGGATGGGACTCTGTGGGCTCACTGTCTCCCTGTCTCTCAGTTCACTCTGTCTCTCTCTCAGATCTGTGTGAGTTGTCTCTGGAGATTGAGATCGAGAATGGGGGCGATCGGGAGTTTTCGCAGGAGATCGGACTGAACGAGCGGGAATTTTTTGAGGGACGGAGTGAATCGGAATGACGGCAGGGAGTTCGATGGACTCTCTCTCAGTGTTTACGCAGGGAGTGAGGAGACCGTCGACAATTTTTTGGGGGCTACGAATATGAGTTTTGAGAGACGTGAGCGCTCGCTGGAGAGTTTTCAGGAGTGATCGTTTGCAGTGACGTCGGAGACCAGAGATGGGAGACCGTAGCAGGATCGGTAAGGTGAGGGATCCGTAAGGCGATCAGAAGGGGAGCGTTTGCAGCCCGACCGGAAGCATGAGCAGACCGTCGGAGACCAGAGATCGGAGCGCCGCAGATCGGAGTGAGCCGACAGTGCGCAGACGGAGAGCAGATCGGTGAAGGCAGAGGAAGGCAGGTGCGTAATTTTATTTTATTTTAATTATTATTTTATATTTTTTTACTGTATTTTTGTTTTTGGGAGGGCGGATCTCTTTCAGATCTGAAATTTTCACCTCGTGCAAATTTCTGTGAGGTCAGGAATTCTCTATGCAAGAATGTGTTGCAGAGTAATTGAATGCTTGTAGCCAACTAGTCCTCGTGCATTTGCATTTTCATTTTTGATCACCCTAGAATTTTGTTGACGAGTTTTGTTGTATCTGGATGGCAGTAATTCTCGACACGGCTGGAAGTACGAGAGGCTTGACACAGAGAAATCAGCATTGTAGGAGTCAAAAGGAATGCATATACCTGTGTGCAATGTTTTGAAGCCCTAAGGAATTATCACAAATGTTTGTAAATGCTTCATTTGAAGATTTTAAAATTTTTCATTTGGTTTTGTGTTTTTTAGGGTTTTCAAAATAGTTTCCACATCTGCAGCCTTGAATATATATTTTTTAATTCAATTTTGGGGCCTTTTTTCAATTTTGGCTTAAAATTTATTTTTGACACGTGGCACCCCCAAAACAGGGTCCATGTGGCACAAAATGAATTAAAAAAAATCATTTCTCTCAATTTTTCTCTAAATTTCTCCTCTAGAGCAATTCGTGACACTATGAGGTATAATCTCAATAACACTTAGCTGAGACCTTCATCTTTGGTGTTTGTGAGTTTTTCTTGTGTTTTGTAAGGGAGCAATTTTATGCAAGATTAAGCAAACTAGTTTGAGAGTATCTCAAAAACCAGAAGTAGCCGTGTAACTAGATACCAGGTGACACACTTTGTAGTAAACAAGTGATCCGCTGCAGGTGATTCCTTTCCATATAACTAGTACCGGCTGTGAGCTCCGGGAAATGGAGCGGAAGACCATAGGCGCTATCTTCTCAGGGTTTTTGGAAAGGAGGAGAAACTAGGGTTTTTGGAAGGGGGAAGAAACTAGGGTTCTTTGCATGGGTTTCTTATCGTCTTCTCTGAAAGTGACTGAGAAATTAGGGTTTTCTTATCATAACTTCTTATCACGATTCTTTGCCTGCAGATTTTTAATCTTCAGTGTTTCTGAAAGGGAGGAGAAATTAGGGTATTCTTAGTTAGTGTTTTTGTTGCTCTGGTTCTTGGTTGCAGAGAGATTAAGGTTTAGTTTTTTCTTTGTTGCAGTCACGATGTGGAGAGTTGTAGCGGGAATTCCTGAGACCCATTAGTGTGATGACAAAAATTTTGTAAAGTATTGTGGGATCTTGTCATAGCAGTGCCAATTTCTTTTGGCTTTTTTTCCAATTTTGGCTTAAATTTTTTTTGACACATGGCACCCCTATCAAGGGGTCCATGTGGCACTAAAATAAATTAGGAGGTGAAAATTTGACACTATGACCCCAAAACTCAGAATTGGTTTCAAATTTCTCAAATTTCTCAATTGAGCTTTGGCCTCAAAACTCAGAATTGGTTTCAAATTTCTCAAATTTCTCAATTGAGCTTTGGCCTCAAAACTCAGAATTGGTTTCAAATTTCTCAAATTTCTCAATTGAGCTTTGGCCTCATAGTGTCACGAGTTGCTCTCATGTGGAAAAAATCAGAATTGGTTTCAAATTTCTCAAATTTCTCAATTGAGCTTTGGCCTCAAAACTCAGAATTGGTTTCAAATTTCTCAAATTTCTCAATTGAGCTTTGGCCTCATAGTGTCACGAGTTGCTCTCATGTGGAAAAAATCAGAGAAAATTTCAGATTTGATTTTTTAAAATTTATGTTGTGCCACATGGACCCCCTTGTGGGGGTGCCACATGGCAAAAATGTGAAAATGTGCTAATTTAAAAAATACATTTGAACTGATTAATTAAATGGGGTCCACATCAGCAAATCAATGCACATTTCACATATAAGCCAAAATAAAAATAAAATTGGAAAACTGACCCCAACTCCAACACCATTAACAATTGAAATTCAAAACAAAAACCTTGAAATTCAAAGTGCAAAAATTTGACACTATGACCCCAAAACTCAGAATTGGTTTCAAATTTCTCAAATTTCTCAAAGACCAGTTAAAAGTAACACCTATGTGCAAGCAAAGTGAGATTATACCTCTATGACCCCAAAACTCAGAATTGGTTTCAAATTTCTCAAATTTCTCGAAGACCAGTTAAAAGTAACACCTATGTGCAAGCATAGTGAGATTATACCTCTATGACCCCAAAACTCAGAATTGGTTTCAAATTTCTCAAATTTCTCAAAGACCAGTTAAAAGTAACACCTATGTGCAAGCATAGTGAGATTATACCTCATAGTGGTCATAACTCAGAATTGGTTTCAAATTTCTCAAATTTCTCAAAGACCAGTTAAAAGTAACACCTATGTGCAAGCATAGTGAGATTATACCTCATAGTGTCACGAATTGCTCCACAGGAGAGATTGAGCAAAATTCAAAAAAAATTCAAAAAAAGAATACATTTCCATACACCAAATATGTGCGTGAAAAAAACATTTCCATGTCGAGCAATACATTTCCCATCTGCAAAGCCGTTTACATCATTCTAATAGCATTTTCTCCTTACTCAAGTATGCAAAGCTTCCATAGTTGCCGTTTACATCATTCTAGTAGCATTTTCTTCTACTCAAGTAATAACACCTTGTTTAAACATCCATAACATTCTTGAAGGGAGCTACGAACATTTGGCCCCAGCAGCTAATCCCAAATGCTCCAATTCCTAAACATCTTTTTTTATCTCGAGCTCAAAAACGAAAACGAGCGTTGCCATCTCGACCTTCGCCTCCGCCCGTTCACGGTCCCTGCAAAGACACAACTCCTCGCTCAAAGAGATCTGCCCTCGAAAAAACATAATCTGATTAAAAAAATTAAAAAAAAGAAAAATTTAATAATTTTACGCACCTTCCTGCGGCGTCTGCGCCTGCTTCGACCACCGACGTCTCCGTCTCCGTCGCCTGCTTACGGTCTGCTTACGGTCTCACTCCGATCTGAAACAGGCCTCTCAAAAATTCTCGACGGTCTCTCAAACTCCCGAACTCCCGAACTCCGAAACTCCCGAACTCCGAAACTCTCGAAACTCCCGCTCACGTCACTCCGTCTCTCAAAAATCTCGAGAACGCCGCCGCTCCTACAAAAACTCTCTCAAAACCCGACCTCCGCAAAACTCCCGACCTCTGCGACAGTCTCACTCTCTGAAACTCAAAACTCAAAGGCAGACTCTCGATCTCTCGATCTAAACTCTTCAGCGAGCGCCTCTCAAAATTCTTGACGGTCTCCCTGCGTCTCTCCAAACTCACTCCCGATCTCGCCGCTCAGAACTCCGATCTCCTAGATCTCCATTCGGCGAAAACACTCCGATCTCCGAACACTCCGATCTCCGAACACTCCGATCTCTCCGAACACTCCAATCTCTCCGAACACTCCAATCTCTCCGAACACTCTCGAGACTCCCTGCGATCCTCGATTCTCAGACAGATGCGAGAGACAGACAGAGAACTGAGAGACAGACAGGCTGAGCCCATCGAGTCCCATCAGTCCATGCAGTCGCATCATCAGGCCCCGTCATACGCAGGCCCCGTCAGCGCCCCCTCAGCGCCCCGTCAGCGCCTCGTGGACCCGCCAAGAATGCAGAGATGCATAATAATGCAGAAATTACGTGTACCCCCTCTTGCGTACGTGGAGGGGCTACTTTTTTTTCTTTTTAAATTCAGGGGCCCCGTGTTTTCCGGCCACCACCAATTCTGAGTTTTGGGGTCATAGATTCTGAGTTTTGGGGTCATAGTGCAAGCATAAACATTTGAAAGTATGAAACAAAACAAAACCTTAAAGAATCATTAAGTTGTAGATCTCATAAGATCACCGTCCACATTTTTATTGGCAAAATGTTTGAAATGGCACATCTTTTAGCACATCTTTAAAAACGCAGTCGTTCCCCAACTGAGAGTGTAAATGCTAAACGGAAATCTTACATACATCTTATCACCAAACCATGTTGAACAGAATGGACTGTACGCAAATCATTCTCACATACCAGAGAGCACAGAATAACTTAGTTGGCTTCAAGAAGTAGCTTCAGAATTTCTATTTTTTAAGATACAATAAGCTCATTTGCCGGTCGGTAGTTGCCGGTCAAATTAATGTAATTACCATCACAATGGAATCGTGCCAACCCGGCCTACAAGAAAATGAGAACTGTTTAAATGTATGATACAAAGGTGCACATAAACTTTGGCTATTTTCAAGTACAAACTACATGGCTGGACGTAACAAATTTCGAGGAGTCGGGAGCAGGTTCAACAAACACATTCAGGAGTGTATTACGAGCTGCTTAAACCTTAGCAGCAGCTATATGATCTCTCTGGCCTGACTGTAAAGCCTTCTATTAAGGCTCTCTTTGTCCAGATCTATCACCTTGGCTGGATCACATTACTAATATACGCCAGCAAACCCTAGCCAGATTAACGTCCTCCGCAGGAAGACTAACATGTAGAAAAGGACAACAACAAACAGGCACCAACAGCCTGCATTCGGAGGCACTTACTGGGCTTGCATCAAATGAACGGTACGCCAGACCATCAAGGGAAAGCAGTAGGGAGGGGGGCACCGGAGGGGCTACATTTGCCGAAGGCCACCTGCACCTGTGCGGCTTAAAATTTCCTGCTCTTTCAAATGTCGCTGGAATCGAGCCAGTCTAGCTTGCAGATTGACAATTCCAGCAGCTTTGCGAGAGAGTACGTAGTTTAGCTGAGACACATACCGGTCTATCCGGCTGCCTGGTTGGTCTACCTCAGCAAGTAACTTCATCTCCTGCATGCACATGCAGCTGACCTGTAAGGATCCTTCCGAGCACCTGAAAACACAAAAGATCGTGCTAGGGCAAAGAGTTGCTACAGCACCAGCAAAACCTAAACAGTGAAAATATTGGCACTACTTAAAAAGAACATTGGCTCTATCCTAATGAGGCCTAAGCGCCATCCTTTAACCCAAAAAAATACAGCCTACTTCAGATTTCATTGCTTTTCAGACAGTTAAATCCTCTTTTTAAATTAGGGAGAACTCTATTAACTAAGAAAGATGTGCATGCTCCAACTCAAGACATACCGAAATCAGAAATATTTCAAGTCAACAGAGCGACTGTCCTAGTCAACATTTCCATGAACGCCCAGTCAACGTTACCAGGGACGTCAATTTGGGCACAGTCAACCTTACCAGGCACCATCTACAATTCTCCAGTTTTAGTACGACCTATCTTATTCAGCTTCTCGCTCCTTCAAATAAAACAAGCCATACAAGACAAATGAAGAGAGATATCATGTTTGAAGCCAGGACCCACATGGGTGGAGATAAGTTCATACCTCACGAACTATTTCCATGGTATCCTCTACCTCCTTCCGATGGGCTGATATAACCTCTTCCTCTTCCTGCATCCGCCAGCATCACCACCACCATTCATCAGTACAAGATACCAGAATCACGAGGAAGGAAAAATTAAATCAAATCCGACTTTTTTACGGGATTCACTCTATTGTTCGAGATCTAGGTGATCAGCGCTTTGACCAGCGTTAGTGCACATTTTCAGACACTGATGTAATTGCCAGCACTTCTGAAGATCACACTACCTAGATCCAGTAATTATCGTTTGGTCACATATCCATACACAATCTTCCTGATCAAGATCCACATACCTCGAGGATAGCATTGATGTGACCTTCACGGTTGTACGGCACAGCATTCACTTCTGGATCTATCCTTGTGTGAATGAGGATATTAGAGGTTTGGTCCATCTGGCGCCTTGAGTTTCCGTCCGTCTTTGATGTCTCTTCGCGATTGTAGTCGAACTGGAGCCTTGAACTCGCGTCAGGCTTGGATGGCTCGTCACGGTTATAATCAAACTGACGTCTTGAATTGCCGTCGGGCTTTGCAACTTCAACATCCCGGTTGTTATATTCAAATTGGCGCCTGGAATTCCCATCAGGCTTTGGTACCTCGTCCCGGTTATACTCAAACTGGCGCCTTGAATTCCCATCAGGCTTTGATATCTCATCACGGTTGTTGTACTCAAATTGACGCCTCAAACTCCCATCCGGCTTTGATACCTCATCCCGGTTGTTGTATTCAAATTGGCGCCTTGAATTCCCATCAGGTTTGGATACCTCATCCCCCCTATTGTATTCAAACTGGCGCCTTGAATTCCCATCAGGTTTCGATACTTCATCCCCCCTGTTGTATTCAAACTGGCGCCTTGAATTCCCGTCCGGCTTCGATACCTCCTCGCGGTTATATTCAAAATGGCGCCTTGAATTCCCATCGGGCTTTGATGCCTCATCACGGTTATAATCGTTTAGGCGCCTTGAATTCCCGTCGGGCTTTAATACCTCCTCCCTATTGTTGTATTCAAATTGGCGCCTTGAATTCTCATCAGGTTTGGATACCTCATCCCCCCTATTGTATTCAAACTGGCGCCTTGAATTCCCATCAGGTTTCGATACTTCATCCCCCCTGTTGTATTCAAACTGGCGCCTTGAATTCCCGTCCGGCTTCGATACCTCCTCGCGGTTATATTCAAAATGGCGCCTTGAATTCCCATCGGGCTTTGATGCCTCATCACGGTTATAATCGTTTAGGCGCCTTGAATTCCCGTCGGGCTTTAATACCTCCTCCCTATTGTTGTATTCAATTTGGCGCCTTGAATTCCCATCAGGCTTGGACATCTCATCACGATTGTATTCAACCTGACGTCTGGAATTCCCATCAGGTTTTGACAAATCGTCGCGACTAGATAAACGATCAAGCTTCTCCTCCTTGCCAACTTTCCGTCGAGCTGAATAAACTCCCTGAATCCTGTCAGTGTCCTGGGGATCGGCACCATGAACGTCATGCACACCTGATTCACTGGGATCGGTGTAGCTTTGTCTATCCCTCTCATTCCCAGCCGTGTTTACCTTGCCGAGCTCTCTACTTGAGTAACTATACTCTATTGATTGATTGGAAAGCTCCCTTTCACCTTGCTGCAAGTATCGTCCAGGATCGAGGGGTGGACGCCTTCCATTTTCTGCCAGCTTATTATCTTGTCCAAACTCAGACACTTGTGGGGCAACTTGAGTTGCAGATTGCAGAGGAGGAGACGAATTGGACTCTCTTGGAAGCGAAGTTGTTGGGAGCGATGTTGTTGAGTTCATATCCCTCTTTGAGTTGTTATTCTTCGACAAGCCCTTCACCCTGTGATCAGTGTAACAGTGTCAGTGCAAAATAAAAATTACAGGTTCAAAAAGTTTCACTTTCGATGAGTTTCACGAAATCCTCCACTTTAATTCTCCTACCTTTCGTTTACCCACATTATCTCATTCCGGATAATATAAGGGACCAATTTGCTTCCCCGTTTGCGTAATGAAAACCTAAAAGGCTATATGCGTAAACCATCCTCAGACCCATTACTCCTCTACATGATTGAACAGATTTGTATTATGCTCTCTCCCACAACTTAAGCTCAAAAGAATTGATGGGGAGGTAAAGCCTTTGGAATCAAGTTAGAAAAAAATCCAAAGTGCTTACCTATCTGCATATCTGAGGGTGTTCAGCGTATGTTCACAAGACCCTGCGTTTGGAGAAACACACGAGATCATCACTGTGCGTGAATCACCCACGAATGAATCACGGAGGACCTCCGTCAGCTTACTTCCTCGAAAAGGAATGTGACCTTGCTCATTGTCAAGCGCCCTGATACACTCCTTCAATGCCAGCAAGCTCTTATTGATCTCGGCTCCTTCCATTCTACATCACAAAGACAGGTAAACATCTTACAGTCAACAGAAGCGAACCATTGGACGAATGGATTAGTGGTCTCTTTCTCTGCTCTTAAGTCCCATGCAACTTCATCCAAAAGGCCAAAGGATCCCGAATGTCAACTAGTAAGCTGATAGTTAATTCCCATGAACTACCACCATATGGTCAACTGAAGCATCGATACATGTAACATGTTGGAATGCACGTGTGATCACAGGTGAAAAAATGAGCGAAGTCAATCCTGCAAGACAGATCGTAGAATTCCGTTCGAAAATCCTACTTATATCTTGACGTCCTGCAATTTATGATCACTTGTACATAGATTTTTACAACACCGAAAAATCTTGAATCCAATGTATTACGTTAGTTTGCATGTGAATAGGCTGAAATAAGAAATTCTACCAACTTAATGTCTGAGTCCACAGATTTCACAAGAGACTTGAAACTGCAAAAGGAGAAAAGCTTCAATTGCCAGCGAAGCGGCGAGCGCTAACCTTGTCTGACGGTCATTGTCAGTGGTATCAGCACCGCGCTCACTGCCAGCCAGATCAATGAATGAAAGTTTACCAACCACTCGATTGACTTCCTTTCCTTCCTGGGCCTTCTTAACGACTAGCTGTAAAATGGCATGAGACCTAGAAGACTCCTCATTAGCACCGGTAGAACCAGTGCTCCGAGATAAATTTCCTTTGTCAATATACTCCTTAACTAATTCAACATCTGATACGCGAAACTCCTTCAGGCCAACAATGCAGACTTGTTGTCGACCATCCTCGCGCATGCAAAGCTTTCTGCAAAATAATGCACTTCGGTTACAATCGTTCATACCCATTACTTTTCAGGTTATGAAAGACATCTCAACGGCTACTGACGCAGGGGTCCGACATAGCCACATTGACAATACATTAATGTAAAGGTATTTCCAACACCGCCGAAGGGATTACCTAAGTATCATACAGCAGCTCAGAAATAATATTCTATCCTTGAATCAAGAACGAATGAAGAGAATTAACTGGCTATTTGAGTGAATTTCTTAACGTTCCAGTTAATCAGGTCTCGAGTAAGTGCCAAAAAATTCACTCAGAAACTAAACATACCAAGTAACTCAAACACCAAGCACGTTAACTGGGTCCACACACCTCCTTTCGTTGAGAAGATCATAAAGTTTACCACCATAGATCTCAAAAAAGCTAAGCCACAATTGGAGGCCCTGATTGCGGTAACTTGGCTGCTGCATGATGACCATAATATCTTCACATGCTCTTAGAGGCAAAGGCTGCATCGTGTAAGTCTTACCACTTCCTGCCATACCCAAGGACTCATTTGTATTAAAACCAAATAAAACATTCTAAATGAGGCAGATATGTATGCAAAATGAGTCTGAGTTCAAACGCACAATGACTGCGTCAATCAGCTACGTCAAGCTCATATGAGAGGGTAGCGACTTCAACCATGAGAGGTTAGAGACCTCTAGCTTGATACCCAATTATTTTAAGTCTTAGCAGGAGTACCCCACGGCAAGCAATAAAGGGCGGCACGATCCCAGTTGCGGGTGCCCCGGAATACCCTCAAGGGATCCCGGTTCATGATTCCGGTTAAGAGTACATGGACAGACTTGAATTAACAAAGACTTGGAGAAAAAGACCGAGAGAATTCCAAGAAGAGACAGAGACTTTGTAGTCGGTCAGCAATTTAATGAGGGAGGGACTGGCTAGAGGGAGGGAGAATATGGGAGCCTAAATGCTGTCCACGTGGACAGACCAAGATCCGGAACCGGGACCCCTTAAGGATATCGCAGGCACCCCAAACAGGGATCGTACCTAAAGGACTACCGTACCCGGAAGGCAGGGTCGGCAGATCATGCCTAATATTTATTCAATTGCCGAAATGATGCAAACATTCTATAAGATTCTTTTCATCGCTACAATAAATAGATTTTTAATTTTTTTAAATAATTTCCTAAAATTTTGGTCTTCTCTTTTTATAATTATTTTTTGCCGACCCTGCCTTCCGGGCACGGTAATCTATTACCGGAATGATAGAATACTGAACTTCACATATCTGAACGCTCAACAAGCATATATCACAACTAACACAGCGATTGATGCGGTACCTGTTTGTCCATAAGCAAAGCAAGTTGCCTTCGTGCGATTGAAGATAGTGGGTACAATGGGCTCAACAGTGGAACGATACACCTGCATAACCAAAGCATTAAAATAATACAGAATGAACTTTTTCATAACATCCAAAGACAAGAACATCCGCCGAAATACAATGTCCTCACCTCATCGTTGCTGACTTGTTGATCCAAAACAGCATCGAATACAAACTCATGTCTCTCAACATAGGCAGTAAGGTCCACCTGCCAAATTAAAGGTGACCGGTTAAATTGATTGCAAATATCATATGCAACCCAAAAGGTGCCAAGATTAACTACACTATTACACATTCACAATGCTCATAACGCACATAAAGCAGATCTACCGTAAAACTTATTAGCGCTCTCGCCAAAGAAACTACAATTGCACTGAATAGGAGTCCATATAATGACCTTCACTTTTGGCTCGTGCACAGTGAGGGAACTCTCCAAGTCGCTGATGGTAACGATGTCTTCCTCCTTTCGTTGAAGTTCCTTCTTATTCAATGGTCGTTTACGAACCTGTAATCAGAAAACACAATCACCTTAAGCAAGCAGCTCACACCTTCGTGGCTGGATAGTCACCACTTGAGAGAGAGTGTTCTACTACACCCTTTTTGAGTGATCACATATTAGTGTTTAGGCGCCATTCGATAAATATTCTCTGAAGATGCAGTTAAACCTACCAAAAAGACACCCAATGTCCTATTTCAAAAAACAGCTGCTATTATAGATTTTAGGTCGCTGCTTGCTTCTCAATTTAAGTTAAAAATGAGGACGAACCACACAGTATGCAGTTTGATTCCACCAAGTACAGAAAATGCAAACCAAACCAGAGAACAGCTTCTCAGTCAGCTACAAACTTACTAGAACTGATAGGAATACAAAACCTACCACAACTCTGATCCTCGCAAGGCCGTTGCTGTTCCCAGTTTTGTCCCGTTCATTCGATACAGACCTAAGAGGGCTGCTCACTGACAGTCCTCCTTGCATCCGGCCTTTAAAGCTGGTCGACAGAACATCAGACTCAAAGCCTTTCTCAATAACAGGAACAAATGACGGAGACGATTGAAACGGCTCTGGCATTGCAATCTGCAAGAGTGGAAACAAGCACAAGTCCGCCAAATTAAGACCCTCCACATATGCATCTTTGACTAATTACGCGCTGAAGGATAGTTAGTTTCCCAATGTGACCAAAAGAATTCAGTCAGTCACTTACATCATGAACATAATTGCCAATTCAATAAGTTGGGGATACTAATACTACCTCAGGGAAAAATTCGGTATCGTCGATGGAGTGAAGATCTAATATTCCAGAATTGAAGTCACCCCTCAGTTCCGGTGACAGAAACCCGTCCATCCCACCTTGACTTGCTGATCGAGAATATGCCGGCGGGGTAGAGGGCTCGGAGACCGAATCCACACCACTACTAATTGTCTTGATTAATCTGAACAACTTCTGCTTGTCTTCTAAGGATTGAACTCCATATCTGGCATAATCCTGCTTCAAATGCAGCACTTCCGACCAACCAGGATCAATATCCAGACACTGGCATTTCAAGATGATGAATATGATTTACACAAGAATCTCCACACAAGTGTCTAAAGGGAACATACTAAATGTATGAAATCCTGAATTTACTCTGAATGAACCACCTACAGACGTTCAGACGCTCATTGACACTACAGACGTTCAGACGCTGTAGTTACTTAGAAGCCATACCAACAATAATTCTAGAATTTGCTAACAACCAAAGACAAAGAATCAAGGAGCAGTGTTACTACTCAAATTTTGGAGCGGTGAGCGCAAATTCATCAGACAGGAAAGAAAATGGCCAGAACCCAGAATTCCAAGTCAGACACGATACTCTTTGAGCAATCCTTCACATAACGGATTGCAATTCAAAGGAAAATAAAATCAACAAGGCATCTCTGTTATCCAGACGTGGTTATAAAATTATTGGTAATAGTTGTGAAGCACACTACTTGCACGCAGTCGATGCGAGCTTGCAGGTCTTCCAGGTAACTTGAGGTATCATATCTTGAGGTATCTATTGTACACAGATGCTAAAACATGATGCTTGTCGTGCGAGTAAGGATGGATAGGGGAATTCGCATACTTAGATTCTGCTACATTTGCAATGGAACTGAGAAAGCCTCTCGGACTCCTTTTCTGGAGGTCTTGAGAGGCGTCAGCCGTGGTGTCGGCTAGCATTATGAAGGAAAATCGTGTGAAATGAGTGGAGAGAAACCTATATTGCAAGATTCAGCGGGCACACTCAGTTTCAGAGAATTGTATAACAAATGCATACACCAGATCTGTGTACGAAGGCTGGCATTCTGTGCTATGTAACTTAAGCAATAAAACCAATCAAGCTCTGGTACATAGAACAGGTTTGGAGTGCTGTGAGCGAACTAAGGGTTATTTCAGCATCTTCCAGGAAGGCCCTAGATGGTAAACCTAATTTGTGGTCACGCTGTTTGAGGTTCTATTTTCCAATCGATTTCCCTTGGAAAATCAGAGGGCCGCTTCACACTAAAGGCCATCAATTTCCAATCGATTTCCACCAATTGGATTTCAAGAAACCAAGAATTCAGCCTCTCCACCCTTTCGACCTTTCGACCCTTCACACTAAAGGCCAAAGTTCAATGGCCGTCCCTTTAAAAACGCCTACATGCCAACACTTCTTGACCAAGGTTGACAGACTCCGAAGGAACTATGGTTGAGAGGCCATCGATTTTTTTTCATAAAAAACCAAAACTATAGTTTATTGCGTATTTTCAGGCCATTTCTTTGGACTCTCGAGAAAGTTTGGCCACTCAATCCCACGGCCTCTCGACTTGGACGGGCATAGTGTGAAGCGGCCCTGACTCTATTTAGTTTCTGCCAGATATTCAGATAAAACTGGAATACGACCAGATATTTCCCTGCCCACTGCATCCTACTTTTTCAAAAACAGAAACACAGGCACTGGCACATTGTGAATATGGGAGGCACCTGCATGAGCAGAGAGGGAAGTAGCCGGTGATCAAGGGCCGCCGCCGATAAAGGAGCTGCCAAATGCTGGAGCCCGGCTGACTGTAACCAGCGGGCCATTATTGCATCTCCACCATCTGATGCGCCCACACCATGGCTGCTATTGTGATTGCGATTCTGTTCCATCTGCCCCCCTATGGCTTTCATGCAAGCAACTTAGTCTACATAAGACTGTCTCAACGATTCTCTTACTCCACTCGACCTGCACTTACTCTGGTTTTTCTGTCTGCTCAATAATTATTATTAAATTTTTTTAAAAAGGCACTGAGACCTCTAAATCGGATGAAATGACAATCTGGTGACGCAAAACCGGCTATAGCACGGACAGCATTCAACGACCCCCATGCTCCCTCCCCGATAATAATACAAACCACCTCCGCTTTCACTCAGGATCTCAGCCAGCAGTCCACGGCTGGGAAACGCGTCATGTACGCTACGTGTAGTAGGTCACGCCGCGTAATCACAAATTCGGGAAAACACAAAGACATAGTCCGATCTTGTCCGAGATTGCAATGCTGAAGCGATCCAAAATCCAACTCCAAAGGTTCAAATAACCTAGAAAAATCCGATCAACGCCAATGTCAACGCCTAACGAGCACAATGACTCTCTCCAAGCCAGAAAACCGCACCGAACCAAACCGAACGAGATTCGCTCCACGCACTTTCAAATTTTCAAAAATACGGCGCAAACACCAAAAAAAAAACCAAAACAAAATTTAAAAATTAGGGGAATGCAATGCAAGGCTTGCACGCATTCGCCGCGACGGCAAAACGAGGACGAGAAACGACGCTTGAGAGGGAGAGGGAGAGAGCGACGACAGGGAAATGGAACAGAAGCTCCAATCACTCACACAGGGATCCAAACGGCTCGAAAAAACGGCAGCAGAGAGCTACGCCATGAGGGGACGGGGGAGGGCAAAGCAGGAGCACCTGCGTTGGCGAGATTGGCAGGAAGGCGGGGCTCCGGGGGCACGCGAGAAGGAGGCTAGAAGAAGACGCCGCAGGAGGGGAGGGGAGGGGAGGAGAGCAGCAGCACACACCCCATTGAAAAGAGAGAGACGGAAGGGAAGGGGAGGCTGGCAGGGGTACCCGTCCCGCAACGGGTGCCTGCCCCCATCACCGTGCCCGGGTGCCCGGGCGGGCCCTCCGCCCACCACCTTACAACCTTGCTAACCGGGCGCGAAGGGCGCCGTTAGCAGCGTGGTTTGGTGCGGTTTTTGTTGGAGTTCATTTTGAACTCCGTTGAATCCCCCTTTCAGTTTGTCTCCTGCTTCCCCGTGTAATGGACAATCTAAGGTCGGTCGGTCGGTGGGGACGCTTTAATTTAAATTTCCAATCGTCTAAGGTAGACACATCTATTATACAATACAGCACGCTTTGTCTCACTCGACCGTTCCCTGCTGGAATCCGTCGAGGAGACAACCCAAGCTCTTTGAAGTTCATGTGCTCAACGGCACGGGTCCCACTAGTCTATTATACGATACAACATGGTTTGTCTCACTCGACCGTTCCGCGCTTGAATCCATCGAGGAGACAAACCCAAGCTCAAAAAATTAAACTAACGTCAATGTGCTCAACGGCACGGGTCCCACTAGTCTATTATACAATACAACATGCTTTGTCTCACTCGACTGTTCCGCGCTGGAATCCGTCGAGGAGACAACTCAAGCTCAATGTGCTCAACGGCACGGGTCCCACTAGTAATCATGACAATATAGGAGATGTGGTACCTTGGAAGTGCATGCAACATGGAATGAAATCATGAATGTCTTAGCAAATTTGAGAGGAAGCCTTGGGCCTTGGAATCATAATTTTAACAATATTACAAGAATTTTTGAAGCATGAGTGCTATAAACACCTATTTTAAGCTGTAGACTTATCAAAAAGAAACAAAGGACCAACTATGAAGCAACATTGCACTAAACGAATTGTGAAGCAACAATTGGAAAGGTGTTGGTAGCTTTCAATCTTTTCAGAGTTCATTTCTAGTTCGAAAGTAGTTCATTTCTGATTCAAAAGTAGTTGGCCACATTGGGTTTAGATGCTGCTAACTTACCTCTAAAAGGAGGCATCAAGGGTAAACCTTGCTATTTCCGTTCTTCAAGTATTGATAGACCAACATACTCTTCATTCTCAATGGTCTTTCTTTACTACTGTAGCACCATAGTTGGGTCGCCAAAAAATAATTCAAAAAATAAAAAACGTAAAAATTGGAAATTATAAGAACCAAATAACGAAAATAGAATAAATTAACCTTTAAGTGCCAAGACGACCTAAAAGTGGTCGTTCTCAAAATAGAAAGTGTTGTAAAATGAACTAACATACTGTTCAAAGCCCATATCAACACTAGCTTAATGCACCACGCTCTGACACTATTCTTTGGTATTCAATATCCTTTTTTACCACGGTTGTGAAGAAAAGAACCAAAGTTATTCAGTCCACCTTGTTTTCAATATGTGATGGTTATTTTGACAATTTTACTCGAGGAAAATGAAAGATCTTTATGGACTCGAGTGCGCTTCTGGAATGGGAATGTAGTACCCACTACTCCTACCATTTGGATTGGGTTTGGTGTGGAATCTCAAATGAACGGACTCATAATGCACACTATGTCCCAAGACAGGTCAGAGTTGTTGTTCTTCATTCAAAAATCAGAATAGCTGTTGATGAAAGAGCAGTTTTTTGTCCTCAGAGTTTGTGCCTTGGGACCACGAATTTTGGGACTTTGTCAATTCAATTGCTACCCACCCCAGCTGTTATAATTTGAATGCTTCCTTGAAAGTAGGACAAGTTCAAGGGGGTGCCGACTTTAACCCTTTGAGGCGCATGCGTCCATATAATGGACAACGAATAGATTGTAACTTTTCTCTTGACTACATCATGTACAGTTTTTCATTCATCCAAATGTATCCTCGCATTATGTATAATTTTTCATTCATCCAAGTGTATCCTTGTTCTTGTGATGGTTGACTATCATTTGTACGGTATGGATCTTCACAATAAGATATTGTGTTTTTTTAATAAAAATAACATAATTGGTTTATGTTAAGTTTTATTCTTAGTTCAAAAAGTGAGATCTTAAACATGATTTTCCAAAATAAGTAGAATTAAATAATGAAAATCATACCATCTTGTAGTACATGTTATTCCAAATTCATTGCAAAAGAATTTAAATTTCTTTTGGTTATTTTGGGATTTTTAATTGCATTTCAAAAGAAAAGCTTGAAATCTTAATTTCAATATATTATTAATAATAAATGATAAATCCAGTTGTACAAATGTGATATTCACATTGACATTCGCAACTTAGGTTTGTACATCAACGTCATTTTTGTTACCAGTATTCATCAAACACTTTATAACACTTTTTCGAAATCAATGTTGAAACGGGATGTTAAAGGATTAAACTTGTGAATGTTAACCCCTAACTACCCAACCATGCATATTTTGCATTATGTACAAATTTCATCCGTAGTTTCTCATCCGTCATGCACTTTTTGTGGTGTGATTTTTTTACTGAATTTTTTATGGGAAGTTAGCTTCATGTATGTGTGATCCGATCGAAAAGGAAACAATTTTTGAAAAAATTATGCCTCATTTTGTGTTGCAGTGTTTCACCCAAAATCTTGAAGATTTTGGTCTAAAAGTGTTCTTGAAAAAATAAACTCACAAATCAAGCATCCAAAAAATCTCCATAAATCACTACACCTAAAGTACTACATTATAACCCATCACAACAAATTTCATTCACATGATGTCAATATCTTATTTGTAATTGAATTACAAAATAATTTTTTATTTTATGTTTCAAAATTTATAGAAAAAGATTAGTGATAGCAATCATAGATCTAACCGTATAGATAGAATTTAAAATTAAAAATGTATAACTTTTGTTCATACATCAAGTTCTAAATATTCATATTAATTGCATTTTATAATGCATCTTTGCAAAACTGCCTAAACTAGACATAGGTGAGGACATTTAGGGGTTAACCTTCAAGGTCCTATGGGATATTAGATAGATCAGCGTATATTTGACATTTGTTGTAAGTGAGAAGCTTCAAATTGGGACTCCAAAAGCTCATTAGAATTATTGCAACATGAATTTCAACTTCAGTTTTGATTTCAGATCATTGGAGGTGAGTTACCATTCTAAATACAACAAAATATTGATGTATAATACTAGTAAAAACAAGCTCTTTGGACCTTTAACCCAGGGTGGTTCTAGAGACACCAAATTTTTTTGGTGAAATTTTTATATTCAACTTATATATTATTATTAATAGTACTTAATCATATAAATGTAAGCATAGTTTAATCAACCAAGTGCTACTTAAACTTTAATTATATAAGACCGTTGGATTTGAATATTCCAGTATTTTTTTGAATTGTACAATGCAAACTCAAAAATGAGATTTTGGAAGGTGTATGACTTCAAAATTAAATAGAATTTGGGTTAAATTTTCTAATAGAAAAGTGAAGAAGTTCCGCAATGACCTATGTCAACACCTCTTCATTGCAATCTTTCATGTCAAGAACGGACTCACACATAATTATTGTGAATTTCATAAGTGATAGTGACTTATCCATACACAATTCAAGATAAAGAATTATACGTTAAAATATGAAAGGAGTTGGTACAGTGATCAAGATCAAAATACACACACTAATGGAACATGAACAAGAGAACACAATTCAAAAAATAAAACAAGATAACAAACTTCCAAACACAAGAAACGTTGCATAGGACACATGTTGTATTTGTAAGTATTTATTGTATTTTTAAGTACTTGCAATATTTTCATGTTTTGTTTATAGATATTTTGATAGTTGCATAGCTCCAACTTGAATTTTTTTTCTTTTGCTACAAGACGTACTCGTTAAATCTCCAACTCTGAACCTCACAATTCAAAATCCAATTGTTCATGGATTTTCCATTATTGGCGTTTTCAATACATTAGTGACCACAATGTGGTCTCGTGGGCACTAAAGGGTTAACCATTATGCGTCTATACTATAGTAACCAGATCAAACCTCATCAACTCCTCACTTTTTAATATATTTTGTATTTTTTTGGTATCTTTCTCATATAAGTCATTGTTAAACCAATTTATCTTGATTCTTTCATAATTATTCAAATAAAAATTAATTTTATAATATTTTCAAAAAACATTCTTGTAAAAATCATAGTAATTACAAAATTGCTCAAAATAGTTTATTATTTTAAGGAAAATGTAAATAAAAGTGATGAACAACAAGGTATAGGTGACATGCTTTTTGAGCTTATATAAAAAGAATTGATAAAAAAAAATGTTTTCTACAATGTATATTGGAATTTAGGGTTTTGAACTTTAAAATGCTATAAAAAACGCAATTTTAACAATTTTGAAAAATGATAGACTAGGATAGAAAGTAGAATGTTTTCATTTGAAATTAAGAACATGTGAAAATTAGAGTTTGACTAAAAACGACCAAACACAGTCCACGGGGCTCCTTGCACGCGTAGGGGTCAACCCTAAGACGATTTTTTTTTTGAAAAAACGGCTCTGTTGGCCAGCATTGTTGCGACACCATAGCACTGCAACACTTTTCAAGAAACGACCCGTGATGCCCCAACCTCAACTTCTCTTCATTTTATATCTTTGATTGCTTGCCAAAGACTCCATAACCTCCAAAATGAGGTTCAAATTTGCAATCTAAATTGCTTTTTCATTAGCTTTGCAACGCACCAATCCTTGCTTGATTTGGTTGAAAAAATCTACTTTTTTCTCAACTATTCCTTTATAAAAAGCCCGTGGGGCATTTTTTTTTTTTTTTTTTTTTCTTTGACGTTTAAGGGTTAAGAATTAGAAGCTGCCATACTTGTTGCATGAGTTTTGGGCACCATGTCAACATTATCCACTGGTACATGGTGTGCACCTGAGCACTTTTGAATTCAAGTTTCATGCTGCAGCTAAAGACTAGTCCCTCATGGAATGTATGCGTGCCACATAATAAGTTATATCATAAAAACTGACTTGTCGTAGATGGCTCTCTCAGAAACAACTTTTATCACACGTTTGGAAATGACCCACTACAAGCATGAGGTAGGAGGTTCATAGAGTGATCATTTATCTCGTAAACATCATTGCGTCCAGTTTTGAGCAGGGTTCTTTTTTCTGGCACCATGATGCCAAACTCCAATGTTGTGGCGCAATCACAATGGTCTAAATTTGGAGGGACCTCTCTCCATTGCATGCATGGAGCACTGCTACAGTGTAAAAAGAAAAACCTTGGTTTTGAGACGACTTACAGATTCAAACTCATCCTATGTTTTCATTTATGCGTGAATGAGAGTCATTCAAATTTTGAAGATACTTCATCAAATTGTTGTCCTATCCAATGATACTAGAGTATATTGTTTTTTAAAGTTACAAATGTATAAGTATTTCAAGTTGCTGACCAAGCCAAAATTGCATTGACTATAGTTCAAAAGTGGCCTTGCAAAAATGAGGTCATAGATTTAATTAGTACAATTTGTTTAAAGAATCATCATGCTAAGAGTATCTCATTTCAAATCCATTCCAACAAATTTTGCTCACAAAATGTTAATGTTTTGTTTGTAATCAAATTTAGAAGGATTTTTTAGTTTCAACTTTCAAAGTTTATAATAAAATTTTGGTGAAAATATTGGTGAATCGAACTACACAAATGGAATCTAAATTTCAAAATCTAGAACTTTCTTTTGTATATCGATTCCAAAATATTCTTCTAAACAATGCTTTATGATGAATTTTCTCAATTGTGAATTCTAGGGACACCCTGATACATTAATGGATTAATAGCTAATTTCAGGTTGAGTATTTTCTAATTTTTTTGAAAGATGAATGAATATTGCATCTCTTGTTTTTTAAATTGAATTTTTTGATTTTTTTTGGAATTAGTTATGAATTTGCAAAGTTTGTAATCATAAGCCCCTATTTAACCCTTAACTTCTTGGGCAACCCAAAATGGGTCGCTTTATTTTTAGAATTGAAAATATCTTGAGGAAGGAGTGCCCGAATGATTCAAAATTTGGGCCAATTTTGTGTAGAAACGAGTTAGCTATCCAAGGGTGTAGTTTGATTTGGAGAAATGCACATTGTCAATTTTACAAAAATCCACAAGTGTTGGGTGGTCACAAAACTGAGGAAGAAAAGTCAACAAAAGAGAGTGACGAGCGAATGACGATCTGCCACGTATTCCAATTGGGCAGGGCGGGTTGTGGGTGGGTGTAGCTACTAAAATGCAAATCTTGCACTTGGATTTCACCTTTTTTCCAAAATTCTTTTTCCTACTATATGTGTTCTTTTGTGTACTTTCAACTTACTGTGTCTGATTTTGCAATGGAAGATCAGATTTGTAGGAATTTGTAAGATTTCTTTCAAAGTCACAAGTGAACTAGTAAAAAGAGGATGTCATGTCAAGGCCTCTTTCTCACTCATTATTTATCCTAAAAATACAAAACTTGTTGTCATGCGTAGGGAACTTGATTATCTTCAGAATTCGAGACGGCACCAACTTTCTAAAATAGTATGTGCCAAGAGAGTCGGTCAAAGCTCATTTTCAGCAATGAGAAAACAATGAATTTCTTGGAGTACCCTTCACTTTTGTGTCTCATCCAAACAACCTATAACTCGGATTGAGAGCAAACTTTGTAAAGATGAAGGTGACTTGCATATGTACAAGATCTTACGGTTGATTTTGTAAAAAAGTGAACAACATAAGTTTGAGCAACATGTATCCCTAACAAAAAAATCAGGGTCCAAAACGCGCTGAAAATGGTTCAGGAAGTTAAGGATTAAATTCATTGAGGTGGCAAAAACCATTCTCTCCTTGCTCTTGAATGAATCTTGGGAGATTAGAAATAGTATCAAGGCATCAAAAAGTAGAATCATATAGTTCCATAATGCATTCATTTTTCAAAAAAATTATGTGCGTTCTTTTGAAATTTAATTGTACAAAGTGTTCTAGATTATTATGAAAATTTGTATAAAATATTCTAGTGCATTATTTTGCGATGATTAATTGCGCGATCAAAGTGAACAAACAATTTTTTTCACAACTCTTGGACGTAGTTATTGGACTTTGACACATCTTTGTAGAGAATTGTTAGAAGTACATTTGTAATTCTTATTAGAACATGTGCTAGTTATGTACTCTGATAAAGTTGTTAGTTAACAACTTGTAGGCGGCGAAATCGTAATTGCCGTAGTAGTCGTCATAGTCGTAATAGTTGTTATGGTGGTAATAGCCGTAGTCTTGTAAGTAATTGACTACGTGTGATCACACTTGGTGTGAATGGTTTAAGTCACTTGAACTGATTATATGTCATTGAGAGCCTAGGGGTGAGGCTCTTGATCATACCTCTACGGTTGGGTCGAGAGCTCCAATTTCATTCGCATTAGTAAAACTCCTATCTTCATAAACACCTCTAGTTTTTCTACAAGAATTTGGAACCATGTAATTTGGATGTTCCTAACCATCTCATAGATAGCCATGTTATGGATTGGCATTCATGAATCTCAAATTATTGCTGGTTGCATTGAAATCGAATGGGTTGAAATACATTTTTCACAACTTAACCAACAACTCATCCAAGTTGTCCTTAGAGTTTTGGGTCACGTAACTTTTGAGCTCGTTACCAGATGCATATATATACCGACTGATGACAAAGAATTATTTTATTTTATTTTTAGTGTTTTTGATACTCAAATATTTACAATATCGCTTTCATATTGTACTATGTGTTTTATATACATGCTACAAACATTGACATATCACTCTTCTCTCTAAAAAAAACTTTAATCAAACATCACATTGAAAGAGCCTCCAAAAAAGCACTGAAAATGCATTGATGACAACTTAGCCGATTCATGTTAGCTTGGATGGACCCAACATGTGATTCTTGAGGCGGGGCCTTGGGGAGGTCACTCTTTGAATCTTTTGAGTATCACATGTGAACAAAGGATATTTAAAAGTAATCAAAAAATCAAAAGTAACTCTTACTATAATTAATAATATTTTAAAACTATTATCATTTTTATTCTTGTAATCAATTTTGAGCATATCAATTTTGAGCATCAATTTATATTAATGTAATTTGTTTATAAAATTTACCTTCAAAGATTCATTTTAATCCTATCTTTATTTGCACGTTGTTACGTAATAATTGAAAGTGACCTCCCCGAAGGCAGGGCTGCTCTGATTTTTTAACTCTCCCACCATCATTCTTTAGACAAAGAATTATGTAGCGTGTCCAATATTCTAGAATCCGCTACAGAAATTCTCTTGCAACGATTCTTATTCCTAAGTAAGGTGGTTACCCCATTCCCAACTGGCACCTTAAACCAATAGCTAGGGGCATTTTCCACAATCAATGCTACAATGATGTTGGTTGTAGTACGAGTTATAGTTGGTAATGGGTTCAAACAAATACCAAACCATTAGTGCATTGTTACTTTTATTGTGTTACTGCTACTATAGTGTCCATTCCCGAGAGGAAAGAGTAGTTTTGTTCCAATGGCCCTTTGTTTGGTGGGCGCTGAGTCATTGACATTACGAACGGACACTTTATTCATGCCGGCCTCAATAGAGGTCCGGAGTTTCTATCTATCTATTTAGTAATGGGTTCTCTCTTGTTGATTTTAGTATATGTAAGTGTGGTTATGGATTCGTTGTTGTTGGTTTAAGCATTTTTAGTGTGTGCAATACAAATCTTCTTCAAACAGAAACAACTCTACCTACGTGATGTGAATGGGATGTGTCATGCTTCAACTTTGAAAATTTATAACTAATTCATTCTTCATCTAAAAATTATGTTTTAACTCTATTTCTTCTTGCCTAACTCTAAAAAAATAAGAATACTAAATATTAGAGTTATCCTTAAAGTCACCTTGTGTTTGAATAAGATGCCGTGAATTTTGCTTTAATGAATTGTTATTTGTTCACCCCAAATAGTTAAAAGGTAGGGAAAAGCTTGATGGTCTATCACTGTTAGGTGTGTAAGAGCTTGGTGGTTTTCAAACTCATGGAAAACTAGTTTAGCCGTCTTTCAAACACAAGGTGACTTTAAGGATAACTCTAATATCAATGTATCTTATTCAGTTGGGAATGGGGTAACCACCTTACAGCTTGCAAGGGCTAAGGAGCCTTATGAATTTTTTCTTTCTTGTGCTTTCCAAAAAAGCTTTCTGTTGAGACAAGAATTTGTAGGTGGACTGTGGGGGCAACTTTGAGCGATCATGGAGCAGCAAGCAAATTGAGAAAGTGACCTGAGTGACATGCTCAAGACCTGACTGACCTAGCCTGGCCTGGCTGGGAGAAAAATAATCATTAGCTCGTAGTCAAGCATGGGTACGAACATAACGTTCAAACTACGCAACGGCCACATTGCATGATCCCATTTTCCCTGTTCCAATTTCAAAATTATTTCTGAAACCGATTTTGACAGCCATGCAGTTAAGTTAGATTCAAGTCCAGCGTGAAAATTCGTGCCACGAGATAGTTTGATTTGACTGTGAGCTCCTAATTTGTAGGGGAACTCCAAGTCCTCGTCAACTGACCGCCCCGGGCACATGGCCCATTAGATTGACATGCCCTTGAGGCATAGATTTACGAACTATCCCAACATAAGGTTGGATAACCTATTACCACCAACTTAAGCAATCTGGCCTATTTTTGGCAGTGCTAAATTCCCAAAAAAAATATGACTGCATTTGAAATAGGTTTTGATGAGGATTGCAAAAATTTGCAACATCTAATTCGCATTTGTCAATTTTATACAAAATTCCAAAGTGGAAAGTAGCCTTTTACCCATACATCACATACCAATTTCCTAAGTTCACACTTTGTTGTCCCTAGATCCGCTCATGAACTAACCCAAAACCACCAGCTATTTCGTCACTATTCTTGGCATGCCATTGGTCTACTTGAATAGTGAAATTGGTGGTTTTGGGTCTCAATTGTGGTGGCTCCAAGAAAGTTGTACATGTCATAATTGAGGGAGGTGGTGGTAATAGGTTATCCAACCCTACTCTTCATTCACGATGGTTCATAACATTTTATAACAATAAGGTTCCAAACCTCCTATTGTTTGAATTAAATTTTACACATATAATAACTTTTCTTGGAACTGTGGTGAGAGGATATTTGGTGTTGTATGAGAGAATTTAGTAGGAATCAAATTAGAAAAACTTACTTAACCCTTAAAGCCCTTTCTGACCAATATTATACACCAATATTTCATTGTTTTTGGCATGGTTCTACACCTCTTATGAGTTTAAGATCAAAAGTGAAGTTAAAATTCACATCAACATGATTTTAATGAGCTATTGAGGTCTCAATTTGAAACTTTCTATTTACAACAAATGATAAATATACGCCAATGTATCAACTATCTCCATTAATCCTTTAAGGGTTAAAATGTGAAGTAAAAAGCATTTAAGAGTATCCAAAAGCATCGGGAAGAGTCTTGGAAAATTAATACAGTTAGAAAGTCTAGGGCTTAATAATGTAATGCTCCTAAACCAGCGTTACTATTATTCCTTGTGTTTGGAAATAATTGTCCTAATTTTATACTTTTTTTTGGTTGCAATATTTTCCTATGCTTTATACTTCAAGTGGGGCGGTGGACAACGAGAGTGACACAAAGCTACATTCTACTATTAACCTTTAAAAGACCAAGTGTTCATTTTTTGGACGATGTACATAATCAAACACCGTTTTCTCATCTGTCATGCACTTTTTACAATGTGAAATTTTCACTATATATTTTGTTTGCTTCATGCATGTGTGACCTAATTAGAAAGGGGGCGATTTGTGAAATTCTTATGCGTCATTTCATGTTGTAATGATTCACCCAAAATTTCAAAGATTTCACAATAAAAGTGCTCTTTAAAAAATCAACTCATAAATTTAAGCAACCAAAATATTTCCAAAAATCACTACACTTACAATATTACATTTCAACCCATTACAACAAATCTCATTCGCAAATTGTCAATATCTTATTCTAAATTGAATCACAAAATAATTTTGAATTTCAAGTTTCAAATTTTATAGAAAAATATTGGTGATAGCAATCGTAGATGTGACTCTATGTATAGAATCTAAAATTCATAATGTACAACTTTTATTCCTACATCAAGTTGAAAATATTCCTCTAAAAGCTATATTTCAAATTGCATCTTTGAAAATCTTCAAGAGGGGTGAGGATGTTTATGGGTTAAATATAAACCATATTTCAAGTATTGAGATGATTTTTTCGGAAAAAAGGAGTAAAATAAAAATATGTCAAAAAGCATGGACAATTATTTCTGGACAGTGCATGTATTTATTATTATTGTGGCTTATATCAATCTTGGATGAAATCCAGGGATAGCCTTGATGGGAATTATCATAGCTTCCCTTTCAATTGGCAGTTCAACAGAGTACACCTCTTGCCACATCTAAGATTCTAAGTTTGATCAACTAACAAATGTTCTCTTATTCTAGTAACCGTACAGTAACTTAAAAATTTGTGCTTTTATCATCTTTTCAAACAGTCTTGAAGGAGAGGATCAGTATTGCTTCATTGATCCCTAGTGGCCGGAAACGGTCAACCTTGACTCTTTTTGGATGAAAATGGTGGATTTCATTCATTGTTTGAGAGGTTTTGAGTAGCCGCTGCATCATCAATGTCATTTAGGCTATTTTAGAATTTACAAGACATTTATAATATCATTACTTATATGCTTCATCTATTTTAGAATGTATATAGAGATTTAATTACATTTGGAGTATTAATTTGGTTTGTGAGGTAATAATACCATAAATGGTAACCTACCATGTATCATAGTAGTGCAACAGATTGCACGTCATTCACCAACCAACCACCGAACTCATAACTTGGCAACTTTACTAAGTCCAAAAACACACCTTATACTCAAACATAAGTCCACTCACTAGTTTATAATTACTATTTTATTCCCGGTTACTAAAGTGTCCATCCTCGATAGAGGAGAGTAGTTTTGTTCCAATGGCCCTATGTCCAGTGGGCACTGGGTCACTAACATTACGAACGGACATTCTATTTACGTCGGCCTGTAGAAGGCCGGAGTTTTTATCTATTTGCAATAGATTGCCATTGAATATAGAAGTGAGTGACTTTAAACAATTGTTTTGGAAAAACATACCAACTAATTGGTTCCTTGCATTTGCTCTATTTTGGGTCGAATGGTGGGTCAACTCATTATTGATTTAAAATCAACACTATTAACTGTTTAAGATGAGCTATATAACCTGTAAAGAATTTGAAAAAAATTCCACTTTGAAAAATTGTAGAAAAATATCCAAAAGGGTTAAAAATATGAAATAACTTTGCCTCTTCATGATTTCTTCTTCTTCATTTAGGAAAATTAAATCCTTGAACAACTCCCATTTCTAATATGCAAAATCCTTATTTTCACCGTTTATGGTATTTCTACTTTACGGGAGTGAAGGAAGTTTGGCTTCCACTCCTGCCCCTCAACAGTCAATAGTGCCTTTACTACCTAGCAGCCAACTGCGTAACATCATGGAATTTGCGACGTTGCAACATCACCTTGGACCCATAACATTCAGTAGCCTTCATGTCCATTGCCTTTCCTTCATGCACTCTTCTCATCACCTTGAGCCTCCACTTTGCTACTGATGAAGTACTGTTGGATGTGGAATATTCCACACCATCTACTGTAGAGCCAAGGTAGAGACATTACATGCTACTGAATGTTATGCCAGCTCCGCCCGGCTACACTGGCTTAAAGAATTAGATTGAATTCAACTGGGTTTTTTGTAATTTGTGTGACTTTACGATCTAGAAATGCCCATGGATTGTAGACGTTGAGATCATGCCCTTGAAGGTAGACATTTGATACTGTGACAGTATGTGTAGTCCATCATATTCTCCTCCTGAAATTTAGAAGCAGCAGTTACCATCTACAGCCTTGTGTAGAGACGAATAAGTCATCTTTGATTTGGAATACATTATGGTGATGGAGGCTATGTGGCAATCAATTCAGGTATGCACTTTCTTCTTTCTCACACCCAGGAGCTTAGTTTGGAGAATAATTAAACTCACACGTTATTACACTTCTATCATGCAATGTTGTCATCCTCTTTGGGGATGTGAATCGAATTGTTGAGTCCGTTCAAAATTTTGTGCTAATTCCAGATTAGAGAAAAATCGTATTCAGAATCAAGGAACGCGCCATTGGTATACAATGTCTAAACCTCCTCGAATGGCGCCAAACCAAAGTCTTACAGATTTGAATACCAAAGTTCAAAAGGATGCTGGTGCAGCTATTTCTGAAGCTC
Source organism: Pohlia nutans (assembly GCA_022496805.1). Taxonomy (NCBI): domain Eukaryota; kingdom Viridiplantae; phylum Streptophyta; class Bryopsida; order Bryales; family Mniaceae; genus Pohlia; species Pohlia nutans. The sequence continues at coordinate 20,576,859 of CM040102.1, read as the reverse complement.
AATGTCAAGCAGTGATCTCAAAACCACTTTAAGACATTTAGAACATTATGCAACCTCCCACATAAATGGTATTACTTTTGCTACCCACTGCATACAATACTCACAATACCTCTATAATATCCGGCAATACCCTTGATATATTAAGGTGATACCAGGATGATATCTGCGGATATCACCTTATGAATTTGCTACATATTTATATCATGATGAGCATTCTCGCTACATTTCAAATTTTTTTTTCATTTTTTCTCTTTGAATGTTTAGCAGCCCCATTTTTTGGGGGTAGAAATCCAGCTCATTTTAGCCAGTTTTGAGATCACTGATGTCAAGTACTTGGGTGAATTCACCAGTGGCAGAACGGCAGGGGGCCTAGCAAGTGCTATTGCTACATTGGCAGAGCGGCATGCCCATCAATGGAGAAGCCACATCTGCTTTGAAGCAAACCAACAATGTAGTTTATCTGTCTGAGCATGAGGAAGAAGTAGCTACTATAAGAAAACTTGGTAAAAACAATTGCAGTTGAATTCAGCTGCGCTTTGTTTGATCTCATTCTGCTGCAGTCCCTAAATGATTGCAGAAATTTGTTTTTTTGATTTGCCGTCGGGATATTAAGAATTGAGGAGAGTGTAATATTCCTGTTGGAAAGGTCTTGAAAAATGCAATCCTATCGATTATCGGCGCAGACTTGCTTGAACCTAGATTGTTCCACTCGTTACCGTTGAACCCTCGCCACCATGAATATCAACCTGTGATAATTTATTGAATTCATGGCGTGCTTTGTATGACATGACAACAAATTCTCATTGAGTTGTAGAGTGGACAAACCCATCCTCAGCTTGTACATTAGTTTAGTGAGGCTAATCCTCTAGAGAATTCTAGAAGGAAATGTGTCGTTTTTCATTTACTATAAATGAAAAAGAAAGGAAACGGCGCCAAGCACATGGGTTGTGTTAGTGCTGATGAGTAGTTTTGGTCAGGAGAAGACAGAAATGTAAGTATAATATTCCGGTACTATTCACTATTCCCATGAAATGAGGAATGAAAAACGACAGGTTTGCTACTAGTGAAAAGACCAGTCGATGAAGGCCCTAGCCAATTATCCTTTGTACAGAATGTAACGTTCCTTATGACACTCGAGCGACATTATCCTACAATCACAATTCAATCGGATTTATTGCACATGGTAACGAGTTCTTAACTGTTTAAGACCCAATTTGAATCCCTCTCCATTTTAATTTTTTTGTTGAGCGTCTACAATTCGAATTCCAAAGTGCATTACTTCTATGGGTTTTTCTATAGTTACCTATTCTCCCATTGCTACTCACCGAAGATGAGAATGCAGTTCAATAGGATACATGGATAGCTATTGCTAGAAATTGGTGTCAGTCCTTTTGGCCTGTGCGAAGAGATTGTTACTGTTGCTGGAATACGCCATATGTGTTGGTGTATACCAAGAGAGGGTTGAAGAATAACAAGGGACGGCTGTCGATGCCAAAGTATACCTTTCTCGGCCTTTTGGCTAAGATCAAGTGTAGTTTCTGTTCTTATCAGTATAATATCTGATACAAGGGACATCGTCCCTCATGATAATAATCTAATTTTTCTGCGGGTGCGGGTCCATCACTAGTAGCAGAACTGTCGTTTTTCATTCCTCACTTTGTGGAAACAGCGAATAGTGATAGAATATTGTGCTTAGATTTTTGTCTTCTTGTGACCAAAACTACTCACCAGCATCGACACAACCCATGTGCTTGGCGCGGTTTCATTCCTTTTTCATTTATAGTAAGTGAAAAACGACACATTTCCTACTAGTGCATCCGGTAGCTTGCTGCCTCACTACAACAGGATCGGGACTTTATCAGTGGTCACTTTTCACTTGGTGAGTGTAATTGGTCACATAAGACAAATTTTTTTTTGTCTTATGTGACCAGTTACAGTCACCAAGTGAGAAGGGACCACTGAAAAAAGACTCATTCTGTTGTAGTGCCTGGACTCGCGAGTGTCGCCATGGTATTGCACTATCTCCTTGGCTGGTGCAGCCCAAACTCCCTCACCCGAGGGACCCAATTCAAGCTCTAAACTGCCAATTTCTACTTCAATCACAGTTTCAATAATCAATTAATCGTAAGCATTCTCTACGATAGCACTTAAAGAGCTCGTCTGTTTGAGCCGGAATGCACACAACAATGAAACCTTGTGACAACTCTAGGAGCGATCGATTGAGGTGTGATGTGAAAACTGATCGTTACATGTTCTGTAAATAACTTTCATTGTCCACTTTTGGCATGAAGCGCTGACATGTTTGGTGCCCGGTGGGTGCAATCTACATCATGTTTGAGAATCACGTGCGTTCATCACTACTTCTAAAAGCTCTCTTGTATACAAGAGGTTAGTATATGTCTAAAAACCTTTGTATACAAATATATTCCAATTTAAATATATGTTTGATGTAAGTATACACTACAGCAGGATGAGGCTTTTCTCAGTGGTCACTTTTCACTTGGTGAGTGTAACTGGTCACATAAGACAAAGTTGGTTTTTGTCTTATGTGACCAGTTACACTCACCAAGTGAAAAGTGACCACTGAGAAAAGCCTCATCCTGCTGTAGTGATATGTGAATATTTTTAGTTCTAAATGTGTTTATTGTATGTATACATAACAGTTACGGCAATGTTCAAATTGAAACCCCTTATGTAGTTAGCACTACTGGAGTCAGAGGAACACCACGCTCCCCCTCATTAAAACTCCTAGAAACTAAACTCAAAATATCATAAACATTCATTAAAAACACCTTCATCAAAATAAACACTATCGCCATACATCATGCAACCTCAATAATACTCCATAAACGCAAACTTGAAAATAACCAACCTATACCCACAGAATCCTAAAAACAAAAGGGGATGTAGTGGTTAAAGACCACTCTTGTTAGCACTTATTAAGCACTTGTCTCAGGCTCATAGGATATGGGCCGGTTGGTTGGTACTTTATTTTCTTGCCTCAAACTAACCAGCAGCACCAAGTCATGAGCCAATACACCACCACTACAACGGGTCCACCAAGATTCGAACCCAGACCAGCGAAATACGAACGCCCTACCCAACCAACCAAGGCTCCCACAACTTCCCTTCCCTCTAAAACCACATATAACCCATCACCCCAATCACCATTATTTCGATCTCACTAACAACAATCCAACTCGGGCAATAGCGAGGGTTCATGACTCAGGCGGGATTCACCAACAGATCGGCTGACGCACACCCCTTCACCAGGGTCTCATATGCAATTCCCATGTGTGATTTCCCTGCGAGTCTCACTTTTCCCACTAAGTCTTAAAAGCTGCTTATTCACCAGTTTTATGTTGACTCACCTTTTTGTACTAGAGAACGCGCCGTGTGGGGCGGATTCTGCACAAGAGCGAGCCCGTGGGCGAGCCCGGGAGGGCGAACTCATGGGCGAGCTCTTGTGCAGAATCCGCCCCACACGGCGCGTTCTCTAACGTTAAAAGCCGAGAGAACTTGCAATTATTGGGAACCTGACTGTGGAGAACGTGCAGAATCGGCCCTACCTCAGCAAACGTGCAGAATCGGCAGGCAGGGCCGATTCTGCATCCTAACCCTTCCAACAAATTTGCAGAATCGGCCTTTGAGGCTTTTAACGTAAAAGGAAAGTTTAACAAGTGTCAACTCTTGAGGCTCAGTGGGAAAAGTGAGACTAAAAGGGAAACACACACAGAGAAGCATGAGCTCCCCGTGCTTCTAGCTCGATCAGGTGCGTCACATAGATCAATTGTGTCCTACGTACACGGAGCTCATATATATGGTTCCCTTGTGTTGATTCCCCCGCGCATAGTGTCGCTTTTCCCTGTGATTTTGAGTTGTTTAACATGCATACAAATCACTAGCTTAACCCTTTAAGGGCTGATGGGGATAGTATATACGTTGGCGTATATCTGACATTTGTTGTAAATAGAAAGTTCCAAATTGAGAACCTAATAGTTCAATAAATATCATGTCGACGTGAAGTTTTACTTCATTTTTGATTTTAAACTCATAGGAGGTGTGGAACTCCCGGTGGATCTATGCCAAATTCAATAGAATATTGGTGTATAATACTGATCAGAAAGGGCTCTTTGGACCTTTAAGGGTTAAGCTTCGCCACGTACTTGTAAAAGGAAAGCTTAAATAACATGTGTCGAGTTCTGAAGCTCAGAGGGGAAAGTGACTCTCAGATGGGAATCAACACATGGAAACCATATGAGAGCCCTGTGCGACGCAGAGCGTTGCACTGGGTTTTGAACATCATTTTGCAGCAGTAATGAATTAGATGCTGCTTTCAAGGAATGGATGGCATGAGAGTGAGTGAATGAGTAAGTGTGTGGGTGGGAGATATATGAAGCGTTCAATTGAAGCCGAGTGATTGTGGCGAGTGAGTGTACAACTGTACGTATAATTTGCATTGTCGGAATCTATCTGGTATGATCGATCTACCTGTAATTATACATTCTATAATTGCAGTCTATATGAATAAGTTATGAGTATTGAAAGTGTTGAACATAGGTGCACCATAATTTCGCACTAGGCTTCATGTTTGGATGGTGTGAACATGTTCATCTTTGTTTTAGGTAAGAGTCGGGTAAATTTTGATTAGAGATGTAATTTTAAACAATGGTCATCAATGGATATGAGGTCATGTGCCTAGTCCATAGAGGATTATCAATGGAGTTCTCTTATCATGACAATCCACATGACATGCTCTTGTTTTCCACATTATGTGTACATTGTTCAACTCTATCTATTGTGTGTACATTTTTCATGCTCTTGTTGCTCAACTCTATCCATTGACATGCTCATTCTTGTTTTACACATTGTATGTACATTGTTCAATTTAAATATCGTTCAATAGAAATTACAAGGTGTGAAGGTTTTAATTTAAAAAGGTGTATTACCAAAAACTAATGGTGATTGTAGTAAAGAGTTGCATGTGAAGGTTGAAATATAAAATAAGTGTAAAAGTCTTTTGAAACAAAATTTCACATTGAGTAAGATTCTGTTGACATTTCAATTGATATTTTGATCATATTCAATATTACATTGTACAATACCCTCGTATAACTTGAAGATTATGCACAATATATTTGTAGCATATTTAAAAATATATATTCAATCAATACACTTTTTAGATGACTACATTACATTCACTTCATAATTTATATTGTGAGCCAACCAAAGTTTATAGTATTCATAAACTACAAACCTTTGTAAAAACATTAATTGGAATTATTACTGTTATGGGAAAGTCTAATGTCTAATGACTAATTAATGAATAGGGATTCCAAATTCGTCATCTATTGCAGTTGTGGTCAATGACTGTAAGTTTGGGTCCGGAAGTCAAAACAACGAAAACACATTCCAACTAAAGGTTTAGGATAGTTTGAGCTCTTAGTTGAGGATTGAGACTTCCTAGATGTTGTCTCTCTAAACCCAAATTGAAGTTTTTGTAGCCCCTAGCAAGTGCACTTAAAGTTAAGACTAGAAATCACTTGCGAGTGTCGCCATGATATTGCACTGTCTCCTTGGCTGGCGCAGCCCAAACTCCCTCACCGGAGGGACCCAATTCAAGCTCTAAACTGCCAATTTCTACTTCAATAATAGGTTTCACGAATCTATCAAAAACATTCCCTAGTGAAGAGGAATCCCAGACATGTCGTCACTGTAATGAAAGACAAGTGCGCAACTGGTCAGTAGCAGTCATCTTGCACGAACCACGTTACATGGAAGTACAATTTGACATCTTCTATGCTTGCTTACTATTCCAACCTGCTCTCCATCTGATTAGATTTGTATTAGGGCCATTTCACACTATGGCCAAAGGTCGAGAGGCCGTCGATTTCCACCAATCAAATTGCAAGAAACCTTGGGTTCGGCCTCTTGACCCTTCACATTAGAGGCCAAAGTCCAACGGCCCTCGCTCTCCAAAATGCCTATGTGGCTGTACTTTTTGACCAAGGCGACGGTCTCTCATAAGGAAATTTGGGTCGGGCGGGAATGGAAACCCAAACTATGGTCGAGAGGCCGTCGTTTTCTTTTCATAAAAAAATGAAAACTATATTTTATTGCCTATTTTCAGTAGATTTCTTTGGACTCTCAATCCCATGGCCTCTCGACTTGGACGGCCATAGTGTGAAGCGGCCTTTAGTAGTTGTTAGAGTACACAACTCAATGAAGAAAAAATCCAATACGCATCAATCAAATTATCAGTCACCCGAAAGAAATCCAAGAAAATGCTCAATTCATCAAATATTGAAATCCTACCTACTACAAATCCTTGGTAGGCCGTGAATCGTCCGAATGCAAATCTGCTCCCCAATCGGTTAGACTAAAGCAGAGATCCAGAGATCCAAAAATCCAAAAATCCAAAAATATTCGCTATTGTTACAACAATAATGCACTTCTACACACAACCTAGCATACATGTCACTATTGTAATATGCTACTCCACCCAATCACAGTACGCCGCCGTGCTGCGAATGGAGCTTTCATGTGGCGCCAAAGTGGCTTGGAATTTGATGTATGTTGAACTCTGTGGCCACCCAATATAGATTAATCATAATTTGTTAAATGATTATCATAAATAATATCTTACTATTTACAATTATAATATAAAATTAACTATTATATTATATTTATATATTATCATAATAGATATTAGATTAATATTATATGATTTTAATCTATTATAAAATTATTTAATATATCACACATGCATTATGTCCTAAAGTTATCATTTCTCTGAAATGTTTTGAGTTCAAAATTACCCATTGTGATGTGATCCTACAATGGAAGATCTAGATGTCCATGACTGATAGAGGAGAGAGTTGAGACATGCATGCTACTGTAGATTAGTACATGCAACATGAGAATCACTAGTGTGTCAAAAACTATGCTAATTATGTGTAGAAGCTTGCAAACATGATCAATCATGATATTTCTCAAAGCCATTAATTCCGTGTACCTCAGGTAGACGCAACCGAGGCTAATGTACGATGAAGATTTGAGGTGGACATGCATGAAAATATATACTTTTCAAGGTTCAAACGAATACAACATACTTGGACAATGAGCCGCAATTATATGCATGTCAATCTAACTTCACCAGAAATTATTATAAAACTGATCCCCAGTGCCAAAAGTTAGAACTTGCCCTTTGAACTAGCTCCCCACGTTCGGATCACAGAATCTGTACTTGCCGAGTGAAACTGAGGTAGCTGACAATGATCCTAGACAGTACTTTGAAACGAAATAAGCTGACACAATTAAGAACCCTAATTCTGTGCCAGTTACACAATTTACAAAATTCAGTTGACACAATTAAGAACCCCAATTTCACAAGCCTAATCTCACGAGTGATTTCTCTCCTCACTCTTCACGTAAAGAAGATTTGCATTGTAGACTAATGTAGATTAGCAGAATTTCCTTGGTGGGATCCAAGTGTACGTATTTTGACCCAACTATTGGTAGACGACTAGATGTGTGGCTAGATGAGATACTGGCACTATAAGAAAATTTGGTAAAAAAAATCGCAGTCGAAATTGGCTGCGGTTCGTTTGACCACCGTTTGCTGCAATCGCTAAACAACTGCAGTATTTTATTTTTGAAATTGCGATCGCTATTTTGAGAATTTTGAAGCACGTACTATACCGTTAGAAAGGTCTTGACAATACCTTTTCAATGGTATATTACAAGCCCCAAAATTCTCAAAATCCCGACGTTCTGCAGTCGTTTACTGACTGTAGTAGAATGAGGTCAAATGAACCACAATCAGTTTCAGTTGCGGTTTTCTTTTTACCAAGTTTCTTATAGTGTGGGAATTGCTCCTTGACAGGCTTCCACAATTGCACAAAGTCAAGTCATCACATAATGTTGACGATTGCACAAAGAAAATTGTACGCTAGTGCGAAGTATGCATTGCTTAACAAATTTGAAAATTATCGTACAAGCTCAAGCTCTCAAGTTCAGTATCTGGATTTTCTATCCTACACTACAAAATGCCCGGTATCATGAATACAGTACACAAGTCCCTGTCAACTTCCTCGTCCCAACTAATCAACAAACCTCAGTATCTTCGACGAGTGTATACACAGGTTTGTTGATTAGTTGATGAGCTCCAAGTTTGGACTGTACAGTCACAGATGCTTGGAAATGAAGCGATGGCCTTGTGCTCAGTGACGTCTAGGCAACACAAGTTTGCCAGTACCGGTATTGCAATTCACTGGGAACTTTGACTGGTTTAGCCGGGGCTAAACTGGGGTGGTTTAGCCCCCTCTTTAGCCCCCCTTAGCACTAATTGAAAAATGGGGGGGGCTAAATTTTTGTACCGTTAGCCCCCATTTTAGCCCCCTTTTTGTACCATTAGCCGGGGCTAAAATGGAAGATTCGGGTTTAGCCGGGGCTAAAACACAAATTAGCCGGGGCTAAAATGAAAGATTCGGGTTTAGCCGGGGCTAAACTGAGGTGGTTTAGCCCCCCCAAGCCAGTTTAGCCCCGGGGGCTAAACTCTCCAAAGCTTCCAGTGTATTGCACAAAGAAAATTCTATGCAAGCGCCAATTACGCATGCGTTGCTCAAACGAATTCCAACTACTGTACAACCTACATCGTAAGCTCAATTTGAGCCTTTGGATTCACTACTATCCTCCACTAGCTTACACTACGTACGCCCATTCTCATGATTGACCACTAAAGTAGTCTCACTCATGGCTTCGTCTTCTCAACCAATCAGCTATTACTAACCTCTCCAACCGGTGAATTGACACTAGTAGGAAATGTCGTTTTTCACTTACTATAAATAAAAAAGGAATGAAACTGCGTCAAGCACATGGATTGTGTTAACTAGTGCTGGTGAGTGGTTTTGGTCACAAGAAAACATAAACATAAGTATAATATTCAGCCACTATTCATTGTTTTCACAAAGTGAGGAATGGAAAACGACAGGTCTGCTACTAGTGTGTGAGCGAGCTTCCGCGCCCGCACTTTGCGGTGCATTTGTTTGAAGAGCATATTTACAACATCGTCCTTCTTCGATGGATGTTGGTACTCAAAATGATAGGAGACGGCCTTCGGCTTCTTCCACATCTGCAACCATCATTCTTTCTTCATGCCCTTTAATGTGCCGAGCAAATTGAAAACACCTTTGTAATATACCATTGGAAAACACCTTTCCAACGGTATATTGCACGTCCCAAAATTTCAAAAATTGAGGCCGCAGATTGCAATAAATAATCGTTGAAGAACTGCAGCAGAATGAGGTCAAACGAATTGCAGCTTTTTTTTTATCAAGTTTTCTTATATAGTGTACAACCTTGGCAACGGTTGGGGTTGAAGAAGCCAATCCAACTAGCACTCGCACCATGAATTGTAAGATCAACACTTAGAAACAAATGAAGAGTAAAAGATCAAGTTTGGTTGCAATCAACACTACTTCAAGAGCGGTTAGAAGGGACAAATACCATTATAATATTCCGCAAGTAAATTATTGGTACACCTAGATAGATATGAACACCGGTCCCCTTTCGAGGCCGGCGTGAATAAAGTGTCTGTTCGTCTTGACAATGAGCCAATGCCCACCGGACAAAGGTCCATTGGTTGGTACACCTACATACATCAAAATTTCCGGGGAGTGCACTTACTACTACCTGGGTATATATTGCACTATAACAATACCAAAAATTTTAATTAAAAATTTACAAAAATACATAAAACACACAAAGAAGTGTTTGTGATATGGTCATTTAACATCCGCTTGGATTTTTTTTTTAGTTTCTAGTGAAGTGGAGGAACTATTTGAGGTGAAAATCACATATGTAAAACATAATGGTTTCGTTTCTCTTCACCTTTTATACAAGAATCTCCCCTAAACAAATTTGAGTATGATCAATCAATATCATAGTTATCAAGAAGTTCAACAATGTTATGCAATTTTATAACATATTCTCATTTATTAATTTAGGAAGGGTTCAAACAAGATAATGAGAAACGGATGTGTCCAAGTCAATGTTGTGATTCTTACCATTGGTTGGTAGGAGAAAGAGCGAGATTCTAGGGAAAATAAAGAGAGGTTTTAAAGAGATAGAGAATTTGGGGGGACACATTCGATGATGGAACGGTCAAGTGAGACAAACCATGTTGTATTGTTCAATAGATTTCATCATTATAACTTAGTTCTTGGCCAAATTTAACGAATAGATTGCACATCATGTGCAATCTCAGCCCCTTCTAAAGTATTCCTATGTACAATGTTTTTTTTATGGGATACAATATGCTTAATGTATGTACAAAATATTTTTTTATGAAATTTAATATGCTTAATGTATATCTTTCATAAAACATAATATGCTTATCATTGATATGTATAATATTTACATTAAAATTTTCAATTAATACACCTCTTTAAATTTTAATATAGCATTAGAAACTCCAAATCAATCTTAAAAATATGCAAGTTTTACTTAGTTAATCATTTTTCTAAAAATAGTAGATTACAAAAACAATATATCAGCATTCACAATTTAATGTTTTTTAATATAAATTTGACAAGTAATGATTGTAACAAACATTTTTCACCAATTTACATCACCTCTAACCAAATCATTTATTATTTAATATTACTTATCTTTACCAATTTTCATAACTAAATTCTATTGATTTATAAGAGTTATATGATTTCACATTACAATCTCTATGTTCGTTAGATTGTAATGAGTGGCACAATTTTCCAACTTCTTCAAAGGGGATCAAAACTTAGTTGACACGAATCTATCCTAGTGCAACCTTAGGGATTCACATTGGGAAAAATTCCCCTTGTGTGCAAAAAATAAAATAAAATAAAATAATAATTTGGTGACACAAAAGTATGCAATCGGTGCATTTTGAATTGCATAAATCCAATATCCCTAGATTTTACATAGAAAATAGATTTGGATGCAGGTTTTCGACTCAAAAGTCAAAACATACAAGTTTTGTAGATTTAACCCCTAAACGTACCGATCCTTTGAACACAAGTAGATGCTAGCCTCAAAAATAGATATTAGCATGACTTAGATGTACATTAGGTGTACATGAGAGGACCATTACATGCATGAAATCTATCCAAGAAATTTGACATACTTACATTTGGAGGCCTCTCTAATATTTTCAACATCTCTCCATCACAAGAGATCTCCTCTAAATGGTAGAGAATTTGATAGGCTTGCAAAGGTGCCTTTGATGAAAGTCATCCAAGATTGTATGAGAAAGTTACAAGGCTTTGAATCCATTTGTGATCCTGTTTCTGAACGCTGTGAGGATTAGGGGTTAAAGTCCTTGATTTATTCATAGAGAGCCTTGATAGTATTGTAAAAAATCAACATGTACCCCATTCATAGATCAACATGTACCATATTCGTAGATCAACATGTACCGCAACATGTACTGAGTCAGTAGATCAACATGTACCTCATTCAAAGACCAACATGTGCCGAAATATGTATCGTATAAGGTAGTGGGACCAATTCCCGACTGGGTTGTATTTCCGACCCCTACTGGTTGGGGGATGGGTGTCAGAAACCAACCAGCATGGTTTCAGATAGTGTCCAATAGTGTTCTAATTTCGTCCATGCTTGGAAAAATCAAGAGCTTCTGATTGGTGTAGAAGCACTCTATTTTCAGAATCCAACCTCTCATGAAAACCATGACTCTATGAGCGGTTAATGGTCACTCTAAGCTTTCAGACTTAAAAAATCATAGAAAATTGTAGAAATGTTCAAAAAATGTTTTTTTTGGGGATGCCTTTGCAATAGCTTTGTAGAGCATCCAAAAATTATAAAAAAAATCTTTCACAAGTCTAAGTATGCAAACCTGAAATTCAGTCGGGAATTGGTCCCACTACCTTAGGTAGATCAACATGAACCCCAACACGTTCCGCAGGAGAAGATCGATATGTACTTCAGTTGTAGATTTCCGCGGGCCAAGTGAATTAGATTTTTGTGGGCTAAGATTCCTAGATTCTACACAGAACAGATTTGGGTGCAGTATTGGGAACTTCACTCGACTCAAAATGTGTGTATCATGTAGATTTGAGGTCGTGGCGTATTCATGAGCCAAAGGAAGGCGAGGGATTTGTCGGAGAGACGGAAGAATATGGTGCAGGTTGGATCGGCGAAGAAGGAAGGCCGAGGTGCCCCTCTTGCGCGGCGTTTGTGATGCATCTCGGATCACGGGGGACGATGTCGGACGTGTCGATCGTGAAGCAATTTCGATAAGCTTTCCAACGAGATCTCGATGTGCTTTTGAAGTCACGGATCGAGCCAGGGGCAAGGGTTTGAACAGAGAATTTCAGGAACACAACAGGATTTGCGATGGCGACGGTAGCATTAGGGATGGAGCGGAGAGGGCCGGCTCGGCCCGTGGCGGTCTCCTCCGGCTACAAGTTTGCCACAGCGTGGGAGCAGAACGCGCCCTTAACAGAGCAGCAACAATCGGCAGTCGCTGCGCTAGCTCACAGCGCCGCGGAGAGACCAATGCCGGCTCACGTTGCCGCATGTGCGCGGCCGCCGGTCGCGCCCGTAGCCGTGTCCGATCCCGAGACGAGGGAGGTGGAGCTCAACAGCCAGCATCAGTTTTACAAGTGGTACATAACAGTCTTTTTTATTGTGGCTCTATGTATTTGTATAAGTTTCCAAAAAATGCTATCTATTATTTGAGTTTCAAGTTTCAAATCGCCAATGAGATTAAATGAAGAAAAAATCACAGGTACACGGATCTGGAGTCGGCGATGAAGTCCGAGACGGAGGAGAAGTACCGGCAGTATGTTTCCACGCTCACGGGGCATTTGGAGACGTGCGACGAGATTCTTGAGCATCTGGACGGAACCCTAGCGCGGTTCGATGACTTGCAAGCGCAGCACAAGGCCGTGGCGACGAAGACGAAAATGCTGCACGATGCGTGTGAGCGGCTGGTGATGGAGAAGGAGCGGTTGATCGAGTTTGCCGATGCGCTCCGAACGAAGCTGAACTACTTTGATGAGCTCGAAAATATTTCCACGCAGTTCCATGCGCCGACAATGAGTGTTGGAAGCAGTCACTTCCTGCCTCTCTTGAAACGTCTCGACGAATGCATTTCCTACGTGACGAATAATCCGCAGTATGCCGACTCCAGCGTCTACCTTGTGAAATTCAAGCAGTTGCAGTCGCGCGCCTTGGGAATGGTGAGGACGCATGTGCTGAATGTGCTGAGGAATGCGTCGTCACAGGTGCAGGCAGCCGTGAAAGAGAATTCCACTCTCGGTGGAAGTGGCAAAATTGCTATCACTGAAGGTGCAGAGACTTCGGTTCTGTATGTGCGGTTTAAAGCGGCTGCGAGTGATCTCAAGACTCTGATGCAGGAGATTGAGAACAGATCCTCTCGGAAGGAGTATAGTCAGGTTCTTGCGGATCTGACCTCGTTGTATTGTGAGCAACGCCTTGCGTTAGTCCAGGGTGTTGTCTCGGCTCGAATCGCTGACTATGCTAAAAAAGAGGCTCTCCCATCCTTGACAAGATCGGGCTGTGCTTATCTGGGTCAGGTATGTTCGTTCTGATCCGAGACCTAAATTGACACATTGGTAATTCAAAACGAAAATAATCCAGGACATTGATGCAACCAAATCCTAAACCTAGTGACAGGAAATGCCAGATGCAGATGGCCATATTAGGCGTTTTAGATGCTTAGGGGTTAAATCCTAGCTTGTCATTCTCTATGGTTATGAATGCAATTTGAAATAAATGTAGTACGTGGAAAGCTTTTAGGGTTTTTTAACTTTCGGTTTAGGAGACGTACTGACAATGGTACCATTGTACATTTACAGTTTGTCAATGATGGACCATTCTCTACTACTTGGTTTGGGAGATTTTAGCATCTGGTGGATGTAGAGACTTCGTTGAATGGGAACGCCAATCTTGTTTTGTTGGTACCTGCAGGTCTGTCAATTGGAGCATCAGCTATTTGACCACTTCTTCCCGGTCTCGTCTTTGGATCCCTTGAACCTTGCTCCACTGCTGGATCCCTTGTGCACTACACTTTATGACACCTTACGGGCTCGCTTCATACATGAAGCAGATCTCGATCTGCTTTGTGAGCTGGTTGATATATTAAAAGGGGAAGTGTTGGATGAACAACTAGGGAGACGGCGGGAGTCTGTCGCGGGTTTGCACCCTACAATTTTGAAAACTTTGGCTGATGTGCAAGAAAGGCTCACTTTCCGTGCACAGACTCACATGCGAGATGAAATTGCAAATTATTTGCCGTCTGCCGAGGATTTAGATTTCCCAGCGAAGTTGGAGCATGCAGCCGCAGCTGCTGTTGGAAGCGAAGATGAGGGTAGAGACTCCTACTCTACTTGGTACCCGCCCCTGGAGAAAACACTTTCTTGTCTTTCTAAGCTGTACCGGTGCTTAGAACCAACAATTTTTACGGGTCTTGCTCAAGATGCAATCAACATGTGCTCGACCTCCATTCAGAGATCGGGCAAGTTGATAGAGAGGCGAGCTTCCCAAATGGATGGACAGCTTTTCCTCATCAAGCATCTTTTGATACTTCGTGAGCAGATTGCTCCTTTTGACATAGACTTTTCAGTAACGCACAAGGAGCTGGATTTCACGCACTTGCTGGAACATCTGCGCCGAGTTTTGCGAGGGCAGTCCTCACTTTGGAGCAGTCAGTCTCTTGCTCGGACATTTTCACCAAGAGTGATGGACTACCAAATTGATGCAAAGAAGGAGCTTGAAAAGAATCTTAAGCTGACATGTGAACAATTTATCATGTTAGTCACAAAGATCACTATTGAGCCTTTGCTATCCTTTATGACCAAGGTCACAGCTGTCAAGGTGGCTACCCGGAGTCGTCCCAGCGATGCTGAATTACCTAAAGCCTTGAAAGAGCAAGCTTTTGCCACACCAGACAAGTTGGCTGAAATGGTCGCCAACGTTGAAGAAGTTGTGAAGAAGCAAGTGCCGGATATAGTGGCAAAAATGGGTTTGTATCTACAGAATTCTTCAACTAGGTCGATTCTTTTCAAGCCCATCAAGTCCAATATCTTGGAAGCACACGGACAAGTGTTGTCTCTGTTGGATTCGGATTATACTCCAGCTGAAGCTGCACAGGTCCCCATTATGAATCTTTCCGATTTGCAATCATTTCTTGATGGCTTGTGTTGAGGTAGTTTAGTATTGCAGTTTTATAGAATAGCCATCATATTGTCTGCCATGTAAAGATTCTTTGCTAGTCGTCGGTTCTGTTCGTAGTGTTAACTTTTAGTGCGGAATTTAGTCATTTTTGGATTCTTCAAATATCTTAGTACTTCGGGTAAGTTCAGTTTCTGGCTTCATATCTCAGAAACATTTGTATGGATATATAATGTTTGATAGCTAGGATAATTGTAACGAGATGCACTGGCGTAATTGCTGAAGACAGGCCTTTACTTGAAAGTTGCACATCAATTTCAGCAATCAGAAGATCCAGAAGGTGATGCCTGCTCGTCTTGTGAGCTTCAGGTTCTTGCAATGCCTTTCTCTGAAGATAAGCTTGTCAAATTTTTTGCCCAATGAACTCTTGCGATTGCTGAGGTTTGTTTTTTTCAAGTGTCTTGGTATCAGGAATGTAGGTTTGCGACAGTGTTAACATGATTGATGTCAATGGTCTTAGAAAAGCAAATTTTATAGCCATGTCTGGTGCAGGCTTTTTGCACACTGATCTCATGTCGAGCAATTTCAATGAAACTTTTCTCTGTAATGGCCGTGGGACCCTTTCACTACACTAAATAGGTAGATTAGTGTCAGATACACTAATTTACATAAACATGTTGTAAGCTTTTACTGTTACCAATTTTTATACCCTCTATATTGGTCAAGATGGGGATCTTTCAATAGTATTGGAATCAATGTCTTTGGTAATTTTTTTTGTCGAGAGTAAAAATCTATAATATTTTCAAATCTTATAATTATCTAACACTAATCTACCTATTTAGTGTAGAGTTTGACCAATGAACGGGGAGATCCGACGGCTAGTTACATGTCAGCCGGTTCAAATCACAAATTAGCCGGTTGAAAATAATGGAGCTAGGCTTCAAATCCGGTGAAAAATAAAGAAGTTAGGAAATTAACTGGAAGAGGCAGTGAAAATCGGAATTCTACCCATGTTCTAGAATGGGAAATCGGAAAATAGAAGATTCAGTGTTCCGTTGGTCGGATGAAAATCTGACCATTTGTCCGTTGGTCGGATTCAGGCCGTTGGATGTTGGCACGGGGCGGAAGATCTTGATCCTACGGTTGATAGGGATTAGGGCTTGGAATTAGGGCTTGGCAACCGTTTCCCATGGCCTGGCTCACTCGTGTTTATCTCCTTCGTCGTCGTTTATGGCCTGGCTCACTCGTGTTTATCTCCCCTCACCTCGCAGATCGACGCCCCTAAGCTCGCAGCCGACACCTCAGTTGTTGTTGTTGTTGTTGTTGTTGTTGTTGTTGTTGTTGTTGTTGTTGTTGTTGTTGTTGTTGCTCATGGTGTCGTTTTCTAAATTTCTATTTGTTATTTTATGTAACAGATTCTGGAGGGCTAGGGCCTCACCAAACACTGCTGCTGCTGCATTTGCGATTCAAGTCTGCTAAATTGTATTGTAGATGCGCTCTAGTCCCACCTTCCTTGCTGATTTGGTGCATAAACTTATATATTGAGTGACTGTGGTTATATTGGGTTCTTTTGCGTTTTTTGAGTGGTGTTGTTTTGCTTCTGTGTATTTATTCTTATTGTGTGTTTGTTTTAGTGTGTGGCTTTGATTTTCTGGAGTTTTGTTGATTTTGTTGTACATTTTTGCTACTTAGTCAAATTTCTATGGCTAAGAGACAAAGAACCTTGCAAGCTGCAATGTTTAGGGCTGGAAGAGAGGTTGATAGTGATGAGTCATTCTCTCTTCAAAGTTCCAAGTCTAAGGCCTCTGACTCAAAAAATGAGAAAACTAAATTGGAAATTGCAAGGGAAAACTGGAAAGACAATTGGTATACCATGTTTGATTGGATTGATTTTAACTATGAGGAAGGAAGGGTGTTTTGCAAAGTTTGTAAAAAACATGGAGGTAGAAATGTTTTTGCCAAGGCTGGATCCATCAATGTTAAAGTTTCAGCTTTCCAAGATCATGGAAAATCAAAAGAACATAAGAATTATGTGTGGGTTGATCAAAAGGGTAAGAAAACCATGGAAAAAATGGTGGCTGCAAGTAACAAAGCTTGTGATGAAGCTGTCTTGTCTCTTTTCAAAGCAGCTTACTTTTTGGGGAGGGAAACCATAAGTTATTGTAAATTCCCTGCCTTGTGTGACATGCTTGTGTCTGTGAATGCAAACATACCCACTAAATTATATCATGATGAGAAGGCTTGTGCTGAAATGTTGTTTTGCATTTCTAAAGTCTTGCAAAAGAAGATTTTAGATAGAGTTAGAAATTCCAAGTTTTTTGGCATTATGATAGATGAATCTACTGATGTGAGTGTTACTGGGCACATTGTGGTATTTGCTTGTTTTGTAGAGGAAGGTTTACCCGTGTCTATTTTCTTGGGTCTAATTCATATTGAAGATGGTAAAAAGGATTCTAAGGAATTTTTTAATGCCTTGCTTGGTGCCTTGAAAGAATGGGACTTGAATTTAGACAATTTGGTTGGTTTTGGAAGTGATGGTGCTTCTACCATGGTGGGAAAGAACACCGGAGTTTCAGCGAGGTTAAAGAAGGAAGTTAACCCATTTCTTACTTCTGTACATTGTGTTGCCCATAGGACAAATTTGGTAGCCTTGCAAGCTGCCAATACAAAACCATGTGATATAATTTCTTCTAAGGTAGATGAATTGATGAATTCCTTGGCTGCCCACTTTAAGAAGTCTAGTAAGAGGAAAGTGTGTTTGCAAAAACTTCAAGATGATTTGTTTGATTCTAAAAAAGTTTTGAAACGATTCATTAAGATAAGATGGTTGTCAAGATGGCAAGCAGTAACAAGTTTATGTGATAGCCTTGAAAGTGTGCTGACTTACTTGAGAGATACTCCTAGGAAGAAAAAAAATGAGCATGAATTTACTGATTTGTATGAGAAGTTGAGAGATTTCAAAATGTTGTATTGTCTTCATTTTCTTGCTGATATTTTACATTGCCTTGCTATGCTTTCTAAGCTTTTTCAAGCTAAATTTGTGGATATTACTAGTGTAGGGTCTATAATCAAGACTGAAATCACCCAAATCAAAATGTTATTTCTTGATGAGCATACGGATTTGAATGCTGTGACATTCAATCAAGACACTAATTTTCATGTGTTGCCTGAATTTGGGCCCTTTGGAGGATACATGAGACGTTTTGCAACCCAAATCAGGGGCTGTAGGTTTCTTAGCATTGATATGATTAGGGATCCACAAGGTAGAGATTTAGAGGAAGCTTTACTTTTCCAAAAACAATTTAGTGAGGCTGTGATTGATGCTTTGGAGTGTAGGTTTGAAGATAATGATATTATGAGTACTTTTAAGGTTTTAAACCCTACTAATATGCCTTCTAGGCAAGTTGGATTGGCTCAGTGGGGCTGTGCAGAAATGGAGGTTCTTTGTGGGCAATATGGTGTAGAAAGAAATGTTAGAGGTAAAATTTTGCCTCCTCTCATCAAACCTCAAAAGGTAAGAGAAGAGTTCTTTGCTTTTAAGATTCAATCTACAACGGAATGGTGTGACAAAACTTTCAAAGACCTATGGGGAATGATCACTTGGAATCCTACCTTGCAATTGAAGTATGAAAATTTGTTGATGTTGGCTGAAATTGCTAGAGTCCAGTGTATAAGCACTGCCACATGTGAAAGGGCTTTCTCTATTCAAAACATAATAAAAAATAAGTTTAGAAATAAATTAGGAACAAAGAACCTTGATAGTTTACTTCGTATTGCCTTAGAAGGTCCTACAGAAGGTGCTGATGTTGTTTTAATTGAGGCTGTGGCTTTGTGGAAAAATTCTACAAAATTTAGGTATTTATTTTCTAACCCAAAGTTGTATTTGAGTGGGCAAAATGTTACTGAGGAGTTGCAATATTTTGATGAAGCTTGATCCACTCTTTCTTTCTCTTGTTTTCATTTTTTTTCCCTTCATTTCCTACTTCTCTTTTTTATTCTTGCTTTAATGCTTGAGTTATTTTTTTCCTTCCCTTTTTTTGTGGCATGTTCATTTTTGATTTTGTAGATAGGTAGCCTTTCTAAAATATACAGCTCACAACTTTCAAAAGTTTTGGTCTTTGTATTTTAAAAAGGCTCAATCTTTGGCCTTCAAATGGTGAAGGGCAATGCCAGGTTCAAGTCCTGCCAAAGATAATTCATTAATTTTTTGATTATGTTGAATTCAGGTTTATGCATGTAAAAAGAGGTAGCCTTTGTAAATCTTGGATGATCTGAAATCCACCGAAATAGGTGGAAAATGTTTGGATTTCATCCGTTTGAAAAATTTGAATGTAGGAAAAAAAAACCCCTAAAGTACCAAAACAGCAGAAATTGGCCGGTTAAAATATTGATAGAGGGGCTGCATCCGGCTAGGTTTTATGTGCATCCGGTTAAGTAAGCCAAAAGGCAGTGAATAACTGAATGAAGCCAAATTTCTCCCCGATAGCTGAGTTTGACCGCATTCACTTAAATCTAGTAAGATGGAGCTGATCTGTACCATGGTTTCCCACAGTACTCCGACACATGGGTTTTGAATCTCCTTTCCTGTTGTTATTCTTGTGAGTTACATCAACGTGCTCACAATTGTATCTAATATTTTCAGAGTGTCGACAGATCATATAACTTCTAATGGCTGTGCTTGTTACTATGTAGACATGTACTGTAACCAACCTCCACGAACCTGTATGCTCTCACCTCTGGTACTACTGCAACAGTCTTGTATGAATGATGTTTTTATACAAGAGCAAGCTAATCCTTCTATGCGATTCTCAGCAGCCCATCCTGGAAGGATGCATCCAGGAGCAAACTTGTCACTCTTGGGACAGGCGTCATTTGGCAATTTTGGGAATTGTAAACAATACAAATGATGAATACCTAAAGAATTTAGGAAATTTTGGATGGATGAGAAAAAAATAATTATGCGAAAGTTAATGACTCACAATCATCTTTTGCTCCAATGACCTTCTAGATCATATTGTCAAATTTATAATTCAGATGGTATCAAAATTTTAATATCACCAAAATCAATTGCAGAAAAAAAAATCGTGTTGATAGAAAAAACAGATAAATTTGAAGAAAAAGTTCACATGATGTCCAATTTGGGCAACCATGATAGCTGATTGAGGTCTAAATTTATTTAGTAAAATATTTATAAAAATTAAAGGTCTAGACAACTTTCAACCCCTTAACGTCCTCGCCCCCTTAACGTCCTCGCCTCTCTAGATGCATTATAAAATGCAACTAAAAGGGGTATTTTTTTGAACTTGATGTATGAATAAAAGTTATGCATTATAAAATGCAACTAAAAGGGGTATTTTTTTGAACTTGATGTATGAATAAAAGTTGTACACTCTGAATTATGGATTCTATCAACATGATTAGATTTGCAATTGCTATCACCAATATTTTTTTTATAAGATTTGAAACACAAAATTCAAAATTCTTTTATAATTTGATTACAAACAAGATATTGACAATTTGTGAATGAAATTTGTTGTGATGGATTGAGATACTCTAAGTGAAGTGATTTTTGGAGATTTTTTGATTGCTTGATTCTATGAGCCTATTTTTCCAAGAGCACATTTAAACTAAATTTTTTGATGTTTTTGGTGAATTACTACAACATGAAATGAGACATAAAAATTTCATAAATCATACCTTTTCTAATCGGATCACGCATGCATGAAGTTAACATCTCATAAAAAATTAAATGAAAAATACACACCGCAAGAAGTGCATAGTGAATGAGAAAACGGAATTTGCTTTTGGAAATCAAGCAAAAAAATGCTTAATTGACTAATTAGGGGCTAAAACAATCCTATATAATAGTAACTCCAGGCCCGTGAGGGCCGGCGTGAATGAAGTGTCTGTTTGTAATGTCAATGAGCTAGTGTCCACAAGACAAAAGACTTTTTTTTGGAGGAGACGGGCATTGATCCCGTTACCTCTCGAATGCGAATCGAGCGCTCTACCATTTGAGCTGAAATCCCGCTTCGGGTTAAGAGAAGGAAAATACAAAGCGGGGGCAGGACCCACCACGCCTGGGCTCTACCATTTGAGCTACACCCCTATCACCCAAAATTTCCGGGAACAAGTTATTGCCCTGGCACCAATCCTATGCACCTATATTATCAATACTATTTGAATTGGATATAAGAGGATCAATTTTACAATCTTTAATACAAAACAAGTCAAATGTTATGTGCAATGACCTCGGCAAGATATTTCACTCTAATCTTTTGGAGGACATAGCTAACCAAATTAACCAAAACCTCCTTTGATTAAATCTATCAAGGAATCATGCAAAGTGAAGATGTTAGGATTCTCGTATAATTTGAGGCTAACAAAATTGAATTCAAATTTGAGGCTAACATTTCATTTGAATAATCGGGATTGCTTTTTCAAAACCCATCCAAGATCATCTTCACCTAGGCATAAATAATACTCCCTCTTCCCGCAAAAAACCCACAATATCGACTTAATTTTTGTCCGAAAATAAAACCATGATTTTCAATTGTACGCATTCACCACTGGCAATTAAGCTTTCCGTGCACTTGACAACTACTTCAAGGCATTACAAACAATTTGGCAATTTAATCTATGTATTTTGATCATGCTAATCGTGGATTTGGTCATGTTGATCATGGATTATTGTCATGGATTTTGGTCATGTACACTTTTTGGCAATCAAGATATTCCCAATGTACTCACTTAATCTATGGATTTGCATCACAATCAATATACTCCCTTGTGCAATGATGGGATTAACTCTTAAAGGGACAATGCCTCTAACATGGGCAGCCTAAAGGCATATTGAATTTTTTAAATTGCTCCACGCTGCAGTAGCAAAAAAGTAAAAAGGCCCCCGGGCCCTTCCGCGCTGGCACATAGCTTGACAATGAGCGTAGCTAACTTACCATTTTTTAAAATTATGGCTAGCCGATTATAATTAATAAAACATAAATTAGTTGTCGATGCGTTGTCCAACATCAGCTCGCATTCCCCCAATTTCTTCGTGTGCTTGTGAATCATTCCACAAATTTCCAAATAAGGCGCAACTTGAGAAACTTGTCTCCTTTCTTTCGTAGCTTTTCAAAGCACCATTTATTTCTTTGTGATCAAAGAAATTTACTTTTTTCCCCATTATTGTCTCATTATTGATCCCATGGAGCTTAGTTGTCCCTTTAAGGTTAAATGCATTCCATGGATTTCAATGAAAACAATGGCTTTTGTAGGGCAAGGGAAATACAAAGTAATCCCTATTGATTTGGCTCATTTTTCTTTTTACAAATATATATATGCTCATTCATGTGATTCTACTTCTTTTAAATGACGTAAGTAAGAATAGTGTAGTCGACCCCAAGCTCCAATGCAAGAGCATGATGCCATAAACCCATTTGCACACTAGTTTGATGCCCTAAACACCCTTTTTCTACTACACTAAAATTGTGATTTAGTTTCCATGACACTCTTTCTCAACACGGACACTATTTGATTTTTTGGATATATGGTATCTCTATAAAATAAAAAAATTACTACAAAAGTTAAATTGACGAAAACTTCAAGTAAACCTCAAGTAATGTTTCAATGACAAATGAAAACTTTATAATAAACATGGCCTACTAGTTCATGCCACCCTCATCACCTAAAAGGTACACAACACTCTTATTGAAAGTAGGAATAACATGTGACAAACTATTATCATAATGTAGGAACACTATTTCCCCTCACCTTTGAACAAACTGTGCTAAAAACATCAATTCTCGTTGAACATTAAATCACAATTTTAGGACTCAATCACAAAATAAATAAATAAAGTAAATTTTCACCTAAACCTACCAAGAATTTTGGTATAATAAGGATTTTGCTGTAGAACAGCTCCTTGGACACGTATTTTTCTGGCTTGTGAAAAATTACCTCTAAATATCAGTTTACTGGTAGTCTAAATTTGGGGTTTATTCCTTTTTTTTCCCTTCTCCTTTTCCACGTAGCAAAGCCCCTTTATGACATTAATGACTCCGTGCTCTTTAAACGCAAACGATATCATTGAAGGCAACCAGGTGAGGACACTATTAATGAAGGCAAGCGAGTGGGGACTTTACCAACTGAATGATGGCAGGCAGGTGGGAAACTTAAATTGAGTGTGCTGAGAATTTTCTTTGAGCACAAATTAATGGAGAATTAGTCTTTGACCATTTGACTTTTTGTGAGTATTCAATTGATTATCACGATTTTCATGATTATCATGGAGCATTGCTAACGTAATCACTAATCAGCATCTCCACCCAACACCCTGGATAGCTGGAAAACAATGGATGTGCATGGGTTAAGGGCCTGTTTACACTACGGTGGAGAAGGCCTCCGGTCGGTCAAGAATGCTTGGCCAAGACATGGTTATATGAGGCAAATGGTGGATGTGATGGAGAAGAATGAAAGGCAATAAAATATTTTTAATCACTTGGGCTTCTCCGGCCTCAAGAGGCCGGACAAGAAACTCTTCCTCCGGAGAAGCCCAAGTCCAAAAAGTGTTGTCATGTAGGCGGCCATGTCATTTTATCATCCATGAGAAATCTTCACCACCATTCTTGTCTTCACCTAGTGTAAACACCTTCCGGTGAAGAGTTGCAATTTCGGCCAATCACAGTTTAGAATCGCCCTTTTTTTCATGACCGGTGGACTTCTCCACCGTAGTCTAAACCGGCCCTAAGGTAAGAGCATCATCAGTGGAACACAGTAAAGCCCACTGCAAACCAAAACCTATCTTTTGACTGACCTAAAATTAGAAACTGAAATTACCATCATTAGAAGCGCATCTAAATAAACGTGAGATATTTCTCCAAAAAAAAATTGTAAAAATTTGACGTAGGTGAAATCACTCATTGAAGACACCTCATTGAAAATGAGGTATTTCACCTACGTCAATTTGAATGAAAGTCACTTGAGATTAGAGTTATCTGTAAAGTCCCTCAACAGTGGGTGAGTGAACCATAGTTTGAGTGAATAGTGACAGTAATCCTCAAAAAAGAAAGTATGTCAGGCACTAAAAAAAACTGTGAATGCAAACTTTGAAAGCACCAAAATCGATGCTAAAAAACTTCTCACCCAAGTTTCTATTATTCACCTTCACACATGAAGAAGGTGATTGCTAGCCCCTTTTCTGGCAATAGATTCTTGCTATATACCTAGACCGTCTCCACTCACCCATTCTTTTGATTTCCTAGAACTTCTCTCAATACTTTTCGTTTCTCCAAATTTTAGTCAAACTAAGGCCCACTCAACCCTTTAGTTTACGGATAACTATATTGTATGAGAAAGTTACAAGGCTTTGAATCTTTTTGCGATTCAATTGCTAAACGTTGGGATGTTTAGAGCATGTCCATCAGCAGGTGTTTTGGAGGAACCAACGCCAAGATTTGGTATAGTCATCTCCACTTGCTTCGAACTTTGGCCCAACAACTACTTACTAACGCTAAAAAATAGTTTTTGGAGCCAAAGTTTTGAGTTTCCTCGCCATCTACAGAAGCTTCGGCGCAAGCAAATTTCTCACACCATGCAAGCATCATTGCTTAATCAACAATTAAATAACGAACTTGAAGACTATTCACCAGCCCCTGCTTCAAAGTCATCAAGTTACTTTCATAAAATCTTCTTTATATAAGTTGCCTTGGTAATCACACAAGGAGTGTTGTTGGACTACTTCTTGCTTAACATTCTCCTAAGTTAAAAATAGCCCTAAATTTAATGTTTGGCGGACATATTTGGTTTAGAGTTGTTGAGCATGCTCTTAGGGGTTAAGTTTTGTAGCCTACATGCAATAGGAGTAAAAGGCGGATAGTATTTTTCATGTATATGAAAATAGAAATCATGAAGAATTCATGCAATTTCTTTTTTCATAATTTTATTCCAAAAAATGGAATATTAAAACATTTTCAAAGTGAACAGTCAGTCAACACCCAATTGAGTTTGAATGAGTTTGGTCTTAAGCATTATGGGTCAGTCTACATGTTGGTTTGAGTACACTGTCGGTTGTGGGTACTTCTACCTTAGTCAACAAATTATTTGGAGGGACTCAAATTAGGGCCGCTTCACACTATGGCTGAAGTTCGAGAGGCTGTCGATTTCCACCAATCAAATTGCAAGAAACCATGGGTTCGGCCTCTCAACCCTTCACACTAAAGGCCAAAGTCCAACAGCCGTCGCTCTCCAAAATGCCTATGTGGCAGTACTTTTTGACCAAGGCGACGACCTCTCGAAAAGAAGTTTGGGTTGGACGGGAATGGAAACCCAAACTATGGTTGAGAGGCCGTTGATTTCTTTTCATAAAATATGAAAACTATATCTTATTGCCTATTTTCAGTAGATTTCTTTGGACTCTCAACAAAGCTTGGACTCTCAATCCCACGGCCTCTTGACTTGGACCGCCATAGTGTGATGGGGCCCTTAGGGGCGGTTTACACTATGGACCAAGAGCCATGACCATGGAATTCTAAAATCTGTGATTGGCCCAAAAAGAGCTCTTGGTCCCATTTGGCTTTACACTACCTTGAAAAAAGGAGAATGACCACTAACTTTGAGGTCCCCTAAAACTACTAAAATCTGCCATTTGGATAATGTGCCATGGTCCAACGGGTTTTCCGTTGAGTCGAGGCAAAATGCTCGACTCAACGGAAATCAAGGGAGCCGTAAGGCTGAAAATCAGCCATCGGCCGAATTTTTTTTTAATACATTTTTTAAATTTATATTAAAAATATCAGCCCAAAGTTGTCCCGGTCCAAATCCACTTTACACTACAAGAGTGACCAAGCCACTCAAAAATCCATTTTTGATTTTTCATGGTCACGGCTCTTGGCCAGGAGCCATGACCATGAAAATGATTTAATTTTCTTGGTCATGGCTCTTGGTCCTTAGTGTAAACCGCCCCTTAGTGCTTCTCTTCTTAATTGCACGTCATGATTGCACAATTCATGCATGGTGACTTATGAGTGGCTCACTTACTATTTTCAGAGTTAATAGATTTATGTTGGTAGGGAACTACATGATATGCTCTGTAATTTTTGGATGACCTTCTAAGTTAGTGCAATTCAGAGTTGGTGGTGGAGATGCTGGGATTGGGTTATGATGTTCTTGCCCCCATCCTGTGCTTTACTTTGTAAAAGGGGAAGCCTATTTGCATATGTGCAGCAGTTCTTGGAAAGCAAATGGCCAATAAGGTAGTAATACCCTTCACCGCCGCTGGCCTAAGACCGCCACCTACTATAGCCCCCATGACCAATGTTGTTGAAGCCATTTACTGCTGAACCAGACACATGTGAACGCCATCGTTTGAATTGGGTGATTTTAAGGGCTTGACAGAGCCAAATTAGGAAGGCTAATTGGTGTTAATGAGGCATGCGAATAAACTAAATTATTATAAGATTAAAAAATTCAATTGTAATGCTGGATAGCCAAAATTTGGCGCTTCCTAGCAACGTTGCTCATCCGTTCTATTGATGGCTTAATTAAGAATTTGGACAACTCATTTCAAGGACTGTGGCAGGTGGCCATGCACATTAACGTCCATGTTGAAGGTTGTGTAACTTGGCGCTTACAGCATGAAATGTCATGAGAATTTGGCAGTTTAGGAACAAAACAGAAGGAGCAATATTTGTAGTTTGCGAACTGTGGGAGGTGAGGAATTGCGAACTAAGTTATACAGCAGTTAGACATGTGCATGAGACGTGTGATTTGAGTCATGGTGAGGGATTGGAAAGGGAAGGCGCGAGCTGACACAGATGGGAGCAGCGATGAGAGCGAGGGACTCAATGTGAGCGGAGGGTGCTGCTACGACCGCGCCGATGAGTCCGACGCCGACGCTGCAGGCTTCGATGATGATGAACAAGATGAGCCCAAGTCTTCAGACAGTGAGCCGTGGCCAAATTTTGGAAACAACGGTGGATTTGCGCATGACTTCGTGCAAGCAATTGAGGCGCTAGACACCTCGGATGAGGCCAGATTCTAGGAGAATAAATGGAACGGAACTGAAGGTAAGAGCCACCGAGTTGCGCAACAATGGTATGCTGTAGCCGTGCGAGAGAGCGCCGACACCATTGCGACTGTTCTGCCGACCAAATGGAGTGGATCAGTGCGCCTTGAAGGGTTGGACAACGCCGTCAGCACAGTTCCAAGAACGGGCGAGCCATCGAAGGGCAATCATAGACGGATCGAGCCAGCGTGTGCAACTAGCGGCGAGCAAGCAGATCGGGGAGCTGCGACAGAAGAGAGAGGGCGGCAACGCATTGACAGAGGGCGGCAGGGAATTGACAGAGGGCGGCAAGGGATCGACGGAGGGCGGCAAGGGATCGACGCTGCTGTCGATGACAACTGGGAGCTTGGGGCAGATCAACAAGTGCATCACAATTCGAGCGGAGGTAAGCATTGCAAACTAAAATGCCACAGACTGTAATCATGAGGTAAGCAGTGCAAACCAAAAAGTCCAGGGACTCTTATTCATGCAGTAAGCACTGTAAACTAAAAAGTCCAGGGAATTTTAATCAACGGGAAATTAGTGGCAATAAAATTAAGGAAAAGACATGAAAAATTAGGAAAAAGAAAATTAGGGACATGATGTAAGAGAATGAGAGAAAAGACACAAGAAAACTAGGAAAAATAAATAAATTATGAGAAGGAATGTAGGGAAATGATGGGATATAGAGGATGGGATATGGGGAATGATGGGATATAGGGGCAACCATAATTGAAGACATTGAAGGGCAAGGTCCCTTAACTCGAAGCCAAGATGGACCCCCAAAAAGAACATGGCCACCACCCTAGCAACGCAGGCAACAATCTTGAGAGCCTAAGGAGACCATGTGGAAGACCAAAAAGTACAAATAATGTGAAATCAATGAGAAAGTGGTCAAATGAGGACTTAGAAAATGCAATTGACGCATTAGATGGAGGTGCCAAAATGCAACATGTAAGTGAGTACTATAAGATTCTTAGATCGTCATTAAGAGATCATTACAATGGTAAAACTACAACAAGAAAGTTAGGGCCAAAGGGAGTACTCACAAAAGAAGAGGACGTGGCATTAGCAACATACCTAGAGGAGATGGTGAGATGGGGACATCCTTTGACACCAAATCAACTAAAATTGAAAGTAGCTCGAATTACACAAGAAAGAGTTACCCCATTCACTAATGGGATTCCAGGAGCTAGTTGGTTGAAATGGTGGAAACAAAGAAACCCTCAATTCTCTCTAAGAGTTTCACAAGGCTTGGAGATGAGTAGGGCCAAAGGGCTTTGTCCTGAAAATGTCAAAAGCTTCTATGAGAACTTGGCATTCCTATACAACAAGAACAACTATAGTGCTAATCAAATATGGAATGTGGATGAGAGTGGAGCTTCTGCCTCTAGTGATGGTGGAGGAAAAGTATTAGCAAGAAGGGGCACACGAAACGTGCATGTACTAATGCCAAATGAAAGAGAATCTCTAACCGTTCTTTCTTCTATAAACGCAGCAGGTGAAAGTATTCCTAACTTCTACATTTTCAAGGGGATACAAAGAAGAAGAGACTATGTTGTACTTTGTGAAAAAGATGCAACTATAGCCATGCAACCAAACGCGTGGATGACATCTTTCCTTTTCAACAAATGGATGGATCACTTTATTACAGCAATTCAAAAGAGAGGAGGTATGAGTCCTACACAAAGAAACCTTATGATTTTAGATGGTCACAACTCTCATGTTACCCTAGATGTTGTGCTTAACCCCTAAAGGCCCTTAAAAGCCAAAATGGCTTTTTGCTGTTTCGGGCAGCTTAGATGGAAGGTCTAAATTAAGAATTTTAGACTATAATTTGGCGTGGGCGTGGTCATACATACAAGGTGTGTGGGGTAAAAATTACAAAGTCAAATTCGGATTTTATAATTTTTTTATTGAAATTTTTGGTTTCAAGTCCAACTGGGGCAGAAAAAAAACTTTTTATTATAATCATTTTTTCAATTTTTTTTTTGAAGACATGCTCTTCACCACATTTAGGCTCAGAATTTGAAGTGACCCATGTTGATTATATTCTTGGCTTGACAAGGGCAGCCTCCAAAATAAAGAACAGCAACCTCCAAGGTTCTTTGTAATTTCACATCCATTTCTTTCGAAATTTGTCAAAATTTGAGATTTTGAAATTTTTTTAAAATAATTTCGCCTAAAAATTTATAAAATCATAGAGGTACCTAATCACCGTTCATTTTTTCCAAAAATCAAATACAATTAATGTGATGCATGTTTCACCAAATTGCCATTTTTATACCTACTTCCGGAAATTAATTTGGATGAAGGTTTGAAACGCGTAATGAGTCTCTAAAATTTTGCATGAGCGTACCCAACTTAGTTATCTACATGGAAAAAAATATGAGCAAAATGTTTGGAGTAACAATCTTCAAGTCCCCCTTTGCACTATGGAGACAATGCCTCCCAAGCAATGCCCAGAAAAACTTTTGCACAAACTTTGGATGTTAAGATCTTGCAAATGATAAACATCCAACGGTCAATTTTTGTAACAATAGCTATGAATAGGCTTAGGTACAAGATCTTACGGTTGGAATTCTAAAAGAAGTAAAAAAACTTGGTTCACATCCCCGGGAGTACATAGAGGTAGAAAATCGCAGTTTTGAGGTTTCAAGCTCCCAAAAACACAAGGAAATTTAGGGGTTAAATCTAGAGATGTAGGCTTAGATCTATTGACAATGCCTTCACATACATCACACGCCCTACAACCTTTAGATGTAGCAGTCTTCAAGCCATTCGAAACAACATTTAGAGCCTATAGAGACATATGGTCAATGGGCAATAAGGGACTTGCTGCTAGAAAAGAGGACTTAGCACAATGGGTGTCATTAGGCCTTAAAAAGGCAATGACACCAAGTAATATAAAGGCTGGCTTTAAAGCTACAGGGATTTGGCCTTTAGATAGCAATGCCATTTCAAAAAAAATGTCACCTAGTGAAGGGTTCATTCACAAATCTTTAGAGGTACAAATCCAAGAGATTATGCAAGAGGATGTACCATCTACTCCTACAGATTTAGTGCACTATTATGTAGATGTCGAAGGTAGCGAGAGTCAAGATGAAGCTCCCTCAAGCAAAGAATATACATCTGGTAGCACATCAAGTAAACATGTTGGTGAGTTCTTACGATTACCACAACAAGTCATATCAACCCCACGACCAAGGACTCATCCTTTAGTGGACTACTGACATTCTATCATCTTAACATCTGATAACCATGTTGAGACAACTGAAGCCATAGCAAAGAGGAGGGCAGACGCAGCAGATGAAGTAGAAAGGCGAAGGGAAGAGGCAACACTTTCAAAAGGAAAGAGGGCCTTGGAACGGTTGGCAGAAATGGATGCCAAGAAGAAAAGGACATCTGATAGGGAAGCCCTAAAAAGATATAGAGATGCTTGGACACCTGATGCATTGAGAAGGGCATGAGAAAGATTGCAATGGTTAGTCAAAAGACCTCAAACTTCTCCAAACATGAGGGCCCCTTTTTGTGGATATCAACCTCCTCAATGCAAGTTCAATCAAAGAATTGCCATAGCAAGATTGAAAGCAAAAAGAGAGCACAAGAAACATGGAACAACCATACCTACATTTGAACCATTGAAAGACCACCCTTGGACACATGGTTGGATGAATGTTGCCTTATACTTCAACAACATTCCGTGCTTCACATCAATGTCGTCATGGCCACCAACACAAGTACTAAACCCTAACTCTGAACCTCGCGCAAACCCAGCTGTGGTGTTGGTCGAAACAACTCCCTTCCCTGGACATCAAGACTCGGCAACAGCACAAGGCACAGCGGAGGAACAAAGGCAGTGCAGTGAAGATAACGATTTCCAGTGCTCTCAAAGACGGCCCAATACAGCTGCAGACAGAGGAAGCAAATGAAATCAGCGAAAGCTCAAGGTCCCGAACAAGAAAGCTAAAAAGACAACAGGGGGCTCGTAGACATGCTGCAGGTCTCGGAGAAGGGGGAGAGGGGAGCACGAACCTGCAGTTTCGTGTGGGGTTGGGAAGCAGATCGGAGGAGGGCGGCAACATATCGAAGGGGGGCGACAGCAGCTCAGAGAAGGGCGACAGCAGCTCGGGGAAGGGCGGCAACAGCTCTGGGAAGGGCGGCAGCTGATCAGCGGAGGGCAGCATTAGATCAGGGGACGGCAGCAGCACTTCGGAGGAGGGCAACAACACGACGGCTATACATCTAGCTGCAGTTCGGCAGCACAAGAGCATCGACCAGACAACAAGCAGTTTGGAAGCAGATCGACTAGACAACAGGCAGTTCGGCGACGACAACGAGTCGAAGGCAGGCAACAGATCGATTAGACAGCAGGCAGCAGATCGACTAGACAACAAGCGAAGGCCGGCAGCATCGACTAGACAACAACTGAATGCAGCAGCCAGGTACGTAAGGGAGAAGGGCGACCCAACTTCGCAAGAGAAAGAACAAGTGAAGGCGGCAGCCAGGTGCGTGAGTGAGAAGCGCGACCATCTGCGCAAGTGAGAAAACAAGTGAAGGCGCCTGATGTTATAAAGGCTGTTGTGAATGAGGAGCTCTTCGAATGAAGACGAGGGCCTTCAACGACTGGATCGTGACAGAATCGGCCCTCAACGACGCAGCGGTGACAGAATCGGTTGGCTTCATCCATACGGCGCTGGAGCGTGCGAGATCCAGGAGGGCGACGAATTTGGAAACCCTAAGTCCCAGTTGCAGCGACAGGAGCAGAAGCATTCACTCCCTCAACGGCATCACCACTCACAAGCCTTTTCTTGTGCATGTCAGGTGAAGCAGGCCGTTTGCCAGGTAACCGCTGCCTACATTAGAACGAGGTCCTTGAACAAAGGACGGTGTCAGGATATTATAGGCTTGGTATTAGGTGAGGGTGAATTTTTTTTTTCAAAGAGCATGTCAGCGTTCGGTGACTGTCTTGGTGGTAGTTTTTTGCTAGCCTTGTCATTATTGCCGACCATAGGATTCCCTGCAATCAGACATGGGTCTTTTTTTTGGTGATGAGGAGAATTCTCTTGTTCTATTTTAGGGCTATCAGTTGGTAGGGCAATGCTCTCGGCTTGGCTATTTTGGATTTTGCGCATGGAGGTCATAGATAAGGCTAAAGGCAATCTTCGGGGGGCAGGCCCTTTTCTGTTCAGTAATTCACAGTAATTCCAATTTTGGCCACAAAAATATTTTTCACTTCCTGCAATTTTCTGTAGCATTTGCCCATTTGGAAAAAAAAATTATATTGAAATTTTCTACTATCGCAGTACCCTAACCAGCCAATTTTGGCGGTCACAGGGCCTCACACCTTAACTCAACTTGTGGATCCTGCTTGGCTGATAATGAGGCCTCATCCTGGACTTGATTCACTTTTATACTGGATGGGCCATAAACCAACGCTTTAACCCCTAAACGTCCCATGGAGATAGTATATACGATGTCGTATAATTGGGATTTTTTACCAACAAGAAACTCTAAACTGGGATTTTAGTAACTCGTTAGAACTGCATTGATCTAAATTTCAACTTCTCTTTCGACCTTAAACCCATTAGAATTGTGGATTCATTCCAAATACAATGTATTCTACTAGCCGCAAAAGCACATTCAGACGTTTAGGGGTTAACCCTTAACTGCCCAAGCGTTCATTTTTTGGAGGATGTACAAATTTCATTCACGTTTTCTCATCCATCATGCTCTTTTTGCAGTGTGGATCTTTACTATACATTTTAAGGGAAATTAGCTTCATGCATATATGAACCGATTAGAAAGGGGATGATTTGTGAATTGCTTATGCCTCATTTCATGTTGCAGTGATACACCAAAAAGATTTGAAGGTTTTAGTCTAAATGTGCTCTTGAAAAAGACAAGTCATAAAATTAAGCAACCAAAAAATCTCCAAAAATCACTACACTTAAAGTGTTACATTTCAACCAATCACAACAAATTTCATACACATATTGTCAATACTTTATTTGTAATTGAATCACTACGGCAAATTGGGTATTTTATGACTGCGTTTATGACTGCGTGTAGTGAAAAAATTGGTTTTTGTGACTGCCAGTCATATTTTGGAATGTGACGCGCGCGGTGATAGGGCTGGCTTATTACCGACGAGTCGCTTTAGACACCTAGTCATATGAATAAATACGACTGAAAACGTATGCTTGGGCTCCATGTACGTGCCACGTCAGCATCTCTAGCCACCAACTTGACCGGCCCCCTTGTCCTTGACTTTTCGTGGTCTGCCCGGGTAGCCGAGGCCAAAATCCGACATGGCATGTGACTCTTTGGAGTCATATTTTCTGCTGACGTGGAATGTGACTCTGTGGAGTTATATTTTTGCTGACATGGCACCTCCACGTAGAATGTGACTGCCAGTTACATTT
Source organism: Pohlia nutans (assembly GCA_022496805.1). Classification (NCBI taxonomy): domain Eukaryota; kingdom Viridiplantae; phylum Streptophyta; class Bryopsida; order Bryales; family Mniaceae; genus Pohlia; species Pohlia nutans. The sequence continues at coordinate 20,543,199 of CM040102.1, read as the reverse complement.
TCGGCTGACCTGGAATGTGACTTTGTGGAGTCATATTTTGGCTTATAATGTCGCTGACGTGGAATGTGATTGGTAGTGATTTTTTAGGCTGACATGGAATATGACTATGCACAATCGTATTTGAGCAAACGTTGTGACTACTGGCAGTCATGTTTTCCAGACCTCCAGTCATGTTTCAGTCTGAGTGCGAAGGATAGATGACTGGTTTCAGTCACAGTATCGGAGGGAGTGAGAACATTACATGACTTGCAGTAGTGACAATGTTGTTGATATGTATGTGGTCTTATGACTTTGTAGAGTGATGTTGTGGGTTATTGAGAGTCACAGTGGGATTTGTGTGCGATGTTTGTGACTACATTGAGTTAGATTCGCATTACCATTTGCATTAGATTAATCACAAAAGAATTTTTAATTTTGAGCTTCAAATTTTATACAAAAATATTGGTGATAGCAATAATAGATTTAACTGTGTGGATAGAATCTAAAATTCATAATGTACAAATTTTATTCACACATCAAGTTCAAAATATCCCTCCTAGTTGCATTTGATAATGCATATTTTCAAGATTGCCGTATTTGGAGAGGGCTCTAGGCATTTAGGGGTTAAGTTTTTCACGCAAATTTAGTATTGGTATAGAATTAGAAGCTTTCAATGAACACTTGACGGAGATATTGTTGGTTTATGGTACACATTGGGTATTACGTCATCCACCTTAGTCATGTTTTCATAGTGAAGACCTGCACACTGCGGCCTCTTTTTGTATTATTTTTTATTACTCATTTATTGCCTCTGCTCCACCAGAAAGACTACAAAACACTTCATTTTTAAGAGTTACATGGCTAAAGAGTACGAACAAGTAATAAAAGTAAATCTAGAGTAACTACTAAGGCAACGACTACGCAACTAGCTACTTGTTAGGGTTGTAAATCACAATAAAATGGCTTAGGGTCGATTCACACTAAGGTAGGAGCACCCAATTCCCACAGTGTACTCAATGCGGATAATATGTAGGCACAATAGTCATTCTAAAACATAAATCTAGTTAGACCATAGATAACTTACCATTTTGGTCAACAAACAATAAGGGCTCTATGACATGTTTAAATTTGCGTTCTAAAATGACTACCATGTCTAGAAATTATCGGCATTATATACACTGTTGAAATTGGATGCTCCTACCTAATCTCAAGAGGCCGTAATAGTCCAAATCCAATTCATGTCAAGAGTCCAAAGTCTTGGATTAAGAATACATAGTAAAATATACAAATCAACGGCCTCTTGCGGAAGAAATGTATTTTCATTCTTGACAGGCTCAATTCTTCCTCGAGAGTCCGTTGCATTGGCCCAAAACTCACACAATGTGATGCCACGTAAGCGCTTTGGAGGGCAAAGGCCTTTGAACTTTGTCCTCTGGTGTGAAGCCCGAGAGGCCAATTTTAGGCTTTTTCACAATTTGATTGGTAAAATTCAACAAACTCTCGACATTCGACCATAGTGTGAACCGCCCTTTACCCTCCCTCCATTAGGTGGTTACTCCGAACACGAGATGAAGGGAGGTGGAAGGGAATTTTCATCCAAGTCAATTCTCACCACACAATATGAATTCTACAATTGATATACAGGCATGTATATGAGAGGTGTTCTAAAAATCCAACAAATTCTTTAAAGTGCTAGATTCCAAATTCATCTTTGAAACTCTATTTTCTAATTGTAAAAAAAAAACTAAAAAAATTAGTATCTCCCTCAAAATAAATTGTCGATCAACCCATGCACATTCCTTTTTCCAGAGACAGAGAGCTATCTAGAGTGCTGGTGGAGATGCTCTCAGAACTACCCGGTATTAGGAGCAGGTGTGGGGATGATCATGAGCTAAAATTGCAGGAGGGCAGCCAGACCTACTTCAGGCACTTGGCCCACAAATCAAAGGCAGGAGCAGACTGCCCGAGGGCGATCTGATTACACGATGAAGATGAATGCAGCTCGGACATCAATTAACCCTTAAACGACATATGCTTTCATGATCATACCACACCCAAAATCTCTTTTGAATTCCATTTCGAGCATCATTATGTTTTTAATTCACTTTGGCTCTATTCTAAAGAAGTATAGATCTCTCTAAGGTGCTCGGTTTGACATTTTAAAAACCTCATTTGGTGCAATAAAGTAGAAGTTATGAGCAAGATTCTCTCAAAATATAACCAAGTCCGTGGGGCTTGCATTGTCGTTTAAGGGTTAACTTAGGTGGGGTGGTTCAGAGTTTCTGAAGCAACAAGGTTTATTGTCTTTGCCCCACCAGGGATGAGACTACGTAAACGCTTCATTTTCAAGGAGTTACATGGTTGAACAATATAAACAAGTCGTAAAAGCAAATCTAAGGTTAGAAGCACCCAATTCCGTTAATGTACCCAATGCTAATACTTTTTAAACATGCATAACATTTAATAGCCTTCATGTCCATTGCCTTTCCTTCATGTACTCTACTTATCACCCTGAGCCTCCACATGTCCACTTAACTACTGATGAAAGTATTGTTGGATGTGGAATATTCCATACCATCTACTATAGAGCCAAGGCAGAGACAATGCCTGCTACTGAATGTTATGTGGTAGTCATTCTAGAATGCAAATCTAAGTAGACCACAAATAGGATATCATTTTAGTCAACAAACAATAAATGATTTATGATGTGCTTAAATTTGCGTTCTAAAATGAATGCCATGTTTTAAAATTATTGAAATTGGGTATATTGTCGGAATCAGTTGCTCCTATCTTAGGATAAATACTGAGGCTGAGACTACTCGAGTAGCCGTTTGTTACGAAAGAATTGCTATAGGTTATGATCTAGATTGAGTATTGCATGCAATATGATATGGCTTGTAACTTAGGGCCTCTTTACACAAGAGGCAAAAAGTCGCGAGGAGGAAATTCCAGCCAATGAGAAATTGATCTTCTCGATTTCTAAGCCTCCCATTTGCTGAAATTTCTCTCCTCACGGCTTCTCGCCTCTAGTGTAAGGAGGCCCTTAGTGAATGTAAGGTAGACGACTTGTTTCCGATCACGCCCCCAATCACGCAGTATAGGGTGACCTATTTCTGTGAATCAACCTGCATTATTTTGGAACTCATTCGTAAACGGTGACGGAAACATGTTTCTTCTTAACCCTTAAACGTCAAATCAAGCCCCATGGGCTTGGTATAAAGGACAAATTGGAGAAAAAAGTTTCATTTCTCAACCAAATCAAGCGAGACTTGTTGCGTTGGAAAGCTACTGAAAAAGTGATCTAGATTCCAAATTTTCGCCTCATTTGAGAGATTGTGGAATCGTTGGTAAGCAATCAAAGTTATCAAATTGAACAAGTTTTGAGGTTGGGGCAGCTGCAGTTCAACAGTGCCGCAGTGCTACAGTGCACTGCAGAGCCGTTTTTGCCAATTTTTTTTATTTTTATGTTTTCCTCAAAAAAAATTAGATTCCTTCCGAGCTGCCCCATTCAGGCCCTCTTGACGTTTAAGGGTTAATATGGAATGGTTGGCGCTGAGACTGGAAACTTGTTACCGAGTTAGTATGATATCATGTGTTCTTTACATGAAGTAGCACCAATATCGAAATCTAGTTTTACAATTCTTGGAAATAGGTCAGCCTATACTGCGAGAACGGGTTGGAGAGAATCTTCACTTTGATAATTCGTAGTAAATTCAATATTGCCCCAAAATTCGTTCAAAAATATGTGACCTTCTTCAAATCTATTTCCCTACACTGCAAAATTATTTGCCTGTTTGTTACTCCACCAGAAGTATGCTGAATTGCTGATCGGAAACAGGTCGTCTACCTTATGTCACAATGAGTTGCAGAGTGACAAGATGGTGACACAGGCCCTGGCATATTGTATACAATACTAACTCTAGCATACTGTAGTTAATGACAAAATCAGTATAAAATGTAAACAATTGCACTGCTAATTGTATCATTTTATTGAATATAAAGTGAATGAGAGTGTGCCACGTTGCCCACATAAGTCTCTTGAAAAGTGGAGTTGGTCAGTTATGGGAATGGGAATGGGAGTTAGTTGCAAACTGATCCAGGTTGGAGATGGAATTTAGAGGAATTTAATGGGGGTGGTCAAATGGAGAATCAAAGTGGTTGTGAGTGGTGGGACAATTGGTGTGGTGAGAACCCAGGTTTTTTTTAAATATTTAAAATATTTTTTTCCTTGGGGATTGGTGCCAATCTTCCCTGGTAAAATGCCTTTTTAAAAAAATGATATTTTCTTCACATGAATGCCATTGAGAGAGTCAAACGTAGTTGTCATATTTTCTTCAAAACCAACCTATGTCAAGTTTGAACTCCATTCATGTAATAATAAATCATTTTTTCTATAGCGTCTTGAGACACCATAAACTAATCCTAACCCCTTTTACACATCCTATTATGTACTGCACTAATAGAAAAGTGATCTTTGGGCACCAAACTATAGTGCTAGAGCATGGTGCCACATGACCTTTTGACACACGATAACTTAAAGCATGTTTAACATTTGCTCAATTTGCACCAAGTTTACATTCAAGATGACATGTGAGAAGTGGAAATTCCCTAGCAATAACCACCAAGCGTGCCCAGATTAAAGTGAACCAACCAATACATACTACTACTTTTGTCACTGCTTGGGACAATCATAATGGTGGAGAACAAATTTACTAATGGACATGCTCTTAATGCCCAAATAGTCTTGTGGCATTGCAGCTTGGTGCCTCAAGATCACTTTTCTACTACACTACTTTTTGCTAATAGTGCACGTGGTACTAATTCCAAAGGCTAAAATTTACACCCCAATCATTTGCTTACATTAAGAACAAGAACCCATTACACAATGACACATAATACAAGGTTCAACTATATAAGGACTTATCAAAAGAGCAAGCACTAAAAACCCAATTTGACTAAAAGCAAAAAGTAGTGTAGTGGATATGCCATTTGATGTTTATGATAAATGTAACTTAATAGAGTTATCTGTAAAGTTAGTAGAGAGTAGCCAGTCTGCAACAAAGAGTTTTCGGCCTTGATATAGATTTTTCTTGCACCCACTCACACAAGCCACCAAGCTCTTATAATTGGGGGAGCATGGGGTACGTGGAAATTCTTTCATGGGAACTCAATTTAGGTTTTGGGGGAGCTTCTCTTGCATTGGGAAGGTTCAAGGTTTGAATCTCCTTGACAACACAATGCTCTATGATTTGTCGGAAACGAAGGGGCTAAAACTCCATTTTCTCCCCCTTACAAACTAAAAAACCGATTTTTCCTTGTCTTTCTTCTTGTGAAATTTTTTTACTCGACTTTACAAATAACTCTAATATGTAGTCAAAAAATGAAATTTCATTTCTATTACTAAAAATATTATATATTTGTAAAATTTTAAATAATGACGATAATTAATCTGTAACTGATTATATTTATTTGGAACACTGAAAACACAGGTACAACTGTTGAAGAGAGGAAGGTGGTCAAGCCCACAATTGCCTGAAATGGAAAATGGCAATTGAAACGGGATGGTGGGGGCTCACTGTGGGCACCGTGGAGAGTGTGGTGAGCATATCATGGGACGCTCTGAAGTTCAGCAAATTGATGCATTCCCAAAAGGGCAAAAGGACATCAGCTTGAAGCCCAAACTCACTTGGTGTTCAGTGTGACGCACCCAAATTTGAGCTCAGCCTGCAGTTTTGGAGACTGATGGGGCCAAACTTGCAAAATCAGTTTGCCGAACGTACTGGCGGGGTCGGTTATGACCCCATGTTACTACACTGATTATTGCCATTACTGTGCGACATACCAACTATTTACTCAAGGCTATAGATTTTTACAGAAGGTGAATATTTTTACCAATGTTGAAGATATTGGTTCTATTGGTGTAGTAGAATGTTTATAAACATGTTTCCCAAAAATGTTCATCTTGCGTAAAAAGATGTAGCCATTTTAAATCAATTAGTGTGTCTCATGGTAATGGCAACAATTGGTGCGGTGTTTTGACGAAGACTATGCATGCAATTATGTAATTATATAATTGTACGTGATTACCACAATGTTTTTCAACATGAGTTTTTAGAACTACAAAAACAGTTGATCATACACTAAACAAAATGAACATGAAAATTGTCTAATATTGGTAGAAACGTTTGCAAGTGAAACTCATTGGAGCTCTCTCTTAGAGCATCCGCACCGTTCTCCCTCAATTCACTATCATCACATCCAAAGTTTGGTGTCACAAGTTGTCCTCTCTACACTCTTGAAGTGCTATGTACCCCTCTATAGAATTAGTGAACCAATCACATACATTATATACATGGGTAATCATTATTGTTCATCAATTCAGTATAAAACACCTTTCTAAACTTAACCCTTAAACGTCAAAGCAAGCCCGTCGGGCATTCTTGAAAGAGAATAATGAAAAAAAAAGTTGATTTTCTCAACAAAATCAAGCGAGGATTGGTGCGTTGGAAAGCTACTGAAAAAGCGATCTACATTTCAAATTTTCGCCTCATTTGAGCGATTGTGGAATCGTTGGTACGCAATCAAAGTTATCAAATTGAACAAGTTTTGAGGTTGGGGCACCTGAAGTTCAGCAGTGCTACAATGCTAGCCAACAGTGCACTGCAGAGCCGTATATATATATATATATATGTGTGCAAATTAGATGTCTTCCGGGCTGCCCCATCCAGGCCCTCTTGACGTTTAAGGGTTAATTATAGAGGGAGGTATCGAGGGCTCTCTATATCGTGCTCGTACTCAGTAAAGATGCATGTTAAATATGATCACTTTTCATCCACTTTTCAAATTCATGAGAGAATTCAGTGGTTGGGTGGACATGCATGCTCGTAATGTGTTGCGGAACTTTGTACAGTGGGGTCCAAGGTAGAATGGCGTTTTCGGTTTCGCAGTGAATTTTTTTTCAGTACTGCCCACTTTGAAAGCCTCCCGAGAGCTCAAAAATTGGTATTTTACCACGAAAGTTTTACCAAAGACTTGTCTTTAAGTTAATTATATGTATGCCAAATTTCAAGGCCAAAAGATTCACCAAAAAAACGTTATTCAAAATCTACCAACATTGATAGTTATTCACTGCTGCCAACTTTGACAACCTCCCAAAGATTGAATTAATTTTTTTTGCCATGAAATTCTTGGAAAAAAAAACTTCTTTATGTTAATAACACATGATAAAAATTTCAAGGCCAAAATATTAATAAAAATAAAGATATTGACAATCTACCAACATGTGTAGTTGTGGGAAACAATGGGGGAAACTTTGCTACCAACTTTGACACCCTCCCTACGGTTGAGAAATTGTCTATTTACCATGAAATTTTTGGTTCAACATGCTCTTTATGACAAAAACATTCATGCCAAATTTCAAGGTCAAAAAGTCTATACAAAGAAAAATATATACAATCTACCAATGTCTGCAGTTTCCCCCATTGTTTCCCATAACTACACATGTTGGTAGATTGTTAATATCGTTTTTTTTATTAATCTTTTGGCCTTGAAATTTTTATCATATGTCACTAACATAAAGAGGTTTTTTTTTCCTAGAATTTCATGGCAAAAAAAATAAAAATCAATCTTTGGGAGGCTGTCAAAGTTGGCAGCAGTGAAAAAAATTCCACAGCTACCAATGTTGGTAGATTTTGAAGAACTTTTTTTCGGTGAATCTTTTGGTCTTGAAATTTGGCATACATATAATTAACTTAAAGATAAGTCTTTGGTATAACTTTCGTGGTAAAATACCAATTTTTGAGCTGTCAGGAGGCTTTCAAAGTGGGCAGACTTGAATTTTTTTTCACTGCGAAACCAAAAACGCCATTCTACCTTGGACCCCACTGTACTGTAGTGAGTTTTCTGCAACTTTCCTCTTTGGTTTAGCATTAATGGACATCTCCATTTTTAGCAATCTGATTTCACAAGTTTGGCCCCATCAGTCTCCAAAACTGCAGGCTGAGCTCAAATTTGGGTGTGTCACACTGAACACCAAGTAAGTTTGGGCTTCAAGCTGATGTCCTTTTGCCCTTTGGGGAATGCATCAATTTGCTGAACTTCAGAGCATTCCATGATATGCTCACCACACTCTCCACCATGCCCACAGTGAGCCCCTGTCATCCCACTTCAATTGCCATTTTCCATTTCAGGCAATTGTGGGCTTGACCACCTGCAGATGGACAGTGTCTTCTACAGTTGAGTTTCCAGTATAAGGTAACACATGAGGCCACCTGTTTACTCCAAAAAAATTACCGTACCGACATATTAGAACTGGCAAAAATTAATTAAGGTAGACGATCTGTTTCCGATCAGGCCCCCAATCACGTAATATAGGGCGACCTATTTCCGTGAAGCAGCCTGCATTATTTTCGAATTCATTCGTAAACGATGACGGAAACATGTTTCTTCTTAATATGGAATGGTTGGCGCCGAGAATGGAAATTTGTTACCGAGTTATTATGATATCATTTGTTCTCGAAATTTAGTTTTACAGTTCTTGGAAATAGGTCAGCCTATATTGCAAGAACGGGTTGGAGAGAATCTTCACTTTGAAATTCGTAGTAAATTCAATATTGCCCCAAAATTTGTTCAAAAATATGTGACCTTCTTCAAATCTATTTCCCTACACTGCAAAATTATTTGCCTATTCGTTACTCCACCGGAAGTATGTTGAATTGCTTAAGGTGATTGAAAACAGGTCGTCTACCTTATACAGTAAGAAGGGAAGCCCAAATCTTTAGGAAATTCATTTATTTTGTATGGTGAAAAAGAGAATCTTGAAGAATATTTATATAATTTGGTATTTGTTTCACTAAACAGTAGAAAAGGTGGCATTGTCAAGGGAGTTGCCCAGGCAAATGGCCAGCACTTGTCTTGAACTGAACAACATTACCTTGGCAATGCCACCTTTTCTACTAGTATTTCAGCATTAGATGTTGACCTTGACAACTGGGTACATTACATGTGGTTGAACGCTCCCGTAATCTAAGAGCATCCACAGTCCTTCGTAGCATAAATTTTCTACCATTGAGACTTCACCATGGTTGGCAACAAGTCTCGTACTCTTGTTCCACTGTGACGTGTCAAACATCAACAAAGACCCGGCCAAACACCAACAAATCATTGCAGGTGTAGCATAAAATAATGAAATACCATTCTGGTCCTCTTTAAAAAGCATAGATTACACTGTAGCATTTTTTCCCAATTTCTAGAAACAACTGGGGCATTGAGAGCCTCAACAACTTGTTGTGTCCACCCTCATTTATGTAATCTCCAATGGTTATTGTGTGAAAATTGCTTCGTGTTTTCTCTCATGACAACCTCCCGTGTCTTGCGCCTCTGTTGCAAATGCTCTAATACACTTTGTGGCTCCACTTCAAACATTAAATCGGGTACATAATGTTTACTCTATTATTTTCTTGTCCTCGCTATCGGTTTGAACCAATCGATCTATGCCATATGAGCCCTATTGAAGCAACTTCTTTCTTATAATTTAGGACATTCATTCATTTTAGCTTATAGCTGCTTGAAAGCACACCTTCCTAGTTATGTTGTTATTTTGAAACAATTGGACAAAAATTCACACCTTGCCATTTCTGTTCGGTGCCACTCGAGATCAAAAGACATACTTTGTCTTGAACAACTTCCTACCCATTCTAGTATTGAAAGCAATGAACAAGATGCAGTTCTTATCATTCCATCCATATCTGCATGTCTACCAAGGTCTTTGCAAAAAATGTTTAGTAATGAGGATTCATGAATTAAATCAATTCTCTATAGTAGAATAAATGACATTTGAATTAGTAACAAATTTAACATGATTATGTTGATTTGACATGTTGGATAATAGTTAATTTGGATGTAATTGACAAAACTTTGTGAACTTGTGCCACTTTGTTGCACTTGGGGATATGTAATCATAACTTTGAAATTTGATAGTTTATTCATATAGTGTCAAAAATTACATGTAAAGAAAATATAGAATCCTCTTTCATTACCTATATGGCATAAGTGGCATATGACTAAATTTTTACTTTCAAAACTCCTATAAATTACGTTTAATTGAGTTTTTCTCCCTGACTTTTATCCATGAATCTTATATATCCATCAGCCAAAAATATCCCCAATTCCATTTTCCAGGAATTCCAAACGTATTACACTACTTTTTGCTAAAATTGAGAGTGAGTTTACAGGAAGGGAAGGTAATTAGTGAAGGTGACTCTAAAATGTAAAATCAGAAGATTTTAGCCCTCACCAATTTCATTCTTTCGCAAAATAGAGTGTATCTTTGAAATTAGTACCACACGCACTATTAGCAAAAATAAATAAAATAAAAAATGGTGTACCGTGAATGAACGGTTCAGTTCTAGGTGCCTCCACGTTATTGACTTTGGAAAAAATTGATCATTTCCATACATCAACATAATGACAACTAAACCTTGGATTCCTTTTTATTCCTTCTGTGTTTGTTTCTTTATGAAAAAGTTCACAAATCATGCATTTTATTTTTTCTTCTGTTTTGAACACAGATGACAGAGAATTTGGATTCCAATAAAAAATTTAGTAATGAGTGTAATCGGCTTCTTCTTTTTTCAAATTTCAAAAGTTACTCACCGCTGCAAGGGATAATTATGATTAGGGGGCAAGGAAAATGTGTAATGGGATTATTAGTTGGATCATACCTTGTACTCTACTGTACACAGAGCATAATGCAAAAGGCACAAGAATAATTCAAAAAAATAAAAATACCCAACTGACTTGGCTGACCGGAGAAAGGAGCAATGGGAGGGTGCCTGGGTCCCTGGGAATCCAAGAAGATGTTTTTCAGCACTTTAATTAGGTGAATATTTGGCCTGCATTAATGTTCATTAATGTTCATTAGAATCTGTCGGGACCACCTGCGCCCGGTCGTTATAGAATCTGGTATTAATGACAAAATGGCACTTGATTTTGGGTTAATTTGGAGGGAGGATTTTTATTTTCTGCTTAATTCGTTGGATTTCTCCCCCATTTTCTGTTCGTTACAAATTGACCAATTGAAATCAACTCTTGACCATTTCAATACACAAATCTTCTTAGGAGGAAAAGAAAGAACGGATAAATTCTTAAGAATAGCTACACGTGTCATGTCTTGATTGATTGAGATTCCTCAATCCCTAAAGGACCTCAGATTTAACCTTCAACTTCCTGAACTATTTTGAGCGCGTTTTGGACCGTGATTTTTTCTATTAAAGATACATGTTGCTCAAACTTATGTAGCTCACTTTTTTACAAAATCAACCGTAAGATCTTGTAGAGATGCAAGTCACCTTCATCTTTACAAAGTTTGCTCTCAATCCGAGTTATAGGTTGCTTGGATGAGACACAAAAGTGAAGGGTACTCCAAGAAATTCACTATTTTCTCACTGCTGAAAATGAGCTTTGACTGACTCTCTTGGGCACATACTATTTTAGAAAGTTGGTGCCTTCTTTTCATTATGAAGATAATCAAGTTCCCTACGCATGACAACAAGTTTTGTATTTTTAGGATAGAAAATGAGTGAGAAAGAGGCCTTAACATGACATCCACTTTTTACTAGTTTACTTGTGACTTTGAGAGAAATCTTACAACTTCATACAAATCTGATCTTCCATTGCAAAATCAGACATAATAGGTTGAAAGTACAGAAAATAACATATATAGTAGGAAAAAGAATTTTGGAAAAAAGGTGAAATCCAAGTGCAAGATTTGCATTTCAGTAGCTACACCCACCCACAAGCCACCCTGCCCAACTGGAACACGTGGCAGCTAGTCATTCGCCTGTCACTCTCTTTTGCTGACTTTTCTTCCTTGGTTTTGTGACCACCCAGCACTTGTGGATTTTTGTAAAATTGACAATGTGCATTTCTCCAAATCAGACTACACCATTGGATAGCTAACTCGTTTCTACACAAAATTGGCCTAAATTTTGAATCATTCGGACACTCCTTCCTCAAGATATTTTCAGTTCTAAAAATAGCACGACCCATTTTGGGTCGCCCAGGAAGTTGAGGGTTAAAGTTCAATCGATCATATTGTGGAAAATATAACTTAGGTAGGACCAACTATTTTGTGCCCACAAAATCAGTAAAGAGAAAATAAGTAAATATTGATATAAAATATAAAAAGAAAATATTGATACAAAAAGAAAATGAATTTTTAACAAAAAAACACTCCACATAGGACTTACTCAAAATTGCTATAAAAAAACATGAAATCCAATTTGGGCTTCTTGGTACTTTAGGAGTTGAACAAGCTTTGTGACCAACTATCAAGAGGCCATGACTAAATGGTTTTTAAAGAGCAAACTATGTCGTGTTCCTCCCAAAATCCTTTGCATGTTGAAAAGAACCAACAATTATTCATTGTATTTTTGCAATCATTTGGTTGCGGACTCTATATGCGTCTGTTGTTATGTTTGTTTTAAGGTTCTAACCAATTAAAACTTGACTTTTTATAAGAATTTATTTGTTTTGAAATATATACAATCAATCCGCTATATGTCAATTAGAGGTCGATTCATCCAATTCTCCTTGATAATAGGAATTCAAGAAATTCCAAAACTTTTCACCATGCTTGGAGGATTGAACTTTGAAATTTAATTATTTGGCCAATTTTGTAAATAACTATGCATGATTTGAAGTGCGTTTGAAGTGTGAGAAACTTCTATAAAAATATAAATAAACCAAGAAATTTTCATTTAAGAATTTTTAAATTTTAAATAAAATATAGGGCAACGTGGCAACAAAAAAACTTGATAATATGACAATACTATTTACACATGAATGTATGAAATGAATAAAATCCATTGATAACTCATTCTTATGGTGCACAACTAAAGAGGACTATACTATGTTAGATTTTCATTTTGATGCCCTAGAGTATGGCGAAACTTGTTTAGAAGTTTGGGTTTAGAAGTTCATTTGAACCCAGTTTTTGTTATTTTTACTTTAATTTTCTTTCTAATTCTACTCCTATTCTTACTTACGACTAAAAGTAGAAATAAGAATCCATTGCTTAAATGTAATGTTTAATAAATAGGTCGATCTCAGGCTCAATGATTTTTATACTCCTCTTCATCCCAAAAACTTGAATTGGACATTTTCTTGTGCCGCATTTTGTGTCGAAGCTTTCACAGAAACGATAACTTGGTTTTTGGATAATACTAGATGATCTTCATTCTTTGTCAATATTAACCTACAAATTTTTTGTAGCTGAGAGATAATGTTGTACGTGTTTAGTAATTGGAATCAAAGACACAATTATCATTTTAATTTATTTTGACACAAATCAAATGAGTTCAATTGCAAAAAAAGATAAAATATATAGTTACCACGACATGCCCGACGCGGACGGAGAAAGAGCCAAATTTTTCGAAAATAATTTACAAATTACTACATGCCTTTCTACAGGTTTACTTGAAATTTGTTTGTGATAATCATGTTGTTGATTGCCATTATCTAATAGTTCGTGATATAGAAACAAGTTGAAAAGACACACAAACGTGTAAATTATGTAAGTACACGTAAACGCATTCAAACAAGCATCATTCTTCATACAATTTTTTTTTTCAAAATCTCCAAATTAACTATTTTGCAATTTGACAAAATAAATCTGAAAATTGTTGCAATTTCTAATGTAAAATGAATTATTTAAATAATCAAGTATTTGATGTTGTAGACAGAAGTTTGAAATGTTCCAAAAATAGAAGAATTCAAGGTCAAATAACAGTTTAAATAAGGAGAGTCAAAGAGAGTATCAATGGGTCACCTGGGGAGATCGAGATTTTCCTTGGAGTATACGATTTGGTACAGGAAGGGATCCGATACGATATGTTGCATTTTTGTATTGATAGATTGTGGTCAATAGTGCAACTGAAACTGGGAACCTGAAGGTTTGAACAGTGAAAAGTGTATGTTGTGATAAGTTGTTTATGAGAAAGCTTTTAGCCCTGCATGGGTTTATATTGCAATCTGCACTGGTACTCAACCGCGCGCTGCCGGCCTGTAAGATGTCAGCTTCTTTTTTTTCTATACTCTTTTTTCGTGTTATCACCATGATTCAAAACACTGCAACGACAGTACACTTGGCCCTCTTTATCTGTTACTCCTTGGGAATCGCTCAAACAATAAGGCCGTAGAGGTGTCAAACTTCTTTACAAAATAATCCATTGTTTGACGATAAGATAATCAACTCATAACATTCAGTAATGTAGAGGGCTCCAAAACCAACAAGGTTCTAATTCCAACACAATCTAACCCATGCATTTATTTTAGAACACAAATTTAGGCACATCGTATAGCTCTTATTGGATGTTGACCAAAATGATAAGCTATCAATGCTCTATCTAGATTTAATTTCTAGGATGATTATTGTGCTTAGATTTTGTTGGAATTGGAACCCTGTTGGTTTTGGAACCCACTACCTTTCTTTCATGCCACTCTACTTATCACCTTGAGCCTCCATCCATCCACTTAGATGCTGATGAAGTATTGTTGGATGTGGAATACTCCACACCATATACTGTAGAGCCAAGGTAGGAACAGTGTATGCTATTGGATGTTATGAACCTTAATAGGCTTTGCCTTTCCTTCATGCACTTTGCTCATGACCTTCGAACCCCACTTGTCCAATTAGTTACTAATGAAGTCTTGTTGAGTGTGAAATATGGTTCACATGCTCTCAAAAATCAACCAATCTTTGATGATAAGATAATCAACTTACAGAATGAAACCAATTTTAGTAGAGATTATCAAAACGAGGTTTGGGACCCCTTTTTCATTCACTTTTGAGTTTTTAATTTTTAATTTTATTTTAGCACTATAGAAGTATACTATGCAAACAATAGAGTGTGGTCCTTCTAGATTCAAACCAATGTGACTATTACATGACATGTTGTTTAGCTCCAAGAAGCCAAAAAGAAAAGCCTTGTTTTTTATGAACAAAACTTGTAACTTACTTTATGTTTTGCAATGAAAATTATTGTTTCTTTAACCCCTAAAGGACCAAGAAGCCTAAATTGGGCCTCGTGTTTTTTTAGCAATTTTGAATAGATCTTGTTCGTGTAGACTTCCTTTTGCTCAATTTTTTTTTTTTTACCAATCGTCTTCTATTCAATGATTTCGGTAATACTAAATTTGGTTACATTTAAATAATAATTTCCATAATATGATCAAATGAATTTTCCACTTTAAAACCATGAATCCTTGGTCCTTCAAGGGTTGAGGCTAAATTAACCCCTAAGCTCCCGAGCGACCATTTTCTGGTCGCTGCCCGGAAAAAACGGGCTGCCCGGAACCAAAAAAATTGAAAAAATAAAAAATATTTTAAAATACTACATCAAGTCTACTTTCCAACCCAATTTGAATTATGGCAATCCGAGTTAAACTCCACCCGGGAGAATTTTTCAAAGTAGATCACCTCAACATTGTCTTAGTGTTACAAAATTTGCTATTTGGGGAAAGTAATGATGATTCCTCCATCGTTTCTCTTGCTTTTTTGAAGTTTACGATAGATAGCCCAACTTTAACCAATCATACTAAATTTTGAACTCTAAAATTGAAAATTATAATTTATAAAAAAATTCGAAGGTTAATGCTTTTAAATTCATAAAAAAATGATCTAAAGATTATTTAGGAAGTTTGACCGTACGGATAATTTGTAAAGATGATACTCTACATTTTGTCTATTGAACCAACCTTCATCAAACATATGGAAGGCACATATTATAACACATCTATGTTTTGTCCAATACCCCTCGGGCTTTTAGGGGTTAAAAACACTAGAGGAACACCAATATACCGGAATTGAGGTCAACTTTGGGGTCCAAAACTAGAAGAAAATATGTACTTTGTTGTAAGCCATAAGTTGTCGTTTAAACTTCCTAACTGTTAGACATGCTCAATATTTCCTAATAAAGGTAACCATATCTAAAAGCGACCATTTCCTTAAAGCGTCCATAGCTCAATCTTCCATAATAAGTAGATTCTGACACACCTATTGTTGATGAGAATGTGCACAATCTGAACATCAAAGTTTAGGGTCGATTTAAGGCCAACTTATAGTCAAAACTTTAGGAATTCATAACTTATTCATTTGGTGTCCAAATAATGCATTCTAAAGTGCGTTAGAATCCCCTTAAACGTCAAAGTAAGCCCCATGGGCTTGGTATAAAGGAATAATTGGAGAAAAAAGTTTCATTTCTCAACCAAATCAAGCGACACTTGTTGCGTTGGAAAGCTACTGAAAAAGCGATCTAGATTCCAAATTTTCGCCTCATTTGAGAGATTGTGGAATCGTTGGTAAGCAATCGAAGTTATCAAATTGAACAAGTTTTGAGGTTGGGGCACCTGAAGTTCAGCAGTGCTAGCCAGCAGTGCATTGCAGAGCCGTTTTAAAATTTAAAAAAAATCCCCCAAAAAAATTTAGATTCTTTCCGGGCTGCCCCGTCCAGGGCCTCTTGACGTTTAAGGGTTAAGGGTTAACATACGCAACGAAATTGCTTTCATTTGTGAAAGAATTTATTTAACCCCTAAAGGCCCTTAAAAGCCAAAATGGCTTTTTGCTGTTTCGGGCAGCCTAAATGACGGGTTTAACTTTAGTATTTTGGGTTAAAATTTGGTGTGGGTGTGGTAATACATACATACTATATGTGGTAAAATTTGGGCAGCCAAATTCAAGTTTTAGAATTTTATTATGCAAAATTTTGTTTTCAAGCCCAACTGGGGCAGCAAAAAAAAGAAAAAAAGGGTTTTTTTGAATTTTTTTTTGGAAATATGTTTATAATAATACTACTACACACATTTAAAAAAAATCCAAGTTGAAAGTTTTAACAATTTTACATGGGCAGCCTTCAAAATTTACAAGAGCAAGCTTCAAAGTTTTTTGTAATTTTACATTTTTTTCTTTCAAAAATTGTCAAAATTTGAGATTTAGGAATTTTTCGATTTTTTTTTTTTCTAAAATTCACAAACTCATAGATGTAACTTTTCACCGTTCACTTTTTTACTAAACCAAAAACCTTTAACGTTATTCAAGTTTTACCATATTGTGGTTTTTGAACCTTCTTCTGGAAAATAATTTGCATGAAGGCCAAAAAAGCATAATGAGTCTCTAAAATTTTGCATGGAGGTGCCTAACTTAGTTACCTACATGGAAAAAAATATGAGCAAAATGTTTGGACTAACAATCTTCAAGTCCCCCTTTGCACTATGGAGACAATGCCTCCCAAACAATGCCTAGAAAAACTTTTGCACAAACTTTGGATGTTATGATCTTGCAAATGATAAACATCCAACGGTCAATTTTTGAAATAGTAGCTATGAATAGGCTTAGGTACAAGATCTTACGGTTGGAATTCTAAAAGAAGTAAAAAAAACTTGGTTCACATCCCGGGGAGTACATAGAGGTAGAAAATCGCAGTTTTGAGGTTTCAAGCTCCCAAAAACACAAGGAAATTTAGGGGTTAATATAAAGAAAATCAAAAGTCAGAATTGACACGCTTGTATCTCTTCTATGTATGTGAACTAGGAGTCATTGCTTTGACTTGGTAGATTGAAAGCCAGGCAGAAGGATGCGGAATTGATGCAGAGTGAATCTTAAATGCAATTAAAGAGGGTCTGAGGATTGTCGGTCCAGTCACCGGGACATGCGTTGTAAAACCATGAGGAAAATTGCTTCATAAGTATGTTAGTGTAGGCCAATGTCAGTATAGGCCAATGTCAGTATGGCACTTTCCTTTTGAAGCCGGAATTCCAACCATGTCAGTCAGTACTACATATCATATCATAACAATTTTAGAGTGCGTTTTCCTGAAGCAAATGAAAAGAGCAAAAACAAGTAGTAAGTTTACACAGACTCGATCTTCAGCGATCATCTGCCTTGGTTCTTTAGTGGATGGCCCATAAACCAACGCTTTAAGCTTTTCACGCAAATCTAGTACTGGTATAGAATTAGAAGCTTTCAATTAACACTTGTTGGAGATATTATTGTTGGTTTATAGTACACGTGGGTTATTGAGTCATTCACCTTGTGTGTGGTTCTCTTTTCAAAGGCTTTGAGCTCATAGCTTGGTGGTTAGTCCGTCGCAACATTCTTTTTTGTAAACAATGATCATGGCATTTTTATATATTTTTCATTATTTATAAAGTGCCAAAATGGAGATATAAAATGTTACAGTGGTGCTCCATATTTCAACATTCATCCACATACTTGATAGAAAATATCACATGAGTCTATAATTTTGTATTATTTTCATCCACAATTTGGCGATTTAGTCTAAGATATATTTTTTATTTGAAGTTTTATGGTGAAAAAATCATAGTTTTGGACCAATTTTTAGAGAGGTTATCTTTTTATGGTGCATTCAGGCAAATTTCGCCCCAAAAATTCCTTGATAGTAACCTCTTAAATAGAGTTATTTGTAAAGTCCCTCAAAACCTGAGTTTTTGACCAGTAATTTGGAAAGGACAGGATCGGCATGATCTCACTGTAGACCCAAAATAGAACAATGGATAGATTGAAATTTTTATTCATAAAAATTTGGAGGGAGGGAGAAGAATTGGGTAGTGGGGTGGGACCGTGAGGAGGAGTGGTGTTAATTGATGACAACTAGCTCTGGTACCAGCTCTGGTTCATGAAAAAAGAAGGACAAAAGACCGGATGCCTTTACAAATAACTCTAATGTCCTCATTTCATTGGAGAATATTTAATATTTAAATGCCCTTCTCTAGTTAGAAAAGAAAGAAATGATTTTTTAGTATTAACCCCAAAACATAGAGGTAATATGTATTCCAAAAATGTAGGCACATATTATTCTTGTCATGGATGATGCATGAGAAAGAAATTTCATAAAAACACTTCTCCATTCTTAGCAATGCATGGTCAAAGTGGTTTGATGATTGAGAAAACCAAGCCTGTGGGGCTTGTGGGGCTTGGTCAGTCTTTTAAGGGTTAAAGGAATGTGGCATAGGTTCAAATTTGTCCAAAAAGTTTAAAAAATAAAATCCCATCCCTTGCCCTTTAATGAAGAAGTTAACAAGGGGTTAACCTAATGCTTCAATAACCAAAAACTGGTTGATTTTATTCTTTCATTATCCAAATTTTTCATCCATTAATTTTTTCATCCGTGTTTTCTGGTGTTGTACGTTGTTGATGAATCAATCGAATGGTACATAAAAACTTTCAAATTAAGATGATTATGAATTTTAAAGCCTTGTGAAAGCCAAAATCGTTAATACCGTGTAGTGTATTCACAATTTCATCTTTTTCCAGTTGAAATACAACCTTGACAATCGAGATGATATTTTTTGAATTCAAGCTGAACAAAAAAAAGAATGTAGCTTACAAAGTCTAGTTTCCACTCCATTTTGAATTTCTGAAATATTCCAAAATTGAATGATTTATAAGAATTACAAGATTAGGTTCTATTACCATAGCTCCTCAATGGTATTCCACGGTTTTAGGTTTTCCTTTATATTTCCAAATTTATATTTTTTTTGAACAAACAACCTAATGTTCTTCATTGTGATGTATACATTTGGAAAACATCATATTTTTTTACTATAATTTGAAATTGATATGAATTTTCTTTACTTTTTTTACTTCCAAAAAGCATAATAATTTTGAAAAATTTATAGATTGTAGTTCACATTTAGTCTCATCTAGAAAAATATGAATATTTTGTTCAATAACTGTGGTGAAATATAGTATACAATCCAAAGTTGTTTACCACAATGATAGACCCCAACATATAGGGATTAACCCCTAAAGGTCTTCACATGTTTTGTAAAAGCCAAAGCTCTACAATTTGCATACTTGAAATATCACATTGTATGATTTATGATTTTTCATAGATAGTCATCAACATTATAGAGGTATGACAAAAAATTCAACATGATTGGAAGGTATTTTAAATATTTACAAATTTTATCGTATAAACAAGATAAAAATTCAATTTTTTTTTCAAATTTAAAAGTATATTTTGGATAGATATAAATTATGTTTACAAACTCTTAAAAAAATGAAAGTAAAGAAATTAAAAGAGACGCATGATTGGAGTGTCTTTAGAAAGCCATTTTTACATTGAAGTTTCAAGTTTTAGATTTCTCAACAATGGAAAATATTCAATTAGCACCTTTAAGTGATGCAATTTGTACTCTATGAGCAAGTTCCTATTAGATATAAATATTAACTTTTAACCCTTAACCCTTAACTGCCCACGCGTTCAATTCTTGGACAATGTAGACATTTCTTCCACGTTTTCTCATCCGTCATGTACTTTTTGTAGTGTGGAATTTTTATTATAGATTTTATAAGAAGTTAGCTTCATGCCCGTGTGAACCAATTAGAAAAGGGATGATCTCTAAAACATTTATGCTTCATTTCATGTTGCAGTGATTCACCAAAATATTCTAAGATCTTAGTTCAAAATAGTTCAAAAGTGCTTTTGAAAAAGTCAATTTATAAAATTAAGCAACCAAAAAATCTCCACCAATCACTACACTTAGAGTCTTACATTTCAACCCGTCACAACAATTTCATCTAGAGATTGTCAATATGTTATTCGTAATCAAATTACAAAAGAATTTTGAATTTTGAATTTCAAAATTTATACAAAATATTGGTGATTGCAATTATAAATTTTATTGTACGGATAGAATCTAAAATTCATAATGTAAAATGTTTGCTTATACATCAAGTTCAAAATATCCCTCTTAGTTGCATTTTATAATGCATCCTTGCAATTCTACAAATCTGTAGAGGACTGTGGGCATTTAGAGGTTAAACTTTTAATGAAAACACCAACTCCTTAGAACATTTTCACAAGCATTTTGGATAGCTCTCTAGCTTTGGAAAAAATGATGTCAATGGGTCGGTTAGCATTTATTTGGTGGAAGACACTGAATATAACAACCTAGTTTAGGGCCCTTAAAATGACTGAAGTAGGTGTATATTCTCTTCTTAATTGCACAATCCATGGATGATGACTTGTGAGTGGCTTATTTACTATTTTCAAGGTTTAATTGAGTAATGTTGTTGGGGAACTACATGGTATGCCCTGTAATTTTTGAATGACCTTCACAATACAATTCACAGTTGTTGGTGGACATGCTCTTACCATGATCATGTTATCACCATTGCATGCCTAAGGTAAATGACCCAATAACCGACGTGTGTTATAAACCAACAATACCTCCAATAGATGTTCATTGTTCAATATCTCCGATAGGCGAGTGACTCATGCATGCTAAGTTCACACAAGCTTGGGAAATGAATTGAATGATAAATTAGCTTTTGGAAATTAAATGACAAACATTGTTGCAATATTGTTTACAAGCAATATTAATTTTTGAAGAATATTTGAAACAATGTCGTTTTTAAATCCTAATTTTTAAAATGAAAAATTGTTTTAAACACAAAGTGCCGGATCCTGCCCTCCATTGGCTCATTGCGGGGAACTTTTGAGCATCTTCAACGGGACACTTCAAGCTTGGATGACTCGCTAAATAAGAATGAAAAAGAAGGTGGGTCCTTTCAAAAATGAGGTCAATACTCTCAAATTTTCCTATATAAGCAAGCCCTCTTTAAATTATACTTAAGTGTATTTATTGTGACATAACATTGTTAAATCCTAAACTTTGAACACTCACTAAATTTTTCAAGATTCTCTCCGATGCTCTTGGATGCTTTTTGTTTTCACATCATACGTTTGTCTTATTTGTTTGGCTTGTACTGAATTCCCTCATATAATGGGGTGATTGCAAGCTACAGTCACCCAAGTTTTTTGTCGCGGTGTAGGAATTGCTGCACTTTTTCAAAATTTGAAAAATCACCAATAAATATTCGGATGGAATTTTGTGATGAAACAAATTGCATTGTTTCTAGAATTCCAAAGTTAAGATGTCTACTACAATAAAGTTTGCAAAATTTCAATCTTTCTATCCAAATTAAGAAATTCTACTTGGATTTGGTAGCTTGTCGCTTGTCAAAAGTGCACCTATGTGCACCTATTTTATGGGAAATGCTAGAAGGGGGTCAAATTTGAGCTTCAAAAATTTATAGCAACATACCACAAGTTTGTACAAAGTTACCATATTTTATTATTTTTGGTATTACGCTTACTTATTTTTTAATTAATTTTTCGTGATTTTTTTGTTTTTTAAGATTTTCGTGCGATTGAAACCTTTTTTGGGATATTTTTTTTAGAAATGAAATAATGGTCCAATTTCAGAGGTGGGATATGAAATGCATTTTTCATAAAACCTAGTTATGGATGTTATGTAAAAAAGGCTTTAATTACCCATGCTGGATAAAAAACAAAAAAGGTTGTTGAGTAGAGCCTAAAGTCTTGAAATTAACTTAACAATTGCTAAAGTGAAAGTATTAGCATAAATACTATTTGGGATGGTGAAATTTTTTATCTAATTGAAAGTAGAGAGGTGCACATTACAACGCAATTGCACAGCCCTTAGCTGCACAAGCTGCACTCCCCACTTGGTAGACCGTAGCTTGCAATCACCCAATGGCAAGTGTCATCTTTCACTCTAGTTTGAATAAAAGTTAATGTATCAGCAAAAGATCAACCAAGCAATAGATTGTTGAAGAATGTTATGATGAACAAGACTTTTGTTCAAGCACTTTGCTTGTGATGCCTTGTGATTGGTTCTCTAATTAATTATTGCCACACTTGAAGTGCCTTGAGTGAAGGATTGTTATTTTAGGCTCTTTATATATTATTTTTTGACACAAATAGAACAAGTTCCATTGCAAATAGTTAATCTCTCTCTCTTTATATTTTGGAATATTTTGAAGGGTCATCCAAGTTTAGCAAGCCACCATTGAAGATGCTCGTAGTATTTTGCCCCCGACCTATAATTTAATGACCCACATGAACAACCAAATGTTTCCTCAACCTATTATTGTACCCATCAGGTAGTACTTTCATTCCAAAGATACACTTTGAAGAGTGTAGTGGTCGGTTGCATGCAAGGGCCAGCTTCAAGTCTAAGAGCATCTCCACCCATACCCAGATATGAGGCCGCGTTGCTCTTTCGAGGGCCCAGGCTGATTTTTCTCCCTCACCAGCGCTCGCTCAGCGCCTCGCTTGGCCGCGGGCCCTTCAAATATCGTTGTTGTCTTGCTATCCTCCAGTGTTCGACGGTGTTTCTAGCGCGCCCCTTTCACGGGAAGTTTTACAGAGATCTTGGGCTATTTTTGTTCTTGCCTTGGATTTGTGTTTTTTTGGCTTCACACCGTTTATTTTGGGCCGCAATTGTTTTCGGAGGAGGGTTTCAAAGCAGCAGAACCCAATTCGAGCCCTGCTATTTCGGCGCACGTGCAAGCGCAGCTGACTTTCGGCGTCCAAACCAGCTGTCCCGGCCTCTGATTCCGAGCAACGGTGAGGCGCGTGAAAACTAGCGCGTCCCAATTGATTTCTAGAGCCCGTGAAAAGGCCTTTGACGGGTGGTGCATCTGGAGTATGGGTGGAGATGCTCTAAGGCACCATTCAATTTTTATTTTTTTAAATTCTCTTCACAGAGCAACACCGGCCAGACAAGGAAAAAAAGAAGGTTAGAATCATCCACACATATGATCATCCATAACCTTTTATATTATAACCCACTTCCATACAAGCAATAACGATTTAGTAAATTTTAACAATTTCATCCACTTTTTTGGTCCAGTGTAAAAGTAGTTATTGCCAAAATTAGGTAAGATTTTGACAAACTTTCTATTTTTGGGCACTCCATACAACCAGGAATTTTTTTAGTCTTATATTAGTAAATTTTGACAATTTCATCCGTTTTTTTGTCCATAGTTTATACTGTTAACCCTATAAGGTCCCAATTCAACATTGTTTTCAAAGAAGTGTTATTAAATGTTTGATGGGGACCAAAATTGCAGTTGATGTATAGAGAAAATTTATAAATCCCAATATGAAGACCACATCTGTACGGTTAGATGTATCATTTTTTTATTACTAATTTTAAAATAATTTTGCAAGGTCTTCTCTTGAAATTCAATTAAAAATCCCAAATCAACACAAAAAAGTGAAAAATATTGGAATGAAATTGGAATAACATGCACTACGTGATGGTATGGTTTCCATTATTTGATTCTACTTATTTTGGAAAATCATGATAACCTATTTTGAAAATCCATGCCATACAAAGGATAGTCAACTTACACAAGAACCCAAAAACAAAATTGGTGGATGAAAACAGTCCACTTTGGATGAAAATCAAACAACTTTGATTTGTTCGTCGTTCAATATATGAACGCTGGCGAGCAAAAAGGGTTAAAGTAGCTGCTCCAAAAATCAGGTAAGATTCTGACAAAAATTTACCAAACTGTTATAAGGCATAGTAAATTTATGTATTTCATATGGAAGTGGGTGATTGCAGCATGAATGCCCAGCTAGAAATAAATATTTATTCTCCTGGCAAACTCACAATCACATTAATATTTAGGATACATAATAATATTTGGGCCCTCTTCCAAACAATTGGGACACACAAACAATCAAGTAGCCACCAGCGGGGGCAGGCGTATTTCAGCCCTTCTGGTATTGATACAAATTTCATATGATGACAATTCTAAGTAGCTGCAGACATATCACAGATTTTATGCTCTCAATCTGAGTTGGTACGTACTCAAATCATCTCATCGTCCAAGAATGTTCGAGAGTCACAATCCGCATCTGCATATGCAATTTGTATGGAATACAATTTTGGACACAACATAGACCGTTATGCCAAATTCTGGGTTGGCGTGGCCAAAGACCACGTGACCATGGATAAATATCAAGTGATCGTGGGTCCAAAATCACATCCATAAATAAAACAAGAAATCGCATAATCACTGCCAATTCACAAATGCCTTGCGTACTTGACATTTTGATTTTTTTAACTTTGAGGTTTTTGGTTTTGGCTATGTGATTTTTGGCCTTGGTTACCTTGCCCACTCCTCACACATTTGACATGCTTAACCCTTAAATGTTCACCATGACTTGAGAGGTCATTGCACACCAAAAATTCCCAATTCGGTATTTCAATATTCCATTTTAAACCAATTTGTTGAATTGGAACTCCTATTCAAATTGCATTATTTGTCAAATGGAGTTGTTTGTGAGTGAAAATAGTCAAGATTGAGTAAGAAATAGTCAATATTGCATAAGAAATAGACATCATAAATTGAAGCTTTGTGCAAAGTCAACAAAACTTTGACCATCCATTAGCCCCTAAAAGCCCAAGGGGTATTGGACAAAACATAGATGTGTCATAATATGTGCCTTCTATACGTCTGATGAAGTTTGGTTCAATAGACAAAATGTAGGGCAACGTCTCTACAAATTATTTGTACGGTCAAACTTCCAAAAATAATTTTAAATCGTTTTTAATGAATTTAAAAGTATTAACCTTTGAAAATTTGTATAAATTCTAATTTTCACTTTTAGAGTTTGAAATTTAGCTTAATTGGTTAAATTTGGTTTATTTATTGTAAACTTCAAAAAATCAAAAGAAATGATGGAGGGAACATCATTACTTTCCCCAAATAGCAAATTTTGTAACACTAAGACAATGTTGCAGTGATTTACTTTGAAAAAATCTCCCGGGTGGAGTTTAACTCGGATTGACACAATTCAACTTGTGTTGGAAAGTAGACTTGATGTAGTATTTAAAAATATTTTTTGTTTTTTCAAAAAATTATTTGGGTGATGGCCTGATATGGGTACGTCTTCCAAAATAGTGTGATTTTCGAGAAATAGCTTTTTGTAAAGATAAGAACATTGACAAATTACAAAAATTAGAGGGTGTTATAGGCACCACGGCTGCAATTATATACATGGCGTTAAAGACGGAATTTTTAGCACACGTAATATGAGTTAAACATAAGTCACACTACGTGAGACGCATAAAAGTGATACCCATATTAGGCCGTTTCCCATTTTTCAGTTTCGGGCAGCCCGTTAAAAATGGGCAGTGACCAAAAAATGGTCTCTTGGGAGCTTAGGGGTTAGTCCATGCGTTTGTTTATGATCAAGTTACTTTTCTTTCCAGTGTGTGTCATATGAAATTTCCTATCCATTTCGTTCAATTTAAAAAAAATAGATTCATCCCTTCATCCAAATATGAGAGAATAGAAATATTAATAAAAAGAGCATTAATATTGTAATGACTTACTTTGAAGAAATTAAAAAGAAGCTAAAATGGTCAATTGGGGTAAATTCTAACATCTTTGACTTTCTTTTGGTATTACTTATGATATGTAACAAAAAGTTCTCTAGAAAATGAAAACATGAAGATGAAAATGGCTTTTAAAAATGAGGGAAATCCTTGGATGTTTAAGGATTAATATTTTTATTTTTCAGATCTTTGATCAAGTCCATTTGACATTTGACATTCTATTCATTGTTGTATTCAAGATTTTATTATGTGAATTTAGTTTATTTAGAATTAGCTTGGAGTGGGGATTCAAAAGCTTCATTTATGTATTGGGGGATAACTTAGTCATTTCATTGGCCTGCACCAAGGATGTACTTGTTGTTATTCTAGCCTAATTTACATTAATGAATATACGTTTAAAAATTTTCAAAAAAAAAGATATCGTTATGGCCGTTAATAGTGCAGTAACTAGGAACTTATATAGGATTTTTGAAAGGCCCTTCCACATGCTATGTATGCAATTATACTAGGGAATGTGCTTTAACCCCCAAACGTCCATGGGGATAGTACATACAAGGCTGTATAATTGGCATTTGCTACCAACAAGAAGCTCTAAATTGAAAACTCAATAGCTCACTAGAATGGCATTAATGTAAATTCCAGCTTCTGTATTGAATTCAAATCTATAAAAGGTCCGGATCCATTCCAAATACTAGAAAAATACACCATATTCTATTGGCCGCAAAGGCACTTTCAGACGTTTAGGGGTTAATGCTCACCTAAGTCCGTCTACCTTCCTCATGTTCTTTAAAGTTTGAAATGTCCCCCATAAGCACGCTTCTTGAACGCAAATGGCCTATATTCTGAGGGTACCATGAGCTTTTAGTCATTTTCAAACACAAGGTTTCAAGTCATTTTCAATTTTTTTGTAACTTGCTATGCCTTTCCATACTTGTTGCTTGCAAGTTTTATTTTTTCTCTTGTGAACAACGATAACAAGCTGTGGTATTTTGAAATCACCTCGTGTACATCAAGTGCCTAACTACTGTGTACACTAAGCCGATTACTTTTTAGTAGTGATTACACATTGAACTTTTTGATGCAATTTAATTTTGAGCATTTCCTTAAGTCGATTACTCTTATATAGTGACTATATATTGAACCTTTTGACTCTTGAGTAGTGGCTATTTGTTTTTGAGCATTTGCATAAGTTGATTAGTCTTCAATAGTAACTATGTATTGAACCTTTTGTGCCATCAAGACTTGAAAGTGTTGGTGATGATCAAACAAGCTACATGAACAATTTATTAGGTAATTTCTAGAACATTTGATCAATATTTTGATTCCATTTTGCTGCTCTTACTCACAAGGTTGAGTTTGATTTTGTTTTAAGAGGTTGATGATGCCTTGGTTTTGATCACGGATGTCTTAAAAGAAATTATTTTTAATAATTTTTTTCATTGGGCTTCTTGTTTGTGCAAATGTCATTAATACATTGCAAGAAAAGATTCTAAGATTAACCATTTAACATTCAACCTTGTTCTAGACAGAGGTCAGATTTTTGGTGGTTTTTGGTATTATAATCTTTTGTTGAAATTAGGGATACTATTAATAATATCCAACCTTATAAATGTAAGCATAGCTTAATCAAGCAAGTGTTGGTTAAATCTTGGTATAGTATGTCTTTGAACCGTATAATGCACACTCAAAAATGAGAATTTGAAGGGTGTGTGACTTCAAGGTTAAATAGTGGGTTAAATAGAATTTGGATTAAATTTTCAATAATGAAAGTAAAGATGTTTAGCAATGGCCTGTGTGAGTCTCTATTGCAATCTTTCATGTTAAGAACAGACTCACATAATTATTGTAAATTTTATAAGTGAGAGTGACTTATTCATGTACGGTTTAGTACAAAATTATATACATTAAAATATGAAAGGATTTGGTACATTGATCAAGATTGGAATACATACACTACTTGAACATGAACAAGAGAACACAATTCAAAAAGAAAAGAAACAAGATAACTTCCAAACACAAGAAACACCGCATAGTACATGTGTTGTATTTATAATTGTTTGTTGTATTTTTAAGTATTTACGGTATTTTGATGTTTTGCACATCAATATTTTGATAGCAAATCACTTAAGAATGATTTTTTTTTTTTGTTTTTTTGTTTTTTTATTTTTATGCCTAGCAAGTGTGGTATACAAGGGGGCACATCTGAACCTCGCAACTCAACTTCAAATACCTCACTGATTAAGAGATATGCCTATTGCAAGAGAAAAAGTGACCAGAACATGGCCGTCTGAGCACTAAATGGTTAAGGCTTGTGTCAAAGAAGTCAAGCCAAAAACTAGCACGCTGACGTATCTTCAAAGTTCATTATTTTGCCTACCATGTCACCACTTATACATAATTCAAAGGTCCCCTAAAAGCACATGATGTGACAGAGAGATATATACCTGTGGCAGTGGTAGCCATTTCTGATGCTTCTAGGACATTGCAAAATAAGGTACATAACCCTTTACTTGTGTCAAAAAAAAAAAAAAAAAAAAACAAGGGCAGGTGCATAACACAAATTGCATCAGATTATAGAAAACAGATTTTTGCAAAATTCTTTACCCATCTTATGACTTATTAATATCAAATGCAACACTCACTTAATGTCACCACGAGACCATGTTATGGTTGTTTGCCCTCCTACATCCAATTTTTTTTTTTGTAATATTTTATTAAAATTCAAAAAATTCTGTATGTATAAATATGTACTCCTTCTGTTCCAATTTGATTGCCATAAACTAACACTAAAGTAGAAACATTAGAAACTGTTAGGTACCAATTGTGGTCACCTATAAAAGCACTTGTTTCAACTTCAGGAGCTCCTAATTTAGTTATCACAAGCATTAGTTATGAATACCAAGTTAACAATCTAATTGAACTAGAAATGATAGACAATTATTGGTACACCTATTAACATCAATAGTGGTTTATGCATATTAAGTTTGAAAATTTACAACAAAATCATACATTGTGAAAAAATTAACTAAAAATTGAGCTTGGTTATTAAACCTAAAGCTTTATGTGCTGCAATTTTTTATCATTGAAAATCAGCACTCCATGTAGGTTGAAATGCTTAAACTTTGTTCATTTGCGACAATCAAATTGAAAGAAATTTATGTATGCATGTTGTATTGGATTAAATTTTTTGGCATATTTCAAATGGAGATTACTTCTTTTATTTTTTTATTATATTTCAACTATTGTGTATTCATTATGATACCCCGAAGGTGTGGATGTTCTTGAAATTTTAATATTAAAAAAAGTGAACGATAGCCATATTGATGAACGATGTCAAAAGGACTAGACGACCAGAGCCTATTATAAGAAATAATTTTGTGTACTTGTGGACTTAGAGAGGGGACTCATAGGATTACTTATGATAACATGGAAGCTTCTCCTTGGCAAGCCAGTCTATGAACACAAGGACCATATGAAAAAAAATGGGCCAATTGTGGTAGTCTGTGTTGATAAGACTCATAACTTAGCAATGTAAAATCCTTGGGCCTTATTCCATTACTTCGTGTGACTCGTGCAAAATTGCAAATTGAGCAACACCAAGAGAGTCAACGTTGCGCAGGGCAAACGTAACATCTGCTGCACATGGCTTTTATAACAGCAAAAGATTAAGTAGAGAAGATTTAAATTTGCAGGGGATTGTATGCAACGAATAATTATTGTCAGTTCGATAAGATTTGTTTTGCCATGTGTCACATAGGCATTGGCTGAAACCCACAAATAGTCTAGGTGGCACCAAACTAATAAAATTATTTGCTACAACTTGTACGGACCTGCTATGTAGGTACCGTACGGTATTGGCATCCAAGAATTCGGATCAATTTCATCTGTATCAACACCCTATAGCTGTCTGTGTGGAACAAAGCTTCATGGTCAGCACTCTTTTTATGGAACTCTTGCATCATAATGTGCACACAAGTGAAAAATTGAAGGCATGATTTTTCTTCCAGTGGAAGGCATGTTCAAAAACGATCAACTTGGTCAGTCATGTGCAAAACATAAGTTTAGAGCTTTTAGAGCATGGGCTGCAAATGCCCACCAAAAAAGGCAATTTGCTTTGGTGCTAGGTTGCAATTTTCCCATGATGATATGAAGGTGGCCGGTGGTGGCTGAACAACCTCCCCGACTCTAAATCCTCCCCTCCATGTTAATGTAAGAGGACAAAACTTGCCCCTTATTTTGTGCATGTAGGGCCCACTTTTTTTTTTTTTTTGGCACAAATGAAGTTGATTTCATTGCAAGGACAGACAGACTGAAAACCCCCCAGCCACAAGCGGCCTGGAGAGGGACAGACCGGACAGGGAAAAAGAAAGACATAGGGCCCACTTTGAAAAACAACCCCGACTTCCAAGGATTTGAAATTCTTGAGGGGGTTCTCTTGGATGAATTTGGGGCCTTGGGTCCCAAATTTGCAAAAAATTGCCAAAAAGACCCTATGGTGCCCAAAATAGAAATTTTAAAAAATGGGGTCTATGGGTGAATAGTCCTTGCATTTACATAGAGGGGGGATTTAAAGTTGAGGCAACAACCTCTGCTACTTGCCTCACAAGCCAATACAAAACGCCTCTCTTTGAAGTCGGTACCGCGCCTCACTATTAGGGGAGATATGATGCCTCGACAAGGCTCCTATGCTTTGAGAAACTAAAATCAGCAGTGAACCAACAACAATAAACCAATAAATTAAATAAAAATAAAATTGCAATTTGACATGGACAATCATCATCCACATTAGACTACAATCTTAAAATTTCTAAATTAGTTTTTTTGTTTTGTGTGTGTATGAATATATATATATATATATATATATATATATATATATATATATATATATATATATATATATATATATATATATATATATATATATATATATATTGTCCATCTGACTTTAGTTGATTAGAAATAGGACCTTGTTGAGGCCCCATATCTCACCTGATTGTGGTCTTTTGTCGACTATATGTTCTCCTCGCGAAATCTCATGAGTCGTCCGAGGTGAAGTACAAGGAGAACTGGCCATCGACAATTTGTTGCGGGTGAGTAGGTTGTTGGAGACAACATCAAGCACTCCGCTGAATCCATAGCCACAATAGCAATGTTGGCATGCAAGTGGCGGAGATTGTTGGCCATGCTCTTAACCCGTAAACGTACCAATCCTTTGCACATGAGTAGATTCTAGCATCGAAAGTAGATATTAGTATGGCTCAAATGTACATGAGTTGTACATGAAAAGACAATTGCAAGCATAGAATCTACCCAACAAATTTGACATACTTGCAGTTGAAGGCCTTTCCAATATTATCAACAACTCTTCATTATAAGAGATTTATTATAATTGGTAAAGAATTATATAGGCTTTCAAAGGTGACTTGGATGAAAATCATCCGAGGTTGTAAGAGAAAGTTATATGACTTCAAATGAACGATGGAATGTTTAGGGGTTATGGAAACTATACCTTAGAGAGAGCATTTACCTTAAAACGTGCGTATCTACTGCCGTGTGACAAATTGCTCCACATGCTGCTCTAAATGGGCAACATGGTAAATGAGGCCATTGCAGTTGGTCCATTGCCCGGAAGTGGAAATTTAGCCATGTCTCTACAGTCTTTTATGTCATAAAAAGAAATTCGAAATTATGGGAAATAAATAAATACATAAATAATAAGTAAGGGTACTTACTGTAGACCTCTTGAATGCAAGCAGAGGAGGGTAGATCCCGGATTAGTAGCCAATAATTAAGTCTGCTCATCATTCAGCACCTGCATAGTGAGTCAACCAATAGACAAGGCACTCATCATCCTCATCACTGTCATCAGTTCTCCTAATTTACCGCCCTTCATAGCACTTTAGTAAGTTAGAGCATTCTCAAATTTCCTTTCTCAAAATTGAAATTTCATAATAATAATAATAATAATATTATTATTATTATTATAATCATTATCATCATTATTGTTATTAATGTTATTAGTGCAGGTACTCTAAAATTGTGATTTTGTGTTTCGGACAATATTCCTCAACATGGACATTATTTAACTTTTGGGAAGATATAGAAGAGTTATTTGTAAAGTCGAGTACAAAATTTCCACGAAAGGAAATACAACGCAAAACTAATTTTTTAATCTTATAAGGTAGCAAAAACAAGTTGTGGCTCCCTTTTTTTCACCTAATCTCAACGCTATGTGT
The DNA here is from genome assembly GCA_022496805.1 of Pohlia nutans. Taxonomy (NCBI): domain Eukaryota; kingdom Viridiplantae; phylum Streptophyta; class Bryopsida; order Bryales; family Mniaceae; genus Pohlia; species Pohlia nutans. Next base: position 20,510,740 of record CM040102.1, on the reverse strand, counting down.
TGTGAGGGAAATTTGAACCTCTCACCTTTCCAATGCTAGAGAAGCTCCGCCAAACCACACTCACATGCTCTCCCATGGCTCATGGCCGAGCTCTTGACGTTCACCAGTTCCCGGGAAATCTATTTCTAGGACAAAATTATTAGGCAATACACATCCCAATATGTTTCCACTTTCTAGATAACTCTAGTGTTCTTTAAAAACAAATGTTTTACTCTAAATTGATTTTTTTTACCCCTAAAGGACCAAGTGTCCTAACTAAGACATTTCAATGTTTGGGTAGGTTCCCATGGTGACAATTTTTAATTTTATTTTTTTGAAATAAATCATGTGAATTCGGTACATCAATACAAAAATGGGATCCAATGTTTTTTTGATTCCGACTTTTTAAGTGGAAGTTATGGAGCAAAAGGGGTTTTTTGGGAGAGAATGAGCAGTGTGGACAGGGCTCAAAATAAACCTCAAAAATTATTATTTTCCAACTTTAACCGTAGGATCTTGTTATAGATTAGGCCCTCTTTACACTAGAAACGAGAAGTCGTGGAGAAAACCGGCCAAGGGCCATGGCTCATTCTTGAGAAGCCAAACTTTGAATTTGACGTCCTTTGGATATAGTGTAAAGTGAGAAGGGGCCACAAAATAATGTGTTGATTTATTTAATACCCCTCTCATTTCTACCCTCACTACCTCTCATTTCTACCCCAAGACCGAGAACCTACTCTAGACTCTACGCACATTATTTTTGTGTGTGTGTGTGTGTGGAGGGGGGGGGGGGGGGGGGGGGGGGGGGGGGGGGGGGCTTTACCAGCCACTTACTATGCTGTCCTCATTCTTTAAGGCCTCAAATGAGGCCCTTCCGGTTGTTTTTTTGACGTTTTGAGGATGTTTTCACTATCATATGCTTGTATATGAATGCACTAATGACTTGTAATGTAAAAGGACGAAAATCGGGAATGAATAGGAATAGATGCTGGGTAGAAAACGGGTCAAAAACTGGCCGTTAGTAAAAGTGGCCGTTCTGAAAAATTATTACAAAAATGAAAATGATTGGCTGTGAGAATTTTGGCCTGACGAAAAATCCGGGGGTCTTGAAAAATGCTCCTTTTTGCTGCAACCAAGGACAAAAGTGCTCTCCATGTCATTTTCTCCTCGTTTTGTCCCTTGGGCTGAAAATTTTCGGTGTAAAGTGACCTTCCTTGGTCTTCTCGATTTCTACGCATCCCATTGGCTGAAATTTCTTTTCTCACGGCCCCTCGCCTCTAGTGTAAGGAGGGCCTTACCAAGAGAGTTCATGGTAAAATCTTCATAGAATTTGATCGTACAGATTGCAAGATTATAGTGTTTGAAGTTAAAAGATGAAATTGCAATCTTTTTGGATATTTTTTGACCGTCTTTGAAGACACGGAAAAAATTGTTAAATTGGTTTAAAATTTTCTTAAATTCTATTTAAATGTTTGATTTGGTATTTTCTATCAAGAGGAAAAAAAATTCACTAGAAAATGAATAGAAAGAGGTGAAAATGATGCTCAAAAACAATAAAAATTGTGGTCCTTTAGGGGTTAAATCAAATAAACTTTATGGATGTAGTGTTCCAATGATAAATGGAAATTTCATAATAAGGATGGCATGCCAACTCATGTCACTCTCATCACCTGGAAGGAACATGGCACTCTCTTATATATTGCATGGTAGTACGAATGACAATGTAAAAACTTCTACATATTATAGAGCCACTATTTTTCTTTCCTTTGAATGAACTGTAGTAAAAGACATCAACTCTTGTTGGGCACTAAATCACAATTTTAGTGTAGTGCAATTTCAATTTCCAATTGGTAAAAACAAAGCCTAAATGCCCAAATGTAAGTGATAACATTGAGCTTTTAACATTGCAAAGATACAATGTTGCCTGGAAAAGTGAAATTAATTTTTAAAAGATGAAGAAACCCAAATTAGTTCTCATATTTTATTAAATAGAGCCTAAGTAAATTTCTTTTTTGTTTAAATCTATTTTTCATTTGACCAATTCATGCAATGTTCTTCACTAATTATGATGATATAAATTTTAGTCTCGTCTTAATTATGTGATTTAAAAAAAAATCAATTGTTATAAAATTGTGAGTCCTTTGTTTTTACATGTTAAAGAAATATTTAAGTTTGTATATGTCATGAAGGTGGTCTAGAGCCTTTCTAACCCCTAAATGTCCACAACCCTCTTCAGATTTGGAGAATTGCAAAGGTGCATTATAAAATGCACCTAAAAGGGATATTTTGAACTTGATGCATTAATTAAAAGTTGTACATTATGAATTTTAGATTCTATCCATACGATTAGATCTATGATTGCAATCACCAATAAGGTCGAGGCACCTAAAGCCGACCAGGTACCTAAAACCGATCAGGCCTAATTTCTAGATTTTGAAAGGGAAGATGTACCTCATTTGTACATTAGAGCATGTGATCGGTTTTGGGTTCTGAAGTACTTTTCACTTTGAAAAATTGTACAAATTTCAATATTGGGAAATAATTCATGGAAAAATTTGCATTCTCCGCGAAAACTAACTTCCAACCTAGGAAAAATATCACCCTATTAATGGCTGGTCCAAAAATAGTGTAGATAGCTTAAGTGATCGGTTTTAGGTGCCTCGACCTTAGTTCTCTATAAAATTTGAAACTTAAAATTCAAAACTTAAAAATTCAAAATTCTTTTGTAATATGATTACAAATAAGGTATTGACAATATGTGGATGAAATTTTTGTGATGGGTTGAAATGTAATACTCTAAATGTAGTAAGTTTTGGAGACTTTTTGGTTGTTTAATTTTATGAGGTGACTTTTTCAAGAGCACTTTTGAACACTTTTGAACCAAGATCTTATAAACTTTACTACAACATGAAATGAGGTATAAAATTTCACAAATCGTCCCCTTTCTAATGAGTTCGCACATGCATGAAGCTAACTTCTCATAAAATATATAGTAAAAAATCTACATTGCAAAAGCTACATGACAAATAAGAAAACATAGATGAAATGTGTACATTGTCCAAAGATGAACGCTTGGACAGTTAAAGGTTAACACTCGTCAAAGTCTTTCATTATTAACCCTCAAAGGACAATTTGGGTCCTGGGTGGGCAGCCCGGAAAGAATCTAAATTTTTTTGATTTTTTTTTTGATTTTTTTTTTTGCAAAAACGGCTATGCAGTGCACTGCTAGCTAGCACTGTAGCACTGCGGCACTGCTGAACTTCAGCTGCCCCATCCTTAAAACTTGTTCAATTTGATAACTTTGATTGCTTACCAACGATTCCACAATCTCTCAAATGAGGCGAAAATTTGGAATCTAGATCGCTTTTTCAATAGCTTTCCAACGCAACAAGTCTCGCTTGATTTGGTTGAGAAATGAAACTCTGTCTCCAATTATTCCTTTAAACCAAGCCCGTGGGGCTGGGGTTGTCCTTTAAGGGTTAAATTTATATACGACTTCTTGTAACTTAGTAAAATGTTATAATAAACACATTTATTTCTTAGATTTTGGTGAATGTTTGTAGAGGTTTATTGTGTCTACAGTACAGATGAATTCTTACCCCAAAAAAAAATGAAAATCTTATGGTGCCAATTTATTTTTTTATTTTTATTTTCAACTTATGCACAATATGCTACACAAGAAATCTTCCAAAATATTCAACAAAAAAAATGTCAACCCTACCCAACAAATAAAGTACACTAATTTATCCTATCAGTGAAGGTGAAAAATGAGAGTCACTTCACACCTTGATTTCAACTCATACTAATCTAAATAGTGTAACTTTGGAAAACTAAGGTAGAAATATCATAAATCGAGGCACCTCCAAGAATGGTGTCATAAACTACCAATGAAACTGTGCTGTAAACTAATCTTAAACAATTTTTTGGGAGATTAATGTTAATCAATTGGCTTATTGCGTTTGCTCTATTTCAAGTAGAGTAGTGAGACAATCCATATATCGATTTAAGGTCAACCCATTTCAGTTTAAGATAAGTTTGGGGCACAAATAGGAGGTTTGACAAACTTTCCACTATGAAAATTTGAAAAGTAAATAAAACCTACTTGACAAAAAAAAAGAATGGAATCACTTCGTTTCTTCATGATTTATTTTTCTCTATGTAAGAAAAAATACGACCTTGATCAAACTCCCATTTCAAAGATGAAGAAACAACTTGTTTTCTTGGTCTATATTTCAACCTTAGTGTCAATCCGAGGAGAAGTGCGTGCAGTGAGAAAAACAAAGGAGTAAAAAAAACCTCCGCCGGGGCTTGGGGGGAGGGCAAACCAACCCCCACACTGGGACCTGTCAATTTTTAGGTTTTCTCATTTTGGAGGTCTAGGTAATTGTTTTTGGAAATTTTAATTCTATATTTGGGGTTTGCGACCCCAAGTTAGTCTAGGACGACCCACCATGTTCCAAAACAGGGGCAAGCTTTTGTTTTTTATTTTTGGTCCCAGTGTGGGGGTTGGTTCTCCCAATTCGGGGCTTGGTGCCTCAGGTTCAATGTATTTTTTTTTCCTCTACCAATGAAAATTGTCCATTTGTTTCAAAAAGAAAACAAACAGAGGAGTGACGTCATAATAGAGAGAAAGTTAAATGAATTTGGTAAACACCACTAAACACTCCTCAATTTGGCCAAGTTGCCAAACCCAAGACCTGAATTTAGAAGACCAGATTCCAGATTGAGGGAGAATGGAGGGAAACGGAAAGGCAAGGGAATCATTGGGTGTGAGAGAACATGTCAAAACGCAGAGACTGAGACCGGTTTTTCTCATCTACCAAATTTGTCCATATGTCCGCTAAATTTGTCACAGTTAACCCAGTCGCGCTCTCAAACCGTGCAAGATAGTGGGGTGCTATGGTTGACCTCCCAAATACACAAAAGGTCCTTACACACGGTAAAAAAAAAAAGCAAAAAGGTGAAAAAATTTCACTGAAATGGACAGTCAGCAATTGCTTGAATATGAAATTGTTATATTCTGGTGGCGGCGGCAGGGTGAGCGCTTACATATACGAGAATTGGTGCTCCTCACTGACACGATCCCACTTACTTCTTCTTCTTCCCCTGCAGTCTCGCCCACTGAACAAGCTCAGCCTTAAACACATCGATCAGTCTCTTCTTGCAGACAATCTCTCTCTCACACTCTCACACACTCACACAGAACTCCATTCTGTGTTCATTTTTTGTTTCCTTTTGTGTAGATCGATCAGTAATGGGCAGGCCGCAGCGGTACCGAGGAGTTCGACAACGCCACTGGGGCTCCTGGGTCTCGGAAATTCGCCACCCTCTCTTGTATGTCCCCGCCGAATTTGCTCTCATTTTCTAGTCAGAATCATGTGCTAGAATTTGCCAGCATTGTTTAGACATCAGCTAACTAGAGCTCTTCTTTTTCATGTCCATGTGTTTTACAAGACTAGAATTTGTCAGCATTGCTTTAGACATCAGCTAACTAGAGCTCTTTTTTGTTTCATGTCCATGTGTGTTTACAAGACTAGAATTTGCCAGCATTGCTTGCAGGAGAGTTAGTTTGCTCAATTTTTGAGTAGTGTCGTTTGTGTGGGTTGCATTGTTGAAGTTTGAGGCTTCAGCTGGATTTTTGCTTCAAGAGGTTTAGTGCATTGTGGCTTAATTCCAGGGAGGGAGGATTTTGATGTGGCGATATATGGGTTTTGGTGTTTGTGGTGGCAGGAAGACGAGAGTGTGGCTGGGGACGTTCGAGACAGCGGAGGACGCGGCGCACGCGTACGACGAGGCGGCGCGGCTGATGTGCGGCGTGCGCGCGCGCACCAATTTCCCCTACGACCCACTGGCGCCCAAGGGGCCGAACTCGCAGCTGCTCTCCGCGACGCTCAGCGCCAAGCTCCACCGCTGGTACCTGCAGTCCCAGCAGCAACAACAACAAGAGTCCCAGCAGAACAAAAACTCCGCTAGTACTGGAAACAACAACAACAACAACAACAACAACAACAACAACAACAACAACAACAACAAGCCCGTCGACGCGGCGCGCGCGACGCCCCAGCAGCAGTCGTCACTCACGTGTTTGTGCTTGGACGCGGAGCAATCCAACCTGGGCATCTGGCAGAAGAAGACGACCGGGCATCATCGCCAGGCCGAGGCCAACTGGGTCCGCAAAGTGCAATTCAGCAACAACGCCTCCCTGCAGGCTCCCGAAAACTCGAGTGATGACAGTCCCCGCAGCTGCATCAGCTCGCAACAGGACTGTAACGAGTTCGCCATGTCTGAGGAAGACAAGTTCGCCGCGGAGATGATCGAGGAGCTTCTCGGCCATAGCCCCGGTTACTTCTTCAATTTCTCCTCGCCCGCCTTGTCCGATTCCAGCTGCAGCAGCCCCTGCTCCGGCACCACGGCCGCATCAAACTAATTCCACCAGGTACCGCATCGCCATAGCCTCATTGAATCAGCTGACACAGTTTGCTTTTCCAGGAGGACAAAACACTGAAATGTTGCATTTGGTTGACATGGTTTTTGTGTTGTGGTGGTTGCAGAGTTTTTGAGATTTCCAAGGGCATGTTGAAGGTGGAGAAGAATGGCGTTTTAGGTCGATCCTCCACAATATATTTTAATGCAGTGCTGCCTGCTGCTGCTGCTGCTACTCTGAATGGAGCTGAAGCTGAGCTGCTGAGTGAGTGTTACGTTTTTTTTGTTGGGCGCGGCACATGATTCTTTGCATTTGATGAAGAGACAGAGCCTGGTGGTGTGGAAGTAGTGAGATCATGATTTAGTAGTTCGTTAGTTCGTTAGTTAGTTACTAGTAAGTTTAAGGGGGTTGTACGTTTTTGGGTGGTGTGGAACCTCGATACACAGGGAGTCCTCTTGCACAGACAGACAGACAGTCACTAATGTCTGTGTTGAGACGAGACTCGGATGAGGTGCTGGTTTGTGCATATTTATAGATGCGGCATCTGTCCTAATGACAAGAAGAAAAGAAAAAACTACTCACAACATCATACTTGTAATGGACTAAGTGTTTTTCTCCGTTCACTTTCCTTGTCCCAATCTATCCTACATTGTTCACTTTTGCAATGTTGCATTAGTCTACTTTGTCATGTGGGGTCTTCTTGTGAATCTTTTCGTTAGTCCACGCGAGTGGTGTTTTTAGTGTGCTGGCATTCTCGATAGCCATGTCCTTGGCTATCCCAAAAAAAGCTCTTTATTCACAATGATCTTTGGGTTGACGTTGTGGAGCATTTATTTTGTTGCAAATTTCAACAGAGTTGGATGGACTCCATGGTTGGAATATGACATGATATTCACGAATGATTGCCTTCAAGGTGGTATGAATACATCGGGTTCAATGTTACCTGTACGAACCTGAATCTGACTGGGTTTGATTAATTTTTTCAGGTGTGTTGGCAGCTGCTTTGTTTTCTGCATGCACAAATGAAAGTACCCCAGGCACTTAAAAACGGATGTTTGTTAGAGAAGAGAGAGAGATCAAGAAATGATCCATGTCAATCTATGTGAGTGCAAACATGTGAGGAAATCTAAAAATGGAGGGAGAAAATGATAAGGCAACATTGATTGCACAACTAACATGGTCACATTTTTTGCTGATTGTTCTTTTTCTTCAAGCAACTTTCCAAACGTGTGCACTTGACTTTTTTTTTTTTTTTTTTCCTTTTTGTTTTGGATACAAAATGAAGTTTATTCAATTGCATAAAAAAAGGGATGGTCCATGAGAACCATGCTCCACATACATTTTTGCAATTGCTTCTTTGTCATCAAGTCCTCCAATTCACAACAAAACCAAGTCTTAAGAGCTGAATTTCTGGATTCACAATCCCAAGTAGGATTTATGATCTACTATCATTCAACATTTCCCTCTTTCCCGTTTCTATTCTTTCGCTTTCTTTACCATAGGATTCGTAGCGGACTCATCGAAATCAAGGTAGGTAATTCAAATTGTAGAAAAATAACATCCTTCACTAGTAGAAAGGGTGGTCTTTGGGCACCAAAAAATAGTGCTATAGCATCCCTTATTGACACTAAATTGGTGCCAATATGGGCCCTGGGTACCATGCTCTGACACCATTCCTTAGTGCCCAAATACGACTTTTCCACTAGGGCTTCAACACTCGCACAACTTAATATGTACTAATTTCCACAACCAAGCTCTAGATTTGAGTTCCATAATAAGAGTTCACATTTTTGGCATTTTTTTCCCCTGATTTTTTTCCTATTTTTTATACTTCAAAATGTGAGCACTCTCTACTTCAAACAAGACTGACAACGAGAGTGACACAAAAACTACATACTATTGTTAAAGAGAGCTCATTTTTTGAATATTTTGATGACTTCTCTTAGCAAAAGAAACGTCAAGTTGAAACATGCCTAGAAAGTCTATCTAGGTGTCCCCCGGCCTCGCCGGACCTGGCGGGGTTGGTTTGTAGTTTATGTTTCCCTTTCTTGCAGTAAAAGGGTTCCCTTTACTTGTGTCGAAAGAAAAAAAAAAAAAAAAAAAAAAAACATGCCTAGAAAGTGGACTCTTATTAAAAAAAAACAGAGGGAGTACATTTCATGTTCACTAAAACAAACTGTTGAGTAACTTAGTAGGGCCCCGTACAGATTTTTTAATTTTCTTCTGATTTGTTTGAAACAAATGAAAAGTAATAGTTACTGTAGAGGATGGCATGCTTAGTCCTGGTCTTCCTGGTGCGGCAAACCGATTCCGCAATCAGCCAAATTGGCCTTGCGCTCCGAAGCATCCCCCGCCAACACCAAACACTGTACAAAATTCCACCCACAAATTATTAACAAAATTATTAACAAATTTTACTGTAAGTTAGAAAGAGCCTGGAGCCCACCCACTGTATAAGATTCAGGTTAGAGGTGAATTAATTGTATACCGTACGGTCTTGGAGCGAGTTTTGGTGTCACTAAGACTATTTTGAGGATTACAACCAATGCTTATGTGACATGTGGTAAAATGAATTTTGTGATTATTTTTTGGATACAAAATGTGGCACGATTCTAGTATGGAGGTCCCCGTGATTTGTATGATGAAGAACCCACAATCTTCATTGGGTTTAAGATTTTGTGGAACATTTTTTAGAAGTTTGAACTTCAAAGGACTTCCAAAAAGGTGCACCTTGTGGTGTGCATGTGATGCACCTTGCACCTCTCAAGTCTATAAGAGCATGCCCAGCAGCATCCTTTTTTCACTCACCAACGCATGCAAGTTGGTGTGAGAGAATTAGGAACTTCCCCAGCAACAAACATCAAGCATGCTTAGAATAAAGGTCATCAATTAATTTTAAACTACTACTTTTGTCTCTACTTGAGACAATCATAATGATGGAGAATAAGTTTACTAAAGTTATCTTCATAAAGTGGGAGCATGGTTTTGTCACAGAGTAAGACAAAGTGCTTGATGGGGAAATCACCTCCGCCATATGAACAATATTTGGAGTTGAAATATCAAACTCCAAACTATGAGAGGCATTTTACCAGTCAAAAATAGCGTTGGTGAGTGAAAAAAGGATGCTGCTGGGCATGCTCTAAGTGCTCAAATCTCTCTAAAATCTTACGAATCTCTCAAGTCTGTATTTGTTCAAGTGCCATTCAAGCCTTTCTAAAGTCTCACTGAGATCTCAAGTCTATATTTGTTCAAGTGCCACTCTAAAGTCTCCATAGAGCCTCATTAGTACCGTAAGATCCGACACTCTTAGGAAATGACGATAGCTTTTTGGCTTGTCACATTGATTCTTTCAAATGTCACAATCAATCAGAAGCGAAATGTGGTAGATTACTGAAAATTTGAATTAATTTGTGTCGAAATTGCTATCAGTTTACAGTAATCTTCTTGTCACTTACTTACCATTATTTCTCGAAGTTCCATAATACAAATCGCAGCGGGGGGAGGGGGGGAAGGGTTGTTAACCCTTAAATGTCAAGAGGGCTTGAATGGGTAAAAATTTTGGGGATTTTTTATTCTTTTTACAAAAACGGCTCTACAGTGTACTGCTGGCTAGCACTGTAGCACTGCGGCACTCCTGAACTTCAGCTGCCCCAACCTCAAAACTTGTTCAATTTGATAACTTTGATTGCTTACCAATGATTCCACAATCTCTCAAATGAGGCGAAAATTTGGAATCTAGATCGCTTTTTCAGTAGCTTTCCAACGCAACAAGTCTCGCTTTTTTTGGTTGAAAAAATCAACTTTTTCTTCATTATTCTCTTTTAACTAAGCCCATGGGGCTTACCTTGACGTTTAAGGGTTAAGAGAAGGGGAAACTAGCTCCCTAAGCGTGCAAGGAGTCCCATAGGGCCAAGTTTGATTTCCACTTAGTTCCTAATTTCAAATGAAAACGGTCTCAACTAAGAAAGTGTGGGAGATATCTTCTACTTTCTAGTCCAAGTTATTGTTCTTCTAAAGTGTCAAAATTGCATTCTTTACAACACTTTAAAGGCTAGAACCCTAAAATTCCAATACACCCTGCAGAAATTTTTTCCTATCAAATTTCTTTTTATGTAAGCTCAAAAAGCATGCCACCTATACCATATTGTTCATCACTATTATTTGCATTTTTCCTTTAAAAAACATACTATTTTAGGCATTTTGTAATTACTATGACTGTTACAAGAGAAAAGCTTTTAAATTATTTTAAATTCAATTTTATTTAAATAATTATTAAAAGATCAATGTAAATCAATTTAACAATAAATTTTATTATAGAATATAAAATTTTACAATATATTTTAAAATGTGAGAAATTGATGAAATTTGACTGGGCATATGTAGTATGAACACTTAACCTCTAACCGCCGGCAAGACCAAAAAATGGCTTTCAAATGAATTGAGGATTTTTAAAATAGTAGTTGGATGAAGAAGGAATGATGAATTTCATCCAATCCTTTTTGTGAAGGATTTTCATTGCTCATGCCACTTCTTCAAGATAAATTTAGATCATTCAAGCTATTTTGGATTTTACATGGGTCTCAAGTACAAAAGAGTAGCAAAAACAATTTACCATGTAGTGTATTTTGGATTTTTTTTCGCTTAAACTAAATTTAGGCCATGAAATGAGTTCTATTGCATTTGAGCTTGACTAACAAAATGAAGCTTACTAAGTCTAGTCCCTACCACACTTTGAATTTCTGGAAAACTCTGATAATTGAGTGTTTTATTGGAGTTACAAGTTCAACAAGTATTACTATTGTGTAGCAAAAAACATCTAAATTTAGACACTAATAATTTTCATTTATTGTAATGTTCTTCATTGTAAATTGCACCTTTGGTTAGAAAATTGGAACTTTTGAGTACATTTTGTAATTAATATGAATTTTCTTTACGATCACGTCCAATAATTTCAAATTTTCATCAAAATTTATGAAAAAAATCATGAATTATAGTGGACACATGGTTTCGTCTACTAAAAGTATAAGGTTGAATTTTTATCTTATTTATAGTGGCAAAATTGAGTGTGATATGTGAAGCATGATTCCATGGTCATAGGCCCAGGCATTTAGGGTCTCTTTACACTAGAGGCGAGAAGCTGTGAAGAGAGAAATTTCAGCAGATGGGAGGCTTAGGAACTGAGAAGACGAATTTCTCATTGGCTCAAATTTCTCTCCTCACGACTTCTTGTCTCTAATGTAAAGAGGCCCTTAGTGATTAAACCTTAAAGGTCCAGAGAGTCCATTATGACAAATATTATACACCAATTTTCCATTGTATTCAGCATGGTTTGACACCTCCTATGGGTTTAAGATATAAAAAAATGAAGTTAAAATTCACGTCGACATGATTTTAATGAGCTATTGGGATCTTAATTTGGAATATTCTATTTACAACAAATGTCAAATATACACCAACGTATCTACTATCCCCATAAAGGTTAACCGCCCAACCATGCATATTTTGCATGATGTACGGATTTGAAGTCCCTTTTCTCATCCATCATACACTTTTTGCAATGTGGATTTTTTATTGAAACTTTTATGAGAAGTTCGCTCCGTGCATGTGTGATCCGATTAGAAAGGGGATGATTTGTGAAATTTTCATGCCTCATTTCATGTTGTAGTGTTCCACCCAAAATTTTGAAGATTTTAGCCCAAAAGTGCTCTTGAAAAAGTCAACCACTGAAATTAAGCAACAAAAAAAATCTCCAAAAATCACTACACTTAGAGTATTACATTTCAACCCATCCCAACAAATTTCATTATTAGATTTTCAGTATCTTATTTGTAATCATATTACAAAATAGTGTTAAATTTTAAGTTTGAAATTGAATACACAAATATTAGTGATAGCAATCGCAAATCTAACCGTATGGATAGAATCTAAAATTCATAATGTAAATTTTTTATTCATTCATCCACTTGAAAATATCCCTCTTAATTGATTTTTATAATATATTTTTGAAAAACTGCCAAATTTGGAAAGGGTGAGAACATTTAGGGGTTAAGGGCTAGGATGGTGCCCAAAATGTATGACTGGTTTCTAGGATGAGAAGGTGGGCTATATAAGATATATAGATGTTATGGAGCAGAGTGATAAGGTAGGCTGTAACTGACTACTGAAGTGGAAAACTTAGTGGCGATCCTTTTTGAAGGTCTCGCTTGTGGGTCTTCCTTGGGCCACCATTTGTGGTGGTTTTCTCTGCGCTTGCAATGATGCCTGGCCTGCCTGACTGACTGCATGTTGCTCATGGCAGGGCCTGTCTCTGTTTCAGTTCTGCTGTAAGCTAACTACACCTAAAAGTTCGTGGGTTTTGTAAAATAATATGCCCCATGCCTCGAGGGCCTAAGAGCATCTCCACTCGTACGGGATAATTTCCATCGCATTAACCCCTAAGAGCTCAAACGACCATTTTCTAATCGCTGCCCGAATTTAACGGGCTGCTCGGAATAAAAAATAAAAAATACCTTAAAATACTACATCAAGTCTACTTTACAACCCAATTTAAATTATGGCAATCGGAGTTAAACTCCACCCGGGAGAATTTTTCAAAGTAGATCACCTCAACATTGTCTTAGTGTTACAAAATTTTCTATTTGGGGAAAGTAATGATGATCCTTCCATCATTTCAATAGATAGCAAGACTTCCAAGATTACAATAGATAGCCCAACTTTAACCAATCATACTAAAATTTGAACTCTAAATTTGAAAATTATAATTTATACAAATTTTCATAGGTTAATGCTTTTAAATTCATTAAAAAATGATCTAAAGTTATTTTTGGAAGTTTGATCGTAGAGGAGATGATACTCTACATTTTGTCTATTGAACCAAACTTCATCAAACATATGGAAGGCACATATTATAACACATCTATGTTTTGTCCAATACCCCTCGGGCTTTTAGGGGTTAAACTTCATCATTAAGTTATTAGGGGCCACTTATTTTAGAGCAAGCCAACTCCAGTCGTAATCCTACCTTATAGCTTGAAAATAGATGACATTAGAATTGTTGTTGAAATAGGGTCATTAACGTCATAGCATATTAGAGCATAGTGAGGGAGTACCCTATTGAATGTGGTCCTTACTTCACTTCAAAATAGAAAGGAATATTATATAGCATGAATCCTACAATTCATAGTATGCAAACGGAATTCCTTCATGAGTTAAAAAAGAAAATCCAACTGCAAATTCCATTGAACTTCTTTTTGGAAAAGGGTACTCCCTTTCTCGTTCTTATTTGCTATGCTTACCCTCTAGTATCACAAAGTTGCATAATCTTTTCTTTTATATAGTAATCAAGACTTTGATTGAAATAAGTTGAAGTTGATCTTACCATCTAAAGTAGAAAGGTACTTAAAGTGTTCTTTTAAGTCAAATTATGCTATGTTCAAGTATGTGTTGGTTCCAATGTTTGTGATTCAATGTTAGTAGAAAGATAATTTGGACCAAAATTTAATGTACTTCGTTGAATCAAAGTTTTTGGAAGATTTCAAATGATTATTCTAAGTATCTTTCAAGTTAAAATGCAGAAGTGATTTAAAAACATTTCTATTCTAAAAGATACATTGCAAAATCTAACGTCACTTTATGTGTTAATTCATTATAGAAGATGTTTTTAGGGTAAGGGAAATTTTTTCAAGGATCCTACTTTGATGCACTCATTTTCTTGTGTATCATAGTTGCTTATTAGAATACAATACGAAGAGCAACAAGCATGAAAATAGAAAAAAAAAAAAAAAAACGCTTCAACTACAACTTAGATTTGCTTAGATTTTCATTTTAAAATGAATGTCGCGTTTAGAAATTATTGGAATTGGGTACACTATCAGAACTAAGTACTCCTAACTTAACCCCTATGTGCCCAATCAACCATATTATGCTTGATTTTTGGTCAAACGCCCAAAAAATCAAGTGCTTTAGCTTTATTGTAGTTGGTGTTTCCATTAAATGTTTAAATTAAGTTATAATACATCTTTTGACCGTTGGGACAGGAAAATAGACTTGATTTGAAGATTTTCTACCGTCAAGAAATTTGAAATTTGAATGTTCAAAATACAAAGGGCTTTCTAAGGAAGCTCCAATCATAGGACTCTTTTAATTTCTTCACTTTCATATTTTTACTACTGTGAATATAAAATTTATTTACCTAAATACAATTTTTGATTTTAAATTTGAAAAAAAATATTTCATTTGAATTTTCATCTTGCTTACATAATAAAATTTGTTAATATTTAAAATATCTTCCAATTATGTTGAAATTTTTGTCATACCTTCATAATATTGAATAATATCTATGAAAAACTACAAATTAAGCAATGTGATATTTCAAGTAATTATGCAAACTGTAGTGCTTTGACTTTTACAAAAGAGGTGAGGATCTTTAGGGATTAACTCTTAACTGCCCAGGAGTCCATTTTTTGGACGATGTACAAATTTCATCCAATTATTTCCATACGCCATGCACTTTTTGCAATCTGGATTTTTTACTATAGATTTTATGGGAAGTTAAATTCATGCATGTGTTATCCGATTATAAAGCGGATGATTTGTGAAAATTTTATTCCTCATTTCTTGTTGCATTGATTCACCACAAATTTCTAAAATCATAGTTCAAAATAGTTCAAAAGTGCTCTTGAAAATGTCAAATCATAGAATTAAGCAACCAAGAAATCTCCAAAAATTACAACGCTTAGAGTACCGTATTACACTGCAATCCATTGTAACAAATTTCATCTAGAAACTGTTAATATTTTGTTCGTAATCAAATTACAAAATAATTTTGAGTTTTAAGTTTCATAATTTATACAAAAATATTGGTGATGACAATCATAGATCTAATTGCATGAATAGAATCTAAACTTCACAATGTACAACTTTTGTTCCTACATCAAGTTCAAAATTTCCCTCTCAGTTGCATTTTATTATGCATCTTTCCAAAACTGCCCAATCTAGAGAGGGTTGTGGGCATTTAGGGGTTAAAGCATTACCCACTCAAAACACTTGTTTCATTAAAAGTGCACATAGCTATGTGCTCTTCTTTTTTTTAGTGGTATGTGCATTGCATTTCTTTTTATTATAAAGGGGAAGGGGGTGGGAATAAACCCACTCTTCTTTAAAATTCGCGCTACATATTTTTTAATTTTCAAAAGGGGGGTGGGAACATACCCACCCCCCTCTAAAGTTTGCACTACATTTTTTTAATTTTAAAGGGAGGAGGGTGGGAACATACCCACCCCCATTAAAATTCGCATTACATTTTTTTAAATTTAATTTACATTCAATTTTGGCACTTTATAGGTAAAATATGACTACACCTTTTTCAAGCGTAAAAAAATTCAGCATGACTAACACCCAATTCCTTAATTTTGCACTTGGCCAAGTGCACTCATTCATAAGCAAACTTGGCTTTAAAAAAATTTGTCTAAAAAAATCTGTAAAAAACAGGGATAATTGTCTTTCTACAATCTCTTCATTGTAAAGAAACAATTATTTATTTTATTTTTTATCCTTATCTTTATCTTTTATCTTTTTCTTTTATCTTGTTTTTTCTCCTTGTCTTCTTTCTTGTCTTCCTCTTGTCTTCCTTCTTCTTTTTCTTCTAGTCTTCCACTTGTCTTCCTATTTTTTCTTCACCTTGCCATATTTGGAGTTTAACTATAATTTAAAAATAAAAATAAAAATCAGGGAGCATGTTGAATCTAAAACAGGCCCGGAAGAAAAAAAAAATAAATAAATAAATAAATAAATAAAATTGTTTTTTCCGGTTTAGGGTGAGGGAGGGAAAATGAGGGAGGGTTTGTAAAGGAGAGAGGGGAAAAAAAGGAAAGGAGAGGAGGGAAGGAGAGTGGATCAAAAAAAGAGTAGAGTCCGCGCCCGCGGACCCTCCCTGCCCGGAAAACCGGGGGGAAAAAAAAAACTTTTTTTTTTTTTGGTTTTTTTTTTTCTTCCAGGCCTGTATTGGATTCAGCCTGCTCCCTAATTTTTATTTTTATTTTTTAAATTATCGTTTAAACTCCAAAAATGGCAAGGTGAAGAAAAAAAAAAGGATGACAAGTGGAAGACTCTCGGGAAGACTAGAAGAAAAAGAAGAAGGAAGACAAGAAAGAAGACAAGGAAAAAAAAACAAGATAAAAGAAAAGAAAAGATAAAGATAAAAGAAAAGATAAAGATAAGGATGAGAAGTAAATTAAATAATTGTTTCTTTACAGCGTAAGGGATTGTAGAGAGACAAAAATCCCTGTTTTTAAGAGATTTTTTCAAGCAATTTTTTTAATGCGCTTGGGGGCCAAGTGCATGATTATATGGCCAAGTGCAAAATTAGCGAATTGGGTGTTAATGTGCACTTTTAATATGGCATATGCATGTTTTGGTTTTTTCACACATTTTGAAAAATTTCAGCATGTGCACTTTTTATATGGCATGTGCATGTTTTGGTTTTTTCAATCTTTTATTCTAGATTCACCCCGTCATTCAAACAGAGGAAAAACTAAAAAATAGTCTCGGAGATCACTTTTTGATGATCTATTTTGGAGCAATATATATTTTTAAATCAATCAATTAAGATAATAAATTACATGTTTTGTTTCATTTTGGTTTACAATAGGAAAAAACAATGCTTGGCGTTTTTACATTTAGCTTGAATGTTTTTCAAATTTGTAATCTTTGAAAAGGCCCCGAAAGCGCATAAATGGTCCCTTACCCACCAAATACATGTACAACTAGTAACTCATGAGGTAACTTTTATTTTGGTAACACAACCTTATAAAGACAACTTAAAATATATGATTTAAAGTTTTTTAAAGGATGAATTTGGTTGGATGAACCTATATCCACATAAAGAGCTTTTGAATTGTTCTATTTTTTATAAATGAAAATGAAAGTTACAAAGAGTTTGGTTTGGCATAGAATCTTTCACATGAAATGACACGTGGAGGTAAGTTTTTTAAAAGATGAAACTTCACCTTTAGGAAGGATCAAAGAGTGTATGCTTTTGAAATTTAAGCATTATGATCTTGCATTAATTGAAGATTTTCCATCCTCAAAATTTTTAAGAACACATAGCCAAACAAATTAAGTCAATAGATCTAGTAAAGAAATAAAATAAGGATAATATCTTAATATTTCTTTTAGAGAAAAGTATTTTGAGACCTGCAAAACACCACAAAGCTTTAGAGGTTATTTTTATTGGCTCTATCTCTTTAGACATAAACTACCCAACAATTTTACTCCTTTAGAGTCCAATTCCTATTCAACACCCTTTTCACACTACCCACTAATGGATGAACCAAAATATACCTTTTCACACAAGCCAAAAAAAACTTAATTTGCCAGAAATGCACTATTCAAATACAAAAACAAATAGTATATATTAGAGTTATCTGAAAATGAAAGAGGATTATGAGTGGAGTTTAAGTGGACCCTAGTCCCTATATTTACAATTTCTAACAAACATTGATTGTTCATAAATAGTCCGTTGGTCAGCTCTCTTCCATAGGCTTGGAGAAACATGTGGGAACTTTCTTTTAGCATTGGGGAGGTCACGAGTTCCATATCTCATGGCGTGTGTTTAAATTTAGAAAATTTGCTACACTTTGCTAATACCTACCGAACTTGTAACTACAATAAAACACTCAATTTTCAAAATTTTCCAAAAGTTCATAGTGGAGTAGTAACTAGACTTGGCAAGCTTCATTTTGTTAGTTAAGCTCAAATGCAATGGAACTCATTTTCGTGGCCTAAATTTAGTTTAAGAAGAACAAGTAAAAAATTCAAAATACACTACACGGCAAACCGTTTTTACGACTCTTTTTGTAGTTCGGACCCCATGTAAAATTTAAAAATAGCTTGAAGAGATGGCATCACCAAGCAAAAGCCCTTCACAAGGAGAATTGGATGGAAATCATCCATACATCAGTTGGAATTGAATAGTTGAGTTCATTCATAAACCATTTTTTGGTCTCTTCGGCATTCAGGGGTTAAGGTCTTGCTTTATACTATTCTCCAACTCATCATAGACTAGTTCTGTAGTCTTTCAAAACAAGTATGAGGTGAGTTCAACAAGAGTTTTGAATTCACTTTGAGATACTATTTTCTGTTAACTCTACTACCATAGTACCATAGTTTGGTAGCCACCCCACAAAAAAATATTTAATATTTTTTGAAAAATATGTGTTGTTTCTCAAAAAATGAATTTTTTAATTTATTTTTGTTTTCGAGCAAAAAATGATTAAAAATGCCCCCAAATGACCCAAAATAGCTTAGAAATAGAATAATAGAGATGAAATAATTTATCCTTTTTCTTTTTTTTACTCATAATTTGTTAGTGTTTACGTTTTTTATTTTTTGAATTATTTTTTGGCGACCCAGCTATGGTACTACAGTATCTATACACATTTTTAGAAGATTTAGTTAATTTTAAAACTTGTTCAAAGAAAATTTGGACCGTCGGAGCCTTGTGGTTATACCGCTCATGTTTTTGACGCACATGAAAGAGAATTCTTCGATAAACGAGCATTATCTGACAATCCACGCGGAGTGAAAACTTTCCACGAGAGTTTGGTCAAGCTCATTGATGATTCTGAATACAAAGTTTTGTGTTGCATGTTTCCAAGGCCACTCAAGATGGTTGCAATTCCAAGACACATGCACGATAATTGGAAGAAAAAAAAAATCAACATATCACCCTTCTCTTTTCCCTTTTTTCCTCTGTGCTTCATGATCAAGAGAGTCCAGTGATATCTGACAAACTAAAGCATCTGAAACTGGATTATGATAAACCCCTTTTATAGAGAATTAGGTTCATTTTGTACTAACCCTCTCCAATGAAGTTATTATTATTAATAACTGAACTCGAAGGATTAATTGAATTGTGCTGAAATTTGAGTTTAATTTTTTTGCATCAGGGATCACACACATTAGCAGTAGAATCAAATATTATCATCCGGCTGTGATTTGTCAAAGACAAAAGGATCTCCAAAGATTTAGCTATTATTGAGCCCTCAAGAGTCATTAGTGTAGAAACGAAAGAAAATCGCTGAAACTTAGGTACCAGGTTTGTATATTTTTAGTCTGACAATATTTTGATTCTTCCACGTGTCGCGTAGGCATGGGTTGTAACCCACAAAAGAGTCTATGTGGCACCAAAATGATTAAATTTATTTGTACGCATGTGCTGTGTGGGTACAGTATGTCTTCTTTTTCGTGGAGGTACAACATAATATTTGGGTGTTGCGTAAATTAACTGGCATATGTCCGTGTCAATATTCCAATTCATGTGAAGGTCGGTGGTCCTTGGAAATTGAACCTTGACGTTATTGATTGGGGTCAGGCGATACGGCCAAATGCAAATTGGAAATCCAAGCCTCTAATTGTACTTTTGTTTTGGTACTGTCCTGTTGGCATTTGCTCGTGACAGTTGATTCTTTGCCAAACAATTAGAACATGGATAGAAACTCCGGTCCTCTGTCAAGGCCGGCGTGAATAAAGTGTCTGTTCGTAATGTTAACCCCTACAAAACCACAACTATGTTTTTCTTCAAACTTGCCAAAGCTGCCTAAAAGTTCTTCTTCTTATAAAAAGACAAATAGTTTTTTATCGAATACTTTTTTGACCGATTCAATAGTATGATATTTCAACCAACTTGAATTTATTAGCACTTGCAAATTTCAACCATTCAAGATTCTTCAAAAATAAGATTATAAGCTACAAAGTTGGTTGTGCTTTATTTTTGGTCCGCTGCCTGAGTTTGAAACTTTTCAAAAATGCCGAAAATTCAAAGTTTAGTCTCGGATTTGGTAAAATGAATTTGGCGGTTGTGTATATAAAGGGTGTTAGCTCATTGTGTACAAAAATTCAAATGCATAGTTCATTGTATGAAAATTTTCAAGAGTTGCCTGCAATTAGGTTTTTCACTTTTGCATGATTGTATCTTTTAATCTATACATCACCTATGTACGCAAATTACCATCACATCTTTTTTACAAAGAGTAGAATCACCACAAAATATTTCAAAAATTGAAAATCAATATTCATTCCTCACTAAGCTGACCGAACTTGGATAATCAGCCTTGGTCCTTTAGAGGTTAATGACCCAATGCCCACCGGACAAAGGGCAATTGGAACATTTCTAAAATGAATGCAACACCGGGATTTCCTAGGAGGTCATCCATCCCAGTACTATTGAGCCCAAAGGTGCTTAACGTCAGAGTTCTGATGGGATGTGGTGTTGTAGCCTTGGTATGACCGCATCACTAAACAATAAGAGCACATATATCTCTAGAATACCCTTAATCCTTTAGTGCTCAAGTCACAACTTTGTGGTCTCTGATGTGTTCAAAACGCAAATAATGGAAAATCCGCAAAGAATTGGATTTTGAATTGTGAACTTCAAATTTCGAGACTTATAGTACACATCTTCTAAAAAAATAAAATTTCAATTTGGAGTTGTGCAACTATCAAAATAAATATGAAAAAAATACAAAATTACTCCAAATAGTTTAAAATACACTAAATACTTACAAATACAACACATGCTCTATGCGCTATTTCTTGTGTTTGAAAGTTGGTTATCTTGTAATCTTTACAATATTGTCCAATTACAAATTACAAA
Organism: Pohlia nutans; assembly: GCA_022496805.1. Taxonomy (NCBI): domain Eukaryota; kingdom Viridiplantae; phylum Streptophyta; class Bryopsida; order Bryales; family Mniaceae; genus Pohlia; species Pohlia nutans. The sequence continues at coordinate 20,489,684 of CM040102.1, read as the reverse complement.
TTTGGGCCTTTAGAGATTAATTTTCTCACGGAAGGAATTATTTTTGCATGTTGCTTCACAGATTTTCCTTAAGCGTCCACATTGTAGTTACATGGTCAAACCTCATCAATTCCTCACATTTTGAAGCATATTATATTTTTATGGTATTTTTCTCATGTAATTTATCACTAAACCCATTTACCCTTGTTTTATACATAATCGTGTAAAGAAAAATATTTCATTTATTGAACCTTTATTTTTTGAAAATAAATAAATATTTTAGTCAAATGCGTTGACTCCAACCCTCCACCTAGGATAAACTAGCCAATTGATTTTTTTATTTTTTTTATTTTTTTGTTATTAGAGAGACACACCCTGTAATGTAGCCAGGTAAGGTGAAAATGGAAATAATCATCCATATATAGATGTCCATCCATAAAAAAAATAAATTATAGGCACTTTCATCCAAATAGTGACAACTTCATTAATTTTTTGAGAAGATTTTGGAGATTTCTCCCACATTTTTACTCATTTTTTCTAGTGAAAAGGTAAAGTAGCCACTCCTAAAATCAGGTAAGATTTTGGCGAAAATTTGCGATTTCTCTTGGGCTGCGGCAAGTTAGGGTTATGGAGTACTGGAGTAAGCTTATGCTGATATAGATACAGTAACTAGAAGTAGCAGCCGGCAATACAGTACCATAATGAGATTACATGGGATTGTGGCCATGAAAAGCTTCTGTTGTACTCCCTCTGTTCCGAAATAAAAAAGCACGTGGGAACATATTTTTTTGTTCCCTAATAAAATGACCGTTTGTTTATTCCGCTCGCCTCTTCTGCCTATGCTTACGTCATTGAGCGGGCTATAAGGTAGAGGGCTCTAAACCCACCACAATTCTAAACCCGCACTCAAGGATGAACATTTTGAAATTTTGGATGTACCCATGGTGAAGGGCACCACTTTAGAACCCATGTCAATTCACCTTCAGAAATTCATAATTAATTACAGGAACATCCAAATTTTTTGATTCAGAGTATGTTGGTCTTTGCTTGGATTAGTTTTTCGGTGAAAAATCATGCTCGGTTCTCTCTGTGTCCTCTTAAATTCACAGCCCTTATAGTGGCGGGTTTAGAGCCTCCTACCTTACATTGCATTAATAAACCAATGACACCATCGTTCACCCAATCGATTTCTTTATGTATTTGTAATCTCACAAGGGCATTTATTTCGAAACTAAGGGAGTAGGAAGTAACAATTCAAACAACCGCATATAATGTGGAAGTTCCTAACACCATCCATTTAATTTGAACATCTTAGAGGACATACCAAGTACATCACAAATTTTTGAGGGAAAATCTTGGTGGAGTTGAATCCAAGTGAAAACATTTTATAATTTTTTTGATAAAATTTGCAATATTCATGAAATTTCAAAGTAATTCTACTTGAAAATACAAAACCGCCCCAAGGTGGGGACTATGAGCAACCAAAAATGCTCTATGAGATTTCATTCAAAATTGGCCTATTGTTGATAGAGAAGTAAAGGAGTGAGAGGAGAGGAGAAGAGAGGAAGAGAGAATGAGGGAGAGGAGAGGAAGAGGGATTGGGTGCGCGGCCCTCATCAGTCTGAAAATATAATTTTTAATTTTTAATTTTATTTATTTATTTATTTTCCTCTACCACCGTTTAGGATTCAACCGCTGGCAGCTGAACCCTAAAATTTTAAAATTTTTAATTCTCTTTTTAGGGTTCATGAGCCCTAAACAAAAAAGAAGATGAAAACCAATATACATATATATATATATATATATATATATGTAATTTATTTTGGTTTTTTATTGTCAGTGCGGATATGGGGTTTGCAGCTATCACAAGAACAATGAAGAAAAATAGAAGAAAAGAAAAAGAAGACAAGATTGAAGACAAGAAAGAAACAATATTAAAAAAAGAGATAAAGAAAGTATTTTTAAAAAATTAAAAAATATAAAGATAATAATAAATCATAAATAAAAGATTTTTTGTTTACAATGTAAGTGATTTAAAGAACATTTTACACAAATTTATTGTTTACAATGTAAGTGAGTTTTTTTTTTAAATGACAAAAATGAAAAAATCATTGTGTTTTAAAGAAATTTTTACACAAATTTTTTAAGCAAGATTTGCTAGTGAAATGAACGCACTTGGCTAAGTGCATAAATAGTGAATTGCGTGTTAAAAGCACCCATAACCAACAATGCATCCAAAACCAGTATGTAGACTGATCCATAATGGTTAGTTACAACCAAACTCAATATAAACTTGAGTAGAAATTTTTGTTAACTAATCAACATCTTGCACTATTACTTATATTAGTTAATTCCAAGAAGCAAAAATTCATTTTTATGAATGAAATTATGGAAAAATTGCATGTTTCATGATTTCTATTTTTCTATAAAGAAAAAAAAAAACTATTTTCCTTCTATTCCTAACACACATAGGCTATAAAGCTTAAGTTATTGGTTCTAGATGCTTCTACCTTTGTGATATTCATAATTTTGTTGATATTTGCATCAAATGTGAGACACATTGAGCACAAACACTAGTAGAAAAGGTGGCGCTACCCAGGGAGATGTTCATGCAACTAAATCACTATGCATGCGTGGAATTGGGCACTACTTGCCTGGGCATCTCCTTCAACAGTGGCACCTTTTCTATTACATTGAACTGCGTATTTAGTGTCCGAGGAGATTTGATGTTATTTACCACAATTCGTTCAAAGGTGAAGAGAAATAGTGTCCTATGACACTACATAGGAGTTTTCCACTTGTCATTCCCACTTTCATTGAGGATGCCATGTTCTTTTCAAGTAATGAGAGCGATATGAGGTGGCATGTCATATTTATTATAATGTTGCAGTATGTCATTGGAATGCTACATTCATTTATTTTCTCCTGAAGACATTATATTTCCCTAAAATTAAACAGTGTCTCTATTTAAGAAATAATGTCCCAATACACTAAATATGCCATTCAATATAGTAAAATTGTGTGACACCTTGACTCAGTAAGTCAATCCTTAACTGCACGAGTGTTCATTTTTTGATCAATGTAAGGATTTCATCCATGTTTTTTCATCCGTCATGCACTTTTTGCAGTGTGGAGTTCTTACTATAGATTGTATGGGGAGTTAGCTTCATGCATGTGTGATTTGATTAAAAAGGGGAGGATTTGTGAAATTGTTATGCCCCATTTCATATTGTAGTGAGTCATCCAAAATTTCAAAGATTTTAGTGTGTAAACATGCTCTTTAAAAAGTCCACTCATAAAATGAAGCAACCAAAAAATCTCCAAAAACCAATACATTTCAACCAGTCACAACAAATTTCATCTACAGATTTTCAATATCTTTTTCGTAATTGAATTGCAAAAGAATTTTGAGTTTTGAGTTTCAAATTTTATAAAAAAATATTGGTGATAGCAATCATAGATCTAACCGTATGGATAGAATCAAAAATTCATAATGTACAGCTTTTATTTATACATCGAATTCACAATATCCCTCTTAAGGTAGCATGTCCTAAAACCACCACCTCCCCCAATTATGACATGTAGAGTTTCTTAGGGCCACCACAATTGAGACTCAAAACCACCAATTTCACGATTCAAGTAGACCAATGGCATGCCAAGCATTGCGAAGAAATAATTGGTGGTTTTGGGTTCACTCATGAGCGGATCTAAGAACAACAAAGTGTGAACTTAGGAAATTGGTATGTGATGTATGAGTCACATGTTACTTTTCACTTTGGAATTGTGTATAAAATTGACAAATGCAAAGTAGATGTTGCAAATTTTTGCAATCCTCATCAAAACCTATTTCGAATGTAGTCATAAAATTTTCAAAATTATCAATGCTAAAAATAGGCTAGATTACTTAAGTTGGTGGTTTTAGAACAATCAACCATAGTTGCATTTTATAATGCATCTTTGCAAAACTGCTGAATTTGGAGAGGGCTCTAGGCATGTAGGGGTTAACACATAATTCCCACAAATTTGCTGACATTGGCATGAAATGTGAAACACAGGGAGCATAAATTATGTGTATGATTGGACAAGATAGATCCACTAAGGAGAACATATTAATTAACACAGGCAGTTGTGCTGTTGTCTTGCTAGCTAGGTACAGATTTTGAAAGCAAGGTGAAGTTAATGAGAGCTTGAATCATGGAGGCAAACTGCCAAACAGTCTGTCTTGATTTAGCAGGTTAGTTTGGATGTTGTAGAAGCAGTGCATCCAATTCCAGAAAGCCAAGAATGTAGGACCCAACTGATCATTTGCTTAGCATATACCTCATGCCACGCCCGCATGTAAGCTAATTACACCGCCCATGTGCATGCTGTTTGGTTATACATACCGCTAACCTTTTTCCATTGGTTAACCCCTAAATGCCCAGGTGGGTCCCACCAAAACTGCCTCAATTTGGACATTTTTGTTGATGATTTCTGAATGCTTTTCAAAACCTACTTTTCATATTCCAACTCTAGGATCTTGTATTCCTAGGCCTTATAAACCATTCCTCAAAATTTCAAAACATTTGACAGTTCGGATGTTGAGATAGCAAATGAAGTTGAAATTTTAAAATTTAAGGGCCTTGCTTTTTACGGTCTCTCAAACCAAAAAAAAAAAAAAAAAAGTTGAAATGAAGTGTCATTTGTGACCATTCTCAAGATGTTGTAGTTAATCCTTAAACAACATTTTAGGTCCTTGGTGGGTAGTTCGAGGTTATCTAAAAGAATATGGAATATATATTTTGGCCGGGCATGGGTGCATGATTAATCACAATAAAGAAACAAGCACACGAGATATCAATTGGGAACTTGGACAAGAATCAAATGATCCTTCAGTACCTTTGATCTAAACATTCCGAACAAGCATGAGAGATTTTGTTGTTGCAACTAAGCACATCAAATGCTTCACCTTGTTGTGCATCCAATGATTCAATTTTGTGAGAAGGAGCTGAATAGTGCTTCCACTAGAAGCAAGATTCCTTGGAAATCAAGCCCGTGAGGCTTGGAAAAAATTGTTAAGGTTTAACAAGATGCATGACTCGATCTGACAAAATATACAATCCATTAGCATTTTTGAAGACTTTGTAATGGGTAGGGGTAATAGAAGGGAAGCAAGAGAGTTTGGCTAGATTAGATTATCCCTTCAACTCGCTTCCAATGAGAAGAGCCCACAACTCGTTGACCCTTTTGACTCAAAAAGCAAAAAATGTCCAATCTAGACATGTGTACTAAAATGACTCCCAAACATTCATAACAACATGGATTGACATGAAAAGTTTACCATGATAACTAGACTTCAAGGGAAGTCCAACCCAATAATTTTTATTAAAAAGGGACATGGGAGGAAGGAGATACAAGCCCCCAAAGTTGCAGCCATCAAAATGAACAAATCACTGTTAAAAAAAAAAGATACATACTTTCAAATGATCACCAAAAATTCAATACATGTGGAATTGATCTGATATTTTTACCACACATTCCATACATCATGCGGGGAGGTTTTGCAAAATTTCATCAAAATTGGACACTTTTTGCAAAATTTACATCTCTTTAAAGGTGAATGTATCCCAAAAACGTCCAAAATATGAACATCAGGACGGTTAGGGGTTAAAGTCATGAAGCAACCCATTAAGAATGGATGAAGTAAAATGTATTTTTGTAAAATTGGAGGACAAAAAAGATGACCTTAAGGTTATGTGTGGTGTTCAGCTAAACATAAATTTTCCATCAATTAAGGAACAAAGTTAGTCAACGACTCCAAGGTTAACCGGAAAATGTTACACATTTCCAAAATACATTAAAAATTCAACGTGAGGGACATCATGCGGTGACATTTAAAGAGGTAAAAAACTCTCATTTTGAAATGGAACAAAAGTTTAACCCCTAAACGTTTTAGCGTTCGGAAACTAAATCACGAACAGATTCAAAGCCTTGTAACTTTCTCGTACAATCTAGGATAACTTTCATTCAAGTCACCATAGCAAGTTTATGAAATTCTTTGCCAATTAAAGTAAATATCTTGTAATGGGGAGATGTTGATAATATTGAAGAGGCCTGCAAATGCAAGTATGACAAATTTGTTGGGTAGATTTAATGCTTGCAGTGGTCCTCTCATGTAGACCTCATATACATTTGAGCCAAGCTAATATCTATTTTTGAGGCTACTTCTACTTGTGCAAATGATAGGTACATTTAGGGCTTTGAGCATGGCCACCTATGCCCTTAGTGAGTCTCTCACACTCCAGAAGTAAATGAAAAGTAAATGAAATCGGGCCTTCAAATCACTATTGAGTTGACTGTATCCTCCCATTCTATTTGTGATTGGTCTATTGACTATTTGATGTGCACTTTTGATATGTGAGAGCAAGCCCAACAGTTCCAGAGAAAAAAAATGCCCGCCAAACATCAATTTGAAGGCCATTTTTAATATGGAGGAATGTAATACAAGAAGTACCGCAACAACATTCCTGGAGCGAATACCAAGGCAACTTATGAAACGAAGATTTTATGAAAGTAACTTAACCCTTAAACGTCAAGGTAAACCCCATGGGCTTATTTAAAAGAGAATAATCAAGAAAAAAGTTGATTTTCTCAACCAAATCAAGCGAGGATTGGTGCGTTGGAAAGCTATTGAAAAAGCGATCAAGATTCCAAATTTTCGCCTCATTTGAGAGATTGTGGAATCATTGGTAAGCAATCAAAGTTATCAAATTGAACAAGTTTTGAGGTTGGGGCAACTGAAGTTCAGCAGTGCCGCAATGCTACAGTGCTAGCCAGCAGTGCACTACAGAGCCGTTTTTGCGAATTTATTATTATTATTATTATTATTATTTTAAAAAAAATCCCCAAAAATTTAGATGCCTTCCAGACTGCCCCATCCAAGCCCTCTTGGCGTTTAACTGTAAATCACAATTGTCAAAGAAAACAAGTAAAAGCGGTCACTTAGTTTTTGGACAAGGTGTGTGTGTGTTGCTGAGAGGAGCCGGGCTTCAGGGGTGGAAAGGACAAGGAGCCAACTGCCTGCCTGTGGAGAATACAAACTGTTGGGAAAAGAATATCCCCACTCACCCTACAACATGACATGACATGGACTACATGGACTGCATGTGCCTGCACGCCACGCCAGGGCAGGGCAGGGCAGGGCAGCTCAGGGAGGGTGTGGGGCAGCCAATAAACCTTGTGAGTAAAACGCACCCTGGAACGTCAATAGCCAGGTAAAGAAAAACAAACATGATTGGATAGAATCATCCGTTTTTACCATAGCATACTACAGTAGAGCAATCAATGGGAGTCTGAAACATCCTTTTGTAATGGGACCACAATTTAGTTACAATTAGAAACTAAGTTTACGTGAACCACAGTTTAGTTACAATTAGAAACTAATTACGTGAATCACAAGGTAATCACAAAATTCATAGAATATAAATGGTATTTCTTCATTTATTTGAAAAGTGAATCTTAGTGAAGATTCTCTTTTGATTCAATTTTCAATAGGGTGCTCCATCGCACTGCTCTATTATGCTATGATCCTCATTCTTAAAATTATCTATTATCATATTAGAAGGCACTTTCATTTGAATAGTGACAATTATTAGTATTTTCTTTGAATTTTTTTGGCGATTTCATTCACCATTTGAACCCATCATTCTTAACATTCTTAAGCCCTTGTTGGACCACAACCTTTCCACTATAGAGAAACTACGAACAACATAATGCAACTCTCCAACCCTCGATGCTTAGCCTAACTGAAGTTAAAGAAAATGCTTCGCGATTCTTCTGATCCCTTGACAAATGTTAATTTGAAGGTGCATCAATGAGCCTTTAAAGAACTCTATAAAATTTTATTTTTCTTTTCTAGTGTAAAATAGCCACACCCAAAATCAGGTAAGATTTTGGTGAGAATTGACCAAATTTGTTTTAGGCTAGTGGGTAAGTTATGAAACGGAGAGATCATGAGCACGGCAGGTAGGCTCCGTGCACTGCAGACGCCTTGCCTGGACGTAGTGGCCATAAGGTGGTTACCCCATTCCCAACTGGCTCCTTTTACCAACAACTAGGGGCATTATCCGCAATCAATGCTGTAATGGTGTTGGTTGTAGCATGAGTTACAGTTGGTAATGGGTTCTCTCTTGTTGGTTTTAGTATATGTAAGTGTGGTTATGGATTTGTTGTTGTTGGTTCAAGCATCTTTAGTGTGTGCAATACAAATCTCCTTTAGACAGAAAGAGGTGTACATATATGACGTAAATGGGATGTGTCATACTTCAACTTTGAAAATTTGTAACTAATTCATTCTTCATTCAAAAATTGTGTTTCAACTTGTGCTAGAATCTATTTCTTCTTGCCTACCTCTAAAAAATAATAATTCTAAATAATATCAATGCCTCATATGCGTATTTCTTATTCAGTTGGGAATGGGGTAACCACCTTAGTGGGAGCCCCTTCCGAGGCCACAACCAAGTTAAGTGGACCTGGTGAAGCTACTTTCAACTGAAAGTAACTTACATACCGGTATTTCAAAAGTTTACGGCTTCAGTTCTCTACTTCTCTCCCTTCATAGCATTCCCACCCATGCACACTAGGACTAGGACTAACTCGCTGAAATTATTTATTAACATTTGAAGGGTCCTTGCACTCACACTCCCCCACCCTTGCATATCAAAAGTGCGCATCAAATAATCAATGGACCAATCACAAGTAGAATGTGAGGATATAGTCAATTAAATAGTGATTTGAAGGCCCAATTTCTAACATGTTAGGATTCAAAATCAATAAGCATTTTGAAAGAACCCTTGGCACTTTTCATTTACTTATGGAGTGTGAGAGACTCTGTGAGGGCATGGGTGGCCATGATCTCAGTCCGTTGGTTGAGTCATGGCCCATTCACATCAGTCACCCAATGTGAGTGCAATACAGAATTTACGTTTGTCAAGTAAGTTTTTGGTAGCTATGTTGGGATCCTCTAAATAAAATAAAATAAATAAAAAAATAAAAACACAACAAAACCTGACGCATGCAAGAAGCTACTTCAAAGTATTTTGGGTGTTGTAAGAAATTTACTCTCCACCAACGCACATGCATTGGCCAAAAGCAGGAGGAGAAAAGGCTCTGACACTGCAAAAAATTGTATATTATTTTCAAATTTTACCTTGCAGCAGTCCTGGAATGCAACGCAAAAAAGGAGCATGGCTCTGCTTGCAGCACTGTAATATTGTTGCACATTGCTTTAACAATAGTTGCAGCTAGAAAAGACTTTGAATATTTTTTGATTGTCGATTTTACCTTCCTCCATTTCGGGAACGTAGATGTAAGCGCGGCAGGGGCTTGGTGTGAATGGGCCATCAGTCAGTCTGTAAGTTACTACAGTAGTAGTGGTATAAGTTACTACAATAGTACACTAAATAGGTAGATTAGTGTTAAATACACTAATTTACGTAAACATGTTGTAAGTTTTTACTGTTGACCAATTTTTTGCCCTCTATATTGGTCAAGATGGGGATCTTTCAATAGTATTGGAATCAATGTCTTAGGTAATTTTTTTATCGAGAGTAAAAATCTATAATATTTTCAAATCTTATAATTATCTAACACTAATCTACCTATTTAGTGTAAGGTAGACGACCTGTTTCCGATCACCTTAAGCAATTCAACACACTTCCGGTGGAGTAACAAATAGGCAAATAATTTTGCAGTGTAGGGAAATAGATTTGAAGAAGGTCACATATTTTTGAACAAATTTTGGGGCAATATTGAATTTACTACAAATTTTCAAAGTGAAGATTCTCTCCAACCCGTTCTCGCAACATAGGCTGACCTATTTCCAAGAACTGCAAAACTAGATTTGGAGAACACATGATATCATACTAACTCGGTAACAAGTTTGCATTCTTGGTGCCAACCATTCCATATTAAGAAGAAACATGTTTCCATCACCATTTACAAATGAATTCGAAAATAATGCAGGCTAGTTCACGGAAATAGGTCGCCCTATACTGCGTGATTGGGGCCTGATCGGAAACAGGTCGTCTACCTTAGTGGTAGCGCCTGGGCCCTCCTCTGTCCCTGCGTGGCTGCTGTTCCGTAGAGTGAGGTTGAGCGGCAATCTAGAGCCTGATTCCCCACTTTCCATGGTAGGCCATATTTATGGAACTACTAACTTACTACTGGATGCCCAGCACTGCTCACTCACCCCCACCTCACCACTCAACTCAACCAACCACATTCTCTCATCACCTCGTCTCACCCATATTTTTTTTGGGTTTCTTCTTTGGTAATCACAAAGAAGAAACATAAGAGCATCTCCACCTTTGGTAGTAAGTTAAAGGTAATGCTAACGGAAAAAAATGAATGTTAACCCCTTAACGTACCGATCCTTTGAACGCAAGTAGATGTTAGCCTGAAAAATAGATTTTAGCATGACTCAAATGTACAATAAGTGTACATGAAAGGACCATTGCATGCATGAAATCTACCCAACAAATTTGACATATTTGCATTTGGAGGCCTCTCCAATATTATGGACCTCTCTCCATCACAAGAGATTTACTCTCATTGGTAGAGAACTTAATAGGCTTGCAAAGGTGACTAGGATGAAAGTCATCCCACATTGCATGAAAAAGTTAGAGGACTTTGAATCCGTTCATGATCCAATTTCTGGACGCTGTGACGTTTAGGGGTTAATCCTTGAACGTCCCAGTGTCTAGAAACTAGATTACGAACAGATTCAAAGCCTTGTAACTTTTTCATACAATCTTAGATGACTTTCATCCAAGTCATATTTGCAAGCCTATTAGGTTTTCTACCAATTAAAGTAAATATTTTGTGATGTTGAGATGTTGGTAATATTACACAGGTCTCCAAATGCAAGTATGTCAAATTTGTTGAGTAGATTTCATGTTTGCAATGGACCTCTCATGTACACCTCATGTACATCTTAGCCATGTTAATATCTACTTTTAAGGCTAGCATCTACTTTTGTTTCTTTAGGGTTTACTTCACCAGTTCTACAATGTCTCATTTTTACTTAAATTAACTTATTTAAGGTAGTTTCTCCATTCATGTTGTCACATCTCTTTCAAAAAGATGCTCAAATACGATGGTGAGCAAAGGGGATTAAGCCCCGGGCATTGCAAGAGACAAGGTGGGGAAACCAAGTGGTGTCTCGAACAAACAACATGCCGTATCTTTTTATATGAGGATGAATTCATGGATCCAAAGAACGTGTAAATGAGAGTTGTAAGTCAAAATTTATGACCCTTCAAAATTAGCAATGTCTCAGGAACATAAATTGGAAGTGAGGGTGGGATTCAAGGTTCATAATGACACCCTTAATAAAGTGGGGCATACAATGTCGTTGGAAAGTTAAGGAGAGGAGCTCTTCATGTTGTTAAAGCTTATAAGGAGAAAAGGCTTAGAAATTTTGGACTAACAAAGGAGGAGAGAATTGAAAACGCTACTTTCCAAAGGCCTAAATCTTTGAAAGGCTATAACTTCCTTAATACGGGTTGAAATGATAAAAACTCATATAATATTGTGATCTAACTCAAGAATAGATCACAAAAATGAGCTCGCACATGAGATTTGGATAATTGACCTAGACATTACGGTGGTTGGAAATTTAGGGGTCTTTTGAGGAGCAATTTTTAGACTATGATAAAAAGAGGGTAATCTTTCAAGACCAAAGTGTGTTTAGGGGGGTGAAAGCTTGGTATTATGTACCAAAAAGTTGATCCGCCCTACTGAAATTACAACATTGTTATCAAAATCTATAATTGAGAGCATAATTGGTATACATCATTTTAGATTGTTGTACACAAAAACTGAAGGAAGTTGACATTTGTAGAATTAAAAATATTCACAATTTGACAAACATGAAAATGATGTTGGTTCTCACGATAGTTGAATTTTTTTTGGAATTGAGAGCATAGGACTGCGTTAGCCATTGTATAGAGAGCATAGGTTGCAACATGAACCATTGTTACATCTTAATGCCCTTGCATTTGAAATAGTTGTTGAAGAGGTCAATGCATTCAATTTATATATTAGGATTGTATGATGCAGTTTTTTGGTCTCACTTTTTTGTACAAAAACTAGAGTTTTTATCACACATGATCAATTCAACAAATCAAAAAAAAATTATAAAAAAAAATTATAAAAAAAAACATATCATTTTCAACATCATTAAAAAGTTCAAAGCTGCCAGAAATTACACTGACTTTCATAAAATTGACAATTTTTTGATGCTATTGACAAACGACAAAATCAAGTTTTTCAATTGGTTGATTGATTTTGTGCGTCATGAACTCTAGACTGTATACAAAAAAGTGAGACCAGAAAAATGCATCATACAACTCTAATATATAAATTGAATGCATTCACCTATTCAACAACTATTTCAAATGCAAGGGCATTAAGATGTAACAATGGTTCATGTTGCAACCTATGCTCTCTATACAATGGCTAACGCAGTCCCATGCTCTCAATTCCAAAAAAAATTCAAATATCGTGAGAACCAACATCATTTGCATGTTTGTCAAATTGTGAATATTTTAAATTCTATAAATGTCAACTTCCTTCAGTTTTTGTGTACAACAATCTAAAATGATGTATTCCAACATGCCAAGGCACAAAAAGTTTTTTTTTGAAGCTTTAAGAAAAAATTGACAAAATTTAAAGTAGTTCAGAATTATAGCGCACAAAACTGAGTTTTAGACATGTGTGGTTAACCCTTCAACGTTAAGAGGGCCTCGACGGGGCAGCCCGGAAGGCATCTAATTTAATTTAATTTAATTTATTATTTTTAATTTCAAAAACGGCTTTGCAGTGCGCTGCTGGCTAGCACTGTAGCACTGCTGAAATTCAACTGCCCCAACCTCAAAACTTGTTCAATTTGATAAGTTTGATTGCTTACCAACGATTCCACAATCTCTCAAATGAGGCAAAAATTTAGAATTTAGATTGCTTTTTTAGTAACTTTCCAACGCACCATTCCTCGCTTGATTTGGTTGAGAAAATCAACTTTTTTCTTCATTATTCTCTTTTAAATAAGCCCATGGGCCTTACCTTGACGTTTAAGGGTTAACTTTGAAATTCATTTTCTTTTAAGTCACAATTGAGTTTTTCTTCAAACTTCCATAGTAATGTGTTATATGTCGCATACTACAACTTTTCCATCTTCACTTTTGGACTTTGCCCATTGATACTTATGGTATAGTTGTTTGAATGGAAAAGTCTCAAATCAATACTCATTTTTGTTTGTCACTATAATTTATTGAAAACTTTGTCAAAAATCCATAAGTGCCACTAGGACCCCCCATATTGAACAAAATGACAACCATAATGCCTTTGGTCTTCATTATAGCTTTCATTTTTGTTTAATTATTGTCACTTACATTTGGCAATAAGACATGTCTTTTGCCCAACATGGCCACAATACTACACAATTTTTGACATCAATGAACTATGAGTGGCACTAATGGATTCTCTCTTGTTGATTTTAGCATTTTTAGTATTTGCACTATCAATTTTCCTTGTAACATAATTGCTCCTATTACCTAACATGAATGGAACAATGCTATGTTTCATCATTAAAAAATTATAGCTAATTTTTAATTCAAGTTTACAACTAAATTGGTTAACTTTTAAAATAGATCCTTCAAAATTTATTATTAATTTTTGCATCAAGTTCCATTTCTTCTTGTTTAACTCTGAAAAATTAAAGTACAAAATAATATCAATTTTCATATTCACATTTTTTATTCAAGGAGTGAGAGGACAACATTAGGAGTAGAAAAGAATGCAATTCGAGAAAAGTTGTGTGATAGTTAGAAAATGCACCTTAGAAAACTACTACGTGGATTTTAACCCGTCAAGGCCCCATGATATTTTGTACTATATGAAAAAACTAAACTTTGACTGCAATTATCTCTTGTACAACAAACTTAAGTGAGAATAGGATTTGTACTTCAAAATTTCCCACATCAATATTAACAATGCAACGTATTTTTTTTAATATATATCTTATGTAGTTTTTGAACAAAATGAGTTTTAAAAATGAACTAATGAACAAGTCAGAGGACACAATAAGTCCTCTTGGGCCTTGAGGGGTTAAGGACACTTTGACTATTCGTAGGGTTTATGTGCTCTATGTGGTAGTAGTAAACAATTCAATCATCGATCAAGGGGCCATAACTTAATTCTTTTAGGCTTCTTGATTGGGCGTCAACCATGTCACAATTTGTTGAAAAGTTTAAATAAAACAATATTTGTATTTACCTTTATTTGAGGTGGACTTTTATGCAAGTACTCAAATTTCATAACCATAATGATATTTGTGTAAAGCTGTGTGGCCACTCCTAATACCAAGTGAGAACATACCTAAGAAGAAATTCAACCTTCAAGATAAAATGCAATGAACATGAATGAAAACATTTGACATTGACATAGAGGATGTATGTTACCAAAACTTGTTCAATCAATGGAAAACTAATCACTGCAATCATAACTTGGAAGGGTTTTTTTAGAGCAATACATCACCCTCTTTGACAAATTTGGACCTATGCAACCACATCCCTCCAAATATTCTCCAGTGAAACAAGGACAAAGCTAGTGTCTTTGCTCAACGTGTGGCTTGCTTAGAGCATCATCAATCCAACATTATAAAAGAGGTAGGAAAAATGAGAAATGTGTCTTGCAGACATATTTCTCATTTGTGTTGCCCCGTTTACAATATTAGATTGATGATGCTCTTACCTTGTGAAGCTTTTACCTCCCTTAAACCCTCAAAGAACCAAGGATTCATGGTTTTAAAATGACAAATTCAATCAATCATATTGTGAAAAATATAATTCAAATGATACCGATTTTTATATGAGAAGAATCATTGAAGAACATTGCATGCGTTGGTAAAAAACAAACAAATTTGAACAATAGGAAGTCTACATAGAACCTATTCAAAACTGTAAAAAAAAACATGAGGCCCAATTCGGGCTTCTTGGTCCTTAATAATGTTAACCCCTAAAGGACCACAAGGTCACCAGGTGGCTCCTGTGTTTTTTCAGTAACTTTGAGTAGGTTTTATGTGGATTCTTTTTTTTAAATTGAAAAAATAAAAAAATCAACATATGCAATATTCTTCACTAATTTCAGTGATATAAAATTTGGTGCCATTCAAATTATAGTTTTCACAGTATGATCATTTAAACTTGTCATTTTAAAACCATGAATCCTTGGTCCTTTAGGGGTTAAGAGTGGCTCAGAACAGCAGAAGCAGTGGTAATTGAACAATAAATTTACAGTTTATAGAAAATTCCCATCCGTTCAAGATACAAGGTCCTCAATCTCTGCAAGACGTTGACAGCTTCTTGATTCATCCGTGTGTCGTAGGAAATAAGTTCTTGTTTCAGTCGCAAGGCCTCTTCATACTGCACAACAAACATGAAAAAGCTCCATTATCAAAGCTTGCAAATGTCATGACTGACTGCCCTTGTACCGAAAAAGAACAGAAGACTGATAAGTCATGGTAGAGTGATAACCAACCTGCTCTGAGTCGACAGCATATTTTAAGGCCGTTTGCAATCGTGATTGATTTCCAACAATGACATGCATGCTCTTCGACAGCTCAGCCAACCACTCAACATCGCCATCTTGGTCGCGTGCTACAATGAAGAACAATCCACCTCCATGAGTAAAGTATGAAACAGTTGAAAGTGACAGGAAGCCTACTGAAAAAAATCTAGTCATATCGTTCAAAAAAATCTATTCATATCGTTCTAAAAAAATCTTTTCATATCGTTCAAAAAAAATCTATTAATATCGTTCAATAGAAGTGGAATAGTGGAATGGTAGCTTTATTCTAGTAAGCCCAACTGATAAATGATAGAACACAAATCATAGAAGTGGAATAGTGGAATGGTAGCTTTACTCTAGTAAGCCCAACTGATAAATGATAGAACACAAATCATAGAAGTGGAATAGTGGAATGGTAGCTTTACTCTAGTAAGCCCAACTAATAAATGATAGAACGCAAATCAAAGAATGGTTGATTTTCTCAATGATAGCAACTAATATGAAAAATATGAAAAATAAAAATGGAAAGTACTATGGGCTTAGAAGATTAGCCGATGAAAAATGCAAGAGAGAGTGCTATTTATATGAAAATGGAAAATGGAAAATGAATAGATGGGACAATGAGTAATTGAATAGACAGTAATTAGAGTAAACAAGTAATTTGAATTAAACTGTGACTACTGATCTTCTATTTCACTTTGTGAACCAAAAAGTGTTATGGTGATAACAATTTACTATATAAGTCAAAGTGGGAGAAAGAAGTTGAAAGATGAGTGGGATCCTTCAATTTAAGGTTGGCGTTGCAAAAGAGCAGGGAATATTAAACTGGATTGCAAAAGCACATTTTCTTACTTACCCAGAGGATTTATTAGCATGCGGTCGATGAAATCTCCGTTGGCTGAAAGTAAAGTCTCTAGCTTCAAGAAGAATGGTTGGCGGTACCGCAAAGCTACAGCAATGGCCTAACACGAATCCGGCCCGGGTGAGTACTGTAAAATATTCATGGAAAAATGAAAGAGTTATACAGTACAAGTAAAACCTGCAACTCATAAAGGAATTTATTTGTTATGGAGACGACCATCACCTGTGGAAATGTGGAGGCAACCATAGTTCTCGAGCCAGTTCTTTCATCTAAGACTAAAAAGTCACCGCCTCCTCTTACATTACTAAAGGAGCTTACATATATTCTCTCCAGGTCAAGATCATTCAAGTTGCCCAGCTCCTCCAACGCTGCGTTCACAACAATGAACATAACCACATCAAGTCAAAAATATTGATACATTGATTGAATCCTCTAGTTTTGTGGCATACTGTAAAGCTTCAAATGCATTAGCAAATTAGAAAAATAAAAAAAAATAAAAAAATCACTCTGTGAATCAGAATCAACACCAGAAGAAAAGTCTAAATAAGGGCCGCTTCACACTATGGCCGTCCAAGTCGAGAGGCCGTCGATTTCCACCAATCAAATTGCAAGAAACCATGGGTTTGGCCTCTCGACCCTTCACACTAGAGGCCAAAGTCCAAAGGCCGTGAACCTCCAAAATGCTTACATGGCAACACTTTTTGACCAAGGTGATGGCTTCTCGAGAGGAAGTTTGGGTCGAACGAGAATGAAAACCCAAACTATGGTCGAGAGGCCGTCAATTTCTTTTCATAAAAAATGAAAACTATGTTTTATTGCCTATTTTCACTAGATTTCTTTGGACTCTCAACAAAGTTTGGACTCAATTCCACGGCCTCTCGACTTGGACGGCCATAGTGTGAAGCGGCCCTAACACTAGGTTCTGAGATTCACCCAGACTCATGTTGAACAAACAAAATTGGAACCACTAATAGACATGAAAGCTGGGAACCAGAAAAAGCCCCAAACCAACCACTATTCTTTTGCCACTTAAGAAAAAAACCATAATTCAATCATGGGTCATCTGTGATTACAATTATAAGATGTCAGTGTCAATTCCTGTTGGTGTCCATTTTCGGGTAGGTGTCACAATAACGTGCAGCTACCTTAACATCCCTGTGAACAGAAGAAAAATCATCACATGAAATTCCAATCACTTTTGCTTCAACCTCAACCGAAAGGGTACCGTGAGGAAGCCCGCCCTTCTCGACAGCGATTCTGATGGGGGAGGCAGCCAGGGCGTTAAGGAAGAGCGGAAACTCCAAGTTCCGAACAGAGGAGTGACCTTTGGTGATGGGAACACATGTCAATCCTATAATGCAGCCTGCCACACACTAATTGCTTATTAGTCTGGCATGTACAATACTCATCTAGCATAAAGTCAAATTGTTCAGAAAGTTCGTTAACTGACTGAAATTATCACGACAAGTGTACTGCTCATTCATAAGAATTTGTAATGAGAATTAACCCTTAAACGACAAGCCCCACGGGCTTGGTTTTAGTTTGGGAGAATCTTGCTCATAACTTCTACACCATTGCACCAAATGGGGTTTTTAAAATTCCAAACCGAGCACCTTAGAGAGACCTATACTTCTTTAGAATAAAGCTAAAGTAAATTAAACACAGAATCATGCTTAAAATGGAATGTAAAATGAGATTTTGGGTGTGGTATCAGGAAAGGAATTGTCGTTTAAGGGTTAAAGAATTTGGCTATAGTCTGTATTATAGAGCAACCGGAAGAGAAAACACACCATACTATAGGGTGAGGGTGCTATTCGAACACCCTCATCAATCACAAACCCAACAAAGCAGAATAAACCTTACAAAACAGAGCAAGTGGAGTTTTTGATAAGGTTTGAATCAAAGAAGGATCCCCTTGGGGTTGGTCTCATTGATTTTTGGTTTTTATAGATACACTAGAATTCTCTACACTCAGATAGGACTTCGTTGCCTTCCATGCGGTGACTTTTTTTTAGCATCTTTTTTAGCATTTCTGCTACTTTTCCATGGCTTGAAAAGCAATCCAGGTTGAATGCTCTTTTCATAGGTAATATAGGGTAATACACATGTGCTATCTAGGTGCTACTTAGGCAATACTTTGGTGATACCTACGTTTAAAGAGGATCTGGCTATTATTCAAAAATCCTTTGTATCAATTAGCCAGCCCGAATTTTGTGTAGCAATTTGGCTAAAATTAGCTACAAAACAAATCACTGTTTCCATAGAACTCACTGCGCTGGAAAAACGAGTCCTCTATGCTATTCTTGTCCCAGGAATTTGTGTAATCTAGGAACTGATATTCAACTGAGTCCTTCAAAATCATAGATGAGATTAATCGGCATTATGCAACGCAAGGATGTGAGTGTCATGATACGGAGAACATCACTCCACAGAATTAACCCTTTAAGGACCAAGAAGCCCAAATTTGGCTCCATGTTTTTTTAGCAGTTTTGAGTGGGTTCTATGTGAAGTTTCTATTGTTCAAATTTATTTATGTTTTTGGTCAACACATGCAATGTTCTTCATTGATTCTGGTGATATAAAATTTGGTCCTATCTAAATCATACTTTTCATTATATGAATGATTGAATTTGTCATTTTAAAACCATGAATTCTTGGTCCTGAAAGGGTTAACGTATCCTGAGCATAAACCCTAAAAGACTGCTCTACATGTGGGATACTGTATCTTTTCACATGATAGTTCATTATATTACCACAGCCTAAAGTTGTACAAATACGATAACTCTTCTTTCAATCTACATTTTGTTATTAATCCTTCCGATTTAATCTCTTACAGGACACAAGAAGTACATACACCCGACTTATTCTCTGAGCAGGAACAATTCCCAAATGAATAAACCAAACCCTACATTAGCACACTCAACTGACAATTAGGTCACCCAATCATTATGCCCAGTCCTATTTTTTTTAGGCTACCAAAAGCTAAATTGCATCAGAATTTTCTCCTTGGTGACAATTCTCAATGATTGTAGCCAGATATTCAACGTAGAAAATATTCCATGGAGCCACATAACTTTTTGCATCTCTATAAATGTCTACATATGTCGCCTTGACATTCTTTTTATTTGTTGCCAGATTAATGAAATATATTGAGGATGTTGTTGTTGAGCTTTGAATACCAGTTCAAGGATCATTAAAGGGGAAAGACCAAACTCATTCAATGTTCCTTATCTAGCCCAATGTCTTGTAATTTTTGTATTCGAGCTCCAACTATTAACCAATTTTGATCATGTATTGTTTAATTGCTTCTTGTCGCCATTCAAATGCACTCTTTGGAAATTTTAGATTGCCATAGTATGACGCTAATCTCACTAAAACTCATACCAACGTAGCAAGCTAATTAAGCCCAAAAAAATCACAAGGTAGCTACAACACTAAAGATATACTCCCTCCGTCCCAAAGTTATTGTCATGTTTGAAAGTGCTTTTTTAAGTAGGTCATATTGTAAGAAACATGATTAAAAAAGGTTCCAAATTTATGTCACTAGAATGATTGAAGAACATTGCATGTGTTCGTTGCAACCTAAATAAAATTAGCCACAAGTAAGTATTTTTTTGACCTACTTAACCCTTAAACGACAATGCCAGCCCCATGGGCTTGGTTATTTTTTGGGAGAATCTTGCTAATAACTTCTACTCCATTGCATCAAATGGGGTCTTTTAAATGCCAAACCGAGCATCTTAGAGAGACCTATACTTCTTTAGAATAGAGCCAAAGTAAATTAAAAACAAATTCATACTGAAAATGGAATTTAAAAGAGATTTTGGGTGTGGTATCAGGATAGCAAATGTCGTTTAAGGGTTAAAAAAGCACTTTCAAGCATGACTTTCAAACATGACAATAACTTTGGGACGGAGGGAGTAGTAGCCATGTGAGCATTATCTCAAAAACTCAAAGAGAAGCTCTGATCGGAGCCCATAAAGACCAATTCGGAAAGAATGAAAGAAAGAATGAAAGCTCACCATGGTCCACATTGTGCAACGACGAAGCCATGACGTGCAGATACTTGCTGCCATTATCGTCCTCAAGGCACGAAGCCAACCCTAAAGTAGTAGTAGTAGTACTGGCATGATGATCTTCCACATGAGGATTCGTGGCCCCGTGGTCGCCTGATGATTCACTGGCAGCTCGCACGCGCTGAATCCGGCGATGAGAATTGCAGGTGAGAGAAGTGATTGTTGTTGTTCCGCCATTTGTTGTGAAGCTGAGAGCATTGGTAGTGCAATGAGGTGCATGACGGGGGCGATGGCGATGGCGATGGCGATGGCGCAGGAGAGCGGAGGTGGAGGGCAGTGCTGCCATCGCCATGGCCATGGCCGGAATTCAGTGGATAACCCTAAAAACGGCAGACTTTAGTGAGAATAGAGTTAACCGAAAAGTCAGCTCAAAGAGGAAAGTTTTAGCAAATTCCTCTTGAACTCCTCTTGAACTCATATTGAAATATAAATAGACCAAAAACTAGTTCAAGGTGAGTTGGGAGACAATCTAAAGCAAGCCACTGTCATTATTCTCCACACCTTGCAATGACTTCCACACCTCCTACCAAAGCTCCAAGCCCATGGCCCACAAGGGGACAATTTATGACACGACACTATTCAACCCAAACATAGCTCAAGGGAGCTCAAAAGAACGCTTGAAAGAAGGTTGAAAAGGGAGGTTCCAAGGCCTTCTTTTCGGTTAACTCTAATGGCTAAGTGAGCATTCAGGTCGGTAGAGGGACCTAATTCGGAAGTATTAATTAAATCTGAAATTCTTTGGCAGTAAAGTCTAGCAAAATAGCAAAATTTTATTGCTCAAAGATAGATAGATAGATAGATAGAAACTCCGATCCTCTTGCGAGGCCGGCGTGAATATAGTGTCTGTTCGTCTTGACAATGAGCCAATAGAGATAATCGAAAAAAAAGCCATGGAACCTCCCTTTTCAACCTCCTTCTAACCTCTCTTTTCAGCTATAGTTGGGTTGAATAGTGTCGTGTCATAACTTGTCCCCTTGTGGGCCATGGGCTTGGAGCTTTGGTAGGAGGTGTGGGAGTCATTACGAGGTGTGGAGAATAATGGCAGTGGCTTGCTTTAGATTGTCTCCCAACTCATCGTGAACTAGTTTTTGGTCTATTTGTATTTCCATATGAGTTCAAGAGGAGTTTGCTAAAACTTTTCTCTTTGAGCAGACTTTTCGGTTAATTCTAATGCCCACCGGGCAAAGGGACATTGGTACAAGACTACTCTCCCCTTTTGGGAATAGACACTTTAGTAACCAGAGTACTTTTAGAACATAACGTAGGAGGCTCTAAACCCGCCATTTTAAGGGTTGTGAATTTATGAGGACATAGGGGGAACTGAGCATGATTTTTCACTGGAAGACAATCCAAGCAAAGACTAACATACTTTGAATCAAAAAATTCGGATGTTCTTAAAATTAGTTATGAATTTCTGAAGTTGAAACGACATGGGTTCTAAAGTGGTGCTCTTCACCATGGGTACATCCAAAATTTCAAAATGTTCGTCCTTGGTAGAGTGCGGGTTTAGAACCGTGGCGGGTTTAGAGCCCTCTACCTTAACATTTAGTAGCCTCTATGATTGTTGCCTTCCTCCAACAGAATGATGTGGGATATACCACATCACATCAGTAGCTATGGGGGCCGTGGCATTAAACAAGAGCAATTCACTACAACAAAGTGGCCTTTTTGTGACTAGCGTTTATGACTACGCAGAGTCATAAAATCGGAAAATGTGACTGCAGTAGGATTTCTGAATGTGACGCGCGGGATGACAGGACCTAGTCATTACCGACGAGTCGCTTCAGACATCCAGTCATAAAAATAAATACTCTCCCCAGCGTATACAGAGGCGGAATCTAAGTGCCACGTCAGCATTGGACGGATAGGGTTGACCGGCCTTGGGGTACACAACTTTCATTGACCTGCCCGGGCAGAAGAGGGAAAAAACTACGTGGCATATATCTGTGTAGTCATATTTTAGGCTGACGTGGAATGTCACTCTTTTGAGTCATATTTCTGCTGACGTGGCGACCTCCATGTGTAATATGACTGTCAATCATATTTTTAGCTGACGTGTAATGTGGCTCTATTTAGTCATTTTTATCTGACGTGGTTCCTCCACGTGGAATATGACTGTCAGTCATATTTGTTGTTGACGTGGAATGTGACTCTGTTGAATTATATTCTGGTGACGTGGCAATGCACGTGGACTGTGACCACGAGTTTTATTTTGTGCTGACATGGAATACGACTTGGTCTAGTCATATTTTTGGCAAACGTGGCAAGGCAATTGGAATGTGACGACGGCGTCTGTGAAGCTTGTCAAGCATGTGAAGCTTCAGATGGATGACTACAATTTGAAATCATGGTTTTATTTTGGGACAAAATTTAAGCTCATATCATAGTTCTTTTGTGGGACAGAAGGAGTAATCTCGGGAGTAATTACAATACATCTTTATCAACTCATCCACATGCTTCAAAATCTTTCTAAGATTTGTCTATAGTGTATGTAACTATGCATAAACAACCTCAAATCAAAAATTCCTTATTAGAAGAGGCTGATGCCATTTGACGTCGTAATTTTTCTTAATTAATCACTTTTCAAAATAAGATCATTTCCTATGTTCAATAGCACACCAAAATCTAGTAAGAGACTAAGAGTATGGTGTAGGGAAGGTTACACCAATGGCTCTTTGTCTGGTGGGCAGGGGCTCATTGTCATGACAAACATACACTTTATTCACGCTGGTTTACAGGGGAACGGTCATGACAAACATTTTCTTTGCTTGTGCAGCTACCGACACAAAGTAAGTTAAGGAACTGTGAGCATTTCCTCAACTTCATGTAAGAATTGCAGAACAACCACCCTTATATACTATTAGCAATAATTATTCTGACCTGCGAGCCACCCACAGGGATCTCATATGGTTTCTCTGTGTGATTCCCCTGAGAGTGCTGCTTTCCCCTCTGAGCTTCAGAACTCATGTTAAAACTTTCCTTCTACAACTGAAGTAGGTGACTAAGCTTAAGCAGGTGATTCTGTGCACATGTCAGAACTCGAAACCATAAGGAAAAGTGGCACTGACTCACGGGAGAATCAACACAGGGGAACAATATAAGCTCCTCGTGGATTCCACCCTAGGGCATCAGATTCTCGGGTCGTCCATTGAAATTGCCTATAATGGACAATCTTACCCGATTATCGGATCGGGTGATTATGCAAACACTAATTAAGAAATAAAGTTCATGAATGTTTTGTACGTCCCTACTGTTTGCTATCTATTGGAAAAATTGCAGATAAAAAATTAGGCATTTGTTTTGACCCTACTTGTTTTGTGATAGTCAAACCACCGGACCTAGAAGCAGTATTGATGTCATTATCAGAGATAAATGTGATCATCTTCATCAACTGTTCAAAATTAAGAGTTCAGAACTTAAATGTCAACTGAATCAAGCAAAGAAACTGACCTAAAGCTTGAGGTGCTAAGACGACCTCAGAAAATCCTCGCTTCTTCACACAAGCAAGAATTTCGTGTGCAAAAGTCTCATGCCAGCAGGCCAAAAATTTATGCACCCAGAAGAACTCGGGAAGTCACTTAGTATAAATTCACCCTAGACACCGTACCGTATTCCAGTTCGGTAAAGAATTGTAGTGTCTACACAGACATATATCTCGGTGTACTCCCTCCATCCCAAAGTTATTGTCATGTTTGACAATCATGTTTGAAAGTGCTTTTTTAAGTGGGTCAAAAAAATACTTCCTCGTGGCTAATTTTATTTAGGTTGCAATGAACACATGCAATGTTCTCCAATCATTCTAGTGACATAATTTGGAACCTTTTTTAATCATGTTCTTACAATATGATCAATGAAATTGGCTCAAAGAAATACCAAGCAAAAAAATTGGACAATAATTTTGGGACGGAGGGGGTACTATTGATTATCTCAGCATGCCAGTGAGGGTTTGATTGGTAGCATCTTACTCTTTGTTTGGTAGCGTTTATGTTCTGCATGAATTTTCAGAGACATGTCTATGCACTTGAGCAGTACTTTGCTCTTACGACTACAGGATGAGGCTGTGCTACTTTAGGTTTATGAGCATGTGTTTGAGAGCTTGTAGAACTTGAACTTGACCATTTACAACATGAGGACCCGAACAGTGATCAAGAAGAGAATTAATTCCTTCAGAGAAGATAAACACAATTAGAACAGCATGAGAGATGATGCACACCGACTGCCCCACCCTAGACACCGACTGCCGTGCGTAAACCCTAACCCTAACTGCTGGCGCCTACACCCTGTGGAGCGTTCGCAGCGATCCCGTCAAAACCCACACTCCTCAACAACTTCGACACCGGGACTGGTAAACCCTAAACCCTACCTCTGTGATGAGACCCGCCTACAGCCAATTGAAGCAATCGTTTCTAACCAAAAGTATGCATGTGCAGGAACAACGGAGGATCGCAAACAACAGCAAATGTGAGCATCGAATTTGCAAGAAAAAAAAAGAAGGTATGTAACTCACCCAGGGCCGGCAGGTTTCTTGAGTTTTGTGCTTGTCGCAAGCGGTGGCAGACCTAGCTCCTTCAGGATCTCCTCATTCTTCTGGATTCTCCTCATCCGCTCCTTCTCGTACTCTGAAAATCCGCACGCTATGTTCCGTCACTAT
Source organism: Pohlia nutans (assembly GCA_022496805.1). Lineage (NCBI taxonomy): Eukaryota > Viridiplantae > Streptophyta > Bryopsida > Bryales > Mniaceae > Pohlia > Pohlia nutans. The sequence continues at coordinate 20,464,510 of CM040102.1, read as the reverse complement.
AGGGTTTAGGGTTCTCACGTCCTTCTTCCACGTTAACTGGCCGTTGGAACATCTGCTGCATCGGGACTCTAAACCCTAAACCAATCCTAAACGCATTCAAGCATTGAAACCAATGCTTAGCTAGGTTTTCGAATGATTTGAATATAAGGTTACACAACACGACACAAACCTCGATTAGAAGACCCAGCTCCTCCGCAAACAGAGTGGAAAGATGAGCATCGACAGTAAGTTACTCTGGTCCGTTGAAGCTGGTACGGGGTTCCTGATACTCCAGTACCTGCCATGGCGGTGAATCCGATTTCTCAGTCAAACCCTGTCCCTGCCACGGTGGCGGGACCCAAAACCCTTTGCCACGTGTCACCCTGAAGTTGAATTAACCCTATACCAAGAATCCCAACATGGGCTTCTTCTTTTTTTTGGTTTTTTTTTGGTTTTTCTTTTTCTTTTCTTTTTTGGGTTTTTTTTTTTTTTGTTTTTTTTTTTGCAGTTTTGAGTAGGTCCCATGTGGACTTCTTTCTGTTCAATTGTTTAAATTTTTTGACCAACGCATACAATGTTCTTCACTGATTCTGGTGATATAAAATTCGGCCTCATTTGAATTATAGGTTTCACAAAATAATTGATTGAATTTGTCATTTTAGACCAATGAATGTTTGGTCTTTTCGGGGTGAACCCCTAAAAGCCCGAGGAGTATTGGACAAAACATAGATGTGTTATAATATGTGCCTTCCATATGTTTGATGAAGGTTGGTTCAATAGACAAAATGTAGAGTATCATCTTTACAAATTATCCATACGGTCAAACTTCCAAAATAATCTTTAGATCATTTTTTAATGAATTTAAAAGCATTAACCTTCAAAAATTTGTATAAATTATAATTTTCAATTTTAGAGTTCAAAATTTAGTACGATTGGTTAAAGTTGGGCTATCTATCGTAAACTTCAAAAAAGCAAGAGAAACGATGGAGGAATCATCATTACTTTCCCCAAATAGAAAATTTTGTAACACTAAGACAATGTTGAGGTGATCTACTTTGAAAAATTCTCCCGGGTGGAGTTTAACTCGGATTGCCATAATTCAAATTGGGTTGGAAAGTAGACTTGATATAGTATTTTAAAATATTTTTTATTTTTTCAAAAAATTATTTTTTTGTTCCGGGCAGCCCGTTTTTTCCGGGCAGCGACCAGAAAATGGTCGCTCGGGAGCTTAGGGGTTAAGGAAATAGAGCTTTGTTTAGACAATGGAACTTAGTGATGCACGTTGCATTTTTAGAATCTGGAATTTCTTCCTTATGAAGACATATTTTGATTGAAATGTGTGTTTAAGAGAATGATTGAGCTTGTAGAATGCAAATTATGTTCACTTGGACGTTGTCAACACTTCCTACTCATAACCATCCCCTGCTTTTGAAGGGTTGAAATTAAGTCACACGGTTTGGTTGTTTAGTGACTACAGTAGTGATGTTACAATGACTGTACTCTCTTGACACAATTTTCCCCCCCCCCTCCCCACCCCCACCTCTCAAACTCTAAACCATCGACCTTTAAATAAATAAAATTGGAATTTAATCTTAAATTTAAAAAATGAGAAAAAAAAAACAAAAAACAAAATGAAAAAGAAAAATTGAAGATTGAAAAAGAAATTAATATTAAAATTAAACTTTGAATAAATGAAAAAAAGAAAGAAATAATGCAAGACAATAAAGAAAATAAAGGAAAAAAAATAAAAATAAAAAATAATATATATATATATGTGTGTGTGTGTGTGTGTGTGTGTATGTACTCATCACATACTAGAATAATATCAAAGTGCAATTCCCAGTTACCCTAGCCCAAATGGAAAACCACTCAAATTTGAATGCATATTTTCATAATTAAGTGATTTTGAACTAAACCTTAATACTACACAGTGATTGTCCAAGGCTAAATACACAGAAGCTTGCTTGGGCAGTGTACATATTCTTGGGCTGCCCCCCCTAAAAAAAAAGATGACTACATTGAAAATGCGACTCTAAAATGTGATCACAACGAATATATGACTAGCAAATATGACTGCGCGTTCCCCAGGTACGTTCTCATTTGTTCTCCACAAAGGTATACGGCCCTCCCATCCACTTTATACGGTACAGCTGGAAAATATGACTAAAGAATATGACTCCCAGTCATGTTTTCGAATGAGGCCCTCACCGACAGATTTGGCATTCCAGAATATGACTGCTTGCAGTCGCCAGTCATCCTCAGTCATATTTTCCCTGTCATAAAATACCCAATCTGTTGTAGTGATTGACCATGGTGAATAGTAATCGAAAGCACCTCACTTAGTCACAATTCAAGAAAGTCTTGTAATTGTTTGTTTGATTCAATAGTCCATTCAATTACAAATCATTGATCACTCCATATAAAAAGCAAATGAAACTAAAAGGCAGCCTCTTAGAAGGCTACTAAATGTTATGAATGAAAGGAACTGAAAGACAAGGCATGACTCATAGCATAATAGAGTAATGCAATGAAGCACCCTTTTGAAAACTGGATTGAAAAAAGAATCTTCACTTAAATTCATTTTTTAAGTAATGAGGGAATGCCATTTGTATTCTATGGATTTTGGGACTATTGTGTCATTGTCACGTAAATCTAGTTTCTAATTGTAATTAGATTGTGGTCCCATTGCAAAAGGGTGTTCGCTCTCGTAGCTCTATTGTGCTATGTTGGTTTTTTTAGCTTCAAAGGCATCAAAAACGAGTTTTGTCCTCTTTTTTTGTTACCAATCGTTATGCTCTGCGTTGTCATACAGCATAAGGTTCTTAACTGTCCCAACGTTCATAATTTGGACGTTTTTGGCGTACATTCACTTTTGAAGAGCTGTAGCTTTTGCAAATAGTGTTCAAATTTCATGAAATTTTGGAAAAACTTCCCGCATGATGTATGGAATGTGTGGTAAGAATCTCATATCAATCCAAGATGATTTCAATTTTTGTTGATCATTTGAAAGTAGGGTCCTTTCTTTGGGACAGTTTTTGTGCATTTTCAGGCTACAACTTTGGGGGCTTGTATCTCCTTCATCCCATGTCCGTTTTCAATAAAATAAAATAAAAATCTTTGGGTTGGATTCCCCTTGAAGCCTTGTTATCACGGTATCATTTTCATTTCAATCTATTTTGTCCTAAATGTTTGGAAGTCATTTTAGTGCACGGGTCTAGTTTGGACACTTTTTTGCTTTTTGGTTCAAATGGGTCACTTTTCGGGCTACTTTTTGACATTGCAAGGCCATTTTAGGGCATATTAAATTTTTCCATGAAGCTTTTTTGGTACCAATGTGTTTATATGATGATTTTGAACTACTTTATAGTTGAAAGTTTTTTCATTTGAATAATTTTGAAAACGAATTTCACCTCTAAATGTGTTGCTTGAAAAAATTTCAGCATCCTTTTCTAAACTAAAATATTATGATCTTGCAATCTATATGGCCAAATGACTCCAAATTTGATTCACATGATCTACAACATGTATATTACAAAATTGCACGGTTGAGATTTCTATACCTCACTTACATTTAGACCTATAAGACATCAAAAGCAATGATGATTTTAAGCCCAAAATAGCTAGGGACGCTTAGAGGTTAATACCAGCTAGGCCACACCTTTTACATTGTAGTAGCATTGAAGAGAAATCACTAATAAAATAGTCCACTCTCCAACCCTCTTGCTTTGAACTAGCTGAAATTACATAAGTTTTTTTGTGATTCCTCTGAACCTCTGATAGATGCTTGAGATTCCGAGGTGAACAAAAGGGAGGCTCAAGAACCTTATGAGATTTGGACCTACACCTGCAATAGAATTCCCCCAGGCCACACTCGAGTTTCCATGGAAAAATCTAACTGTGCACCACACCAGCCTCATGCTCACGCATAGTTCATTGCTAAGTTGTTCATGTTTGCTAGTAACAATAAAGTGTATTTCAAACATGAAAATAGAAGGCAACAAAGAGGCCATCCTACTCACACTTAACGGATAACTATTGTGTACGAAGTTAGAAATGATGGACTTTCACAAAGGAAACTTCACAAAATTTATTTTTAATGTATTTTGAAAAATATAGAAACAACAAACTTGAAGTTGATACACTATACTATACTTTACTTTTTTTAAGGGATGTAATTGTGACTAAATCAAACCTATATATGTGCAAAAAACTAAACACAAACGCCAATATTTTGTTAACTTACTTTTATACAAAAGAAGGTTTGCATAACACTAACTATTACTAGTACATAATGACCCACCACAAAAGACTATATAAAAAAAAGTAATTAATTTATATTTGTTGGTGTTGTTTGTAGGCTTAAGTGTAGTTTTAGAAGAATTAAATCTTTGCAAAGGAATGTAGTTTATGTACTCTCTTCCACTATCCTATATTGACTTTAATATGGAGTCTTGAACAAATGACTCTTCATTGATGTCATCCTTACAAAAAGACCGGAATTCTTCAAAACCAAGCATCAAAACAAAACCATCTTGGCACTCAACTATTAATGCATTTTTATGTAATTCATTAAAAGAAGCCACCCAAGTTTTAGAGTTGGTTATTTTTAGCTCACTACCATATAGTTCTAAAACAAGTTTGGACTTTGGGCCAAGGCCAATATTTGCTTTTGAATTCATGAAAGCCAATACTTGCTTTTGAATTCATGAAATATAGTTATTTCATTAAAAGAAAAGTTAAGACCAACCTTGACGAGTTTCAATTAGTAGTCTAGGCAATCCTCTTTTTATTACCAAACATAAACTTTGCATTTCAAAGATTTAATATATAAGAAGGCACTAAGCCAATCATAATGGTATTAATATTTTGGGGTGTCCAATTCACTTCCTTGGGCCAGAATGGGACCTTGTTAAATTTTTAATAGTTTTACAATGAATGAAGGCAAGCTAGTACAAGAAAGCGCACCAAATTGGCAAATTAGTGCCAGTTTACCTCTAAGTCCAACCTAATCTAACCTTCAATTTCAACCTACTACAAATACAACTCAAACTTTAATCTCTCATTCATAAGCATATATAATAAGAGATATTTTGATGCTTTATTGTGAAATGAATTTGAATTTTTATTTACCGTTTATGTACACATTCTACTTGCAATTAGTTCATTGAACTCTACTTCCAATTACAATAGTTCATTAATTATTTGTGAAGCTTGTTTGGTATGTGAGGTAGGAAATTTAAGTTCAAGGACTTTTCAAATATAAATCAAAATGTGTGCTTTTAGAGCCTTCCCTAACAAGAGGTGTGGTATTTTTTTCTTTTTGTAATGAAACAAACTTTCATTTGTACAAAAAAAAATCTATACATTAACCCTTAAATATTCCTAGCTTTTATGGGTTTTAAAAAATGAAGTGTTATAGGTCTAAATGTAAGTGAGGTATAGAAGTCTCAACTGTACAATCTTCTAATGTACGTGTTGGGGATGACATGAATCAAATTTGGAGTCATTTGTCCACATAAATTCCAAGATCATAATGTTTTAATGTTGAAAAAGGATGATAATTTTTTCCTAACAACACATTAGACTTGAAATTCTATTTCTAAACTGAAAAACCTTCAAAATAGAAAGCGGTTCAAAATCTCCTTATGATCACATTGGTAAAATAAAATATCATTAAAATGACTTAACATGTTTGAAAAATGACTTTGAATGTCAAAAATTAGCAAAAAAAGAAAAGAGAAGCATTTTAGTAGAAGGGGTTCAATCCAATCACTTTTTTCTCTGTATGTTTTTAAATTTTAAAAGACTTTTTCATTGTTATCCAAAAACATCAAGATTTTGAACGTCGGTGCGATTAGGGGTTTAAAAAGGTAGTTTGTTTGTTTGTCTTGTTTTGTTTGTTTTGTTTGTATGTCACGTTGCAATCTCTTAGATTTTGCACACAATGACCGTGTTCTTGGTATCATCAAAAAGCTCTTAATGGAAAGGGATGTACCAAAGTCATTTCGTCACTTTCAAACCCACTGTGGGAAGTTATGAATTTTCAATCAAATTTTTTCACTATAAATTGAATTAAATTATGGATAAACTATTCTTTAAATGAATTAGAAAAAGCATGGCTACATTACGGGAACATTGGGCCAATTACTAGTATCACGCAATTTTATAGCACTAAGACAATATTGAGGTGATCCACTTTTTAAAAAAATCATGGGTGGAGTGTAACTTGGATTGACATAATTCAAATTGAATTGGGAAGTAGATTTGATGTAATATTATAAATTATTTTATTTTTTCAAAAACTATTTTTTGTTTGGAACAACCCGTTAGATTCAGGCAACAACAAGAAAATGGTCGTTTGAGCGTTTAGGAGTTAATCAAATTTTATCACCATGAATTGAATTAAATTATGGATACATTTTCTAAAAATAAATTATAAAGTAAAAGCACGGCTAAATCACGAGAAACATTTTGCCAACAGCAGAGGACCAAACTAGCATGGATTGGAATTTTAGCTTGTGCAGATTCCTGACTGTGTAGATTTGGAGTGCAGTGGTGGAGATGCTCTAAATTCTGCCTATTTGACCACGCAAAGCCATTGGGACCATGGATAATCTGTCTCGGATGTTCCGGGATTCCGATGCTAAGCGGGATTAGATCCATGTACACGGAGCCCGTGTCCACACATCACGCCCATGGCCTTCAATTTTCACAGATAGGCAGTGACGGAGGCTCATGTGTTTGGTGTTGTCCGGCCACATCTGATAAATGCAAGTTGCTGTCTCATTCTTCAACTTATCAACTTATCAACTCTTTCCGTCTGCAGTAACAAGCTGACTCACTCACTCACAAGTGGACGGAGCTTCAACAGCTTTTTTCAGGCGTACATCAATGATTCTCAACACTTCACACTGTTACTACCGTACTACGCTACGCTATAGCAATGCAGTAATTTACAAACTTGAACTTGTCCTCACGACAATTCTTTTCAACCAAAGAGTTGTACCATGTACCATGTACCACCGATAAATCCCGTAACCATAAACATGAAAGTTGCGGTACGATATACTGCACGTACGTTTTGAAAAATAAATAAAATAAATCAATCAATCTAAAAGCATTGGGAACAACTACAACAATAAGCGGTTAGTTGCGTAGTTTTTGCTTTGGTATTTACTCTGGATTTTTCTTTTATAGCTTGTTTATATTGTTCAACCATGTCACTCTTTTAAAACGATGCCTTTTCGTAATCTCTCCCTTGGTGGGGCAGAGACAACAGATTGACTTATGTCGGAACTTAGGGTATACAATACAATGTCAGAAGGGGTTTTTATCTTTTAGTTTTCGGGTCATCTAACTTTAGGCTACAAAGCTCGTGACTTGCAAGTGAATGAGGTGGTTTTTTGATCTCTTATAACAAGGGTTTCGTTAAAAGTGCCTATTGAAATGTGCACTATTTTTTGGGATTATTTTTTAATATTTTAATCACAAATTTTGGTATGTATAAGCAATAATATTGTACTTTGGCTAGAGTCTTTTCAGATATATTTTGATAAATCTTAAGAGGTGAGGCACATGCCTCACCCCTTATAACAATATTTTGCCTATCTTAACCCCTAAATGTACAAGGGTGTCCCTGGAATTGACAATTTGAGAAAAAACATTATAAACTACCATTTAGAAGAATATTCTGGAATTCATATACAAATGAAAGTTCTAGATTTTGAATTTTAGATTCCATCCGTACGGTTTGATTCACTAATACAATCACCAATATTTAATTATAAAATCTGAAAGTTAAAATTAAAAATTCCTTCTAAATTCGATTACAAACTAAATTTCAATATTTTTTGAGTAAAATTTGTTGGAATGAGTTTGAAATGATATACTCTTAAGTGTGGTGATACTTTGAAATTTTTGTGTTTCTTAAATTTATGACCTCATTTTTCACAATTCCACTTTGAACTAGAGTCAATGCAATTTTGGCTTGGTCAACGACTTGACATACTTCTACATTTGTAATTTTAGAAAAATATGTACTCTAGTATGACTAAATCCAGCCATTAGATAGGACAACAACTTGGTGAAGAATCTCCAAAAAATAGGATGAGTTTCATCCAAGCATTGATGAGAACGTGAGAAGGCTTTGAATCCGTTCGTGATCTCTAGGACATTTAGGGGTTAAGGGGTGAGGCACATGCCACACCCCTCATGATGATATTTTTCTTACTAGGATAATTATAAAATGATCATATTTTCAATGAAATTTATAAATTTCCAAAAAATTGTTCATGTGCACTTTTACATATTGAATTGCACTTTTAACAAAACTCTTGTTTATTAATTATATTTTTATTTGAAAAAACATGATGATAGATCTATGTTTTTTCATTAATCTTATGTTTTTCATTCAACATTTTGGCCTTTCGCAAAACCCTTTATACATTGTGTCTTTTTCATCCAACATTCTGGCCTTTTCATTCACTGCATGTGGCTCACGAAGTCCCAACTTGGCTTGCAACCAACACAATCCATTGCCTTGGTAGCTACACGAGGTGGAATTTTTCTCATTATGTTCCCATAAGATGATTCTCCCATTGAACTTTGGAAGCAAAACTGGCCATAAAAAGCCAAAAAAATAAAAATAAAAATTCCATGCCTCTCACTAGCCCTTCTCTCTTTGTATAGTACCGTACCAGGAAGGCAGGGTCGGCAGAAAATAATTCCCCAAAAAAATGCCGCGAAAATAAATAAATTTATCAAGTATTTTGTCGAAATCAACAAAAATGAAGTCAACAAAAATTGTAGTCAAAAAACAAAAGAAAACGTTTAGCCGCTAGTAAAATTCAATGTTAGTTGTTAATAGCCGAATTTTTAATAATTATTTTTGAAAGTGCCGACCCCTACTTTTTGAACTTTTATTAATTATTCGACACAAAAGTGCCAACCCTGCCTTCCTGCTACGGTATATCCTCTATTGCGACATAAATCAATTCCTTTTTGTTTAAAAGTGCCACGTGTCATCTTGTGATTGGTATATACTATGACGTGAACCTCTCATAATATGACATAAAATGTCAATTTCGACACCACGTTGTTGAATAGTACTGCAACTTTCATGTTAGGATTATTATTGTTATTTATTTTCACATTATCATCATGGTACAACTCTTGGAGCGTAAAACGATTCTCACATGTACTCAAATTTATTTATTTATTTAAGTTACTTTGGAATCTTCAAAACGTTTGTAAGTCTACGGCATTTGCTCATTCATAGGGTGTCATTCCGAAAGCATGCCATAACATTCAGTAGCTTGTAGCAGCTGTACTTTGCTCCAAAGTAGATGGTGCAGCATATTCCACACCCAACAAGACCAAATCAGTAGCTAAGTGGACAGGTGGAGTCTCAAGATGATGCATGAAGAAAAAGGCAGAGAGCATGAAGGCTACTGAATGTTAGAGCATGGCCACCCATGGCCTCACAGGGTCTCTGACCTCAAGAAGTGGATGAAAAGTTTCAAGGGGCCTTTCAAAATGCTTCTTGACTCTGGATTCTAGCGTGTTAGAAATTGGGCCTTGAAATCACTATTGAGTTGACTATTCGATGATTATTCCTCTCATTCTACTTGTGATTGGTCCATTCACTATTTGATGCGCACTTTTGATACGTGAAGGGCGTGCAAGGGTGGGGGAGTGTGAGTGCAAGGGCCCTTCACATGTAGATGAATAATTTGAGAGGGTTAGTCCTAGCGTGCATGGGTGGGAATGCTCTTATGACAGAGTGTGAACAAGTGCAAGAGAGTTTCAAGGGATTAAGAAAAGGTGCCAAAAAATGGACTGAAATGTGGCGTCAAAGGCACCCAGTCAATTGCTTTCTACCCTCATGCTTAAATGCTTAAAACACTGGAGACAATTTCAGTTCGCTACGCAAGTGTGCGCGATGCATGTAACCACTCCGATGGCCCCCACTTTTACGACATCAATTGAAAATGAGGGGCGTTCTGAAAATGCATATTCACCAGCCCCACTGGGCTTTTATCAACCCAAGGCCACACAGTATTATTGTGTAGTTATAAGCTATACAGCCACCAATTCCCCTTTCAATTATATTCATATGATTGGAGACCTCCCCTTCCTAAGTCGTATACATTCCATTCCTGCATCTTTTCTAACAACCTGGCCGTCAAAGCTCGACTCGTAAGGTTCTTTAGCCCTTGTAAGTTGTACGTAGGAATAAGAATCGTTGTAGCAGATTCTAGAATATTGGACATGTCATGTCATTCTTTAGTTAGAATGTTCATGTAGAGTTCGAAGTCCATAGCAACCCTGCCTCAAGAATCACATGTTTTGAATGCTTTATCTTTCATGTAGTGAGAGTAAAAGGGTGAGCCCTTGCAAGGGCAAAAGAACCTTATGGTTGTTCCATTTTCTAATTAACCCCTAAGCGTCCTTAGTTTTTTTGGGCTTTAAAACATTATTGCATTTGATGTGTTAAAGGTTTAAATGTAAGTAAGGTATAGAAATCTCAACTATACAATTTTGTGGTATCCATGTTGTAAATGATGTGGATCAAATTTGGAGTCATTTCGCCACATAGATCACAAAAAATATTAAAAACAATATGTTAAAAACAAACATTAGATGAAGAAGATACAAGCCCCCAAAGCTGCAGCCATCAAAATGCACAAAAATTGTCCAAAAAAAAGATTCCAACTTTCAAATGATTTCCAAAAATTCAATACATCTTGGATTGATCTAAAACTTTTACCACTCAAACTAGACATCATGGTGGGGGGTTTTTCCAAAACCAAATTGAAATCGAACATTGTATGCAAAAGTTACAACTCTTCAAAGTCAAAGTAACTCAAAAAGCGTCCAAAATATGAACGTCGGAATGGTTAGGGGTTGACCCCTAAACGTCTTGACTCCTCTTTACATTTGGAGAATTTCAAAGATGTCTTATGAAATGTAACTAAGAGGGCAACTCTTTTAGAAGTTAATCCACTGCCTTGATTGAAGTTTCTTTTTTTCTACAAATTCGTTTCCTTTGTTGTTCAAATGTTTATTAGTATTCTTCGGGAAATTATAGTAATCGATTGTTTCTACACTACATTAAATGGGAATTCTAAGTGTCTAAACTCCTTTCCAAAGGCATGAAATCCAAACAATTCTTAAGTTGTGCGTTTAAGGCCTAAAAGCCCAACGGGTATTGGACAAAACATAGATGTGTTATAACATGTGCCTTCCATATGTTTGATGAAGTTTGGTTCAATACACAAAATGTAGGACATCGTCTCTACAAATTATCCATATGGTCAAACTCCCAAAAAAGAACTTGAGATTTTTTAATGAATTTAAAAGCATTAGCTTTTGAAAATTTGTATAAATTACAATTTTTACTTTTAGAGTTTAAATTTAGCATGATGAGTTAAAATTTGTTTAAATTCATGCAAATAATACCTTTTCACTTCAAAACTAATAACAATATTGCAAACTAGTTTGTTTGTTTTGTCCACTTGTTGATTTTGGTAAATTTTGATTTTAAGTATGGATTCTAGACTAAAAACTGTTTGTATTCAATCTTTAAAAGGACTAAGAAGGATATTAGATTTACATAATTTAAAGATTTCATTTCTTAAGCATTACTACGAGTTCTTAAATTGGGCACTTATGCCTTGTGCTAGCAAAACTACACCCATTATTAAAATATAGTAATTATATACATTATTTTTAGTTAATAAAGGTGATTTCAATGCACTATTTTTAATTTATTGAATTTAAATACTCTATGCAAAAGTTATAAAAGGTCAAAGTTTTCGAGGTAAATGTTCTAAAATTGTTGCTTAGACAATAGGTACATTAGATACATATTGATTAATCCCTAAATGACGGAGGGGGTAAAGGCAAAACATAAATGTGTTATAAAAAATTACTTCTTCAACTTTGATGAAGTTTGGTCCAAAAGAAAAAATGAGTAGCTTGATGTTTAGTAATTATCCATATGGTCAAATTTCAAATTTGAAAAAATTTCATAATGAATTTACAAGCATTTAACTTCAAATATTTATCAGAATTACAAAAAAAAAAATTAGATTTTTTTTTTAATGATTCGTTAAAACTAGACATTCTATTCTAAAATTAAAAAAAGAAATTTTTTCAAAGGAGAGAACATCATTACTTTCCCCAAATAGTAAGTTTTCTAACACTAAACAATGTAGAAGTGTTTTTCTTTGAAAAATTCTCCCGGGTGGAGTTTAACTCGGATTGACATGATTCAAATTGGGTTGGAAAGTAGACTTGATTTCCTATTTGAAAGGTTTTTTTTAATTGATTTTCTATAAAACTGTTTTTTCTATATCGGGAAGCCCGTAAAATAGGGCAAGGACCATAAAATGGTCGATCTGTCACTTAGGGGTTAACCCTTTGACGCGTCAGCGTCCAGATTTTGGACATTGGATGATTTCTGGACGTGTCCTTTCACCACTCACGGTGATGTTTTTCATCCATTCAATTTAAAAAAAAAATCTTGTGCTAGTTGACTACCATTTGTACGGCACGGATCTTCACAATAAGATATTGAGAATTTTTGAAAAATAGCAAAAGTGGTTTATGTCAAGTTTCACTCTTAGTTCAAAAAGTGAGACTTTAATCATGATTTTCCATAATAAGTAGAATCAAATAGTGAAAACCATACCATCTTGTAGTGCATGCTATACCAATTTCATTACAATATTTTTAATATTTTTAATGTTAATTTTGGATTTTTAATTGAATTTCAAGAGAAAATCTTGCAAAATTAATTAAAAAATATTAATAACAGATATGATGAATCCAACTGTACGGATGTTATCTTCACATTGATATTTATAACTTTGCTTTGTACATCAACTCCATTTTAATATTTTATCAAAAAAATTATAACGAATCTTTGAAAACACTGTTGAATCGGGACTTTAAAGGGTTAAGAGGATTTACATCAAATGAACATCTGATCAAGTGCAATATATTTGAGTCTATAATATTTTTGATGTCCCTATGTCCCTGGCAATATGTACGGGTGCTAAAATATCATAGTGGTTGGAAATTGATAAGGTAGATGCATTCATCCCCGCACAATGCCCATAATTGATTCCTACAACAAAAATTGCATTTGTGAACTAACATAATCTACAAACTCTACATTCATTTAACCCCTAAGTGACGGATCAACCATTTTATGGTCTCTGCCCTTTTTTTATGGGCTGCCCGAAATAGAAAAAATATTTTTATAGAAAATAAAAAATATTTTTAAATAGGTAATCAAGTCTACTTTCCAACCCAATTTGAATCATGTCAATCCAAGTTAAACTCCACCCGGGAGAAATTTTCAAAGAAAAACACTTCTACATTGTCTAGTGTTAGAAAACTTACTATTTGGGGAAAGTAATGATGTTCTCTCCGTTGAAAAATTTGCAATTTTTTATTTTAGAATAGAATGTCTAGTTTTAACAAATCATACAAAATTTCAAATTCTAAAAATAAAATTTGTGATTCTGATAAATATTTGAAGTTAAATGCTTCTAAATTCATTACGAGATGATAAAAAGCTATTTTTTGATATTTGACCGTATGGATAATTACTACACATCGAGCTCCTCATTTTCTCTTTTGGACTAAACTTCATCATCGAAGTTGAAGAAGTAATTTTTTATAACACATTTATGTTTTGCCCTTACCCCCTCCGTCATTTAGGGGTTAACTTGACTTGGTACTCGATAGCACTCACATAACAACGTAGATACATCAGAATCCACCATTCATACAAACACTTGCACAATCAAAAGAAATTGGATTTTTTTGACATATTGTAATTTTAACTTGATTTTAGAAGTTGCTACCTTCATGACATTCTATAGCCTTCATGATCTCTGCCTTTCCTTCATGCATCATTTTGGGGGTCCACATGACCATTTAAGTACTAATTTGGTATAGAATATGTTACACCATCTAATGTGAAGCAATGCAGAGCCACTACAAGCTATTAAATGATATGTTTACACATAAAAAAAAGGTGCAAAAGTGAATGAAATTGTCAAAACCTTTTAAAAAATAAATTGAAGTTGGCAACATTCAAATGTACATAGCATTCTTTAATAACTTTGATTGTCACCTTTTTCCTATCTCAGTTACCCAAAAAAATCGGCCTTGATCCTAAAACTAGAGCCATGTGAGCTAAAGCCACGTAAAATATGGTGATCAAGATGCCAGGATTAAAGCCGATTCTTTTGGATGACCGCGCTAGGAAAAATGTGCCCTCTCTCTAACTTGCTAAAGAATGTTATGTAAGTTCCTTACAATAGATTTTTATAAATAGACATACAATAGAAATTTTCTAATAAAATATGAATATTTTATTAATTTTTTCATTCGCTCTATCAATGAAGGAACAAAAATGAAAAATCGTTGCATGGGCAGGACCAGGACTTGGTCCAAAACTGTATCATTGGTTCTACAGTCCAATGGGAAGCGCACTAAATGGATGGAAACCCATATCCCACTCATTAAAAATATTAGAATCCTTTGAATAGCCCCAAAATAGAGGCTCAGATTCTTTTCGCAACAAATGGGAGGAGGAGATGAATGGGGACTGTTCTGTGAATCCGTGGACTCAAGATTGATGCTGCTATTTTTATACTTTTATATTTATTTCCATTATTTTTATTATTTTTAATTGAAACAAATGGCAGTATTTTATACTATTTTCTAGGGGTTTTCTTGGCTTTTTATAGCAAATTTGTTACAAAAATCCACTGGGAGAATCACCATGTGGGAATATATGAGAAAAATGTCACCTCATAAAACCACCAAGCCAATGGATTGCACCGATTACAAGCAAGGCCGGGATTGTGTGTGCCACATGCAATGGATGAAAAGGACAAGATGTTGGATGAAAAACATAGGATGTATGAAGGGTTTCATGACATTGATGCCAATATATTGAATGAAAAAGATAGGATGTATGAAAAACAGAGGTTTATCAAACATATATAAAAAAATAAGAGATAAAAAAGACTTGCATGAGAGCTCTGTAGCCTAAAGTTAGATGGCCCGGAAGAAAAGAAGAAAAACCCTGTTATATTCCGTTCTCAAGCTAATTAGGGCCGTTCAATTTGAGTGGGGTGCGGCACCATCCAATGGCATATTCTGTGGTGCTTGGTCTTCCTTTTATTTCTGAAATAAATAATAATTAACAGATGCGTGTTTCTTGTATGGTACCATGTACAGGTACCGGACCATACCCGGGACAAGGTTCTTGAGCCCTTGCCAGGGTATCATCCAGTGTTTTTCCTGTGTTTTTTTTCTTGAAGCCTAACTGGCGACGTTAACCCTTTAGTGCCTAGCAAGCCAGATTATGGTCACTGCAACGTCGGAAATGCAAATAACAGAGAATCCGTGAAGAATTGGAACTTCAGTTCTGAAGTTCAGATTTGCGCACATACATTACGCACCTTCCAGAAAAAGAAATTTTCAATTTGGAATTGTACAACTATCAAAATACCTATCAACAGAACGCAAAAATACTGCAAATACTTGAAAATACAGTAAATACTTACAAATACAACATATGTATTGTGTAGTATTTCTTGTGTTTGGAAGTTTGTTATCTTGTTTTATTTTTTTGGATTGTGTTCTCTTCTTCATCTTCCATTAGTGTGTGTAATCCGATCTTGACTAATGTACCCACTCCTGTCAATTTTCAACGTATAAAATTTTGTCCTAAACCGTACATGGACAAGTCACTTTCACTTATAAATCTCACAATAATTATGTGTGAGTCTATTTTTGATATGAAAGATTGCAACGGAGAGGTGTTGACATAGGGCATAGCTGAACGTCTTTGCTTTCATTTTTAAAAATTTACCTCAAATTCTATTTTAACTTTGAAGTCACACTCCTGAAAATCTCGTTTTTGAGCGTGCATTATACAGTTCAAATACATACTATAATCTTCCGATCCCACCATCGGATGATTCTCAAATTTTAATAAAATGTGTGCTCTCGAGTTGAGAATAGAATTGTATGGTTACTTTCTAATTTAACCCATTCTATTTTTGGTAGTCTCAACCACAGTGGAAAACCCACTGAAATCCAGAGCTGTCTGCGACAGTACCCTAGGCATGAAAGGGTTAAAAAAATTTGAGAATGAATGTTTGGCCAAAATCTCAAGATTATAATCATATTATGATAGAATTTCTTCATATTTTGATAGTTTTTTTCACAAAATCTTGCTATCTTCACAAAATAAATTAGAGAAAATTTGACCAAAAAACTGAAGTTTTCTCATTCTTTTCCTTAACCCCTAAAAGCCCGAGGGGTATTGGACAAAACATAGATGTGTTATAATATGTGCCTTCCATATGTTTGATGAAGGTTGGTTTAATAAACAAAATGTAGAGTATCATCTTTACAAATTATCCGTACGGTCAAACTTCCTAAATAATCTTTAGATCATTTTTTAATGAATTTAAAAGCATTAACCTTCGAAAATTTGTATAAATTATAATTTTCAATTTTAGAGTTCAAAATTTAGTACGATTGGTTAAAGTTGGGCTATCTATCGTAAACTTCAAAAAAGCAAGAGAAACGATGGAGGAATCATCATTACTTTCCCCAAATAGCAAATTTTGTAACACTAAGACAATGTTGAGGTGATCTACTTTGAAAAATTCTCCCGGGTGGAGTTTAACTCGGATTGCCATAATTCAAATTGGGTTGGAAAGTAGACTTGATGTAGTATTTTAGAATATTTTTTATTTTTTCAAAAAAATATATTTTTGTTCCGGATAGCCCGTTTTTTCCGGGCAGCGACCAGAAAATGGTTGCTCAGGAGCTCAGGGGTTAACAAAAGAGAAATTCCATATTTAGTAGAGAAATATGGCAAAATATAACGAGAAAAGAACTCAAGTATCACCCTTTTTCTCTCACGGCATGAAAGATAACTTTTTTCAAAACATGCGATTCTTGCTCGGATTTTTGAGGTTGGGCTATTGTGGACTTCCAATTCTCCACCATTGTTTTTTAGGTAAAGAATGATGTGGTGTATCCAATATTCTAAAATCTGCTACATTGATTCTCATGCAACGATTCTTATTCTTAGGTACAACTTACAAGGGATAAAGAACTTTATGGCTATCAGTGTTCGCAAAAAATAATTATAAAAAGAGAAGCTCAGAAATTACTTTTTCCAAAAATGTTCCATGTTCTATGGTGAAAAAGAGAGTCTTAGAGAATATTTGTATTATTGTGGCATTTGTTGAAAAGTGTTTGGCCAAAAATGAATAAATAAATCGGCATGACCTGCTAACCTTGATGACGGGGTATGGTAATCATTATTAATGATAAAAAGAAAAAACCATTTTGAATAACATTATTCACAAAAGAAGCTTTTAGACGTCCAAATAAAACAACTTGCAAACTTGCAATTAGTTAAGTGGAATAAGTCACACTCACTTGCTAATAAGCTTCTAAAAGTTACATGAAAGTTGAACAAATTTTAAACCATTCTATTTCCAAATTTAAAACTCCAATTTTTGATTTGATTGAATACTTGAGTTTGTAAGGGTACACTCAGTGAAAGAAAATAGGTTAAATTCAGTTGGAACTATCAAATACATTCATTGGGAGGGATTAAAATAAAAAACAAAAATTTGATGGAATCATGAATGAGACTAATGAACAGCGTCTCTTACAGTTGTTAAAAATATTTATTTCCTATTGTAATGCACTATTGAGAATTTTCTTCCTTTGCAAGAAGCCACCTATCTAGCGGGAGGTACCTCTCGTGACCACTTCACGAGCCACTTCATATTGCAAATTACGTTTTGCACTCTGAGAATTTCACACGGTACAAATAAAAATAAAAATTCATGAGCATATCAATTTTTTTGATAGTGCATTATGCCGGGAGAGGCCTGGGCTCATCATGCCTAACAAAATACAAGGCATCTCCATCGTCATTTGGACTCTGCCCTCAAATGTAGGCCTCTTCCTTTACCATAATATTTATTCCCTAGGCATAATACTGAATCTACACAACATGTTCAACACATGTATGTTAAATAATTTAATAGTTTCGACACATGTCATATTCTACTCCATAACATTCAATAGCTTGTCTTGGAGTTTCATCTAGCTTCATCCTTGAGTTCTTCACACCCTTGCCATGTGCCCCTTTAGTTAATGATGGGCGTTGACGAAATGATGAAATATATTCCTCATCATTTCATTGGAAGGAGGGTAGTCCTTATGTGTACCACTAAAAGTTATGTAAAAGTATTCTCAAAGATTTCCTTTCTCCCATTTTTAATTTTTTTCAATAGCTAGAATGCTTGGTTTCTAATTTTAACCAACCTACGATATTTACACTGTAGTATATCAAGGAAATAAAAAGAAACAATCTCAACGGAAGAAGTGCCTGACAGAGGGACCACCTGGCGGTACCGATGACCGCCACGTTCCCCACGAGGGAACCCACACCCGCCGTCGCCCGTACCGGTCCGGTCCGGTTCCGGGTCTCTCGAACCGCGGGTATCAGACGCTAAGCTAGAAATGGCGCCTCCCTGCCTGCCTGCCGAGGAAGCCAGCCAGCCAGCCAACCATTTGCAGAAATCGCAGAACAATCTTCACAACCCCGCGTGTAATCCGTGTGCTCGCTTTCCTGTCAGTCGTTAGATTCACACGCGCCTGAAAACCTCCGATTGTTGGTAGAATTCGTGTCCAGTTAAGGTCGGTGTTAACTTAGTTCGTTTTCTGATGAAGAAACCGCGGAGCTTTTGACCATGGAACAATTTCTTCCCGCAGCAACAGGATGTGGATGCGACTAAATAGTATGAACAGTTTCTTCCCGTGCCCCGGTAAGTAACGAGCTCTCTGTCTCTCTTGGAGCGCCTGTAGAATCTTGGAATATTTCTTGGTTCTTAGCCGCCAATTGTGAGAGAATCGAGGTTTTGCGTTCTTTTGACAATTGCGGCGGTTTGTGTGTGTGTGCAGACTCAGATATTTATGGAATCTGTGAGAAAGAAAGAGCTCACGAAGCAAGAAAGGTGAAGGTTAGGTAGATTGTTTGTCGAAAAGTAAGCAACAGAGGCAGAAAAGTAAGCAACCATGAATAGCACGAAAGGATCTGTGGAGCGCACCCGGGTGGGGAAATATGACCTCGGCAAGACGCTGGGAGAGGGCACATTTGCCAAAGTGAAGGTGGCTCGCCATATTGAAACCGGGTTGAACGTCGCTATAAAAATCCTGGACAAGGAGAAGATTCTGAAGCACAAGATGGTGGAGCAGATCAAGCGAGAAATCTCCACCATGAAGCTGGTCAAGCATCCCTACGTCGTGCAGCTTCTGGAGGTTTGTTCGTTCTCACTGTCCCATTTGTTTCTGGAAATCATGTTTGTTGTTGTTGTAACAGGGCTAGGGTTTCATAATCTGGTGATGATTTCCTTTGCAGGTCATGGCGAGCAGGACGAAGATCTACATTGTGCTGGAGTATGTTACCGGTGGCGAGCTCTTCAACAAAATCGTACGTTTCTACACAGTATTCTTTTCGGCAGCTCAGGCCTAATATTTAACTTTTTCCCGAAATGATGCGAATATTCTCTTTATTCACCATAGAAAATAGACTTTTTTTTGAAAAAATAACTCTATTTTTATAATCGTTTTTTTGTCTTTCGGGTACGATAATCTGTTGCTTTGGTTTCGTCCGTTTTAACGTTTTCTGAGGTTTTCTTTGCTTTTTGCTGTTGTGTTCAGGCTGAACAAGGGAGGCTGTCAGAGGATGAGGCACGGAAGTACTTTCACCAGCTCATTGACGCAGTGGATTATTGCCATAGTCGGCAAGTTTATCACAGAGATTTGAAGGTAAGTGTTTATTTACTTGAGTTTTAGACAAAGATATGCAGTCTGAGCTGGGTTGTTAGGTTAACACAACTTTCTCTAATTGCACATTCTGTAGTTGCACATTACAATTAGGGAGGGTTGAGTGCGTTGAGTGATATTTATTCTTCAATTATGAAGATCGTATCATATTTTTGTGTCTGATAACATTCATTTTGGATTGGTTACAGCCAGAGAATCTGCTTCTGGACGCCAAGGGTAACTTAAAGATTTCGGATTTTGGCTTGAGTGCGCTACCACAGCAATTCAGGGTGAGTACTTGCGATTCCTGCCACCTTTGGATATTTTGTGCTTTTGTAAGTAACTGGATATGCCGGACACGCCAAATTCGTTGCTGACATTTTTCTCCTTTTTCAGGAGGATGGACTGCTTCACACGACTTGTGGAACGCCCAACTACGTGGCTCCAGAGGTTATCATGGACAAGGGCTATTCCGGAGCTACCGCAGATCTGTGGTCATGTGGGGTTATTTTGTACGTGCTGATGGCTGGTTATTTGCCCTTTGAAGAACCCACTATTATGGCTCTATACAAGAAGGTACATAACATTCCAAGTTTAACAACATGCTGCATGGAAATGTATTCCATACTTCTCTTTGAGTGCATTGTATTATGGAATGTCTGTTCTTAAGATTTTTGTGTCTGACTGCAGATATACCGAGCTCAATTTTCGTGGCCTCCCTGGTTCTCATCAGGTGCTCGGAAATTGATTTCAAAGATCTTGGATCCCAACCCTAGAACTGTAAGTATCAGGCCGGAATTTTGTATATGTCTATCAACCTCATCTTTAACTTTATTTGTAAATGGGCATGCAATAAGATAGGGAGCCCATTCCCGTTGTTTTGCGTGGTTCATGGATTTGTTTTGGTGGGCCTTGTCCCCTTTTTTTAGAGGATTCCAACACACTAAAATATGTATTATTTGAACATCATATGCACAAGTTTGAATTTTAAAGTAGAAGAGTCCCAATCACAAGCCTAGACTACCCTTGAGTATTGTATATCGTGGAAATTTCTCATTTCTCAAAGGTTAGGGTGACACTTGCATTGTAAATGGGTGGCTTTTTCAACCGCATGTAAATTTACTGCATTTTCATGATCCACGTTCTTAATTACGTTCGTGATTGTGGTTGCAGCGCATCACAGCAGCTCAGATCCATAAAAACGATTGGTTCAAGAAGGGATACAGTCCAGCCAAGTTTGATAGGGAAGCGGATATTAGCTTTGATGATGTGGATGCTATCTTCAGTGGATCAACGGTAAGGGCAAAAATCACCCTAATAGTAGTGGACGAATGCTTTGATGCCTCTTTTGGTTTATAAAAGTAGCCTGGTTTGCTTCTAAGGAGTTTGACATGAGGAGTTTTGGGAGTAGTCATCTTTCCACTAATACATGCTGCTGCTTACTGTATGAAATTCAGGAGCACATGGTCACAGAGAAGAAAGAAACTAGACCGGTTACTATGAATGCTTTCGAGCTCATCTCCATGTCTCAAGGTCTCAACCTCTCTGGTCTATTCGAGTCAAAGGAGGTAACATTTCAAACTGCTGTGGAATTTAATGCTTGCAAATCATGTGAGAAGACCTAACTGTTAGATTTTGATCTGAGTTTCATTTGCAGTGATCTATGACTGAGGCTGGGGCCTTGGGGATCCAATGTTCTTTGTGTTGACTTTATGTACATATTACCTAAGACAGGGTTTCCAATAAATTTAAAAATTGTAGACAACATCATGAAGAGAATCTTTCGTATGATCCATGGCGAGGTCTTCTTGTAGTCATATAAAAGCCTCCCAATGATACAAAGGGAGACTCTAGGAAAAGCCTGATTCTAATCTTGTCTTGTAATCTTGCTCTACAGATTCCTGAGAAGGAGGAGACGCGATTCACTAGCAAAAAATCTGCTAAAGAGATCATTGAGTCCATTGAGGAGGCTGCGAAGCCCTTAGGCTTTAATGTTCAAAAACGAGATTATAAGATGAAGTTGCAAGGAGATAAGCTGGGCAGAAAAGGGCATCTTTCAGTGTCAACTGAGGTGTTTGAGGTGGCGCCTTCTCTCTTCATGGTTGAGCTACAGAAGCACCACGGTGACACGTTGGAGTACAACCGTGTAAGTTTGTAATTGTTGCTACCATTTCCCTCTCGCATACTCTGGCTAGCAAATTCTCACCTGCATCTTTTGGACTACATAACCAACGAGTCACACGAGTGGTGAATAGGTTATGGGACATAATGTCAGGTTCAATACAACGTTTGGATTCGTACCTTTTGTTGACCATGGGGTTATAAAGAGGAGTAGAGTTGTGAGTTCTAATGACATAGTTGCCTTGTTGAAACTTGAACTTGACTATATGGAAACAGAACCCTCTCTTGTCACTTTTCATTGCCACATGGTACATTAGGATTGGAATAGAGGATGAGGGTCCAGAGTTATTTATATATTATATAGACCATGCATGCATGCAAGGATGGTTCCGCTGTTGGAATTGTCATGCCAAATTCCAGCACAGGCCAACTTAGTAATGTTATAAGTTACAACCTCCATCCTCATGCTCATAGCAAGTCGTAAATCTCCAAGACGGTCTTGGTTTAGTTTGAAAGAGAGGGTCATGTCTTGGGCCTCCTGGCCTTCGACTGTTTGTGTTCTCTGCATGGTTCTGAGAGTTTGATTTCGCTGTATGAAGTAACAGATTTGTTTTCCATCTTTTCATTTACAGGAAGTTTAATTTATCTGTGATTGTGGTGTTGCAGTTTTACAAGAGTCTTTCCAAAAGTCTAAAAGACATCGTGTGGAAAGCAGATCCTGTGGAGGGAGCATCCACTCCTTCAAATGAACAGAAGTAGAAGCTTCCGCTACGGCTTTTACAATAATGAATGCCCGTGCTGTGAAGTAAGCACACTTCTTTCCTTATTAGTAACCCTAGCGATGGGTGATTAGGTGACGCAGCTTTGTTGGACTGCAAACAAACTCTTTGAATGCCCTTTTCATTGGTAAAACCAGTTGAAGCGCGGAGTCTGTTTTGTATATATATGATCAATGATAATGGTCAGCAAAGATTATAGTCCAGATACGCAACACTCATAATGTAAACGTATACAGTGACTGTCAAAACTGAGTACGAAATAGCTTAGTCTACCTTTAGCCATTCATATTTTATAATTTACTGCATTTAATGCCAAATCAGTTGACGGCACAAGTATACATTCAAGTAAATGATGTGGCTACCAAATTACAAGTCCAGCAATGCAAAATGATTTGAGAAAGATATAGATCAAAGTAAATTAGCTCTAAAACTCAGTTATGCTCACACTTGGATTACGCGGTGAATGCTACAAATTTGACATGCACAAGTGGTTTTCTGGGTCTATTTTTTTGGATGGGCATGTTCTTGGCCTTCACATTTATAATTGTGTCCCTATTCAGTGCACATCATGTATGCAAATTGAGCAAAATGGTTTCATTAAGGTCTCTCTCTGTTGTTGATAGAAAGTAGATAGAAGAAGCTACTTTAGAAAAGTTGAGGAGGGGTGAAAGTACTAGAAATGTTGCTAGAGACTTACAAGTATCCCAAAGTTGGGTTGCACAATTTCGTAAGCAACATTTGAGTGAGTTGAGTGATGTGAATCGCAGTTTTGGTGGCAGGCCATAGGTGTACAGTGCAGCTGATCGCAGGGCTTGTGTGAGAGAAATCACTATAGGTGGCTTAGAAACTGCACACAAAGTTGGAAATTACTTGAGAGGAGCTTCATGTTGGTATGAGTGATAGTACTGTGAGGAGAATGTTACGAAAAGCAGGTTTGAAATGTGAAGTGAAGCAAAAGAAACCAAAGCTCACACTTCTTCAAATTAAAGGACAATTAGAATTTGCTAGACGTCATTGCCATTGGACTGATGATGATTGGGATTGTGTAGTATTTTCTGATGAAACAAAAATCAACCGATTTTACTCTGATGGTCGCAGTTGGTGTTGGTTTCGTGATGGACAGAGTAGAAGTGCTGGAATGGTGCAACAAACTGTCAACTTTGGAGGTGGGGGAGTGATGATGTGGGGTTGCATGACTCCGAGTGGCCTTGGTATGATGTGTAGGATTGAGGGAAGAATGGATCAGTACATGTATAGAGAAATTTTAGAGCGAGAACTGGTTCATACACTGCATACATACAATCTAGATCCTGCCAATTTGATTTTTCAACAGGATAATGACCCAAAGCATACATCCAAGAGTGTGCGCCGTTGGCTGAATTCGCAAGAATTCACTCTTTTGAAGTGGCCGGCGCAATCTCCAGACTTGAATCCGATCGAACATTTGTGGGCAACTTTAAAACGTCGACTCAACCAATATGAGAGACCTCCCAAAGGAATGTTAGAATTGTGGGAGCGTGTTGAGGATTGTTGGGCTTCAATTACTCCCAATGAGTGTAAGAACTTGTATAAAAGCATGCTTAAGCGCATTGCAGCTGTTATAGTTGCTAAGGGTAGGTGGACAAATTTTTAACTTTGTTCCAGCTAATGTGAGCAAAACTGAGTTTTGGACTGAACTTCACTTTACTTTTTTTTTAACATGCATACATGTGTGTAATAGACCTCAATCCCCATGGAACTATGACTGATTGCAATGGTAATCCTGTGCAATTTATGGTTTCATTTTTGACGCATCCAATTTCCCTACATTGTTTGTTAAATTTCAGTAAGCTGTGTTCGTACTCAGTTTTGGCAGTCACTGTATAAGTTGCAAAACGGAGACAGCAAGTTAGGCTGGAAGGGAGTACGATTCTTTAGCTGTCAAGAGCTAGCAGTTACTTGTAGTAGGCAGAATTCTCAGATGGTTAGGCAGATTTTTCTCTGAGTCTTTTGAAGTAGGGTAGATGTGCTCTGCAACTTGGTGATGTCACCTGTAACCTATCATCGTTTGAAGGGAAAATGTATTTTGATTACATAGCTGGCACTATCGATTGTGTGTTACTTTGGTTTTGAACCTGTCCTCTGTACACTGTGTAGACTGTTTCAGTTCTCAACCTGAGACGCTATGATTTTGGCCTTTCTTAGTTTCTTACAAGGATACGGTTGATTGTCCTAAAACCACCAACTTAAGCAATCTGGACTATTTTTGGCAGTCCTAAATTCGAAAAAAAAGATATGACCGCATTCGAAATAGGTTTTGATGAGGATTGCAAAAATTTGCAACATCTAATTCGCATTTGTTAATTTTATACAAAATTCCAAAGTGGAAAGTAACTTGTGACCCAAATCAAACCTCTAGGTTCCCCCATGTTCACACTTTGTTGTTCCTAATTCCTCTCATGAGCTAACCCAAAACCACCAACTATTTCTTCGCAATGCTTGGTGTATCGTTGGTCTCCTTCAATAGTGAAATTGGTGGTTTTAGGTCTCAACTGTGGTGGCCCCAAGAAAAGTCTACATGTCATAGGTGGTGGTTTTAGGACATCCTACCTTAATTGGTTTATCCCTTTTACCCGTAGCATGTCTGGAGGTAGAATACTATTAACCCCTAAACGTACCAGGGTGTCCCTGGAATTGATAATTTGAGAAAAAGCATTATAAACTACTACTATTCAGAAGAATATTCTGGAATTGATATACAAATGAAAGTTCTAGATTTTGAATTTTAGATTCCATCCGTATGGTTTGATTCACTAATACAATCACCAATATTTAATTATAAAATTTGAAAGTTAAAATTAAAAATTCCTTTTAAATTCGATTACAAACTAAATTTCAATATTTTTTGAGTAAAATTTGTTGAAATGAGTTTGAAATGAGATACTCTTAAATGTGGTGGTACTTTGAAATTTTTGTGTTTTTAAAATTTATGACCTCATTTTTCACGATTCCACTTTGAAATATAGTCAATGCAATACTTCTACATTTGTAATTTTAGAAAAATATGTATTTTAGTGTGACTAAATCCATCCATTAGATAGGACAACAACTTGGTGAAGAATCTCCAAATAATTGGATGAGTTTCATCCAAGCATTGATGAGAATGTGAGAAGGCTTTGAATCCGTTCGTGATCCAGTTTCTGAACGCTGGGACGTTTAGGGGTTAACCTTTAGTGCCCAGTGCTCACTAAATCACTAGAAAATGAAATGCTAGATCTGTGAACCATCTCATTCTGGTGTCTGAAGTTCATATGTGTAACTTTTGATTCTGCAAATGCAAAAAGAAACTTTGGAATCTGACTTTTTTAACTATCCAAATACCTATGTACAAAACACCAAAATATTGCAAATACCTCAAAATGCAGCAAATACTTACAAATACAACACGTATACTATATGGTATTTCTTGTGTTTGGAAGTTTGTTTTGTTGTATTGTTTTTTTGGGATTGTGTTCTCTTGTGCATGTTCCATTAGTGTATGTAGTCCGATCTGGATCAATGTCTAACTCCTTTCTTATTCTAACGTATACATTTTGTCCTAAACCGTACATGGATAAATTTCACAATAATTAAGTGTGAGCCCGTTCTTGACATGAAAGATTGCAATGAAGAGGTGTTGACACATGCCATTGATGAACATCTTCACTTCCATTTTTTAAAATTTAACCCAAATTCTATTTAACCTTGAAGTCACACAACCCCCAAAATCTCATTTTGGAATGTTCATTATACCAATCAAAGACATACTATAATCTTCCAATCCAAGATTTAACTGATACATGTTTCATTAAGCTATCCTTATATTCATAATGTTGGATACTATTAATAGTATCCATAATATTGATAGTGAGAGTTTTAAGAAAACATCATTCAAAAAATGTCATTAAGCTATCCTTACATTCATACTGTTGGATACTATTAATGGTATCCCTAATTTCGATAGCGAGAGTTTTAAGAAAACATCACCCAAAAAAGTGAGGTTTCTTCAAAACCACTCTGGGCACCAAATGGTTAATTGGCCAACCATGCATATTTTGCATGGTGTACAGAAGTATTTTGCATCTATCACACACTTTTTGCAGTGTGAAATTTTTACTAAATTTTGTACGGGAAGTTAGCTTGCTGCACGTGTGATCCGATTAGAAAGTTGATGATTTGTGAAACTTTATGTTTCATTTCGTGAAGTGTTTCACCAATTTTTTTGAAGATTTCAGTCTAAAAGTGCTATTGAAAAATCAACTTATAAAATCATGCAACCAAAAAATCTCCAAAAATCACTACACTTAGAGTATTGCATTTCAACCCATCACAACATATTTCATCCACAATTGTCAATATCATATAAATTTAAAAAATATCAAGTTCAAGTTTCAAATTTTATAGAAAATATTGGTGATAACAATTGCAGATCTAACTTTATGGGTACAATCTAAAATTCACAATGTACAACTTTTATTCAGGTATCAAGTTCAAAGTATCCCTCTTATTTGAGTTAACCGAAAAGTAGCCCATCTAACCTCCCTTTTTGCTCTACTTCTAACCTCTTTTTTGAGCTATACTTTGGTTGAATAATGTCGTGTCATAGATTGTCCCATTGTGGGCCATGGGCTTGGAGCTTTGGTAGAAGGTGTGGGAGTCATTGCGAGGTGTGGAGAATAATGACAGTGGCTTGTTTTAGATTGTCTCCCAACTCATCATGAACTAGTTTTTGCTCTATTTATATTTCGATATGAGTTCAAGAGGAGTTCAAGAGGAGTTTGCTAAAACTTTCCTCTTTGAGCTGACTTTTCGGTTAACTCTATTGCAATGTACAACTTTTATTCACATCTATACGATTGGATTCATCATAGTTTTTTTATTAATATTTTTAAATTAATTTTGCAAGGCTTTCTCTTGATATTCAATTAAAAATCCAAATTAATACAAAAAAATTTAAAAATGTTGTAATGAAAATGGAATGACATGTACTAAGAGATGGTATGGTTTCTATTATTTGATTCTACTTATTTTGGAAATCATGTTTAAGGTCTCACTTTTTGAACTACAAAAAAATCATAATATATCTTATTTTGAAGATCAGTACCATACAAATGATAGTCAATTAACAGAAGAACCAAGAGAAATTTGGATGAATGAAAATTGTACAGGATGTAATATTGAAAAAAGTTGCAATCTATTCATTGTCCACTATGTGGGCGCAAGTGCCTCAAAGACTAGCAACCCTTAATTGTCAGAGTAACACTTGAAGTAGGAGAGGCTGAATACAAGGTGGTTAGGATAAATTTGGAACTTATTATGCAACTTCTAACCTTAGGATCTTGTATATAAATTGTATTCCTATCTTTTTACTATTTTTTTAATAGTTTAGTTTTTATACCATCTCCTTGATTGTAGTGTTGTAAGTCATGCAATAAGTCTTTGTTCAACCATTTCCAAAAGTCCAGTTTCAACTTTGAGTTATTTTAGGAAGAAATATGTGTCCCTTCTAACTCAAAGAATTTGATATTATATTAAAGTTTGGAGCTCAGAATCTGTGAAAAATATTGTAAAAAAAATTGGAAATTTTTGATTGCTCCCGTCTTTAACGAGCTGCCTGAAACAAAAGGTAAGATTTTTCAAAACAAAAAAATTTGATTTTCATATTAAAACATAATCATTAAAGGACATACATGATAAAAGGAAAAAGATTATATAAAAAAATCTAGATTTTTATAAATCTAACATGGAATTGAAACACGCCAATTTCAATGGTAAAAATGTTGTAGCAAGCTATCCACACTCTAAGCTCTTTTTTGTCTTTAAAAATTGTGCAAATTGAGTTAAAAAATTAACTAGTTATTTTTCTAAAAGATTTTCTAAGTGCATTCTTAACAAATTTCTTCATATCTTTCACCTTGCTTATGAGGAGGAAATGAATCCAAGACTTTCTTGTAAATATGGATCTATTCTATAAAAGACATTTCTTTTCAAAATTTCAAATTATTTTTTTAACCTAATTGTTCTCATAAATAGTTATTATCTTATTGTTGTAATGGAAAATCCCTTTCTTTTCCCTCATGTAGTTTGTAAGGATTTTGCAGAGTGTATCCCCAAGTTAGTGAGAAGATGTTTACATTTGAAATCTATAATACAATTCTACAAATTTTTAAAATAGATGGATAATTACAAAAATTATATTTTCAAAGTATGGATTAAATGTAGGGATGCTTAAGTGAACAATCTACTTGTTTGTAGACTAAAAATTGAATTGAAACAAATTAAAGTGAATTTTTTTTTTAGAAAATCCAAAATTTGATTGGAAAATTTATATTTGAGTTTTTCAAATGTAATTTTTTTTCACATTACAAACATGTTTTTGGTTCAAAAACCTAGAAAGTCTTATTGTTATAAACTAAACCAAAGAAGACTTTGAAAAATGTCAAGAAGATTACAAAGAAAGTAAAGCATATTCAAAATGCACAAATAAACAAGATTTATGACATACAAAGTAAGTCAAAAAAGACTTGAATGTACAAATGGACAAAATTGATGGCATGGAAAGTTAATTTGATTGTTTGAAGGAACAAATTGACAAGATCTATGGCATGTAAAGTGGTACACAAAAGATTTGAAGGTAATAATTGATAAATTAAATTTATAATATAGAAAGTAAGTTCAAGAAAATTTGAATGCATAAATTGACGAGTTTATAGTGCGTGCAATAGAGCACACAATATTTGAAGATAGAAACTAATAAGTATGATTTATAGCATAAAAAGTGAATTAGAGAAGATTTGAAAGCTCAAATTGACAAAATTTATGGATTATGAAGTGAGTTAATGAAGATTTGAAAATAATAATAAAAAGATTTATGACATTTGAAGTTAGTGAAAGAAGATTTTAAGGTAACCTTTATATGATTTATGGTATGTAAATTGAATAAGAAAATATGTGAAGGTAATCATGCACCAAAATTTGTTTGTGACCTATGTATTAATTTAATAGTACTCCAAAGCGAGAAAGAATGTTGTCATTGAGTGTTTTTAACTTACTACTCACACTTTATTAAAGGTATGTGAATGGGCAGTGGATGGTTCATTAAAGGGATGTGGATGGGACGTAGATGGCTCATCAGAGGAACGTAGATAGTTCATTAGTGGGATGTAGAAGGGACATGAAAGGGATGTAGAAGGGACATGAAAGGGATGTAGAAGGATCGTGTATGGTTCATCAACGGAATAAAGATGGGGTGTAGATGGTTCATCACAAGGACATGGATGCAATGTAGATTGTTCATCAAAAAGACGTAGATGGATGTGGATGGTCATTAAACGAATGTAGAAGGGACGTGGATGGGGCGTAAAAGGTTCATTGTAGGGATATGGATGGAATGCGGATGGTTCATTAGTGGGATGTAGAATGGATGGGGCGTAAAAGGTTCATTGTAGGGACATGGATGGAACGCGGATGGTTCATTAGTGGGATGTAGAATGGATGTGGATGGGACGTAGAACGGACGTGGAAGGGGCATGCATGGATGGGACATAGAAGGGACATGGATGGGACGGGCATAGGACGTGGATGGGACATGCATGTGACGTGGAGGGTGGAAATTAGATTGGATATGATCCCAAAATCACAAGTACAGAAGCCTTAATGTCATCGGGTGGAAAAAAAATTGAAAATAAAATTGAAAATCAATAGCACATGGGTAGGTATGTGGCATTGGTACAAATTGATAGAAGATGAAATGAAAGAGGATGAGAGTAGTTGAATGAAATTTGATGGATTGTGAATCCTAAAAATTGTCTCGTCCTTCTAACTTCTCATCTAAGGTTGTCCTTTAAGTTTTGATGTTTGAAGTTGGGTTCCTCCTTCATGCAAGCACCCGATTACTCACTTGCACTCCTTTGACTTCCTTATGCTTATACAAGTGGTCGTGCTCTTACTCCAAAAGTAGCTGCAAGCTTTGTTTTGGTTGGACCTACTTGGTTTTTCTCATGCTCGTAGAAGACAATTTTTTTGGATGATGTTGAATTTGTGCTGTGAAATAGGGTGAAATCCAATGCTTGGAAGGGTGGTCAAACTTTTGATGCTTTCAAGTGCTTGAATTGTTTATTTTTTTTGAATTCATTGTTAGTGTTGAACAAATTTGGTGTTCTAAATTGTGAGGAATTTTATAATTTAGGAATAGATCATGTTTTTGGTGGCATTTTGAGCCTCTTCTCTACATCTTTGAATCAAAACTATGTACGATTTGAGCTTACTTTCTCACAAATTGGTCAAAATTGTTGAAGTATTCTTGCACATTGAAGTTTGTTGCTCTGAAATCCTAACCGTGTCATTATTTTTTTTAGTAGGCTATTGTTTGCGTATGTACAACCAAACTTGAGATATCTCTAAGGTAACACTGAGAGCTTTTCAATTGTTGAAAAGGATGATTTTGTACATTTCAATGGAAGTGACACTTATCCCACATTTTGGTTTTGAAGGTGGGCTTGCGAGGATGAATTAATTAATCAAAATTACACACAATGACACTATCACTATCACTAAAATGAATAAGAAAATATTAAGAGTAGCTTTGCTTAACTTGCTCAACTTCCTATAGTGCAAAGCTTTAAAGCTAATAGGATTCAAAATTTGGTGATCCTATTTGGCAAGATGTAAAATAAAACCTTTTATCTTAATCTTAAATGTAGATACCTTGCAATCTACACAATCAAAGTTGCAAAACGTTTCACCAAATTATGTTTTCACCAATGACAATGAAATTTTACATTTTGATTATTTTTTAATAAATTGTATAAGCAATAATTTTTTGTCAAATGCACTCAAAACTAAAAACCAGAAATGACACTACTAATGATTTTTGTTTATGTATTTATTGAAAAATGCCTGTTTTAGGGGTTAAATTGCAAAGCTTTGGTAGGAGACTAGGAAGTCAAGTAGACTTGACATCCAAATAGATAGAAACACCAGCCCTATGAAAGTGCCGGCGTGAATAAAGTGTCCGTTCGTAATGTCAATGAGACTTGACATCCACATCAATTCAACAATCAACGAAGGCCAACCAGAGTTGGCAGAGAATGGCCTCCACTTTAGTAACCATTCTGTTCCCATTTGTTGAAGAAAAAGTATGAAAGGAACAACCTTTGACTAACATTCAATGGAAACAGTTTTGGACATAACGTGGAAGTACCAATTTCCATCCATTTAAGCAATTTGAACATCATCATGGACTTACAAAGAATGTCACATTTTTTTAGAATTTTAAGGATAGATAAATCTTAGTCGGTGGGGTTGAATCTAAATGAAATCATGTTTTTTTCTAGTGAAATTTGTAATTTTTATGAATTTTCGAAGTGGGTTGTCTTGAAAATACAAACCACCTTCAAGTGGGGCCATGAGCATCCCAAAAACGTTTTATAATCATTCAAAATCAACCTCTGGTTTACAAAGTAATTACTCTAAACCACCCCATTTACACCCAATTTCACCCAAGGAATCTACTTGATTGCCATGCTAAATTGTCTTAATTGCTTAATCATCACATTGTGATCTCATTATCATTCATTGAAGTACCTAAAATCACACATCACAACAAATTTGTTGTAATGTGATATATTTCCTCAAATTTCTCTACAAAATATGGCATTTCTTTTTTGTGAGAAAAAATTGATTTTTTGTCAAATTTTCTCTATAGCCAAATTTTGTGTAGGAAACTACCAAAATATGAAAAAATTCCATCAAAATATGATTGTAAGCTTAAGATTTCGCCAAACAATCTTTCACAGCTTTTTTACATTGCCAGTTAGGCTTCAAGAAAAAAAAAGAGCACTGGCAATGTGACTGAAACGTCCATCACGGGTATGATGGTATGGGCCAGAGTGTACAGTACATACAGTAGGTGGTATTGATGTGGCCATCCATCATGGATTTTCAGTTCCATCGCCATCTCCATGTGCAGTGGCTGCTTGCCCATCTTTTTCTTACCCAAGTGACGGCACTTCTGCAGGTTCCCGTCACTTCCCCATGTAATGTCATATGGCCATCCCAAGCTACTGTAACTCATATGGTCAGGCTAGGGAGTACATGTACTGTACAGCTCAAAACTCACTCAATTAGTAACGCTTCCTTAAATGAATGTATCTATGGTCAACTACATATGGTCGGCTGCTGAAGACAACCAACCAGCCACTAATTTTCATCCAATTTCCACGCAAAATCAGAAAAATTAGAACCACTTGGGCCCAGTGATCTCAGAACCACTTTATGACATTTAGAACATTATGCGACCTCCCACATAAATGGTATCTACTTTTGCTACCCAGTGCATACAATATTCACAATACCTCTATAATATCCGGCAATACCCTATTAAGATGATACCATGGTGATATCCGCGGATATCACCTCATGAAGTTGCTACATATTTATATCATGATGAGCATTCTCGCTACATTTCAAAAAAAGAATCATTTTCTTTCTTTGTATATTTAGCAGCCCCATTTTTTTGGGTAGAAATCCAGCTAATTTTAGCCAGTTTTGAGATCACTGCTTGGGCCCTTGCACAAAGTTTCTATGTAAGTGTGCAAGTGCTTCATTGCGATTGGATGGAAACTCCAGTTTGTAAAATTTTGGTTTGCATGTCCACTCAGAATACCAACAATGAATGAATGAATGAATGGGTGGCCTTTCGGGAGGGCTACCTCTGTTGAAGTGTTGACAATGACATGCGACTGACAACAACAACAACAACAAATTCGCAAAAGGAGAGGGTGCACCTGTTTAATTTTATGTCCAGGCAACTATGCATTTGGTCCAGAAACGTCCCTGTATTGAACCTGTGTTGTTGGTGCCTGTCAACCTGGCAATACAGCAATGGCTCTTCAGCTCACAACCTGCACATCAGTACCTTAGTGCTTCCGAAAATTCTTTTCCAAACTGATACTGAATACTACATAAGTACTACACAAGTCATTGTTAGCATGTCTGAATAAATACTATTTGTTTCATACCCAAACCTGTAGAAGGTATTCATAACATTCAATACCCAAACCTGTAGAAGGTATTCATAACATTCAGTAGCCTTCATGCCCACTTCCTTTCTTTCATGCACTCTCCTCACCTTGAGCCTCCACTTGTCCACTTAGCTACTGATGAAGTACTATTGGGTGTGGAATATTCCAGACCAACTACTGTAGAGCCAAGGTAGGGAAAATGCTTGCTACTAAATGTTATGTTCTCTTTACCGATTGTGGTGTATTAAGGTGGTGAACATTTTATAGATTAGTTAGAGGAGACACCAAGGGTAGACCTCGCTACCCATGCCTCTGACGCATAGATAGATGAACTACCCTTCATTTGCGATGGTCTTACAGGCCAAAGTAATTACTATTATTATTATAGATTAGCTGCTCAGATGCCAGTTTACATGTAATTTTTGACATTCATTCACTATTTACTTGGTTTCAGAGATGAGGTGATGCTCAAACTGACCTTGTAAATCATACTGTGTTTCCCCAGCAACCCTGTGGAAGGACCTGCCATAGCATGAGAGAAACAGAGCACAGGTGACAGCAGAGAGAAACCCAGCACAGGTGAGGAAACTCTTGATAAATAGCTTGGGTAAAATACGCTCAATGGCTTTGACACAGTTTTGATATAGTCTGCATGTACATAACACAACATCAGACATGATTAAATTACCTGATCGTCTCAAACAAGATGAAATGGCAGAGCAGGGCCAGACCTAATTGCACTATATGAAATACTAATTTGAGTACTTTGACATAGTCTGCTCAAAAGACCTGGGTTTCTGAATCTTCTGACGAGAATTTTGGGTAAGAGAATATTCTTCCAGGGACTGATTCTAAGATGGAAGTAAAAATGTGCACCACATCTCTTTGCAAAGCTTGCAAACTGGAAGAAAATAAATTGAGTTTGTCATACTCACAGCTTATTGGCAGGATCTGTCGTCTAATTAATGGGCATCAGAGTAGTTTAAGAGACAAAAAAGTTCAACATTGAGTACTTCCCACCTTAGAATATAACTGGTGGATGCTTGGAACCCCAATTTCCTAATTAGAGGAAGATGATTCTTCACTGTTAGAAGCATGGAAACGAGTCTCTAATCACTGAGCACAAAGATGGAATTTCAAACTTGATAACCATTGCCCACCTCAAAGAGAAGGTGACAACTTCCAAAATTGAATGAGTTTTTGAAGAATGTGACAACTTTTGTCCAATGATGAGAACCTCTAATAATGGAAGTGTCAACTTTTTTCCCACTAATGTAGCAGCTCATCCACGATTGGCAAATAAGAAGGCAGTATAAGTGGGTGCATTTGCTTTGCATCAATTCCTGCCATGAGGTTATCTACTGTGCTGCCATGCCTAAGCAATAATAATAAAAAAGATTAATTAAATCACCTCACAAGGTCTGGTTTGCAAGGACTGCTGCAACGTTCTCTAAATTGGTGATGCGCTCTTCATTACGTTTCTTCTCGAGGTAGTGATGCAGAAACACTGCCATCTCATCATCGAACCCACGAAAGAAGAGGAAATACAGAAACTCATGCTTCAGGTCTTGTGATAGTTGCCTGCCCATGCAACACACAAACAGACAAGTATCCACAAAAGCAGTATTAGTATCATTTTATAACACTTTACTTGGAACACAACATTTTGCATTATGCGAAAAGTTCACTTGCAAATGATACTCCCTCCGTCCCAAAGTTATTGTCCAACTTGTTTGCTTGGTATTTCTTTGAGCCAATTTCATTGATCATATTGTAAGAAACATGATTAAAAAAGGTTCCAAATTATGTCACTAGAATGATTGAAGAACATTGCATGTGTTCATTGCAACCTAAATAAAATTAGCCATGAGGAAGTATTTTTTTGACCTACTTAAAAAAGCACTTTCAAACATGACTTTCAAACATGACAATAACTTTGGGACGGAGAGAGTACCAGTTTATAGCGAGGCTTACGATTTGATTTCCAACGCAAATTGAAAGGCTGTCACGAGTTGGTGAATTACTCACTTTTCATGGACGGTGTGGTCGTGACCCTCTTTAGAGAAATCCTCGTGAAAGGAAATGTAATTGATGAAATACTCGTCTCCGTGGCACTGGCAGCTAATCTCGAGTGCCTCTGGACCACCTTTGGTTATAGTGATAGTCAGGTTAATGAGCAAAGCAGGAGGACCTGAATCATCATCTTCATCCTGTGGTTGTAGCAAGAGCTCACAGTCCACATTAATCCTTTCCTGCTCATATTCCCTCTGCAGAACTACGTCCATTCCACCGGGTTTCTCTCGCAATACAAAGGGCTCCGGTGGCTTCACTTCCCTAACCTGCAAGCATTTTCCACCGGATATATTGAGGCTATTAAGAAGGGAAACTGTGACATTCACCAAAGAGTAACAGCATGTTAACCCCTAAAGGACTTAAGATACATGGTTTTAAACCAAAAAACTATGATTCAGATGGTATTTAAACCTATAATTCAGATGGGACCACATTTTATATCACTGAAGAACATTGCATGTGTTGGTCGAAAGATAAATAAACTTGAACAAAGGAAGATCACATATGACATACTCAAAACTGCTAAAAAAAAGACAATTTGGGCTTCTTGGGTTAAAATTGCACACACATAACACAACCCACAATTATAGGTGAGATTTCATATCCGCCAGCAACTCACATGACTCACAACACAATTGTCACGTATCAACATCAACCAAACAAGGATCCTCTTCTTGTTTTGAAAATGAAGGCAACAAGGGGCAAAACAACAACCAAAAAAAATTTTAAATCACAATTCCTGTTCGCCTGAATTGAACCTCATGTTTTTGACCTTTTGTTCAATTTTTTATTTTTTTGACATACAGTAAACATGCAATATTCTCCAGTGATATAAAATTCGGTCCATCTGAATTATTGATTTTTCACAAAATGATGGATTGAATTTTTCATTTTAATCCTTGGTTCTTTAGGGTAAGAGAGCCGGAGAGCATGAAAACCACAAAGGTGAACTCTGCAGCAACTAGATGAGAATGTGATTGTGTTTCGCCATGCCAGTATATAAATCGTCTTGTCTTTGTCATGCAACCATAAAAAACAAAGATGCAAATTCTAATTCTAAAAGCACATTCAAGAAGGAAGCCTTAGTACTCCCTCCATCCCAAAGTTATTGTCCAACTTGTTTGCTTGGTATTTCTTTGAGCCAATTTCATTGATCATATTGTAAGAAACATGATTGAAAAAGGTTCCAAATTATGTCACTAGAATGATTGAAGAACATTGCATGTGTTCATTGCAACCTCAATAAAATTAGCCATGAGGAAGTATTTTTTTGACCTACTTAAAAAAG
This sequence comes from Pohlia nutans, assembly GCA_022496805.1. Lineage (NCBI taxonomy): Eukaryota > Viridiplantae > Streptophyta > Bryopsida > Bryales > Mniaceae > Pohlia > Pohlia nutans. The sequence continues at coordinate 20,427,335 of CM040102.1, read as the reverse complement.
CACTTTCAAACATGACTTTCAAACATGACAATAACTTTGGGACGGAGGGAGTACCACGTTAGCTGACTTCAAGCTCCGGATCTCGTCCCTTAAACTCTGGAGAACTTGGTCATCAATTCCTCCTCCAGGAACTGTAGAAAGCGCACGAAAGATGTGAGGTGACGCCTTGAAGAAGCGCCATGGCCACTGTCGCTGCTGCTGCAATCCAACACTGAGAAATCTCCTAGTACCAGGAGATTGATGCGGCAAAACTCCTGCAGATTTGAGTCCTTGCTTGGCTCCTGCTGCTCTTGCGACGATCCGTGACAATGCACGACCTGAAGAAACCTGCATCTCACAGTCCCTTTGTTTGCACAAACCCCCCACACACGACATGGCCCCTGAGTGTGGGTTCCGCTAGGGTTTAAGGGTTTAGCACGGACCTATCACCGTGGAATCACGCCCTTCATATTCACTCCATTTTGTACCTTTAACCCCTAAACGTCCCTGGAATTGACAATTTGAGAAAAAGCATTATAATATATCATATTCAAATGAAAGTTCTAAATTTTGAATTTTAGATTCCATCCGTACGGTTTGATTCACTAATACAATCACCAATATTTAATTATAAAATTTGACAGTCAAAATTAAAAATTCCTTCTGAATTCGATTACAAACTAAATTTCAATATTTTTTGAGTAAAATTTGTTGGAATGAGTTTGAAATGAGATACTCTAAAATGTGGTGATACTTTGAAATTTTTGTGTTTCTTAAATTTATGACCTCATTTTTCACGATTCCACTTTGAACTAGAGTCAATGCAATTTTGGCTTGGTCAACGACTTGACATACTTCGACATTTGTAATTTTCGAAAAATATGTATTCTAGTGTGACTAAATCCAGACATTAGATAGGACAACAATTTGGTGAAGAATCTCCAAAAAAATGGATGAGTTTCATCCAAGCATTGATGAGAATGTGAGAACGCTTTAAATCCGTTCGTGATTCAGTTTCTGAACGTTGGGACGTTTAGGGGTTGAAGTGTTCACCTTACCAACTGAGCACAAAACAGAAAATATTTTCAATGGGTCTTAATAGCAAGTTCAAGAGGATTCCAACGCACTTTAGAATGCATTATTTGGACATTGTATGAATGAGTTATGAATCTCTAAAGTGTTGACTATAGGTTGACCTTAAAGCAACCCTAAATTCTAATGTTCAGATTGTGCACATTCTCATCAACAGTAGGGTGTCAGAATCTATTTATTATTGAAGATTGAGCTATGGACGTTTTAAGGAAATGGTCGCTTTTAGATATAGTTATCTTAACCCCTAAACGTTCTCACTCTCTCCAAATTTGGCAGTTTTGCAAAGATGCATTATAAAATGCAAGTAAGAGGGATATTGTGAACTTGATGTATGAATAAAAGCTATACATTATGAATTTCAGATTCTATCTACAGTTAGATCTGCGGTTGCTATCACCAATATTTTTCTATAAAATTTGAAACTTGAAATTCAAAATTATTTTGTAATTCGATTACAAATAAGATATAGACAATTTGTGGATGAAATTTCTTGTGATCAGTTGAAATGTAATACCTTTAAGGGTAGTGTTTATTGGAGATTTTTTGGTTGCTTAATTTTATGAGTTTGTTTTATCAAGAGCACATTTAGGCTTAAATCATTGAAATTTTTGGTGAATCATTACAATATGAAATGAGGCATAAAATTTTCACAAATCATCCCCTTCATAATTGGATCACACGCGCATGAAAGCTATCTTGCCATATAGGTTTTAGTATTCTTTTTCCTTGCAAAAAGTGCATGATGGATGAAAAAACATAGATGAAATATGTACATTGTTCAAAAAATGGACATTGGGCATTAGGGGTTAATCTTTTAAAGGCCCAAAAACCCTTTGTAGTCGTATAGTATATTCTATATTCAATAGTGTTAAATCAAAATAACAATGATCACACATTTTTCAGCCGAGTTTTCAGCACAAAGTAAAATTAATGATCATAATAAAATGTATATAAACATATATCACAATACATATATTAAACTACAATTGAACAATTATAAAGCTATATACGGGTTGTAGAAAGGAACCTTGAGGGCCTTTCAAGGGTTAACTCATAAACAATCAAGAATTCATCGTTTTAAAATGACCAATTCAATTGATCATATAAAAATATATATAATTAAGATGGGACCAAATGTTATATCACTATAATCAAATAAGATTATTGCATGTGTTGTTATAAAAAAATAAAATTGGAGAAAAGAAATTTTTATGTACAATTTCTAACAACTAGTGCTACCACCACGGGCATTGATTAGCCTTCATACAAAAAGGCGTACTAGCAATAAGCACATCTAAAGTCTCCATAGACACTTCTTTTCATGCCAGTTGAAGCGTTTTGACCAATTCATCGTTATTTTTGGGTAGGAAATGCTTTGAACAATGTCTTAAAACGTTTTCAAAGGTTCAAGTCTATGTATGTAATTAAGACAATGCAAATTATCTTAAAAACAAGAACAATTGGTCCGTTGAAAACAAGAACAAGAACGATTTTTGTGTTTCTATGTTGGCAATTTATAATAGGAACATGAAATTCCACGTTGATTGCTCTTCTCATGTACATGCAAGCTTCCATTTTTTTCTTTCTCTCTTTCTCTTTCTTGCACCACTCTTTATCTTGTAGATGTTCACATTGAGAATGAACGGATACTTATTATAGATAAATAATATGAACATTCATAACTTGCAAAGAAATCAGAAACCTAGAGGCAAAGGGCACCTTGAAAATCAAGGTTGTCATGTGACTACGATGGACTTATAACATCCTTTAGCCAGCCTTCTGGACAACTTTGGGAATTGTTAAAGAATCCAAATCAAAACCACAAGAATCAAATTCTTAGGAGGAATGTTACTTTGATCAACTGAAGTGACAGAGAATGACTTACTTTCTGAAGAATCAAATTTCTTAACACTAAAGCCACTCAATGTACTATACGAGTCACGAAGCTCTCATTATTAAATTTTAGGTTCTTACTCCTTCTTTGACTAGTCAAGGACAAAAAGGGTGAGTAATAACCCCTAAATGGGGCCAAGACCAAAAAAATGGTGTATGAATGAAGTTGATTGTTCAATTCCAACTGCCGCGTGGATGATTTCCATCCAATTCTTATGTGAAGGGCTTTGCTTGGTAATGCTACCCCTTCAAATTAAATTAAAATCATTCAAGCTATTTTTAAATTTTGCATGGGGTCCCAACTACAAGAAGAGTCGTAAAAACGGTTCACAATGTAGTATATTTTGAATTTATTGCTTGTTTTACTTAAACTAAATTTAGGCCATGAAATGAGTTTCATTGCATTGGAGCTTAACTAGCAAAATGAAGCTTGCCAAGTCTAGTTACTACTCCACTTTGAACTTTTGGAAAAAATTGAAAATTGAGTGTTTTATTGTGGTTACAAGTTCGGTAGGTATCACCAAGGTGTAGCAAAATTTCTAAATTTAGATACACGGATGATTTTCATTAACTAAACTTTTCTTCATTGTAATTTGCACCTTAGGTAAAAAAATCGGAATTTTCTAGTACATTTTGTAATTGATATAGATTTTCTTTACAATCACTTCATAAAACCATAGTGATTTCAAATTTTCACCAAAACTTATAAAAAAAACTCATGATTTGTAGTAGACATGTGACTTCACCTATTAAAAATATAAATTTGAATTTTGGTATTATTTTTAGTAGCAAAATTGAGTGTGACAGATAAAACATGATTCCATGGTCATAGGCCCAACTTTTAGGGGCGGTGATCACAAAACTAGCTAAAATTAGCTGGATTTCTACCAAAAAATGGGGATGCTTAACACAAAATGAAAGAAAATGATTTTTTTTTGAAAATGTAGGGAGAATGCTCATCATGATATAAATATGTAGCAACTTCATGAGGTGATATCCGCGGATATCATCGTGGTATCACCTTAATATATCAAGGGTATTGCCGGATATTATAGAGGTATCGTGAGTATTGTATGCACTGGGTAGCAAAAGTAGATACCATTTATGTGGGAGGTCGCATAATGTTCTAAATATATATAAATAAATAAAAAGTGGTTCTGAGATCACTGAATTCGGGGTTAACATTAGCTGAAGAATGATGAGGAGTTTCATCAATGACACCGGGGCAAATTGACCATCAAAACTGTTCAACTAATGCATCTTGTTTCATTGAATTGTGCCTGCACCAACAAGTGCATGCATCCATGAGTCCATACTCCTGTGACTTGAGCTTGTCATAGGTCTGCCACACTCATTCTCCCTTTGTCATTGATCACTCCCTCTTGCACCAGCTCAGTTACATCAATGCGGAGGTGATTGCTGACTAATTCGCAATTTGCAGTGCCAAGCAATGATCTCAAAACTGGCTAAAATTAGCTGGATTTCTAACCTCAAAAAATGAGGCTGCTAAACATACCAAAAAAAAAATGATTTGTTTTTGAAATGTAGCAAGAATGCTCATCATGTTATAAATATGTAGCAACTTTATGAGGTGATATCCGCGGATATCATCATGATATCACCTTAGTATATCAAGGGTATTGACGGATATTATAGAGGTATCATGAATAGTACATTCACAAGGTAGCAAAAGTATCTACCATTTATGTGGGAGGTAGCATCATGTGCTAAATGTCATAAAGTGGTTCTGAGATCACTGGTGCCAAGGTAGTAAGTAAAACATGCTGGGATGGGATTGAAGCTTGCACCATACACAGGTATCAGTCGAATTGAGAGAAGAGACTGTGCAGCGGTAAGCTCATGGCCCATTCACACCAAGCCTCTGCCGCACTTGCATTCGCGTTCCCGAAATGGAGGAAGGTGTAACCCAAAAAAAAAAAAATATTGAATGCCTTGTCTTTTTTTGATGCAACTACTGTGCAACTACAATTCACTACCGCAAGTTGGGCCATGCTCCTTTTTTGCGTTCCGTTCCTTCTTGTCATGCGTTCGAGTAATTTCTCATTTCATATTTTATATTTCTTGTTTCCCAACAGATTCCTTGAAAGTTACCTGACGCACGCATGGATGCTGAACGCTGCCATATGTGAATGGGCCTTCAACAAGGCAACCCGATGCGAATGTGGTACTTTCATTAATTAATTTTATTTATAATAATATCATGTTTTTATTGTTTTATTATTTTTGGTACAAATTGAAAAACCTCAATTGCAAGAAAGTAAAGTATAGAGCTACCACATCAATGTGGGGTAGAGAAAGATTGACCTAAGTATTGTAAAAATTGGGGTAGCACATCGTACTTTTGAGGGGCAAAGATGCATGTCCTTTCACCCTCTTGTTCTCTCTTTGTCTCTTGCTCCGCTTTCTTGTGAAATGTATAGCTGGATTGTGTTTAATGGTTGGGCCAAGAGGTGAAGGCCTTGGAATTGGGCCCTATTTATGCAAAAAATTTAGTCTATTTGTTGTCTTTCATTGAAGATACTTGAAGTATCAAAATTATGGGCAAGTGAAAATGGTGACCCAATGTAATTGGCACGAAGCATGTCACTGTTGAGGAAATAGAGCATTGCCATCACATCATATCTTGTCATATAGTGTTTGAAGTAGTTGGTATTTCAAAATATAAGTCCCTCACACCACTCTTTGTACCCTTAACCCTTAAATGTCAAGAGGGCCTGGACGGGGCAGCCCGAAAGGCATCTAAATTTTTTTGCCCAAAATAATAAATTATATATATATATTGGTTGGCAAAAACGGCTCTGCAGTGCACTGCTGGCTAGTATTATAGCATTGCGGCACTGCTAAACTTCAGCTGCCCCAACCTTAAAACTTGATCAATTTGATAACTTTGATTGCTTACCAACGATTTCACAATCTCTCAAATGAGGCGAAAATTTGGAATCTAAATCGCTTTTTCAGTAGCTTTCCAACGCATCAAGTCTCGCTTGATTTGGTTGAGAAAATCAACTTTTTTTTCTTCAATATTCTCTTTTAAATAAGCCCATTGGGCTTACCTTGACGTTTAAGGGTTAATCATGTCATAAGGCCCACCCTATAGATAAATTTTACATAAATAGGTGAACGTGGCTAAGAGATTTAGACATAATTGTGGAGTTTGAGGTTGCTCGAAGAGATGTGACTAATTTTGTCTATTGGTTGGTAAGTATGTTGTATGGCACAAACAAGGATGGTACATATCGAGTCTCTTCAAGAGACACGGCGGCAATGCTCTTAACACAATCACTCTGTTCCACGGCATTTTCCCTTCCTTATGAAGCCATGATTTCAACATTTTATTGCTGTGACAATGTTAAAGTAGTTCATTCATCTTCCAAAAGCACATTATCCCAAATAAAGATGGTTTGAAGTCACTTGCTAAAGGAAAAATAGCAAAGGTTTGTATGAATCTCATGTTATCTTGTTTTTTATGTCTCTATACTTACATTGAAAGTGTTGTAGTATTGGGTCCCTCTTTCCATAAGAACATTGGAAGCTGAGCAACAGACACTTCCTCGGGGGGCATTGGCAAAAATCGTACCCTACACGTGCGATAAAAAATAGGGTCCCATATATTCCTTGTAGATAAATTTTGTAAAAAATGTACATGTAAAATACATTGCTCTAAATTGTAAAACTACATTATAAGTAATATAGCATTCAATATATCATGGAAGATTTATTTTACCGGTACATATAAAATACCATGCCAAATATTTTTTATAGTGGGTAGGTGTAGACTATGAAGGGCAATTGGCTGTCATAAATTAATTTTGGATGAAAACAAATTCTTTTACATCCGACTTCTGGGGTGACAACCTAAACACAGAGTTTTTGAACTTTGAAAGTGTGCTATTAAGCACAACTATTCCTTATGTTTAAAGTATTTTTAATTGCCTATGTGGTTTTGTCTTTCCTGATGCTTGCATTTTTTTCCCCATGTTCTTAACTTAGATAGGTTGCACAAGTTCTTTAGCATGAGTCTGCACTTTCAAAACTGAACTAAAGTGGTAAGGAAAAAAAATAGGGAGTAAAATGGTATAAGTAAAATACCCCTATTTAAATAGCCACCTAGAAAAATTATAAGTACTAATAGGATACAATTAATTACCAAGTTTTACATTTATTTTAAAATATACCATCTCATATAATCAATTATCCAAGGTAAATAGCTCCCATTTTAATAGGTCATTATCGTAGGTGTATGCAAAATATACAAGGGAGTGCTCCCCCCGAGGACACTTCTTGATGCATTTATGGAGACTTTGTAGAGGCATGGACTAAAGATGTCCTAACACTAATAGCAGACCTGTCATTTTTCATACCCCACATTCTCCACTTTGTGGGAACAGTGAATAGTGGCTAAATATTATACTTATATTTATGTTTCTTTTTACCAAAACCACTCACTAGCACTAACACAACCTATGTGCTTGGCGTGGTTTCATTCCTTTTTCATTTATAGTAAGTGAAAAACAACACATTTCTTCCTAGTGTAAGCCTTCGTATACAAGGGGTTTTAGACGGGGTCATGAATGCACATGATTGTCAAACATAATATAGAGTGCACCCTCGGGGATGGGATTGATCCATACATAGGTCTATCAATTGAGTTGGAAAAGGAGATTGTGCATCGGTCAAGCTCAAAAAAGCAACCCAATGCGATCAATATCCAACGTGGTACTTTTTTTTGGTTGAAGAAACTCAATTGCAAGAAAGTAAAGTGCACTACATAGCCACCACGACAACAATGGCAATGGACAAAGAAAGGGCATCCTAAGGTCTAACTTCCTTGGATGAAGTATTTGACTAGAAAATAAGGTTTTAGTGACTTCATAGGACCACATTTCAAATGAGCTTTTGAGAGAAGTGGAGAAGTTGTCATGAAGTATTATAGAGGGTTTTCAAACCTTTAACTTCATAGCAACTTCTTCCTAACCAATTGAATTTGTTCATGCTTCACCTTATGCAAGTCCATGGAAGTGTATACCACTTTGTGGCAAGGTATGAAATAGAAAGTAATATGACTTTTGTAGAATTTTTAAGGAAATCTTGACATTCAAAAGGATAAGACTTGATGACACACATAACAAGTGCTTGAAAGGTGATAGTATAATTTAATGGTTGAGCTGACTAGGAACTCCTTTTATACATAGAAAAGAATGTGTCATGTAGACTTTTCAATGGTGATGGTGCTTTTAAAAAAATAAAAAATGTCCTTTCATAGAAATATTTATGTGTTACTCATGTTGATATCCTTTTGACAACCTTTCCCCTCTTCTTGCCTACTACCATGAATAACTTCTCAAACCCACGGAAGTTGGTTCTAACTATTGTAAAGATTGGGGTTGACCGTAGTACTTTTAAGCGGCCAAAAGAATGTCATCTACTGTGCAATTTTTTTGTTGTTGTTTCCTTCTATTGCTCATCTTATGCAGAAAAAGCACTTTCTCTCCTTATAATTGTCCTATTGCAAGTTTTATTTATGGTTTTCTCTTTGTCTTTTCCTCTCCTTTCTTGTGGAATGTATAGTTCTTGCATTTGAATTGTGTTTACCAGCAAGAGGTGAAGGCCTCGGAGTTGGCCTTGTACATATCTCACCCTATGTGGAAAAACTAAACTAAACTGGCTAAAAATAAACATTTTGGACCTTATATTATGAAATGGTAGCCAAGGGCTTTTGTCTGGTAGGTGAATGCATTATGGTTCATGTGGAGCAATAGCTTGTCAAGTCTCGGCAAGGGCAATGCATCATTGTTCATGTGAAGCAATAGCCTGTCAAGTCTGTAATAACTTAGCTCGGCAAGGGCAATGCATCATGGTTCATGTGGAGCAATAGCATGTTAAGTCTGTAATATCTTAGCTCGACAAGGGCAATGCCTCATGGTTCATGTGGAGCAATAGCCTGTCAAGTCTGTAATAACTTAGCTCGGCAAGGGCAGTAAAACAATAAAACTCAATTTTTGAGTGATTTAGAAAAATCACTCTAAATTCTATTTTTAGCCAGTTTAGTTTTTCCACGGAGGATGTGATATACAATTTGCATGGTTTTTTTTGTCTCTTCATTAAGAGCATCTTTAATCCATATGCCAACCAAATATCGATATTGTAAGTAGGTTAAGGGAAGTAAAAAAGGTGACATGTATGAAGTGTACAATGCTCACCGACAAGTTTACGTTCAAATTTTTGAACTCCAAGTGCAAGTGAAAAAAAAGTGCAACATTGAAAAATCATATCTCTAAATTTACAATTCCAAACTTCACAAAACTGCCACATATTTGTTTAAAAACAAGTTAACTACATCCTATGTGTCATTAGTATGCAAATTTGAGCCATGAGTTTACAAAAAAAATAGATTGCATTAATTGCACTCCAAGTTGTGTTTGTATCTCCTACACCGTAAAGACAACATCCATTCTTCTTGAACCAACACACTTTAGATTTTTGTGAGTTTGACCTTGATATACGAATCTTCAACAACATTTCAACAAAAAACATACTTTGTTCAAGCAATATGGTAGCTTGTGGATACATTGTGTGAGCGAGTGTGTGAGTGTTTTTGGTGAGTAGTTGCAATTCTAGTGGTTTGTTTCTTGAGCTTGCAACTTTGCACAAATAGTAGAATTGAAAGGATTCATTGCTTCTTTAGGATTTTGGTGGACATAACATCAACTGGAAGGAAAGAATTTACTCAAATCTGTAAGTGCCGATGCTCCAATTTTCAATTCAAATAGTAGATAGTTTGTCAAAAAGGAAGAGTTTGAAAGATACTATCCAAAAAGAAGAGCTACTACGAAACAGAAAAGAATTAGTCAACACCATTCAAAGGGCATGCAAACAGGTGTCTTTTGAGATGATTGAAGTTCTCCTTGTTAGCATGCCTCACCGTATGAAGGCCTTAATCAAAGTTAATGGTGGTAGCACTAGATGGTAGATAGTTTGTCAAAAATGCTATATTTACATATAAATCTATAAGTTTTTTTAATGACTAATATATTAGTAAATTAAATTTCATTATCTTTTCAAAGCACTTTGAGATTTATGATCAAGATCATTTTTGAGCAAACGGTGGCAATTTGAAATTGGAAATGTCTGCCTTATTTCGGCAGAATGATACTTGTTGGTGGGTACTATACAGTATAATATGGTCTACTAAATTGGCCTCCGATTTTGAGTATCAGAACTTCCATTCTAATAATATTTTGATTAATTTATGATCAAACTTTGAATTTAAATATAGTCCATGTTTGATTCTATAAAAAATAGAAAAACGATTCACCTTTATCAAAAACAACACATTCAAAAATTCAACAATTCAAGAAAATTCAAAAACATTGGATGATATTCATTTTCACGTAATTGAACATTAAAAAAATTATAGCTTAAAATTTCATCCACAACCTTCTTTTCCATTTCTTTTAGAAATATGACATGCATTCAAGCAATGCAGCGGTGTACTAATTCACTTTTTAGGTAGGCCTAAATCTATAAATAAAATTTTTTAATTTAAGAAAAAATAAATACCTATATATCTAGAGTCACACTGTACTTTAATATTAAAAATTCAACCCATTTTACATTATGGTGGTTTTATTTTAAATTTGCATGTTCAAAAAAGGCCTAAAAGTAGTGCAAGTTGTGACAAAGAAAGTAGTTGACCGTAGCATGCATTTGCCCCCCAATGCAATTGGCACGAAGCATGTCATTGTTATGGACTTAGGACATTATCATTGTGTCTTTTGAACATACTCACTATACGTAAGTGGCACGACTCCTACCCTACGTATGCCACATTGGTCTAAAGATAAGTATCTTGGTTACTTCAAACGCGAGCCCCATCTCGATAGAATGAATGACTGGACAAGAGTGTCTCTTCAAGAAGCCTCAAACTCTACAATTGTGAACTACATAACCAGTGAGGGACATTATTTTGCACTAATTTAATCAAGACTGTTCAATTTCAGGTTTATGTAGTTTATGGCTGATTTAGTTGTCCAAAAGCGAGTTTAAAAATAAAAAATAAAAAACTTTGATTATGTTCTAACCCACGAGTGACTAGCCTATCATCTTGAGAAGCATCTCTAGCTCAATAAAGGACATATTATATTATATCCAATCTCTTATCCATCCATCAACCTATTTATGTAAAATTAGTATGAAAGGTGGTCGGCCTTATGGTGTGATCAAAGGTGGGGAGTGGCGTGAGAGACACAATTTTGAAATATTAACCACGCCAAACAAGATATGGCGAGTCACTGTGACATTTGTGAAGTGATGATGTTGTAATACAATTGGTTTTACTATGGCATTTTTTCCTTCTTTGCTAAGCTATGTTTTCTGCTTTTATTGCTATAACAATGTCCTTATGAACTTCAAAATAGTTCATTCATCTTCGAAAAGCACATTATCCCAAAAAAAAGATGTTCTCTAGTCACTTGCGGGAGGAGAAAGATACTAAAGGTTTGTTAATGAATTCCATATTTTCATAGTCTACTTTTTATGTCTCCATGCTTAAATTGAAAGTGTTGTGCGCTTTGTAGGTCCCGGTGGCGTACTTAGTATCAATATTTCCAATTGAGGCTTAATTCATTTGGGCCTATAGCCCGCGTTACTTTCTCTGAAAAGTGTTGTAGTGTTGACACCCTTCCCATCATAATATTGGAGGCTCAACAACATGCAATTCTTGTTGCATTTAATGAGACACTTTGTAGAGGTCTGGATGAGGATGTCCTAAAGGTGATAAGACCGTGAACGTGTTCGGTATAAGCCTCGTGGAGAAATGGAACAACTTTTTCCCTTTTATATATATATATGACCGCATTCGAAATAGGTTTTGATGAGGATTGCAAAAATTTGCAACATCTAATTTGCATTTGTCAATTTTATACAAAATTCCAAAGTGGAAAGTCACCTATGACCCAAATCAAACCTCTAGGTTTTCCCATGTCCACACCTTGTGGTACTAACTTTCACTCATAATGATACCCAAAACCACCAACTATTTCTTTGCAATACGTGGCGTGCCATTGGTTTACTTGAATAGTGAAATTGGTGGTTTTGGGTCTCAACTATGGTGGCCCCCAGCAAAGTCTACATGTCATAATTGGGGGTGGTGGTGGTTTTAAGACATCCTACCTTACTATTCTCACATCAACAATGCTAAGGTAGAATTGACTGTTTCTTTTTGCTTTTAAAAAAAATAAAAAATAGGACGTTCTATTCCGTTGAAAGAAAGAAACAACTTTGTGATAAAAAAAATCAAAGTGAACCAAGAGCAAAGAGCCATGGCGAGAGTAGAATTGGCTGTTATTTTTTTATTTTTACACAAATGAAACTAGTTTCATTGCAAGAGTGACGGATACAAAGGGACCCAGCCGAAAACCCATATTAGTTGTTAGGAAAGAATTGTCTGTTTCACAACTCACGAAGTATATCTTAAAACAGCTTCTGGCGTGAGTGAATTTGAGCATAACGTTGAGTAATATTCTACAGCCTAAATCTAATGAATCTTTGAACTCCATAATGTAGTATTGAGTTTCTGGTCGACAAGGAGAGCACTTTAAGAACTTCTTTATAATATATTTTTCTGACGGAAGAGTGGATGCAATCTCATTCGAACGAACAAAATAAAAACTCTGGTCCTAAGTCAGCCCTGTTGAAGATTCTACTAAGCAAGGAGGGGATCCTCGTTAGATGGGACGGCGAGGGCCCCCGTTGGAATTTTATAGGTCCTAGATTTAGTTCTCTTGACTTTGTCTAGGTGTCCCCGGCCTCGCCGTCAATGGCGGGGTTGGCTTGTATTTGTGTCCTCCTTTTTTTTCTTGCAGTAAAGAGCTCCCTTTATTTGTGTCAAAAAAAAAAGTTCTATTAACTACACCACATACACTTGCGCAGATAGCAACTTGTGCTACTCTAGTTTTTGATCCAACTCCAACTGTACTACTGAAAAGACAAATAGACGCACTCAAGGTGCCAGACTGCAAAAGCAAATGGCCACTCTGACTGAGATGGTGGTAGCAGCGCCAGAGTGCAAAATAATCTACAACCAAATTCCTAGCAAGCCCAGTTCATTTCTACACATACACTATTTGATTGTTGGGCGAAATCCCACAACAGGAGAAAATCCCACCACATGCAAAAGCCCCTTGGCAAAATGGTTACATCTCTACCAAAAGTAAAGCCATAGCCAGCAAATTAAAATTAAAGAGAACACTCAAAGTACTCCTACTCCTAATGATAATCTTGTCCTCGTCATCACCAAATGAATGTTAAATGTAGGCAAGCGCGGGGGGGATTTTTTCATTCCCAAAGTGGCCTACTTCTGATGAACACTAACTTATAAGTATGCTGCTTAACTTATTGAGTCACCCAGCCTGAATGAACGAATTCCGAAGTAGAAATAGGATTGGAAGTCACAATCCCTGCGGCCACCGTTTGAAAAGAAGAAAGCTTTCCAGTACACAAAGCCACCATTGATAAACCTTCAGTGTATTGGAAAAATGGTGTTTCGAAAGCTCAGCCATAGTCAGAAAATTAAAATTAAAGAGAGTTCACACGCACAGAACATACTCCTAATGATGATCTTGTCCTTGTCAATGTTGAATGGTTAAAAAAGGTAAGTAATGAAGGCAAGCGCGGGGGGGATGTTTCTCTTTCCCAAAGTGGCCTACTTCTGATGAACACTAACTTATATGTATGCTGCTTAACTAATTGAGTCACCAAGCCTGAATGAATTGATTTGAATGAATTCCTAAACTGAAGAAGTATAAATAGCATTGGAAAGAGGAAAACTTTCCCTGCGGCCAACGTTTGAAAAGAAGAAAACTTTCAAGTACACAAAGCCACCATTGATAAACCTTGCAGTTAGTCATTGTGTTGCAAAATGGTTTTCGAAAGCTCAGCCATAGTCAGAAAATTAAAATTAAAGAGAGTTCACACCCACAGAACGTACTACTACTAATGATGATCTTGTCCTTGTCATCACCAAATGAATGTTGAATGGTTAAAAAAGGTAAGTAATGAATTGAAGGCAAGCGCGGGGGGGATGTTTGTTCTTTCCCAAAGTGGCCTGCAGCTTCTTATGTACACTAACTGAACTTGTAAGTAGTATACTGCTTAATAAATAACTTATTGAGTCACAAATGAATTGATGTTCCTAATAAAACTGAAGATCGAAGGATCGGTTCACCATCCCTGCGGCCAACGTTTGGAGGGATCGAACTGAAACTCATCGCCGGGAGCCTTGACCAGCCACGGCCACATGACGTTGTGCGTCGACTTGGACTTGGTCATCACCTGTACCACCGGCACCTCCGGCTTCCGCTTCAACCAGCTCCACGCCTTCTCGGATCGCGTGCCTTTGGGGCTAACTTCGAAGCCTTCCGCGTCGCACAGACTGATCGCAACGTGTTCCTGGTGCATCAGCCGCACGTACGTCGTGTCTTGCAGCGTTTCCAGTGACAGCTCCTCTGCCAGTAGCGGTGACGGCCACCTCCTGGGCGCCGGCGCCCCTGGCATGCCTATCTTCAACCTCCTGCTGTCGTCTGAACCCATCGATCCCTCTCTCTTTTTGCCACAAATGATCGAAGAAAATCTTTACTGCAATACAGAAAGATCGAAAGACAACAAAGAACCGAGAAAAAAGAAGCTAGAGAGGGAACGCTAATCAGAGTTAAGATTCGGACTCCATCGATCCGGTCTTCTTGTTGTTGAATCGATCTGAGCCTGATCTATTAACTTGCTCCATTCTCAACAAATCCATTGTAAACGAGAATGCGACGAATCTATGATGATCTAGGTACTAGCTAACTGTCTGGACCAGGGTGTCGGTTCCTCTGTTCCGGGAGGTGAGCTAGCATCGTTGTTTACGAATGCTAGCAAATGTAGAGAACTTAACTGTGATCGAAGTCGTCAGGGAGCGGGAGTGAAATACCAACAGTGATGTTGGAAGTTAAGGAAGTCAATGTACGCCGGGATGAGTGTTGGAAACGCAGGATTTACCTGATCACTCTGTCATTGCTGCTATTCTTAACTGCAGCTGGTTCGACATTCATGCATGCATATTCGGAATCATACTTGAATGTTACTTTTTGTCAATGTTGTTGGCGCCATTCTGTTGAATTTCGTGGAGGCTGCTAATGTTCAGAAGTAACATACCCCGTGCAATTGGTTCGAGCATCAGGAGAAAACCCTTCCCGAAGTTACCACGCACGGACCGGTTATAACAATGTACGTTATGAGAATGGATTGCAAGTATTTTATTATTATAGTTCGAAAAAGAAAAGGGAAAAGGATTATTCATACATACTTGTATGTTACTGATATCTAGAAGTCCTATTGTGGCGCCATGCCATCTTGTTGAATTTCTTGGCTAGTGCAATCAGTTCGTGTCATTAACCCTTAAACGACAATTCCTTGCCTGGTACCACACCCAAAATATCTTCTAAATTCCATTTTAAGCATGATTCTGTGTTTAATTTACTTTAGCTTTATTCTAATGAAGTATAGATCTCTCTAAGGTGCTCGGTTTGGAATTTTAAAAACCCCATTTGGTGCAATGGTGTAGAAGTTATGAGCAAGATTCTCCCAAACTAAAACCAAGCCCATGGGGCTGGCATTGTCGTTTAAGGGTTAAGAAGAAGAGAGGTTGTTGGGTTCAGTGTTTGATTTGATTTCGGTCACACTCAAAGAGGACATAAACTCCGGTTTCCTTATATTTTAGGGTTCAAATCTCTTGAATGTTCTGATTTCAATTAACTCAATTAGGCGAAAATCATTAGAGCGTCCACACCATGAGTTTAACACACGCAATAACTATATGAAAAATACTAACGATCCTTTACAAATGCCTCTAAACCCTTAATCCTAGCGTGTTGGAAAATTGGCCCTTCAAATTTAATTTTAGTTGATCATATCCAACATTCTACTTGTGATTGGTCCATTGACTATCCAATGTGCAGTTTTGGTGCTTGAGGGGCAATCAAGGATAGAGAGTGTAAGTTCAAGGGCTCTTCAAATGGACATGAATAATTTTAGCGTACATGGGTCCGGATGCTCATACCATTCGCGGACAGTTTATTCAACACTTTAGAGCATCTCCACCCATACGCGCCAAGAGTCTGACACGCGCTATAAGTGAATGAAAAATGCTAAGGGCCCTTCAAAAATGCTTCTGGGCCCTCAACTTTAGTGTGTCAAGAAATGGCCCTCCAAATCTATGTTTAGTTGACTGAATCTGACATTCTACTTGTGATTGGTGCATTGGCTATTTGACTTGCACTTTTGGTACTTGAGGGGCGTTTAAGGGTGGGGGAGTGTGATTTCAAGGGCTCTTCAAATATAGATGAATAATTTTAGCGAGTCACCTTTAGTGAGCATGGGTGCAGATGCTCTAAGTTCAAGGGCTCTTCAAATGGAGATGAATAATTTTAGCGTGCATGGGTGCGGATGCTCATACCATTCACGGACAGTTTATTCATTAACCCTTAAACGACAATGCAAGCCCCACGGGCTTGGTTATAATTGGAAGAATCTTGGTCATAACTTCTACTCCATTGCACCAAATGGGGTTTTTTAAATGCCAAACCGAGCACCTTAGAGAGATCTATACTTCTTTAGAATAAAGTCAAAGTAAATTAAAAACGGAACCATGCTTAAAATGAAATTTAAAAGAGATTTTGGGTGTGGTATCAGGAAAGCATATGTCGTTTAAGCGTTAATCATCAGAATGGGTTGCAACTACTTTACTACTATTGGTTTCGAAAATGAAAAGCAATAGGAGAAGTGGCTAGAAAGTGGGAGAAATAGCTCGAGGTGAGATTGCGGGGAAGTTGTACAGCACTGAGAGGAGACTGCGGAATCAAGTAAAGGTGAAAGGGAGATCTAAAAACAGACGGATGAAACGCTGGCGGTTGGAACTCCGATGGATCTGCTGTGAGGCTCGGCTCGGCGGTGCTATGAGTTGTGGCCACTCTGGATGGGAGGCTAAATGGGGGCTAAATGCAGAACATTATTTGTTTATTCATGTGGAGGAACCAACGCACGTAGACGATGATTCCAGGCGCCACATGACGCAGGTCCTTCTCTAAAATCAGGACCTACTGTATTGTACAGTGGCTCCCCTGTCAACATATATGGTTCATTTCGTTCCCCCGCCGGAGTCCAGGTTCACTCGGTACACTGTGTGCACAGCAGTGACCGTGAGGAATTTCAGCCTCTTTAGCAGAATTGTCATCGATGTGAAGATCTGGTAGCAAATTTTGGCGACGTATCCTAGATTCCTCAAAAAAAATTGTAACAAGGGGCTAGTCGCGTAGTCTCTGCCTTCGTCTTCACCGTAGATTTACTTCTACACGTGGTTTGTGTTATATAGCCATGTAACTCCTTAAAAACGAAGCGTTTTCGTGGTCTCTTCCCAGGTGGGGCAGAGACAACAAAATAGAGTTTTCCGCAAACTCAATAGAGTTATCCGCAAAGTGCTGGACAATTGGGTGACTGGACCACAGTTTATGAAAAGAGAGGTTGAGAACACAATAAAAGTAGACACGTCAGATGCTGTAAATAAACTAGAGGCCTGAAGTTTGAAGGCACCAAAAACGGTGCCCAAAAATTTCCCAACCTCAGTTTCTATTCTCATGGATGCTATGTCACATGGAGTGGGTCTTCCTTGGATCTATTTTTTTTAAATCGAAGCTTTTGAAAGCTCATTCACTGAAATAGTAACTGACAACCCCCACCAACCGAGAACTCATCTGTACTTTATGCTCCAATAAATTATGAGGCCAATTTTCGTATCCCAAGAAGTTTTCCAAACTAAAGTTGTGAACCCCTCTGAGTTTGCGAAAAACTCTAATGCCACTTACAGCCTCAGTTTTATTGAATTTTTGGGAAAAATAAATTGAATGAGGTTCATTAATTAGCAAAAAACCGAAGCATGCGTTGGATGAGCCGGTGATGGAGACAGAAGCATTGATTTGGATTTGACAAAAGCATAAAGCTATTTCTGGGACATCATGGGCAAGAGTCAAAGCTTGGGGCTCTTTGAAATAACTAAAATTGGTTGGATCAAGAAAATTCAGAATCTAAAGTTTTTGGGCACCGTTTTTGGAGCCTTGAAACTTGACACCAAGTTTTTAAAAGCAACTTACATGTTACTTTTATTGGGTTGTCAACCATAGTTTTCACAAACTTTGGTTTAGTCAATCCTCTTTTATAAACTTTACAGATAACTCTAATACTATATACATTAAGTACCACTAGTAGAAAAAGTGGCATTACTGAGGGAGTTGCCAAAGCATGTCGTGCCCAATTCCACTCATGCACAGTGATTTTGCCTGGGCATCTGCATAGGGAGATAAAAACGAGTTTCCCATATGAGAAACGCAAACAAATTTCTCACAATTATAGCTATCCGAGATTAAAAATACACTACAATCATCCGAGGAAAGTTACAAATGTGGGAATTTTGTCCCACTTCCCATGTGAAAATGTCTTTATCTCTCCATGTGGCTCCCTAGGGAGCGCCACATTTTCTGCTAGTGTACTTTTACCATAGTGTACAGAGTATACATGACTACTTTTACCATATTGAGAGAAGCTCTTTGGCTAAAAACTAGTGGCTAATTGCCTCGAAAATGAGTAAAAAGTAGCATCTAATTTTAATTTAATTTTAGGCACCTGGCACAAAACATTTTCACTGGTGCACAGCCAAGGTGGTGCCTGCACTATTGGTAAGTTAAGGTATTCTCCGTCATGAACTGCGCGTTCTCTAGATCTGCAAGAAAATTCATCTTGACGCCGTTTCTTTTTACCTTTTTCAAAAGTACATGACATGCAACTTACTGTGCATGGTTTTAGAATATACTCCAAAAAAAATTGTAAATATCTTGTCCTTTTTATTATTTTATTTGAAATGTACTTCTTCATTTTTTTCTATTTTCTGAAATTATGTAAGTTTGTCTAAAAGTACCTCTGATCTCAATATTTTCTAATGATATGTTTTCTATTAACAGTTAAACTTGTGAAAAATATGTTTAAAAATACAAAACAATATCAATTTGAAAGTGGCTTTAGAAGCTTGGGGCGACCATCTTTTCCAAATAGGAGTCAACTTGCTTGCTTCCTTTGGTGAGTAGTAGGTGTGTGTATGCCATTTACCGGATTGTGCTATTCATGGCAGTATGTTGCATGCAATCCAATATCTGGTATAACCACCACTTCTGACATATCATTTTGTTTGTTGTCTCTCCTTACCAGGGGAGTGACTACGAAAACGCTTCATTTTCAGAGATTACGCGACTAGCCGCTTGTTTGTTTGTTTTTCTATGCACACGAGTTACTTTGCAAATTGCATAAAAACTAACGAGTTGGTTTGGCAACCCGTTGCTTGGGAGTTTCTATTGGTTAGAGTGGTGATTTTACAGCTGGAATCGAACCAGCAACCCCCTGGGTACCCCAACAACACCTTTGGGTACCTCTTTCCATCATCTCGTATTTCAACTCGTAAAATGCCCTTAGAGTCCCTCTTTACAACGCATGTTTAGCCTTCTAATTGTTCAATTATGATCTGCAATGTGAATTGTGATATATTGTTGAATACATATTATCACGATTATCACTTTTGATTTGTACTAAAAAGTGTTCGCTCATTGTTATTTTGATCAAATACCATCAAATACTGAATATACTATACAATTGCAAAGGGCTTCAAGGGCGTTTAAAGGTTAAGGTCGCCATTGACCATCATATTGTTGTTTCAGTGTTGTACGTATAGGATAACTCTTAATTCCAAGGGAATTATCCCGGCATAAACTACTACATGATGAATAAGAAACATGTTGGATGAATGTGTGTTACGAGGGGATCCCTGGAATAGGCATTACTTGCCCTTGTAATCGTTCCAAAAATGTTAACATAATTCAAAGCCCGCAGTGGTTTACATGGATGGTGTTATTTTTAAAAATATGTTCTTTCTTTTTCTACAAGGTAAAGTATGTAACAAAGTTAAAAAGTAGTGCTAGTTACAATCTTTGCAAAATATAAGACATGGTGTTTATCAAATCAACCAATGGATATAATACTCTTACACCATGAGGTGCTAGAATAAAAAAAATTCATACACTATGAGATATTAGTTATGAAGAAACATATGCTCCTAAAATTTTGTAACAAATATATATATCGTACAAAGCACTTGGCAAGTCAAAAAGATAGAGTAAAAGAAATCTATAACGAGAAATTTGTGAGTCCATGGAAAATCACATGGTCGACAAATACACCTTTAAAACAACAAAGGTAGCTATGCATAGCCATAAAATACAATACCCAAACCCGCCATCGTGATATAGGGCAAAGCATGATTACAAAGCGTCTTTTATATCATTTTGGTTGTTTCGTTTACTTTATCACACATCATGGTTTAACATAAACATTAGAATCTTTCTAAAGCAATAAAAATATTCTCCTGCAAATAACTTCAAACACATTAGGGTGGTTACACACAATGGTGTCCCACTTTTCAGTTACGTTTGTAGTTTTGGACCATGTTTTTTACCTTTCAAATTGAGTATATAAGATTATAGGATGTGTAAAATCTCATAGGACTATTAAAAAGTAAATAATATCCATACCGTAAAACACGAATATGGTGTTCAATTTCAAAAAATAACTTGCTAAATCAAAGAACCTTGTGCATCTTGATATTGTCACAGTGCATTGTTTTTGATAGATACACGCTGTTTGTAATGCTATTTTTGTAATTTAAACTTCAAACTTCTTGTGTATATAGAATTTCACTTACTGTAATTCTTTCTGCAATTGTTGGTTTAGGAATATATTATATATTTCGGTTTTACTTAATATAGACATCTTGTAG
The DNA here is from genome assembly GCA_022496805.1 of Pohlia nutans. Lineage (NCBI taxonomy): Eukaryota > Viridiplantae > Streptophyta > Bryopsida > Bryales > Mniaceae > Pohlia > Pohlia nutans. Next base: position 20,406,442 of record CM040102.1, on the reverse strand, counting down.
CATGTAGGCATTTTAAGTATGTAAATGAAGATTTGGATAAATTTAAAATAATTATAGTAATCTATATAAGACATTACATACTAGCTTTGAGTTGAATCTGCACAAAACTATAAATCATGTACATGATGAAAGTTCAATGATGATTTAGTGTGTTTTAAAAAAGAGTGATTTTGACAAACATGCATAATGGGTATTGCATGCACGTTCTTTTGGTCACCAAAATGGCACACCGTACCATGCAACTACCCAACATTATTTAATTTTCAAAGTTCACGACAACATTAAATTGAACACAACAAAATAACATTAACACGCAATTCGCTATTTACGCACTTGCCCATATAATCATGCACATGGTCCCCGGAAGCATTAAAAATATTGTCGTAAAAATTTCTCTAAAAAACAACCATTTTTGTCGTTCTACAATTACTTTCATTGTAAACAAACAATTATTTAATTTAATTTTTATTCTTATCTTTATCTTTTATCTTTATCTTTTATTTTATTTTTTCTTTTATCTTTTCTTTATCTTGTTTCATTTATCTTATTTCTTTCTTTTATTTTCCTTCTTGTCTTCCTTCTTGTCTTCTTCTTTTTCTTCTATTTTTTTTCATTCCTCTTGTGGCAGCCGCAAATCCTTCGCCCGCACCAAAGACAAAAAAAGAAAAAAAAAAAGAAAAAGAAAAAACATTTTTTTTTTTTTTTTTTTTTTTTTTTTTTTTTTTAAATTTTTTTTTTGGAGTTCGTCTTCTTTTTTGTTTGGGGCTCATGAACCCTGAAAATAAAAATTTAGGGTTCAGCCGCCGGCGGCTGAACCCTAAACGGCAGAGGATGCACAAAAAAAAAAAAAAAAAAAAAAATGTTTTTTTTTTTTTTTTTTTTTTTTTTTTGTTTTGTTTTGTTTCTTTTTCTATTTTTAGTCTGTTGTGGGCTAGAGGGTGCGCGGCCGCGCACCCTTTGCCTCATTTTCTCCTCTCCTCTCCTCCTCTCCCTCTCTCCCTCTCTCCCTCTTCTTCTCTCTCCCCTATATATATGAGGAGAGGGGAGAGGGGAGAGAGAAGAAGAGGGAGAGAGGGAGAGAGGGAGAGGAGGAGAGGAGGAGAGGAGAAAATGAGGCAAAGGGTGCGCGGCCGCGCACCCTCTAGTCCACAGCAGACTAAAAAAAGAAAAAAAAAGAAAAAAAAGAAAAAAAAAAAACATTTTTTTTTTTTTTTTTTTTTTTTTGTGCATCCTCTGCCGTTTAGGGTTCAGCCGCCGGCGGCTGAACCCTAAATTTTTATTTTTTTAAATTTCTATTTTCAGGGTTCATGAGCCCCAAACAAAAAAGAAGACGAACTCCAAAAAAAAAAAAAAAAAAAAAAAAAAAAAAAAAAAAAAAGTTTTTTCTTTTTCTTTTTCTTTTTCTTTTTTTGTCTTTGGTGCGGGCGAAGGATTTGCGGCTGCCACAAGAGGAATGAAAAAAAATAGAAGAAAAAGAAGAAGACAAGAAGGAAGACAAGAAGGAAAATAAAAGAAAGAAATAAGATAAATGAAACAAGATAAAGAAAAAATAAAATAAAAAATAAAATAAAAGATAAAGATAAAAGATAAAGATAAGAATACAAAATTAAATTAAATAATTGTTTGTTTACAATGAAAGTAATTGTAGAACGACAAAAATGGTTGTTTTTTAGAGAAATTTTTACACAAAAAATTTTAAGCAAGATTTGCTCATGAAATGAACGCACTTGACCAAGTGCATAAATAGCGAATTGCGTGTTTCATTGTCTTTACATGTCATGAAAACACACCTACAATTACTTTGCACTTTACATCATCTTTTGACAAGTTATCAACTTCTACTTTACTTTTTTGGAAAGAAGTGAACCTTGTATGTCCAAGTTATGGCTCCTCTAATTAAGGACCTCTTTACACTAAAGGCGATAAGCCGTGAGGAGAGAAATTCCAGCCATTGAAAATTGGTCTTTTTGGATTGTAGGCCATCCATTGGTTGAAATTTCTCTCGTTATGGCTTCTCGCCTCTAGTGTAAAGAGGCCCTAAGTTGGCAAAGTCCATGATAAATCCAAATATTTGTTGTCATATAAATTGTGGAAAGTTAATCCTTGCATCTTCATGTCATGTTGCATATGTGTTGCACTAATAACATTTAACTATTTATATTATGAATTTATTTCAAATAATGAAAATTTTATATCTCTTTGGATTAGTATGAAAATTTACATTAATGTTTGATTAAGATGTTGATTTTTATTCTTAAAGATGCATTTTGATGGTTGCAAATTTAAGGGCTTGTTTCTCTTTCATCAAATGTCCATTTTCAATAAACATAGAAGGATTAGATTCCTCTTGAAATCTGGTTAATATAGTGATTTTTTCATAAAAATCCAAGCTTTTTTTGAATGTTTCGGATTCGTTTTAGGGCAAGGGACAATTTTGAACACTTTTTTCTTTTTGGGTCTAATGGATCACTTTTTGGGCTACTAATTTACATTTTAAAAACCATTTTTGGACATATCAAGATATATATAGTTTAACGTTTTTTCATTTTAGTAGGTATAAAAAAAAATAGAATTCCAACTCCAATGTGTTGCTAGAAAAATTTCAACATCCTTTTTCAATATTAAAACATTATTATCTTGCAATATATATGGCCAAATGCCTTCAAATTTGATTCACGTCATTTACAACACGTACACTACAAGATTGTACAATTGAGATTTCTATACCTCATTTATATTTAAACCTAAAATATTTCAAAAGCAATCATGTTTTAAAAACCCAAAAAAAATTAACGACACTTAGCGGTTATCCCCTAAACATCACAGCATCTAGTATCGAGACGTTTGACAGATTCAAACCCACCCTACATTCTCATCAATATTTGGATGAAAGTAATTTTTTTTTTTTTTTTGAGATACTTCACAAAGTTATTGTCCTATCTAATAGTTCGATTTAGTGATACATGACGTACATATTTTTCTAAGATTACGAATATAGAAGTATGTCAAGTCTTTGACTAAGCCAAAATTGCATTGACTATGGTTCATAAGTGGCCTTGCAAAAATGAGGTCATAGATTTAATAAATACAAAAATTTAAAAGAATCACCACGTTTAAGAGTATCTCATTTCAAGTTCATTCCAACAAATTTGACTCTAAAAGTATTAAAATTTTGTTTGCAATCAAATTTTGAAGGAATATTTAATCTTAAATTTCAAATTTTATAATTGAGTGTTGGTGATAATGTTAGTGAATTGAATTGTATAGATAGAATCTCAAATTAAAAATCTAAAAGTTCCAAAATATTCTTTTAAATAGCAGTTAATGATGATTTTTCTCAAATTGTTAATTTTAGGGACACCTTTGTATATTTAGGGGTTAATAATATCCCTATATACATTCTTATGAGTACATACACACTAAAAGAAGTTCACTCCCTAAGAATTCATCTTACAAATATTTGGCTTTGAATATATATATATAAGGGGCTAAAGAGACTATTGAGATAAAAGAAAAACAATTTTCAGCCCTTTGTTCAAACACCAAAATCCCAATTTAGGGAAAGCAAGGGCTAAATAAGAGCTACACACCATGGTTTTTAAAATCTTATCAACTATCTGTAATTATTGTTTAGAACTTAATTGAAATTTTTACAATATCATTGGTTGAGGGCATGGTCAGCACTTATGTGCCATTTTATTTTTCTTTCAAAAATTAAAGTTTCGACATAGTGAGTATTCACAAATATGTTGCAAGATTCGCCTTTATATATATATATATATATATATATATATATATATATATATATATATATATATATATATATATATATATATATATATATATATATATATATATAAAATTCCTTTCTGTCAAAGACATTGACGGTGCTCGTTGTGTTGCGCAGTGAGAAAAATACAAAAGGGGTTAGCCCCCGTCCCACAAAAAGTAAGTAAACAAGCCATCAAAGGAGAGAAGCGGCAGTTAGGCACCTCTAAACTACCACGATTTTTTTTGAAAAACAATTTTCCAAAAAATTGACGTTTTATCTCTAGAAATGTTATTTACGAACCTTATCACCTACCAATGGTACAATGAAGTCTAGATGCCCCATTCATTCACATTTAGTGTATAATGGTTTTTTAATTTTTTTTAAAGCTTTGAATAATGACCCAAATAAACAAATTGATTCGCCTTCACCAAACATTGCAAGAGACAACCTATTGTCAAGATGTTTTAGACTATTTTATTTGATTTCATTATTGTTGTTTGATGATTCGCAAAAATAAATATTTAAAAACAACACCGTGACTTGAATTTGGTAGACTTACACTTAGGGATACGGACAAATAAATGATGTTCCATCTATAGAGGCGAGAAGCCGTGGAGAAAATCTCACAAGGGCCATAGCTCATTCTTGAGAAGCCAACTTTTGAACTTGATGGTCTTTGGATATAATGTAAGGTGAGAAAGGGCCACAAAATAAAGTGTTGATTCTTTAAAATTAACTTTTTAAATATTCTTAAGAGATAAAAAATGATTGGCTGTGAGAATTTTGGCCAAACGGCCTCCTAGATTTTGCATCAGACCCACCTCTTGACGTGGGCTTGACGCAAAATGTGGAGGCCTTGAAAAATGTGCACTTTTGTTGCCACAAAGGACAAAAGTGTCAGTGCCCATGTCATTTACTCCTCCTTCCGTCCCTTGACCTACAAATTTCGGGTGTAAAGTGACATTCTTTGGTCTTCTCAGTTTCTAGGCCTCCTATTGGCTGAAATTTCTCTCCTCACGGCTTCTCATCTCTAGTGTAAAGAGGCCCTAAAATGAATATCACAAGTTACACCTCCTTCAAAATTGAACAATAGTTTGAAAAAAATCAACAATTATGTTTTGACCCTACATTTGAATCCAAAGTAGCACCAAAACCTAGATGTTAACAACAATCAAGTCATGACAGCTTATAAAAACCTAGGGTTGATTTTGAATACAACTATAGACAATACTTTGAAAACTCATAACTTATTCATACGGTGTTCAAATAATGCATGCTAAAATGTGTTAGAATCCTCTTTTAATTGCCAATAAGACTCAATATAAACAATTTATGATTAATAACAAAAATAGATATGCTCAATTGTTGTTAGTGACGATTATGAGTGTACGTACTTGCAAATTCTAGGCTAGGAAAGTAGTTATATTTTTGGTGGCCCTATGGAAGTACTTCTGGTACCATACATGGATGCTATTGACATGCAGGGAATGATTGTAAGACATAAAAACACATGGGACACACCTATTTACTAGAGTGTTTTGATGCCACAGTCAGTTAGTGTTAGCGAATAGTACTATTTGCATGTCGAACTTATGCTCTCATTCATGAGAGACCCATGACTCCATTTGTTATCATGACTTGCTCAAACCAGGAGTAATCGGTCAATAAGTGAATATACTCAATTGCTTTTAATTTTTCAAAATTTCTGATTTTTCAAAATTATTATTATTGATGCCATTACAATTACTGCAATCCTATTATTAACCCCTAAAATTGACAATTTGAGAAAAATCATCATAAAGTATTATTTTGAAGAATATTTTGGAATTGATATACAAATGAAAGTTCTAGATTGCGAATTTTAGGTTCTATCCACACGGTTTGATTCACCAATAATCTCACCATTATTTAATTATGAAATATGAAAGTCAAAATCAAAAATACCCTTCAAATTTGATTACACACAAAATTTTAATATTTTTTGAGTAATTTTTTTAGGAATGGATTTCAATTGAGATACTCTTAATGTGGTGGTTCTTTCTGATTTTTGTGTTCCTGAAATCTATGACCTCAGTTTTGCAAAGCCACTTTTGAACTACAGTCAATGCAATTTTGGCTTGGTCAACAACTTGACATACTTCAATATTTGTAATTTTAGAAAAATATGATAATCAAGTATCATCAAATTCAACGTTTGGATAGGACAACAACTTCGTGAAGTATCTCCAATAAATTGGATGACTTTCATCCAAACATTGATGAGAATGCAAGGCAAGTTAGATTTTGTTAGTTGTTTAGAAACTAGATGTCGTGGTGTTTAGGGGTTAAAAAAGGTATACTAAATAGTGAAATTAGGTTGTCCCTTACTAATTTCTTGAATTTGACACTATATAAATATTTATTGTTAATGTACAAGAATGCTCTACTTTTGAATTAGATATTGTTGTTATTGGGACTCATAAACCTCTATGTGTATGAATGGAAATATTTGTAGAAATATCTATTAACTCTGATGGCTTGCGAAGTAAATTTCTTGGAGTAAGGCAACCTATTAATTTCTCAAGCAACCTAATTTCATTTTTTCTTGTAGTTTTTTTTTGGTTTGGTATGTTGCGTTGAGATCTCCCAGATTGTGCGCCTATCGGCCGCGTTCTTGGTATTGTTGGAAAGCTTTGGACAAGAAGGGGCGCATCAAAATCTATATGTAGCTTTTGAACCTAAAATGTTGAAATTATGGATTTTTAATTGAATATCATCACAATAAATTTAATTAGATTGTTCTTGAATAATTTTTTCTTAAAATAAAATATAAAATAAAGCATAGTTAAATCACAAAAAAACTTAACAAAAAGACAAAGGGCCACATTAGTGTTATTTATATAAAGAATGGTTATATTTTAACTTCTAAAGAACAAAGAATTTAAGGTTTAAAATTTTCAAATTCAATGAATTGTATTTTGAAAAAACTAATCTATAAAGTAATATATAGAAGGGAAAAAAGAGATTAATATAGTTTTTACACTACCAATATTTTTTTAAAGTTGCAATTTTTTTTGTGGAAATTGATAATTTTTTCATTATATTAGAATATTGGAGTAACCAAAATGTGATTTGAGGTTAAATAAACATGTACACCGTTTTGGCTTGGAAAATTCAATGTAGCATGTGAATTTGTAAAGTTGATCGTGTTGAGATTACACACATCACTACAAGAAAACCAGCCCAATGTGACTAGGTTTTATGACTACAATAGGGCATAAACCAAAATGTGACTAGCACTATTTGTAGTCATTTCGACTTAGTCGCTTCGGACAATCTGACTGGGGGTCATATCGGACACTTCTTGTTCCCAATGCTGCGTTCCCACAGTGTTTTGGGACCTCGAAACGGGACCTGCAGTGGGACTTGGGACCATATGACTCTATATAGTCATACATTTATGACTACACGTAGTCATCTATATGCAAATAGCGACTGATTGGCATGACTATTTTTAGTGAGGTATGAGTCAATACATGACAGGTTTTATCACTACGCATAGTAGTGAGATGGTGACTGAATTGAGTCATACATTGAGTTGGGAGAATACGACTCTGTAGAGCCACATCGAAGTGACTATACATAGTCTCCAATGTTGAAATCATAAGATGGACATGACTAATTATAGTGAGGTATTAGAGAATATAGCAATGGTTTGATCACTACGTATAGTGATGTGGTTGTGACTGTATTGCATCATACACACACGTGAGATAATACGACGCTGTAAAGTAAAATATTCTTCACTACACATAGTCACCCATATCATCTGATGACTGCATGGAGTCCTTGTATACTCGTTTCTTTCACTACTGGGAGTCAAATTTCAATATTAAATCGGAAGCATCTGACTAGGACTTGACTGTCCGTAGTCTAATGCAAATGTATGCCATGCAGTCGAATTTGCCATTCTTACGGTGTGTAGTCATAGATTTCAGTTTCAGATTAGGGTGATAATGAGATCTGTTGACTATTACAAGTCAACCGTGCGGTTGTGAGCACTGCGTCAGGTCATGCAAATGATTTTCACACATTTCATTGAAATAGAAAATTCGGTGCTGAAATAGGATGCACTGCAACTAGATCTACGGGTGCTGAAACTAGATCTATGGGTGCAAACAAACTGTAGTCGTCATCTAGGCTTTTCTGCACTTCTACAGACACGGTTCCTGCAATTATGGTTTTCCCGTGTAGAGAAGTCCCAGCTACATTCTGCACTTTCCCGAGTGCCACAACTTTATCCTCCTCCCCTTCTTCAATTCCCTTGAGTCTCACAGGGTCACCCTTCTTGAACTCCGGGTCCTCACCTTCTTGTACAACCTATAATAATAATAAAAAACACAAAACAAGGATCAGTAGGGACTAAATTGCTGCTTTGATACAAAGATGTACTTCTCCAAGGCTCATGGCACTTATTCAAATTCTATGACTGTGAGAAGTCACATATTCTAACGTCATTACTAATATCAGTCACGTATTCTAACTTCGTGACTGAATCTAGTCAAGCCTGGTCACTCGTTCCATATGAATGACTACAAATAGTCACGAAATTGGCATAATGAATTTCTAAAGAACTAAGGCACAACAATTTTGTAACCTGATCCGCCTAATACATAGATCAAACAAATCCATAGAATTATGCAGCCCAAAATCCACGCATGATGTGATTTCACCCATAGTAGGGGCTGAAAACCTTTACTAACACACACAAATGTATACAATCCTACACTAAGACTCCTTCCACAGCACCTCTGCCCCTCTCTAACTTTTCTAACCAAGTTACAAGTGGACAAAATGAGAGAGAAGGTTCAAAAGCCCCTTAAGAAGGAGCCGCCACCCTAATCTCCTCTGAAACCCTAGCCGCCGCTCTATTCCTAGCCGCCACCCTATTCCATAGCTGCAACCCTAATCTACAGTCAATGAAACAGTCATGATGACTAACCAGAGTAAATGAAATAGTCATGATGACTAGAATCTCTTCACTTGATAAAAAATAAAGTGAGTTTATTTCAGATTTGGTAAATTCAGTTTCAACATAAAAGAAGGTTTTTTTGAGCTAAGGAGGGGGGACGGGGGGATCAGCCTTCAAACAATGTGAACTTTCTAGCAACGAAATGTAATTTTGCAATCATTACCGATATAAGTAAAGAAAACTATGCACATGACTACAGTATTTTGCAATCACTTTGATATCTCAAAAAAGTACGGAAAGGTGATCAATAATAGCTCATTTGTCAACATGGGAAACCAATTTTTGGACTCTCTTGCAATTAGTTAGTAATTGTTTGAAGTTGTATTTATAGATGTTGCTAAAACGCAATTCATTACTAATTTAAGTAAAGGAAACTGTCTAGATGACTATGTTATTTTGCATTCATTACTAATTTAAGTAAAGAAAATTGTCCACATGACTACGTTATTTTGCAATCACTTTGACATCTCAAAAAAGTATGGGAAGGTGATCAATAACGGCTTCTTTGTGAGCATGGGAAATCTGTAGCAAAGTTAAGCATACAAGGCAATTTCGTGCATCTGGATCGCAAGTGGAAAGATAGAGCAAGTGGAATCATGATTTTTGGACGCCCAACCCAATTACTTACTAATTTTTGAAGGTGTATTTAGTAGTGTTTCTAGAATGGTGCCCTAAAATGACATCCTATAATGTTTGCGCGCAGACATGGTAGTGTTGAATAGACAAGCTATTATGTAAGTGAAGATTATGGACCTACTCCTATTTTACAGCACTCACCCATTGAGCCAACGAGTAGAGGACTTCAAAATCATCTGATTGAAATATATGACTACTATTAGTCAGGTTATTTACTACATGACTTCATGTAGTCATCCAAACCAACTATATTACTACACTAAGACATACATAAACCATATACCCATACAATCCGACTACATTAGTATGACTACACATAGTAAGCACTCAGAGCATGACTCTGGGAACTGGGCAGGAGAACATATGTCCCGTTCCCGTAGACGTTCCCACCCAGGTCCTCAAAAATATGACTACTTATATGACTAGTCCATGACTGGACCCTCTTAGGACTGATTTTAGACTAAACCAATGACTGAGGTGACTACATAGTCATATGCGCTTAGTCACATCCGGTCACATTGGGTTGGTTTTCTTGTAGTGCATAGTGCTTTTATTTTACCGTTTACATTACACAACGTATTTAGATTAAGTTCAAAAGAGCTACGAGGAAATTTGTTTTTGAGAATTAACCAAAATATGCCTACCATATGAGATTTTTATGATTAATTAAAATCATGACTTACATGGATTCATCAAAAAAAGAGTCAAAAGATTTGATGATGGAAACATTATCATTTTCTCATAACAATAATTCTCTTAAGACTCAAATAATGTTGAATACTTTATGTTCTTTCATCATAATATTTTTTATATTAGCACTTTTGATTTTCCATATGCACGCACTAAGATAATTCATTTTATTATACAAAAAGGAGTTTTAGTTTTGTAAAAAATGTTTGTTGGCACTTGAAACAAGGCATCAATTATAAAATGGTTGCCAAGGTTAAGTGTCAAGTTTTAATTAAAAATTTTGAACAGTACACGAAGCAAGTTTAGTAGAGTGATGAAGCAATTACATTTAATAATATGAATGAAGCGTTTAGAATATGAAAAAAAAAGACATTTGATCATTTTAAAGTACGTGCATTCAACAAAAATATCGCAATACTATATCAAAATTTAAAGAATTTTTTTAGCAAATATATTTTCTAAAAATGAATATTTTTGCCAATTTGTATCTTCTACGGCTTTTTAGGAACTTGCTACTCAAAAAAAAAATATAAAAAACATTGTTATTTTTTCAAAAGTATAATTTTTTAGAACAATATAACAATGTTGATCAATTGATGTGTTCCACTTTGACAAACTCGCTCAAGTAGAGTTCTCTACTCTTATTAACATCATTCAAATTGGATTGAGCATATTTTCCTATTAGAAAAAATTCCAGTGATGACGAAAGTCGGAGCTGGTTTAGCCTGCATTGGATGGTAGGTTCGTCGTCAAGACAATTCCATTTCATCACCATGACAGTTCTATTTCGCTTCGTCTCCAATACTGTTCCACACCATCTCCACGACAATTCCAAGTATAAAGGTTTCAAATTTGAGTCTGAAATGGTTGAGCCTTATGGTTACCCCGGCGATCAAAATTCCCTAGTAAAAGGCTCAAGATAAGTTTGCTCAGTGTTGAGCATTCAGTTCGATATCCTCCTATTGGCGAGCTTCTGTTCATATACCCGTTTGAGAAACGGACGCTTGCAAACCTTATGGGTTATGCTATGGTGACCGGAAAGGGCCAATTGAAGAAACGGTCGAGACGTTGGGACTTCAGTTTGCACGGGTCTGTTTTCCAGGGACTGAACAACAGCGACTGTTGATTCTTAATGTCAGTTCTGTATCATTGTCAAATTGAATGAAAACAATTGCCCTAAATTTTGGATTTGTGAAGCCATTGAATAAAAGCTGCGAGGATCTGGCATGAAATTTAGCTGTTTGGTATGCACAGTGATGGTTTTCAGGGTCACGAGTATTCTCCTGCTTAAGGTGCCTCATGCCTCACTGGTGTACGATGCCTCAGTCGGTTCCAGTTCCAGGCTGTATCAAAGTGCAGGCGGGATCGGAGTGCAGGAAAGCGGATGTAGGAAGTGGTCATTTCTTTTTCAGATGTCTCGAATATTTTCAGTTGTGTGAGATCAAAAATAGTTTGCTGATTGTGGAGTGTTCTACAATTCGTGAAGAAGTTTAAAGAAAGTTCTGGTCATGGATTACTTCGGTACTCTGGATGTTGTGTTAGTACTTCGAGAAAACATAACGTGTATGCAAGGAATACGGTTAGCGAATCAAGATCAATATGTTTGTTCGTCCATTACTGATGAGCACCGTTTCAAGATGGCATGAATAAATTTCCTGATGGGCCCTTGTACCTTAGTTGCTTCGTTTTACTAGACGTTTACTGATGCTTCTTTGATGATCTATTTGGTGATGTGAGAAATTACGTAATGTTAATTGTATCTGATTTTGCCTTGTCCTCTGATGGTTTTGCAATTGGTAGGTTTCTGTACCGCAGTTTTCTAGGTCTAATTTTTATATGACTTCAATTTCATAGCAATTACATGGTTTATCCAGAAAATTCAGTAAAATCGTCATCTTCAATTTCTTCGTGATGGAGTTCCTCTGTCCCTTTGTTTCGATCTCCAGGTTGCTTGCCATTTGTTTGTTCATTGGCGAGTACTTCGATTAACCTGTGATTTTGAGAGCTTTACTTGTGAGGTCACCCTAACTTCAATCAAAGCTCTAATTGTGAGGTCGGAGATGACTTCAGAATCTAAGTCTTCAGTTGATGTATTATGGAGCTAGCCCTAATTCTGGCGAAAGCTGGATCTTCTTTGCTGACGTGGAATTTGGAGACTTGTGGATTGAAGTGCAATTTTGACCGAAGGAAATCTATAGGATTGAGCTTTGGAATTAGGGTGAATGGATCAGGTTTCCTGGTTTACACAATAGTGCCAGTTTGGTAAGCTCTCTGTGGGATGTTTGGTCTCGTTCTCAAGTCCAGATCATTGAGTTGCGCTTGTGGAATATCAGGGCTGATTGAAATTGGTGTGTAGACAGAGAAGTGGCAGCAGTATTTTTTATTCTATTCACATAAAAGTAGTGAGTGTTTTTTTTATAGTATCAATGAGTCTCATCATTCAGGGGAAAATTTAGGGTTGTGACTCAGAAATGGACCGAATTGAGATTCTATTCAAATTTAATGATTGTGCTTAGAGATTGAGGTTCAGTAAATAAGTCGTTATTGGATCTTCACCCTATTGACTTCAGGTGACATTTGAATTCACAAGGATTTAGTACTTTTTCAATGCAGGGAAATTGTGCATCGTTTGGATTGTATAGTGTGTGGCTACAGCCTATGAGGCAGTTGACAGAGAATTTGCTGAACCTGAAAACAATTGAACATTTGAATCGGTTTCGAAGCAGGATCTCTATGTCATATCTTTGTCTTATTGTACTAGTGTTTAAACGTAGGATGTTATTCCTCTGTAGTCCTGGAGTGGGTGTGTCTAGAAAGGTGAAGTTCACTAAGAAATACTCAAAGCTGTTATCATTGGATCATGAACCTATTGACTTGGGGTGACATTTGAATTCAAAAGGTCGCAGTACTTTTCCAATGTAGGGAAGTTGTGCATCATTCGGGTTGTATAGTATAGTTACAGATTATGAGGCAATTGATAGAGAATTGGTTGAACTTGAATCAATTGAACATTCAAATCGGATTTTGAAGAAGAATCTCTATGTCCTATCTTCGTCATATTGTAGTAGTGTTTAAACGCAATATGTTTTCTCCTTTGCAATTCTAGAGTGGATTGTCGGTTGTGGCTCGCCGTGACTTGCTACGCATCGCTGCTATTATGCATATACATACCATTGTCAAATGTATTATATAATATCATATATACCAATATATGTAACAATGTATAATAAGATATCAATCGTCACTGGTAATGCGAAGAGCAGCGAAGCCCTAGTTATATATATTAGTAAAGAAATAAAAATACCTCATTTTAAGAGACTATAAAATGGTTGATTGAGTTTTTACAAGTCAACAGTTTGTAGTCATTAGAGACAGTTGTAAAGTCTAGAACACGTATGACTTGTCCATTCATGTTCCCCTTCTTTATAATGACAAAGATTGGTTTGATCTAATCTCAATACAACAAGAAAGTGACAGTCACATGCCTACCACTTTACCGTTGTCTCTATTGTCATTATTTGTAGAGTCTAGGATGGAGATATTTTGGCTGAATACTCCATGGTAGTGAGCACCATATTTTTCTTTCATTTTCCCAACTTATTGCACTACAACAAGCAACAATTAGTCACAATGCCTCCCCCTTAGTATATACTTTAGATTTACTTTTACAAATTGGTTTTACTATCCAGTCATCGGATCATATCACCCCACCCTCGTAATGACATAGAATGATTTGATCTAATTTGAGTAAAAAAAAGGAAGTGACCGGTCGCATGTGTACCACTTTACCGTTCTCTCTATTGTGACTGTTTATGGAGTGTAGATAGGAGATATTTTGGGTGAATACTATGTGGTAGTGAGCACCATGAATTCTTTTCATTTCCCAAACTCGTGGCACTAGTGAAGCAAACAACCAATCAAGTAGTCTCTCTTTTAGTATTTACCTTAGATTTACTTTTACAAATTGGTTTTACTATCTAACCATCTCATCATATCACCCCTTCGTTATAATCACGTAGAGTGATTTGATTTAATTTCAGCACATAAAAGAAGTGACTGGTCGCACACCTACCACTTTACGGTTGTCTCTATTGTGACAATTTGAGGAGTGTATAGGGGATATATTTTGGGTGAATACTTTAGGGTAGTACGCATGATGGGATTTTTTTCATTTTTCCAACTTATGGCTCTAGTGAAACAAGCAGCTAGTCTCTCTCTTAGTATTTACTCTAGATTTACTTTTATGGTTTTTTTTTACTATCTAGCCATCTCATCATTTCATCCCTTCTTTATAATCACTTATAGTGATTTGATCTAATTTTAGTACAAAATAGAAGAAGTGACAAGTCGTACCAATTTACCAATGTCTCTATTATGACGGTTTGTTGAGTGTAGGGTAGAGATATTTTTAGTGAATACTTAGTGGCAATGAGCATTATGGATTCTTTTCATTTTCTCCACTTGTGACACCAGTGAAGCAAACAACTAGTCAAGTACTCTCTCCCTTAGTATTTATCCTAGATTTACTTTCACGGATTTTGGTACTATCTAGCCATCTCATCGTATTACTCCTGGCTTATAATGACATAGAGTAATTTGATCTAATTTTAGTAAAAAGGAAAAAGAAAATGACGAGTTGTACCACTTAACCACTATCTCTATTATAACGGTTTGTGGAACGTAGGATGGAGATATTTTCAGTGAATACTCATTTAACCATCTCATTATATCACCCCTCCGTCATAATGACATAGAGTGATTTGATCTAATTTGAGTAAAAAAAAGAAATGACAGGTCGCACGCGTATCACTACACCACTGTCTCTATTATGACGGTTGGTGTAGTGTAAGATGGAGATATTTTGAGTGAATACTCCGTGGTAGTGAGCACCATGGATTCTTTTCATTTTCCCAACTTGTGGCACTAGTGAAGCAAGCAACTAGTCACATAGTCTCTTCTTTAGTACGTATCCTAAACTTACTCTTCCGGGTTAGTTTTACTATCTAGCCGTGTAATTCCCAAAAAATGAAGCGTTTTTGTAGTCTTTCTCTTGTAAGATTAAAATATGTGCATGTAGATGAATGATTTACCAATTAAAGGATGAGTGTTTGGATTCAAATTTAGCTCATTCTATAACTATTTTTTCTTTCTGGCAACATTTCACCAACTAATAAAAAAATTTGGTAAACACCTTCGAGATAAATAAAAACTCCGGTCCTCTATCGAGGCCGGCGTGAATGAAGTGTCTGTTTGTTTTGACAATGAACCAATGTCCATCGGGCAAAGGGCCATTGGTACAAGACTACTTTTCTCTTTTGAGAATAAACACTTTAGTGACAAGTAACAAGTACTAGTAACAACAGTAACAATGAGTGGTTAGTTCTTTTAAGGGTATAATATGGTGTTTGTTATTTTTGTAGTTGCCAAGTCATGGTTCCTAGGTTGGTTGGTGAAAGACGTTGTATTACAATTATATGGTCCAGGTTCGATTCCGTTGAGTCTGTGTGAGTAATAATGTGATATGCATGATTTCATGTTGTTGGTGAGTTATTAGAGCAGTAATATGATATGCATGATTTGGTGTTGTTGGCGAGTTATCCTAAGCATGAGAGTTGTATCAACCAACCGGCCCCATCCCGCATACTTGAGGCAAGTGCTTATTTTTTGGAAATGATCTTAGAATTATACATGAATAAGTAGTGGTCATAACCGCTATCCCCCCCCCCTCTTTCCCTTTTACTCTAGTTGTTCTATTTGTAGAGGTTGTTTGTTTTCTATTTTTCTTTTGTGTAGAATAATTGAGCCGACATGTTATATAGAAATGGTGTTTATTTCATTGAATGTGTGTCTTATGGAGGATTCGAGTAGTTTGAATTTTGTTTTAAGGAGTTTTATAAAGGGAGCATGCGTTGTACTCAGCGTTGTACCTCTAGCTCTTGCCGTGATGGCTATAAGTGGGTTTACTTTCCAGCCTAGATTAATGATGTCATTAATAAGTGGTTGGTATTTTTGGATTTTATTTTTTATTTTTTCTTGTGGGAATCTATCGTTACATTATGTGAATTCAATAAATTGTATTGTGAGGTTTGTTGTGTAAGCACCTTGAGAGGGTTCCCTGAAACAACTTCGGAGATGTAGGCCCCAACTTTGCAAAACAAAATGTCAAAAAAAGATCCCTAACGTGCGCAAAATGGAAATTACAGAAAATGAAGCCCATGGATAAATAGCGCTTGCATTAACTTTGGGGAGATTTGGGCATGGCTTCTTTGGAGGGAACATTCACCAACAAGCATTGAGTGAAGGTTTAAAGTTAGAATTCCCATCGTTGATTGGGTTGATAGTGTGGTAAATTAACCCTTACCGGTCCGAAGAGCCCTATCCAATCAGTATTATACAACAATATTCCATTGAAATTCGTATAGTTCCACATCTCCTATGGGTTTAACCCCTAAATTTCCTTGTGTTTTTGGGAGCTTGAAACCTCAAAACTGCGATTTTCTACCTCTATGTACTCCCGGGGATGTGAACCAAGTTTTTTTACTTCTTTTAGAATTCCAACCGTAAGATCTTGTACCTAAGCCTATTCATAGCTATTGTTTCAAAAATTGACCGTTGGATGTTTATCATTTTCAAGATCTTAACATCCAAAGTTTGTGCAAAAGTTTTTCGGGGCATTGCTTGGGAGGCATTGTCTCCATAGTGCAAAGGGGGACTTGAAGATTTTTACTCCAAACATTTTGCTCATATTTTTTTCCATATAGATAACTAAGTTGGGTACGCTCATGCAAAATTTTAGAGACTCATTACGCGTTTCAAACCTTCATCCAAATTAATTTCCGGAAGTAGGTATAAAAATGGCAATTTGGTGAAACATGCATCACATTAATTGTATTTGATTTTTGGAAAAAATGAACGGTGATTAGGTACCTCTATGATTATAAAATAATTTAGGCGAAATTATTTTAAAAAAATCTCAAAATCTCAAATTTTGACAAATTTCGAAAGAAATGGATGTGAAATTACAAAAAACCTTGGAGGTTGCTGTTCTTTATTTTGGAGGCTGCCCTTGTCAAGCCAAGAATATAATCAACATGGGTCACTTCAAATTCTGAGCCTAAATGTGGTGAAGAGCATGTTTCCAAAAAAAAAATTGAAAAAATGATTATAATAAAAAGTTTTTTCCTGCCCCAGTTGGGCTTGAAACCAAAAATTTCAATAAAAAAATTATAAAATCCAAATTTGACTTTGTAATTTTTACCCCACACACCTTGTATGTATGACCACGGCCACGCCAAATTATAGTCTAAAATTCTTAATTTAGACCTTCCATCTAAGCTGCCTGAAACAGCAAAAAGTCATTTTGGCTTTTAAAGGCCTTTAGGGGTTAAGATAAAAAGTGAAGCTAAAATTCACGTCGACGTGGTTTTAATGAGCTATTGGGAGTTTGAATTTGAAACTTTCTATATATAACAAATGTCAAATATACGCCAACGTATCTACTATCCCCACCAGCCCTTTAACCCTTAAAAGTCCAGATTAACCATTCCAGCCAATATTATACGGCCGTATTTCATTATATTTGGAATGGTTCTATACCTCCTATGAGTTTCATATCAAAAGTGAAGTTAAAATCCATGTTTACATGATCTTAAAAGCTATTGAGATCTCAATTTGGAACTTTCTACTTACAACAAATGTTAAATATACGACAACGTATCTACTATGTCCTATATCCTTTAAGGGTTGAGGGTTAAAGGTACATGAAGGGGAGTATGGGAGTCAACTCCATGTGAACAACTAAACATGCTACTTACATGTGCTAACTTATACATCGATTACCACATGATACACAAGAGGCTCTCATGATGCCATCCCCAACAGACAACTTTGTTAGCTCAAACATGAATGTCTGCTGCTAGGAATTTATCTTCACCTCCCCGCCGGCCGGCCATCCCCATTCACTTGACCCGGCCATTGCTTCTGTTTTTTTAGTCTAGGGCATTTGTTGATTACCCAAGTAAAACTTTTGGCTACGTGAAAGTAACTTTGTTTCATTAGAACCAAATAGAAGTAAGGTGGAAGTACCTATTACAGGCAATTTGAGCATCTTGGAGGACATACCAGTTGTGACACAAATTTATGAGGGAAAGATAAAATCTTAGTAGAGTTCAATCTAAAAGAAATTAGATTTTTTTCCAATAAAATTTGTAATTGCTGTGAATTTTCAATGTGGTTTACTATAAAAAAAACAAAATTGTCTTGGAGGTGGGGGGCACGAGTATCCCAAAAATTGTTGTATAATCATTCTAAATCAATCTATAGTTGACTATGGAGAAGTTACCTTAAGTTGACCCATTTACACCCAAAAAATCTATTTGATTGCCATGCTAAATTGCTTCCTAAGTTGTTTTAAGTGCTTAATCATCACATTGTGACTTTTTATTGTCATTCATTTAAGTATTTTTAAAACCGCTATATTTCCACCCGATTCTACATGTCACTTATTGCATTAAGGGTGGTTTTCCATTGGGGACTTGAAAGTTTAGATAAAAAAAACTCATAGTTATATAGGAATTTTTCAAGAATGCATCGATGCTTCCCATGCTTATTTCTGGGTTTGATATAGAAAGTTGGAGAACGATGGCCCACAAATTAAACCTTTAACAAGACTAGTCATTTAGGAACTTCAAAAACTTAGAAAACCCTCCACGTACAAATGCCTTTTTGATTTACATTTCAAGCTTGGCTCATCGGGAAAGAAAAACCCTAGTTTGAACCTCCGGGGATCAAGATGTAGTACAAATAGGATTGGAAAGGTTTGAAATGCTCGAAAGGTGCAGATGCTCAATGAAAAGCCGCCTTCAACTAGTGTTCACTAAAAATGCATTGGAATTGAGTGGGGTCGATAATAGGGTGTGGTTTTGGATCTTAGATAATTTTAGGTACGTTCACTTTGGAGTCTGTTCACACTATATAGAGATCCTGTCGCAATCCAAACACAATTTATGCTAAGAGTCTCTAGCTAAAAATATATAATGAAATATACTAATTTTCAAATTATGATTGGTTTTTCTCAAAACAAAAATGACGGACTTTAGAAGGAGAATTAGGTTTTTATTCTTGGCCAACCCAATTCTCTTTGGAGAGTCTTTCGGATTGATACCAAAACTCACAAAAAGTATTACCATGTAGGCATTTTGGATTGCAACACCCTTTGAACTTTGGCCTCTAGTGTGGAACCCAAGAGGTCAATTTCTAACTTTCTTGCAATCTTGATTGGAGTAATTCAATTGACTCTCAACCTTCGGCCTTAGTACCATAGCAAGGTCGTCACCCTACAAACCAATATTATTTATTTATTTATTTTTAAATATTCATAAGAAATAGGATTGATTTGTTTTCGTTTTTAAGAAAAGAAAATGGTCCATATTGCTGTCCAAAATGGCTTAGAAATAGAAAATACAGCTAAAACATTTTATTCTATTTTCATATTTTAATCCTCCTTATTACCATGTATTTACGTTTTTTAATTTTTAATTTTTTTTTTTAACGAACCTGCTGTGGTACTAAGGTACTGTGAATGGCCCCTCAAAGCGTAAGATCAAGTTGAAAGAAACCTCTGTTACTGTACCTGCATGAGGTTAGAGATCATTGCAAAGTTTCCCATCATAGAATTAGTCGACAACAAGCTCTTGAAACCAGCCATGAGGTAGGAAATAACTACACTCGTGAACCCGTAAACGTCCTCACTCACCCCTCTCCTAATTCGACAGTTTTGCAAAAATGCATTATGAAATGCAACTAAGGCCCGCTTCACACTATGGCCGTCCAAGTGGAGAGGCCGTGGGATTGAGAGTCCAAACTTTCTTGAGAGTTCGAAAAAATCTACTGAAAATAGGCAATAAAATTTAGTTATCATTTTTTATGAAAAGAAATCAACGGCCTCTTGACCATAGTTTGGGTTTCTATTCCCGTCCGACCCAAACTTCATTTCGAGAGGCAGTCGCCTTGGTCAAAAAGTACTGCCAAGTAGGCATTTTAGAGAGCGATGGCCGTTGGACTTTGGCCTCTAATGCGAAGGGTCGAGAGGCCAAACCCATGGTTTCTTGCAATTTGATTGGTGGGAATCGACGGCCTCTCGACCTTAGGCCACAATGTGAAGCGGTCCTAAAAAGGATATTTTAAACTTGATGTATAAATAAACGTTGTTCATTACAAATTTTAGATTCTATTCATACAGTTACATTTTCCTTTGCTATGACCACTACTTTTTTTTATACAATTTGAAACTTGAAATTCAAAATTATTTTACAATTCAATTGCAAATAAGATATTGGCAATTTGTGGATGAAATTTGTTGTGATTGAGTGAAATGTAATACTCTAAGTGTAGTGATTTTTGAAGATTTTTTGATTGCTTAATTTCGTAAGTTTAGTTTTTCAAGAGCACATGTAGACTAAAATTTTAGAATTTTTTGGTGAATCACTTCAACATGAAATGAGGCATAATCATCCCCTTTCTAATTGGATAACATAACCATGAAGCTATCTTGCCATACAATTTTTCAATGTTTTTTTTTTAGCACCATCAGGAGTGTTGTGTTTCAACATCCATCTTATAAAAAAATCACTTAATATTTGTCAATACTTTGATTTTGATCAACTTTAGAAAGAATAGTGAATTTCAAGTTTTAAAAATTATATAATACTCTATGGTGACATAAATTATAAACCTAATTGTATGGATGAAGTAAATTTTACAAAAGAAATTTAGACATCAACTTCCAATTACATTTCTAATTTTTTTAGGATGAGTTTTTGCAAATCTTTAGATATGAAAAGTCGTAACTAGTTGTACTCTTGAAATTCTTCATTCTATTACTATGTATGGACAAAAGGCCATTTTCCAGAAATTGATTTCTCAATGTCATTCAACATTGAGATGCTTATCATGTAGCACCATAACAACACAATTTTAGGTTGCATGTGGTGTCTATGTCCAATAATGAATTGCATACATCATGTCCTTTAATGTTACCAACCTTTTTCAGAATTCAATTTGTAACACAAACACAAATGCTATTCAATTTAATATAACACATGCAATCCAAAATCTAAATTGTAGCCACCTCATTGAGCATATGAGGCAATATATAATTTTCCATGTAGTCATTGCATGTATCTTACATAGATTTTTATCTTACATATCTTATGTATTTTGTTTATATCTTAATTGTATATATGTACTTGCTAAATACTTTGTAATATTTAAGTTAAAACTAATATGTAAAGTGTGACGATACAAGGTGCTAGACACAGGTATACAAAATGCGTTAAAAAATGGTGGAGAAAGAAGGTGCAACTAGTTTGAAATTTTTTAACTGCTTTTCATATAGAGATAGTAAAAAATCAACACTAGTTTATTTTATATTCTTTTTTTTTAAACTTCTAAGGTTCATATCATGATTATGAAAGTGTATTTTTATTCAAACCAAAACTACCTTCATTTGTTTATGTCATGCTTCCCGAAGGTATTAAAATTCTTAGAATTTGGAACAAATTAAGATAATAGTGTTGAACATCCATTGCAACTTTGGCACCTTTTGCCGAATATTCAATTTTGAAAAAAAAATCCCAAATTTTTTGGCATCTGTTTTTTTAACTATTTTCCATTAAAGCTACAATGGTCAAATTCTATTAAAAGTGAATAATTTTTTAGCACATGAGTATCTTCATCAACTACCATATCAACATGGTATCTTTAACCCTTGAGTGCGCAAGGAACCCCGTAGAGCCATGTTTGATCATTTTTCAGTGAAATGCTGATTTTCACCTAGTTCTTATTGTCAAATGAAATTGATCCCAATTGAGAATGTGTGGGAGTTGCCTTCTACTTTCTAGTCCAATTTAGGGTTCTTTAAAAAAATTAAAATTACATTTTTTACAGCACTTTAAAGCTCGCAAACCCAAAAGTCCAGTACACAGTGCAAAAAAAGTTTTTCAATCAAATTTTTTTATGTAAGCTTAAAAAGCATGCAACCTAAACCTTGTTGTTCATCACTATTGTTTACATTTTTTCTTAAAAATTCATACAATTTTAGGCACTTTTGTAATTACTATGGCTATGACAAGAGAAAAACTTTAAAAATTCTTATAAAACTCATTTTCATTTAAATAATTAAAAAAAATCCATGTAAATTGGTTTAAAGATATGTTTTATGAGAAAAATACCCAAAAAATATAATACATTATGAAATGAGAGAAATTGATGAGGTTTGATTGTATAAATGTAGTGTGGACGCTTGAGGGCTAATCTTGCATTACCTTATCATCATAACATCCTTAATTCTACATAATGCCATCTTTGTAGAAAATTATTTAGTGCACTGGTCACAAAAATATTTTTTGTGCAAGGTGGTACCAATTTTATTCCAAATTTTTATCTCATTTTGTGCATTTTTTTCTAGTGACAATTGTATTACATAGAAATTTGGAAAAAACTTTGTATGAGAAACAAACAAAGAATTTTATACTAATTATTTTGTCTTTTTGGTCTCCTTTGAATCGTTTGTTATCTTCATTTTTCAAATCCTCTACCGTACCAAAAACGAGACCCAAAAGGCAAAGTTGGCAGTTCATGCCTAATATCTGTTATTTTTCCCAAAATGATATATATATTCTTTTTTCTTTTTTTTTTGGCACAAATTGAAAGAATCAATTGCAAGGAAATAAAATACAGAGCAATGGGGCAAGGAAGCCACCGGGCAAGAAACCTAAACTACTGTAAAAAAATGATATATATATTCTCTAAGAGTACGTGGAAATTCTCTAAAAAATTATTTTTTACTATAGAATTTGTTATCTTTGAAAGAATTTTAAAAAAACTTTGATTTGTCTAATTAACATTTGTTGTGAAATTGCCTTCAGATATGACATTATCAACTTCTTTGAATCTTCTTTGTGTCTTTTTCTGTTTTTTAAACTTCCGTATTTCACTTTAATAAAATAGCCATATTAGATAAGAGATTACAAGATATTATATAAACTCTAGAATTATGGTTCTCACACTAGGGCAAGAATGTTGAATACCATCATGTATACCAAAGTCCCCATTACGTATCCAAGATTTTTTTATAATTCTTATTTTACAACAATATTTCACTAATCTTGATTTGAAAAGGTAGGATGCATGTATTATACAATACATGCTGGAATTATGAGTATATAGAAGTAATTAATATGTCGTTAGAGTTGACAAGAAATCATTTTAAAAAGAGACCCAAATCCTTAGGAAAACATATGTTTTTTAAAATCTATTTTTTATAGTGAAAAAGAGAACCTTGGAGAATATCTAGATTTTTTTTGGGATTTTTGGAAAGTGATTTTTCAAAAAATCTCATAATTGCTAATTTAGGTAATCAAGATACACATTAAAAGTATTTGAAAAGCTAATCACGGGTTATTTAATTTTTCTAAAAAGAAATAAAAGGTATATTTTGAAATTGAATGGCAAAGAATACCGGATGGCAAGGTTGGTTTCTTAACTCATGCGTGCTTGTAGCGGTTGCTCGAAATAGAGATTCGATAAGACTTAGAAAAGGAGACTTGGAAAAGTGACTTGAAAAGGCTCTTTGAAGATATGGAAAATTTCAAACGACTCATAAATTAGAGACGCAAAACCAAACTCCTATAGGCTCGTACCAATATTTATAGCGCAAACTCTAAAAATCCGATTTTTTTCTCATATAGACCATCAACATCAAGCGTTGTCATACAATATAGTCCTAAAGTTAAGACATGTTGGACTAAATGAAGAGTTTATTGAAGATAGTTCTACTAACTGGGCGGCCTTGTCAATGGTCACTAAGCTAGAGTTTAATTTTTTTCCTCTCTTTTCTTCTCACCTTTTAATTTTTTTAATTTTTTTAATGATTTATGTACAACAAAAAAGAAAGAGAAGACAAAAGTAGAGTATATGGCAAATGAAACATTGTCTTTTGTTAATAATAACTAAGGTACTAAATTTGTTTTTGCATTTAAATAGAGATTTGTAGGAGTTTGGTCCCATGTTTTCAACACTATAGTTCTATAAATTTCTTTATTCCCTCGAAGAGCCTTTTGGCATCTCCAACATTATAGTGGCATACAAATCCATGCTTTTAAAGAGTCTTCTAGCGTCTCTAACATAACGGTTGGTTGTATGCAGTTTTCAATTTCTTTGAAGAGCCTTTTCGCATCTCCTTATAGCAACCACCTAATAGGTGGCATAAGCTAGCAATCTAAATCCTACAATCCCGTATTCTTTCCTATTGAATTTCATAATGTGACTGTTTTTTTCTTTTACAAAACAAAATAACCCATGATCAACTTTTCAAATACTTCTAATATGTATACATCTTGATTATCCAAACTAGTAATTACTGTTAAATATATTTCCAAGATACTATGATTGGCTTTTCATAAATTTTGTTTAAAATTTTAATTGAGCCCCTTTGAATTTTTTGAATTATTGAATATATATATATATAATTTTATTTTTTTGAATTTTTGAATTTTTATACCCTTAAAATTCATGCTTTAATTGTTTGAAATTGTTCAATTTTTTATTTTTCAAATTTTGCATTTTCAATGTTTGAATGTTTTTCATTTTGACTTTTTGATATTTTGATATTTGAGCTGTTATTATTATTATTTATAATTTTTTTTTGGAAAGTTTTAACATTTGTCTCTACGTTTGAAATTTTAATACATTCAATGTTTAAATTTGAATGTATCTCAACGTTTTAATAAATGTTTAAACATTTTTAGGTTTTTATGCTTTCAATGTTTCAATGTTTTGAACACTTGGATTCAATAAGATCCACCTTACAATTCATTAAGTTTCTAATTTATTAGTAATAGTTGACAATTCTTTAATAGACAATATAATCTTTCTATAAGACAATTAAAACTCATAATTGTACCTTCATAAGTTCACAACAACTTTGACTTGCTACTTCTCCTTATTTGTAGGTAAGTTTGTAATAATTCTTTGCATGTACAATGTATAAATGTATGTATCATTTCCTTGATCATCTATCTACAAGACAATGTCAAATGCAGTTGGAGGTTGATGCAAAATCCGATGACTAATTTTGTGAGAAACGACAACAATGTTATGTCTATTTTGAGTTTTTTTCTTCTCAAATTTATTTTAGTATATTTGAATTTGATTTTTCTTTTTCTTTTTGTGAATGCAATTAAATGCATATGTGTGTTCAAAGAGTCAAAAATAAAATAAAATAATGTAATCTATGTTTTAATTTTTTTATTAATATCTTTATTTTCATATTGTGGAGTAAATGAAATAATTTTAAATCTTGAAATTGTTAACAAGCGTGACCTTAATAAATGTAAATTACCTTTAACTTCAACTTCCTTTCACATCTCAAGCTTGTTTCACCATTCCTCCCAAAAACCCTTTAATATCTTATTTATTTATTTTGAATTATTTTATTTTCTAGTTTGAATTGTTTTTTTCACTTGTCATAATTATGAATAACTATAAGAGAAAAGGGGGGAGGCGCTTTAGGACTACATCTCTAAAAAGACACCCACCATTGAAGATTAAAAACTAAAATAAAAATGCACTGGGATTGCATCTCTAAAAGCAGTTGAAGCACTATGCTCTCCTACGATTGAAGATAATATTTTTAGTTGAAACCTTGTCTACCTCCCTCAATCTCAATTTTGTTGTCTTTCCTATTGTTTTGGTTGATATTGTTAGCAAAACGTTTTCCAAAGTCAAATTAGAATGTGAAATTTGAAGATACAAAATACTAGAACATGTACATCTTTCTCCCTTTAATTAAATACATTCAAAATTTGGTGTGAGATCATGTTTGCACTATTGAATCCATCATGTTCACACCCTTGAACTATCCTGTCCGCACCCTTCAACTATTTTGTCCGCACTCTTCAACTATCATGTCCGCACCCTTTAATCTATTATATCCATCCACATTCTTGAATGTATCCTCTCTACACCCTTTGAATTGGTTATAATCACCCTTCCTATACAAAAGGTAATCATTATTGTCCATCAACCAATTCCCTTTGAATTAATTATAGAGGTACGATCACTATATCTTGTTTATATTGTGTGTCACCCACTCACCGTCCCTAAATTGTTTATATCGTGTGTCACCCACTCACAATCCCTAAATTTTCAACATTAAAAAACAAAGATATTTCATTAAGTTTTTAAAGTCAAGGGCTTATACATGCTCTGAAAACCCGATTTTTTTTTCCTCATGTAAACCACCAACTGCATCAAGCGCCGTCAAACAAACAAGCCCTAGTTAAGACAGGCTGGCATGAACAAAGAGCCTATACTAACATTAGGCGGCCCCATGAGTCAGTGGTCCCTATGGTCTCTAGGCTAGAGTACGTTTGTCTTCCTCCTCTTTTTCTTCTCACTTTCTTTGTGACGATTTTTGTGCAGCACGAAAGAAAGAAGAGACAAAAATGACAAAAGAAAAAAGGCCGGTGAGGATGCGCTTCCCAAAGCCAATGAAGCCACACTCAGACGCTATGGGGGAAAAAGAGTACTAACTTAGTCAAACGCCATCGCTGTGCACACAGTCCACAAAGAAGACAAGCCTGCGGATCTCCTCCGGCGCTTCCCCAAGTCAAGGCCCGATCTCATGCAAGCATCGAGGACAGACAGACAGAACACTCCACCGCATCACTCACCTGATCATCCATCCTTCATCGACAGAGTTTCTCAATTCATCAGGGAGTGATTTGCAAGCTCGGAGTCCCTTCAGGCAGGTCTGTCTGCATGCCTGTACATGTACAAACGGAACTGCTCATCAGCCCATGCTCAGTAAAGGAAAAATTCTGCCGTTTCCAGTGGTTTGCCGGGCAGTCGGGGTCTCACATAATTAATCTCCTGCCACCGCTCAGCAACGTGCTCCTATCACACTTAATCATCTCCTGCAGGCTGCCATTAGCATCATAATGGGACTCAGCCTGGGGAGAATCACGGCATGACCGGTGGAGTTGCTGGCCGGTGCCATGAGACTTTCCTTTGACAGGTGAGTGCGTTTGCAGTGGCTTAGCCTAACTTTCCTTTTTTTCCGTGGTGGAAAGCCAGCCAGCGTTGCGAAGGCGATGGGTGTCTGGTGGGCCTGGAGTGAGGGTCCTCAGGATACTATATTTACCTTATGGGCCATCTTCCTTCTTCACTCGGGTACTTGTGCCAAGCGCCTTGCGCACTGCCTACCTTAACCGGTGTTTGCCCCCCCCCTTGCGCCAGTAGTAGTTGTCTTCTTCTGCTTTGCCTTGCCTCCTAACCCCTGTGGTTGCGTGTGGCGACTCAACGCAGCTCATCCTCATGCGGAGTTTGTGTTTGTAGGTAGCCAGCGTCATGTTATGGTGGAGACAGAAACTCTAGCGTTTTCATTGAAAGGTTGAGAGTTAAAGAAACACTGAGCTTTCCTGTTCGCAGCAAGCAAGCGTTTGTTTGATTAGAGAGTCCACCGCCGTCTCTTGTACGTGTTTGTGCAAGCTTTTTGTTGATATCTAGGCTCTGTCTTGGGTGCGAGTTTACTTCCGACTTTCTCGCCACCTGTGAGGTCAGGATTGAAAATGTAGAGAAGCTCATGCTCATGAACAAGGACGTTGAGGGAGCGAGCGAGCGAGCGAGCTGGCGGTACTTTCTGGATCACAAATTTGCTCAATGCTCTCTGGAGCTTCTTCAGCTGCCGCCTTGAGGAGGAGCTCTGTGTTGGTCTGGACCTTTCTCTTGGTCTTTATCATCTCCTCCCTGGTGAAGAGGAAGCTTCACAGGACATTGACTTGATTTGTGACCCTGTATTCGATCATTTCGGAGTCAAGGTTTGCTCAACATCTTCAGTGGTAAGTTTGCGGTGAGGACCTTATGCAATCGTTTTGTATGATATGCAGGTTGGAACCGACCGTCAATCGGTGGTCCTCAGCATAGTGTACCAGGGTTTCAATTTTGATCGGTCAATTTTCTTCCGGTAAATACTCCGGTCGCCGTTTTCCTTCACATTTCACTCCCGTGTTATTCGGGTTATCATTTTCCTTCCTTATTTGTGATGTTCATTCTTTTAGTGTGGCTTGAAATTTGGATATTTACTCGTAACGCACATCGATATATAGTGTGGTGGTAGGTTCGACACAGGAGTATCCGGATCTCTGTGACGACCATTCCTATTTGCAGTTTCTGATCGCACGGTAGACGCGTGTCATACACCCTCTTTTCATACACTCATGAAACCCTCCCTTCAGTCAGGAGATCATTAGCTCGAACCATTTCACCTAATGTATAAATATGCTGAGTTTTTACAATGCAACGGTGTTTACTGGATGCACTTGCTAATGTCGTAGTTCTGCAACTTTTTCTTTGTTGAAATAATCAGCTCAACACAATCGTCATCATCAAGAGCGCGGTTCAATTGATTCTCACATGAACCTAGATAAATAACTGTCGACGTGGCCGGTAGTTCACATAATATCCATCCGGGGTGGTACCTTTCATTGTCTCTGTTAGCATCAAAAGATGGTCCGTCCTCAAAGAAAGTACTTTGCATGTTAACATTATGGTTTTGATGTTATTCCCGTGTACCAGCCAAGTGCAACTTCTGCATGTAAGCCATCAAGCATATGGGTAGGTTTATGGTCCAATGTTTGTCTTTCTGGTAACAGTTTCGTTTTCTACTTGAATGTACTGGGGAGTAGTATTATACCTTCCCCACTTCTGTTATTCCTGTTATTGGAGCCAGTGCCGTTCCGTCCTGGAATGGAGTCGTTACTAGTACCACCATTGCGGATATTCGATACCATCTGTGCAGTTTGAATGTATACATGATCCATGTATATATTATTGTCCTATGCGGTAACCGCAATGTCGTTACAACCAGGACTCACTTACAGTACGAGCCTGAACCTGAACTCAATCAGAGCTTGCCAGAAAGTCCTTCGGAACGCGTGTTCCCCTCCGCGTGGGCTGCTGGCCCTGGCACTACTGCATGCACGACTCACTCACTGACTGACTTACCCTCACTAATTGCTGTATCTTCAAATACTGGTATTTGTGATGGGTTCGCATTCATAACGATGCACAGGGTTTACTCCCATCAATACAAGAGCACTCAGTGAAGCTCTCTCGCCACCTAACTCACTCCACCGCTCTGTTACCAGAGCTAGAATTCATTCAATCGCTCTGTAGTGTGATGGTAACAGCTTCAGTTCATTTGCTTGTCTTCAATGCGGGACATGAAACTCTCGTGTCTTCAGTTCATGATTCTGGACCTCCAGGTCAGGATTGCTTGTTCTTTGCTAACTTAATAAACCTCCAGCTGATTAAGTTAAGCAATCCATCGTTTTCGAACCCGGTTTGCATCATTCCCGGGTCTGTGTTGTGGACTCAGTTTTCTCTTTCACTTAGTCAACAACAAGATCAGCTTCAATGACCATTCTCCGCGAAGACTGGTCAGATTTAATCACTTGCTGGGTCCTCCTTTCCTACTATTCTGATTGCAGAGCTCGTTTTGATTAGGGTATGTTCTCACTTTGTTTCCTAAGACCCAGGTGTGAACGTACAAAGGTGATTTTCTGTAAAAGAGAATTCAGGTCACTCAAATCTAGAGCAGAATGGCTTTCTGCACTTCATTGTCACAATTTTGAGTCCGCGTTTTAGCTAATGACCAATCAGTTCTAATCACTTGCTGGGTACGATCAGGATTGGGAGCTTTTGGTTTTTTTTTAACAGGGTATGTTCTCTTAAGACTGGAGTTAGTCAGGATTTTAGGTATAAGTTACCTGTGGACTAGGTTTAGTTTCGTAAAGACCAAGTGTTAACATATCATTCATTCAAATGGCGAGTTTTTTAAGAGATTGTCACTTTTCAGGTGCCACAAGTGATTGGTTACAATTTTAAGTTGGCGTTTTAGATACAACTCAGTATGTCGACCACAATTTTAAACTAATTTTGGTGCAACGAATGTTTTGTTTTTATTTTGACAGTCTGTTAGAGAGCGACTGGGTGTTTTTATTTTATCATTGATGTTGCCAGTGAGGGCTTTACTGTGTAAGGAAGATTACTAGAGCCATTACCAATGGTAGATTAGTCAAACGGTTAACATTGGATTATGGACCCCAGTCAGTCTCTATCAGGTGCGCATGCCTGATTGCCTGGACAAGGAGATAAAAGTGAAGAATGAAAGGGTCAGAGTCAAAAGTCAATTACAATTAATTAAAAAAATCCAACTATGATGCTGATGAGCTGATTACAAGGATTATCCTATTTAGTGAGAGATTATCCCATTTAGTGAGAGATTATCCCATTTAGGGTCTGTGGGAAATCAGTGAAGGTGATGCTAAATATCATTGTGGTGTAGAATTGACGTGATATGAAGATTTCAGTATAAAAAATTAGTTCTCGCTAATTTTGAGATTTGGCAAAATAGTGTGTGTGCTGAGAATTAGTACCACACGCACAAAATGGGATAATCGGTGCGGTGAGGTTAAGTAATGAGGTTCATAAGAGTATCCCCACCCGGCCTTTAAAATAGATAAAGATGGTGTTTTTTTTTGAAATGAAAAGCAAGTAATCAATGCTTGGACCCGCCAAAATATTCTCCTTGTCTCCGGCATTTATTTTTTTGAGCATGAAGTGAAGAAAGTTTATCGCAAGAAAATGAAGTACAAAGCCACCATGACAACATCAACGTGGTGACAAAAAGCAATTTATTTATTTTTGTCGTGGTTGTGCGACCTTGGCAAATATTACTTTTTCTTTTATAATTAGTCAATCAAATAATAATTGATGATGATGATTCTTTGTGCTATTGCACACTAGGACACATGTGATTGGTTGAAAGTTAATCCTTAAAGGACATACTAAGCTCCTCGGGCTTAGTTTTCTCAATTTTCAAACCACTCTGATGATGAATTGTTAATAATGAAGAAATGATTTTATGAATTTTATTAGGCATCATTCGTGATAAGAATAATTATAGTATGTACCTACATTTAGTATGTACTTTACTTCTATATTTTAAGGTTAAAATTCAAAATATTCTCTTTCTTTTTAAATAAGGAAATGTTCTAAAGTAAGAGTTAATATAGGGAGTTGCACAAGTGGAGTTATCACCTGACCTACTCACTATCTAAGTGCACTCAAATCGTGATGAAGTTTTAATGTGATGAAATTATCATGTACTAGTGGAGATGCTATAAGCGTGGGTTAACTTACTTTGTTCCAATTATTTCATTATTTAACTTTTTATTTTATTTTATTTTTGTTTGAAACAAGAGGATGAAACCCATTTAAAACTTTGCTCCAATTTAAAAGGTGGAAAGTGTGCCACTTCATGCCAATCATGCCCTTCAAATATGTGAGCTTCTTAAAAAATGTTAAGTTTCCACATGACATCACAGTGCGCATCATGATTCATGGGAATGATCATCCTTGGGAATTGAGTTTGAAGCAAAAATAATGTGATGTTTTTAAATTTTATTTTTTGCAAAAATAATTGCAAAAGAATATTGTGATATAATTTTTTAGGAGGTTGGCAAGATATGTGTTCCTTTTACAGCTAGGGTCATTTGTATGTACTTTTACTGTTGCAATGAGAAGTCTGTAATCATCTGTTTAGAATATTGCTCTGGATGAATGATAATGACAATCCACCCAGGTAATAATAATAAATTTTAAATTTTACAGAAAAAGGAAAAAAAAGGAAAAAAAATAAAATGATAAATCTTTTACGGGTTGTCCAGTTCTGAAATTCATTACACCCATCTTGAACTATAGTTTTTATTGAGTGGCTGAAATCTTCATTTTGCATTAATTTTACATTTTAGTGTCACCTTCACTATTACCTTCCCTCACTATTAGCAAAAAGTAGTGTAGTACCAATATTCTCAAATGGTGGTGAAAGAGACAAAGGGGAACTACGGAGCCAGGAAAAGGCTGCAAAATTTACACTCCCAAACTTAGCCGAGGACATGGCCTTCATGGACTGCACAGTAGGCTTTGTACATTCACCGCCGGCGCGCTATATTTCCAAACGGCTTGTTCACCAAACCTGAAGCTCAATGATCCACGTCATCTCATTGTGAGTGGGAGTGCGTCTCTGTATTGCAATGAAATAAGTTTATTTGCCTTCAAAAAGGAAGAAGCTCCACGTCTGGTAGGTATGGAGCCTGCTACGTTACATATTTGTATAAGATGACGAAGGCAAGTACAGTTTCCAAATGCTTGACATGCTTGTGTTTCTCATCCTTGACACTCATGCTTCCCACAATCAAAGATATGCAGGGATACAATTATTATACTTATACGTACTGTACACGGAAAGTTGCTTTGTCGGGAAGTGCATCTCATCTGTAAAGATCATTCCATCAAGGTGTATTTTAAGTGGAAAAAAACATGTAAAGATATTAGAGTTATTTGTAAAGGAACCGGTCTTTTGCCCTCCTTTTTTTCATGGAAAAGAAATCTAAATTGTATTTGAGTGTAGCTGCAAAGTAGTCATATGAAATAAACTCAAGATTTGAGTGTAGTATGGAGGTGTCAGTTGCCACAAATGACACAAATCTCCCCAAAAAAATCTTCACAAATGGCACAAATCTTTACTTACTACCACATACTACCTCCCTCATTTAGATCTAAGATCTAACTTCAAAATCCAAGTCCCTCCCATCAATCAACGTTCTAACACCACCTACCAAGGAACTTGTGACTTGATTTGGAGTCTAGTAAAAGTCAGGACAAAATTGGTATTTTGGGATTCTTTGACGGCTGAATTGAATCAATCTTGAGTTCTATTTCTGGTATACAGTGAACCCTACCAATGCCATCGGCGACCCTGTGCTTTTCAAGTTAGACCTCATAAACACGAGGTTTGGGGTACTTTGCAGATAACTCTACTGGAGGTCCTTAATCCTTAATTGAGGCTAAAGTTCTCTTCCTTAACCCCCTAAATGCTCAAACATCCATTTTCTAGTCGATGCCCGAATCTAATGGATTTTCTATAGAAATCTCAACCGTATGATTTTGTAATTAATATACATGATGTAGATGTTGTAAATCAAATTTGGAGTCATTTTGCCATATAGATTGTAAGATTGTAATGTTTTAGTGTTAAAAGGGAATGCTAAAATTTTCCTAGCAATACAGTTAGAGGTGAAATTTGTTTTCAAAATTATTCAAATGAAAACACCTTCAATTATAAAGTAGTTCAAAATCATCAATCATATAAACACATTGGTACAATAAAAACTCATGAATTTTTTTAATATGCCCTAAAATAGCCTTGCAATGTCAAAAAGTAGCCCAAAAAGTGACCCATTTTAACCAAAAAGAAAAAAGTGTTCAAAATAGACTCATGCATTAAAAATACTCCCAAACATTTGTAACAACATGCATTGACATGAAAATATTACCATGATAACTAGACTTGAAGGGAAATCCAACCCTGTAAATTGTTTTGAAAACAGACACAAGATGAAGGAGATACAAGCCCCTAAAATTACAGCCATCAAAATGCACAAAAATTGTTGGAAAAAATTGACCCCTACTATCAAATGATCACTAAAATTTTCAAACATCTTGGATTGATATGGAATTTTCACCACTCATTTCATACATTATGCGGTTTGTTTTCCCGAAATTTCATTGAAATCAAACATTTTTTGCAAAATTTACAGCTCTTCAACAATGAATGTACCAAAAAAAAACGTCCAAAATATGAACGTCACGACGGTTAGGGCTTAAGATGCAATGTGTAATACTATTTGGGGTAAATATAAAACACCACCTACATGTCACAATATGTCATTGTCTTTTCATTTTCAAAGTTCATATAAGTTATATTTTCTTTCCTTATTAAATTTTTATTTATTTATTTATATCAATAAATCTTATTTGTCTATCAACCAAAAATAATCCCAATTTGATTTTTAAATATTTCTAAGCACAATGAATTAAATAGGAAGTTTAAGAACATTCTTATACCTAATAACTCAAAAGGTCCCTCTCCCTTAGTTACTAAAGGACATTTCTTAATTTAGAAATAAACGAGTATTTTTTACTTTTAACCTCAAAATACATCAATAATTTACATCCTAAAAGTATAGGTATACATACTATCATTGTCACATTTGATATTTGAAAAAATGACTATGAAAACATTTTTTCATTATTAAAATTTTATAGTCAAAGTAGTTTGAAAACTTAGGAAACTAAGCCGGAGGGGCTTGGTATGTCCTTTAACTCCTAAACGACATAGGGGGTAAGGGTAAAACCTAATGTGCTATAAAATGTTACTTCTACAACTTTGATGAAGTTTTGGTCTAAAAGAGAAAATGAGAAGCATGATGTTTAGTAATTACGTGTTCAGTCAAGCTTTCAAAAAATGTTTGAAATACTCAAAGAATGAATTTACAAGCATTTACCGTTGAATATTATCCAAAATTACAAATTCTATTTTAGAATTTGAAATTTAGGCATGATTGGTTAAAACTGTACATTCTAATCCAACATTTTAAAAAGAAACTTTTTCAAAAGAGAGAGCGACATTTGTTTCTCCAAATAGTGAATTTTATAACACTAGGAAAATAATGAGGTCTTTGTCTTTGGAAAAACCTTCTCGGTAGAGTTTAACTTGGATTGACATGATTCTAATTGGATTGGAAAGTAAACTTGATTTTCTATTTATGATATTTTTAATTTTTTTACAAAAATAATTTTTTTCATCTTGGTCAGTCTATAAAAAAGGACAACTACCATAGAATGGTGGATTGGTCAAGCAGGGGTTAAGGGTTAATTGGTGCATATGATTAACAAATCCTTGCTTGAAAATGAATAAAATCAAACTTGTAGATAAAGTTAGCCATTGAAGTTACTGTTGTAAGTGCGTGTAGTTCAATAAAATAGATTTGTATAAAAAAAATCACCAGTTCCATTAAAAGTGCACGTGCGATGTGTATATATATTTTGCATTAAAAACTAAAAATAGAAAATAAATATTGCACGATTAGGAGATTGATGACTGCCAATACTCTTCAATTTAAAACATAAACTTTAAAAACTACATGATAAGATGTTTTGGAATCACGAGGGAAATCACAAGGGCAATCACAAACTTGATGAAACTTAGAGCCCAAATTCACAATCAAAGTTCCATGGCATGTTCACTTATTACATTGTATTTGCAATTTTAATAAAGTGGTGTCATAAATAGAAAATTGCCAATGCTAAAACACATTTATTCCTAAATGATTAACCATTGACAAAGTGGATGATGAGTATTTTGAAAGTTCATTTCATCCAATCATTATTCATTAAAAAGATTCTAAACCAGGTCATGTAATATGTCAATAGAAAGAAAAAGAAAAATGCTCTACATTAATCAAAGGCATATATTTTTTGAAGGAGTTTCTATTATTTACTCTGATTTTCTTGAGTCACTTGGGTGTAAAATATTTGTAACCTAAAACATTTTTAGTACAAGTACGATGAAATTTGAAAACTAAATCATAATCTATCAATATATGCAAAATTCCAATCATTTTATGGCAACCGATCATTAGCCCTCAAACCTTATGTCATAAAGCATTACTATATCCATGCTAATATCATATAACATTAAAAGTGCATTGACTCTAGTAGCTTGACTTGCTCTAATGGGAATATCTATGACCTTTACATTAAGTAACTACACAAAAGGATACTAGTCTTAATGTCAATATAAAAAGTATACATACAAGAATATATTACATTCATAAAAAAATAAGTGTATAAGGGGTATTTTAAAAGGGGCCATGAATGCACATGATATAAATCCCTAACTTTCCAATATTTTCATTTTTCGTTTTCATTTAGCATCAACTTGGATTAAGTATAAAGTTTTTAATACTTCCTAGGTCAATTACTGTAGAAATAACAAAACTAGAATATCTACACATATTTCTTTCTTCTCACGACACAACAATGAGATGCTAACATCCTTGAATTTTCTTCCGCATTTATTAGTTAATAAAAAACTTAGGACTAATCTTCAAATTTTGTAAAAGCCACATGAGTAACAACAAAATAGCTTCGAGACCTTTGTTGATTAGTCAAAGGGTTTTCGTAATTACACCACTACAAATTTCTAAGCCTTCAACCTTGTACATAGGCAACCTTTAATTTTTAGTGTTAAACAATAGTTAACCATAATCTTTTACCAATACCTTCTAATACGGTAAAAAAACACTTAATGAAGTTGACCATAATGAAGTTGACTACAATGCAGTCTAATGGATTTTACCTTCAATCTCTTCCACTCTTCAATAAAGACCATAAATAGGGAGAGTAATTAGCATCATTATGCACCAAAGATATTTTTAGCATAAGTTGACATTTGGATAGTACATGATTTGACACATCGATAGTACTACATTAAGCTTCAAACTGTTGCTATACATGTCACTAGTACTCGATGTGTGGGGTTTCAATTTATATTGGTACAAAGGTAAACTTGCAATAAAAATTTGCCAAATATATTTATAGCATAATTTGACATTTGGGTAGTACATGATTTGACACATCGATAGTAAGGTAGGAGCCCCCAATTTCGACAATGTAACCAATATCGATTATTTCTTAACATGGTAGTCATCCTAGAACGTAAATGTAGGTAGACCATAGATAGCTTATCATTTTGGTCAACAAACAACAAGGGCTTTATGACGTGCTTAGATTTGCATTCTGAAATGACTACCTTGTGTAGAAATTATCGTCATTAGGTACACAGTCGGAATTGGGTGCTTCTACCTTACTACCTTATGCATCAAACTGTTGCTATACATGTCACTAGTACCTAATCTGTGGAGTTTCAATTTATATTAGTACAAAGGTGAACTTGCAATAAAAATTTGCCAAAGATATTTATAGCATAATTTGACATTTGGTTAGTACATGATTTGACCTTGGGGGGTGCACTCTACATTATGTTTGAGAATCACGTGCGTTCATGACCCCTTCTAAAAACCCCCTTGTATACGAGAGGTTATATGTCTAAATACCTTTGTATACACATATATTCCGTTTTAAATATATGTTTAGTGTAAGTATACGTGAATATTTTCAGTTCTAAATGTGTTTATTGTATGTATACGTAATACGGCAGTGTTCAAATTAATACCCCTTCTGTGCACTCACGTATACTCGTACATGTTTAGTACAGTGCACCCCATGAGGATTTGACACATCGATAGTACTACCTTAAGCTTCAAACTGTAATTGTACGTGTCACTTGT
The DNA here is from genome assembly GCA_022496805.1 of Pohlia nutans. Classification (NCBI taxonomy): domain Eukaryota; kingdom Viridiplantae; phylum Streptophyta; class Bryopsida; order Bryales; family Mniaceae; genus Pohlia; species Pohlia nutans. Next base: position 20,369,016 of record CM040102.1, on the reverse strand, counting down.
ACCTAATCTATGGGGTTTCAATTTATATTGAAACAATGATAAACTTGCAATAAAAATTTGATTTTTTTACTTTCTGTTCATTATTTACCAATACAATTGACCTTGGAAATTTGAGACCACCGTATATGTTAATTTGCTTTAAATGTCAACATTTTGTGTTCTTGCAAAGACATACTCTATGAAATGTTAATTGTTAAATGTTAAAAAAATGATACTCCCTCTAGTGTTGAATGGAATTCCCTCAGTAGATATATCCTTGAAGGCCACCCATTTGGTAGCATCCATGTAGACATACTCCAACTATAGTAGAGTGTTCAAGTCTTCTTAGGTAGCTTGCTGAGGTATCTAAACTTACATGTGTAGTTTCAACTATGGGTGCTCATAAGTATGATCATTTAACCCCTAAGCGTCCTGGCCATTTTCCACAACAGTTTTTTTGCCCTTTGACTGATGCTTTCAATCTTGAGTATTGAGAGGAAAATCAATTGTTTGGAGTTTCTAACCGTAAGATCTTGTGAGTACGGTTCTTTACTGTGAGTAAAAAAAATTTCACACCATTTCGAGCGTCCAGCATCGAGATTTTTGCATTTGATGAAGAAATTTTGCGTGTAAAAACGGACGGGCAGTTGTTCTTTTTTTGCGTTTTTTCATTGAATTCGTGTGTTTTTATTTTCTCAAAAATTCTGAAAAATTCAGCATATGCTCTTTGTGTGTTTGGGGATTTGATACACTTTGCAAGGAAAAAAAATTCAAAATTTTCTCATAGATGTGGGCCTTGCAATGTGAGGGGGTGTGGGAGGCTTCAAGTGGAAGGCACTGTCCGGTGGGAGACAATGTGATGACAGACTGCGCATGAAAAAACTGGATGAGGGAAAGAAGGTAGGTGAGCAACCACTTGTTGCATTGCCCACAAGACAAAATTGCAACTTTCTTACAGACTGGGTAGGCCACAAAAAACAAGTGGTTCACCAAACTATTGTCCATGGACACTTGCTCTCTAACTGTTTGCTGCGGTTTTAGCCTTTTCCATGAAAATGGTGTTGAGCGAGCACCGGATCTGCCATCGCATGAATCCCACAAGGTCAAAACTTGGATAGACATTCTAAGTAGTAGCCGTATTCCTAAATATTTTTCGTGCAGCAAAGACCAAAAATGGAAAATAACGCCATCATCTGTTGGAACTCAGATTCGGTGACAAACACGACCTCAGATGCAGAAAAGAAGAGACCTACGGAGCCGACTGCAGTCATTGCATACGTAGATTGAAAAACAGACTAGGGTCTACATGTGACTCACCAAAGCAACAACTAGAAAGCAGTGGAAATTCGCCTTGTCTAGGAGCAGCCGATTCCATGAAAATGCCAGAAGAAGAGTGTGCAGTAACAGCAGCAGCCGAGTTTGCGTCCAAGCGATGCCGACGCTGGTGCAGGGAGGAAAGAAGAATAGGCGAAGGACTTGAGGGGCAGGCGGAGCTTGGAGGGAGCCAGCCAACGCCGCGAGCCAGTCGACGACGACGGAGTTGCTGTGGCCAGGCAGCCAGGCAGCCGACGCCGCTCCCAGCCAGCCAACCGGACAGTGGAAAATGGAGGGACCTGAAGTCCAGGTCGCCTTTTGAAGGCGAAGGTCGAGCCAGCCTGTTGCCAGCAGCCAAGGAGCAATAAAACTGGTTGGCCTTGCAAACGTTGGCCCAGCAGCCAGCGAGCGTGTTGAACTGTGGCAAGGGACCAAGGACTTTTGAAAATATTAGCCCAAAAATTACAATAAGGCACATCAAAAATAGTAGCCAAAAATTTACGTTGCCTAAATATTAGTCAGAAAATTACAAAGACTTACATCAAAATTATTAGCTACAAAATTACATCCAAAATATTAGCTAAAAATTACAAGAAATTGCATCAAAATTATTAGCCAAAAAATAACATGGTATGCTATGGAAGAGGAATTGTCATAGAATTTACCTCGATAAGAAAATCCTAACGCCGGATTGCAAAATGCATCTTGGTAAAGCATGCCAAGTGCATTGATATACCACCGCATTGTGGGCACACCAAATTTGTGAGAGTCTTGCTGTGGCACGACCGACACACCCGCCGATTTTTAGTTTTCACTAGACCGTGAACACACGGTCTCTAATTGTAGTACGAAGTGACACCTCTCCGAATGCCCCAATTTGCCATGAGCGCTTCGGCGAGCTTCATAGTGAAGTCCAAGTGCTCAAGGGATGGTTTTCCCTCACGATGACTGCAAGACTTGTGGATAATCCACGAGTTCACTCGCGTTGTGTCAATGAGAAAGAAGAAAAGGCGATGCCACCATTTATGAGTGCGTACCTGACACGAGTACTCTCCTCGTAGTTGGTCAGATACATCTACTCCCCTCATCCAAGTAGTGTAGGCTTTATGAACCGGAGAAGTTGGCACATCAATTCTTACCCCCCGTTGGTTCCTTGGCACTGTACAAGGCTGATTTGCATCACTTAGCACTGGATCTGCATGCGTGGAGAGCAATAAAACTGGTTTTTTGTCGACCCAACAAACGCACGAGATTTTCCCAGAGTTGTGCATTCTCCATCCAAGTGTTCCATGAGGCTTGGAGCTCTACAACTTTTTATTAGACAGAGCATGCGGTAGACAAATGCGGTCACATCGCACCGTACCTGTGCCAAAGGTCCCCCTCGCAACCATGTCCATCAACAGTTTCACGGATGTAAAAAAATTATCAGTAAAAACCATGTGTCCTTTGCCGTGCAACTTTTCCATCAATGACATGACTACCTGATAGCCCGTTTTGGCCTCACCGGGTCGTGCCGTTGCTACAATATCTCTCATGGCACCTCCAGTGTAGACATCAAATCCATAGACATATTTCTTTGAGGCATCAGCTATGCACCATACTTTTATGCCCCACTTACATGGCTTCTTGGGCATGTATTGTCTAATGGGACAATACTTGCCCTTGTAGCGTATCATCATCTCATCAACAGTACACATTTGCCCAAGGTTCCAATTCTTCTCAAATGAACGACGAACTTTTTCTAGCAACCATCTAATTTTACCGAGTCGATCATGATTAGGATCACGATGATTTGGAAAGCCTCTATCATCTACAATATGCAAGCATGCCGTGAGGCGCTCAAAGCGCGAACGAGACATACAATTTGAAATGACATGGCAATGCATGAACGGACTAGATGCTTTCCAATATGCACGATGGTTGGGTAAAAGTTTGATCCCCATCAACATGCTAATACCAATCCAAGCTTGCAATTCATCTACGGTCACAGCCCACCAACCCTTCCCCCCTCTCATTTTTCCCTTGTCATTCAATGTAGTTGCATATCTATTCGTTTCAGCGCAAATTTTACCCAATGTTCTTAGTGAAAAAAAGAGCTGAAATATGAGAATTGGCGTGGGAAAATCACGGAAGGGGTGGATGTGGCCAGGGAAGTTACCCGTGAAGCATAAGCTGTCGTGAGTGTAGCTCTGCGTGTGTTGTGTCCATGTCTCTTCCTCATACCCGGCATCTCTACGGTCTTTTTTTGGCTTTTTCGAAGGAGTTGCACGTACTGTGGCAGCCGATCGGCGCGTCCCTCCTCTACGCCCGCCCCTACCACGAACAGCTGGCGCTGGGCCAACGGACTCAACCACCGGCGCAGGCGCGCCAAGGCCGACTGTCCTTCCTCCACCGGCGCAGAAGGCAGGCGCCGAGCGATCAGGGTCAACTGCGGCTCGCCTTCCACGTGCCCCTCTGCGACCCGATCTCCCCCGAGCTCTACGGCTCTTGTTGCTGCGCTCCACGACCGCCTCCGCCCCATCGCCCTGTTCCTCTGCTGGCATCGGCGAATTCAAGGCTGACCACGCGGCACAATGACTGGCAGTTTGACTGCTAGTGCTAATTCTGGCACTACCTCTCCCACGCCGTGCTAGCTGGCGCATTCGAATCGCACCCATCGCGCTGGACTCCACGAGCTCCGGAGTTGACTGGCCATCGCCTCCGCCTACTGACCACGGACTGCCGTCCTTGTACGAGCCATTCGTCGCCATCGCAGCAGTTGTCTCTCCCTCTCCGCTTGCACTCTGATCACTCGCGCTCTCGTCCGAATCAGAACCGCCGACTTCTCCTTCGCGCTCCAGCAGCTCGTCTAAGTGGTCGTCGCTTGATGCGAATTCTTCCAGTGAGCCCTCAAATCCCTCATCGCAGCAGTCCGATCCTCCGAAGTCCTCATCCTCGGAGCACGAGGGACCAATGTGCGCTTCGTATTCAAAGACTTGTGCGCGGCCGCTTGCTCTCTCGCTCGCACTCCTCGTTGCTGGGTGTCCCACAGTGGCTGCAGTCGCCATCGCCGTGTCTCAGAGTTGCTGCGGCTCCAGTGCGCCGCTCCCTCTCGTCACCGCCGCCGGAGTCTCCATCTGCGACGTTGACCTCTCCATCGGGCCACCACCGATCACGCAAGAAGGCGTTGATCGCTCCATTGAAGCCGCACGGATCACCTTCTTTCCGCCTCCCTTGCCAGCGGAGAATTTTGGCGGCATGAATGTGCTACAGAAACCAAAGTCCAGCAGGAGTGTTTTGCTTTCTAAGTCCAGGTCTAACAGTCAACGAAAGCAAGTACTCCGCATCCAAGATTTTGAGAAGACGCCGAGTTTGCGAATTGCTGTACCCTTGTATAGATGCCCAATCTGCTATGACCGCCTCTCCTTCTAGTCTCACTTGATCGAGGTTTGCCACAGCAATGGACATCATCAGTGAGGAGCACACTAAATCCCTTCTTCGTAGACGCAAAGACAAGGACTCGGTTCTGTTTGTTCAAGTTTGGAGGTCATGAAATACCCGATCAGAGCCGACTGCAGGCGCTCGACCGTTCGAGCTCAAAGCCGGAGTGATCAATGCTCAACTGTAAACAAATGGAGGACCAGCAGCCGATCTCCACATTGTCCAATTCAGTTTTGAATGCTCCCAACGATCGAGCGCCATTGAGCATAAACCCAACGTGATTTGTTACTACCAGATCCCATGTAGATCCACTCAGCTCGTTTCAAACTGCCATGACTTTCAACGTCGGAATATTCTCATCTGATCCCTACACCCCCCCATAAATTATAGGCTTATTCGTTGCATTCATCAATGCTTGCTGTCAGCATTCTTTCAATACAGCAGTTAGACGGAGTTACTGTCTAAACCTTCCGCTCCATGGGCAGGTCACAAAATGGTCCGTCATTGCTGATTGGTGACAGAAAATTGTAGCTTTTCATCCACGCCATCGTACGTTCATCACGCTTGGGCAACCCAGAATGAGCTCAACTCACCCAAATTTTCAGGCCAGAATGGAAGAGTACTGGACATTTTCAATCATGGAAAAATCACAAAGAATTATTTTGTTGATTTATTTTCACCAAATGAAAGCTAACTACCCCAAAAAACTACCATAAAAAAATCACGCTGCCTAAAATGCTCAACGGATGAGATATATGGACGCGAAATTTTTCATCAAGCAGAAAAGGCATGGTTGGGCAGTTAGGGGTTAAACAACCCCTACATCCCTATGTAATTTGAAATTTGGAAGACGATCCATCCTATTCCTTCTACAAAGGTGGAAGAAATCAAAGGAGAAGTAATGCACAAGGAACTCATTATTTGTGTGACTTATGTAGAGGTTCAAAAAGCATTTGAGGTCCTTTATTTGTTTTAGAACAACCTACTATAGTTGATGCACCTAATGTTATGAAACTTAAATCCATAGAAAATAACTTATCTCACTTGCAACATGAAAATCGTTGACAAACCACAATTAATATTTTTTTCACACTTGATAATTCTCCCTAACATAAATTTGACTAGATTTTGTGATTAAATGTTACATGTCGGTATGTTAACTTTCATTTATGTCACCCTCTTTATGTAGTAGAATGCTAAAACATTCTAAATGTTAGTTTTTTCAAACTCCTAAGGCTCAATATTTATAGAGATCTATTTGTATGATGACTTTTGATTTTGACTTTGCTTTCAATTCAGTAAGAGTTGCAAAAGTGGCAAGACAAAGAGATACATTACAAAGATGTACATGTATTAAAAGAAAAGAAAAGAATCCTACATTGGTTGGCTTTAAATTTCTTTGCAATAAGATGTGAATGCCTTGAAGGGTTATTGTTCTTATTCACACATATCTATTATATATATATACAATCATATATAAATATACTTATCTATTTTATAAAAAAATTATATATATTACATATATAATTTGTGAACAACATATCTCTTGTTTTTGTTTTGTTTATGTTTAGCTTCATCAATTGTTTTTTGAAAAGTCGCTAGTTCATTTTTGAAAGTTGAATTTTTTTTATTTTTTTTTAAAATTTGATAGGGATGAACTCGAGGCTGGTTAGTTGCTAGGTCATGCCATTCTTACTACTTTTGAACCTGGCCATCTTCCAAGAGCCATGACTCCTTGAACTCGAGACTGGCTAGTCGCTAGGTCATTCTTTGCCAATTGTGTAATCTAATACACGATTCATCGGTGAAACATAGGTTTCAGTTGACCTCGTGCAAGGATTGTCCTTAGTGGAGAAGGGGGAATATGAATGTGGAAAAATGCGATATCGTAGATTTGTAAAACCCTTATCATGTTTACAATTGTTGTGTTCTAAAAGAAATTTTCAAGCTCTTCCATACCTTCCACTATTTAGAATGAACAAATAAAAATTTATGAAAGAAAAACACATGGTATCTCTTTAAATTCAAGGCAACTTTAAGAATAATTCTATTAAAGGGAATTTTTTCATCCATTCAATTTTAGCCCTTTGATAGCAAAGCTAAAAGAGCATAGTCAATCTTCATCATTTTTCACTTTTGTATAAATTTTATAAACTTCCAATTTTTCTTACATATAAAAAGTTGTATGTTATATATTTATACATATAACCTAGGTGTTTTATTATTAAAAAATATTTGAAATTTAAATAACTTGTTATTTTGTTCTCTTTTTATGATGATAGTAAAATTTAATAAGAGTTAAAAATAGTACATTAAAGAAACATTATATATATAACTATATTTAAACTCTTATATATTATATATATGGAATTTTACAACTTCAAATTACCATAAAAATTGAAATTTTAATTATTTTAGAAGATTCAAACTAAAATTGAAAATAGATAATCGAAGCTACATTTCCTTACATTTTCTTTTGTTGAGCTCACTTGCATTTAAAATCAAGAACATGTAAAAATCAACATTTGATCCAAAAATGATAAATTTGGGTCGTTGGGCACCAAAGGGGATTAAGTGCATTTAATAATGTTTCAATTCCAAATAATAGTGAAAATCTGATTCCATGTTAAGACTGCCATCAACTATCATAGATCTCCCATGTCATCATTGTATTCCTGAAAAGTAGAAATGGAGAATTCAATTTGAATTGAAAAGGGAAAAGGCCTAATTACAACACATCATTTAATCAATTTGAATCTTTGCACTTATGTTAAATAGAAGGTAAGGTCTTTCTTATATAAATAAAGACATGCAAAGGTGAATGCATATAAATCATTTTCTTAGGAACATCTTGAATTAAACAAATAAAATTTGAAATAACCATTTAGACAACCTTTTAATCCAGACCACTTCCTTCCATTGGTTGATGACCACTTTTTGAAGCGCAATCAAGGTGGGCCGATAAAAAGATAATATCTCTTTTCAAAATATCTTTGATGTCAACTTCGACGTTCCAAAATATCTTTGATGCTCTAAATACCGTACCTAGTCAACAAGTCATGTTGAATAATTATTATTTTTGGAATTTTTTTTGTTAACAAATACCAAATTATGTGAATATTGTACAAGATTGTTTTTCACCATACAAAATAGATTTTTTCTTGAAAAAATAATTCTCTGAAGAATTGGGCTACTCCTCTTATAATAATTTTTGTTGACCGTGACAACTTATCACTAACTACATAGCATAATAGAGCAATGGGAGTCAACACTCTTTTGCAAAGGGACCATAATCTAGTTACAATTAGAAAACTAAATTTACGTGGTAACGACACAGTAGTCCCAAAATTCGTGAAATACAAATGACATTCCTTCACTACTTAAACAAGTGGATTTAAATGAAGGTTCTCTTCCGATCCAGTTTTCAAAAGGGTGCTCTATCATGCTATCATGATGGTATTGCAATTTCATCCATATCACAAATGGGTCGGCCTGCATATGTCGTTATGAATGCCAGCCAAACATCTCATCACAACCGAAAGGCACAACAAATTGCCCAAACTTGAGTGAGTCAAGTACGTACATAAATCAGTGTAACTGCACAACTCAAGCACCAGATTGAAGATGAGCACTGGAGCAGCATGATATCATACAACTAACGTTGCCCTTTGGATGATTAATGAACTCTCAGAGAGTGAGGTGAGGTACTGGTGAAGTCAGAAATTTCACTTTAATACAACTGAGCCTCTCTTAAATTCAATCACTCAGTTGCCCTACAAAAATACTGTTAGTCTCATGCACCATGAGTCCTTATGCATAATTATGCATGCAAAACATTCTCAACGAGTTCAAGAATATTATTCGTTATATTGAGACATATATTACGATCTAGTGATCATTCAAAGTGGTAGCATGTCATTTGTGCGAGTTGGAAATTTAGGTCCTTTTAAACTGCTCATTTTGTGACTTAAATGGTCCAAAAGAACCTTTATTAAAAAAAGAATCAAGTCACAAGGGACCATTTGAGAAACAAATGTCCAATTTAAAAGAACCGAATTCTTGTTAACCTTCAATCCTCCTCGGGATCCAAAGGAGGAATATTCCTTCTCCCTTGTGCTTACAAGAGGACACAATATTCTTGAGCTTCACTTAGAGCATCTTCAATGCATCAATATCATGGTACACTAAACTAAACCCCATGTCATATGGATAATTTTAGTCCCTCAATTTTGTTGTGCAAGTTGATGAGAGTGCAAGCCCAATGGGAAGAACAACAAGTGCGCTATTTGCTGCGACACAACATTTGATCGGTTCCCGTTTTGGTGTGATCATTGATTCCAATGCTAGTCTAGCTTGGACTTCGATTGTTTGTGTGTTGAAGGGCTCAACAAATAATAAAAGAAGTTGCTGTGAGAAAAAGGCCAAATGTGCTACAAGCTACACAATACCACTTTGTATGATGTTTGCATTGGGATGCAACCTCGGATGCAACACTACTAAAGTTTTGTCAATACTATGTTGGTTATGTCCCTATTTGTGTTTTGCATCAAGGGAGCTCTTAGTCTGGTCTCTTTTCTACAATACCTCCTCTACATGTTTTTTATTTTATTATATATATATATATATATATATATTAGAATTGTATAGTAATACTATAGAGATAATCATTCTTCATTGATGAAGAGACATTTTCAATGTCCAACAACCACTGTATAATGGAAACAGTTTAGCAGGGGCCGTCACGAAATGGCCTAGGCCCTACACATTTGGAACGCCCTTCTAAGGTTTTTCAACTCATTGCATGTGGAAAGTACGCTAGGTGACACAAATGGAGTGAGAGGGGGGTAGTTACATGCAGAGGTTTATCCCCTAAATATCTCAACGTCCAAAAGCTGGATCATGAACAAATTCGAAGCTTTGTAACTTTCTCATACAACCTTAGATGATTTTCATCCAAGTCACCTTTGAAAGCCTATTAAATTCTCTACCAATTACAATAAATCTCTTGTGATGGAGAACTATTGATAATATTGGAGAGGCCTTCAAGTGCAAGGATGTCAAATTTGTTGGGTAGAATTTATGCTTGCAATGGTCTTCTCATGTACACCTTATGTACATCTAAGCCATGCTAATATCTACTTTTGACACTAGAATCTACTTCTGTTCAAAGGGTTGGTACGTTTAGGGGTTATGCTGATCATACCTTCTGCCAACCAAGTGCTCCACACATTGAGTGGCTGCACCCCTGCAACTTGCCATGATATTTTGCCAAACAGCAGGAGACGCTCCAAGCCAATGCAGTTTGTGGACTTTATGAAAATTGGATTCAAACGCAAGCTTTTGATTGTTAGAAAAGAAACGTGGATTCAGCAGTGAAAAAGTCTTGAAGAAAGGCAGAATTCATTTGTCTCTCTGTAGCTCTTTTCAGATCAGTAGACAATGATTAGTTTTGTGTCAGTGGAGGGCTTCAAACCATAATCTGGATGACTCTGCATATGTTTGCAGAGGCAGCTTTATTTAAACTCCTGAAGGGCAGCCAGGGATTTTGGGCACGATCCATAGCTGCTGCTGCTGCTGCTTGTTTGGTAGTGTAGAGTCACAGGTTTTAGCAGGTTCTCTTTCCTTACTTACAGTTGAGTTCCCTCTGAACATCCAATGAATGCAACCTCATGGGCAATGCAATTAAGCTCTGGATGAGGCTCATGTGCATGGTAAGAAATTTGTGACAGTAATCGGCATCTGGAGCCAATTGAACTTGTCTGATTAGCTACGGTAATGGATCCAGTCTCCAGTTCTGTTAATGGCCACACACTTGGCTGCAAGGTTTGCATTTCCTCGTCACGCTGTTGTCATTGGCAGCCTGGAGTTGTCGGTATAACAGCATCTCCACTAGCACTTTGGATACCGCTATGGCTATGGAAAAATGGATGAGACTGGGTCGGTGAACAATTTCCCTGAAGTCACTTAAGGTAGGAGGCTCTAAACCTGCCACTTTAAGGGTTGTGAATTTATGAGGACACACGGAGAACTGAGCATGATTTTTCTCTGGAAGACAAATCCAAGCAAAGACCAACATACTTTGAATCAAAAAATTTGGATGTTCCTAAAATTAGTTATGAATTTCTGAAGTTGAAATGACATGGGTTCTAAAGTGGTGCTCTTCACCATGGATACATTCAAAATTTCAAAATGTTTGTCCTTGGTAGGGTGCGGGTTTAGAATTGTGGCGGGTTTAGAGCCCTCTACCTTGGTGTAAATTTTGGTATACATGAGCGAACATAGGGTATTTAATAGGGGGCTACGAATTGGGAAATTCTAATATTTATAATATATTTAGGATATATTCATGGTATATTCTAGGAATGTTTATGAAATTTTCTCAAATTGGTTTTGAAACACCCTACATTACTCCTAAAAATTTATAAATTTTATTTGAAATGAATAAAAGACACCCTATACATGTTGTCTAAATTTTTGACAGTGATTTCCTCGAGTGAACAATTTATTTGGCATGTGACACTAGATATTCCACTAAAAATCAGGGCCCCCAAAATCATTCTTGCTAGTGTATTTCCTCTTCTTAATTGCACATCATAATTGCACAATCCATGTGTGGTGACTTGTGAGTGGCTCACGTCTTACTATTTTCAAGAGTCTAATTGAGTGATGCTGGTTGGGGAACTACATGGCGAGGTCTGACCTTTTGAATGACCTTCAGAGTGCAATCCAGAATGCTAGTAGAGATGCTCTAAGGTAGGAGCACCCAATTCCGATAGTGTACCCAGTGCCGATAATTTTGACACCATGTTCATTCCAGAACTCAAATCTAAGCACATCATAGGGCCTTTGTTGTTTGTTAACCAAAATGATAAGCTATCTATGGTCCACGTAGATTTACATAGTTTAGCACCATTAACCCTTTGTCCTGTGGGCACTGGATTAGTGGCTAAACAAACAGACACTTTATTCACTCCGGCCCATAGTAGGGACCGGAGTTCTTATCTATCTATCTAGATTTACATTCTAGGTGTTACTCAAGCTCACAAAACCCTGTGGCGCTGACCAGGTGTGATGAACCGAAGGCACTGAAGCAGGGTTCTATCCAAGAGCAGTGGCCGGGAGTCTTCTCGCAGCCATGGTGCACGACAGGGCATCCGATGCAGCGGAACAATGCAAATAAGTCCAATCAACAAACGAAATGGCATTCAAGAAATGTGGTGCAAGATTTCTAGATCCCTCATCTTTGAAATTTGCCTAGTTCACGGAAAAATATGGAAGCCCCGCTATCTTTTATTTGCCGTTCACATTCCGTTGGAATTACAATTCGACTGCAACCTTTGCAGCCAGGCCCACTTACCTTTGAAGATGTCCATTTGGCGCACCATAGGAGATGCTCTAAAGTATCCCATACATAAGAGCTTAGAAATTACTAAGTGTACTTTACAATCTCGGGTTTGCAACAGGAAAATTTGGATCCTTTAATGTTGCATTCTAATTGACACAAAACTATCTCAAGAGCAGAATACGGTACAAGTTGTGAGTAAGCCCATCCCACTCTACTAAGTAACCCTTAACTCCTAAGGGTCCCTAGTTTTTTTGGGCTTAAAATAATCATTTCTTTTGATGTGTTATAGGTCTAAATGTAAGCGAGGTATAGAAATCTCAATTGTACAATCTTGTAACATACTTGTTGTAAATCATATGGATCAATTTTGGGGTCAATTTGGCCATATAGATTGCAAGATCAAAGTGTTTTAGTGCTAAAAAAGAATGCTAAAATTTTCCTAGCAACATAGTTAGAGGTGAAATTCATTTTCAAAATTACTCAAATGAAAAAACTTTGAACTATAAGTAGTTCAAAATCATCATGTAAACACATTGGTACCAAAAAAGCCTTGTGAAAAATTTAATGTGCCCTAAAATGGCCTTGCAATGTCAAAAAGTAGCCCGAAAAGTGACCCATTTGAACCAAAAAGCAAAAAGTGTCCAAACTAGACCCATGCACTAGAATGACTCCCAAACATTCATAAAAACATGGATTGACATGAAACTTTTACCATAGTAACTAAACTTCAAGAGGAATTCAACCCAACAAATTATATTGAAAACGGACTTGGGATGAAGGCTCGATGAAGGAGATACAAGCCCCTAAAGTTGTTGCCATCAAAATTCATAGAAACTATCCAAAAAAAAGATACCTACTCTCAAATGATCACCAAAAATTCATTACATCTTGGATTGCTCTAAAAACTTTACCACAGATTACAAACATCATGTAGGGAGTTTTTGCAAAATTTCATAATTAAGATCAAACATGTTTAGCAAAAGTTACAACTCTTTGAAAGTGAATGTCCCCTATTAAACGTCCAAAATTTTGACGTCGGGACAGTTAGGGGTTAACCTTTTAACGCACCACAGATTGAAATTGCTAGATTCTCATCCAAATTGGACAGTATTCATCCACCAAATGTTCTCTTTGTTCTTGAGCAAGTTGTTTATCCTTTGTACGATTTGGATCTTCAAAATAGTTCATTATGATTTTTAGAAAAACAATAGAATTGGTTTATCTGAAGTTTCATTCTTAGTTCAAAAAGTAGGACCTTAAATATGATTTTCCAAAATAAGGAGAATCAAATAATAGAAGATTAGAAACCATACCATCTCGTAGTGCATGTTATTTCAATTTCATTACCATATTTAAAAAAAAAATTGTGCTAATTTGGGATTTTAAATTGAATTTCAAGAGAAAACCTTGCAAAATTAGTTTAAAGATAATAAATAAAAAAAGAATAAATTCAACCGCACAAATGTCATTTTCACATTGACATTTACAGCTTTTCTTTGACCATCAACTCCATTTTTGGTTTTCATCAAACATTATATAATGCTTTTTTGAAAACAATGTTGAATTGGGACATTAAAGGGTTTAACTCTAGAAGAGCCTACTCAAGGCTTTTGGCTAGTAAAAAAATGTTATTTTGAGCTCCCAAATGACATTTGCAACAATTTTTTTTTAAATTGTTCCACTCAAAATTTTTCGAACCTATCTATTGGAGTTCATATTTTAAAAAAGTCAATATTAAGTGAGATATACGCATCAAAAAATTTGCATATCGTGAAATCAACTAAACTTTGACCATACATAATTTCATAAGGTTTTGTCCAATTATTTTATTATTATTATTAATAGTATTATTTTCAAATGAATATTTCTAAATTTTAGGTTCAACCCCGTCATCCAAATTGAGGAAAAGCCAAATATAGACTCAAGAGCATTTTTCGATGACCTACTTTGAAACAATAAAAAAAATCGCTAATTTGATCAAATTAGGTAATAAATTGCATATTTTACTTCAATTTGGTGTACATTATATTGTTCCAGGAAAATTTTCTCGAATGAATGAAAAGGAAGTTGTGAATATTCTGCCATCCTATTTGTTGAGTCATTCTTTTCACATCAAAAGAATGGGGTGGAGGTTGCAGATTTTTGCACATTCATGTAAATATACCGTATCGTCTTAGCCTTTGCAGTTAACCCTTAACCCCTAAAGGCCCTTAAAAGCCAAAATGGCTTTTTGCTGTTTCAGGCAGCTTAGATGGAAGGTCTAAATTAAGAATTTTAGACTATAATTTGGCGTGGGCGTGGTCATACATACAAGGTGTGTGGGGTAAAAATTACAAAGTCAAATTCGGATTTTATAAAAAAATTATTGAAATTTTTGGTTTCAAGTCCAACTGGGGCAGAAAAAAACTTTTTATTATAATCATTTTTTCAATTTTTTTTTTTGGAGACATGCTCTTCACCACATTTAGGCTCAGAATTTGAAGTGACCCATGTTGATTATATTCTTGGCTTGACAAGGGCAGCCTCCAAAATAAAGAACAGCAACCTCCAAGGTTTTTTGTAATTTCACATCCATTTCTTTCGAAATTTGTCAAAATTTGAGATTTTGAATTTTTTTTAAAAAAATTTCGCCTAAAATTTATAAAATCATAGAAGTACCTAATCACCGTTCATTTTTTCCAAAAATCAAGTACAATTAATGTGATGCATGTTTCACCAAATTGCCATTTTTATACCTACTTCCGGAAATTAATTTGGATGAAGGTTTGAAACGCGTGATGAGTCTCTAAAATTTTGCATGAGCGTACCCAACTTAGTTATCTACATGGAAAAAAATATGAGCAAAATGTTTGGAGTAACAATCTTCAAGTCCCCCTTTGCACTATGGAGACAATGCCTCCCAAGCAATGCCCCGAAAAACTTTTGCACAAACTTTGGATGTTATGATCTTGCAAATGATAAACATCCAACGGTCAATTTTTGAAACAGTAGCTATGAATAGGCTTAGGTACAAGATCTTACGGTTGGAATTCTAAAAGAAGTAAAAAAACTTGGTTCACATCCCCGGGAGTACATAGAGGTAGAAAATCGCAGTTTTGAGGTTTCAAGCTCCCAAAAACACAAGGAAATTTAGGGGTTAAAGGATTTAGGGCATAGTAGATACGTTGCTGTATATTTTACATTTGTTGTAAGTAGAAAGTTCTAAATTGAGATCCCAATAGCTCTTAAGACCATGTTGACATGAATTTTAATTTCACTTTTGATATGAAACTCATAGGAGGTGTAGAACCATTCCAAATACAATGAAATATGGCCGTATAATACTGGCCGGAATGGCCAATCTGGACCTTTTAAGGGTAAATTGGCAAACGGAAAGCAGTTTCAAAGTTTCTGCATTGGTCGCATGTATTGATGTATATTCACAACCGTGTACCTTCATTCCATCTCAGATAGAAGCTCTAAGTAGATTTTCCCCTTCAAAGATTAAGAATAAAATTATTCCCTAAATCTCACCCTCCCTAATTCTATTTTTAGCCAATTTAGTTTTTCCACGGAGGCTGAGAAAAGAGAATTGAGATGTACGAAAACTACAAAAAAGTAGAAGTCACTTTAACGTTCTATTATATAAAAATAAAGAAGGAACTGAGAAAAAATAAAAATAAAAATTGGCCATTGTTTACAATTCTATTAGGTTACATTGATTTGCATTCATTTTATTTTTTTATGATTCGTGAGCCCTAAACAAAAAGAAGACAAAAACCAAAAATAGAATAGAATAAATTTTATTTTATTTTTTGGCTACTTTTTCCTCGGTGCGGGTGTAGGGTTTGCAGCTGCGGTCAAAGCGGTTAATCCTACTCTCATACAAGCTCTAAGTGGCATGAGGAATGAAGAAAAAATGGAAGAAAAAGGTGAAGACAAGAAGAAAGACAAGAAAGAAAAGAAAAAGAAGACAAGAAAGAAATCAAGAAAGCAACAAGATAAAGAAAAGATAAAAAAGTTAAGAATTCAATATAAATAAAAGATTTTTTTTACAATGTAAGTGATTTGTTAAAAAAAAAAAATTGTTGATTTTTTAAAAGAACTTTTTACACAATTTTTTTAAGCAAGATTTGCTCATGAAATAAACGCACTTAGCCAAGTGCATAAATAGCAAATTGCACCTAAAGATGATAGATCATAGAGCAGCTTACGTCCATTACAATGCCGGACATGTGATCCTCTAAAATGAAAAGATGAAATGAAAAGATGCTTAGATGAAATGAAGCAAACAACTAGCAAGTGCACACCACTCAAAGACATATGAGAATACACTCAAACCTCTTCCATGTCATCTTCTCTAAAATGACATTCAAGATTATCTTGCACACTTGCCACATTAACATACTTTTCACACACTACCGTACGTGGAAGGCAGGGTCGGCATTTTCATTTTAAATAATTAATAAAAGTTGAAACAATGGAGGTCGACACTTTCAAAAGTAGTTATTGAGAGATCGGCTATTTATAGCTAACATTAAATTTTTCAGGCAGCTAGATATTTTATTATATTTTTTGTTTACAATTCTCGTTGAGTGTTTTTTTTTTTTTTTTTTTCTTCGGCTTTTTATTGACTTTATTTTTGTTGATTTTGACAAAATACTTAATATATTTATTTATTTTTTCGACCATTTTTTGGGAAATTATTTTCTGCCGACCTGCCTTCCACGTACGGTAGTCATTTTTTTAAAGACCCCAAGCAGTGGAATTAAAGAGGCCAATGTGTACTCACATATTGTGAGACGCTTAGGATGTCACTAATTGCAACATAATTTTTGAAAATTATTCTTTCTTGAGTCTTCATGCATGAATTTTTTACTCCCGTTTTGTAATAAGAGTCCACTTTCTTGGCACTGTTTTTTATCCTTGTTTTTGTTTTATGTTTTATACTTCAAACGTGAACACTCTCCACTTCTCCACTTCAAACAGGGCGGATAATGAGAGTGACACAAAAACTACATACTACTATTGAAATTATACCCATTTCTGAGTTTCGAGACAATTTTTTGGCAATAAAAGGGTTTAGTTAACCTTTAAGCGTCCACACTACAATTACCGGGTCAAACTCCATCAATCCTTCACATTTTAAAATATGTTACGTTTTTTGGTATTTTTCTCATATAAGGTCTTGTTAAACCAAATTTTCCTGATTTTTCAAAATCATTTAAATAAAAATAAATCCTTGGGGGGTGCACTGTACTAAACATGTACAAGTATACGTGAGTGCACAGAAGGGGTATTAATTTGAACACTGCCGTATTACATATACATACAATAAACACATTTAGAATTAAAAACATTCACGTATACTTACACCAAGCATATATTTAAAACGGAATACATTTGTATACAAAGGTATTTAGACATATAACCTCTCGTATACAAGGGGGTTTTTAGAAGGGGTCATGAACGCACGTGATTCTCAAACATAATGTAGAGTGCACCCCCCGAGAATAAATCTTATAAGATTCTTCAAATTTTATACTTGTATAAGTCAAAGTAAGTACAAAATGCTTAGAATAGTATGAATATTTTAGGAAAAAATTAAATAATAGTGATGAAAAACAAGGTGTAGGTGGCATGCTTTTTGAGCTTACATAAAAAGAAATTTGATAGAAAAACTTTTTCGGCAGTGTATATTGAAATTTTAGAGTTTTGAGCTTTTAAAATTTATAATAAACGGAAATTTAACAATTTCGAAGAATGGTAAATTGGACTAGAATGAAGAAGATAGCCTCCACACTTTCTAAGTTGGGACCATTTTCATTTGAAATTAGGAACTAGGTGAAAATCAACGTTTGATTGAAAAACAACCAAACATGGCCCCATGGGGCCCTTTGCATACTTAAGAGTTAAAACATGCTAAAAAAGTAGACTCTTGAACGGAGGGAGTACAAAATAGCCTCTACAGATCTCGGAGTTTAGTGCTGGTTGTTGTATGAGAATTTCCACCAAGTCGTACGCGTGCAGTTGCACTATTAGAAATGGTGCATGTGCTGGCCGAGGCAATGCAAGAGGCAATGTTGTCCACTTCTAGGCAAGTGCTGCCCATTTACCTGAGCATTTGCCTCGACACATGCACCTTTCCTACTAGTGTTGCCGTCTTGAAACTACAGCAAATCAAATGCTTCACTAATCAAATTAGAGATGAGCCTTCTTCCTTAAGGCTGCCATCAAAAAAGTTGGGCTAGACTATTTTGGTGCCATTTTGACACCAACGACTGCTTACAGGTCGTTTTAGTGTCACTTTATCCATACTAGGTTGGTATGGAGGTTGGCACCAAATCATCTTAACCCCTAAACGTACTAGGGTGTCTTTGGAATTGACAATTTGAAAAAAAGCATTATAAACTACCATTTAGAAGAATATTATGGAATTCATATACAAATGTAAGTTTTAAATTTTGAATTTTAGATTCCATCTGTACAGTTTGATTCACGAATACAATCACCAATATTTAATTATAAAATTTGAAAGTTAAAATTAAAAATTCCTTCTAAATTCGATTACAAACTAAATTTCAATATTTTTTGAGTAAAATTTGTTGGAATGAGTTTGAAATGAGATACTCTTAAATGTGGTGATACTTTGAAATTTTTGTGTTTCGTAAATCTATGACCTCATTTTTCACGATTCCACTTTGAACTAGAGTCAATGCAATTTTGGCTTGGTCAACGACTTGACATACTTCTACATTTGTAATTTTAGAAAAATATGTACTCTAGTATGACTAAATCCAGCCAATAGATAGGACAATAACTTTGTAAAGAATCTCCAAAAAATTGGATGAGTTTCATCCAAGCTTTAATGAGAACGTGAGAAAGCTTTGAATCTGTTCGTGATCCAGTTTCTGGACCCTGGGATGTTTAGGGGTTAAATTGCATTTGAATGCACCATCATGGCACCATATTTCACATGCCTTGACTTTCCTGATGTGGACGCTCACATGAACACATTTGAGAGTGTCCATATTCCTGTCGGTTAATTTACTTTTGCTTGTTTTGGTGAATGGCAGGCCAGTGACAGCGGGTTCAACATCAACAGTGAACTTGAGCTGATTTACAGGCCAAGTATGTTGGCACCGGACATGTTGACGTGAATTGGTTGTAAGTTTTTGCATTGCTGTTGCACGTACTTATTCTACATGAGAGAAAGTGAACATTTGAGATTGCACATGGGCAAGCGATCAGCGCTGTGAACTCTGGAAATCACCAAATTTGTTTTTATGGTGAGTGGTGAATGAAAGAGGGTTCCAACGCACCATACAATGCATTATTTGAATATCGTTTGCAAACATTAGGAAGTATCAAAAATTTATTGATAGATGCTCTAAAATCACTTTTACAAAATACAAGTATTGATTGACGGGATGCTGATTGGTTGAACATTGAGTCAGTGGTGATTTTGGGTGTTTTGAAAGTCATTGTGTATTTTGTTTTCTGTCTTGGATTTCCTTATTGAGAATGCATTATTTGGATGCCATATTAATGCAAAAATTAGGAAGAGTCAAAGTTCGATCGATGAATGTTCTAAAATCACTTCTCCAACAATTATGTAAATTATGTTGATTAACAGGACGTACAATTAAAAGTAAAGATTGATTAAGGGTTGGGTGAACAATGGAGAAATGATGATTTTGGGTTCCCACAATTGTTACTGATCCGAAATGGCCACCTACTGAAATGTTCAGCCAATGACCCAAATCCACTCACCTGTATTTCGTATTATGTCGCAGTTTGTCTCACAGAGTATGGGGATATCCTTTGGTGTCACTGATAGCCACAATTTGTTTTTCTTGTGACAGTGAGTGGATAGAGAATGAGTCCATGGGACGCATACACTGCAATTTTATGCAGGTGAGCAAACAAAGGAATGGTACATTACATTTAACTTGAATTGCCCAAATTAACCCCTAAAGGATGATGCTGGTTTGAGTATAAACCGAAGCTGGAGCGTATTTTCAGGGTGTGGGGTATACTGGACCTGTTTGCTACTGCTGTAGAAGTGTTGGAGGAGCGCTGATTTTTTTGTGTAACCTCGATGCAGTCTTGAAGAGGGTTTCCAAGTTGCGATGAAACTCTGAGATCTGATGCGTGTAAGAGAAAATGGGGAGTGTGAGAAGTAGAGTTAGTACACATAACCTGTATTGCAAACTGTAGGCCATTTTGGCTTACAGCAATCCTGAAGGGGTTAAGTTAAGAGCCTTAATGGATGATTCTGTAGATTTTGAGGCTGCGTGAGGAAGCCGAATGCCATCCAGGAGGAGTGTGGCCGATTCTGTAACTGAATTCGTTGGGTCGATCGATTCCAACGTTCCGGCAACGTTCAAATAAATTTCCCTCACTCTTAACGCGAGGGAATGGGCCGCTTGCTGCTACAGAATCCGAAGCATGCAGCCTGTTCCCTAATACAAAAAGAAATTAGATCTTCTAAAAAAATTACAATAAATAAGAGAAATTCCTTCAAAATATCTATATCATCAAGTCATGCCCAAAAATCACAATAAAGAATAGAAATTCCTTCAAAATATCTATGTTATGTCATTGAGTCATGCCAAAAAAAAATCACAATAATTAATAGAAATTCCTTCAAAATATCTGCAGTTGAGTCATGCAGAGCATTCTTTCTCATTTCCATTGATATATTAAGTGATTTTTGAAACCTCCTTGATTAGTACTCCCTCCGTCCCAAAGTTATTGTCCAACTTGTTTGCTAGGTATTTCTTTGAGCCAATTTCATTGATCATATTGTAAGAAACATGATTAAAAAAAGGTTCCAAATTATGTCACTAGAATGATTGAAGAACATTGCATGTGTTCATTGCAACCTAAATAAAATTAGCCAAAAAAAAGTATTTTTTTGACCTCCTTAAAAAAGCACTTTCAAACATGACTTTCAAACATGACAATAACTTTGGAACGGAGGGAGTACTTTGATTGAATTTTTTCAAAACAATTACTCGTAGCATACAGTTTTTTAGACAGTGGTTAGATTACACAATTCCTTCCCATTGGATTGGCTTTTTGAATTGTGGGTTCTTACCCATCGTCATCCCGCCAGACAGTGATCAGGAAGATTGAGGCTGGTGACGCAATTGACCGTAATTGCCTTTTGCTCCAACTAACTTAGTGGACCATTTTGTGTCTTCGTTCAGTCATGGACACAAGAAGTATTCTATGCCAGTGTAGCATGGATGCCCAATACTCCCTCTGTCCCATATTAACATAACATTCTTGAGCCTTGCTGGACCACACCCTTTCTCTATAGTGCTAGTTTAGTGTAAACTACTAATAAAATAATTCAACTCTCCAACCTTCTTTGCTTGGTCTTGCTAAACCTATTGTAAATCTTCCAAGATGCTTGTGATTCCAAAACACTGTAGATGCAGATCTTTTAGATGTCCCAGGTGCGACAATACCTCTCTAAAATTGTAATGAAGCTTCTTCAACGCTTTGTTAATGTGTCCCACATTAAGCTTCTTGTTTGCCCAAACTACTACTCCTATTGGCTCAAGTCCATACCGTTATGCTCATGGTCCATACCATTGGACTAGTTATGTCGTTTATTTTTGGGGTACATGAAGCTTAATATGGGACAGAGGAGTACATTGTTGAAGATTCAAGTATATATTAAGCTCGAAGATAGGAATCATCCTTTCTAAGAGCCATCCTTTGGAAGGATCATTTATCCTATGTGCATGATAGTGTTCTCTACACATCTTCCTTGCTTAAACCCAGGGTGTGGTGATAACGACCAAAGATGACATCACACAAGAGGGCTTGTGCTAGAGAGGAAAGAAGAGAGAGCACATTAACTATGAAAAAAGAATGACTTCATCTTAGGGTTCCACCTTTTATATGGAGACCCTGCATAACGCTCAGACGGACTCAATGGGAATCGAACCCGGACCGTATAATTGTAACACAAATGTCCCTCTCCAACCAACCTGGGAACCATGACTTGGCGACCACCAACAAAACAAACACCAATTTATACCCACACGGGATTTAACTAATCAATGTTACTAGTGTTACTAGTACTTATTTATGGTCACTGAAGTGTTTATTCCCGAAAGGGTAGAGTAGTCTTGCACCAATGGCCCTTTGTCTGATGGGCATTGTCTCATTGTCAAGACGAACAATCACTCTATTCACGCCGGCCTCGAAAGAGGACCGGAGTTCATATCTATCTATCTGGGGACCCTGGGTTTAACCCTTAAACGTACCACTTCTTTGTAGGAAAGTCAAACTACACAATTTAGCCTTCAAGATTTATCAAAATATATTCTGTAATATTTTTCATGCATAAAATTGAATGTTTCCTATTAGTTTTGAAATTTTCAATTTTTTAATATTTAATACGGCCTATTTAACAAAATTTTAAGTCAAATACTTCAAAAAATAAATTTTATTACAAAAAAGCTTTAAAAATTTTATTCTTTTTGGAAGCACGTACACATTGCAATGGAAAATCACATGATATGTTTTCCATAGAAATTTTTTTATTTAAATTTTGAAATTCAAAAGGTGAACATCCTATGTAGTGTAATTCAAACCTTAAGCTGCAAAGCTTGCATAAGCAATAAAATACTCAATAATTGGAATTTTTAAGATTTGAAAAATGGAGTACAAACTAGACTTAATAAACTTCATTTTCTTAGTTGGGTGTATTAGCAACAAAAGTCATCTTCAAAATCAAAATTGGGTTTGACCAACAAACATCCAGTAACTGGATGCGTGAACGTTTAGGGGTTAAGAATGTCATACAGGAGTATGTTCTCATCTTAGTAGGATTTTTTGGGTGATACAACCTACACGAGAATCATTTTGTGACACTTCCTCCAACAGATTGGAATATGAGTGACATGCCCCCACAAAAATAAAAATAAATAAAAATAAAAGTAAAACCAAGGTGTTTCTAGGACTCGACAGTTCAGAGTGTAGAGTGGCGTTCCTGTATGGCTAAGGTCAAGGCACCTAAAACCGATAACTTAAGCTACCTACACTATTTTTGGACCAGCCATTAATAGGGTGATATTTTTCCCGGGTTGGAAGTTAGTTTTCGCGGAGAATGCAAATTTTTCCATGAATTATTTCCCAATATTGAAATTTGTACAATTTTTCAAAGTGAAAAGTACTTCAGGACCCAAAACCGATCACATGCTCTAATGTACAAATGAGGTACATCTTCCCTTTCAAAATCTAGAAATTAGGCCTGATCGGTTTTAGGTACTTGGTCGGTTTTAGGTGCCTCGACCTTACTCCTCTCTAGTGGAAGAGCACCAAATCCAGCTTAACTGTCCCAGACATTCAGAATTGCAATTTTAGGGTTTAGGGTTTAGAATCATTGCACTATTTCAAATGGAAGATTGTGTTATGAAGATTAATCCATTGAGTGTGTATGTCCACGGACAGTTTTCAGGCTTCCAAATTTTTCTTGGTTCTTGCGCTAGTTGACTATCATTTGTAGAGTACGGAATTTTAAAATAAGATATTATAATTTTTGAAAAAAAATAGAATTGGTTTATGTTGAGTTTCATTCTTAGTTCAAAAAATGAGACTTTAAACATGTTTTTCCAAAATAAGTAGAATCACATAATGGAAACCATACCATCTTGTAGTGCATGTTGTTCCTATTTCATTACAATATTTTCAAAAATTTTGTGTTGATTTGGGTTTTTATAATTGAATTTCAAGAGAAAAATTTGCGAAATTAATCAAAAAATATTAATAAAAAATATGATGAATTCAACTCCACAGATGTGATTTTGACATTGACATTTTACAACTTTGTTGTGAACATCAACTCCATTTTTGTTTTTCATCAAACATTTTCTAACAATTTTTTGAAAACAATGTTAAATCCCCGGTTGAATCGGGACATTAAAGGGTTAAGCTTAGTTCATCTCATAATAGATTAGTGGTTTCATTGGTGAATGGAATATTTACAAATGTGAAAATGAGAGTTTTGAAAGAGGGAGATTGAGCCACATCTTCTCAAGTACCAATACTACAAGGAAATTGGTCAATTTTCACTACTATTTTGAGCAAATTCAAAACCGGTAAGTGCTTTTGGATACATAGGACAAGGGTTTCCTCGATTTTAGTTAGTGACAAGTCACTCTTTTGCTTGTAGTGCAACCAATTTCTTAGGGCATCCTCAGTTGTAGCCCTTCAAAGCACCCAACTTATTAAAGAACATCTTTTAATACACAAGGAGTTAGACCATTAAAATATTATCATACAAGCACATTCAAAAATAGAAAATTTGAAAATATAGAAAATAAAACTTTTAAAATATTAAAAGTAGAAGAAAATATGGATTTGGACATTGGTTGATTTAAATACATCCCATCAAATGTTCAATTTTTTTTAAGGATTCTTCAAATTTAGTTTAAAAAGGGAAAATTCACTCAAATACAAAACATTTGCCACGCTTATGTTTGAATTTACCTTTTTTAAACTAGATTTGAAGAGCCCTCTAGTTTTTTGGGGGTGTATCTTAGTCATTTAATGTTCAAATCAATATTGTTTTTTGTCTATCATATTTAGTTCTGAAGTGTGATTCTAACAATGATAATTTAACCCTTAAAGGTCCAAAGAACCTTTTCTGACCAGTATTATACACCAATATTTCATTGTATTTGACATGGTTCCACACCTCCTATGGGTTTAAGATAAAAAGTTTTGTTAAAATTTGCGTCGACATAATTTAATGAGCTATTGGGGTCTCAATTTGGAACTTTCTATTTACAAAAAATGTCAAATATACGCCAATGTATCTACTGTCCCCATCAGCCTTTTAAGGGTTAACTTTTTAATTCCTTTTCTAGTCTAAGATTATTTTTTTGATATTTCAGGTGCTTTTAAGGGCTTGGGCTGAGGATGCCCTTATCCCATTAACTTTCACCAATTATTGATAGATTGTTAAGTACGTTCTGTAGTTTCAAAAAATACTTATTAATTTAACATTTAACAATTAGTTTTTGCAATAACCCATTTTGAGACTCACTATTAGAGTTATTTGTAAAGTCCCTCAAATCCCTTCTTTTTGACCTGTAAAATGGAAAGGAGAGGATCGGCATGATCTTATTGTAGACCCAAAATAGAACACTGGATGGATTGAAATTTTTATTCATAAAAATTTGGAGGGAGGGAGAAGAATTGGGTAGTGGGGTGGGACCATGAGGAGAAGTGGTGTCAGAATGCTCTGGTACTAGCTGTGGTCTATGAAAAAAGCACGACAGAAGACCGGATGCCTTTACAAATAACTCTATTGTGTCATTTTTAATGCCAAGTCAAATGCATGGATAGAACATGTGAATGCATGGACTGAGATTGAATGGTCTAAGTTTATCTCATGATTCCTCACCATTTGTGTGCAATGAGCTTTTGAAGTTATGCTTCAAAAGAAAATGCACTAAGGTAGGAAAACCAAAAACGGTGAAAATAAGGTGATTTGACTAGAAAGAATGGAGTTAGAAATTATGTGAAATTGTTTTGAGATGAAGAAGAAGAAACGATGAAGAATGCAAGTTGTTTCGTATTTTTATTCCCCGTAAATAATTATCTACAATTTCTCAAAGTGGGAAGTTTGTCAAACCCCCTTCTTGTATACTAGACTCTTCCTTTTCTACACATGAAAGCACCTAAAACGGTTAACTAATACCACAAAAAACCGCACACAAGGCTACTAAAAATTCAAAAAAAAATTAGTAATTTTTAGTAAATTTTGAGTAATCCTCATCATGCGAAAATTCTCCATTTTCGGTCTACCACCTCCTTGCTTTTAAAAAACTCTAGTGCACGCCTTGAGGGCATTAACCGTTTTTGGTTTTCCTACCTTACAGTGAGGCAAATTTTCATTGCTCAATAGAGTAAACCAAAAAGACTGTCTTGAAGTGGAAACTCCGTAACATTCAGTAGCCTTCCAAGAGGGTGTCTTTTAGTTTCATCCACCTTTATATGTAGATTGACCAATAATTTGTAATTATATGAACTATTGAATCAAATAAACAACTACAAAACACTGTTGAATTGTGATTGAATCAAATAAACAATTACAAAACACTGTTGAAGTGTGATTGAATGAGTGCTTTTGATGACTGTTCACCATGGTTGATTGCTCTTGCTTAATGCCACGTGCCCCCATTGCTACTAATTTGATGTGGAATATCCCACATCATTTCATTGGGAGGATGAAATGATGTGGGATATTCCACATCATTCTGTTGGAGGGAGGCAACAATTAGAAAGCCTATTTCATGTTATGTCACCTCATATTCACCATCATGTATTCGCTTCACTTCCTCATTCACATAGTTGAATACATCCACTTTCGTTGTGTTCATTGGCAAACACTAGTGCCAATACCAAATTATCACTCTTTCGTCGTACTTGACGATGTGGTTGTGTGCACCCCGCTTCATCCACAAATGTAGAAAAACATTCACGGGCTACAGACAGTTTTTCCTTTTCTCTAAGTTTGCAAACGTTTCTATGGAGAACCTGGATTCTTTCATACACATATTGAGATTGTTTTAACACTGCTGCAGCATAACATCCATTACAAACCGGCATGCCATTCAACTTTGTATCATATATGTTTTGCCTTTGTCCTTCTATAATCGTGTAAAAAACGTTTAGCATCTGTAGAATCCAAGTTGCTCTCACTTCATACATCTTCGCCCATGCCATGTACCGTTGTCCCAAAATGTACTTTTCATCTATATCTCTCAAACCTGCTCTCAAACAATTGCGTTTGCACTCCTCCCTTCTTTGTTTTGCAGATCAAACACTTGCAAGTGTCACTTTCTCCATTCGTAACTCGCCCTTCTCACGTGATTTAGGAACTTCGTTCTTTCGATTTTCCATAGAATACGTCGTGTTCGGTCTCTCTGGAACTAAACCTTCAATATGTGGAAGATTCCCTACGCTAGATTGTGATCCTTACGTCATTGAAGATGACTCCTCTCGGATGTCATACTGAACTGGCGTGGTAGAATACATATCCGTATGATTGGAATCTTCAACATTCTCATGAAAATCATATCGGGCCAATGCCAATGTAGAGAACGAGAAATTTTGACCTCTACTAAATGAAGGTAGAGGTTGTTCGCTGCTTTGGAAATCCCGCAACACTGACCTCTGCCAACGTATGATTATGTTCAAACATTGTCCAAGGCATTCCGCAATTACTTCTCCAGTCCAAAACATTTTGTTTACAACACGTGAGACACGTACAACAACTTCTTATAGAAACAATTTCACTTGACTTAGTTCCATCTCACGTTTAAAAGAACTATCAACCAGTCCAAATTTCCCAACACTTCTTTCAGTCGATAGTAGTTGTACCGTCTCATTCATCTGTTGTGTCTCCATATGTGTGTTGTGTGTTTGCACCTCTTGAAACAAACTCATGCAAACAAGACGCCTAGTCGGTTGCTCCCCTAGAATAAGTCATGGTCTCTCCACACCTCCTTCAACATTGTGTAATGCAACAGGGCTTCCAAAGGCACTGGAATCCATTGTCATCCTAATCTTTGTTCACCACAATCGGACATCACTATATCAAACATTTGTAATACCTTTTAGATAAGGTTGTTATTAACTACCATCTATACATAAAATAAATTTGTTAATTTTCTTTTTCATTTTCTTGTTTGAAACGGTGATAACTCTTAATACGAGTATCTCTAGACTTGACTCCAGGCCTCATTTAATCCTAGCAATGTCCCTCATGGCCCAAATGCTAATTTAGCTCACTAGGAGATCTAAATAGGCTCCTACGTGCTTTAAGAGAACTTGTGGAGTCTCTGAGGTCGGCCCCATCTACTATGCATTCCTAGTGGTGCCCTCCTGGGTCAAAATGCAACATCATTCCACTTGAAGGCCCTAAACGGGGCCCTCAAATGTTCTAGGGACCCCATGTTCCCCCTAGGTTGATCTCTATTGCCATGTGCTCTTAGCGGTGCCCCCAGGTCTTTAAAGCAAAATCAGCTCACTGAATGGTCCTAAACATGACCCTCAAGTGTTTTACGAGCCTCTAAGTGAGCATTGGGGTAGATGTTGGAAGTATGATGACATGGCCTAAGTCCAGCTGGACGTTGGGCACTTAAAAGATCTGAAAAATACTGCTCGAGTACTTTTGATATAGAATTAGTTTGTTAAGAGGCGATGATTAGTCTCTTACAAACCCATGTTTTAGTGTTACAGACAACGCTCTTAAGCCGATTACACTTGAAGTTCCTTCTTGTACTCTCACTGATCATTCAATCTATATACGAGTCTCTTTGTAGTGAAACACTGTGTGTACAAGCATCTGAGTCTATTATCTCTCTTTTATATTTCCAATAGTAGACCAGTAGCGGCATGCGCTTCGAACGGTGCCTTTGGCATTGAAATACAAAATTAGCTCATTTCGGGGCCCCAAACAGGCCTTTCAAGTGCTCAAGGAGTCAATGTAGGACCCCTGGGATCAACCGCAAAGCCCATGCGGTCCTGGTCGTGCTCCTCGAAGTCACAATGCCGCTCAACTACCTAAATGAAGTTCATGTCCAATGCAATGAATGGATTTGGCATTACTAAAGTACATAGTATTTTAAAATTACAAATCAAGAAATATATTAATTTTAAATATGCGTAGACTTAAATTCAAACGTGGCATTACATAAATGATGTCATACATTTAATGAGAACAATAATTTCTCAAAGTCACAATGTCTAAAGAATCTCAATTCATCCAATTCAACTTCTACTCAAAAATTTGTTAACATGTTGATACAAATCAATTTTATTACAAATTTAGAATTATCACTTTTAAAATTAGAATACCATATTAGACATTGCATTAGTGAACTTCATCATTGTGAGTGCAAAAACACACCACAAAAGAGGCCTTTGGTCACACGAAGTTATTAAAGGAAATCACATGAAGAATGGAACAAGGGAGAAGAGGAGACAAGAAGAAGATGAGGAACCCCCCCGCCGAATCACTTTGAAAGGCCCTTTAGTTTTTTGGCTGCCATTTTTTCTTCCTAACTCCAATTGGGACGTACCTTAGCTTTTTGGAAAGCTAACTTGATTTTGCATCCACTTTCAAAATTTCAAAAGCATAGGCTGAAAACTCTAGGACTGATCGCTAGAAAATTGAGACCTTTTCTCCGGCCGCCTGCGGGGAAACTCCTTTGACACCCCCAACTTTGGGCATGAATATCTCACTCTCTATAGCTCTGAATTGAACATGCTTACTACCATTGGAAATTTCTACATGAGATCTTGTTGAGCTTACAAGTTGGCTTTGGTCAACTTACAAGTTGGCTTTGGGCAACTCACAAGCTGGCCTGCTATACCCCGCTTGTGAGCTGACTATTGTTGTCTTGCTAACTAGTTATTTCCGGCTTGTTAGCCGATTATAACTAGCTAACTATAGTTGGCGGCATGACCACAATGTCAGTCGATTCAGGGTGACACAATTGTACCCTTTCGCTCCAAAAAAGATTCGCTCACATTACATGATGATCACGGTTTTCTACGTAAATAACCTCATTGATAACACTACTGATTGCAAATTCCCAGTCACTTACCAATTCAATGATAAATGTGTAGGCTGAATCTGTAAAATAAACTCAATTTGCTAGTTCACCACTACTAGCACTAGCGCTATTAGTTAATAAATATAACCTCATATTTATTTTCATTAGTTGTTTCCATTTCTGTACGGAGACGGAGTGTGGTGCTGAAGAAATGGATGTTGTCTCTAAGTGGTCCTCTGAATCGTCATACTGTTCCTGGTGTTCGAAAATGAGTTCCCAAATGCGTTCCCAAATGCATTCCCAACTATTCTTTCTATCAATCCCAACATTTCTATCAATCTCCTGGTTTGGCTTGCAGAAAAAAGAGTGGGAATTATCTTCTGCTACTAATAAATCGTCCAGTAACACTCATGTTCAATCCAGAATCGTAAATCAAAAGACGTATAGCGTAAGCTACTCTATTCGTAACAGTTCTTCTAGTCAATCTTTAGGATGTTTACCTTGATATGTGTTAACACTACATAGAACTGAGCCATGAACGTTAAGGTCTAGTACACTTGGATGACTCCAACCAATGTAAAACCTTCTCTCCTTTCAGTCACAAATTTAAAGTAGGATCTCAAAATTTTAGCACAAGAAGCACAACAAAAACACAATATCAAATATAAAAATTGAGCATGACACTAGATACAAATCTTGAAAAATTGAAGGTACCTCCTCTGAGTCCGTCGTATATAAAAACAAGATCACCCACAGAGGCAACAACATGACGACAACGCCTTGTTAACTCATTAATTGCATCTCCACCTGCTGCATCGTTACTAAACCTTCCTATTCGTGGACTGGTGACTATCCCTCTTCTATCGCACCACACTCCAGCAGCTGTATCCAGCACTGCAAAATTACAGTAACAAAGCAAGGTGTAACAACCAAAGGTAATTCATGGAAAAATGATGAATTCTATGTAGTCAAATGCAATATTCTACTACCAACTCCATTACCAAGGGACTGAAGATAAAATATCCTCCCTAGCATGCAATCTCTCAGCCAAGTGCTGCAGCGTAAAGACACTGGACATTAGATGTAAAAAAATCCATGCGAACCTGCCACACTAGAAGAGTCCTCAACCATCCGACCACCATCAAGAGCTCCCCCTGAAACATGTAGTCTCGCATTTACAAACACCTACACATAACATATGTGGAATTGTAGACCCATCATATTCAGAAAGGTGGAAAAAGCAACCTGCATACGGAACGTTCAAAACATAATATCCTTCAAACTACAGAAAATTTAAGCCATTATCGACAACGAGATGATGTGACTCTGCAATACGTGGCCCAGCTCAATGCTCAAATAAAAGGCTTATAACTGCATGTTGATATCTTGGAGACGGAGATATGCCAGGTGCTACTGCCCATTCCCACCTACTATCACGGTGCTTTGCAAGGCCATATGCACTATCAAGTGGCTGCAAGAAAATACAGACCCACATGCTTAAAGACCAAGGTATTTGCTCATTGTACATGCTGAATTACATATTTTGATTTGAGCAAATCCTTGCTAACATAGACTCCAACAACATTAGCCAAGATCACCAAAGCTGAACATACCACACTATTGGCATCCCTTCCACCAGAAAGAAGAAGCAGACCATCCGATCGTGCATAGTTGTGGCATACCTGTAATAAAACAAAACATGTAAAAAAAAAAGGCATTAGTCTCTTCCCCTAGAAAGCAGGAAAGATAAAACAGGAACCAGTACTGAATTAGTCAGTGGTCTGTAGCTTAACAATGACAGCTCAATACCAAAACTAGATCGTGAAATTAACTGAGAGGTGCCTCAGTAATATTGCGGATTCCAAGAACGATTAGTAGTTAATACAAAGGCGAATTCAACATCATATAGTTGGCGGCTATAGTCAGCTAATCATAGTTGGCGGCTATAGCCAATTGGTCTGTGATCAAGGTGGCTTTAGCCAGCTTCGAAGTTGGCTTTCGTCAGCCCACAAGCTGGCCGGCTATAACCAGCTTGTGAGCAAGCTATTGTCGGCTTGTTAACTGACTACAGCGAGCTAACTATAGCCGGCGGCTATAACTAACTAGCTCTAGCGAATTTTGTCTGCCTTGAGGGCGGCTTTGGTTAGCTTACATACTTGTTTTGGCCCAGCGCACAAGGTGGCCGGTTCTAGCCAGCTTATGAGCTGGTTATTGCCGGCTTATTAGCTAGCTATTGCTGGCTTATTAGCTGGCTATTGCCTACTTGTTTGCAGATTAGAACCAGTTAACTATAGCCGGCAATTATAGCTAGCTGGCTCGCCTTGAGGGCGGTTTTGGGCAGCTTACGAGCTCACTTTGGCTAGCTCACAGGTTGGCCAGCTATAGCGGGCTATTGCCGGCTTGTGAACTAGCTATTGCCGGCTTGTTAACTGGCTATTGCCGACTTGTTAGCTAGCTAAAGACAGTTAACTATAGCCGACGGCTATAGCTAGTTAGCTAGCTATAGACAGTTGGCTCGCTTTGAGGATTGCTTTGACAAACTTACAAGTTGATTTTGGCTCACAAGCTGACCGGCTATAACCTGCTTGTGAGCTAGCTATTGCCGGCTTGTTAGTTGGATATAGCTAGCTTACTATAGTCGGCGGCTATAGCTAGTTAACTATACCCAACATACCGCTCTTGAAGGCGGTTTTGGCTAGCACACAAGTTAACCGGCTATACCGAGCTTATGAATTGACTATTGTCAGATGGTCAGCTTGTTAACTGACTATAGCTAGGTAACTATAACCGGTGACTACAGTTAATTAGGTTTAGCTAGGTGGCCCGTCTTGAGGGCAACTTTGGCTAGCTTACAAGTTGAGTTAGGCGAGCTTTCAAGCTGACTAGTTATTTGCAGGTTGTGGGTTGGCCATTGCCGACTTGTTAGCTGGCTATTGCTGACTTGATAGTTGGTTGTTGCCGGCTATCTATAGCCAACGTCTATAGCTAGTTAACCAACTAAAGGTACTGGCTCGCCTTGAGAGCGACTTTGTCCAGCTTACATGTTGGGTTTGGCGAGCTCACAAGTTGGGTTTGGCCTGCTGATAAGTTGGGTTTGGCCTGCTCATAAGTTGGCCGGCTGTAGCTCGCTTGTGAGCTGACTATAAACGGTTTTTTAGCTGACTATAGCGAACTGGCTCGCTTTGAAGGCGGCGGGCCAGTTGAAAGGGTGGTTAGCCCTTTGGATTGACCTCCCTTGCTCTCACACCCCAAAGGTTTGAGGATACGCGGCCGCGCTCTCTTTTTCTTATTTTGGCGTTTGGAGTATATCGTCTCTGTTTCTCATTCTTTTCTATATTTTCTCTATTCTAAACTACAGCACATAGGCATATTTGATTTTTGAAAAAACATCAAATACGTGCACTAAGTCAAATCTCCTTGTGATGTGAGGAATGGAATGTTGTTATATGTATATATACGCGTGAAGAACTTGTTAAACAAAATTTTGAAAAATTAATCACTCTCTCTAAACTAATTTCTCTTCATGTTTGGTTTTGTTTGTAATAGAATTTCCGAAGAGGAATTTATTTGCCGTTGTAGGAGAATTTGCCTCTGTGGAATGTTAGTAGGAGCTACGAACAAAAAATCCTAGACCTCTAGGTAAACATTTCTTCCAAGACTATGCACTTATTGATCAATTAGTGCGTTAAATTTGTATTTGGACCCAAGGCACCTCTAGGACCTCGTAGGCATGGAGGTGGACCTCGGGGGCCCCACATGAAGTCCTAAATCACTTGGGGGCTTGGTTTAAGGCCATCAACTGGGCTGATTTTTTATTTCCACCTCGAGGTGCCCTGCTAGGACCTCGTGAGCCTAGGGGTGGATCCATGTGGACTCCTAAATAACTTGGGGGCCCGATTTGGGGCCCCCTAATGGGCTGATTTTTTATTTCCACCCCGGGGCGCAACGCTAGGACCTCGTGGATCTAGGGATGCATCCCAGGGGCCCCGCCATGTCCTACTTTTAGTTGACAAGGCAAAAAGAGGGGGAGGAGGAGGAAAATAAGTAAAAATAAGGGAAGGGAGGAAGAATGAACAAAAAATTAGAATTGAGCGTTGAGTTCTCATTGACCGTGCGTCTGCAGATCACGTTTCTGGTACTGTCAGAAAGCTTTGGATGGGAGAAGTGCAACAAAGTCATTTTTATCTCTTTTAAAGGTACATTGTGAGAGTTATGAATTTTTGAATGATTTGTGACATCACAAATTGAATTAAGTCATGAAGAATAGAACTTGGGAGTTTGTGATGTCATTCTTGGCATTGTTGGAAATCTCTTCGTGAGTAGGGATGCACAAAAGTAATTTTATAATATTTGGACTTATAGAGTAAAGGTTGTGAATTTTTAATCATTTTTTTTTTTACCATATATTGAATTAAATTGAGATTAAGTGAATTTTAAAGTAAAATAGAAAAAAAAAACGCATGTTTAAATCACGGAGAACATTGGATCAACATCACATGGCTGCACTAGTTTTTTTCTATAAGCCCAATATAAAAAAATTACAATGATTTTTAATTTATAAAAGAAAGCAAGAACAAGGAACTTTGTATTTAAGGTGAATTTTTTTTTTTAAATAAAATTATAAATCAAGTAGAGTTTTTTAGATAAGTAAATTGATCTTGAATAGGCTTTAAAAATACTAAATATAACTTTCAAGAACAATGTTCAATGCATTGTATGTATTTTAATTTGATGGTAAATATTATAATTTATTAAGTTCCTCTGATTATTAAATTTAATAATATATACTTAGATTTTTTTTAATGGTTTTAAGGTATTCAAAAAACAAGAATATAATAATAAATCATTTAGCATTATTGAAAAATAATATTTCAATAATGATAAACTGATTGAAAATTCTATATAATAAATGAGATAATCTAAATTAAATTGAAAATAAATGAAATTATGTAGTAAAATGGAGAATATAGAAACTATTTACATTAAGATTTGTCAGTTTATTCCTACAAAGAAACATGTGTAGAATGTTTTCCTACACATAGAAATAAAAACCAATGCTCTGTAAAAATAATCAATATGACAATTTGAATCTCCATTTCATCATAGTTTTACATATGTGATAAAATCTATATACCAGTGTTGAATGAAATACACATAAATAGAGCATGCCAATTTTTTTAGAAATTGTAAGTAGCTTTTGCTAAATTTCACATAAATTAATTTTCGAAGTTGCCAAATTGTTGACAAATTATCATTTTTTCACATCTTAATATCATTTGAGTAATTGAGTGTGAGTCATGAAAGAAGAAAGAATTGGTCTTGTGATCAAATTCATTCTAAGTCACTCCCAAATGATGTGAGATAAGAACTTGCAAGCACATGTGAAGTCACACTACATCATATTTTTCAGTAGATTTTGGTGCACAATTAAGCATAGGAAATGATCTTATTTTGAAATTCTTTGAACTACCTTTATTTAAATGTTCTTATATGCATTACTCAAATGAAAAACCTTTCAACTATAAAGTAGTTCAAAATCATAATATAAACACATTGGTACAAAAAAAACTCATGAAAAAAAATTCAATGTGCCCTAAAATGGCACTACAATGTCAAAAAGTAGCCCGAAAGTGACCCATTTGACCCGAAAAGAAAAACTTGTTCAAAACAGACCCGTGTACTAAAATGACTTCCAAACATTTAGAACATCATGAATTGACATGAAAAGTTGATGATGATAACTAGACTTAAAGGAGGAATCCAACCCAATTTATTTATTTTATTGAAAACGAACATGGGATGAAGAAGTTTCTAAAAAAAAGAACTTGGGATGAAGGAGGTACAAGCCCCTAAAGTTGCAGCCATAAAAAATGCACAAAAATTTTCCAAAAGAAAAACTCTTAATTTCAACTGATCACCAAAAATTCAATACATCTTGGATTGATCTAAAAAATTTACCACTTAATTTATACATCATACGGTTTGTTTTCCCAAAATTTTATTGTAATTTGACACTTTTTTGCAAAAGTTACAGCTCTTTGAAGGTGAATGTCCTCCAAAAAACGTTCAAAATATGAACGTCGGGACGGTTAGGGGTTAGTTGCATTTTATAATGCATCTTTACAAAAGTGCCCAATTTAGAGAGGGTTGTGTGCATTTAGGGTTTAAAGCGCAAAAATTGGATGTCCTTGCTCTAAATTTGCATTTGAAGACGGCTAGAATAAATTTTTAGGCACCTCTTCCATACTCTTAATGTAACCAAACTATGACACTTTTTCTGATCCCACTTTGTATGTGAGGGTGTTGACTGAAAATTGAAATGAGTGTGTAAAGTGCAAATAGAAGAGAATCACAATGCAACTTATTTGGTAATTTTTAGACACTTTTGTACTATTTTACGTTCTTTTGAGTGCTAAGACATACACATTACCATTTATTGAACAATTCTGCAATCATGTACTAGAGGTATACTTTTGTGTCTGAGAATGTACTCCATCAATATGTGAGGGTGGAATTGGGTGTTGGGTAGTAAGGTTGAATGCCCAAAAGCCACCAACTCCTCCAATTGTGCATGTATACTTTTCTTGGATTGACCATAATTGGGATTTAAAAACTACTAATTTCACTATTCAAGCAAACCAATGGCATGCCAAACATTGCAAAGAAGTAGTTGGTGGTTTGGGGTATCATCATATTAAGTGAAAATTAGTGCCGCATAGTATGAACATGGCGAACCTATAAGAGGATATTGAGTCGGGTCTACTTGGTCGTTAAAACTTTCTTTTTTGCTATAACTCGCTTAGCATAACCAAGTCATGTATATCTCATCACCGCTCAAAAAAACCCAATGGGAATTGAATCTGGACCATATACTTGAGATAAACACCCATTCACAACCAACCACGAAGCTCATGAATTAGCAAACACCGAAAGCGGAAAAAAAAACAAAAAAAACACACATGTTATTTGATTACTTAGTTAAAATTTCATGCACATTTAAAAACTCATGTTATTTGATTACTTTGTTACTTCGTTCTTTGCTATCTGATTACTTGGTTACTATAGTGTCTATCATTGAGAGGGAGAAGTAGTCATGCACCATTAGTCTTTTATCTAATGGACATTGGGCCATGGGTGGGTCAAACAAACACTTTATTCACGCCGGCCTAAAAGAAGATCAAAGTTCCACTAGAAGAGATATAGGGCCTCAGCCTCAACAAGGCCTACACTTCAGATTAGCCAAAAAAATAAAAATAAAAATAAAAATAACATTATTATTATTATTAAATAAAAAAATTGCAGTTTGACGTGGACAACAGTCGGCTGCGACAAATTGCAAATTTTTAATTTTTAACTTTTCTTTAATTATTTATTTGATTGGTTGTCATTGGTTCACTGCTAATCAGTAGTTTCTTAATGCATACGAGCCTTGTTGAGGCCCTCTATCTCTCCTACAGTTACCACTGGATATCAAGTCCCGGTATACTTTCCACTTTCAAAATTTATATTGATTTCAATATTGAGAAAATAGAGTTAACTGAAAAGTCAGCTCAAAGAGGAAAGTTTTAGCAAACTCCTCTTGAATTCCTCTTGAACTCATATTGAAATATAAATAGAGCAAAAACTAGTTTATGATGAGTTGGGAGACAATCTAAAGCAAGCCACTGCCATTATTCTCCACACCTCGCAATGACTCCCACACCTCCGATCAAAGCCTCCAAGCCCATGGCCCACAAGGGGACAAGCTATGACACGACACTATTAAACCCAAGTATAAAAAATGAAGCTAGAAGTAGAACAAAAAGGGAGGTTAGATGGGCTTCTTTTCGGTTAACTCTAATATGCATCGGATGTTAAACCTTATATAAAAGGAAAGGAAAACATTTCACCAAAGATATCATTACATAAAATACACTGATTGCATAAAGTTGTTGGTTTAACCCTTTAGCGCCCAGGGTGGTTCTGCAGGAACCACAGTTTTTTGGGTGATGTTGCTTTGAAACTCTATCTGTTGAAATTAAAGATACTATTAATAGTATCCAACCGTATGAATCTAAGCATAGCTTAACGATACAAGTGTCGGTTAAATCTTGGTAAGATCGGACCGTTGTATTGGAAGATTATAGTATGGCTTTGAACCGTATAATGCACACTCAAAATTGAGATTTTGGGGGGTGTGTGACTTCAAGGTTAAATAGAATTTGGGTTAGATTTTCAAAAATAAAAGTGAAGATGTTCAACAATGGCCTATGTCAACACCTCTCCAATGCAATCTTTCATGTCAAGAACGGACTCATACATAATTATTGTGAATTTTATAAGTGAGAGTGACTTATCCTTGTACGGTTTAGGACAAAATTTATACGTTAAAATAAGAAAGGAGTTGGTACATTGATGAAAATCAGACTACATACACTAATGGAACATGAATAAGAGAATACAATCCAAAAAAAAAAATACAAGATAACAAACTTGCAAACACAAGAAATACCACATAGTACGTGTGTTGTATTCGTAAGTATTTGTTGTATTTTGAGGTATTTGCAGTATTTTGATGTTTTGTACATTGGTATTTGGATAGTTAAGAAAATCAAATTTCAAAATTTCTTTTTGCATCATCTGCAAAATCAAAAGTTACACATCTAAACATCGGATTGTGATGGTTCACAGATTTTCCAGCATTTCATTTTCTAATGATTTAGTGACCACTTAGTGGTTACCTGGGCACTAAAGGGTTAAAGACAATCAACCTTAATGAGTATGTCCACCATAAACGTAGGATACTAGGATGCTGTCTCTTTGTCTCTTTCAGGTTCGGTTACCTTCCATTTCCTACAGAAATCCTTGCATCTTCCCAGAAGTGGAAGGGAGGAAGTTTCTACGCTGAGCTCGGAGTAAGGTAGTTGGAGGCCAATAAACCGCAGCACCCAATTATGCCTGAGTGCCTGCAGACAATTTCACTGACAGTCAAGGAAGATCGCCATCGTAATGACAGGAAACACACTTGTCAACAACAGCAGCTGAGTGTAAGTTGACCCAAGTCCTGGCCTTTGTGATCCTCCTTCACACACAGTCACATGAATGAAGAAAATTAGCTAGCACTACCAACTCTCCACGGATCCTCTTAAATGCAGCTGCAACGCGCTTGGACCTCCCTAGCTCAACTCCATACATCATCAATCAACTGACACCCATTGCATTATACAGTATACACATGTATATATATTCCACCTCCATTGCACTAACTTCCAATCCCACCAGCAGTCCTTCGAAGTCTGAGGTTTGTGTGATCTTGCTCTCTCTGCATTGTACTGGTGTTTCATGTTATGTATCCCTTGCTTTTTGATCACTCTTTGGGTAATGTGGGTGAGTGGCATCGGTTTTAGGGTTCATGAGGTTTCGCCATTGTCGTCGGTTCAAATTTGATAGGGTTGTTTCTTCATCAGAGCAGAGTTCCACTAGAAGGAAATGTGTCGCATTTCACTTACTATAAATGAAAAAAGGAATGAAATCGCGGTTGTGTCAATGTTGGTGAGTAGTTTTGGTCACAAGAATATAGGCATAATATTTTGGCACTCTTCACTGTTCCTACGAAATGGGGAATGAAAAACGACAGGTATGCTACTAGTGTTCGAAATCCTGATATTCTGCATTGATCATGAGTCGTCACGGGACCTGCATTGGTGATGTGGAAGTTCTTACTGTTGCAGTGTTGTTCCAGGTGAAAATTTGAGCATCGCAATCGTTAAGAAATGAAGATGATCGGAGGGGTAAGCCTCGTGTTCCTAGTCATGATGCTTGTAGGCCTTTGCCGGGCTGCAGCACCGGAAGGACAAGCATATGCACAGACGGCGGTTTATGGAGCTCAGAAGGACTGGACCATTTGGTCTGCAGTTGTGGTTGGGAAGGTGTTCTGCGATCAGTGCATTCAGAACAAAGTCTTTCCGTTCGCACATCCCATGAACAGTACGTCATCTGATCTTGCAATCCAAGAATTAATGCAGTGAAATATATATATATATATATATATATATATATATATATATATATATATATATATATATATATATATATATATATATATCGATGAATTGACACCAACTAAGTTATGTACTGTACGTTGTGATGATTTGCAGAAGCGAAAGTGTCGGTGCAATGCAAGGACAACTCAGGGAAAGTGGTGGATTACGCGCAAGCGTCCACCAATTTCCTGGGAGATTTCATGGTGAGTTTCAAGGGGAAAGAGGATCTGTCAGGATGCTACGTCTACTTGTCTGGGAGCGCAGACAGCAAGTGCAACATTGTGGGAGGTGGAGGAAAGACCTTGAACCTGAAATCCAAGTTCCTCTTCAAGGCCATGTATGTGGTGGATCCTTTGTTCTACAAACCTGCAAAGCCCATGGGCTTCTGCCCTAAGCAGCAGTCTGGCGGCGGCATCATTGTTCCCTTCCCCAACAAAAAACCGTCAACCTGCTCATGCGCGTACGTCTCTTGACACTCTCCTTTACGAAACCCTAGTTAGGGTTTAGGGTTTGACATGATCTGCTTTGTTGTTGATCATACAGGGACTGGCTTCGCCCTGATTACAAATGCTAGAAACTGCTAGGGTTTAGGATTTGACATGAACTGCTTGTTGTTGATTCAACATGCAGGCGCCCTGATTACAAATGCTGGAAACTGTTAGGGTTTAGGGTTTTGACAGGATCTGCTTTGTTGTTGATCATACAGGGACTGGCTTCGCCCTGATTACAAATGCCAGAAACTGCTAGGGTTTAGGATTTGACATGAACTGCTTGTTGTTGATTCAACAGGCGCCCTGATTACAAATGCTGGAAACGTACTGTTAGGGTTTAGGGTTGACATGATCTGCTTTGTTTGTTGTTGATTCTACAGGGACTGGCTTCGCCCTGATTACAAATGCTGGAAACTGTTAGGGTTTAGGGTTTGACATGATCTGCTTTGTTGTTGATCATACAGGGACTGGCTTCGCCCTGATTACAAATGCTAGAAACTGCTAGAGTTTAGGGTTTGACATGAACTGCTTGTTGATTCAACATGCAGGCGCCCTGATTACAAATGCTGGAAACTGGTGGGGTTTAGGGTTTGACATGATCTGCTTTGTTGTTGATGATTCTACAGGGACTGGCTTCGCCCTGATTACAAATGCTACTGGCCAAAGGATATGTCGCCTTGGGGGACCACCGTGGGCAGTGTGTTCGGCAAAGGAGCACAGAAGAAATACGGGTCCAAGCTTACTTTGGCCGGTGGGCTTCTCACTGGTGATGAGCTTCTGCGTCAAGCCATAGCCGCGCTTCTGAACGCACGCACCAACCAGCATTTCTACATGTCCCCTCGTGCCATCAAGAGCAAATTCGCCAAGGCGCTCTCCGCCTCCTGGGCTGCCAAATCCGCGCAGACCAAAGCCTTCCAGAGTGCCAACAACGGCTATGGCAAAGGCAAATGCCTGCTTGTTTCCTGCAAGTGGTGATCGGGACCTTTTTCCTCTATCGATCTCAGTCATGCATGATCACTGTTCCATGACCCTCATAGATGAGCTAGTTACCATTTCATGATCCGGGAATATATATACATATACACATCAGCTGCTTGCATCTAGAAGAAGCTGCACAGCCAATTATTAAATCTTACTCTTTATTGATACATCAATTACAATATGGTTAAACAAAGGCTATGGCTATGGCAAAGGCAAATGCCTGCTTGTTTCCTGCAAGTGGTGATCGGGACCTTTTTCCTCTCTATCGATCTCAGTCATGCATGATCACTGTTCCATGACCCTCATAGATGAGCTAGTTACCATTTCATGATCCGGGAATATATACACATATACACATTAGCTGCTTGCATCTAGAAGCTAGAAGCTGCACAGCCGATTATTAAATCTTACTCTTTATTGATACATCAATTGCAATATGGTTAAGCAAAGCTTTGATTGAATGCAGTTATGGCCTTGGAACGTTAACGTACCTGGAGGTCATGAATCAGGCGGAACCTCTTGGGGGTTTTTTTCCCTCTCTATCTCATGAGCACAGTTCCATGGCTTGTATGAGCTGGTTACCATTTTCATGATCCTTCCGAGCATACAGTACATTAGGAGCTTGCATCTCGACTATAAAAAAATTGATCTTTATTGATACATCAATTACGAAGCTTGAGCTGTCAGTTTGATTGAATTAATGCAGTCATGGTATTGGAATGCTGAGGTCATGAATCAGGTGCCAGATTCGCACTGGGCAATGGCAAAAAATGCCGAAACGGAAAGGAAAGGGAGCTCCAACTACTTACTTAGGGTGGTCCCTGCTTTTCCATTCCCTGGTAGGCCGGTTGTCTGGTATGCTTGGCTTTCGAGGACCACCAAAAAGGACTGACTGCAACAAATTAGTTGCGCACCATTTTAATTTCTGAATTGTAGACACAGTGAGTTTTCATGAGAAAGTGAGCACCACACACTTGGCTGAGGGAGAAGGGTTGTACTGTACAGAAACGGTGAGATAATACTAGCTTTCACCGAAAGGCTCTACAACTCATAACATTTAGTAGCCTTCAAAGAGACTGCCTTTTAGTTTCATCCACCTTTATAGTGACTACCGTAGTACCATAGCAGGTTCGTCCTAAAATAATTCTAAAAATAAAAAACGTAAAAATTAGAAAATTTTGAAGACAGAAAAACGAAAATAGAATAAATTAGTTTCTGAATTATTATGTTATTTCTAAGCTATTTAAGGTCATTTTTACTGATTTTTGCTAAAAAACGAAAATTGAGAAATTCATTTTTTGAGAGGCGAACCTTATTTTTTCAAAAAAAAAAAAATTCGTTCCCCAGGTGGCAAACCTGCTATGGTGTTATGGTAGTGATTTTTAATTGAATGAACTATTGAATCAAATAAACAATGACAAAACACTGGTGAGTTGAGAATCAATCAAATAAACAATGGCAAAACATTGTTGAATTGTGGTTGAATGAGTGCGTTTGATGACTATTCTCCATGTTGCTTGCTCTTAAACCCTAAACCTTAATGCCACGTGTCCCATAGTTACTGATTTTATGTGGAATATCCCACATCATTTCATTGGGGGATGAAATGATGTGGGATATTCAACATCATTCTGTTGGAGGGAGGCAGTACTCACAAAGGCTACTGAATGTTATGCTTAACATTTTTCTGTTTACACCAACTGTTTGTTAAATGCAGCAGTAGGAATGATTTCGGTCCTCCGTCATCACGTTTCTGTAAAGGAAGTTGGTAGAGTGGCATTTGCCACGAACCTTCTCGGACAATGCTGGATTACTTAGCATAACAATTCTCCACTGTTCACTGTTAAAAATAGTCCACTCTTTTGGAGTTTCCAAAGGGCAATGGGCAATATTCAACTCTTGGAAATAAACACTTACGAGAAGCACCTCAGTGCTTCAGTCAGTGTTTTGCTTCTTTCTTGTACTCCCATTTCTTTTTCTTTTATAACAAAGGATGCTAACAATTCATTAACCCCTAAACACTCAAACGACCATTTTCTTTGAATCTAACAGGCTGCCTAGATCCAAAAAATATGTTTTTGAAAAAAAAATATTAATTTTTTTTTAGTATTACATCAAGTCTACTTTCCAACGCAATTTGAAGTATGGCAATCCGAGTTAAACCTTCGCCCGGGAGAAATTTTCAAAGTGAATCACCTCAATATTGTCTTAACCCCTAAATTTCCTTGTGTTTTTGGGAGCTTGAAACCTCAAAACTGCGATTTTCTACCTCTATGTACTCCTGGGGATGTGAACCAAGTTTTTTTACTTCTTTTAGAATTCCAACCGTAAGATCTTGTACCTAAGCCTATTCATAGCTACTGTTTCAAAAATTTACCGTTGGATGTTTATTATTTGCAAGATCTTAACATCCAAAGTTTGTGCAAAAGTTTTTGTGGGCATTGCTTGGGAGGCATTGTCTCCATAGTACAAAGGGGGACTTGAAGATTGTTACTCCAAACATTTTGCTCATATTTTTTCCATGTAGATAACTAAGTTGGGTACGCTCATGCAAAATTTTAGAGACTCATTACGCGTATCAAACCTTCATGCAAATTAATTTCCGGAAGAAGGTATAAAAAGAGCAATTTGGTGAAACATGCATCACATTAATTGTATTTGATTTTTGGAAAAAATGAACGGTAATTAGGTACCTCTATGATTTTATAAATTTTAGGCGAAATTATTATTTTTAAAATTCAAAATCTCAAATTTTGACAAATTTCGAAAGAAAAGAATGTGAAATTACAAAAAACCTTGGAGGTTGTTGTTCTTTATTTTAGAGGCTGCCCTTGTCAAGCCAAGAATATAATCAACATGGGTCACTTCAAATTCTGCGCCTAAATGTGGTGAAGAGCATGTCTCCAAAAAAAAAAATTGAAAAAATGATTATAACAAAAAGTTTTTTTCTGCCCCAGTTGGGCTTGAAACCAAAAATTTCAATAAAAAATTATAAAATCCGAATTTGACTTTGTAATTTTTACAACACACACCTTGTATGTATGACCACGCCCACGCCAAATTATAGTCTAAAATTCTTAATTTAGACCTTCCATTTAAGCTGCCCGAAACAACAAAAAGCCATTTTGGCTTTTAAGGGCCTTTAGGGGTTAATGTTATAAAATTTTCTATTTGGGGAAAGTAATGATATTCCTCCTTCATTTATTTTTCTTTTTTGAAGTTTACAATAGATAACCCAACTTTAACTAATTATACTAAACTTTGAACTCTAAAATTGAAAATTATAATATATACAAATTTTCAAAAGGTTAATGCTCTTAAATTCATTTGAATTTTATCTAAAGTTATTTTTGGAAGTTTAACTATACGGTTAATTTGTTGAGATGATGCTCTACATTTTATTTATTGAACCAAACTTCATAGGCACATATTATAACACATATGTGTTTTGTCCAACTAATACCCCTCAGAATTTTAGGGGTTAATAAAGAACAGAAAGCAACCTGCAAACCAAGCAAACCAGAAAGCTTGTTGGCGAGGACACTTTTTGGGATTTTAAAAGTACCTAATAAGAACCAAGAACCTGAAGGCCTTGGTTTTGGTTTGTCAATGGAATAAAGGATCTATTTGAATAAATAAAAGCAAAGCACCCAAGTGCTGTACACATTGGATTCTCCACAACACCGGGTGAAAAGCAGCTCACATAT
This sequence comes from Pohlia nutans, assembly GCA_022496805.1. Lineage (NCBI taxonomy): Eukaryota > Viridiplantae > Streptophyta > Bryopsida > Bryales > Mniaceae > Pohlia > Pohlia nutans. The sequence goes on along the minus strand of CM040102.1, from coordinate 20,324,184 downwards.
ACTGGAAATGTTTACTAACTGAACCGTCTTCTGAGCTCACTTCTAAGAGCATCCGCACCGTTGTTCAATATCCACCACTCACTATGCGAGGTTTGGAGGGCTCTTCAATGGTGACGAGACTCGCCAAAAATAATCTCTCTCACCCTGACTTTGTAAACCCTGCTTGGAATGCGGTTCAGCAGCCGGGATTCAAGGCTGGATGACACAGTCTTTGACTCGATTGATTGCCACGGGCAGTGGTGATTTTTCACAAGGTCCCTCACATGTCCAGGGACATGTTCAGGGAAAAAAAACATTTCCAGTGGACGGGTTCTAAAAAAATGAACCGGTTTTTGGACGGGTTAAATTCACTTTGGACGGGTTCTAAAAATAATTTTTTTTTAATGTAAAATTTCCCAAAAAAACAAATGGTGCAAATATCAATTACATTATGTCATATATGACATGTGAATGTAAGCATAATGGAGTCAAACCACTAATACCTAATCAAAATACCAATCTTCAAGAGCTCGATTCACCTGCACACAATGATTCATCAACTACAATATTTAGAACCTTTGTAACACAATGTCAAAGATTATAATTGAAGGTACACTTAGAAATTGAATAATTAATATTTTATATAAGCATGTTCAAAATTTTATAAAATAATAAGAACTTACCCTTCAAACAAGTGGATGAATTCTCCTATCCTTCATGTTTCTCCAAACAAGCATCACTGCATTCCAATTGATGTTTTCAACTGGAATATTTGCACATGAAATGCGCATCAAAGCATCTAAAGTCTCCAACTTCAAGCTAGTACGTAGATGACTTTTGATGAGGTTTTGTTTAGAAAAACCCCTCTCACATATTGCAGAGCTCACAGGAATCACCATAACTCTCCTCCACAAGTTACTCAAACCAGGCCAATTGATAGACCACTCTGGAGTGGTACCTGCCAGCCAAGATTTGAAGCCGTTTTTTCTTTGTTTTTAAATTTTTAAATTTTTAAATTTTTTTTTTTTAAATTCTAAACATTACGGGACGGGTATTTTCAATTTGCAACCGGTTTTGGGACGGGTTGTTTTTTTTCAACCTTTCCATGGACGGGTTGATTTTAAAATCACCGGTTTTGGGACAGGTTGCAATTTTTTTTGCCTTTCAATTCAAAGTTTTTGGACGTGGATGGGCTAGAACTTTGTGAAAAATCAGCCCTGGCCACGGGGACTAACACGCACTACCATCGATTATAAAAAAACCAAAATCCAGAAGAAACCACAAATAGAGCACGATCTACCAAGATTTCCCCGTGTTTTGGGCGCACTCACAAAAGATGAGCACTCTGGAGAATGGCGATTCCAGCAAGGATTTTGACGAGGCCGCAAGAGAAATAGCCGTTGCCATAGCTACGGTGGAGGGGGGGGGGGGGGGGGGGGGCGTTCATGCCCGGATCCGCCAAACCCTGTCGCGGCCGGGTATACAAAGCAAGAGTGCAAATGCTCTAAGCTCACTACACCGGTTATTTTCGTTTTTTGAGTCATAGTAATTGTGGCATTAGAACAAAAGTACCAGTCACAATAATTGGTAGTATTTGAGAATTTTTATAGATTGAGATGTACGTTCAAAAATTAGTGTGAGGATTGGTGTAAATTCTCACACTAATTTTGTGACTCATAGTAATGGCAACAATTGGTGTAATGAGACTTATTACCGTAGGCGAAGGACAAGTTCTGCAAAAAAACATTTATAAAAATAAATGCCAAAAATTTAGGAGTGGTTTTTTTTTCTTTGGTATGGTGGAGAAAAACGATGAAGAATATTGAAGAATATTGAAGAAAATTTCATTTTTTGAACCTTATTTTTTTTGAATGAATTATTATTTGGCACAAATATATCAACCATGTCTTTCACCTATGGTAGTGATGCTTTAGATTGCATTGATTGAAAGAACAACCTTGAGATAAGAAGCTTAAAATTTGACCCAACATCACGTGCAACTAGAATTGGGAAAAGAATCTTAAAATTTGAATCAATGACATGTGCAACTAGAAGTGACATTAGGAGAAATCTGTACTCACAAAGGGGCCTTGGCCATTGTCACGTGCTGAAAAATTTAGGCCAAACCGTGCACTTTACAAGAGGGCACCAATGGTGCTACCGTGGCTGCCAGCAGTGCAGTTCTGTGGGTCGCGCCAATCGACGCTGCCAACACTGCCGACACTGCCAGCATTGCCAACACTGCCAGCACTGCGGCTTCCGACATTGTCAGCGGGCAGCGACTGCACCAATGGATTTACATAGAAAATGGTGCCTGGGCAGCCAGTTCACCTAACCCGGGCAAGCTTACAGGGCCCCTTTGGGACCCCATTTTTCTCCTATCGGATAACAAACTTTAAATTAAATAATTCATTATGACACATTATGACATATTGGTGATAACAAGTTCCAATTGACATCATTGTACGAGTATACATCTTGATTATCTCGTGAACACCTAGTGATAATATCTCCTATGGATGACCCTCTCTATTATGACATGTTTAAGAAGCCCTACCTTTAAGATGGCAAGCATGAATTAATCACAAAAATGACTTGTCACTTGTAACAATAATATTGTCATAGTTATGGAGTGTCATTGTATAGAAGGTAGATTGTAGTATAGGCATAAAAGACAAAGCTTGCTTCTGAGATTATTCCCATGGTATAGATAGTTCAACAATTCTCAATATGAAGTGATCTTTTTTACATGTGTATTTTTTAAGTGCGTCAGAGCTTTTACCATTGGGAATAGGGGGCGGCCTATTTAAGTCCCAAACATGATCAAGTTTACACTATGGAGTAGGGATTTTTCTACGATTTCTCTTTTTTCAAACATGTGGCACCCGTGAAACAAACATTGTAGCACTTTCGTCTAGATTTGAAATGAACTAGTCATTATAATTGGTTGAGAATTTTTCTCAAACAATAGAAAATATGTCAACATGGATGAACATTTTGATGATAAAGGAATGGCTTTTTAGTCCAAAGTCTGCCCTTATTATAAATTTGTTTTCTTGCCATACTTCCCAAATAAAAAGAAAAAAAGGATGTTGTGGAACATTAAAAAAAATTGGGCTAAATATCGCTGAATTGCACTAGAAAAAAATAATATAGCTAAAAAATGGCCAATAATTATGAAGCTTCTTGCAATAAAACTTAAAAAAAAAGAATTTTAGATGAAATCTCTAGACCATGGATGAAATAAAAATACAAAATTATAGATATTTGATGTTTTCTATCCAATAGAGTTATCCGTAAAGTCCATCAAAGTTTAAAGAAGATACCACGAACTTGCTCTTATTTGTTCACTCTAAATAGTGAAAAGGTATGGAAGATCCGTTGGTCGTTTATCATTATTAGGTGTGTAAGAGGTATGTAAGAGTTTGATCGTCTTCAAAAGTTTTTTAGCTCCATTCTTTGTGCTAAAAACTTTTGTAGGCCACCAAGCTCTTACACATCTCTTACCCATTCAATTATGATAAACCACCAAGATCTTCCACACCTTTTGACTATTTGAAGTGAACAAATAAGAGTAAAATAAAGCAAAATCCATTGAAGATTCTTCAAATTCAAGGTGACTTTACGAATAACTCTAAGGGCGGCTTCACACTATGACTGTTCAAGACGAGAGGCCGTGGAATTGAGTGGCCAAACTTTGTTGAGAGTTCAAAGAAACCTATCGAAAATAAACAATAAAATATAGCTTTCATTTTTTACAAAAAGAAATCTACGGCCTCTCGATCATAGTTTGGGTTTCCATTCTCATCCGACCCAAACTTCCTTTTGAGAGGCCATTGCCTTGGTCAAAAAGTGTTGCTATGTAGGCATTTTGAAGGGCGACGGCTTTTGAACTTTAGCCTTTAGTGTGAAGGGTCGAGAGGCCGAACTCTTGGTTTCTTGCAATCCGATTGGTGAAAATTGACGGCCTCTCAACCTTCCGCCATAGTGTGAAGCAACCCTAATGTATGAATGAATGTTGAAATATGCAGCAGTGCAATAACATTTTAACCCCTAAATGTACCGACCCTTTGAACAAAAGTAGATGCTAGCCTTAGTAGTAGATGTACATGAGGTGTACATGAGAGGTCCATTGCAAACATGAAATCTACCCAACAAATTTAACAAACTTGCATTTGGAGGCCTCTCCAATATTATCATCATCTCAACATCACAAAAGATTTACTGTAAATGGTAGAGAACCTAACAAGCTTGCAAATATGACTTGGATGAAAGTCATCTGAGATTGTATGAGAAAGTTACCAGGCTTTTAATCTACTCACACTTGGAAAGTACACGCTTCGAACTGCTTTCCTCCCGCAACAGTCGCGTTCCGTCATTCATACCAGTCTGGGTACCGAACTGTCAATGTTGTTAAAACTGAAGTAAGTTAGACAGTCTTCTTCTCCCTCTTCTGCAAGGAAAAGATCAGAGCCGCAACCGACCACCGAATCCCACTCTAGAAACAAGGCTCACAGTCAAGAATAGGCAGTGACACTAAGTTACTGTCTAGGCTGAGACATTCACGGTTTCGCATTCGCATCAATGACACGAGGAAAGCAAGCAGTCCACTTGCAGCCAGCAAGCGCCCGCTGGGCCTACCAGAAAAAAGGACCCTGGAAGTGGCCCCCATCTCTGTCTTGCTACTGTAGTCTGGGTCCCATGAGGAGAATCTGATAAAGCCAAGTGTTGAGGACTTGAGTCTTGAGGCGCTAGCAAAAGAAAGCATTCGTACCCGCCTTGGAACTTTTCCCTCGACGACTACAGTGTCCACACGAGGAACTAATGCCCCAATCGGCACGTCTTCACCTCCAGCGGGAGCGGGAGCGAAAGATCGAAGCCGACTGATTCGTCTCCGCAAGCCGGAAAGCAAGTTAGAGGACTGATCTTACTGGCGCCACCACCAAGTTACTGCTGACGGGAGGTACAAGCTACCCTTTTTCCTCTCCGTCAGACGAGTTCATTAAAAAAATTTAGATTCACCCAACGGAACGGATTGGCGAGGTGAGAGAGATGATCTTGTGATGGAGGTTCATGCTGTGTCGGGTGGGTGGGTGCTAGAGTGGTCCGGCACTAGCTCTAGTATTTGCAAAGCGACACTTGGCGTAGCAGGCTTCTGTGTCCTTGCAGGCACTGTGGTGGGTACAGTCAAGAAGCACCGTCACCACCGGTACTCTCTTCAGGTCGACAACATTTCACTCTCTGAACTTTGCCAGTGCTCTGCTTTGTCCGCCCGGCAAACAGAATCGTTGAATCCGCGAGGTGTGTGTGTGCACCTCTCGATTTTTTCAACCAACAATTCTATGGATTGGTGCACGAAGCGAGGCAGTGCCGCGTGCCAATTGCATCATCAGTTAGGTTAAATAATGATACGTGAGAGAGCCTGGAGACGTTGTTGTGGTATCCGATCAGTCGTCGAGCTCGGGCAGGAATTGGTTGGCTTGGTGAATTGACTGGTGGGAAGTATTCTTGCGTGCAGGAGCCTGATGAATCGAAGCAAAAGCAAAAGACGACGGAGGAGAGGAAGCGAGAAGGCGTGACAATGGCCACGGCGGCTATGGCATCCGAGACTTTGCCTCCATTGGACGTGGGAGTTGCGAACTCTCCGCGATCCAGAGTGGGCAGAGGCTTGGAGTCCATCGGTGGCATGACTGAGTCCACATTCCAGCGCCTCACCACCGTCGTCGGAGGCGTGGTCAAATCGCCCGGGGTACGTTTTTTGAAGCAATTCTTCGAACGTTGGATTCAAGGACGTGAGAGTACTTGTGTGCAGGTGAAAAAGGAAGCACTTGTTATTTGGGACGTGCATCATACATCGCCATTTCTCTTCTGGAGCTTTAAATAAGCGAAGCTTCAAGTCATAATACAAGTTGTTTTGTATTTTTTGGACACTCCAATACTGTCATGTGGATTTTCAAAGTTGAAAAATACTCATGAAGCAAGCTTTAATCCTCCAAAAACTCTTCGACTCCCATCGGTTACTTTTGAAAACTATCGTTGATTTTAGAGCCATTTGGAGTGTTTCTGAAGCCTATGAGTTGTTCGTGTTCTGATTAGCAGGTTTTAATGGCGAAGGTGGGAGGCCTTGCTTCGCCACGAGCTGCACTAAGTCTCGCCTCCCCGACATCGCTCGAGGAACGCGTGTTTCAGCTTGAAATTCAGGCAATTCGGACTCTCACTTTCCTTGGTTTAGGTTTACAATTGCCAAGTCACAGAAACCGATATTGCAGTGGGCTTTGAGAAATTGTGTCAACCGATTAGCTCACTGGAATTAGTGACTAAATACCCGCAGAACTTGTGTCATATAACAAATTGGTGCAATGAATTTACATTCTAATCTCCCTGATTCTGGAAAAGGAAACTAACTCTGCCTAGACCAATGGTTTGAAATCCGGTGCAGCCACACAATAGCTTAGTTAGCTTCTAGCTAAATGGACCTGAACACCCCAGTTAGTTAATTGGTGCAAAGAGAGGGGTCAAAAATGGTTTGATTAGAACGTTTCTCCGTGTGGTTGGCTTTGCAGATGAAAAGGCTCGAAGAGAAGTATAATGCAAAGACTGTTGTAACGGAGCCAAAGGAGAAGCCTCATGCAGCGAGGTCTCTACTGCAGGAAATGGAAACCGAGGGGACATTAGTGAAGCGTGTGCAGATGCTTGAAAATCGGTTTAATGAGGTGCTCCTTCAGACTTCTTTACCCGCAAAGGACCAAAATTTTCAATTGATCATATCGTTGAAAATACATCAAATTTGATATCATCGGAATCAGTAAAGAACATTGCATGTGTTGATAAAAAAAACACACTCCCTCTGTCCCACTAAAAAGCCTGTGGTTCTTGGCGTGTTCTAACTCAACGCTCTTTTTCGCCCAAAAAAGCCGTCTCAATAATCGAAAAACAGTTTATCTTTAATAGTAGTATGTTGTTTTTTGTCACTCTCATTGTCCATACCGTCTGAAAGTGGACAGGGTTCGCGTTTGAAGTATAAAATGTAGTACAAATATTGCCAAAAAAAACAATGCCAAGAACCAGGGATTTTTTAGTCTAGGGAGTATAAATTAGAATGACATAGGACCTTCTCAAAACTGCTAGAAAAACATGAGGCCCACTTTGGGTTTCTTGGTCCTTGCAAATGAGGGCCATTCTTCGTGACGAAGATGATGATGATGACGATTCTAGTTCTGAATGTTCGTTGCCTTTGTGTATGCTTGTCCAGCGCATGGAAAGCATTGAGAAGACACTGTCCAGTATTCAATCCCAATTGAATACTTTGGTCCATTTCAAGCCTGACTACCAGCGTCAGGACAGTCAAGATGAGGAGTATCATGATGCAGAGCAACAGAGCGACAACTTCGAAACTCTGTCGCCAAGATCCACTGGAGCCAGCTCTACACTTTTGAAGGAGGCTTTACAGGAGCCTGCACACGGAAAGAGTGTCTTGGAGCCGCAACCAGTGGAATCGAAGGCTGTACCGGCCCCTGTATCTGTTCCGGGGGATGATGGTGGCACCTCCTCATCGTCGGAGCGACAATTGGCATCTACACTGGAGGAGCTTCATGAATCCTTCGTGACGGAGCCTTCGGCAGCTGCAGCGAGTGCGAAATTCTTGGAACTCGCACGCAGCCTCCCACCTGCATCGTCGGAAGTTGTACCAAGTGCCAATTCTGAAGAGGATGCTGCTGACAAGAGTGAGGAACCGGCTGGGGTGAAGGAGTCTTTGGCCGAACCTGCACAAGAACTGGCAATACAAGATGGTAGAGATATGGCACAAGTGGCCTTTAGATTTGTGGAGGAGCCATCAGCAGCAGCTGTTCCGAGTGCCAAGTTTGAAGAGGATGCTGTTCACAAGACTGGTACAGCTGCAGAGTCGGACAAAACCCAGGAAGACTTCGTGATGGAGACTCTGGCAGCTGGGCCTGCACAAGAACCTCCAACGCAAGAGGATTCAAGTGGGGATTCTGAGCCACAAGTGGCGCACAAATTTGTGGAGGAGCCATCAGCAGTTTTGCCAAGTGCTGGTTCTGAAGAACTTGCACAAGAGCTTGCAGCACAGGAGGGTAGTGATGTAGCACTTGCATCTTCTGAGCCACAAGTGGCCTCTAAATTTGTGGAGGAGCCATCGGCAGTTGTACCGAGTGCCGGTTTTGAAGAACCTGCACAAGAGGATGAGGATGCTGATGACAAGAGTGCCACCGTGATGGCAGCTGCGGAGTCACCGTTAGCTTCTTCATCGGAGGAAATTCAGGACGACTCTGGAAAGGAGCCTTTGGCAGCTGCACCGAGTGCCGAACCTGCACAGGAACTTACAGTACAAGAGGATAGTGGCATGGCACTTGCATCTTCTGAGCCACAAGTGTCTTCTAAATCTGTGGACGAGCCGTCGGCAATTGTACCCAGTGCGGAGTTTGGAGAATCTGCACAAGAAGACGAGGATGCTGCTGACAAGTGTGCCACCATGAATGCGGAGTCACCATTGGCGTCTTCATTGGAGGAAGACTTCGTGAAGCACCCTCTGGCAGCTGCACCGAGTGCCGAACCTGCACAGGAACTTACAGCACAAGAGGATAGTGGCATGGCACTTGCATCTCCTGAGCCACAAGTGTCCTCTAAATCTGTGGAGGAGCCGTCGGCAGTTATACCAAGTGCGGATTTTGGTGAATCTGCACAAGAAGACGCGGATGCTGCTGACCAGAGTGCCACAATGAATGCGGAGTCACCGTTGGCGTCTTCATTGGAGGAACCTCAGGAAGACTCTGCAAAGGAGCCTTTGGCAGCTGCACCGAGTGCCGAACCTGCACCAGAACTGGTAGCACAAGAGGATAGTGATATGGCGCTTGCATCTTCTGAGCCACAAGTGGCTTCTAAATCTGTGGAGGAGCCATCGGCAGTTGTACCGAGTGCTGGTTTTGAAGAGCCTGCACAAGAGAATGAGGATGCTGATGACAAGAGTGCTGCTATGAGTTCGGAGTCACAATTGGCGTCTTCATTGGAGGAAGACTTCGTGAAGGAGCCTCTGGCAGCTGCGTTGAGTGCCGAACGTGCACCAGAACTAGCAACACAAGAGGGTAGTGATATGGCACTTGCATCTTCTGAGCCACAAGTCTCCTCTAAATCTGTGGAGGAGCCATCGGCAGTTGTTCCGAGTGCCGGTTTTGAAGAACCTGCACAAGCGGAGGAGGATGCTGATGACAAGAGTGCTACCATGAACGCGGAGTCACCATTGGTTTCTTCATTGGAGGAAATCCAGGAGGACTCAGCGAAGGATTCTTTCGCAGCTGCACCGAGTGCCGAACCTGCACAAGAACTTGCAGCACAGGAGGGTAGCGATATGGCACTTGCATCTTCTGAGCCACAAGTGGCCTCTAAATTTGTGGAGGAGCCATCGGCAGTTGTACCGAGTGCCGGTTCTGAAGAACCTGCACAAGAGGATGATGATGCTGCTGACAAGAGTGCCACCGTGATGGCAGCTGCGGAGTCACCATTGGTTTCTTCATGGGAGGAAATTCAGGAGGACTCTGCAAAGGAGCCTTTGGCAGCTGCACCGAGTGCCGAACCTGCACAGGAACTGGTAGCACAAGAGGGTAGTGATGTGGCACTTGCATCTTCTGAGCCACAAGTGGCCTCTAAATCTGTGCAGGAGCCATCGGCAGTTGTTACGCAAGAGGAGGAGGATGCTGCTGACAAACGTGGCACCTTGATGGCAGCTGTAGAGTCACCATTAGAGGAAAGCCAGGAAGACAGTGTGAAGGACTCTTTGGCAGCTGCACCGGCACAAGGACTGGCAACAGAAAATGACGAGGGTGGACACAGTGGTCCAGCACGTGCATCTACTGATCCACAAGTGGAATCCAAATTTGTGGTCGCACCAGGTGCCGATTCTGAAGAACCTGCACAAGAGCCGGCAACACAAGAGGATGATGTTGACGAGAATGGTAAAGATGCGGAGTCACCATTGGAGGAAATCCAGGAGGACTCTACGAAGGGGTCTTTGGCAGCTGAACTTGCAGCACAAGAGGGTAGTGATATGGCACTTACATCTTCTGAGCCACAAGTGGCCTCTAAATCTGTGGAGGAGCGATCGGCACTTGCACCAGGTGCCGATTTTGAAGAACCTGCACAAGAGCCGGCAACACAAGAGGATGCTGGTAGAGATGCAGAGTCACCATTGGCGCCTTCATTGGAGGAAGACTTTGTGAAGGAACCTGGACCTGCAGAAGAAGAACTTGTAACACAAAAGGATTTGGGTGGAAAGAGCGACGTGGAACTTGCATCTCGTGGGCCAGAAGTGGCATCTGAACTTGTGGAGGAGCCATCAGCAACTGTACAGGAAGACGTTGTGAAGGATTCCTTGGCTGCTGAACCTTCCACTCAAGAGGATTTGGGTGAATTGAGTGACGCGGCACTTGCGTCTTCTGGGCCTGAAGTGGCATCTACGTTTGTTGAGGATCCATCGGCACCTGAACGAAGTGCCAATTTTGAAGAACCTGCACAGGAGGGTAGTGATATGGCACTTGCATCTTCTGAGCCACAAGTGGCCTCTAAATTTGTGGAGGAGCCATCGGTAAGTGCCGATTTTGAAGAACCTGCACAAGAGGATGCTGCTGCTGCTGACGAGAGTGGTACCATGGTTGCAGCAGTTGCAGAGAAATCTCAGGCAGACTTGGCAGCTGGAGCAAGTGCACAAGAGCCTGATGATTCTGGAAACAGGGCTTCTTTGGAGGCACAACTAGCATCTGATTCGGAAGTACCTCAGGAAGCTTTTGTGAAGGAGTCTAGTGAAGAACCTGCGCAAGAGAAGAGTGAAACTGCGCTTCCCGCTTCAGTGGAGGAGTCTCAGAATGGCACAGTCGGGTCTGTAAAGGAGGCTGAGTACAAAGTAGCGGCGGATGTCAAAGTTCCTGACGAGGTAAGATTGCTACCAGTGTTAATTAAGTCTCTTACTAGATGCCAATGAACAATATTATTATTGTCTCATGTTTGTATTATCAATAATCCTGGTTCTAAACGATTCAATTTGTTTTTGGGTACAATTGTGTGTGCTTTTCCAGCACATTGAGGATGCGTTCCCAAGAAGTCAAAGTGATTTGGCTCATGCCGGTTCCGAGAGTTTGGACACTGCTGAGGGTCTGGAGAGTAAACAATCAGATGAGGAATTTTTCGATGCAGATCAAGGGAGCGGCAACCTCGAGTCGTGGGAGTCTGGTGATGAGAAATCTTTTGAAAATTCTGGTGTAGCCGCAGATGAACCTGGTGAAGCTAATCCTACGGTTCAGTCTAAATCGTTTGTGGAGGAGCCTTTGGTACCTGCACTAAGTGCACAACATGCACAAATACCTGAACACGTACCGGAACAACAAGCTGCACAAGAGCCTACACAAGAACCGGAACAATTTGAACAACAGCCTGCACAAGTACTTGAACAAGAGCCTGCACAAGAGAATCCCGTTCCAGGCATGGATTTTACATCTTCGGAGCCACAAGGAGCATCTAAATTTGAACCACTTGCGGAGGAGGAGCCATCGGCAGCTGCACCAAGCTCCGAATTTGAAGAACCTGCTCAAGAATCAGAACGACAACCTAAACAAGAGCCTGCAGCACAAGAACCTGAACAATTTGAACATCAACCTGCACAAGTACCTGAACAACAATCTAAACAACAGCCTGCACAAGTACCTGAACAAGAGCCTGCACAAGAGAATCCTGTTGGCATGGATTTTACATCTTCGGAGCCACAAGCAGCATCTAAATTTGAGGAACCTCGGGAACCACTCGCGGAGGAGGAGCCATCGGCAGCTGCACCAAGCTCCGAATCTGAAGAACCTGCTCAAGAATCAGAACGACAACCTAAACAAGAGCCTGCACAAGAACCCGAACAATTTGAACATCAACCTGCACAAGTACCTGAACAACAATCTAAACAACAGCCTGCACAAGTACCTGAACAAGAGAATCCCGTTGGCATGGATTTTACATCTTCGGAGCCACAAGTAGCATCTAAACTTGAGGAACCTCAGGAACCACTCGCGGAGGAGGAGCCATCGGCAGCAGCTGCACCAAGCGCCGAATTTGAAGAACCTGCTCAAGAATCAGAACGACAACCTAAACAGGAGCCTGCACAAGAACCTGAGTATCCTGCTGAACCTGGTGAAGCCACTGGAATTAGCCCTATAGCCCAGAAATCGTTCACGAAGGAGCCTCTCGCACCTGCACCAAGTGTGGAACTTGCACAAGTACCTGAACAACAACCTCAGAAACCTACTCAAGAACCTGAACCAGAACCTGCACAAGTACTTGAACAACAATCTCAACAACAACAACCTACACCGGAGCCTGCACAAGAGGAACCCGCAACTGCATCTTCGGAGCCACAAGTAGTAGCTAATTTTGAGGAGCCTCAGGAACCGCTTGCAGAGGAGCCATCAAGCGCTGAATTTGAACAATCTACACAAGAGACACCATTGACATCCAAGCCTCAGACTGGGTCGAGCACAGAACCTGAGTTTCACGATACAATTCACCACCCTGAGCCTGTTGAAACTCTTGAACAGAAATCTTTGGATACATCAGGCACTAGTTCTAGACCTCAGGAGGAGGAGGAGCCTGTGACAACTGCACCAACTACTACCGAGCCTACTGCACAGGAGCCTGACGCTGGAAAGAGCGAGGATTCTTATGTCTCTTTGAAGCCGCAATTGGAGGAACCTGCACCGTATTTGGCATCGAAATCTGTGGAGGAGCCATCGTCAAGTGGTGAACTTGCATTGGAAAATGTTGTTGACAAGAGGCTTGTAGAGTCACCTTTGACACCCGTCGTGGAGGAGCCTGAGCAAGGAGAAATTCACGAGTCAACGGAGCATGTCCAAATTCCTGATGAGGTATGGTTTTTCATCAGAGTAAATAGTTGAATATAACTTACTGAAAGTCAAGTCTGTCAGGGTACATGGAAACTCATGGTCAAAACCAAACCAGGAAGTCCTTCTAAAAATTTCGAAAAATGGTCATATTCCGTTAAAATGGCCCAAGTACTAAGATAACATTCTAGCAGGGGTTGTTGACATCACGAAGCCTGCCATGCTCATATATTGCCGCCACAGAACAGAACTCTAAAAAATTCGGCCACCGGAATATGGCCATGGTTTTTGAAATACCCATTTTGTGCGGAAATCGTTTTTAGTTTGTTTTAACTGTTTTTGTTCAATGTTGACTTTACGCTAGCGAAGTAACAAGTGCTTACACACTGAGGCGAACCTAAGGTCGAGCCACCCATAACCGACCACTTAAGGATTTTAGCATATGATATTAAGGTATATAATTTGTTTAGGATTTTTCATGTGTGCAAACATAAGGTTCTTGTTGAATGCAAAAAGTTCCGTGATTTTATTCCCACTATTCAAATAGTTATAATTATTTGAAGTGAAAAGTACTTCAGGACCCAAAACCGATCATATGCTCAAATGTACAAATGAGGTACATCTGTTCTTTCACAATCTAGAAATTAGGCCTGATCGGTTTTGTGTCCCTGGTTGGTAATGGGTGGCTTGACCTTACACCCATGCTCGTCCGAGAGGAAGAAAACAAAAACAAAAGCTTGCCTCTATTTTTGGACATGGTGGGTCTCCCTGGATTAATTTGGAGTCGCTCACCCCCAAATTAAGAACTAAAAAAAATCACCTAGAGCCCTGAAAATGAGAAACCCAGAAAAATGGCATGGGTGTAGTAGTTTCGTCGTAGCCGTGCTTACATGGCTCATATGTGACATGCTACAAATTAATGTGAGATAACAAGGTTTCAAGCTATTGAATTGGGCACTTGTTACCTCATAAGGTGTCATAAATGCAGTGCATTGTTCTAATCTTGTTATATGTCACCCCTAGTTACACATGATATTGGTTCCAAGTTGAGAATCTCTTGAACGTGCGAGAGAGGGTGGATCTTAACCCTTAAACGTCCCATGGGGATGGTATATACGTTGTCGTATGATTGAGATTTGCTACCAACAAGAAACTCTAAATTGAGATCTTAATAGCTCATTAGAACCGCATTGATCATGTAAATTTCAACTTTTCTTTTGCACCCAATCTTATTAAAGGTGTGGATTCATTCCAAATACAACCAAAATACACCGTACTCTACTGGTCGCCACGGCACGTTCAGACGTTTAGGGGTTAAACCAAAAAGAACAGAATGACTGTCTTCAGGATTGTTTGATGATTCGGATTCAGAATGTAAATTTGTGGCTTGTGTCTGTTTTTTTGCAGCACAAAGAAAGTATTGAGGAGGCATTAACAACAACTGATGATGCGGTGTTGGCACAACCTGAGAAGAAGCCTTTGGCCCATTTATCAGAGCTTTTTGAGGTGGAGGATGCAGGAAACAATAAGGACGCACCCTCACTGCAGGAATCTGAGAAATCGGTTACTGTGGAGGAGCCATTATTATCAAGTGCAAAGATGGTGGAGCCTGAGCATCATGATGCTAGAAAGAGCGGTTTTGCGCGTTCCGCTTCGGAGCCACAATTGGCATCCAAACTGGAAGAGCATCAAAGGGGAACTGCACTGGCAAAGGGGTCTTCGGTCATAACTACACCAAGTGCCCAGTTCGAACACGAGGATTTTGTTGACATGCAATGCTTGCCATTCAGAAGATTTGGGGAGAGCAAGCATTTAGTACGCAAGGAGTCTGACTTCAAATCAGTAGAGGATGTCAAAAGTCCTACTCCGGTAAGTGAAAGCTCCCCAGGAAACTCTGTCATGATCAAGCCTTTTACAACCTCTTGGCTTTGCACTTTGAGCGACTTAACCTCAAAAAGACCATAAGGCCACCAGGTGGCTCCTGTGTTTTTCAGTAATTTTGAGTAGGTTATATGTAGATTCTTTTTCGGTAAATTTATAAATAAAAAATTCAACATATGTAATATTCTTCACTAATTCCAATGATATAAAATTTGGTCCCATTCAAATTATAATTTTCACAATATGATCGTTTAAACTTGTCATTTTGAAACCATGAATCCTTGGTCCTTTAGGGGTTAAAGCAGTTTCTCTTGACCAGGAATTTTCTTGTCTAAGAATCATGTCTATCAACAAGCTTAAAATTCCAACGAACATCATGTGCAAACTAACTGTGAGAGATAACAAGAATCATGTGTATCAGCCACTTTAGATGATGGCAACAAGCTTAAAATTGGAATCAACATCAAGGGTGAGAGATAACAAGCTTAAAATAATTTGATTGCAGTTATGAAACCTCATAAGTTGACATCTTTGAGGTAACAAAAAGTGTCCAATCCACCTCAAAGATGTAGGGTCAAAATGCATTTATTGGGACCAGGGGCATTTATCAAGCAGAGGTTCCAATAATATATGTGTTCCAGGAGGTATAGTTGGTTGTCCTAAAAGCCACCAACTTAAGCAATCTGGCCTATTTTTGGCAGTGCTAAATTCGAAAAGAAATAATGACCGCAGTTGAAATAGGTTTTGACGAGGGTTGCAAAAATTTGCAACATCTGTCCCATACAAAATTTCAAAGTGGAAAGTAACCTCTAACCCATACATCACATACCAATTTCCTAAGTTCACACTTTGTTGTTCCTAGATTCCGCTCATGGGCTAACCCAAAACCACCGCTATTTCTTTGCAATGCTTGGCATGCCATTGTTTTACTTGAATAGCAAAATTGGTGGTTTCGAGTCTTAACTGTGGTGGCCCCAAGAAAAGCTCTACATGTCATAATTGGGGGAGCTGGTGGTTTTAGGACATCCTGCCTTAGTTTGAAACCTTGTTATGCCTTTCAAATATTTTTAGCATGCCACATAAGCGGCCATCTTTTCATGTTGATTCTTGTTACTCGGAGTAGTGTGATGAACAAAACAAGGTAAAAATGGAGTGTTTTTCTGTTATCTCAAGCTTGTTGTGGAACTCATTGGTGTGTGCAGAAACCTGAAAGCTATGTACTGGAGCCCAAGACGTCAACGACTTTTCGGAGCAAGGAGAAGAGAAAAGAGAAGAAAGACAGGAGACGAGATGTAAGTAGTAGGGAAGAGAAAGAGTCGAGGAGACACTCTATGGGATTGGAAGATACAGACAGGAAAAGCTCGTTGAGAATGGAACCTGACAAGGACGGTAAATTCTCCCCGAGGACCGAAGAAAAGCACAAGCAGACGTTCCGGAATTGGCGTGACCGGCTCCGACATGCTTTCAGTGTGAACAAGGACTCATAAGAAGAACTCTAGCTAGGGACCATGTAACATACTCTTTTTTCTTGTAGACACTAAGTTAGTTGACTCTTTTTTGAAGAGGTGATGTATAGTCCAGGTATAAAATTTACTTTGTATCAAAAGGTTTAACCCTTGAACGCTCCTGCGTCCAATATCTGGACGATAGACAGATTCAAGTTATTGGATTCTCATCCAAATTGAACGGTTTTCATCCAAATCATTTTCTCTTGGTTCTTGTGCAAGTTTACTATCTATTGTGCGGTTTGGATATTTAAAATGGGTTATTATGATTTTTGGAAAAATCACACAATTGGTTTATGTCAAGTTTCATTCTTAGTTCAAAAAGTGAGACCTAAAACATGATTTTCCAAAATAAGTAGAATCAAATAATGGAAACCATACCATCTCATAGAGCATGTTATTCCAATTTCATTACAATATTTTAAATTTTTTTGATGTTAATGTGGGATTTTTAGTCAAATTTCAAGAGAAAACCTTGCAAAAATAATTTAAAATACTTAATAAAAAACATGATAAATCAAACCGTACAGATGTGATCTTCACGTTGACATTTACAACTTTGCTTTGTACATCAACTCAATTTTTGGTATTCATCTAACATTTTATAACGTTTCTTTGAAAACAGCGTTGAATTGGGACCTTAAAGGGTTAAAGGTCTTCCCACAAATGAAAGTATCAGATCTTTCCTACTCCAATGATCAGAGCTTTGTCTCTGCTGCTTCTGAACATTGAATAAAGTTAGCTGTCACTAAAAAAAAAAAACTTCCATTTCTACCCTACGCCGTGGTTTCATTAGTTTTTTCGGTGGGAAAAAATAGCACCACATGTCCTATTGTGATTGGTTTAGAGTGACATGGACCGCTCAGGATCTGACGTGGGAGTTCAAGTTCGACACCAGGCTTGTCTGATGACCCTCACTTGTGGGTATGACAAAGTCTCCAATCTTAGAATACATGTCCATTTCTAAGATTGGAGAGTTTGTCATTTTTTTTATTGGCTAAATACCACTGTGAAAATATATTCCGTTCATGATTCCCTTGAAAATGCATTCTCGTCCTTCGCCTATTCTATTCCGGTCAGAGCTCCTCGTAGCGTAGCTGCTTGTTTGAATTGAAGCTGGAACTAGAGTGAAGGCATGACACTAGATTTAGGGTTTCAATATGATACAGTGTGACTCTTGCTAGGTTGAGTCTTCGCATTGTGAGTAGGCTGATGGCAGTAGCTGCTTATCCCCTAAGTGACGGATCAACCATTTTATGGTCTCTGCCCTTTTTTTATGGACTGCCCGAAATAGAAAAAACATTTTTATAGAAAATAGAAAATATTTTTAAATAGGTAATCAAGTCTACTTTCCAACCCAATTTGAATCATGTCAATCCAAGTTAAACTCCACCCAGGAGAAATTTTCAAAGAAAAACACTTCTACATTGTCTAGAGTTTTAAAACTTACTATTTAGGGAAAGTAATGATGTTCTCTCCGTTGAAAAATTTGCAATTTTTGATTTTAGAATAGAATGTCCAGTTTTAACAAATCATACAAAATTTCAAATTCTAAAAATAAAATTTGTGATTCTTATAAATATTTGAAGTTAAATGCTTCTAAATTCATTATGAGATGATAAAAAGCTATTTTTTTATATTTGATCGTATGGAAAATTACTAAACATCAAACTCCTCATTTTCTCTTTTGGACCAAACTTCATCAAAGTTGAAGAAGTAATTTTTTATAACACATTTATGTTTTGCCCTTACCCCCTCCGTCATTTAGGGGTTATGTTACCAATGTGGTGAAAGGTTGGATAACCTATTACCACCAACTTAAGCAATCTGGCCTATTTTTGGCAGTGCTAAATTCGAATAAAAAATATGACCGCATTCGAAATAGGTTTTGATGAGGATTGCAAAAATTTGCAACATCTAATTCGCATTTGTCAATTTACTACAAAATTCCAAAGTGGAAAGTAACCTTTTACTCAAATCAAACCTCTAGATTTCCCCATGCCACACCATGTGGTACTAACTTTCACTCATCATGATACCCAAAACCACCAACTATTTCTTCGCAATGCTTGGCATGCCATTGGTCTACCTCAATAGTGAAATTGGTGGTTTTGAGTCTCAACTCTAGTGGCCCCAAGAAAAATCTACAGGTTGTAATTGGGGGAGGTGGTGGTAATAGGTTATCCAACCCTAGTTGTAAGCAATTCACGAAAGGGACGATCGAGCACTTTGCTTCTTGGTGTTCTGCTACTCTTCGAAATTGAAGTGTGGTAGGTATATCAACGCCAGAAAGTTTTACAGATTTTTTTAGGGTTTAGAGGGTTTTAGGGTTTTGGGTTTTTCTTACGACCAATCCAGTGGTAAGTCCGTGGCGGATGAGGCCTTCGCTGCAGGCTCAGTTGCACAAATGGGGCGTGAGGGTGGTGCTCTGCTTAGAATCAGCCAGGCTCTCCATGGTGCATTCAAAGCACACTCGAAATACCATAACATTACTAATGACGTTGAAAACAGAGAACACAATCAAAATGCTCCAGAACCACACAATTTTATGAGATTATAAATGAACAAAAAAAACCTTATACGCGACCACCTGGAACACCTTAAATGCAGACTACCTTACGCTATTCAACTGCTTCAACTAAACTCGAATTCCAAGAGCAAAACCTCGTAGTATGGGCAGAGAAAAAAAACAACTACTACTCTCCAATGGAACGAGCAAATGCACCTTGCATTTGCTGAAGCTCGTGGTCCACCAGTTACAGCTGCTGGACTCCATGGTGAAGCTTCACCAGGAGATTTTGAAACCTCGACCCGCAACTCAAGCCTGGCTCACTAATCTGCAAGCTTGGATTAGGCTACGTCCGACGGCGAGACCAGTCACCACTCTTGCCTCCGGTTTTGGATTCGAGACGCACCTCAGTGATAAGGATGTCCTTGGTGACTGCCTTACACATGTCATACACAGTGAGGCTGGCGACAGTCACGGCAGTGAGGGCCTCCATCTCCACACCAGTGGGGCCGACGGTAGTCACAGTGGCTTCAATGTCCACGGCGTGCAATTCTTTGTTCAAGCTCAAGCTCAAATCGACACCGCTCAACAGCAGCGGATGGCACAGAGGAATCAGGCTGGCAGTCTGCTTGGCGCCCATAATCCCGGCGAGTTTTGCCACAGTGAGCACATCCCCTTTGGAAACGCTGTTGGCGGCAACCAGAGAGAACGCGTCCCAGCCGAGCAGCACACGGCCACTAGCAGTGGCCACCCTCCGCACGTCAGCCTTGGGCGCCACGTTCACCATAGCTGCCTTCCCCGCGGAGTCGACGTGGGAGAGAACCACGGCGTTGCTGTTGCTTGGCGATGACTGCATGGATTTCTGGTCACTGGGGACATCGCTCATTGCATGACTCCCCTTGGCCTGCCTTTCTAAGACCTTGGGCTCACCGGCTTTGTGAGCAGGGCTTGTTCCAAGCTCGGAGGGCAGTGTAGCACCAAACATGGATTCCATCTCCTGTGACACACAGTCCAGTACAGTACCCTTCAATAAAGATACGAATTCAAGAAAGAATTTGCATTCTTTTCATTGAAAGCTTAATATAGAATAAGTAGCAAAATTTGTATCTATAACTTTTTTGAATTGAGAGTAAAAAAATGAACTTTTGATTTTCATCTAAAAATAGGTCAATAAGATAGTATTTGATCAAAACTCAATTGTATGTGTTAGAGCATCCGCACCCATACGCGCAAAGGGTCCGACACGTGCAATAAGTGGATGAAAAATGCTAAGGGCCCTTCAAAAATGCCTCTTGGCCCTCGACTTTGGCATGTCAAGAAATGACCCTCCAAATCTAAGTTTAGTTGACTGAATCTGACATTCTACTTGTGATTGGTGCATTGACTATTTCACGTGCACTTTTGGTGCTTGAGGGGCGTTCAAGGGCGGGGGAGTATGATTTCAAGGCTCTTCAAATATAGATGAATAATTTTAGCGAGTCACCTTTAGCGAGCATGGGTGGAGATGCTCTTATGCATCTTGTATACTACAACATGTCAATATTTGGATCAAATGTTCTAATTTGTCAGATTTTCATGACAATGCTTTAAAAGACCAAAACTACGCAACATTAGTGGAGGGTACTGTGCAATCTATGTAGTTGTCAATAGGATACAATGGTGAGCCCAAAACTGAACCCTAAATGGTCATGAAGAAAAAGCAGACCTTGTTAAACTCGTCGACCATGAAGTCGACCTCGAGTCCTCTCAAGGTGACGCTCCCCGGTTCCCCATACCCGAAGCGCATCTTGCGGGCCTCGTCATACGGACTGTCCTCGTCGTCGCTGAAGCTGCTGCCGTCAAAGCCAGACCCCAACGAGGATGTCCACTTGAGCCTTGATGACAACAAGGCCGGCACTAGTCTGTCGCCAGAGAAATGACACAAGCCAGTTCGAAGCAGCGACCCTCCATGTCGAAGAGACATCGTAAATATCCAGTGAGGCCTTCCTCCCACTGCTACAACATTTCTATGCCTCGCTCAGCCTGCATACCCAATCCAACCGAAATCAAGTACTACCGTATGTGAGGGTCAGATTCGGACAGTATTGTGTCGAAATCTAATTTCCACATCAGATTTTGAGAGGTCCACGTCACCATAAACCAATCACAAGATGACATGTGGCACTCTTCTGACAAAATGAATTAATATATGTCGAAACTGACCCCGAGGTAGGGTACTCGTGCAGGCCTGAAGAGAAGCGAATTGTGCAGGTAGCCATGCGCAATCGAAACCCTGGAATCAACGCCAGAGTTCATTAGCCCCTAAGCGTCCGCTGTGTATTTTCTGTACTGTAGAAAAATTGGACCCCCTGCTGGAACGCGTCTGTTTGTGTGAAAATGACTTCACTTTGACACTGTTGATCTTGTAGTATAGAACAAGGGCTTTAACGTGATGTACTACAATCAGAAAACCGAGGTAAAATGAGAAAATGCCACCGTTGCAAAGTTCGGTGATGCAGATGGCCGGGCGTTTTACACGCTTCGGGGTTAGGGATACTAACGACGTAATTCAGCTATATTGCCAAAAAAAAGTGTAACCTAACACACTGAGGTTCAAGAGATATGAAAACCCTAACCAAAGAAAGAAACATAGGCATGACCAAAAAAAAGAAAGAATAAAACCCAGGATTGCATGAACAATCAGTAGGAAACCTAGAACAGACAAGTCTGCACGTCCATAAGCAAATGAGCACGAGTCGTAACAAGTCAAAAACATTTTGAAATACCGGCACCAAATATTTGTGTAAGACTTCATGGATAGCGGCAATTGAACATTTCCTTCCTTACCATGCCAATGTTGTGAGCAGTCAAATTAGTGAACCGCAGATATGCAAGGATAAATCTTTCTCCATACCAGCTTGCCCTTGTAAGCTAGACGGTGGCCTTGTCAGGGCGAGTGGCGCAGACAATGCCGG
Source organism: Pohlia nutans (assembly GCA_022496805.1). Classification (NCBI taxonomy): domain Eukaryota; kingdom Viridiplantae; phylum Streptophyta; class Bryopsida; order Bryales; family Mniaceae; genus Pohlia; species Pohlia nutans. The sequence goes on along the minus strand of CM040102.1, from coordinate 20,302,469 downwards.
GGAGCTGCCTGAACTCCCGCAGCACATCGGACTGCTTCTTCCGCCATAACTCCTCAATGTAATTCTATACACCTGCATTCGACCATTCAACTCTTCAATGTATTTCTATGCACATGCATTCGACCATTGTAAGTAACTTCAACAGCACCAAGTACAAAGGCTTCCTAAATTACCGATAACAGAAAGCACAGAATCACTTTCACCTTGCGTACATTCGCTTAGCCCCTAAAGGACCAAGGATTCACAGTTTGGAAATGACATATTCAGTTGATCATATTGTGAAAACTATAATTTAGATGGGACCGAATTTAATATCACCAGAACTAGTGAAGATCATTGCATGTGTTGGTCCTTATAAGGGGTTAACCAGAACGATGATCAATTCCTTGACAATCGAAAAGAAACATCTAAAGCTGAACCACTAAACCCTAAAACACACATGAACCTCAAACTAAAACAAAGACTACATTTTAGTGAAGGGATAGCAACTTTCAAGAGTACAGAGTACCGAAATTGCAAAGCTGAGTACCGATGGTGAAGGAATTTGCGAAAGCGCAGAGACGAAGTGGCGATGACGAAACCAAAAGAGGAAGAAGACCAGAGGAGGTAAACCCTAATTGTACATGTTCAGGATACGTACATATCAATAATCTATTTGTTACGTAGATTTCAGACGGATGTTTGCCCCATTTTGGACGGATCAAATTTATTGTCTCTGCCCTTCCAGAGGAGAGACTACGGAAACGCTTCGTTTTCGAGGAGTTATCAGGAGTTGCTCACGTGGACGGTAAAAAAAAGCTGTAAAAATAAATTTGAGGTAAATACTAAGGCAGAGATTTCGCAATTAGCCGTTTGTTTTTTTATAGTGAAAGAGAAAATTTTGAAATATACCTACGTTAGGATCTGTAAAATCATAATTCTAAGAAGAGGAGCCTACTAACGTCTTTTGGAAATCAATTTTTCAAACAAAATTTATTTTGTATGGTGAAAAAGAGAATCTGGAAGAATATTCACATAGTTTGGCATTTATTGCAAAAGAAAATTTCAAAAATAAGAATTATTTAACATATGTAGACCGTGACAACTTGGTACGATATTTTTGACTACAAGAATGTGCTAATGGAGAGTGTGACAATAATGAGTTAATGTTGGTGGCACTCTCCTATCAGTTCACCCTAAACCCTAAGCCTCTGAAGAACTCCAACTTGATTAAAACTGTATTTTTGTGAACAAATTTGAACCGTACAATTAAGAGCTTCACCATTGAGATGAGCAACTTGTTGTCCTCCCCCCCCCCCAAAAAAAATTTAAAAAAATAAAAAATTCAACTATCTCTTTGCTGCCTCGTTGCACTTTCTTCCAAAAAAAACACATTTCTCCTTATAAATTTCACATACGGTGTCGGAATTCAGAAAAAAAGAATCCCCGTTTTCATGGCACATTCGGGAATCCACTATTAAATTTCCTTCAAAATTCAATTAAAAATGTATTCACCAAAACCTACCTGGTTCTCTAAACATCTAGTTAGGACATCTGGTCCTTTAGGAGTTACCCCTTAATCGTCAAGAGGGTTCATGGAGGGTAGCCCAAAGAGCATCTCCAAAAGTCTACAAGAGTTGTTGCAAAGAGGAAATAAAAATTTAAAATAAAATAAAATAAATGAAGAAAAATTGCTAGCCTTGTCATTGGCGTTGGCTTGCAAGCGCTACTGGCCAACATTTTTGCTCTTTAAAAAAAAATTAAAAAAAAATGTCTCTCTCCTCATTTGCTACTCGATCATAGCTCCCTCCTTCCATTCCTTCATTTGATTGTGGATTGTTCCATAATTGTTTAATTATGGCATATTCTCTAAATTTAACATATTGTCTAATTATGGCATATTCTCTAAATTTCTCACTTTTTCATCACCTTTCCAAAGCACCAATCCATTTCAAATTTGGTTGAGAAAATCCATTATTTTCTCATTATTCTCTTATAAACAAGCCCGCGTGAATTTTTTGGCATTCAAAGGTTAACTACTAACCAATAAACCTCTTTTTCAATGAAAGTAACAAACCTTACGATCGCATAGTACTCAGAGTACAGACACACAACCAGGAAGAAACCAAATCTTTAATGTTGCTAGCCACCAACAGTTGGGAAATGAGAAACATACAAAGTAGTTACTTGCATAACATTCAATAGCCTTTGTGACTGCTGCCTTCTCCCAACATAATGATGTGGAATTTCCCACATAATTTCATCCCCCAATGAAATGATGTGGGATATTCCACATCACATCAGTAGCTATGGGGGCAGATGGCATTAAGCAAGAGCAATCAACCATGGTGATTAGTAATCAAAAGCACTCACTCAATCACAATTCAACAGTGTTTCGTAATTGTTTATTTGATTCAATAGTTCATTCAAATACAAATCACTGGTCACTCCATATACAAAGGTGGATGAAACTAAAAGGCACCCTCTTGGAAGGCTACTGAACGTTATGTGTTTTCTTGTAACATAGAGCTTACTGAGAATTTCTGAAGCGCTCTAGGTAAGAATAGATTCGGTAGCTAATCTATTCTAAACCCTAAACCTTGCCACAAGGAATCCTTTTCAGAGATTTGCCGCATATGCACCAGTCCATGATGCTCCAACACCCTACATCCAAACAATTTGGAGTCAACCTCGACACTCGTACAGTCAGCCACTTAGCACACACATTCATCTCAGATCTCCGTAATAACGGGTTGCAATTACCAAACTGTAACCCACCGGCATGCCCGTCTCAGGCTCATGATTGGCTCTCAGATAGTAGATTACTCACCATAATCCAATTACAGGTTACATTCTCATATCAACCCGGTTAATTGTATCGAGCACCATAATCCAATTACAGGTTACATTCTCATATCAACCCGGTTAATTGTATCGAGCAGACACCCTCGACGGGTAGGCCGATGGGTCACGTTATGTTATTTCATTTACTCAAGCCGTCAGGCTGTATAATGCACTCCCCACTACCTACCTCGTGCTTTGCACTCAGTAGTTCCTCTGGAAGGTATCAATTACGGAGGTTCATAGGTGTAGTACTCAAGACTCTACTGATCGCAACAATCTAACTACTACAAATACGGTAAGAAGAATGAAAATGTTATTAATACAACTCATGTCATTACAAACCTCAGAACCTGCATTTGCTTCATAAACTTCTTGTTGCTGCAATTCTTTGGATGCTGGTGACTCCAGATCGCTGCAATGCTTTCGTAGAGTTGTTGTCCAGTGTGGTTAATGCTCTTCTACGAAGAATTGTCTGCATTCTTCAACTTTAGTCCAGTCCAGTGCCCAGCCGGAAACAAGTGTGGGTCGCATTTCTGTCTTGGATATTTTGAGTCCCAAAGTGTAGCGTTTGTACTTTTTAAGTCTAGCCTGCGAGTCAAGAACCCTTGGAAGTCAGGAGAAGCTTTAGAGAATGATTCTTCCTCAGAGTCAAGTTCCATGCAATAAATGTAGTTATATGTAGTAGGCAACAATCTTTTTGTTACTAGATTTATATGCAACTCAACAACATTTTGGATTGTTTTTAAACTAAAAAGATGTTTGTTTTTATGTATGCATCCAATCAGATGTTGAAAATCTATCACTGATGATTTCTAAATGAATTTCTAATGTCAGACACCTACAATACTTTTAAGATTCACCAAAAATCACTAATATATAAAATTAAGAATATTTTAATATTAGTTATGAATTGCATTTAAGTCTTCTCCATTCGAAGCCTCAGGTACAAAATGTATGTGCTTTAAAACGTTGGCAACTTAACAATCTCTGCCTCAGCCTGAGCCCATGGTGAAGTAACAGAAAAATCCCAAAAATTCTAGAGACAAGTTGGCGAGCCCCACCTCATCACCAGTAATCGCCACAAGAGCAAGCACCATCTTTGAAGTGGTGAAAACGATTTGCATCTCTAGCCACAATCTCTCGTCCAGTGACTTTGGAGATGAACTTTGTTGCGGTATGACAATCTTGACATACCCGCAGGTTCTTGAACACACGAACTGGTTGTCCTGGAGGACTGTGCATTAGTCCATACACAATTGCCAATTTCTCACTATGACAGCGAAGGGCTAACTCTTTCTCCTCCTCATTGATATTGTGCAATACAAGCCGGGTATCAGGAATGTAACCTTCCGTCTTCAACAGCTTGATGAGTCTTTCGAGCTCAGCATAAATCTCCTCCGTTTCTGGGTGAGATCTATCTCCCACAACAAAGCGGTGAATCTTGCTGTCAATCTCAATCCAACTTCGCCCAGGCTCCTTCCGGATCCCATTTTCTTTCATCATGCTGCGTACCAATGACACCTCCTCCCACATGCCAGCAGCAGCATAAATATTGGAGAGGAGCACATATGTAAAATCGTTTTTTGGATCCAACTTGAAAAGCTCTCTAGCAGCATGTTCAGCCAATATTAAATTACCGTGAGTTTTACAAGCACCCAGCAACGCTCCCCACGTTGATTCAACTGGCTCAATAGGCATGTTAGCAATGACCAGCTTGGCTTCCTCCAAGTGCCCTGCCCGGCCAAGAATATCCACCATGCAGTTATAATGCTCCATAGAAGGCTCGATGCCATAATCTTGCGTCATAGATGAAAACTGGCGCCGGCCTTCGCCAACAAGCCCTGCATGACTACAAGCAGACAGAAGTGCCACAAATGAACGCCCATCAGGCTCTACACCCTGTGATTTCATCTCCTCAAAAAGCTCCACGGCTTCCTGCCCGCGCCCATGGTGCGCGAATCCGCCGATCATCGCGGTCCAACTGACCACATCGCGATGTATCATTTCGTTAAAAACTAGTTTTGCATCATCAATACTCCCACTCTTTGCATAAATGTGGACAAGTGCGTTACCCACACGCAAATCAGACAGAAGTCCCAGTTTGACAACGTGCTTGTGAACTTCCTTCACCCACTCCGAAGAGCCTGTACTTGCAGTTACACTAAGGATGCTCGCACACGTGGTTGCATCTGGAGTGAATCCTTCTTTCTGCATCTGAAGAAAGAGAGAGAACGCTTCCTGTCCGTTCCCGCGCTGTGCAAGTCTTCCAATCATCATATTCCAACTGATTAGATCTCGATGTGCCATTCCTTCAAAAACAAGCCGGGCGTCATCAACACTTCCACACTTTGCGTACATGTGCACAAGTGCATTGCCCACACGCAAATCAGATGCTGCAAGCCTCGCTTTGACAGCATGACTGTGCACCTCCCTCACCCATGCCAAAGCTCCTGTACTTGCATTCGCGTTGAGGATACTCACGTAAGTCTTTGCGTCTGGAACGGAGCCTTCTCGTTGCATCTGAAGAAAGAACTCATATGCTTCCTGCCCATGCCCATGTTGTGCAAGTCCACCTATCATCACCGTCCAACTGATGACGTCGCGTTCCAGCATTGAGTCAAAAACGAGTCGGGCATCCTCTATACTGCCGCACTTCGCATACATGTGAACAAGGGCAGTAGCCACACGCAGGTCAGAACCAAGTCCCGCTCGAACCGCGTGATGGTGAACCTCTTTCACCCACTCCAAAGCCCCTACGCTTGCACATGCATTGAGGATGCTCACATAAGTCATCACGTCTGGAACAAAGCCTTCTCTCTGCATCTGGAGAAACAGAGCAAATGCTTCCTGCCCACGCCCGTGTTGTGCAAGTCCACCAAGCATTACTGTCCAACTGATGACGTTCCGTTCCACCATTTTGTCAAAAACGAGCCTGGCATCATCAACACTGCCACACTTCACATACATGTTGACAAGCGCAGTCTCCACGCGTACGTCGGGCTGCAGGCCACTTTCTCTGATGTGGGCGTGAATTTCTTTGCCCCATTCTAAAGCTACTGGGCTGGCACATGCTTTCAGAATGCTTAAGTAAGTTATCTCATTTGGCTGGCTACCTTCCTGTCGCATTCGATTGTAAACTTCCATTGCATCCTTCACGTAACCGGACTCAGCATAACCCCCAATCATGGTGGTCCAGTTGATAACGTTCTTCCTCCTAAGCTTGTCAAATACTGGGTGTGCGTCCTGCAACCTCCCAAATCTAATGTAAACTCTCATTAGGCTGTTAGCAACGTACTGGTTTTGCTCCATTCCGCTTTTCAGGATGCAGTCATGAACCTGCTTGGCCGATACAAGATCTCTTTCCTTTAAGCACCTTTGAAGAGCATCAACGTACATGCTGTCATCTATCGTTGTGCCTTGTTGAAGGCGATTCTTCAGATAAGCAACAGCTTCCCTGGATGTGCTTGCTTTTGGCACCTGCCGACCGGCATCACAAATTGGTGCAGTTCGCCTCCACGCTCTCGTACTGGGGGGTCTCATGTTCCCATTGTTGTTCTTGGGTTGCCTGACTCATCAATAAAACAACCATAAATCACATTAAACATTTCGCGCTCAGCATCGATATACACCACTATCCAGTAATTTTTGATTCAAACTCTCCTATCATGAGACGATTGTTGAAATTCATAAAATCGTACCTTCTCATTCTTAAAGAGAATCTGAAGTGAAATCTTGAGAGAAATGTATGCATATTATCGTTCCAGAACCCACTTCCTATAAGTGTTGGATACAATTACCAAAACGATAATTACATGAATCCACAAGAAAAAAACATGACGTATTTCATATTGCAAATGAAAATATTCTACCTCTAAATGCAAAGACATTTGCTCCACCAAATCTCGTCCCGATATTTGGGCATCCATCCACGTGAAATTACCTATTTGACTGGGACGGATCTTGAAGTTCTGGGATTCTTTCAACACACTGCTTTCGACGTTGAGCCTCTTCCGGCCCCTTTAGCATTGCCCTCACCCAAGGATCCGCAAAATACTTCTGCCACAAGTATTCTTTACTCTCTGTTTCACCTACATCATCTCCAACACTAAGCTCAGACCCCCAGAAATGACTAACAAAAATAGTTTTAATGAAAAGATAAATGCAGGCCAAGTAGCACTTACACACAGCTGGGCAACTTACCAAAAAACTTTGGCAACTAAACAACAATTTGAAAGAACTCTATTGAATCAATCCTTGAAGCAGCCAATATGACAGAGTTCTTTGATCATGTAAGTAAACTTGTGCATAAATTTGCACCATACCTAATGCATTTATCGATGTGCCAACTCGAAAAAGATGATTACGCTTATCACCCCTTGACTTTTTAGAAAAGAATAAGCAATGTAGATGCGAGTGGTGCAACTGTTGTATAGAGCAGGGCATTGTACCAGCCACACCTTTTTTTGTCTGTTCACAAGCAAGAATATATCAGCACATGGTGAAATTCTTATTGCCAACTTATGAAATCCATAAATCGTCGCTCTTGTTGACGATATCATCACATATAAACTAAACTTCAATATGCTAAATCTTTAGGGACAAGAACCATGAATCCCGATAAACACACTAAGATAATGACTGCATGAGAGTCCAATATCAAAACACACATAATCGACTGTGATTTGACTGTAAGTGAAAAGATTGGCGTCCGAGGTAGAGAGCTTTCTGGTATTTCATAATCATACCATACTGACTACTTTGAAATAAAAATTAATACAAGTACTTACCTGTGCACCGGTTTTCCACGAAGAAGAAGAAAAACTTCTGCAATTTTGTCCTTCGATAAGTTCACTTGTCATACTGTAACGAACGGATAAAATTGAGTCCATTGCTTTCTTCAAGAGCACTTCCAACAAATGACCTCGGGCTCTTTTTTAAATATGTCTGCAACAGTTGCGAATTTTTAAACTCACTCCAGCACCACGAACCTACAACACAAGAGTACCAGAACAATCGTTACAAGCATGGCACCAGGACATTAAATTGTAGCTATGATATTTGATATTGCACCAAACCCAAACCCTAACACAAGTTTGATTTTCTGCCACAAGCCCTTCCACTAGAACCTCCACAAGGGTAGAATATAGTATCGCCATAACTCTTCAACGTAATTCTACACACCTGCATTCGACCATTCAACCATTCGGCTCTTCAATGTATTTCTATGCACGTGCATTCGACCATTGTAAGTAACTTCAACAGCACCAAATACAAAGGCTTCCTAAATTACCGATAACAGAAAGCACAGAATCACTTTCACCTTGCTTACATTCGCTTAACTCCGAAAGGACCAAGGATTCACAATTTGAAAATGACATATTCAATGGATCATATTGTGAAAACTATAATTTAGATGGGACCAAATTTAATATCACCAGAAGTAGTGAAGATTATTGCATGTGTTCGTAAAAATCAATTCAATTTGAACAAGAGGAAGTCCTAACAGGACCCACTCATAATTGTTTTTTGAAAAAAAAAAATTAAAAACACATGGAGCCCAATTTGGGCAACTTGGTCCTTTTAGGGGTTAACCCTTTAGTGCCCAGGGTACTGTAGCTTGGAGCACTGGATTTAAGTGGTTTTTTCCACTATGATAGAGACTACCAAAAATAGAATGGATTAAATTAGGAAGTAGCCGTACAATTCTATTCTCAACTGGAGAGCACACACATTATTAAAATTTGAGAATCATCCAATTGTGGGAATGGAAGATTATAGTATGTATTTGAACGGTATAATGCACGCTCAAAAATGAGATTTTGGGGGGTGTGTGACTTCAAAGTTAAATAGAATTTGGGTTAAATTTTCAAAGATGAAAAGAGAGAAGTTCAGCTATGCCCTACGTCAACACCTCTCCGTTGCAATCTTTCATATCAAAAATAGACTCACACATAATTGTTGTGAATTTTACTAGTGAAAGCGACTTATTCATGTACAGTTTAGGACAAAATTTTATACATTGAAAATTGACAAGAGTGGGTACATTAGTCAAGATCGGATTACACACACTAACAGAAGATGAAGAAAAGAACACAATCCAAAAAAATAAAACAAGATAACAAACTTCCAAACACAAGAAATACTGCATAATACATGTGTTGTATTTGTAAGTATTTCCTGTATTTTCAAGTATTTGCAATATTTTCGTGTTTTGTTGATAGGTATTTTGATAGTTGTACAATTCCAAATTAAAAATTTCTTTTTCTGGAAGGTGTGTAATGTGTATGGGCAAATCTGAACCTCAAAACCGAAGTTCCAATTCTTCACGGATTCTCTGCTATTTCCATTTCGAACGTTGTAGTGACCATAATGTGGTCAGTTGGGCACTAAAGGGTTAACCAGAACGTCGATCAATTCCTCGACAATCGAAAAGAAACACCCAACATAGCTGAACCACTAAACCCTAAAACACACTTGAACCTCAAACTGAAAAAGGACTGGATTTCAGTGAAGGGATAGCAACTTTGTAGTAACAAGTCAAAAACAATTTTGAAATACCGGTACCAAATATTTGTGTAAGACTTCATGGATAGCGGCAATTGACCTTGAAAATTCAAACATTTTCCTTCAATGTTGTGATCAGTAAAATTAGTGAACCGCAGAAATGCGAGGATAAATCTTTCTACATACCAGCTTGCCCTTGTAAGCTAGACGGTGGCCTTGTCAGGGCGAGTGGCGCGGACAATGCCGGGGAGCTCCCAGCAGCGGACACGCAGCACATCGGACTGCTTCTTCCGCCATAACTTCTCAATGTAATTCTATACACCTGCATTCGACCATTCAACCGTTCGGCTCTTCAATGCATTCGACCATTGTAAGTGACTTCAACAGCAGCAAGTACAAAGGCTTCCTAAATTACCGATAACAGAAAGCACACACCTTGCTTACATTCGCTTAAACCCGAAAGGACCAAGGATTCACAGTTTGGAAATGACATATTCAATTGATCATATTGTGAAAACTACAATTTAGATGGGAAAAAATTTAATATCACCAGAATTAGTGAAGATCATTGCATGTGTTGGTCCTTTAGGGTTTAACCGGAACACGATCAATTCCGAAAAGAAACATCCAACACAGCTGAACCACTAAACCCTAAAACACACATGAACCTCAAACTAAAAACGAAGAATAGATTTCAGTGAAGGGATAGCAACTTTCAAGACTACAGAATACCGAAATTGCAAAGGTGAGTACCGGTGGTGAGGGATTTTGCGAAAGCGCAGAGACGAAGTGGCGAAGACGAAGGAGATAAACCCTAATTGTACATGTTCAGGATACGTACATATCAATGATCTTCCTGTTACGAAGATTTTAGAAGGACATTTGCCCCATTTTGGACGGATCAAATTTATTGTCTCTGCCCTTCCAGGGGAGAGACTACGGAGACGCTTCGTTTTTGAGGAGTTATTAGGAGTTACGCACCTGGACAGTAAAAAGAAGCCGTAAAAATTAATTTTGAGTGAATAATAAGGCAGAGACTTTGCGACTAGTCCCTTGTTTTTTATAGTGAAAAAAAAAGTCTTGAATTATACGTACGTTAGGATTTGCAAAATCATAATTCTAAGAAGAGGAGCCTACGTTTTTTGGAAATCGTTTTTTCAAACAAAATTTATTTTGTATGGTGAAAAAGAAAATCTTGGAAGAATATTCACATAACTTGGCATTTACTGCAAAAGAAATTTTCAAAAATATACATTATTCAACATGAGATGTAGACCCTGACGGCCGGGTACGATATTTTCACTACTAGAATGTGCTATGGGAAAGTGTGACAATAATGAGTTAATGTTCGTGGGGCTCTACTATTAGTTCACCCTAAACCCTAAACCCTTAAAACCTCTAAAAAACTCCAACTTGATTAAATCATGGACATCCAATTTTTGTGAACAAAATAATCTAAATCGTACAATTAAGAGCTTCACCATTGAGATGGGCATGAATTGTACTACATATTAGCATGGGCATTCAATACGGGGCTTAGATTTATATTGAATGTCCAGAGATGGACATGGACATTCAATAAAATTAATTAATTAATTGAGAGCTGATTTTAGTTTTTTACTTATTTTAATTAAAAATGCTTTATGTTATATTTTATTAAAACAATTTTGAGAAAATAAATAAACAGACAGTTTTGTTAACCCCTAAACGTCCTCACCTATGTCCAATTTGGGCAGTTTTGCAAAGATGCGTTATAAAATCCAACTAACATGAATATTTGAAACTTGATGTACAAACAAAAGTTATACATTTTGAAATTTAGATTCAATCTATACGGTTAGATCTTTGATTGCTATCACTAATATTTTTCTATAATTTTTTAAACATAAAATAAAAAATTATTTTGTAATTTGATTACGAATAAGATATTGAGAGTATGGGGATGAAATTTGTTGTGATGGCTTTCAATATAGTACTCTATGTGTAGTGATTTTTGGAGATTTTTTGGATGCTTGATTTTATGAGTTTATTTTTTCAAGAACACTTTTAGACTAATCTTCAAACTTTTGGATGAAACACTGCAACACGAAATGAGGCATAATTTTTTCAGAAATTGTTTCCTTTTCGATCGGATCACACATATATGAAGCTAACTTCCCTCAAAAAAATCAGTAAAAAAATCACACTACAAAAAGTGCATGACAGATGAGAAATTGCGGATGAGATCTGTACATCAAGCAAAATATGCATGGTTGGGCGGTTAGGGGTTAATTGAGATGTGTTTATTAATGCTTGTCGAGTTTTGAATTATTGAACAAATACTATGCACGTTCTTTTAATTTTAATTTTTTTTACCATAGATTGGAAGGTTATAGCAATTGAAGTGAAGAGAATTATTTTTTGGGACCCTTTTTTACAGTTTTAATCCACTTTGATTCTCCAAAGAATGAATTTCTTTCACTACAAACAATTAATTTCTTCAAAATATTTAAGAAAATCATGTTAACTACTTGTTGACCTTAATTTAAATGTATTGTAGAAATGGAACATTTCCAAAAAATTCTTGCCATGAAAAATGTTCCAAAACATGCCCAAACTCATTTTATTTTTTGATCAATACAATTTTTTCAAATTTCAATACTATGGTCGTTTAGGGGTAAGGTTTCTACTATAGTTGACTATGATCATTTTGTGAATTTGTTAAGTGGACTTCTCCTTTTGTTGAAGTTGTTCAATACTCTTCTCCTTCAAGTAGTTACACTATGGCCAATTATCAAGGCGTTCTTTTTATTGTCTTTTCATCTTCTCCAACATACCATCTTTAACCTCAAATAACCATGTTTTGGGCTGAAATTCTTGATCGATTGGTGCACTTCTCCACCGTAGTGTAAAGTGACCCTAAGACTAATTCATGATAAGTCTCAGAAATGGTAATCTTCACAAATGGAATTACCAGCTGTAATTTCAAGGAAGCAAGGAATGAAATTGGAAGGGAATGGAATGTGAGATCCGAAGCCATCTGACACACTAGAGGTTCTACCAAATACTAGATAGCCTCCAATTATTGTGTAAGGTAACTATATCTAAAAGCGACCATTTCCTTAACCCTTTAGTGCCCACGAGACCATAATGTGGTCACTCGGTCATCGGAAAAGGGAATTCCGGAAAATCCGTAAAGAATCAAGTTTAATACTTTGAGGTTCAGAGTTGCAAAATTCTTAATGTCATCTTTTGGAAGAAAAAAAATTCAATTTGGAGTTGTGCAACTATCAAAATACCTATGAACAAAACATGAAAATACTGCAAATACTTGAAAATACAGTAAATACTTACAAATACAGCACATGTACTATGCGGTATTTCTTGTGTTTGGAAGTTTGTTATTTTGTTTTAAAGTTTTGGATTGTGTTCTCTTGTTCATGTTCCATTAGTGTATCTACTCCGATCTTGATCAATGTACGAACTCCTTTCATATTTTAACGTATAAGTTTTGTCCTAAACCGTACATGGATAAGTCACTATCACTTGTAAAATTCACTATAATTATGTGTGAGTTAGTTCTTGACATGAAAGATTGCAATAGAGAGGTGTTGACATAGGTCATTGCTGAACCTCTTCAATTTTATTTTTGAAAATTTAACCCAAATTCTATTTAACTTTGAAGTCACACATCCTCCAAAATCTCATTCTTGAGTGTGCATTATACGGTTCAAAGACATACTATAATCTTTCAATCCAACGGTTGGATCTTACCAAGGTTTAACCAGCACTTGTTTGATTAAGCTACGCTTACATTTATATGGTTAAATACTGTTAATAGTTTTCATAGTTTGAATAAAGAGAGGTTTTTAAAAAAAACCACCAAAAAACTATGGTTTCTCCAGAACACCCCTGGGCACTAAAGGGTTAAAGCGTCCCTAGTTCAATCTTTCATAATAAGTAGATTCTGACACCTTATTGTTGATGACAATGTGCACAATCTGAACATCAAAGTTTAGGGTCGCTTTAAGGTCAATCTATAGTCAACACTTTGGAAATTCATAACTTATTCATACAATGTCCAAATAATGCATGCTAAAGTGTGTTGGAATCATCTTGAACTTACTATTACGACCCACTAAAAATGTTTTATGTCTTTTGTGTGTAAATAGGCTTACTTCGTATGGTGAACGCTTTAAAGTATAGTTACCATAGTATTACAGACAGCTCCATAATGATATTAGAGATATCCGCAAAGTCATTAAAAACCTTTGGATTCTCATATTGTGTTAGACAAAATTATCGCATGAATCCCCAAAAAAGTTGGAGTGTATGTTGCCAAAAATAAAAACAAGTTGGATTTTGTTTCTGAAAAGTAAACTTGGGTGACTGGCTAGGACCAATCAGATGCTGGACTACAGCTAAATTAAACTTCTTGTGGCTCAACATAGGCAACCCAAGTTCCTCCATGTTTTCCTTTCAAATTATAAGCGTATTGATGGTGCTCTGATCAAGCACAAAGCAGAAAATTTTAACCCACCACTTGTGAGAGGAACGCTGGGTGGAATAGACGCCATTGAGTTGATACGTGACATTTATTCCCCGCATAAATTCCTAGTACTGTAAGTGCATTGGTGTACTGGGTGTGATGAGTCGACCCAACATCCCTCGTTGCCTTCTCAGCACAGTTGTGTCAGGAGCCCATGCATATGTGGCACTGGATAAAAGAGTAACCATGTCTTTGTCTTGTCAAAAAACGGCACACGATTGCCGATGATGATGCATCTTTATGAGCACATTGCCCTTTTTATCCTTCTCTAGTTCACGGTACAATTCCAAAGGTATCCCACAACGATCTCGTCTAATGGTCCCAGTGGCCCAAAATTTCTCCATCATGAAGTGGTGATATAAACGAACTCCTGAGAAAAAGTTATCAATTATCACAACATGCAGCATGCCCTCTAAACCAACTAGCATGCTACAAACTACCGTGTGAGCCAACCCACGGGTAGTTGCACACTACGATGTTCCTCTTTTTCGGTCACGTTTGTAGTTTTTGGCCTTCTCTGACCTTTCAAGCTTAATAGAAGATTATTGGATGAAAATAAACTTATAGAACTATGAAAAGTAATTAATATTCATACTTTAAAATACAAATGTAATGTTCAATTCAAAAAAATAAGTTGCTCGATTAGAGAACCTTGTGCATTTGTAATATTTTTGATGCAATCACAATGCACTATTTTTTACAAATGCACTCCGTTTGTAATGAAATTTTTGGAATTTAACCTTCAAACTTTTTGCGCACATAGAATTTTACTTATTGTACTCCTTTTTGCAATTTTTTACTTAAAAATATTTTCTATATTGCAATTTTACTTCTTATAGACATCGTTTAGAATTGAGGTATTTTAAGCATGTAAAAGAAGATTTGAAGACATCAAAAATCATTATAGTAATCTATATAAGACATTACACATGGGCTTTGAATTTAATCTGCAAAAAAATTAGAAATCATGCACAATATTCATTGTTGAACTTTCATCATGTTCATCAAATCTATTGTTCAAAAGGGTATTTTCAAATATTCATATTTCTTGACGTAAAGCCTCCACACAAATAAAGAATGTATCTTTAGATTTCATATACATCAATCTCACCGTTTGTTAAGAAAAGTTAGTTCAAAATATCACCAATGAGTTTTAATATGTTTTGAAAACGAGTGATTTTGACAAAAATGCTAAATGTGCATTGCATGCACGTTCTTTTGGTCATCTAATAGGCACACCGTACCATGCAACTACCCCCTTGCTCCCCTAAATTTGTCCTTTTTCTCTCATAGATAGACACATTCCATACATATTTACTTTTAGCGCTCGCAACACACCAAAGCTTCAAACCAAACTGCTTTAGTACCCCGCATAAACTAGCGCAGTTTGGTATAGGATTTTTTATACGGGACAACTAGTTCATCCACAGTTATGATCTGCTCCATGTTATACAGCGATTAAGACCTACTGACGAATCCCTCTGGCAGCCATCAGAATTTGGCATGTTTGTCGTATACAGGGTCAGCCTAATCAGTTACCAGAGTTCTATTATTCAGAAGATGGACAATGTGCTGAATGAGCTCCAATCGTTTATTTGTCATCACTCAAGGGATCATGCAGCAAACTAGAATTTCCTCTGACACCCATTTCGTTAAAAGTGCACAATAGCATGTGCACTTTAAATTTTGGTCAAAATTTGTTTTTGATTAATTGAAACACCTAAAAATACAAGTAAAAATGATTCATAATTTTTTTTTTATGTTCTTATTTACATTGAAGTGATGCTGCCATTTCCAATACAACAAGTATGACAAATACTTATTCCAAATTAGAATATTGAAAGAATCAATTAATAAAATCAAATAAAAGGGTTAGGCATAAGCCTAACCTTTTTCACTTGCAATTGTCAATTAAGTTTTTGACACAGATAGGAATACAAATGAACCTCCTCTAACTTGCAACTTTACAAAATAATTACAATAAAATGGTTAGGCATATGCCGAAGTGCCAATCCATCACGTGTATCTAGAACTTCTAGTTTGAAAATCAAACATGTACATTTAAAAAAATTGATAAATAAAATTGAATTTAGAAATTATTGGTACTAAAATCCATACATCAGTAATCTAGATCTGCACTTTGGAAATTGAATTCCATCTTCATTGCATTCAAGTCTAAAATCTCCTATTCATGAGATTTTCTATAATTGTCTTTTGTATTCTAATATAATATTAAAATTAATGAATATAATATCATAGTTCCTAAATAGTAGAATTAAAAAAGTTTGACATCCATGATGTTATTCAAGACTTCTATAATCCAATGCTTCACAACATACATGCAATCTAGTCCTTTATTTTCATAAAACATTCCTTTTTTTACAACCTTTATACAAAAAAAATTAATACTCAAAAATTCATTTATATTCAAGACACACAATACCAACATATATATAAAGAAAATAACTTCGTAGTAAAAATACTATAATATCTATAATTTTAGTATCTAAAAACATTTCACTACTACATAAAATCTATCACCAAGTAGTCTCTTAAGTTTGAGATTCAGTATTTCCCAAACCTAAGCTAAATGCATTTTTTTCGAATGAAATAAGAGATGATCTATTGATAAACTCTTCAGCAGCATTTAACCCAGCTATAACTTCAACGTGAGCCTGATCATCGAGATCTGTTGCATATGAAGTTGTTGAAGGACCACCAAACATTTCGCCTGGTCCAATCGATTTAACATATTTGTACGTTTTCCTCCCTTCTACATCAATATTTGGGACTTCTTCACGTGTATTCCAACCTTCTCCATCAAACCATAGATCAAACTCTGGAAAATACTTATATCCATCTAAATTGAAACCATCACGTTCTGGGTTTGGTGCTGATGCAATTATCTCTTCTTCTTGTGATAAGTTCTCTTCGCTGTCAAAATCTTGAAGCAAACTCTTCCTAGCAACTTGATTTGTGACAACATTCTTCTCTTTTCCTTGAATATTTGTTGTCTTCATTCTCTTTGGCCCTGAACTCTGGACTTCATCTACACACAAAGAATCATCACTGCTTTCATTGAATGTTTCCGATGAATCAACTTCTCCGACTTTCCACAATTTCTCCTCTCCGTCTCCAGCTTTAATTCCATCCACTGCCTCTCGTTTCCATCGACGCAACCAAAGTGCAATGTTCTCATCTGATTCAAATATTATAACTTCTGTTGTCTTTCCAGCAAGGGTGTGAATCATGTGAGAGATTCCATGAGCAACTATCATCCACGACCCTGGTCGATAGTAAGATTCAATAATTTCATCAACAACTGCTGGACAACATGCATCACGATATTTTGTACACAAATCCCAACCACCTCGAGGTTCTACAAAAATAGAATCCAACAATTTCACATTTGCTGCAAGATTATCTGCAACTGGAGCTGTTGGAGGATGATGTATGACAAAAATAATTGGTCCCACTGGTGTATACTTTGCAATTATGCGTTGTCCATCCCTGATAACACTCCCTGAGGCGTGACATTGGTTGGAGAACCCATAATTTCCTTTTGTAACGTGCCACCCCAGAGAAGTCTTCAATCCTAACAGCTCTATAACCATATCTGCATTCTCGCCAGCTGGCAACATAAAAATTGCATTCCAACGAGGCACATCTTCCATCCACTTTGATATGATCCCAACAATACTCTTGTACTCCATTTTTGTCCAGAACTGCCCATTTTGTCCTTTACGACAATCAAAAACCCACAATGCTGGACTTCCAAACTTCCCCATAACTTCAGAAAATATGTTGCCTCCCACTTTTACCGTTGTATCCATACCTGCACCTCTAACTCCAGAAAAATTAAATTCTAGATTCCAAACTCCTTCACTTCCTATGAACAACTCTTTTCCATTTGCAAAAAGTCCCGATTTTCCCTCCAAAATAAACTTCAAGTGAATTCGAACTTTAGAAGGAATCAAAGCACTATGCTTCTCCATTGCCTCAAAACTTGTAAAGTCTTTTAGATGCACCCATTTGCTCTTGAAATCTTTAGTTGCATCCCTCCCAAAAAAATCTAACGCGCTTGTGTCCCCATATTTTTGCACATATCTACTTAACCAATTCTTCTTATCATCAATTCCTCCAGATGCTTCGGCATCAAGCCATTTGAGAGCATTGTGAATTCATGTTCGAAGCTTTGATGTATCTGCTAAATATTGCAAGGTGTGCACGTCCATTTCTGAAGTAGATTTTGAAAAAGCTCCAAAATACACTTTCTGCAAATGACCCTCCTCGGTCACCGTTGCGCCTTGACATAGTAAAACAAAATCATTTCCACTTGTTCCTTGCAATGGTCTAAGCCATGTTATCGACATACGTGGACGCTCACTTAACTTGAATTTTTTAGATTTTGTATTTCCAACAACACCTTCTTGTTGGACTGCTTCTTTTCGTGCCTTCTCTGAATAATATGTAAACCCTTGATCATAAGACTTACACATGTTGTTCAAAGCTATCCAACAATCATCACTCACTGTAGCCATTGAGATATAATCTCTAAATTGTAAATTCATTTTTGAGACAGTGAACTCACTTCCATCTTTTCCTAAACGAACCCCTGTAATACTAGGCAAACATTGTAAAAAAAGACGTCGGCAATCTATGTCTTCATCGTTGTATGGGTTTGGTGAACCAAATTGCTTCCATATTGCACGCGTTTTTGCCAAGGTTTCCCCAACAATGCTATGATATATTCTTTCAGTATTCTCTTGATTTTTCTTGCAAGAAGCCACCAAATACTTGAACTCTTCGTCGTAGGCTACAACTTCAGCAGGTCTTTTCATAAATGACTTTTCATATTCAGCTTCAGAAATGAGACCAGCCTCGCGATCACGTTGTGCTAATACTTGGCAAGCATGCAGAATATGTTGGCCATCGACAGGTTCCCAAATAACCAAAGGTAAAAAATTATCCCTTTTTTCTTCAAATGAATCTCCGGGCATAGCATTCAAACACCTCAAAAAATCAATCCTTGTTTCTTCTCCTTTGAACGTATAGCGTTCAATAACATTTTCTTCGTTAGAAAGTGGCAAGTATTCCATAGGACGCAACGTCATCACGTTTGTTTCAAGAAGTTGATTTTCCCTTAACCTTTTGTAAACAAACTCAGCATTTGCAGTTATCAACATTCGTTGATTTGTAAGAATATTGCTTGCAGGTCTCACATTAGCAATATCAACATAAAAAAAATGATCCCTACCAAACACGTATCCTGACTCAATCTCATGAGGAGTTGGCAAGACCATTTTATCTTTTTTTTAAACTGTTTGTGAAGTACAACCATCGCCTACTAACAAGTTACTCCGACTTCGACTTGAAATCTTCTTTGAGGGCTGAGGTGGTGCGTCAAAATCAAAAACTGATAAACCAATGTTAGCACTTGATGAAGCCCCTCCATCTTGAGAAAATGATAGTATAGAACTTGGGTTCCTTTTTTTTTGATGTAGAGGCAACATTTGATGTAGGAGGCAAAACTTTATCAAGCAATGTTCGCCTATACACATAAAACGATAACCCATCAATGATAACATCTTCTTCCAAAGATGAAGTTGGTACGATTTCAGACCCTCCATCACGAGAGGTAAAAACAGCAATAGCCCTCTCATACTTCTCCATATAAACCTTCAATCTCTCTTTCTCATTTGCATTCATGCTAGAAACTGCAAACACCATCTTCTCACGCAAATCTTGTTCAATACTTCCAACACTACTCCACCACTTTCGATATTTTGGTAGACCCCCAAATTTCAACTCCAACAAACAATCTGGAGATCGCATTATGTTTTTGGTCCTCAAAATATATGAAGACGGTTCACCGCTCTTCATCCCCCGCATAAACACTTCACACAAACCTTGTTCTTCAGTTGATGAGACTTCAGCTACTTTAGCTATGTAGCCTGCACCATAAGTTAGTCCACACCATAGATCCTTCTCTTCCCATGCATAATCGGACAATCGCAAAATAGGAAGCTTGTCATCTCGTGATATCCACCATCCATGGTTCTTAAAAGAATCCACTACTTTTGGAGCTTCCTTAGGGGGCCGTTGCTTTCGAGAAGCCATTAGATCCCTTGATCACCTACAAAATTTTGCACTGAAAAATTAAAATCAAAAATGTTTCAAGAGATTAATCATAAGAGGGTTAGGCACACGCCTAACCTCCCAATGGTATTAATTGCATGATACCATTTCTACCAATTCTTCATTGTGTCTCAATCACATCATCACGGCAACAGTCACAAGAAATTCAATCACTTGACTAGACATATCTAAATGTTATGTATGCAGTTTTTAAAACTAATTGAAGTGATAGGAGTTAGGTGAATGCCTAACCGTTCCATCACTTTGTATTTTAACAAATAATACAAATGGTAGGGATTAGGCATACGCCTAAACCCAACACTAGAAATTTTAAAATTAATTAAAGTGATGAGGGTAAGGCGTATGCCTAACCCCATCACTTGGTATTTAAAAAATAATTGCAAGTTATTAGGGGATTAGACATATGCCTAACCCTGCATCACTTAAAATCTTGTTAGTAACTTCGATCAAATAGTTGAATCCGTACTATTATATCCTCTGGCCTATAAGGTAAACGAGTGATACATCCACAAAGCGAGATGCTTCACATTAACTCACATTATCATCAAAGCTAGTGATATTAACTCACATTAACTCACATTCCATCTAAATGATAGATTTCGGTAAGTAGAAAATGGAATTCATAATGGTTACCTTTCAATAAGAAGAATGTTCTCTGGCCTCAAGTCACAATGAATAACTTTAGCTTCCAGAAGCAAACTTAGGGATTTCAGCAACTGCACACAACGAGAACAAAATTCACCATCCCTTCTGATGTCTTAAGAAAATAAACATAAAGGATTAGATATACGCTTAACTCCCTATCACTACAATTATTTTTGAAAATCCAAATTGTTAAGGGGGTTAGACATATGCCTAACCCTCCATCATTTGTTTTTTTAAATTGATCAAAGTGGTGGAGGTCAGGCATTTGCCTAACCTTCATCACTTGCAGTTTTTAAAATTAATTGAAGTGATAGGAGTTAGGTGAATGCCTAACCGTTACATCACTTCGTATTTTAACAAATAATACAAGTGAGATGGGTTAGGCATATGTCTGACCCCCAACACTAAGAATTTAAAAACATAATCAAAGTGATGAGGTAAGGCATATGCCTAACCTCATCAATTGGTGTTTTAGAAAATAACTGCAAATGATTGGAGGAATAGGGGTTTGCTTAAATCTTCATCACTTGCAATTTTAAAAACTAATTGAAGTGATAGGGGTTAGGCATACGTCTAATCCTTCTATCACTAGGTGTTTTAACAAATAATACAAATGGTAGGGGTTAGGCATACGCCTGAACCCAACACTAGGAATTTTAAAATTAATCAAAGTGATGAGGGTAAGGCGTATGCCTAACCCCATCACTTAGTATTTAAAAAATAATTGCAAGTTAGGATCTAATCCCATCACTGAAAAACAAACGTCTTTTTTCTTGATGAAAACATATCAAAAGAGAGGATATGCAGCCCAATTGATGTTCACACCAAATGGTTTAACCGACGATGATCTGGCTGGAAGAAAAGGAAAAGAAAAAATAAGGCAATTAGTATCAGCGCACCTCAGTTGCATGGGAAGATGCAGGTTTTGGATGAAGTCTTTGTATGATGTACCTCCCAGACCCAACTTCAACTCCAGTTGTACAAAGCCACGTCACACTAGTAAGCGCGTGGAAATGGTCCTCAAAAGGTAACAACTAAGAATGACTTCAAGGCTCTCGAACTATAAAATACACAAAACTAAGGGAGAATGCAGTGTCTTACAATAGGGGCGATGAGGCCACCAAAAAGAACGATTCCAGCCACAATTAGCTGCCAGTGGACGAAGTTGACTATCTCTCTCCGCATGTGGCTTGCTGCGATTAATTATGCGTATGAATTGCTGGAAAGGGTACCGCAAATTAGGTGAAAATGCAAACGAGATTAATATCCACTGTTCCACTAGAGTGCAGGTCTCTACAACCGTTCCACTACAGTGTAGGTTTCTTGAATTACAGCCACCTCAGGTAATTATCCTCTGCTTGAAACTTACAGATATCAAATGTCTGCAATGCATATAAATTCACTTGACCGCACTGAATCACTACCATTTTGCGCCGCATAGTTCAAGCCTAGTGTGCAGAAGTAACCGGCCTGGATTGAAATTTCTCTAGCAACCATGTTTGATCCCTATGCTTGACTTCAAAACTTGCTGTAATCTGGACACACACTTGATATGAGAGAATGACCCCTGCACGCCGAAGGCCTCTTCTTGCACAAAAGTATCAGCACCCTGATTCAACAACACACAGACAGGTACTCTTATTCCGATAGCTGCCTCCTATCATTGCCTAAGGGAAGATATTTGAATTCCAAACTAGAGATGAATCACACGCGTTACAATGAAATGCTACAGATGTTCACAATGCAATGCTACGGCCATTGGATCAGCGTTACAGAGAAGAGAAGGAGAAATCAGAATGGACAGAATTCAGACCTGGACGAGTGATCGAGATCGAGATCTGAATTCGAGACCTGGACGAGTGAAATTCAGAATGGACGAGTGATCTGGAGACGAGTGATCTGGAAATGAGCTGCGAGACTGAGTCGTAGTCGCCTCCCCGAGGTAGTGCGAATCCCAGGACCGCGTCACAGCCTCCCTCATCGGCCAACCTTCCCGTGTATTGAAGCCATTCTCAGTTTCAATGGCAATTTCAAGCCTTCGCGCCTTCGCCTGATCGCCTGATCGCCTTTGTGATCGTGATTTAGCCTGATTCGCCTTCGTGATCGCCTTCGTGATCGCCTTCGTGACCGCCTGATTCGCCTTCGTGATCGTGATTCAGCAGCAAGCAGAACGCGGCGGAAACCCTGGCACCACGTACCAAACCGCGCACCAAACCACGCACCAACCACGCACCAAACCGCGCGGCGGCGGAAACCCTGGCTCCTGAACCGAGCTCGAAACCGTGCGGTGGTGGAAACTGTGGCTCCTGAACCGCGCGCGGAACGAGGAAGCGGTATGCACAGAGGGTTCCCCGCCTCGGAGAGCTCCACAACGGCACTCTGTTTCCTGGTCAGCGATTAGGGTTACCAATTGCGAGGGCGAGCTTGTGTTTGTGTAATTTTGAGTAGACGGGGAGAAATTGTTGGAACCAGAGTATTCGTTTCCAACGGCGCTTGTGCTCATTGAAGAGCCGTGTATGCGGTAAGTCGTACTATTTCTGTAGTTGCATAATTCGATGTGAAGAAGCTATCAAGTCTGTAATTAAACTGCGAACTGAAGCGAACGGCTAGTCAATTGACTTATTAATTGTGGAAACTGTTCCATGGAAACCTCCCATATTATACTCTGTTTAGAAATTGTAAGAGTTGAGGGGTTAGGCATATGCCTAATCCTCCCAGGTATTATTATGCTACATAATAAAGTATTAGTGGATCAGGCACATGCCTAACCCTCTTGTAATTTATTTTATTTCAAATTGCAAGAGTTTAGAGTTTCAGTATATGCCTACCTCTCTAATATTTTATTTATCTATAGAATCCAAGAGTTTGGAGGTTAACATATGTATATCCCTTCCATAGACCCATATTATAAATTTATGTAGAATAAAATTGTTGAGGGGTTAGGCATATGCCTAACCGCTTATCACTATAATTTTTGTAAATTCCAACTATTAAAGAGTTAAACATACAGATATTGTAAGCTATACAGATACTAGTAGAAATCTTGTGTAAAAAATAATTGCCAGTGGGGGGAGGGGAGTTTAGACATACGTGTAAGCCCTTATCATTGGTTATTTAAAACTTAATTAAAGGGATAGGAGGTTAGGCATATGCTTACCTGTATCACTTGGTATTTTACCTAATACTTGAAGGTAATGACAAGTTACTTTCAATTATTATGATTTGTAATTTTTAAAATTAATTAAAAGGGATTAGGCACATGCCTAACCCTTATCACTCAATATTGCAACAAATGATTCAAGTGATATGGGTTAGGCGTATACTAAACCACCGTCACTTGGTATTTTAACAACTAATTGAAGTGATAGGGGGTTAAGCGTATGTTTAACTCTTCCATATTTTATTCTACTATATAATTGAAGTGTTGGTGGGATAGACATATGCCTAACCCTCTAACATCTTATTTTGTTAAAGTTTTTAAAAGTTGGAAGGTTAAACTTATTCCTAACCCTTCAATATTCTAATTTGTTAGAAATTGTATGTGTTGAGGGGTTAGGCATATGCCTTACCCCCAGACATTTATTTTGTTGAAAATTATAAATGTTTGGGGGATTGGGCATATGTGCAATTCCCATCACTTGCTAGTTTGGGTAATAATTGCAAGTGATAATGGAGGGAGGTTGGTTAGGTATATGTTTAATCCTCCATCACTTGCAGTTTTAAAAATCAATAAAAGTGAGATGGGTTAAACATACATCTAACACCCCTTCACTTGGTATGGTATCAAATAATTATAGTGATAGGGAGTTAGGCGTATGGCTAATCCCCGTCACTTAGTGCTCTACATAATAATTGCAAGTGATTGGAGAGGGGGGAGGATTAGCTAATCTTACAATATTTTGTTTTTTCATTTGAGGACTTCATTCTAAACATGAGTTTGATTTAATCTGTCTTGTGATGCAGCCATTTTGGAATGAGTGGATTAAGAAGATGAGTTTTGTGGATTTGGCTTCTAGTTCACGTGGTCTCTGAAGTCCTGGATTTATCTCAAATTTTCGAACGTCAGATGCATCTACAAACTTTTCTACACCAAATTCATCGGGAAACTATAAATATGTAGTACTTTTAGACATTGGAGGACTTGAAGTTGCTCGCGGTGTAGTTCAAGAACATGTTGTGGGATGTATGGTTGGAGGACGTCCTGTTCGAGCAAGTGATGTAGTTGTACTAGTGCGAAGTGTGAAGGATGAGAATGCAAATGTGTAAGAATTATACATGTCAACAATGGGAGAGTGCGTGGGCAAAGTTATCAGATGGCCTTGTTTCCAAACAAGGGAACTAAGGTTGATTTCATCTCCAAATGTCGATGGAGTTGAAATTCCTGAAAATACTCAAGTAGGAAATAGTGTAAATAGAAGTGCTGGAAATGCGCAAAGATCATCTTTTATGCATTCTATGGATGGATTGTCATCATCTCTTCCAAAGAGGTCATATGTTAGTATACGTCGGAAGAAGAGATGTCCCGGGGGACCTCGCCAAATTGGAATGAGACGGGGAGAAAAGGTAACATTAGCTGCAGTAGAAGAAGTGAAGCAAAGACCAATTTGCTCAAAACATTGCTTGGAGCCTATAAGTGCATTTGATATTTTATCTTTAAGATACCAAGCATGGGAAGATATAAGTTACGCAAAGCGGGCCATGTGGTTGGTAACTACACTACGAGCGTTTAAAGTAGCACGTCATGATTTGGAAATTGGATTCAAGTTTGAAACAAAGATCTCTAGGATGAAAGTTTGTAATAGTTGCTTTGCAGCAGCAATTGGATATTCAAGAAGGAGGATGAACAAAATCATGTCAAATATTCGAGAGAAAGATGTACACAACCCCATCCACGGTAATACGGGCAACCAAAGGGAAGCGACAGATATATCTATGGCAAGGGCAAAGTTTGAATCGTTTATCCAATGTTTTGGAGAAACTCAACCCCATCGTCAAGTACGACGTAAGGCGGACGGTGAAATTGTTCCTGTGATTTGTTTACCTATGGGTGTTTTGCAGCACGAAGTTCTAATGGTTATAAATACATCATTGTCCAAAATGGGTGAAAAAGAAATTGGACTGTCAACGTTTTCGAAGATGTGGAAGAAGGAGTTTACAAATGTGCATGTGCCAGAGGAGTCCAGATTTTCAAAATGCCAACATTGTTGGGAATACAAGGAAAGTAGGCAGTCAATGCCTAATCAAGCCATGAGGGAAGCTGTACACGTAGCGTATCGCCTTCATATTGACTTGACGATTGAAGAAAGAAAGGTTTATATTCGAGTAAGAGAAAAGGCTATTGCTAATCTTGAAGATAGCATGAGCATTATTATTGATGGCATGGATCAAAATACAACATACGTGCCAAAATTCAAGCAGAACGTGAAGAATATTGAATCTCGGTATGTCAAGACACATTTATGTGGGATTCTGGTACATGGTATAGGCCTATATTGCCATCTATGGATTGACTCTCATCATAAACATGACAGCAATCAAGTTGTAACGTCTATAATGAAGGTATTGCAAGATGTTCAACGCATTCGGAAGAAGTTGCCTCCTATTCTCCACATTCAAGCCGACAACTGTGGGAGAGAGAACAAGAATGTATACATGTTGGGCATGTGTGCTGCTCTAGTTGGCTTAGGATTTTTCAAAGAAATCCAATTATCTTTCCTGATTGTGGGTCATACACATGAGGATATTGACCAACGATTTAGCTCCATATCGTCCGCATTGAAGCTCAGAGATATAAACTCATTGAAAGAGTTGTTGCAAATAATTCAAGAAAAGCCGTCACGTTCCGAACCATTCATTCGGGCTGAACATTTGGAGCATGTTCAAGATTGGAAGAAGTTCATCTCTCCGCACTTGCGAAAAGATGCATTTGTTGGCATAAGCCAACCTCATCATTTTAGATTTTATGTACAAGAAGGTGAAGCACATGTACAATACAAACCGTATGCAAGATCTCCATTGTGGTCGCCTCCTACTGGCTATGTTTGTTTTGAAACAATTCCTTTAGTTCATTCAAAACCCGATTTGGCTGAAGTTTCTCAAGCAGATGATAGGGAATTGAAGGCACTAGAGGACTATATATTGCTAAAGGAACGGCAAATTCTAAGACAGACGAACGTGGAAAGAAACCTTGAAGCAATTGAAGAGACTTCAAAGCAGATCACGTATTTGAAAGAGTTTCCTAAGAGGGATCGGAGTATGGATGCATTATCACCATTTTGGCCATTTGAAGATGAAGGCATAGAACAAAATATTATGCTTTCAATAGAGGAGACTACATCAAATGAAGCGATCGCAAGTGTTCTTCAATCTCTACCTCTAGTGATGGTCTCAGATTTCTTTGGGCCTCTGTCCCAAAGACCTGTAGGCCATCGAGTACGACCAAGAAACAATAGTCATGGTAGAGTTACAAATGTAACTCAAAATTTGCCGAATGCCTCATTGGTACAATCAAATTCAGTGGTCCCCAATGCTTTTCCTCCATTCAATCCTAGTAAGGATGTTTCTATTGGAATGTTCGCCGCTTTGGAAACTACTGATGAAGATCGCAGCATTAGAATACCGTTTTTTATAGCAAAGGTGTTGAAGATGAGCCGACAAACATGTACTGATGGTACTGCAACTGTTATGTGGTATCAACCAAAAATGCATTTTGGTGTGCGGGACGAGACTGGGAAGTTTTTCAAACGGTATAGGAATTGCATAGAACGAGGATGGGAACCCTCTCGAGAAAGAAATGATTGTATTCCCATTCAATCAATCTTTATTGCATGGAAAAATACAGTGGGAACTAAAAATTTAGTAACAATATTTGGCAATAGAACAGAGAAAGATATAAAGATTCCTACTGGTGAAAAAAATCATCTCTACAACCATTTAGAGATGATAAATTGGCAACATCAAGTTAGTATGGAGAACGACGTAGCCCAGATATAGGGAAAATAGAATTGCAATGTTTTATGGTATATGTTGTATGGTGGAAAAACAATCTTTTGCTTTAGTTTAATACATGGTGTGCATTTCTCAGTGTGTTTTAGCAAGCTATTTTCAGTGTATTTTAGCAAACATGTTGAGGGGTTAGGCATACGCCTAACCATTTATCGGATTTTTTAAGGAGTTGTTGTAGAATAAGTAGTATAGATTGGTTGGATTTAGTGCCGTCTTTGCAATTAACTTATTGCAAAATCCACATAAAAACATGTAAAATTTAAAACACTCCAAAAACATAAACCTTAACTTTAGAAACTCCAAAAAACAATTAAAAAAAACTTAAATAATTGCGTGGAGGACAATTTTTATATAATGAACCCCAATGTACTCTTTTAACACAAAATTTGCCAATGGCTTAATTCAAGAATTACATTATTTTTTGGCATATATTTTCATAGCCTTTTTATGCTATTTTCACTCATCCAGTGTCCTATCAAAAATTCACAATGTGCAATTTTAGAGGGGCATGTGCACTTTTAACGAAATGGGTGTTTATAATTAGAATTCCCAACCAAGCCCGTAGTTCCTGGGGCACAATATTTTTCTAATTAGGATCGCCTTTAGTACGATGGGGTTTGTGCACTAGAAGCTGATGAGAATAGAAGTTCCTTTCGTCACAAATTCTCGCTCTGACGTCGTCTAGCCAAAATAAATCAAATATTTCTCCGAGTTTCCGCATTGAGCGTGAGTCAGAGAGGATGGGCCCTAGCTCGGGGCCAGTGAACATATCCCGTGTACCTAAAAATTGCACGCGGTTGCTTGTCCATCTTTGTTCTGCATAGTACTCTTGAAATTGGACCTCGTTTAGGGACCTCGTACGATGCGACTCTAGTTGTATGGACCAGTCCTTGAAGTCTGCGTCATCTTCTAGTGGAGGTTCTTGAATGAACTCAAAATCCTCATCGTCACGGTCTAACCCACTACCGTACATTGAGTCACTCTATACGTTTGACTCTCGTCACCACTCTAATTATCTATCCATTCCTTGGCTTCCAATTCACCAATTACCTTCCTTGCATGATCATACAACATTTACTGTGGAAGCGAGACGTTCACATGTGGAAAAGGAGTGCGGGCATTGCTGCATTGAGTCCCATAGACGATATCCTCGTCAAAATATGCAATGCGCTTCTTTTTTACTTCTTCCGTCTATCTACAGGCACTGCATCAGGCTGGGTGATCGGTCCGTTCTGCGCCTCGACACTAGTGCGGGAACCAAGCAGCTGTGTGTGCCCTTTACCATCGATGTCGCCATTAAGGTCACCGATAAAATGCCCATCTAACTAGTCCACCAGATTTGGGATTGTGTTCCGTTGTTCCCCTTCCCGACTACATTCAGCGCCCTCTGACCTCATGCCCTCCATCTTCCCAATGCGGCAGTGTTGTTGCTCAAGATGTTTATCAAATTCCTTCCTTTAGTTCCCAGAACGAAATCATGAACATTGGACATCTTGTAGCTCCCTCGATATGCTCGTATTGGATGGTGCCCTCAACAATAGGGTACACATGTGGCTCTCTCATTGTACGAGAGTTCTATGATATGGTCGTTTGATATATTCGTTTGAGACTAATACATTCGCCCCCTTTGCAATGATATGACCAACAGCTGAGATGCCGCTAGTTCCCTTTTCGTCATCACTATAAATTGGCGCTTTGTAGCCACCCCCGTCTGTGGATTCGCTCCGTAGCCCCGCTACAAGTGCATGGATACCTTTGAGGTCTTCTTCGAACACAACATGGTAGGACTCTTTTGTGAGACTGCCTACTTTGAATGGCAGAATCTTCTTGATATCATCACGAAAGTCTCCCAAGTCATACTTTGGGGCCTTCTTTGCTCTGGCCTTTTTCCGTGATCGTGTCAAAACAGGCGATTCTGGATTTGGTTGTATTGTAGACCAATTAGGTATGTTTGGGCTCCCTTTAACCCCTAAAGGACCAGGTGGACACATTGTGTTCTTGAATAATTTCATTACTTTAATAACTTGTTTGAATTTCATAATTTTGACTCAATGTTAACTAGAGAATTGAAAATGTTCGTTTCAAGAACACAAAAATCCTTCAAGATTTGCAATTACGTTGATTGATTCATCGGGAAAAATTAAAACGTCAACGTAGGTGAACTTGGGACATAGTAGTTAGGGCGGTTGATGACTTGAAGGGCGTTTTCACACTTGGATGTCACAATCGTAATAAGAAACAAGCGTCCAATATGTAAAATATTTGCTATTACTGCATCATTAACACTATAAAATAATTACGAAAAATGTTTAAATATATTTTAAATGAAATCTTTTCAAAATAATTGGAATCTTTTCTATATATTTTATATTATTTTGGAATATTATGGAATATTCCAAATATATTTGAATTATTTAAAACATTTTTGCAATGTAAAAATTAATAACGATCACAAACACCGGTTCAACGAGTCACCAACAAATCACTTCACACAAACATAAATCTTTGATAATCAATCATCGTTGTCGTATTTAGTTTAAGAACATTATTTTTTGTGGGCACCTAGATATAGTACATCTTTGTATGCTCCTAAACTTTCAAATGCTAATCATAGTTTTTAAATTTATGAGAAAGTTTTCAATGAATGACCTGTTGGTTTTATTCAAAATTTTCAAAAATCAACTTATGATCAAACCTTATAATCATGTACTCCCTCTGTCCCATAATGACTTGCATGTAGGTTCTCTGAAATCTATCTCAAGAGGTAGATTTCAGAGAACCTACGTGCAAGTCATTATGGGACAGAGGGAGTAATATATACGGTAGATTGTTCTGAAAATTAATGTACAGTCTCATGACTAAGTCCTTTTTGAACTTCAATGGTGAAGTTTTCTACATGAATATCAATCAAGAGATACAATTGCCTTTCTGAAAGCATCACAAGAAAGTGATAAAATTTTAGAAATGAGCATGGTCCTTTAGGGGTTAACTTCTATTGGGGGCCCTTTTGTGGACGGCCTACCGTCATGACGTGGGTCCATACGGTTTCCGTTGCGCACCATGCTTGTATAGTCCTCCGCCACTCCGTTCGAGCCTCGGTCCCTTCCTCTGGTAGTCGGTGGATACACAAACGTCACCACCTATAGATTGTTTGCTTTAAGCTCATCCACCGTGGTTGTCTCACCGCCCGCTTCTATGGTCGAGCGTAGCGGTTGTACAATTTTTGGTCGCCCAACACGGATGTTCCCTCCTCAGCTTCCCGGCCTCGCGCCATCAAGCGCGCCATGCACCCCATCGTCTTGTGCAACAACCTCTGAAGTAGATCACGCCCTACTACTCTGGTGTCTGCCTCGCGCAACCCTTCCACCCCGTCTCCCACCCCCTTTGCCACGTGTCAATCAAATTTCTTGTCAAATGTGCATTGCACTAACCCCTTGTTCTATTTCATTAGTACTCAACAAAATTTGGCCTCAATTGCTTACGTCTAGGATTGGCGTTGTTGTCGGCACCGTCACGTGGTCACGGATTACCCTCCGCTCCACCAAATTCAGCTCCCTCTGTTGACGTACTTTGTATTGGTCCCATAGCCCACCCTCCCGAAACAAGTCTTTCCCGTCCATATTGTCGTCAAACCACCCGGTCAGCAACAGCGGAGGAGCCGAACATCTCTTGCCCAGATTACGCTTCATTGACAACCTTGTCCAGATATGCAACCCTGACAATATCAGCAATATCTTTTCGGAATTTTGTCTTCTACCACCAGCCAAGGATATTTGCAACTTAGCGGTACTAGATGTACCTAAAGCATTATGCTTGGGTGAAATTTCCCTGACGATAATTCTTGGAATGCTTAGAGAGCGATAATGGGTACGGCACTCCACTATCACACAACAGCTGCTTTCTGATGTCTCTAGTGCTCGACCAAAACTTGTAAGTCTTGTTGCCACCTCGTCAAATCTAGCTAGAGCGTGTGGAGGTAGGTTGCTTGCGTTTGTTATCCCCAAAAATCCTGTCTTTGAGAAATTCAACAATTCACCACCAAAACATAAGCAAAACAAAATAGAGCATTGTACCCCTATAAAATAAAATAAAAGATGTCTACAGTCCACAACTTAGAGAACTTAAATTTAACTCCTTTGCAGATCTTGACGTGGACCGACTAAGGTATAATTCAAGATTTTATTTTTCACTAGAAAAAACCATTTGATCCGTCCAAAATGAGCCACTATGTGGCAAGCATCAATATGAAATCTACGTACCAGAGAGATTCTTCATATCTACATATCCTAAACATGTACAACAGGGGATTAGCTCCTCTGGGCTTCCTCTTCAAGTTTTGCCATCGCCACTTTGTCTCTGCGCTTCGGTAAGATCCTTCACATCGGTATTCACCTTTGTTCTTCTCTATATGATGTCAACAATATCAAGTGGTTGTATGTAAGAATATCTTGTTCGTAAAGACATAGCATATTGAAGTTTAGTTTATATGTGATGATAGTGTCAATTAGATCGACGATTATGGATTTCATAAATTGGCAATAATGTGCTCATATTTTCTTGCTTGTAAATAGTTAAAGAAAGGTGTGGCAGGCACAATGCCTTGTGTACAACAGTTGCACCACTTGCATTTACATTACTTATTCCTTTCATGAAATTGAAGGGGTGATAAGCGTAATCATCTTTTTTAAGCTGGCTCATCAATAAATGTATTAGGTGTGGTGCGAATTTATGCACATGACATTGTCAAGTTCACTTACCTGATCAAAGAATTATGTCATATTGGCTGCTTAAAAGAATTGATTTGATACAGCTCTTTCAAATTGTTGTTTAGTTGCCATTTTTTTTGTAAGTTTCCCAATTGTGTACGAGTGCTACTTGGCCTGCATTTATCTTTTCATTAAAATTATTTTTGTTGGAGGTCTGAGCTTAGTGTTGGAGATGATGTAGGTGAAGCAGAGAGTAAAGAACACTTGTGGCAGAAGTATTTTGCGGATCCTTCGCCATTACAAACTGGTGCAGTTCGCCTCCACGCTCTCGTACTGGGGGCCTCATGTTTCCATTGTTGTTCTTGAGTTGCGTGACTCATCAATAAAACAAGCATTACACTTCTATCCTAATTCACATTAATCATTTCCCTATCAGCATCGATATCTTCCACTATCCTGTAATCTTTAATTCCAAACTCTCTTATCACGAGACAATTGTTCAAATGCATAAAATCGTGCCTAAGAGATATGTATGCATGTTATAGTTCCAGAACCCACTTCCCATAAGTGTTGGATACAATTACCAAAACGATAATTACATGGATCCACAAGAAAAAAACATGACGTATTTCATATTGCAAATGAAAATATTCTACCTCTAAATGCAAAGACATTTGCTCCACCATATCTCGTCCTGATATTTGGGCATCCATCCACGTGAAATTACCTATTTAACTGGGACGGATCTTGAAGTTCTGGGATTCTTTCAACACACTGCTTTCGACGTTGAGCCCCTTTCGGTTCCTTCACCATTGCCCTAACCCATGGTGGAGTTGATGGACTAAGAATCCAAAGAACTTCCCCAATGACTTGATGTTTGAAGTCATGTGTAGTGCGATTTCTCTGTGAAATTCCAAGTTTAATAAGCACCACCAAATAAGAATCTTACTCCGTAGTTCACGTGACTACGATGTTAAGATTCAGCTAATAAAGACCACTTGAATGAGCAAACCAAAGGGAAAGGAACTTAATAAGAAAGCAAGAATTCATGTATCTCTTCATGCTCCAACAATAATGAAATGATTTGGTGTCAGTTAATCAAATCTAAAGTATTGCAACTCGACAGTTAACGTTGCAAAAAAAGACTTGTACTTGGAGTAACTCATTGTCAATTGCTTTTCATATTTGTCATGAGCATACTACCTTGTTTATACTGTTGTCCCGCCACGTAGAAGGATCTACAAAATACTTGTGCCACAAGTGTTCTTTACTCTCTGCTTCACCTACATCATCTCCAACTCTAAACTCAGACCCCCACAAATGACCAACAAAAATAGTTTAAATGAAAAGATAGATGCAAGCCAAGTAGCATTTGCAACTTACAACAAAAAACTTTGGCGACTAAACAACAATTTGAAAGAACTCTATTGAATCAATCCATCAAGCAGCCAATATGACATAGTTCTTTGATCAGGTAAGTGAACTTGACAATGTCATGTGCATAAATTTGCACCACACCTAATACATTTATTGATGAGCCAGCTCGAAAAAGATGATTACGCTTATCACCCCTTCAATTTCCTGAAAGGAGTAAGTAATGTAAATGCAAGTGGTGCAACTGTTGTACACAAGGCATTGTGCCTGCCACACCTTTCTTTAATTATTCACAAGCAAGAAAATATGAGTACATTATTGCCAATTTATGAAATCCATAAATCGTCGCTCTTGTTGACGCTATCATCACATATAAACTAAACTTCAATATGCTATGTCTTTACGAACAAGATATTCTTAGATACAGCAACTTGATATTGTTGACAACATATAGAGAAGAACAAGAACTACAAATGATCGGCTACATCATGTGTATGTGCATTCCTATAGCATCAAACATGTTCCCTCAATTTGTAGAGATCCGCCGAAAACAGCTGAAAAAGGGAAGCATGAATCCCGATAAACACACTAAGATAATGACTGCATGAAAGTCCAATATCTACACATACATTATCGACTGAGTAAATAAGAAGATTGGCGTCCGAGGTAGATAGCTTTCTGGTATTTCATAATCATACCATACTGACTATTTTGAAATAAAAATTACTTACTTGTGCATTGGTTTTCCGCAAAGACGAAGAAAAACTTCGGTAATTTTGTCCTTCGATAAGTTCACTTGTCATACTGTAACGAAAGGATAAAATTGAGTCCATTGCTTTCTTCAAGAGCACTTCCAACAAATGACCTCGGGCTCGTTTTTAAATATGTCTGCAACAGTTGCAAACTTATAATCTCACTCGAGCGCCACGAACCTACAACACAAGAGTGCCAGAACACTCGTTACAAACATGGCACCAAACCATGATGCCAGGACATTAAATTGTAGCTATGATATTTGATATTGCACCAAACCCAAAACCCTAACACTAGTTTGATTTTCTGCCACAAGCCCTTCCACTAGAACTTCCACAAGGGTAGAATATAGTATAGGCGACCCGGAGGAAGGGTCGACCTTGGAAATTCAAACATTTTCCTTCCTTACCATGCCAATGTTGTGATCAGCAAAATTAGTGAACCACAAATATGCAAGGATAAATCTTTCTCCATACCAGCTTGCCCTTGTAAACTAGACGGTGGCCTTGTGGCGCGGACAATGCCGGGGAGCTGCCTAAACTCCCAGCAGCGGACATGCAGCACATTGGACTGCTTCTTCCGCCATAACTCCTCAATATAATTCTATACACCTGCATTCGGCCATTCAACCATTCGGCTCTTCAATGTATTTCTATGCACATGCATTGGACCATTGTAAGTGACGTCAACAGCACCAAGTACAAAGGCTTCCTATAACAGAAAGCAGAGGATCACTTTCACCTTGCTTGCATTTGCTTAACTCCAAAAGGACCAAGGATTCACACTTCGAGAATGACATATTCAATTGATCATATTGTGAAAACTACAATTTAGATGGGAACAAATTTAATATCACCAGGACTAGTGAAGATCGTTGCATGTGTTGCTAAAAAAACAATTCAATTTGAACAAGAGGACCACTAAACCCTAAAATACACATGAACCTCAAACTAAAAAAATGTCTAGATTTCAGTGTAGGGATAGCAACTTTCTAGACTACAGAGTACTGAAATTGCAAAGGTGTGTACCGATGGTGAAGGATCTTGCTGAAGCGCAGAGACGAAGTGGCGATGGCGAAACCGTAAGAGGAAGACCAGG
This sequence comes from Pohlia nutans, assembly GCA_022496805.1. Classification (NCBI taxonomy): domain Eukaryota; kingdom Viridiplantae; phylum Streptophyta; class Bryopsida; order Bryales; family Mniaceae; genus Pohlia; species Pohlia nutans. The sequence goes on along the minus strand of CM040102.1, from coordinate 20,266,874 downwards.
AGCTAAATCGTAATTGTACATGTTCGGGATACGTCTCGGGGATACGTACATATCAACAATTTATCGATTACGAAGATTTCAGACGGATATTTGCCACAGAGTTTTGGCTCATTTTGGACGGATAAAATGTATTTTTCTAGTGAGAAATAAAATCTTGGAGTATACCTTAGTTGTTCCGCGTAAGATCTGCAAAACATAATTCTGAGAAGAGAAGACCACACCTTTTGCAAATGATTTTTCAAACATACATCTATTTTTGTATGGTGAAAAAGAGATTCTGAAACACGATTCACATAATTTGTCATTTGTTGTAGAAGAATTTTTCAAAAACAATAATTATTCAACATGAGATGTTAACTTTGACGGCCAGATACGATATTCTCGACTATTATAATATGCTTTGGGAGAAAGTGACAATAACTAGTTCAAAGTGTAATGTTGGGGCTAGTGTTTACAACAACATTCATCTTTATACCTTGAGGTGTATATATGTAGTAGGGTCCAATAAAATTGCAAATTTTCAATGCCATGACTTGGATTTGAACTAAGCTATCGATGAAACAATATTTAGAGAAAGCAAGTAAGTTCTTTGACAAGTATGACAAGGAGTAGTATAGAACTCAGTGCTTTAACATGCAACAAGATCACTTGGAACTACACATGGCCAAAGTTAGATTTTTTATTAACGCTTTGTTGTTGCATTGATGAGTCTTTCATTTGCTATTTGTTTTGATTAATACATTGGAATGAACTTCCTTTTAAAGTTTAAAAATTGCATTTTTTTTTCTTTCTCTTTTTTATGACTATGACTCAACACTATGACCTTCACCCCCAAAGTAATTTCATGTCCTTGAACATGATGATGAAATTATAGTGCTTTGATATTTTACAATATCACGCATTTTAATATTTAAAATTCACCATCAATCCTCCTTAATTATTTATTACCAGATAGATAGAAACTCCGGTCCCTTTTTAGCAAGGGGCCGGCGTGAATGAAGTGTCCGTTCGTAATGCCAATGATCCGATGCCCACCGGAGAAGGGGAAATTGGGACAATACTACTCTTCCCTTTCGAGGATGGACACTATAGTGACACACTATGCTACTACCTAGCTAGCCACTAGTGCCTTGAAGATACCGGACATGGTATCCCCCCAAAGGGCTTTGAGGTACCCATACAACAAGGTCCAAGGACCCCCTACCATAGTTGGGTGGATTATGGTGGTGAGAACCATGCCGGCATGGGGAATAGAACCCACAACCTCCTCATTGGGGGACATGAGCCCTAACCACCAAGTCAAGGCCCGTGGTGCCTTTATTTATTACCATCGTACATGATCACCTTGGGCAATAAAATTGTAAAACCAAAATCATTCCTTGAAACTCATGTGCTAATGGATTGAAATTATGTTTAGAGGCACTGAAAACAAAATTTAACACGGTCCTAAGAAAGAGAATTGGATTGACAAAAATGAACTCCCAATTCACTTGGAGCCTTGTTAGAGCTCCCTCCCTTCTTAACCCTTAAACGTCAAGGTAAGTCCCATGGGCTTATTTAAAAGAGAATAATTAAGAAAAAGGTTGATTTTCTCAACCAAATCAAGAGAAACTTGTTGCGTTGGAAAGCTACTGAAAAAGTGATCTAGATTCCAAATTTTTTCGCCTCATTGAAGAGATTGTGGAATCGTTGATAAGCAATCAAAGTTATCAAATTGAACAAGTTTTGAGGTTGGGGCAGCTGAAGTTTAGCAGTGCCGCAATGCTACAGTGATAGCCAGCAGTGCACTGCAGAGCCGTTTTTGCCAAAAAAAAAATTAAAAAAAATAAAAAAAATAAAAAATGAAAATAAAATTTCCCTCCAAAAAATTTAGATGCGTTGCGGGCTGCCCCATCCAGGCCCTCTTGACGTTTAAGGGTTAACCTGAACCACTATTTTCTCCGAGTTAAGGCCCGTTCGCACTTGGCCTTTGCAAAGACCGTGGATAAAAATTTAACAGCCCCACAATTTTGGGAAAAATACCTTCTTTGTAGGAAAGGTGTCATCAATGAGGTTTGGAAAGGTGTTAGCAATAGTAGGGGGATTACATAATGGCCCATCAAGTGCCACATTAGCTAAGACCATTCTTTAGTGTTCAAAACTAGGGAATATTTCCTATTTTGGTGCTCCCTTAACAATTGCCTACTATTGCTCAAATATTTTTTGTCCTCCTAAATGTTAGCTAATACCCATTCTTAAAAGTATGCCATGTGTACATCCATGTAGGATTGGTAATTACTAAAGAATGTAGGTGGGAACACACACTTTTTTAAGGATGTAAGACCCCTTGTAAGACCACCTCTAAGGCCAGGTGAGAACATACCTTTAGCTTTTGCCTTGGCAAAGCGGCCTTTACTGTCATAAATATAATATATTTATGTCCATATTGTCGATATATCGATGTTAGATACTCTGCCAGAAACCGTACCCGGGATGAAACCCGGATACCCTGATACCCGCCACTGCACTTCGGAACCCTGGTAGCACAAGCTCCAGAATTCCATTCTAGGGCGCCCTTAAACCCTAAACCTTTTCCTCACCGTCAAACCACAGAGCCTCTCTTCCAGGGACTGTACGTTATTGCATTGCCGCCTGCTTGTTGGCGGTCTCCACACCAATTTTTCTAAGGTATGGTCGTGAATCTCATACGTCGATTGTCCAGAGTTTTCTCATTTTTGTTTCTGCGCGGTATTGAAGTTGAGATCATCAGTTTCTGACTGTTACTGCGATTGTAACGTGAATTAGGGTTTGTTTAATTAGCATTTCAATGACGAGACCGACGAAGACGAAGTCGAAGTCGAAGCAGTACCTGGCCCCGAACAGACGGAAGGAGGGGACGGCCGCGAAGTACATTACGCGCAACAAGGCGTTGAACCGGTTGCAAATCAAGCTCCCGGAGTTTCGCCGTCTCTGCATTCTGAAAGGGATTCACCCCAGGGAGCCGAAGAAGAAGGTTGAAGGGCACAACAAAACGTACTATCATGTTAAGGACATTGCCTTCTTAGCGCACGAGCCCCTGTTGAACCGCAGTCGCGAGTTGAAGGCGTACGAGAAGAAGATCACTAAAGCCCGTGCTAAGCGGAACTTCGATTTGGTGCAGCGCTTGCTCGGGAACAAGCCTGAATGGAACCTTAACCACCTTGTCAATGAGCGCTATCCCTCGTTCGTTGATGCGCTTCGGGACATTGACGACCCGCTCACCATTCTTCACTTGTTCGCTTGGCTGCCTGCTGATAATAGCCAGAAGATTCGGCCCGAGCATATTGAAAGTGCACGCAGGTCAGTGAAGTTTTATGCCTTTTCAAAATTGTAAAGCTTTCGGTTTACCGATCTCGTATTCTAGATTCTCCTATAAATTTGTAGCAACTTATTACACTTTAAGTGGCCTTGAGTTTGAACAAGAGACCACGAGTTTTTCTTTAATATACTCTTATTTTTTCACTCCAAATAGTTATTAGTTATGGAAGAGCTGGTGGACTCTCAATTAAAACCTTAAACTGAAGAAAACTAGTTTTGCCGACTTTATTGATGGCAAAACTAGTTTTCCATGAGTTTGAAGACCACCAAGCTCTAATGGAGAGACCACCAAGCTCTTCTATTTCTAATTCCTGTTTAGAGAAACAAAATTCATGGTACAAGAGAGAATAAGAAGGCAAAACTCATGGTTCTCTTAGATGACTTTAAAGGATCACTATTATCCAAGTATTTTCTCTTCTAATCGTTTGGACAGAGCATATTGAAAGTGCGCACAGGTCAGTAAAGTTGTTGTGTTTGTTCTGAATTAGTGAAATTGCTACAACCCTTTAACTTTTGATTGCCGATATCATATTCTAGATTCGTATCTGATACATATATGCAATTTAGTATACTTGATACATTTGTCCTTCAATGATATTAGCATTCTTCTTCTATTCATTTCATTAAGTTTGTGCAATTTTTTTTCTGGAACAGGTTGTCCCTGCAGTGGCAAGCATATTGTATTCGTGTACGAGCACTTCGGAAAGTGTTTGTAAGTGTTAAGGGGGTGTACTACCAGGCTGAAGTAGGAGGGCAGAATATCACATGGCTGACTCCCCATTCTACTAGTCAGGTCTTGCCATCAGATGTTGATTTTCGCGTTATGTTAACTTTTCTGGAGTTTTACAAGACCTTGGTTGGGTTCGTGAATTTCAAGCTCTATCATGACTTAGGGTTGCGGTATCCCCCTCTGCTGGATGCAAAGCTTGAGAGGGCGGCCAATGAGCTTTATGGATTGATGAAGGGACTTGCATCGGCTGCACCTGAAGTGACGACTGAGGAGGCACCTAAGCCTGTGGAAGGTATCTCAATATTTATGCCAACCCTGTTTTAATGCATTTATCTTCCTACGAATGCGTCTCAAAGTTATGGTACTAGTTGCATCACTATAAGCAACAAGTCCAATCAGGTGTACGATTGTGTAGGGTATGACATTAGGTTCCTGACTGTTTTGGTATCTTCTACCGTACCTAAACATTTAATTATTTTTAAGATTTGATTTCCATGGGGTAAAATGTAACCTTGAAGAGTTTGTGGTATCCCAGACAATGATGCGGAGATGACGGAGCAGGAGGACCCTCGAGCTGTAGAGTCTCAAGCTCGGCTTGCATCGTTGCATAGCAGGCTTTCTGCAATTGATACGGAACAAGAGAAGCCAACCGCAGCTCCAGAAGCAGAGCCTGACGATGAAGACATGGATTCCTCGGTGAAACTATTCAAGGAGTTCAAGTTTTTTCTAGGGAGAGAGGTACCAAGGGAAGCCTTACTTTTTGTTATCCGAGCTTTTGGAGGTACTGTATCGTGGGATGGCGAGGGTGCTCCGTTTCCTGAGTCTGATGAATCCATTACTCATCAGATTGTTGACAGACCTTCTCAAACGCATAAATTTTTCACCAGGGAGTATGTGCAACCGCAGTGGGTTTTTGACAGCGTGAACAACAAGTTTTTGTTGCCCACAGATGCATATATGGTGGGTTTAATTTGTCCACCACATTTGTCACCATTCGTAGATAGTGAAGAGGAGGGATACATGCCCGAGTACGCCGAAACCATCAAGAGTATGCAAGCCGCTGCATCAGACGATTTGCCAGTATTTGAAAATGCTACTGAATCTATTGAAGCAGAGGTTTCTAATGCTGATGCGAATGCGTCACTTGAGAAAACATTTACTCGTGATTTGAGCAAGGAGATGGCAGGCATTTCTTATTCGGCTTCCCTCGAAGGGAAGACGCAACAAGCTGCCCCTGAAGAAGAGGACAAGAAGGCTTCAGAACCTGGTGTTCCTCAAGCGGATGAGGACATCCAAAGGGGAAGGATGATGATGACGCGCAAAGCTCGTGGTCTTTATGATGCCGCTAAAATGGGACAGGCCAAGAAGACAGCGAAGATTGACCTTCTCAAAGAGAGGAAGAAGAAAGCAAAGGCAAAAGGTGAGGAAAACTGATCTGCATCATATTTAGCCGATGCTAACAGTCTTGTTTTCATTTTTGCAATACCGTACTCTTATCCCACGTAAGATTGGTTGGGATAACCTTAGATTGCAGTTTGGGCATTGCAGCGGATCGGTTGTAGAAGAGAGGGCTCTAGGTTACTGTTATGGTAGGTTAATTAATGAAATGCTTGATGGATTACAAAATCAGAACCAAGTTGTGTCCACGGTGCACCTGTTTCCTGAGTGTTACCAAAAATATTGTTGTCTAGGACACTTTGCAATTTCTTTGTCCTAGACTTTTATGTGTTCTGCAAGTCATGATACGTATCTTGCTAATTTGTGTGATCAACTTTGATATTGGACTAGAGGTATAGGGAAGAGTTTGCTGTTGTTGATATGTATCTCCACGGTACAACCGGTGCATTTTGTAGCCACTCTTTTTTTACCGACTGAGTGATACGGTAGACTGTCCTCAAACCGCCCGTCTGCTTGGAATTTAACCCTTTAAGGTCCCAATTCAACGCTATTTTCAAAGAAACGTAATAAAATGTTAGATGAATACCAAAAATTGAGTTGATGTACAAAGCAAAGTTGTAAATGTCAACGTGAAGATCACATCTGTACGGTTGGATTTATCATGTTTTTTATTAAGTATTTTTAATTATTTTTGCAAGGTTTTCTCTTGAAATTTGATTAAAAATCCCACATTAACACCAAAAAAATTTTAAATATTGTAATGAAATTGGAATAACATGCTCTATGAGATGGTATGGTTTCCATTATTTGATTCTACTTATTTTGGAAAATCATGTTTTAGGTCTCACTTTTTGAACTAAGAATGAAACTTGACATAAACCAATTGTGTGATTTTTCCAAAAATCATAATAACCCATTTTAAATATCCAAACCGCATAATAGATAGTAAACTTGCACAAGAATCAAGAGAAAATTATTTGGATGAAAACCATTCAATTTGGATGAGAATCCAATAACTTGAATCTGTCCATCGTCCAGATATTGGACGCAGGAGTGTTCAAGGGTTAAAAAAAATCGAATTGCGTATTTTGAGAGGATTTTGAAGAGTGTAAGGTGGTTAACTTACCCCATTCCCAACTGAATATGAAATACGGATATGAGAAATTGATATTATTTAGTATTATTATTTTTTAGAGTTAGGCAAGAAGAAATAGATTTCAACAAGTTGAAACATAATTTTTGGATGAAGAATGAATTAGTTATAAATTTTCAAAGTTGAAACATGACACATCTCATTCACGTCACATAGGTAGAGTTGTTACTGTTTAAAGAAGATTTGTATTGCACCCACTAAAGATTATTAAACCATCAACAATGAATCCATAATCGCACTTACATATACTAAAACCAACAAGAGAGAACCCATTACCAACCGTAACTTATGTTACAACTAACATCATTGCAACATTGACTGTGAAAAATGCCCTTAGCTGTTGGTTTAAGGTGCCAGTTGGGAATGGGGTAACCACCTTAGACTCATCTTCTAACCGGGAGTGGAAAAACCACAAATTGCCATCACCATCCCAACCCCCACCACCGCTCATCCACTACTTCACGCCACCAATGCGCCTCGATGTGGGCCATTTTGAGGTTGTGAATGGACTATAGTACTATACACACAACCCTCACCTCCCGGTAGTTTTCACCTCACCTTCCTTCTTCCCCTTTGTGACTTCACCTCGCCCATCTCATTCTTCTTGCCTAAATAAGGTCAAGTTGGTCAAACAGCATATCCAAAGTCCCTCCAAAGTACACTAATTACTTGTCCCTTCAAAGTACATAGAGAGAGACAATAGATCGCGTAAATACTAAGCACAAGGAGTATGGCATTGGCGCATGTTGGGTGGACCACTTCAGCACGCAACAAGCAAAGTACATAGAGAGAGACAATGGATCGCGTAAATACTAAGCACAAGGAGTATGGCATTGGCGCATGTTGGGTGGACCACTTCAGCACGCAACAAGCAAAGTACATAGAGAGAGACAATGGATCGCGTAAATACTAAGCACAAGGAGTATGGCATTGGCGCATGTTGGGTGGACCACTTCATCACGCAACAAGCAATTGGAATGTTGTAATAGTTCTACTGTTGGGGCGTTAGATAATGTGCACTTTGTGCAAACTTTTGGTGCTAACTTATGTTTATATAGAGCTAATTGAATATAAAAGAATTTTGTTCTGTAATTGTACACAAGTGAATTCTATTAGAAGACCTTTAATATTATGCTCCAAATCTGGTAACCCTTTAACGTCCCAATTCAACACTTTTCAAATAAGCGTTATAAAATGTTTGATGGAAACCAAAAACGGGGTTGATGGTCAAAGCAAAGTTGTAAATGTCAATGTGAAGATCACATATGCACGGTTGGATTTATTCTATTTTTATATAATATATTTATATCAATTTTGCAAGGTTTTCTCTGAAATTCAATTTAAAATACCAAATTAGCACAATTTTTTTTAAATATGGTAATGAAATTGGAATAACATGCACTACGAGATGGTATGGTTTCCATTATTTGATTCAAGTTATTTTGAAAAATCATTTTTAAGGTCCCACTTTTTGAACTAAGAATGAAACTTGACATAAACCAATTTTGTTGTTTTTCTAAAAATCACAATAACCTATTTTGAACATCCAAACCGTATAAAGGATAGTCAACTTGTTCAAGAACCAAAAGAAATTTTGGTGGATGAAAATTGTCTAATTTGGATGATAATTCAAAAGTTTCAAGATGTGCGTCATCTATACGGTGGACGTTGGCACGTTACAGGGTTAAGTATCAAACATCATGGGATGGAGGGAGTAATTATAATAATTTAGAGAAATTCAATATTGTTATATTCCATGTTTTTATAAAGACAAGTGTAGTCTTTTGTCATTGGTCGAGATGTTTCCTTCCTTCCCCGTGTTCTATTATGTTTCTACGTTCTCTGTGCTTTTGCTTTTGTTTTTTATGATAATTTATTCATAATTTAATTCATTTCATTGGTGACAAAATTCGATTGAAAATTCATAACTTTCACATTGTAGGTCCAAAAGCAATGAAACGACTTTAGTGCACCCCTACTTGTGGAGAGTTTTCTAATGATGTCAAGAATGACATCAAAAACCCCCACATTCCATTTTTCATAATTTAATTCAATTTACAAAGAGGGAATTCAATTAAGATCTCATAACTTTCACACCGTAGATCCAAACGCAATGAAACAAACTCTATGCACCTCTCCTTGTCGAGGGCTTTCTAACAGTACCAAGAACGCAACCGGGGGGGCGCATGGTCGGAGAGATCTCAACATAACAAACAAAACAAAATAAAACAAAACAAACAAACAAACAAATGGCCTATTATAATACATAGATATATGTTAATGTTTTAATGTCTTGCTATTGGCATTAGAGTTAACTAACAAGAGAGCTTTGTTTGCAAACTTCTACATTGAGTTTGCATCCCAATATTATCAAAATCTAATATACATTTTTCATGAATACTCCCTTGGTATGTTTGTGGGAACTCTCTTCTAGCATTGAGGTCATGAGTTTCATACCGTACGGTGGTGTAGGGTCATGCTCAGTTAGATTATCCTCCAAGTCACCATAGACTAATTTTGTAGTCTTTTTGAAACCAAAACGAGTCTAAGGTGAGTTTCCGCTTTGAGACACTCCTACTCCTCTAATCATGGAGTTAATATGATTGATTGAATGACACAAAACATGGTTCTTCAACCCTTTAGAGCCCAAGAGGCTACAAAGCGGATATTGTAGTGATAGAAATCCATATAGCGTAAGGAATTTGGCTTTGGAGTTGTATCACTTGTTTAACTCCTAAAGGACGTTGAAGCCTTGACAAGACTTTTGGCTCCCAAGTTAAAGCTGAAAATGACATTTATGGAGAATTTTCAAAAAACAGTTCCTTCCAAAATTGTTCAAGTCGTTCATTGGAGTTGTTCATTCGCAAAAATAATCAATATAAAGTGAGAAATACACATAAAATATATTTGTATATTATGAAGTCGACAAAATTTTGACCATTTATAAATCCATGAGATTTTGTTCAATCTAGTTGTTAATTTTTTCAAAGTGTGTTGAATGAATATTTTTTCTTTTTGGTTCCAATGTTTTCTAATTTTAGAATGATTAAGTCATTCAAATTTTAAAAATACAAAGCCTAGTCACGGAAGCATTTTTTGATGACCTACTTTGTAATAATGTTTTTTACTATTGTGGTCAATTGAGATAAGAAATCATATCACAAACAAATTTGAAGTGAAATTGATTATGAGAGCCTCAACAACCAATGATAAGAAGAAATGCCCTCAAGTATGAAATATGTTGAATATTGTTGCATGTTGCTAGATGAATGTTGCTAAATGAATGTTGAATGTTGCTTGTTGAATGTTGACATTCATACTAGTCCTTTGCGATGAATTTCTTTTACACCTATTGAAGATTTAAAATACATATATAAAGAGAAAACATTGAAGACTTTTCCACCAAAAGTAAAGGCGATGTTTTGATAATTATATATTAACAAAGCACTTTAATGAATTAAAAGCAAGGAAAAAGACTACACTAAATAGGTAGATTAGTGTTAGATAATTATAAGATTTGAAAATGTTATAGATTTTTACTCTCGACAAATTTTTTTATCAAAGACATTGATTCCAATACTATTGAAAGATCCCCATCTAGATCAATATAGAGGGTAAAAAAACTGGTCAATAGTAAAAACTTACAACATGTTTATGTAAATTAGTGTATCTAACACTAATCTATCTATTTAGTGTAGTGTATGTAAATTGAAGGGTTAAAGAAGTTAAATAGCACTAGGGTTAACAATTAAATGCCAATAAATATTAAACATCCTTGAATAAATTGTATTTCTTTACATATCAATCGTCACTTGGTATTGCGGAGCATAGCGTAGCCCTAGTTATATATTAACGAAGTACTTTAATGAATTAAAAGCAAGGGAAAAGACTATCCAAGGGAAAAAAAATTAGGATGTTTTACAAGAATGAAAATCAATCCTCTGCCTCCCTATGAAGTAATTCTAAATTTGTTAGAGCATATGTACCGATGGACGCTAAAACTTACTTGTTAAAACTATTCATCTATATTTGAAGAGCCCTTGAAATTATAGTTCTTTGCCCTCAAACACCTCTCAAACATCAAAACTGTATTTCAAATAGTCAATGGATCAATCACAAATAGAATGTGGGATATAATCAACTCAACTTAGATTTGAAAAATCATAGCTTAAGATGTTATGATTGAGGGTCAAGCGGCTTTTTAGAACTAGAAAGAGCGATGCATCATTTTTAATCCAATTATTGAGGATGTCAAACTCTTTGAGGTTGAGGATCAAAAGGTTTTTTGAAATGCCTACATCATTTTTAATCTAATTATTGAAACTTTAAGAGTCTTTGCAGTTGAAGGTTTAGAGGCTTTTAGAACTTGAAAGGGCCCACGTCATTTTTCATTCAATTATTGACGGTGTCAGATTCTTTGAGGGCAACAATGCACGTACTCTTAAATCTTCATCTTTTTCACTTTAAAGATCACTTACCATTCAAAATGGCCCAAAATTTCAACAATCTTGACTTCCAATATAGAGTAATTCTTAGAAGTTTGTGAAAAGAATAAGTCACCATAACAATAATTAAAATGTCCAACCTAAATTCAAGGAGGGTAATTTAAATACAATTTAAGGAACTAGCTCCTATCAATAGTGTGGGGTACTTTCACATATAAAAGAATGTTACATCTGGAAGCCATTTTCTTTTTCTGGATGCCAAAGTGTTATGACGATGACAACATAAATGAGGCTATGAATGCAATATCTCCGGATTCTTCTCCGGCTATGAATGCAATATCTTCGGATATTGATGCACAATTATAATTCTAATTCTAAGTGAGATAGAGATCGATGTATCTTAGTTCCTATGCACTTTGTCAATGTTGAAAGTTTGAATTAGTTCTAAAATATTTCTAAACATTTAGTATTGAAAAAGTCACTCTCATATAAATGAAATTCTCTTTTAAAATGTAGTAACTCCCAAGATGCAAAACTTACACAGTGTTGTCACCAATTATTCATAGAATGTATCACCCAAATGATATAGTGCAATGATTCTATTGATGATGGCGTTCATCAATTGTTCAAAAAACCAATGCATGGTCCAATAACAATTAGCTTTGGACAAACTAAATTCAATTATGAAAAACTAAAAGTAAACTCCAATCTCACATTACTAAAACGAGAAATTGAACGAGATACAAGACTATGAACTAACATTCCAAAGGAAAGAGAATCCTTTTATCATCAATTCCTATATATAGTAACTCAAAAGCTTTTTAGCTTGCTTTCAATTTGTTCAAAAAGCTTCTAAAGAAAATTTTAAAAGTTTAGCCTTCTTCAACAAGAAAATTCTACCAAAGAAGTTTCTCCAGAAGTTTTTGTTTAAATCAAACCTTATTTCCTATGTAGTTTCTTCATCTTTCTATAAGTTTTTGTCAAAGAAAAATTTCAATAATTTTTTTACACTAGTGTTGTGTGTTTATGACGAATGATGTCACTCGATCACCGATGGTTGTATGATTTTGTTAATTGCATGACACCAATTACTAAAAAATTAGGAGCCCTGCCTTTTGCCATTAAAAAGTCATGCTACTTAGTTCGTTGTGTCAACCTATCTTTAAGAGTATATATAGAGCTACGCCGTAACGTGTGCAATAGCGGCATGTTACTTCATATTTCTTAAAAACCCTGGAAACATTGGCCCTGCTATAGACATTATCCTATATGTACTATAACATGTTCAAATTTTGTTGCAAGATTCTAAACTATCAATTACTTATGACGATTTTTGAGGCGTGCAACTACATATGAGGGACACCATATGAAGAGATTTTTTTGTGTATACATATTTTCATTTTTAATTATTATAAAAATTGTATGTAAATTATTTAATTTCATAAAAAAAAACTTGTATATAGGGGTTTTTTCTAACGCACATGATTTTAAGTTTCAACAAAAGGTGCATTCCCTAGAAGGACTATTGTATTGTAAACATGATGTGCGAAAAGATATGATGATGTCTTATTTCCCGCCACAGAGACAATGCATAATAGAAATGTAAATGTGATTAGGGAGGGGGGCGTGACAATGTCTTTACATTGCGCTAACAAAGGCGGCGCATAATAGTAATGTGAGCGTAATGCGCAGAGGGTTGTAATGATGTTTTTACATCATGCTTCTAGAGGTGGCGCATAATAGTAATGTGAGAGTGATGAGCGGAGGGTTGTGATGATTTCTTTACATCGCACCAATAGAGGCGGTGCATAATAGTAATGTAAGCGTAATGCGCGAAGGGTTATTTTGGTGTCTTTATATCATGCCAATAGAAGCTGCGCATCTTAGTAATGTGAGTGTGATGGGGGGTTTTTAATGATGTCTTTACATTGTGCTAGCAAAGGTGGTGCATAATAATAATGTGAGCGTAATCATGCATATCACAATAAACGCTCAGATTGACTCAACGGGAATCAAACCCGGACCGTACAATTGTAACACAAACGTCCCTCTCCAACCAACCTTAGAACCATGACTTGGCAACCACCAACAAAACAAACACCAATTTATACCCGCACAAGTTCTAAACTAATTAATGTTACTAGTGTTACTAGTCCTTATCTCTGGTCACTAAAGTGTCTATTCTCGAAAGAAGGGAGTAGTCTTGTACCAATGGCTCTTTGTCCGGTGGGCACTAGCTCATTGTCAAGACGAACAGACACTTTATTCACGCCGGCCTTGAAAGAGGAGTGAAGTTCATATCTATCTATATATCTATCTATGAGCGTAATGCGCGGAGGGTTGTGATGATGTTTTTACATTGTGCCAGAGACGGCGCATAATAGTAATGTGAGCGTGATGAATAGAGGGTTGTGATGATGTCTTTACATCACGCCAATAAAGGCGACGCATAATAGTAATGTGAGCGTGATGAGTGGAGGATTGTAATGATGTCTTTACATCGCACCAATAGAAGCAGCGCGCAATAGTAATGTGAACGCGATGAGCAGAGGGTTTTGATGATGTCTTCATATCGTCCTATTAGTTAAGTCAATCGTTAAATGTCATTTCAAATTGATTGAAGACACATGATTATTAAGGCCTAACGCCTTACATTCATAGAAAATTGTTAGTCATAGTATAGCAAAAACGTTTAACATAGTGACACCGTCCATACCAAGCTGCATATTAAAAAAGATCTCAAGTAAAACCAAATATTAAAATTCATAATAAAAACTAATAATCTAGGTTTAGACTCTTTAAAAAGCCATTTGAATGTTAATTTCTTGACTAAATGAGGCAAATACCTCTTCACATTTATTACATTTATTACATTTAAAAAATATTCTCATAATTATAGATTTTTTTTTATAATGTCTTGTTTATAATATCATAATCTTTCAACAATAAAACCTCTCAACAACTTATCGACCAATGTTTAAGACATACTATGCTATGTCACATGAATCATTTTATTTTCATTTTAGAATCACGTTAATTTCAGGGAATTATTATATTTTAAATAATAAAGATTATGAATGACATTAGTTGGTTTAATCAAATAAATGATAATTACAATGACAACTATGGTGCCATGTAGAACAATAATGTCAACATGATGCGTGGAGGGATGTGACAATGTCTTTACATCGTGGGAGTTGCTAAGTTAGTCATTGAATGTCATTTCAAGCTCATAAAAGACACATGACTTCCAAAGCATAATGTTTTATACCCATAGCAAGTTGCATTCAACTACACCAAAGTCTTTCACAACAAAGTTGTATTGCATTTAAAAAATGCTCAACATTTATAGAAAAATGTATATCAAAGAGGCTTGACATAACATTGATAACAAATTATATGTTAAAGAAGTATAAAGTAAAACAAAAAGCTTAAGTGTACATGGTTTTGCAGGCTACCTAGGACGGTGATAGCATCTTAGATGCCTAGTTTAACCTTTAACTACATGTGTGTCCATATTTTGACGATGTCTAAATTTCATCCATGATTTCTCATCCATCATCTCGGGGAGGTCATTAGTATGTGTTTAGTGTGACCACATGCATTAAGAAGGTATTTTAACTATCACATGAATGGTATATTTTAGGTATATTTTAGAATATTTTAGGTATATTCCAAATACATTCTTGAACTATTCTTTATTTGAATTTAAAGTATCATATATTGCATTAATTTTTTTAATAATTAGGTAGAATTTTTTCCTCTATGAATAAAAAAGACACTATAGTTTAATAACTCACTTGGTTTTCTACTTTTTTACATAGTAACCTCCCCAAGTCCATCATGCACTTTTTGCATCTTGGATTTTCCACAATATATTTAATAGGAAGTTAGCTTTATGCATGTGTGAACCAATTAGAAAGGAGATGTTTTTGGAAACTTTTATGCCTCATTTCATATTGCATTAATTTGCTAAAACTTTATTCTAAAAGTAATTCAAAGGTAGTTCAACACACAACTAGTAAACCACCCCACTGCTTTACTTTTTCTGAGATGGTTTTTTAATACTTATTAACATAATCAAGGTTATCAAAATGACAGGCTTAGGAAAGTTCTTTTCACTTCAGTACTCAATCATGTAGGACTAGGACTTGATTGTGTGATTTTTTATACCTTTCAGAAAATTATTCATTATTCATTTAACAAAATTGTAATGGTAAGCTATTGTTTTCAAAAAAATGCATATATTTGTATTGATGCTATTTTATTTTTTCTTTGTATTGGATTTTTGTAATAAGTTTATGTGGTCATGTTTTCAAGAATTAGTGTATACTTGAGGTTGGAGATTTGTTCATTTTTCATTGTTGTAGAAAATTTAGCATTGTAAGTAGTTGGCTAGAATGACAATGTTTGATTTTTGGAACTTTGACACAAGAATTCCATAATTGTAAAAATGTGATGCGAATGTACCTTCATATCTGTCATTGGTACATCAAATTTGTCTTCTTAACATGTGCTTTTTTACAAGTTTATTGAAAACTATGTTTTAACTAAATTATTCCTTCTAAAATTGTAATGAAGAAACTATAGAAGGTACTAGAAGATTGTGGAAGCTTCTTTGGAAACTTATTAAAAGCCCGCTCAAAAAAAAATAGAAGCTTCTAAAAAATTATAGAAGTCTTTAAAAGACTACCGAAGTTTCTTTGGAAACTTTTTTAAAGACTGAAAAAGTTTCTAAAAACTTACAGAAGTTTTTAAAAGACTATGGAAGTTTCTTCGGAAGCTTTGGGAATTGATATTTCGTGTGTTTTTAACAGAGACCAAAATCCCAAATGCCTCTAAATTTAAACAGCTGGCCTTGACTTTCAAGATAAAGTAACCTTTAGGAGCCTCTTTCCGTACTCCATCAAGGGTCAAAGATAACGCTAGAAGATAAGACTGAATGTGAAATCCTTCCACCCATCATCATTAAATACAAAAACCAAGCAAAAATTCTTTACCAATATGAGTACGACATCAATGCTTTCATTTATTGATTGGCTTAAAACAAAATTTTAATTTTATACTTTAAAATGTACCCGGAATACACTATTGAGAGGTAGAAGTAAATACTTTGTAGATTTGGCATAAGTGAACTTGTACAATAAGGACCCACCCACATATTATTTCACCCTTTCAAGGTTGGTGAAAAGAAGTAGTCTTAACCACTGTTCTTTTGTGATGTGAATATCAAATCAACGATGGGTCGAACAAACACTTTATTTACACCATCCTCAAAAGAGATCTTGGTTAAAAAGAAAGTTACCAAATTTTTAAATGTCAAACCTAAATTCAAGGAAGCTATCGACTCAATTTAAGAAACTAATCCCTATCAATAGTGTAAGGTACTTTCACACTCAAATGAAGGAATGTTATAGCTGGAAGCCATTTTTGTTTTTGTGGGTGCCATGGTGTAACGAGAGTGACGAGAGAAATGCGCCATTAATGTGTCATTAATTATTTCTACAAATTAATGAAAATGTTGAAATATATTAAATATGGTTTTTTAAGAATCTTCGAAAGCCTTTTGAATATTTTTAGAATATTCTTGGAATTTTTTCTAACCACTCTACAAATCTAAGGAGTGATAATGCACACTTTGCACTTATGGATCCAAATGCTATGAATAATTATTTCAAATTAATTTCTATCAAAAAAATTCCATATTTTTATAATTCATATTTCAAGATTTAAAAAAAATTGAACTACCATCAAAATTTACAAAATGAGAACAAAATGACAAAGCCAACTTGTAACTACATGTTTTGGCCACCCTACTATGAATACACCCTAATATTGATTTTTTTAGCTATTGTAGTCAACTGGGAATAGGAAATCACATCTTTGGCTTCATTTTGGTGTTGACTACAAGGTGCTAAAACAATTTTATTTTATTTTGTAACTATTTAAGTAAAGAAGTGCGAATGTTGCAAAATCCTTGAACCACCTCAGTCTAATGTCTTGAAGTTTAAAAGTGTAACTTTTGATTCTACATATGATGCAAAAAAGAAATTTTGAAAATTGACTTTCTTAGCTATCCAAATACCTATGTACAAAACACCAAAATACTACAAATACCTCAAAATACTGCAAATATTTACAAACACAACACATGTACTATGTGTTATTTCTTATGTTTGGAAGTTCATTATCTTGTATTTTTTTTGGATTGTGTATTCTTGTTCATGTTCCATTAGTGTACATAGTCCGATCTTTATCAATGTACCAACTCCTTTATTGTTTTAATGTATAAACTTTGTCCTAAACTGTACATGGATAAGTCACTCTTTTTTATAGAATTTACAATAATTATGTATGAGTCCGTTTTTGACATGAAAGATTGCAATGGAGAAGTGTTGGCACAAGTCATTGCTGAACATCTTTACTTTCGCTTTTGAAAATTTAACCCAAATTCTATTTAACGTTGAAGTCACACCCCCCCCAATCTAATTTTTAGTGTATATTACACAATTCAAAGATATACTTTAATCTTCCAATCGAACAGTCTGATCATACTAAGATATAACCGACACTTGTTTCATTAACCTATGCTTACATTTATACGGTTGAATACTATTAATGATATTCCTAATTTCAAAAGAGAATTTCAAAAATATATATCACCCAAAAAACTGTGGTTTTTGTAGAACCACCCTAGGCACTAAAGGGTTAAAGGTTGATGGTGTCAAATCCATCATCATGAGCAACTCTTCACAAACCAATCTGAAGAGAAATTGACCATTATAGCCTCAACAACCAATAATGAAATTGAATAGCCTCAACTATGAAATATTGAATACTGTGGAATGTTGCTAGTTGAATGTTCACTTGAATGTTGCTTGTTGAATGTTAAATGTTGCTTGTTGAATGTTAAATGTTGTTTGTTGAATGTTAAATGTTGTTTGTTGAATGTTGAATGTTGCTTGTTGAATGTTGAATGGTGTTTGTTGAATGTTGAATGTTGCTTGTTGAATTTTATTCCCTTTGTTCCACTAAAAGATCGAGAAAACTACCGGCCAAGAACCAAGGGCCAACTGTAGAAGATAAGAAAAGCTCAATTTATGTACAGTGCATGCTAAGAGCAAAGGGTTGGTTGTGGAAGATGAAAAAGGACCATTTTCTGTAGGCTATGGGCCGACCCAAAGCCAAAGGCCGGTTGCAAAGATGAGAAAGGGTCACTTTTGTTCAAAAATTGTTTTCAAAATCTTTTAGTAGATAGGGGCAGAAACATTTATACTAGTCTTTTACTAGGAATTTCTTTTATATTTTCTAAAAATAAAAATAAAATAAAGATGATTAGAATGAAGACATTTCTACCAAAAGTCAAGGTCGTTTTTGAAAATAACAGTCCAAGGATGACCATAGGTCTAGCTTAGAAAAATGTTATTGATGACTATAGGTTCCACTCGTAGCTTTTCAATCGTTGTAGGGTTTGTAAATGAGTCGGCAATCTCTTAGGCAAAGTTTTCTATGTTGTAACCTAGCTTTCTCCAACCTCACATGGTCTTTCCATGATTGTTCCATTCCACCCTTAAAGACCATTATGTAAAGTAACCTAGCCTTTCACTTTGACACTAGTGATGCGGAGAGTAGCGAAAACGCTAGTATACTAATAAAGAACTTGAATGAAATAAAAACAAGGAAAAATTCAACCCAAGGAAAAAAATGGGATATTTTCCAAGAACAAAAAATAAACTCTTTCTATATGAATCAAATTTGAACTTCTTAATCTTTAAAAGACATTTCTTGAATTAGAAATAACTTTAACTCCATGATTGAAAGAATAAGAGTCGTATCACTTGCTTAACCCTTAGAGGACGGTGTAGCCCTAAGAAGGCTTTTGGCTCCCAAGATGAAGCTAAAATTGACATTTTTGGGGAATCTCCAAAAAACAACCTCTTCTAAAATTGTTCAAGTCATTCATTGGAGTTGTCTATTTGCAAAAATAATCAATACAAAGTGAAAAATACACAACTTGTGACCATCTATAAATACACTAAAAATACACTAAAATACACAACTCGTGATCATCTATAAACCCATGAGATTTTGTTCAATCAAGTTGTTACTTTTTTTTAAATGTGTGAAATGAATATCTTTTTTTCATTCCAATTTTTTTTAATTTTAGTGTGATCCCGTCATTCAAATTTCAAAAATACAAAATCTAATTATGGAACTTGTCACGAAAGCATTTTTTGATGACCACCTACTTGTATTAATGAAATAAACTGCTAATGTACAATTAAATGGGATAGGGAATCACATTTATGGTTTCATTTTGGTAATGATTACAATGTGCTAAAAACAATTTTCATATAAAAATGTAAGTAAAGAGGTGAAAATGTTGATAAAAAGTAACAAAATACCTATGTCTTTTAAGGGTTGATGGTGTCAAGCCCATCATCATGAGCAACTCTTTACAAATGAATTTGAAGTGAATTTGACTATTAGAGCCTCAACAAACAATAATGAAAATGATTGGCGTTGAGAACTCGTCAAATGTTGACTTGTTAAATGTTGTTGAATATTGATAGTTGAATGTTGAATGTTGCTTGCTAAATGTTGACATTTATACTACTGTAGTCTCTTCCAATGAATTTCACTATTACATTTGCTAAAAAAATTAAAATATTAAAAGAAATTGAATAACCTCAAGAGTTTTCACCAAAAATTATGGCCATTTTTTGAAAACTACATATTAATGAATTACTTTAATAAATTAAAAGCAAGAGAAAAAAAATTCAAGGGATGAAAACAAGATTACTTCCAAGAACAAAAAATCAATTCTCTCTCTATAGATCAATGTTCTACTTGTTAACCTTTAAAGACTCAGTGACATTTCATGATTTAGAAAGAAAGGAATATTCATGAGGTTTATTGTTTAAAATATAATAGTAATTAAAATTCTAAAAATGAAGGTACATACTATTTTCGGAGCACATAATGTTGGAAAAATATTTCATAAAACATTAATTCATTATTAGCAATTTAGGTTAAAATGGTTTGAAATTTAGGTTAAAATGGTTTGAAAAGACTAAGCTTTGGAAGCTTGGTATGTCTTTTAAGAATTATACCTTTACTTTTTTGACTAGGGACACAAGAACTAGAAAAAAAGATGTTTAAAGACGAATCTTGCAAAGAGAACAAGAAATTTCATTAATATTTAGAATGGTACAAGAACTAGGAACAAGGCAACACTATAGAATGCTTCACAGCTTGTATTGGCTTATCTAAGGAACGTTTTATTGCCTAAGTCCAATGGAATCTTCTATGGAAGGTTTTGGGAGACCGAGACTTCCCAAAAAGTCAGTAGAAGGTACTATAAGATTGTGGATGCTTCTTTGGAAACTTCTTGAAAAGACTATAGAAGCTTCTAAAAAAGGCAGGGCCTTTAAAATGAATGCAGCACCGGACTTCCCGGAAGTTTGATAGAAGGTACTAGAAGATTCTTTGGAAACTTTGGAAAAGACTGTAGAAGCTTCTAAAAAAGGCAGGGCCTTTAAAATGAATGCAACACCGGACTTCCCCGAAGGTCAGTAGAAGGTACTAGACGATTCTTTGGAAACTTTGGAAAAGACTGTAGAAGCTTCTAAAAAAGGCAGGGCCTTTAAAATGAATGCATCACCGGACTTCCCGAAAGGTCAATAGAAGGTACTAGAAGATTGTGGATGCATTTTTGGAAACTTTGGAAAAGACTGTAGAACCTTTTAAAAAATTATGGAAGTTTCTAAAAGACTATAGAAGTTTCTCCGAAAGCTTTTAGGAATTGATATTCGTGTGTTCGTGACAGAGAACAAAATCCCAAACACCTCTAAATTTAAACGGCCGGCTTGGACTTTCAAGATAAAGTTACCTTTAGCGCCTCTTTCCATGCTTCATTGGGGGTAAAGATAACGCCAAGAAGATAAGAGTAATTGCGTAATCCTTCCACCCATCATTATTAAATGCAAAAACCAAGCAAAGTTGTTTACCAATATGAGTATGACATCAATGCTTTCATTTATTGATTGGCTTAAAACAAAATTTTAATTTTACACTTTAAAATGTACACGGAATACACTATTGAGAGCCAAAAGAAAATGCTTTTTAGATTCTGGCATTAGTGAACTCGTACAATAAGGACCCACCCACCTATTACCTCACCCTTTCAAGATTGGTGAAAAGAAGTAGTCTTAACCACTGTTCTTTTGTGACGTGGATATCAAATCAACATGGGTCGAACAAACGCTTTATTCGCATCGACCTAAAAGATAAAAGAAGTTGTTTAACCACTGTTCTTTTGTGATGTGAATATCAAATCAACGGTGGGTCAAACAAACACTTTATTTGAACCGACCTTGAAGAGACTGGAGTTCTTCTTTTTGGTGAAAAAAGAAGTTACTAAATTTTTAATCGTCAAACCTAAATTTAAGGAAGCTAACGCCCCAATTTAAGGAACTAACCCCTATTAATAGTGTGAGGCACTTTCACACTCAAATGAAGGAATGTTATAGCTGGAAGCCATTTTTGTTTTTTTGGATGGCATGGTGTAATGAGAGAAATGCGGCTATGAATGCAGAATTTCACTGTCTCTCTCACACACTTCCAAATGAGGTTTAGATCTTTTGGCTTCTAAGCTTAAGCTAAAAATGACATTTTTGGGGAATCTCCAAAAAACAAGCCCTTCTAAAATTGTTCAAGTCATTCATTGGAGTTGTCTACTTGCAAAAATAATCAATACAAAGTGAAAAATACACAACTTGTGACCATTTATAAATACACTAAAATAACACTAAAATACACTAAAATACACAAATCGTGATCATTTATAAATCCATGAGGTTTTGTTCAATGAAGTTGTTATTTTTTTTCAAAATGTGTGAAATGAATATCTTTTCTTTTTTATGCTAAAATTTTCTAATTTTAGTGTGATCCTGTCATTTAAAATTTTAAAAATACAAAAATCTAGTCACATAACTCGTCACGGAAGCATTTTTTG
This sequence comes from Pohlia nutans, assembly GCA_022496805.1. Taxonomy (NCBI): domain Eukaryota; kingdom Viridiplantae; phylum Streptophyta; class Bryopsida; order Bryales; family Mniaceae; genus Pohlia; species Pohlia nutans. Next base: position 20,244,795 of record CM040102.1, on the reverse strand, counting down.
ATGACCACCCACTTGTATTAATGAAATAAACTGCTAATGTACAATTAAATGGGATAGGAAATTACATCTATGGCTTCATTTTGGTATTGACCACAATGTGCTAAAAATAAATTTCATATAAAAACGTAAGTAAAGAGGTGAAAATGTTGATAAAAAGTAACAAAATACCTATGTCTTTTAAGGGTTGATGGTGTCAAGCCCATCGTCATGAGCAACTCATCACAAACAGATTTGAAGTGAATTTGACTATTAGAACCAAGTAACAATGAAAATGAATGGCGTTGGGAACTCGTCAAATGTTGACTTGTTAAATGTTGTTGAACATTGCTAGTTGGATGTTGAATGTTGCTTGATGAATGTTGAACGTTGCTTGATGCATGTTGAATGTTGCTTGATAAATGTTGATATTTATACTAGTCTCTTGCAATGAATTTCACTGTTACATTTGCTAATAAATAAAAATAAAACATAAAAAATAGAATAACCTTAAGAGTTTCTACCAAAAATTATGGCCATTTTTTGAAAATTACATATTAATGAAGTACTTTAATAAATTAAAAGCAAGAGAAAAAAATTCAAGGAAAGAGAACTAGATTATTTCTAAGAACAAAAAATTAGTTCTCTCTCTATAGATCTATTTTCAACTTGTTAATCTTAAAAGAACATTTCATGATTTAGAAAGAAAGATTACTTTTGAGTTTTAATGTCTAAAATATAGTAGTAATTTATATTCTAAATTTTTTGGTACATACTATTTTTGGAGCACATAATGTAGGAAAAATAATTCATAAAACATTTATTCATTATTAGCAATTTAGGTTTAAATGGTTTGAAATTTGAAAAAACTAAGTTTTGGAGGCTTGGTGTACGTGTCTTTTAAGAATTGCACCTTTAACTTTTGACTTTGGAGATAGGGACACAAGAACTGAAACAAAAGATGTTCAAGGATCAATCTTGCAAAAAGAACAAGGAATTTGATTGATATTTAGAATGGTACAAGAACTAGGAACAAGGCAACACTAGATGGAATGTTCTTCAACTTGTATTGACAAAACCAAGGAACACCACGTCTTATTCCCTATTTATACTATAAGACTTAACCCCTAAATGTACCGATCCATTGAACACAAATAGATGCTAGCTTCATAAATAGATATAAGCATGACTCATATGTACAATAGGTGTACATGAGAGGACCATTGCATGCATGAAATCTACCCAAAACATTTGACATACTTGCATTTGGAGGCCTCTCCAATATTATCAACATCTCCCCATCACAATAAGTTTACTCTAATTGGTAGAGAGTTTAATAGGCTTGCAAAGGTGACTTGGATGAAAGTCATCCGAGATTAAATGAGAAAGTTACAAGGCTTTGAATCGTGATCTTGGATGCTGGGACATTTAGGGGTTGTCCAATGGAACCTTCTATAGAAGGTTTTGGGAAACTGTAGAAGGTACTAGAAGATTGTCGAAGCTTCTTTAGAAGCTTCGGGATGCTGGGACGTTAGGGGTTGCTCAATGGAACCTTCTATAGAAGGTCTTGGGAAACTGTAGAAGGTACTAGAAGATTGTCGAAGCTTTTTTAGAAACTTCTTAAAAGATTGTAGAAGCTTCTAAAAACTTACAGAAGTTTCTAAAATACTATGGAAGTTTCTCCGAAAGCTTCTAAAAACTGATATTTTGTATGTTCGTGACAAATGCCAAAATCCCAAATGTCTCTAGATTTAAACAGCCGGCTTCGACTTTCAAGATAAAGGAACCTTCAGGGTCTCTTTCCATGCTTCATTGGGGGCCAAAGATGACGCTAGAAGATAAGACTGAATGCGAAATCCTTCCACCCATCACCATTAAATACAAAAACCAAGCAAAAATCTTTACCAATATGAGTATGTCAACAATGCTTTCATTATTGACTGGCTTAAAACAAAATTCTAATTTTGTACTTTAAAATGTACCCGAAATACATTATTGAGGGCCATAAGAAAATGCTTTGTAGATTCTAGTATTGGTGAACTTGTACAATAAGGACCTACCCACCTATTATCTCATCCTTTGAAGGTTGGTGAAAAGAAGCAGTCTTAGTAGCCACTGTTCTATTGTCATGTGAATATCAAATCGACGGTGGGTCGAACAAACACTTTATCCGCACTGACCTAAAAGAGATTTTTTTTTCTTCAAGGTTGGTGAAAAAAATTGTTTTAACCACTGTTCTTTTGTGATGTGGATATCAAATCAACGGTGGGTCAAACAAACACTATATTCGCACCAACCTAGAAGAGACCGGAGTGAAAAAAGAAGTTACCAAACTTTTAAACGTCAAACCTAAATTTAAGGAAGCTAACGACCCAATTTAAGGAACTAACCCCTATTAATAGTGTGAGGCACTTTCACACTCAAATGAAGGAATGTTACAGCTGGAAGCCATTTTCGTTTTTTAGGTGCCATGGTGTAATGAGAGAAATGCGGCTATGAATGCAGAATTTCACCGTCTCTCTCACACACTTCGAAGTGAGGTATAACTTAGAAGCATCTGCACTTCTGTAGAGCGAGTGCAGAGATCAATATTTAGAGACGCTAAGCTTATTCTTCTGCAGTTTGCAAAAAACTGCATCAGTGTTGTTTTGTTTTGAAGAACGATGCACAAGTTTGTAGTAGAACGATGCACAAGTTTGTAGTAGAACGAGTGAATGGCAAGAGATGCAGGAAGACAAAAGCCAGTGTGAAGTAGAGAGGAGCTTGTTGCCATCTTGAAACAGAAACAGAGCTGTGAAGAAGCCCTTTTAAAACCATATATTTTTTTTGGGTAAGTTTCCTTTTCTTAGGGATTTGCTTTTTGTACATTGAGAAATCATTGAGTTTAGTTTTCGTACAATTTTATAGTTCTTGGAAGCCTCTAAGTCACGGAATCTCTGATGATGTGGGGTTTAAGAAAGAAACTAGGTTTAGTGAAGGATTTCACGATCTAGAAGCTTCTGTATGCTTTTTTCTTGCTAGGAGATCAATTAGAACTCCTATTTTGGGTTTTGGTTTTTAATTTTAATTTTTTTTAAAGGTTTAGTGTATCAGCTGGAATGTCTAGTTCTGTTTTGCTTGAATTCAGTGGCAAGTTCAATTCTGGAGATTATGGAATGTCAGAAAATGAAGGTTAGGCTGTAATGAACTGATGAAGCAGAAATGGCAGAGCCTGTAAATTAGGTTTAGTGAAGAATTTCATGATCTAGAAACTCCTGTTTGTGTATTTATGCTTTGATTACAGTGTTCTTGCGAGGAGATCAATTACAACCCCTATTTTATTTATTTATTCTTTATTTTGGGTTTAGTGTATCAGCTGGAATGGCAACGATTATTTAAGTTCTGGTGTACAGGTTTTGCTTGAATACTGTGGCATGTTCAATTCTTGAAGGAATAAGGAGATTAACCCTTAAAGAACCAAGAAGCCCAAATTGGGTCTCATGTTTTTTTAGCAATTTGGAGCAGGTTCTAGGTGGACTTATTTTTGTTCAGCTTCATTTATTTTTTGACCAACAGATATAATGTTCTTCATTGATTTTGGTGATGCAAAATTTGGTCTAATCTGAATTATATTTTTCACAATATGATCAATTGAATTTGGCATTTTAAAACCATGAATCCTTGGTCCTTTAGGGGTTAAGGAGTGTCAGAAAAGGAAGGTTTCTGGACTGATGAAGTTGGTGTGCTTGCAGCAGAAAATGACAGAGCCTGTAATTGAGCTCAGTGATGGCGAGGATGAGCCTGTGGTTTCGCAACGTGCTCTAGTTAAGAAAGAATGGGATCCAGTGCAAAGTACAGTGAATGGGGGTGCCAGTACCAGCACTTCTTCTGCGCTTGTGCAAATCAAAGGCAAAATGAGGGAGGATGTGAGACTAGCAGAGCCCTCCCCGAGTGAGCCTGTGTGTCGCCAGTTCTGGCAAGCGGGCAATTACGAGGTCCATCCTCCCAAGCGAAGGAGAGTTCAACAAGGTTCTTACCTCATTTTTTTCCATAATTAAATGATGAGAATTGAAAATGTTACTCCCTCCGTCCCAAAGTTATTGTCCAACTTGTTTGCTTCGTATTACTTTGAGCCAATTTCAGTGATCATATTGTAAGAAACATGATTAAAAAAGGTTCCAAATTATGTCACTAGAATGATTGAAGAACATTGCATGTGTTCATTGCAACCTAAATAAAATTAGACACAAGGAAGTATTTTTTTGACCTACTTAAAAAAGCACTTTCAAACATGAAAATAACTTTGAGACGGAGGGAGTAAAGTTTCTGCATGATTATTCACTCTCACATTGAATTCTGTGGTGCCTAATCTCTCTTTGTGTGACATGATTTGTGTATGGTAATCCATAGCCAATTCTCTCTTCTTATACAGCAACATTTTGCAGGTCCATTAAAAGTCACTTTCATTAAAAGTGCACACCAAATTAACACTTTAATTTTTTGTTTTCTTTTTTGCAAAACTGCATGATGATCGTCAGTTCTTTTCAATTCAGAGCTTTAACCCTTAAAGGACCAAGAAACCCGAATTGGACTCTATGTTTCTTTTAACAGTTTTGAGTAGGTACTATTTGGAATTTCTCTTGTTTGATTAAATTTTTTTTTTACCAACACATGCAATGATCTTCAACTAGTTCTAGTGATAGAAAATTTGGTCCCATCTGAATTATATTTTTCACAATATGATAATTTTGAAACTGTGAATTCTTGGTCCTTTAAGGGTTAACTTCGTGATTAGAGAGTTGGTAATCGCCAATCTGATGAAATTCACAACCCGAATTCATAATCATAGTTTAATGCCATGTGCATTTTTTGCATTGCATGTGTAATTTTAACGAAATCAGTGTGAGGATATGTGATAAAATTACAGCGTTGTTTAGAATGTTGGTTTTGTCTTCATTATGTGCACTTAATAAAATTGGTGGATGCTAACGAAGTGCGCCATTTTGGTTGATAGGAGCTATGGATCATGTGCGTGTTCACCCGAAGTTCCTGCATTCAAATGCTACATCTCATAAGTGGGCTCTCGGAGGTAATTATGCAAAGCTCTCATGAATGGGAATCCATCTTCAGTTGGAGCCTTTGGGTATTCAACACCGTTTCTGATCACCTCTTTTTAAATGTTGTGCAGCTATTGCAGAGCTGCTTGACAACTCCATTGACGAGGTGCGTTCTTCTATTTCATCGTTTATTAAAAGAGCTGGAAAAAGGAATTTTTTTCCTTGTAAATGGAGAATGAATAACATGAGGGTTTTTTCCTATGGACGTTGTCACAGATCGTCAATGGAGCAACGTATGTGCGTGTTGACAAAATCATGAATCCTCGTGATGGGAGCGCTTGCCTTCTTATCCAAGGTTCTCTACCTGTGTTTTAGAGATGTATAAAAATTATGAATAATTGTTCTTTTTTCAGAAAGACTGTGAATAATGATGGATAACTGTGAATTGATGAACAAAATGCAGATGATGGCGGGGGCATGAGTCCAGATAATATTCGACAGTGCATGAGCCTGGGCTATTCTCAGAAGAACAGTAATACTACGATTGGCCAATGTAAGGGGCTCTCCTCTCATCTTTCATGTCACATTTTTTTGCAATATAGTGCAGATGCACGGCTTTAACCCCTAAAGGACCAAGGATTCTTAGTTTTAAAATGACAAGTTTAAACAATCATATTGTGAAAATTATAATTTGAATGGGACCAAATTTTATATCACTAGAATCAGTGAAGAATATTCCATATGTTGAATTCAAAACAAAAATAACATTAACAAAAAAGAATCTACATAAAACCGACTCAAAATCACTGAAAAAAACAGGAGCCACTTGGTGGCCGTATGGTCCTTTAGGGGTTAAAACATATCTGAGCTTAATTATTGGACAGGCTGGATGTGGTCGAAATGTAATGCATGAAGTTTCATCACTTGCATTAAGGATTTAGAGTAGCTTCTAATGAAAATCATCGTCACGCATTGCGTACTGGCACTACTTGTATAGTTTTGTATAGTTAGCACTACTTGTATAGTTTTGTGGGCTAATTTCTGGTATGTGTGACAGATGGTAATGGTTTCAAGACTAGTACGATGCGCCTCGGTGCGGATGTCATTGTCCTCACTCGCAAGGCAAGTGATAGCGGGTATGCATTGATAACTTATGGCATCACTCAGAAGTTGTGTGTGTGTATGAAGTTGCGTCAATGGTTAGAAAACATTATGAAATCTTATTAGCATTCTGAATTATTGTAATGGCTGGGTTCTGTTTTCTGGTGTCCCTTTTTGCTCCAGTTTCTGGTCGTTCTACTGAGGGCTACTACTGCCGTGAATGACGACAGGTTTGTGACTCAAAGTGTTGGATTACTGTCTTATACTTTTTTGCGAAAGACTGGCCATGAGGATATCGTGGTGCCTATGGTGAGTCATTCCTTTCCTCAAGAGCATAGCTAAAAAGTAACTGACGAGACTTTTCCTTTTCACATCTTCAAAGTCCTAAATTAATATCACTTTGAAACAGACATGCATTTCATTCTTTTATGTCTGTTTTCCGTTGGGAGAGAATTGTTGAACAAGTTCTAATATTAGTAGCATAAAATGATGCTCGAACTTAAAGACTTTCTTAACCCCTAAAGGACCAAGGATTCATGGTTTTAAAATGACAAGTTTAAACAATCATATTGAGAAGCTTTTAATTTGAATGGTACCAAATTTTATATCACTGGAATTAGTGAAGAATATTACATATGTTGAATAAATAAAAAATAAAAAATGAACAAAAAGAATCTACATAAAACCTACTCAAAATTCCTGAAAAAAACAGGAGCCACCTGGTGGCCTTATGGTCCTTTAGGGGTTAAATGTGAAAGCATCAATAGTGAACATATCTCAACACCTTGCTGGTTTGGTCTCAGGTTGACTACAAATTATCAGGGGACAATTCTAAACCAGCAGCGTTTTTCCGAACTAATATGGACGACTGGCTCAGTAACCTTGCGACCATCACGCGATGGTCTCCATACCGCTCGGAGGATGAGCTTCTTAAACAGGTGCTTAACCCCTAAAGCGTCCCCTTTGTATTTTCTGTAGTGTAGGAAATTTGGACCCCTGCTGCAAATCATCTGTTTGTGTGAAAATGACTTCAGTTTGACACGATCGAACGCTCTTGATCTTGTAGTGTAGAAAAAAAAGCTTTAAATGATGTATTGCAATCAGAAAACCGAGGTAAAATGAGAAAATGCCACCGTTGCAAAGTTCAGTGATGCAGAGGGCCATTTTCAGACGCTTAGGGGTTAATACAGGGTTGCCTGTGAGTACCAAGTGACTCAAATATGAGCTGATGTTTGAATAGTGTTGAGTTGTTGTATCAAAATATGTGCAGTTCACGTTTTTTTTGTGTTTCATTTCCTATCCGAATCTTGGCCAAAGTGCTTGGCAAATCTGCCATTTAACACTTTCAAACGCGTCCTTTGGGCCCTGGCTGTCCTGAATTGTCAATATGCTCTGATCCTTTCATGCATTGGATTTTAAATCGTCTTTGCAAGTTGGATTCCAACACCACTGAGTCACTCAAGCTTTCCCTGTTTGTTTTTTTTTTTTTCCAGTTTGACGACATAGGTAGGCATGGGACGAAAGTTATAGTTTATAACTTGTGGCACAACGATGACGGTCTTCTAGAGCTAGACTTCGACACGAACCAACACGTATGTGACCTTTTCTCTCTTTTATACCACTACTGTCTTCAATACTCTTGATTGAGCTTCAGCAATAAGTGTAGTGCAGTATATGAAGTACTACTAACTTGAGGTTTGAGGTAGCTTAAGCAGGATGTTCAATGTATACAAATTCTTCTACAGGTTTACTTTTTTAGTGCTGAATGAGAAACTGGTTGAATTGCAGGACATTCAACTACGGGTGGCTGCAAAGGAGAGTAGCAGCAAAACGAATAAATTGAATGATATGCTTATTGAAGAGCATATCAGCAACCAATACCGATTTTCATTACGGGTGAAGCTACTAGCAATCTGTTTACTCTTCCAACTTTTATGCTGGACAATCCATGATCTCATACCGCAAAAATAGTACCAGTTATGTACATATGTGGGATTTTGTATGATTCTTAATTGTTGGCAATTGTGAATGCAGGTGTATGCCTCAATATTGTACTTGAATATGCCCCAAAATTTTCTTATCATCTTGAGAGGAAAAGTGGTGGAGCACCGGAGCATAGCTGCGGATCTCAAGTTTACGCAGTATATTGCATACAAGCCCCAGACTGGAGCCTCTAAAAAGGATGTAATGTCCTGGAAACCTCACGAGGGGTGCTTGCCTCTAATTGCTTCGATCAATGAATATTTTTACTAGTGCTTGGATCAAGTATTCTTTGCTTTCATGTACTCCCATTTAATTATTCAATTGGCGTACATAGTTTTTTGTTTTGAGAATTTTTTTCTGCCCCAGGTATATATGGTCACCACCATAGGCTTCATCAAAGAGGCGCCTATGATCAATGTCCATGGCTTCAACGTGTATCACAAGAATCGGCTCATCATGGTAACCAAATTTTTTTTTCCTGTTGCAAATTATTTGCATTGCAGCAAAACATGACTTAGAACTGCATGTCCGTCATAATACGCTTTTCTGACTGCTTACGTTTTCTTCTGTGTGCTCTGGGTCAGCCTTTCTGGAAAATTTTGACAGAGAACAGCAGTCGAGGGCGGGGCGTTGTCGGTAGGTTTCTCTTTGCAAGGCTTGTTGAGATGCCTCTTATGCCATGAATGCCACCGTGGCTGTGACGGTGTTGACTTTTAAATACGGTTCAAGTTAAATTCATTTGTAGTGACACATAGCAAGATTGTGTACTTATCCTTTATTTTTATCGTTTACGGCCATTTTGCTGATGTAGCTCCCATCTCTATATACGAGGTCAGGTATAGTGAGTGAGAACCTCGTCTCTCTGGCTCATTACAACAATATTGTGGCAGGTGTATTGGAGGCGAACTTCATAGAGCCTGCACACGACAAGCAAGGCTTTGAGCGGACTGGAGTGTTTTTGCGACTCGAAAATCGTCTCAAGGGAATGACAATAGAATATTGGTACGTCCTTATTGTGTTAATTCCTACCAGGACTGCATAATGGCTGTTACACTGTGTAACTCTGTCATTCCTTTTTGCAATGCAACGACGAGACGCGGTAACTAAAAGCAATCAGCCATGGCAAATTTTCTTTGTAATGACGAAGTTCTTACATTACGATTTTGGATAAGCATGATGAAATGTTGTGGTTTACACTACAGGAACCTTCATTGCCATCTAGTAGGCTATAAGGGTCACGGAACAAGGCAGCCAAAGACAGTCCCCAAGCTCAACAACACAAATGCCATCCCAGTGCAACAGGTCACCTCAAATGCTGCACAGATAACTCTCCCAACATCACCGACAAGCTCGTCAACTAGGAATCCTGAGAATGATGAGAGGAGTCATCCATTAAGCACATCGACTTCAGGACCACCTACTCCAGATGGGGTGTTGACTATGGTGAAAGCTGAGGTTGAAAACGGAGGCAAGCAGCAAAAAAGCTCTGAACAAGCAACAGTACCTGCTCCTGCAGAGGCGGGTAGCATGACAATCCCATCTGAAAATGGTGCCTTGTTGGCTGAAGTTCTTGCGCAGAATACCACTTTACGCGAGCGGTAGAATACTCTTTCCTTTTTCTACTTTGAACAGCCTCTTTTGTGTCTGCATGTGAAACGCAGTCGAGGGCTAGAACATGCGAAAATATGAGACTAGCATCACATGATTACAACTAAACTTGACTTGATTCAGTCTTTTGCTGGATCTCGTAACCACCGTCCTGATTAGTTTATTGGTGTTGTATTGCTGGAAGAACGTGTAGTAGTATTGGGAGCCTAATGTTTTTAATGCACTCCAGATGTGTGAATTACGAGAAGCGTGAGAAGCATTGGGAGCTAAAACTCGTGGTCCATGACGAGCGCGAGCGAGAGTTGGAATCGAAGGTAAGAGGCGATCTTGTAAAAAAAATATTTACAAGGAAATGAACGTTCAGATGGGAGCTCTTTTTTAAATTCAATAACGAATAAGAAGAATAGCATTTGATTCCTTAGAGCTCTACAAGAACTATGGTTTGTCCAGGTGTCTCACAGGCTAATGTGCTTTGAGGAGTTGGTTGAATCATGTTGGTTAAATATTCAGATTGTCTCTTTCGTGACAAAGAAAACCGGTTGTTGGTTTTTCTAGATTGCTGCACTGGAGAAAGAGTTGATGGAATACAAGCTGAAGTGCATGAATATGGAGCAAATGCAGAGCTTGGCACCCAATGCTGCAGCGGCTGTGGACCAGGTCAGAAACCTCAACTTCTCTTAACCCCTAAAGGACCAAGGATTCATGGTTTTAAAATGACAAATTTAAATGGTCATATTGTGAAATATATGATTCGGCTTGGACCAAATTTTATATTTCCGGAATTAGTGAAGAACATTGCATGTTTTGGTCAAAAAGAAAACCTAATAAAAACCGCTAAAAAAAACTGGAGGCCTTATGGTCCTTTAGGGGTTAACTTCTGGTATGTTATGGCTGCGTTTACTTAGTGATTTATTGAACCTGGGATTGAACCTCTGCAATGTGTGCAGGGTATTGAGTATCAACTTCAACCTCTTCAGATTTGTAAAGCCGAGTTTCAATAGTTTGAAGGGCTTCTGGAATAATTTCACATCTGCTCAAAGAGTTCCTTCTGTTCCTAGATTTTTTGCAAGATGCGATGGTTTGTAGTAGCACAAATCTGATGCCGATGTGCTGGTACAAACCAAGCCCTTCTTTCTCGGTAAGATTTTGACAGCGTAGACTCTCACCAGAGATCCAATTTTGATAGTCATATCACAGAAACAGCATCAACGTCTTGTAGTCATATTGTCAATGCCGGGCAGTGTAAAGTAACTAGAAAACCACATGAAGTGGTCTTTATTGAGTTGGCAGAGTTGTAATTTTTTTTAGAGAAAAATAAGTTGGACTTGATAAGCTCCGCGCTTTCAAAACAAAGTTGTAAGTATCTCTCTTTTTGTATGCAAATTTTGTTCGAACTTTGCTCTTATTTAGGACTTAAGGTAGACGGTGGCAAAACCGCACAGATAAGGGTTTCGTCTATATCCCGAAGTGAGAAAATTGTGAACAAAATTTAGAATTACTTGCAAGAATCAATGAGGCAGTTTGCAAGTTGTTGCGATTCAGAACCGGAAGTCCTGAATTATTGAGAAATTGTCAAAGAGAAGGGTGCAAGATTCCCCACAAACACGCCCTAATTGTGCTATGCCCACGTGATACTAAGATGAAAACCGTGCACCCCAGTGTCTAATGTCGATACACAAACTTGAACAATGCTGGGCGGGTTTGGGTATCACTGTGCACGGTTTTTTTGGCTGGACCACGGGCACGGGTTTAGCACATGCACGGATTAAGCACCGTCTACCTTACTTCATTCCTGCAGTGATGAGGTAACCTCTCATCACCCTTAGCTGTTAAACGTCATGCGATTTATTTTCATTATTGAGGGTCATTTTCACTATTTTCCATTCATTTGTTTGAGAAACGTCTGTTTGTACATCATAGTGTACACCAAATTGGAGCGAAACATGCAATTTATTACCTTAATTGATCAAATTAGCAAATTTTCTCAAGTCTCCAAAGTTAGTCATTAAGAAGTGCTCCTCACTGTTCGGGATACTTTTTGAGCCAACCAATCAATTTCCTTTATTTTACCAAACTAATCGGTTTTTTATGAATATATCCCATATATTTCATTTACAAACACTAAATATAATTAATTTTGTCATTTAGTCCAGTTTTTTGCCTCTATTCTTGAGATTCAATGAGTTATTTTGAAAAATCAACCGGTTGACTTGAAACCAATTGCCAGTTCTTTCCGGGCTCTGGTGCTCTTGGAACCGTTTTTTAGGTTTTCCTCAATTTGAATGACATGATTAACTTAAGATTAGAAATTTAGAAGAACTAAACAAAGACTGTATTCAACCCAATACAAACATTGTATTCAACTTACAAATCCAAATGGCCTAATTTTTGTTGAAGTGTTTCACTTGACTTCCAAACTTTTTATGGTAAAAGAATTTGAATTCAAATTTTCGTGTTTAGGTGGTCCAAGTAGAATTGTGGACATGTGCTTTTGATTTTGAACATGCTTTTAGCACCTCGAATGTTTATAAATGTATACAAAACCTGGACTTGAGCTTTTATATTATGAAGTAGAAGGGAATAATGTCTTGTTCCATGCTGAAGTGACCAAGTTTTAATTGCTAGCCAGCCCCTACTGCGGCACTGTTGCATTGTGGTACTTTTAAAAAATGACCTCAATTTCTTGTTCAAATGGATTTTTGATTGCTTGTGAATGATTCTACAATCTCCCAAATGAGGCATAAATCAAGAATTCAACTCGCTTTTTTAGTAACTTTCCAATGCACCAATCCTCGTTTGTTTTGGTTGAGGAAAGCTATTTTTTTTGGATTATTCTTTCATAAAAAGCCCATGGGGCTTGCTTTGATGTTTAAGGGTTAATTCAGGGTACACTATCAGGATTTGAATGAACTTTTGGACTCCTTAATAAAGAAATTAGAGTGTATACCCTAATTGAATTTTGTCACTACTATCTATTATACAATATGGCTCGGTTTGTCTCACTTGACTGTTCCGCGTTGGAATCCGTCGAGGAGACAATCCAAGGTCAATGTGCTCACAGCACGGGTCCCACTAGTGTATAAAAGAAAACAATGTGAGTTTTTGGAGACAAATACCCTACATTAGGTCATATCAATTGTTTCAAAAAAAGTAGTTGTGGAACTAGTGATTTCATGTATGAAAGCAATTTAGGACACTTGCCTTCCAATAATATTGTGCCACATCTTGGCTAGAATTGTAACAAGAGGCACCATTTTGTCTGTTGAGGAGTCGAAGTGGGTTCTATTAGCACATTTGTAGCTTGTAATGGAGGGTGATTTGAAGAGGTCCAACAAAAAAATGACAAAACCTACAAGTTCCAAGCAAAACGTTTGTGGGCTAAAAGCATGTTGAGTGTTGATGGGAAGTTGTACATAGTCAAGTGTAGACAATGTTCTTTGGTGGATGGGAAGGACAAGTTGGTGGCTTCGAAATACGACAATCTCTTGAAGCATGAAGGCCAAAGGAAAGCTAAGGTGGGTAGTTGTACGGTAGGGTGCACCAACACAGTACACACGTCTATAGTTGTTAAAATCTCTCTTTATCAAAACATATTAAAACTCATTAGTCATATTTTTAAGAGAATTGACCAATGGTGAGATTGGTGTATGTAAAATTTTAAGAGGCATTCTTTTTTTGTTTAAAGACTTTATATTAAGAAACATAAAGTTTTGAAAGTACTCTTTTAACCCTTTAGTGCCGAGGGTGGTTATGGAGAAACCATAGTTTTTTGGTGTATTTTTTCTTAGACTCTCTGTGTGCAAATTATGAATACTATTAATAGTATTAAACCGTATAAATGCAAACATAGCTTAATCGATTAAGTGTCGGTTAAACCTTGGTAAGATCGGACCGTTGGATTGAAAGATTATAGTATGTCTTTGAATCGTATAAAGTACACTCAAAAATGAGATTTTGGAGGATGTGTGACTTCAAAGTTAAATAGAATTTGGGTTTAATTTTCAAAAATAAAAGTAAAGAGGTTCAGCACTGACCTATGTTGTTGACACCTTTTCGTTGCAATCTTTCATGTCAAGAACAGACTCATACATAATTATTGTGAATTTTATTAGTGATAGTGACTCATCCATATATTGTTTACGACAACATATTATACGTTAAAATATGAAAGGAGTTGGTACATTGATCAAGATCGGAATACATATACTAATGGAATATGAACAAGAGAATACATTTAAAAAATAAAAACAACATAACAAACTTCGAAACACAAGAAATAGCGCATAATACATGTGATATATTTGTCAGTATTTACTGTATTTTTGTGTATTTGCAGTATTTTAACGTTTTGTTCATCAGTATTTTGATAGTTGCACAACTCTAAATTGAAATTTTATTTTTCTAAAAGATGTATATTATAAGTCTCCAATTCTGAAAATCACAAATCAAAGTCCAATTGTTCGTGGATTTTTAGTTATTTGCGTTTTCGACACATCAGTGTCCACAATGTGATCTCTTCGGCACTAAAGGGTTAATCAAAAATCATAATGAACATGATAAAAATATGATGAATATTGTGCACTATTTCTATTTTTTTTTGCAATTTCAACTCAAATTAACCCCTAAATGACGGAGGGGGTAAGGGCAAAACATAAATGTGTTATAAAAAATTACTTCTTCAACTTTGATGAAGTTTGGTCCGAAAGAGAAAATGAGGAGCTTGATGTTTAGTAATTTTCCATACGGTCAAATATAAAAAAAATAGCTTTTTATCATCTCATAATGAATTTAGAAGCATTTAACTTCATAAATTTATAAGAATCACAAATTTTATTTTTAGAATTTGGAATTTTGTATAGTTTGTTAAAACTAGACATTCTATTCTAAAATCAAAAATTGCAAATTTTTCAACGGAGAGAACATCATTACTTTCCCCAAATAGTAAGTTTTCTAACACTAGACAATGTAGAAGTGTTTTTCTTTGAAAATTTCTCCCGGGTGGAGTTTAACTCGGATTGACATGATTCAAATTGGGTTGGAAAGTAGACTTGATTACCTATTTAAAAATATTTTTTATTTTCTATAAAAATGTTTTTTTTCTATTTCGGGCAGCCCATAAAAAAAGGGCAGAGACCATAAAATGGTTGATCCGTCACTTAGGGGTTAAAGCTCATGTGTAACATCTTATATAGATTAGTATAATGATTTTCAATTTATCCCAATATTCTTTAACATGCTTAAAATGTCTAAATGCTAAAAGACATCAATTTCAAATAAAATGAAATATAGAAAATATTTCCAAATTCAAAATTTCAGAAAGAAGTATAATAAGTGAAATTCTATATACCCAAGAAGTTTGCAGTTTGAATTCCAAAAATAGCATTACATATGAAGTTAGTTCATTTGTTTCACGAAGGATTAGTGTGACGCCAAAAAAATATTACAAATGCACTCCGCTCTTTAGTCTAGCAACTTATTTTCTAAAATTGAACATCATATTTGTATTTTGAGGTATGGATGCTACTTTTCATAGTCCTATAAGTTTGTTTCCATTCAATAATATTATATTGAGTTTGAAAGGTCAAGAAAAGTCCAAAACGAAGTTTGTAAAGGTCAACTTTACTTATTGTACACTGATTGGGGGAACATCAGAGTATTCATCTGAAGTGGATTCTCGACCTGAATCAAATTGATGAAACTATATAGTTTACGTTTTATGGTGAATGGAAAGGCAAAGATGCCATGCATAATGACAATATGGTTAACAAAGAGGTTCTTTCCACATTGGTTGCCTGATTTAAGGCCAATTGTAAATATAAACGTCCTTTTCTACTGTTACTCATTGTCGGTGACTTGTATTCAAATTCTTCAGATTTCTTGGATGTAAATACAAACGTTCTTTTCCACCCTTGCTCATTATCGTCGTCTTGTTATCAAATTCTTTATATTTTTTGGAGCCTAATGAGTACTTTAGTTTGTAATGTTTGCAATTAATGCTGATGGCCTAATCAAGGAGTTCAAAGGCCAATTCTCCGATCACCTAGTCCTCATTCAAACATTAGAATGAACCCACAATATTGGACCATATAGAATGCAAAGCATAACATTAAGGTGTTTTCACGTTAGGAAGTACTAAAATATGTAGTTCCAGGTTCTGGTTTTTTTGGCTTTCAAAATATTTAAGAATTTATTTAAAATATATTTTTACACAATAGAGTTATTGGTAAAGTCACCATGTGTTTGAACAAACTAGTTTAATAAAGAAAAACGGCTAAACTAGTTTTTCATGAGTTTATCTCCTAAAGAATCAAGGCTAATTTTCCAAGTTTGGTCAGCTCAATATAGAATGAATATTGATCCTCAATTATTGAGATTTTTTGTGGTGATTCTACTCTTTGTAATGAAAATGGGATGGTAATTTGCGTACGTTTTCACCATAGAATTTTTTTTTTTGAAATTTTTTTTTTATAAAATTTGGGCATCTCTTTTTGTGATTATTTATTTGCTGACCCCAACGGCCAAGTACGGTATTTTTCATCTAAAATTTTGCTCACGTTGGAGTATTAGCATGCACTAAGGTAGAGGGCTCTAAACCCGCCACAGTTCTAAACCCGCACTCTACCAAGAATGAACATTTTGAATTTTTGGATGTATCTATGGTGAAGAGCTCCACTTTAGAAGCGTCATTTCAACTTCAAAAATTCATAACTAATTTTAGGAAGATCTAAATTTTTCAATTCAAAATATGTTGGTCTTTGCTTGGATTTGTCTTCCAGTGAAAAATCATGCTCACTCCTCCCTGTGTCCTCATAAATTCACACCGCTTAAAGTGACGGGTTTAGAGCCTCCTACCTTACTGGTGACCATGGAAAGGATTGCAACACTAATTCGGGTGCCGCACTAATAAGCACGCAGGGTAGGTCTGCATTGGAGGAAGCTCCTCTTCCCTCCTCCTCTTTCGAAATGTCATTGTCACGCCACTCCGTACAAATTGCCCGCGTTTCCTCCCTTCAGTTTTGAATCTAGTTGCGCAAGAACCGATGCATTTGTTTTAGCCATTCTTCAGATTTCTTCTGGTTTTCTTCTCACTCCGACATGGTCCATCGCGGACCGAGGCATTGAGCTTGGATCGATTGTTGTCTTGGTTGCGATGGAGGACGAGGTTTTGAATGCGCAAGGATCCCTGGACGGGAAGCAGCGCGCGGAGGTCACGCTGAACACCCAGTCGGGGCTGCTGCAATGGCGAGGGGGCCAGCTCCTGGTGTGCGACGACCTAATTGGGTTCAATAGTAATAGTAGGAAGCTCCATTTGCACACGTTTCCCATGACGGAGAGCACCAAACTGTGCGGGAAGGGCTTGCCGGGTCGCAAACGGAAGGAGATCGTCTTGGATTTCGACACTCAGCCTGAGGCTCTCGAGCTTTGGTGCGACTCCATTCAACGCCTCCTGGACGATTCCGGTACTTCCCCCTTTCCAAGGTTTCATGATTTTCAAATAGAATGCCGCATTTTATTGATCAACAGAATCAGAGAACTACATTACATCTGTTGTTCAAAGAAAGTGCTTAACCTCTAAAGGACCAAGAAACCTGAATTGAGTCTTGTTTTGTTTGGTTTTAGCATTCTTGAGTAGATTCTAAGTGGAGTTTCTATTGTTCACATTTATTCATGTTTGGATCATTTTACGCCTCTTGGACGGTCCCGTACTGCCCCTCCTTGCTTCCCCCTTTCCGATGCGAACCAAGGGTTCAAAATGACAAAAGTAATAGAATGCCACATTTTATTGATTACCAGAAACATTGCATCTGTTGGTCAAAGAAAGTTCTCAAATCTGCTTAACCCCGAAGCGTGCACTGTATTTTCTGAAAATTGTACCCCTCTGCTGGAAAGAATCTGTTCGTGTGAAAATGACTTCAGTTTGACACGGTGGATCTTGTAGTATAGAACAAGAGCTTTAAAATGATGTATCACAATCAGAAAACCGAGGTCAAATGAGAAAATGATGATGCAGATAGTCATATTGGGCGTTTTAGACGCTCAGGGGTTAACCCCTAAAGAACCAAGGAACCTGAATTCTGTCTCATGTTGTTTTTAGCATTTTTGAGTAGATTCTAAGTGGAGTTCCTTTTGTTCAAATTTATTCATGCATGCAATGCTCTTCACGGGTTCCGATGATATGAAATTTAGTCTCATTTATTTTATAATATTCGCAATATGATCAGTTGAATTTGATATTTTAAAGCCATGAATACTTGGTCCTTTAGGGGTTAATTAACCATTAGGCTCGATTGACTTTGCTTCTCTGCTTCTTGTGCAACATTCATGAATTTTCACAATATGGTCGTCATTTTCAAATCATGAACTCTTGTTTCTTTAGGGTTCATGTTCTCACTAATCTTGAACTCTGGGTGCTTCTGAAATTTAAAAGCTCGGAAGCCTACTGATAGTCTTTGGTACTTCCTACACTATTTAGATGTGGTTTTGTGACATGAAAGAAGTACTTGAAGCCAGGAAGGTGGTCTAGAGCCTTTACACACTTGATGAACTCCTTGTTATCACCTTTTTATGCAACTTCTTGTGGCATAACAGTGTGATAGTGAGAGTGAGTTTTATTTCTAGGGAACGGAGGATTTGATATGAAAGAGGGTTGTGAGATTCTATGTAGTAATGAGTGTGGTTTTGACAGGGCGACCAAAGAGGCTTTATGTGATTGTTAACCCTTTTAGTGGAGGTGGAGCTGGGAGGAAAGTCTATACAACAGTTGTGGAGCCTCTACTTAGGGCAGCAGGCATCACTATCACAATGCAAGGTGTGGTTCACTTGTACTGCTTTCGTTTTGTCTAATGACTCTGTGAAACTCGAATTGAGTGAGACTGTTTGAGAGCTTGAGAGCATTATTGGACATAATGCCAAGTCGTTCTGAACATCCAGATCTGTTAATATTCGGTTGATGGAAGGACTTAGAATGAGGAGACAGATTATGTGTTACTCCCTCCGTCCCAAAGTTATTGTCATGTTTGAAAGTGCTTTTTTAAGTAGGTCATATTGTAAGAAACATGATTAAAAGAGGTTCCAAATTATGTCATTAGAATGATTGAAGAACATTGCATGTGTTCATTGCAACCTAAATAAAATTAGCCACAAGGAAGTATTTTTTTGACCTACTTAAAAAAGCACTTTCAAACATGACAATAACTTTGGGACGGAGGGAGTATAATGTAGGCAATGAGACAGTGACGTGGTTGCAGACTTGGTATTATGCTGTTGTTTGTGGACTACTAGTTGTTTAAAATTAGAGGAATCACCCACCCTCGAGAAGAGAATGCTGACGTTGCTGTTTCAATGTTTACACAGAAACGAAGCACCAACGCCATGGCAAAGAATTGGCCAAAGAATTGGATCTCTCACAGTATGATGGAGTCGTCTGCGTCAGTGGAGATGGAGTGCTGGTTGAGGTATGCTTTGCTTGAGCTGTCAATAGACTATGTGATGTATGAAATCAATTATTCTTGGCACATTTGATGTAATCCAAATCGCCAATTCACTACACTAAATAGGTAGATTAGTGTTAGATAATTATAAGATTTGAAAATATTATAGATTTTTACTCTCGACGAAAAAAATTGCCAAAGACATTGATTCCAATACTATTGAAAGATCCCCATCTTGACCAATATAGAGGGTAGAAAAATTGGTCAACAGTAAAAACTTACAACATGTTTATGTAAATTAGTGTATCTAACACTAATCTACCTATTTAGTGTAGTAGAAAACCCATTCCCAGAGGTATTCTAGAAAACTTAGCCACTTTTCAATTCAAAGGGTAACTGACTTACAAATGGCTGGGTTTAATGTGGCTAGATTTTCTAGAATATCTTTGGGTATTTTTTGTATTAGTGGCTTATTATTTATGTAGATGGTTGTTCTGAAGTGCAGAATCTTACATTGGCGTCCTCCTTAACATTGCTGTGAGGATGCAGGTGTTGAATGGCTTACTGGAAAGATCTGACTGGGAGCAAGCTATCAAGATGCCAATCGGAATTATTCCTGCCGGTACGTGTTTTTTCACAAATAGCTGTCTTCCTTTGTTTGTTGTGTTTGGAACTTGGAGAGCCACTTGCAGGTATTTTCTCTGGATGCAGTTTATTTGTCTTTTTGAGGGAATGGTCCGTTAGCAATTTTTTTAATCCTCAATATCATCTCTAGTCTGGATGTTGCTCTTTGCAATACCGGTATAGATTTCCATTGTCTGGGGTTAGAGTGTCAGACTTGAACTAGTTGAGCATATGAGCATCAGAATTGTCTCCGTGGTGCTCTTTGGAGTTCCTTGCGTGGTTTTCTTGCCTATTAGGGGTTTATATTTTTACGTTGCTGAACAAAGAACTTATCGCAATCCAGGGACCAGCAATGGGATGGCAAAATCGTTGTTGGACCATGTAGGGGAGCCTTGTGATGCAGCGAGTGCGACGTTCCTTGTTATCCGAGGTAACTCTTTTTGGCCATGTAGTATTGAGAGCAATTCAATTTTAGTGAGGATCATGCAATCTTTTGCTTGGTCTATTCTACGCCATCAACACATTAGCAATGTTGTAGAGGCGGCTCTCTCATAAACGTTGAGGGCTTAACTCATGACTACCACTTCATATCTAATGGCTCTGAAACTCCATTGTGATTTTTGAATTTATTTAGTTCATGACTGCATGACCAAGGTGCATGGCAGGGCAGAAGCAGCCACTTGATGTCGCAACCGCAAAACAGGAAAACGTCAAGTTTCACAGCATCTTGATGATGGCCTGGGGTACGTTTCTTTACCTGCTGAATATCTTATGCCTTCGAGTTTTTGAAGTCTTCCTCTGCCTTTGTTTTTTCCTTCCACGAGACCTTCGACTTCTCGCATGCTAACCCTTAAATGACAATGCAAGCCCCACGGGCTTGGTTATATTTTGGGAGAATCTTGCTCATAACTTCTACTCCATTGCACCAAATGGGGTTTTAAAAATGGAGCACCTTAGAGAGATCTATACTTCTTTAAAATAAAGCCGAAGTAAATTAAAAACAGAATCATGGTTAAAATGGAATTTAAAAGAGATTTTGAGTGTGGTATCAGGAAAGCATATGTTGTTTAAGGGTTAACCTGGAAAGAATTCACGATTTTAAAATGATCATATTGTGAAACATATGATTCAGATGGGGCCTAATGTTACATCACCGGAAGCAGTGAAGAACATTGCATGTGTTGGTCAAAAAAGAAACAAAATTGTTGGAAAGGAAGTCTCCATATTTATGACTTGCTCGTAACTGCTTACAGAAGCATGAGGCCCAGTTTGGTCCTTGCAGGGTTGATGCAATGGTGTCACTTCTCGGACACGAATGCTGAGAACTCCCAGACCTCTCAGTTGAATTTTCTCTTTTGTATTCAACTGACACTCTGGCTGTGGTAGGGCTTGTCGCGGACGTGGATTTCGAATCAGAAAAATTGAGGTGGCTGGGTGCCTTACGTCTGGACATTTATGTAGGTGATTTCAAAAGCTTGTCAAGGCATTGAATTTTCTCCTTTCTTGAGCTTACATGTATGGATGATCCTTTTTACTCCAATTTTGAAGTAAGAGCAACTGATGGGGTTAGACTATAGAGTAAGGAGTTTCTGGCGTGTGCATTTCATGAATGCTCTAAATCTGACTGGATTTTGGGCTTGCCGCAGTCGTTAATCAGGATCATCAATTTGCGGAAGTATGTTGGACATATTTACTACATTCCAGCGCCAGGACACGAAGGCTCAGGAACCGTGGCTGCTGGGGAGCTTGAAGCAAGCCCATTGATGAATCCCAATGACAAATCCTCCAGTACAAGTAGTTTTCCTGGGCCTGTGCCGACGAACTCTGCTCAATGGCGTAGCATGGAGGGTCCCTTCATCAATATCTGGCTCAACAATGTTCCGTTCGTTGGCGAGAGTGTCAACTCAGCTCCCCTTGCCAAGGTACCTTAATATCAATTCTCCCCTTTCTTACAAGTGTAAGTTCACCTGCTCTTGTCATAGTTATCATTGCTTGGTTTCATCAGGCGTGGCGAAATTTACTGGGTCTAACTTTTTTTTCCTTATGATTGCAGTTCGCAGATGGATTTTTGGACTTGATCATTATGAAGGATTGTCCTCGCTGGGCGTTACTAAATATACTTACGAAACTTCAAACAGGAGGGCACGTTAACTCCAAATATGTGCAATACCTCAAGGTATGCAAAACAAAAGCTCAGGTGTCATACTGTAATACATACGCACACTTTAAGGTAAATGCTTCCTATTAGGTATAGGTACCTTATCTTTCATTACTAGTATGTAGTTATTGTGTCACTCTCATTTTCGAACGCGCTTGAAGTGGACAGGGCTCACGTTTGAAGTATAAAACGTAGGACAAATATTGCAAAAGAAAATGCTAATGCAGAATTGCAAATACTAGGACAATTATTTCCTGACAGAGGGAAAGAGTCTTGGGGGCTAAATGACTCTGAAATTTCCTTTAAATTTGTGCATAATGAAATTAAATGGGCTTGATGAAGACTTGACATTTTGTTATGGTTGCAATGTTCAGGTGAAGGCATTTCGACTGGATCCTGCTGGGCGGTATGGAAGTGATATTCAGGGTGGCTATATTGACTTGGATGGCGAGATCCTTGCACGAGGCAGAGGGACCATAGGCGATGGAAGCAACGACATCATGACTTACGGTCCTCCAGTGGAGGTTACAGTGCAACAAGGCCTGGCAACAATCTTCTGCCCACCCAGGGTTCCCAGTTGAATGCTGCACGTACAAAAAGAGACTCAATTGACGGTTTTGCATGGAAAAACCAGAGCAAATCCTTCACTTCTAAACGGGAATATTTTCCTTTGTAGAGACTATTTGGAGCAGTGGTAGATTTTATCTCAAATAGAGTAGCCAGCAATTTACCCTGCCATTCATTTGCAGATTGAATTCTTAGAAAATAATGTAAAGAGTGTGAGTTCAACATCTCCAATCTTTCGATGACTTGTCATATGAGCCAGTGCATGGTTTACAAATAGGCTTGAAATTTCAGGCCAGAAACCAGTACTAAGTTTCTTGTGTACACAGTTAACCCTTTAGTGCCTAGGGTACTGTAGCTCAGAGCCCTGGATTTCAGTAGATTTTTCCACTGTGGTTGAGACTACCAAAAATAGAATGAGTTAAATTAGAAAGTAACAGTACAATTCTATTCTCAACTCGAGAGCACATATTTTATCAAAATTTGAGAATCATCCGATGGTGGGATCGGAAGATTATAGTATGTATTTGAACTGTATAATGCACGCTCAAAAACGAGATTTTGGGGGGTGTGTGACTTCAAAGTTAAATAGAATTTGAGGTAAATTTTCAAAAATAAAAGCAAAGAAGTTCAGCTATGCCCTATGTCAACGCCTCTCTGTTGCAATCTTTCATATCAAAAATAGACTCACGCATAATTATTGTGAGATTTATAAGTGAAAGTGACTTCTCCATGTACGGTTTAGGACAAAATTTTATACGTAGAAAATTGACAGGAGTGGGTACATTAGTCAAGATCGGATTACACACACTAATGGAAGATGAAGAAGAGAACACAATCCAAAAAAATAAAACAATATAACAAACTTCCAAACACAAGAAATACTACACAGTACATATGTTGTATTTGTAAGTATTTACTGTATTTTCAAGTATTTGCAGTATTTTCGCGTTCTGTTGATAGGTATTTTGATAGTTGTACAATTCCAAATTGAAAATTTCTTTTTCTGGAAGGTGCGTAATGTATGTGGGCAAATCTGAACTTCAAAACTGAAGTTCCAATTCTTCACGGATTCTCTGCTAATTGCATTTCGGACGTTGTAGTGACCATAATGTGGTCAGCTAGGCACTAAAGGGTTAAGGCGGGGGCACTCCAAGTGCCAGTGACCCAAAAGACTTTCTTCGCCTGACATACATTCCCTTCATCAATATGTACTGCTGATTTAGAACGTGTACCAAGAAAAAGCTTTGTTCTTTCACGACTTTTGCATAAAATATCCAAATTGCGCATTCTTTGGTGCCATGAGATCAGCCGAGTTACTAATGAAAGATAAAAAGTTGACTAGTCTAATAATGATAATAATTGGCAAAAGTGACTTCTTCAAGTGCAAAGTGAAGTGCAAACCATGCATGGTGGATCAAAAGGGATATGTTTTAATTTACTATTTATAGTATATTTAGGGCATGTTCATGGTATATTATAGGAATATTCTCAATTTGGTTGAAAATACACCCTATATTACTTCTAAAAATTTATAAATTTTATCTCAAATGAATAAAAGGCACCCTAGATTTGTTCTCTCATGGTTATTTGAATTTTTGATAGTGACTTCCCTGGGCATCACTTCTAACTAATTCATTTATTAACCCCTAAGCTCCCGAGCGACCATTTTCTGGTCGCTGCCCGGAAAAAACGGGCTGCCCGGAACAAAAAAATATTTTTTTGAAAAAATAAAAAATATTTTAAAATACTACATCAAGTCTACTTTCCAACCCAATTTGAATTATGGCAATCCGAGTTAACCCCTAAACCTCACAGCGTCCAGAAACTGGATCATGAATGGATTCAAAGTCCTGTAACTTTTTCATGCAATGTGGGATGACTTTCATCCAAGTCACCTTTGCAAGCCTATTAAGTTCTCTACCAATGAGAGTAAATCTCTTGTGATGGGGAGAGGTCCAAAATATTGGAGAGGCCTCCAAATGCAAATATGTCAAATTTGTTGGGTAGATTTCGTGCATGCAATGGTCCTTTCATGTACACTTATTGTACATTTGAGTCATGCTAAAATCTATTTTTCAGGCTAACATCTACTTGCGTTCAAAGGATCCGTACGTTAAGGGGTTAAACTCCACCCGGGAGAATTTTTCAAAGTAGATCACCTCAACATTGTCTTAGTGTTACAAAATTTGCTATTTGGGGAAAGTAATGATGATTCCTCCATCATTTCTCTTGCTTTTTTGAAGTTTACGATAGATAGCCTAACTTTAACCAATCGTACTAAATTTTGAACTCTAAAATTGAAAATTATAATTTATACAAATTTTCAAAGGTTAATGCTTTTAAATTCATTAAAAAATGATTTAAATATTATTTAGGAAGTTTGACTGTACGGATAATTTGTAAAGATGATACTCTACATTTTGTCTATTGAACCAACTTTCATCAAACATATGGAAGGCACATATTATAACACATCTATGTTTTGTCCAATACCCCTCGGGCTTTTAGGGGTTAATATTGATTGCCTTTACAAATTTTCAAAACTAAATTCTATCGATTTACGAAAGTTATATCCTTTCACATTACAATCACTATGTTACTTAGATTGTAATGAGTAGCACAATTTTCAAATTTCTTGGGGGATGAAAACTTATTTGATACAAAACTACCCGTGTGCAACTTTAGGGAAAATGCCATGGGAAATATTTTCCCTTTGTGTGCCAAAAATAAAACAAAACAAAATAAAATAATAATTAGCCCCTAAAGGACCAAGGTTGATTTTCCAAGTTCGGTTAGCTCATTACGGAATGAGTATTGATCCTCAATTATTGAGGTTTTCTGTGGTGATTCTACTCTTTGTAAGGAAGATGGGATGGTAATTTGCGTACGTAGATGATGTATAGATCAAAGGATACAATCATGCAAAGGTGAAAAAACTAATTGCGGGCAGCTCCTGAAAATTTCATACAATGAGCTATGCATCTGAATTTTTGTACACAATGAGCTAACGCCTCCATATACACAACTGCCAAATTCATTTTACCAAATCTAAGACTAAACTTTGCATTTTGGGCATTTTTCAAAAAGTTTCAAATTTGGGCAATAAGCCAAAAATAAAATGCAACTAACTTTGAAGCTTATAATCTTACTCTTGAAGAACCCTAAACGGTTGAAATTTTCTAGGTTGTAATAAAGTCAAGTAGGTTGAAATGTCCTATGGTTAGATCGGTCTAAAAGGTTTTAAATCAAAAACTATTTGTCTTTTTACAAGAAGGGATACTTTGGAGTGTTTAGAGAGAAACATAGTTGTGGTCCTTTAGGGGTTAATTGACACAATTGTATACAATCGGTGCATTTTGAATTGCGTAAACCCCTGTTGGGATTCTCCCTTAACAAATTTTAGCGTGTTATGATGCGGAATTCCTCCACCGAAGGAAATTCTGCAGAATGCCCCCGCGCGGGGGCCCGGGAATTTTGAGGAACGGTCTAAGAAAGAATCCCTTGAATATATAAGTACGATTTTCGGCACCTTGTTTATCAAATTTACACTGAAATTGAATAAATGAGAGTTAATGATAATGTTAAACAGACGTTACCTTAGCTAGTATGTTTCAGAGCTTTAGATTTGGCATCACTTTAATCAACATTAAACTTACTTCACATTGTTTCCATCCCACAATTAATCAAGATTAAGTAGAGTGAAAAAATGAAGTTTTAAAATCTTCAAAACTAATTGGAGTTTGCATGTGTACATGTCCTAGTTGGGCTTAATGTTGTGGTGTTGGAGCAATGAGACACCCTCATAGCGATGGGTACTTCCTCTTGTGTGCTACCTATGTGTGGCATTCATGTACCACTAATGTACTCAGAAATTTGACTAATGTACCAAAAATGTAACTATTCATAAATGTATCACTAATATAGCACTAATGCAATAAAAAAAATCTGACTATTGTACCATGGTAACAATTGTAATCACAAGTCATGCAAATTGGACAAAGCATGGGACATCTACTCCAAATTTGCACTATCCGATTTTCCTTGCCCTTGAACAAAATGGCACCAGAAGAACTAGAACCTCACTGCAGAACACTAGAAAAAGTGAAAATGTTACAATTTGTCAAATTGATGAACTACTGGCCTCCACCAACATTTGAGCTACTAATGAATCGCTGCTCTGCATCCATCCTCCTCAGCATTTTAAAAAACTTTTCCATATCCTTGGACCCTTGCAAGAGAACCTCACAACCCACAATCTTTCGTTTGTCTTCAAGTGTACTATTAGTGCGACTTTGCAAGTATGAATGATGAGTAGAGTGTGATTAGTCTTTCTTGTAGCATTATCGTAACATCTGGTAAAAGCATGGATCTGATGAGCTAAGCAATTTTACAATGGACAGTGAGCATTAAATCTAGAAACCTTGATAATGATAGTAGCAATGGTAGTTACTGAACATATGCTCTAGAACTGGATTGTGATTAATTCGGCTGACATGTTTCAACGTTGGATTTGCAACATTATAACTTTCAATTGTGTCTGGAGAAGGTTTGATAACCCACAAGCAAGCCTACAAGCTTGATCTAGAATATGTTTTGATTACTACAGTCTAATGTCCATTACTATCTAAACAGTATAGGGTAACTTCTACCTTGCCAAAGCTTCTAAGTGTACCTTACCAAATTGATAGAATGCAATTCATACTCTAGTCCAGTGCACAGCAATGTACACACCTGAACAAAGCAAGAGTTGAGTCCTTTCACTGCTGCTGCTGCTTTAACATCTCCATCGTGCATCATTTCCAATAAGGATTAGTAATCCAAATTCAGTAGAGGCATGAATAAAACAAACATTTCAATATGCGCAACAAGAAGCAAACCTTCAGCCTATTGATTTCGGTGGTCTCTGTTAACATGGCTTTATAATAGATGTGTTTTGTCCCACAGATAATATCTTGGAGAACTTTTTCCTCCTTGTCTTTACATTCTCTAGAATATCTTTTGTAAAACTTCACATCCCTATGGCCAATCTGTAACATTCCTTTGTCAATAGAAGCCAATGTTGCTCCATCCTGGAAATACCAATGGACCTAGCACTCTTGTTTGTGATTCTTTTAGCTTTCGAGGAAGGAATATAATCAGCCAAATCCTTGCAAATGTCACCAATGCCATTTTTGCCCCAAGCACCTTTACTAAACCACACTGCATCACCCCTTTTAATCTTAGACTTTGGTTGCAGAAACCTCGGGTGGGTCACTCTTCATATATTTTGGGTACCACTTGTGACGAGGGGGTGTTTTTTGGGGGGCTATTTACCTCCTAG
Organism: Pohlia nutans; assembly: GCA_022496805.1. NCBI lineage: Eukaryota > Viridiplantae > Streptophyta > Bryopsida > Bryales > Mniaceae > Pohlia > Pohlia nutans. The sequence goes on along the minus strand of CM040102.1, from coordinate 20,216,991 downwards.
CTGAAATTAAAAGGACCCCTATGATTACTTAATGGGAAAAAATGGCCTATATTATGGACTCTATCATTTTTTATAAAACGATGACCAATGCAATTTTTTATATGCTATCTTCCTTGTAAAGGCTTAAATATAATCTAAAAGTAACATGACTTTAAAAATTTGAGAAAAATGGCCTCAAGAAAATGACCAGAACTTCATAAAAACACCGTCCATAAGCCCATCCTTACTAACAAACACTTTCCCTCCCCCACAAGAAATTGCGGACGTCCCCGCAACCTCAAACCGCAACATGAAATCCAAAATGGCCGGGGAGCAACTGCCGTGATCACTTGAGGGTGGGCAGTGAGTCGTTTCCGTTGCCAAACCCCGCAGCTACGCCGGCTATACAGTACCCACGAGAACCCCGTCCAGGACTCCGAGAGCCGAGAGGCTTAGGCGCAGTTGACAACCTAACTGTCTAACCATTGGATCCCATTTGCAATTAGGGGCTTACCTTGGATCCTATCGCAATTCCCTAAATTACATATACTAAAATCATAATGGACTAGAATTGTGGTGTACCTAAATTATTTATAATGGCTTGTACTTTTTCATTGCATTCTATCTTATTTGTAATTTTTTTATAAATTCTTATAAATTTTACCTATGATGAATAAAACCCATGCTATTTTTTGTCGCACGTTGTTTGTAAAATGCAGTAAGTGACCCACCCGAGGCAGAAACATAGGATGTGGTCTTGGCTTCTCCTTATCATCCCTTTTAGTCGAGAGTGGCCAATGTCCAACAATGCTTTTGTAAGTGTTAATGACATCTTCATCATAACAAGTAACCAACTGACGTATATTAGAAGGGTTACAATGAAGTATGTCTATCTTCCAGTTTTTGCTCTTGCCAGGGAGATATCTAGAAAGAAGAAAACAATACTTAAAATCCAGGGAAACTAGAAAGCTTTTTTACAACAACACTCGCAGCCAAACAAAATACCAAAGATAAACACAAATGGAGATGGAAATTACCTCAAGCCCTTCCTTCCAAAGCTGTCTTGAACAATCACTATGTTACATAGATTTTAATGAGTAGCACGATTTTCAAATTTCTTAAGGGATGAAAACTTATTAAATAAAAACCTACTTGTGTGCAACTTTAGGAAAAATGCCATGGGAAATATTTTCCCTTTGTGTGCCCAAAAAAAAAACAACAGAATAAAATAATAATTAATTGACATGATTGTATACAATCGGTACATTTTGAATTCAAAAATCCAATATTCCTAGATTTTACATAGAAATAGATTTGGATGTAGGTTCTCGACTCAAAAATCAAAACATACGAGTTTTGTAGATTTAAAGTCTTGATTGGCTCATAGCAAGCCTTAATACTAGAAGATCAAGATGTACCTCATTTGTAGATCAACATGTACCGGATTAGTTGATCAACATGTACCTTATTTGTAGACCAACATGTGCCGCAAAATGAACCGCATGAATAGATCAACATGAACCGCAACACGTATCGCAAGCGAAGATCGATGTGTAAAGTAGGAGCACCTATAAAGGTGACTTTAAGCAGTTCAAACTGGTCACTAATGGACGAAGCTCGAAGATCATATCCCCGGATTGGCAAGAAGAATCCAAAAACATTGGTAGCGATAGGAGAGTTTGAGTCATAAGCACATATTTATAAGAATATTGCAAATTACAAAATCAATGGACTTCTATATTGGTCAATAGAAGCAGCTAAAATTGAGTGAAGTTCTAGCCTTTGTTGTCCCTTGTTGACCCAATAACAAGCAAAATAGTTCCAACAAAGGTTACATGCATCACTCCAAGTTGTCCACATATGTTCAAAAATACCATACTGAAGTCTATCTCAGACTGATAGATGGAAACAATCTCACCAATATATACATATATATGAATCCTTAATATAACATGTACTAGGTGCGAATATACTTCTGCGTGCACCCATAACCGACCACTGTATACCTAATGCCATGTGTTTTTTTTTGTTGCCTGTGGGGGCAGTGTACCATGTGCATGCACCATCGGCGGGCCTGCAAGCTTGCACCCTAGCATGCACCAACGGTTTGCTGCTTGGGACCCTATAGCCTAATCTCTAAGTAAACAACGATTAATTAGCAACGATCTCGCCATCCAAGTCAATATGGCCACCCTGAATATCACTTCCATACCGCCCAGCAGGATCCAGTTGAAATGCCTTCACCTGAACATATATTGCAATAGTATTAACAAAATATGCAGTACGTCTTCATCAAGCCCAGGTTCTCATTTCATTATGCGCACATTTAATAAAGGAAAGTTCAGACTCATTTGGCCCCCAACACTCTTTCCCTCCGTCCGGGTTTTCTTTTGCAATATTTATCCCATATCTTATACTTCAAACGTGAGCCCTGTCCACTTCAATCAGGTTGGTGACGCAAAAACTACATACTACTATTAAAGATAGATCGTTTTTTCGAGTACTAAAACAACTTCTTCTGTCAAAAAGAGCAAACACGCCAAAAACTAAGACACTTATTTCTGGACACCGGGAGTATTGCACAGCCCCTGAAGCGTTTCCATTTTGCACGATGAACTATGTCGCAAATAATACCTTACTCTGAATCCTGACAAGTGTGGGTCTTTTTGACACAATCATATACTAGGTGCAAATATACCCCTACGTACACCCATAATTGACCACTGTATACCTACTGCCATGTGTTTTTTTTTGTTGGTTGTGGAGGCAGTGTACCATGTGCATGCACCATCGGCGGGCCTGCAAGCTTGCACCCTCAGCATGCACCAACGGTCTGCTGATTGGGACCCTATAGCCTAATTTCTAAGTAAGGAGCGTCGGCCATTTGGCCTCGATCAATGCTTTTCAAACACTTCCTAACTTCCGTCTCTCTTCGCTTGTGAAGTGTATTACAATATTATCACAAATTTACACATGTATTATTAAAAATCATACAACAAATTACAAATATTATATACAGTATCTCCCATTGATTGCTCTCACTCTTTGTTTCAATTACAGTGTCCATTCTAGCAAGCATATTTGAAATGAGTGTTTGAAGTTGTTCTTGAGATATTTAAGCCCATACTTGTCGAATGATTTGATTCATTGGATTATATTTTGAATATTCCACTATTTATAGTACATTTAGGATATATTCATGGTCTATTTTAAAAATATTATCAAATTGGTTAAAAAAACACCCTATATCACTTTTAATAAATTGTAAATTTTATCTCAAATGAATAAAAGATACCTTGTATTTGTTCTCTCATAGCTATTTAAATTTTTGTAAATGACTTCCTTGGGGCAAATTCACATTTATATTTATATTTATATTTGTATTCACATTCACATTTAAAGTCACATCTCTATTCATTCTTCAAAGCTATATAAGTAATTTGATAAATGGTGCAAATGATGTTATTGATGCAAAATACTAAGTACTATACTTATTAAGCATACTTATTATACTTATTATACTTATTATGACCTGATCTATTAATGGGGTTGTGCTAGTGAATGGATCATAGATCTAATAGATTTCTACCAAGATCGGATGAATGCTTCTATGAGTGGCAGTTGTAGGGAGGGAAGGATGCACACTATTCAAGGGCCGATTGTTGCCTACGAAAGGGACTATGAGATGTGCGAAAAGGACTATAAGATGTGCGAAAGGGGGGAAGCTCAACCATTTTCAATGGAGACACCAGCAGAGCTCTCACGCCTTGAGCGAGAGATCTTTCTTTGCCGTTTGAGTTGTGCACTTCTTTGAATGTTTCTCTTCTTCTCTTGTTCCCTTTGTTCGGCGGTGGTAGATGATAGAGTTTTGATGGATAGTGCAATTGGCACTTGTTTGAGTTGGGAAGCTTATCGAAGTGTGTGTGCTCTTAATTGGGAGGGTTTGGTATACAAGTGTGTTACTTTGTAACATATCCTACAGATATTATAAATAGTAGAATATTTGAATTATATCATAACCCTCCATTAAATACTCTTTGTAGGCTCATATGTATCCAAAATTTACACTAAGTGATTTCCCCAAGCATTTATATTTATGGTAGGGACATCTCTTACTATTCATTCTTCAAAACTATATAAGTAATTTGATAAATGGTGCAAATTGATGTTATTGATGCAAGATACTTAGTACTATGTTTGTTAAACATAGAATTCTCTATGCAAATTGATTATGACCTGACTCATTAAAGGCATTGTGCTAATGAATGGATCATAGATTTGATAGATTTCTACTAGGATCGAATGGTTGGCTTCTATGAGTGATAGTAGCAGGGAGGGATAGATGGACACTATTCAAGGGCCGATTGTTGCTTGCAAAGGGGACTATAAGATGTTTGAAAGGGGGGAAGCTCAACCATTTCCAATAGAGATACCTATCGCTTTTGTTTAATGAATCTTAAGAATGTTGATGAGTCATTTAATGTAGCCATAATAAAAAAAATTATGTGAATGAATTTTCTGAATTTATAGATAATATATGAAATGAAAGATTCACAAGAAGTTTAAGAAACTATCAATGCCTTTTAAAGTTGGACTAGTCAATTTCTCTACGTCTTATGATATTAGCTGAACTTTAGCTGTAACCCTTGTACTAGTTTTGAACTTTTGACAAAGAAAAACAATCACCATGGGATAAACACTCTTCTGTGTTTTACTTACTGTATCGCTAAATTTTTATTGAAAATATATTAGATCTTAGCAATTAATAATAACTATATCTTTTTAGATTTTGATATAGCCAAATGTGTTTGGGCATATCAAACTAAAAGGATGGAGCTAACACATTTTTCTTCTCTCGACACATAAAGTTTGGAATAAGAGGAGTTTTTGCTGAATTCATTAGCCCATAAATAAATTTAGAAATTGGTCTTGAAACTTCTTAATCAATCCAACAAGCATAACCTTGAGGTACTTTACTATTGGTTTGTAATTTCAGCTTCCTATATTGGCCAAGTAGATAGTGTACAAAAAACTCTAATTGTAAGTCTTTTTTTTTAATTATAAAGGCTTGACGAAGTTCAATCTTTTTCCAAATTTTATTAAATATAATTCTTTTAATGTTTAAGGATAATTTCTCTATTCTTTCTTTAAGAAATTTATCTTGGATAAAAGTTTCATTTAATTTAAAATTTTGTCCAAAGTGGGCATTTCCATAAAGTCTATATAATGCCATAAATAAACAAAGATCCATGAAATAATCGTCAAGTACTTCTGTCACTTCCTATGGAAATAAATATTTCATTTTGCATCATCTGCAAAAAGTACCCTCTACCCTGTAGTTTGTATAATATTGAGGATAATTTAATCAACCACGAATCAATATAAGTGTATGTAAGTTTTCTACACATAAAGGTGTCCATTGAAGTGTTTTTAATGCTAACAACCACGGATGTACTAAATTGTCAAAGTTCTTTATTTTTAGGCGATAGGACCAAAAGTCTACCAATAGCATAAAAATGAAGAACTAAGTATCTTTCTTCATGTTGATTCACAAGGCTAACTAATTGCAAACCTAATTTTAGATTACTTTAACAAATGTGTTTGTGTGTTTTTAACTTACTTTCATTAATAATTATTTTAAGCACAATGCTATGAAATTTATTCCGGTTGAAAAAATTTGTAGACATAGGCGTGATTTGGACATCCGGATGTTTCGACAATAGAATGTGGGTCCCGTCAATTGCTCCACAAATATTTGGTACTCTTGTAATATTTCTAAAACTTTATATAATGTCTTGCAATCTATCGCCGGTAGGTATATGGATGAAATAGCTAAACAACCCATCACGACTATTTAATACTTAGCAAATTATTGTGGTATACTTTCAAATTGTTGAGGCTTATTGTGGTATACTTTCAGATCATTCATTTTTCACATGACATACCATGTGCTAATCGATATATAGTTAATTTCACTTGTCTCCATATTGATAAAGGTGATCGGCTACCGAGGGCATGTGGTGCTATAGGTGCTAAAAATGGTGTCAATTCCAAAACTAGGTTCTCAAAAGTCATAAACGTCATTCTAAACGCCTTCCAATACTCTTTGTTTAACATGTCTGGAGTGATCTTGTGCAACATCATGGTATACATATTGTTGAGGTTGTACATACCACAAGCGTCCCAGAAATCTCCTCATCCATGTAGAAACAACTGCCATTGGTAAAAAACAGGCTCTCGCAGACAACTCTAGAAGGTATATGGGCAGTGAAGAACGTCTCAAACGAGGTAAAAATACTAAAAAAATCAAAAAATGTGTAAGAAGAGAGAGAAAGAGTTTATTAGGATCCATATCAACAAAAAAAACTTGAGATGATTAGAGCTTTAGAAGTGTTGGGGTAAATAGGTAGAACATAACAAATGCACTAAATTGAATGGAAAGAGAAGCACAAGGGTTGGGCTATTATACTTATTCAAATAACTAATTCAATATAATTAATGTTGTGAACAAGCTTGGAGTGAGTTACTCGGTAGAGAAAACTTTTGACCTTCTCTACAAGCCAACCGCTTCACATGTGTGTTGGTTTATGGCTGTACAAATTGTGTACCATAATTAAGAGGGAATCAATGATCAATCCAAAATTAGTTGCCCATTCATTGTCAGCCACTTAGATTTTCATTTGTCAGTCGCGGTAGCAACGGTTGTTGTATGTAGCCGCATGTGCAAGGGCCATTTGTGCCGTTTAGAAGCACCATGTGGCACACCTGTTGATTTCCATATCTCTTTTTTTTTCTTTAATCTTTGTCTTTTTCTTCCTCTTCGCTTTCTCTTTACTTCTTTTGTTTTATAACTTTTCTATGCTTGCTTTTATTTAATTTTTAATTTTTTCATACTTTTTGGATTTTGTGCATGCAATTGTACTAATTTAGAGTTTTTTAATTTGCAAAATGTTTTCAATTTTCTATAAAGTTTAGAACTAAAGATATCTTAAACTAAAAGTTCTAACTACATTTCATTTTGGTAGGGAACGTTCCACGTATGTATTGTCCAATCAAGAGTCATCTCAGACGCCAATGCCTGGATTGCAAAAAACGTAGAAATAATTTTTGTGCGCTTTGCTCATACTGATTTATATGCTATACTAAGGGGTGCTATGCGAGGCTTCATCATCCATGTGGAACTTTTGAATTGTAATCATCTAATCTTCTATATGAATATATTTGTTATCCCGTTTTCAAATTTAAGTATGTCATATTTCTTTGTTTTCTCCTCTCATTCATGTTATCATCTATATCCTTTATTTATTTTATCATCATATGATTTGTTTGATTTCCAAGAATGTCTAAATCGTTCATGAATATTTCATTTCATTTTTTGCCTATTCTATTTTTTTTCTTTTTATTTGCATAACATTTTATCGTAAATACACATGTATATATAATATTGTATAATTCTACATATCATATATAGTACTTCTTATATTTTCTTACTTTATGTTTTCCGTATTCATTATCTCTCCCTTTTATACGTTTATTTTATTTTTACATTTTATTTTCTACAGAAATTAGTTGTCTCAAAAAAAGAATTGAAGTGTGTAGTTTGGGGTGAAGGAGTGGTTCACAGAGAAGGCCATGCTATAAGCCCACTCACGGTACATCCCAACACATTAGTCATGGTTTAGTTCAACCTAAACTATACACCCGAGCTACACAGAAGGCCATAGAAACAATCCCGGTGTTGTGCTTTTATTGCAGTTAGCCGCCTCAGTACTACAACTTGCTGCCTCAGGGGCGCTTTACACTATGAATCATAGGCATTTGCTTCGACTCAACTATAATCTAGGAGACCGTGAAAACATTATCCACTATGGAAAATTTAGTATACTTTGGGGACCTCAAAGTTAGTGGTCATTCTCCTTTTTTCAAGGTAGTGTAAAGCCAAATGGGACCAAGAACACTTTATTGGCCAATCACAGATTTTAGAAATCCTTGGTCATGGCTCTTGGTCCCTAGTGTAAAGCGCCCCTCAATGCCACCGGAACGCCGCCTCTAAACGCCATTGGCCACCGAGGTTCTGTAAGCAGATTGCGGGATCCCACAATTAACAACCACGTCCCTTTTGCAACGAACACGGCCTTCAAAGTATCCTGCCAGCTAGCTTTTGGTTTTTCCCAATATCAATGTCACCGTAGCTTCCTAAAGAAGCCGTTTGGTTTAGATGGCAGCTATTCGCTAGAAATAGGCAAATTGGTCAAAGAAAAAACCTGGGGTTCATGATGGCCAACCCATTTTCATGAGGACCTTCTTTGAACCGAGTATTCTCCATTATTTTACCTCCCCTCAAAGCAAGTTCTCCAATAATACAAAAATGGATTTTTTTCCATGTATCTTTGGTGGAAATGCAACTCAAGATCCCAATGCAAGTATGTAACTAGAGTGGCAAGTCTTCTTTTCTTAAATTTACAGAGTAATAGTTGCCTAAAGTCTACTTTGTCAAAATTTTGGAAGACCAAAATTTCAAATTCCAAACTTTGATGTTTATAATATCATGAACCGTACAGTGGATCGGAATGAAATTTACACAGATTAAGGTTGATTGTCCTAAAACCACCAACTTAAGCAATCTGGCTTATTTTTGGCAGTCCTAAATTCGAAAAAAAAAATATGAACGCATTTGAAATAGGCTTTGATGAGGATTGCAAAAATTTGCAACATCTAATTCGCATATGTCAATTTTATACAAAACTCCAAAGTGGAAAGTAACCTGTGACCCAAAACCGATCACATGCTCAATGTACAAATGAGGTACATCTTCCCTTTGAAAATCTAGAAATTAGGGTGATTGGTTTTGGGGCAGTGGTTGGTAATAGGACAACCAACCGTAGTAACACTGCATTTCTATACAAGATCCAACGGTTCGATTACTTCAATTCTTATTTATTTTCCAAATATAGATGATTTCAGAAATTGTCCAAAAATGGCAGTTTTGAGGTCACGACCCCCTTGGGCAATTAGGGTTTAAATAAAACATTAGGCTCGATTGAAATTGCTTCTCTGAGTCTTGTGCAACGTTGTTCTCTGATTCATGAATTTTCACAATGGTCGTTATTTTCAAATCATGAACCTTGTTTCAATAACCTTCTGGCTCTCGAACATTATCTACTTAGTGCACTATGTGAGATACCCTCGCACAGCTAGTAAAAAATCACAGTCTACCAATGATCTAAAAACTGGCTAAAATTAGCTAGATTTCTACCCAAAAAATGGGGCTGCTAAACACACAAAGAAAATGAATTTTTTTTGAAATGTAGCGAGAATACTCGTCATGTTATAAATATGTAGCAACTTCATGAGGTGATATCCACGGATATCATCATGGTATCACCTTAGTATATCAAGGGTATTGCCGGATATTATAGAGGTATCGTGAGTAGTACATTCACAAGGTAGCAAAAGTATCTACCATTTATGTGAGAGGTAGCATCCTGTGCTAAAAGTCATAAAGTGGTTCTGAGATCATTGCAGTCTACCCTCTAGCAAAATATTACACCCTCTAGTAAAAAAATCCAGTCTACCCTCTATATAAGGTAGGATGTCCTAAAACCACCACCTCCCTCAATTATGACATGTAGACATTTCTTGGGGTCACCACAATTGAGACTCAAAACCGCCAATTTCACTATTCAAGTAAACCAATGGCATGTCAAGCATTGCGAAGAAATAGTTGGTTTTGGATATCATTATGAGTGAAAATTAGTACCACATGGTGAGAACATGGGGAAACCTAGAGGTCTAATTTGGGTCACGAAGTTCTTTTCACTTCCAAAATTTGTATCAATTAGAATATTGGGAATTAAATTGCGAAACTTTGTGCATTCCGTGAGAAATCTTCTTCCAAATGACCGAAAAATATTTCTCATAAATAACCTTGTTAAAGTGAGACCGTATTTTTTTAAGTAGGTGGTTTTAGAACATCCTACCTTAACCCCTAAACGTCCCACCGTCCAAAAATTGAATCAGATTCGAAGCCTTGTAACTTTCTCATACTACCTCAGATGATTTTCATCCAAGTCACCTTTGAAAGCCTATTAAATTCTCTACCAATTACAATAAATCGCTTGTGATGGGGAGCTGTTGATAATATTGGAGAGGCCTCCAAATACAAGTATGTCTACTTTGTTGGGTAGATTTTATGGTTGCAATGGTCTTCTCATGTACGCCTCATGTACATTTGAGCCATGCTAATACTAATATCTACTTTTGAGGCTAGAATCTCCTTTTGTTCACAGGGTTGGTACGTTTAGGGGTTAATGACACTCGCTTCTCAAACATGTCATAAAAGAGAGGGACAACTGTAGAAACAACAAAAGAATCTGGTTGTAAATATACATAGTATGATTCTTATAGAGTCAAGTAAATACAATATGATACAAAATGAATAGAACAACCGACCCTCTCAATCTCAGATGGAAGTTACGACACACTTGCACCTGCAATTCCCACCATGTTGAGCATTTGACGGTCTTCTTTGAACCGCCCCAGAATTGTGCCTTGCAGACCTGAAGCTCCGTTGGATGTATTGTCATCCCCCTTTACAACCACAGCCCAGCACTCAATAACGTCTGGGAGAATGACTGGATTGCTGGAGAGTGGAGGATTGTTGTATGTCACAGAATGCCTGGTGTGACCCCCTTCAAAAGCTCCGTTTATAAAAAGACCAAAATGGTGGATTTGGCCACCAAACCCAACTCCATTTGGAAGACTCTCCGACGAGTAATTCACTGCACACTGCGCCAAACAGAAGGGTCTATGCCTAAGTTACTCATATGGTAATTATGTTTCTTCTGAGGAAACTGATAGACCAAGAGTATATGATTTCAAGTTAGTCAAAACACCAAAATAATAGTCTAGTTAGTCTGTATATAATTTAAGTATGTAGATAGACAATACTAGGACTATAAGTGTGGCTTGGTGGATGAAGGAGATACCATTGTCTATTGAACAAGATCTCACTTCTATGGTTGGGTGGCAAGTTACATAATAAACATTTTTTACCTTTTGTGCACATTATCTTTCTTAATTTAACATGGTATTAGAGCCCCAAATGGTCATTAGCTTTTTCTTAACCCTCATTAACAAGTGGCGTCTCTATCCCAAATGGTAACATATAACATTCACGTCTCTTTTCATGTATTCCTCAAGACAATCCTCCTTGATTGGAAAATTCAAAAACCATGTTTACCAATCTAATGACCATATGCCATACTTCTACTAAGGGCCGCATTACACTACGGAGTCAAACCCGTCGATCTTGGGCCCAATGCAACAAAAAAACCAGCCCATTTTAGCCTTAGAACTGGCCTCAGTTACTCAATATAATAAGATTACAATTTTTAATGAAATGTGCACTTGGGCCCAAGGTTTGGGATTCCGTATTTGGTGGACCCAATGGATTGAGTTAGGTCTGTGTAAGAGCTTGTCGGTTTTAATGTAAAAAAATGTTTTGGTTGCATTGGGCTCGACTCCTAATGAAAAGGGGTTGGGCCCAAAGAATGGCTTTCGACCAATGAGAAGCGAGGATTTCAGCCCATTTGCACATCAGTTTGAGCCAACTCCTAGTGTACAGTACAGCGGCCCTAAATATACCTTCTTACGAATGATGCGCCCCAACATGCTACTACGGCTTTTAACAATTGTCTCATTTTCATCGGGCACAAGAATTTTCTACATTTTCAAACCATTGCTTAGTCTCTAGACACAATAAAGATTACATAAGACAAAATCAAGAGACCTTATAATACACAGGAGGAATAAAGAAGATACAAACGGAGAATGAGAATGAGGCTCTCACCCATTGTAAGTTTGTATTCTTTCCAGTTGGTCGATAAATAGCCGCCTTTGGATAAAGGGTAAAGAGGAAAGACTTCATGTCTCCATAGAAGTCACTGTGCTTTTCCCAAGGCTGTGAAGCATAACCTCCATAGACACAACCCTCCTTGTCTTTCACTACCAGCACTGATGGCCCTTGCACAATCCTGTCAGACACACATGTTAAAACCCCGTTCTGTGACCTTTGCTCTTGGATCACGCTTTTAAACCTTAAAATGAGCTTAAAATGGCTTGTCCAGCATTAGACTGTGTCAACTTTCACAACTCCATATTGCTTAGATGTGTTGGAAGCAGAAAGTAGGCCTTACTCCTCAATCTCTTATGGCCTGCTCTGTTAACTGTAAGAGCACTAAAGAATCAAATTCAACACAAAAGTTGTACCTATATATTATTGCCTTGCCACTGTTCCATTAAATGTGTTCAGATAACGTATCCTATCTAAAGGTGCACTGCAAGAAACGTACGCAAGCTTGCCCAAAAAGGTATTGAAGCTGAGACCATGAGCAGCACCGTGATACACAAGAACCCACTGAACGGCTTCTTGGGGCTGCATAGCTCCTGCAAGATGCCAAGCATACTCCTTCCTCATGACTGTCTGAAACTGGCTCAACTTCTCCGGCTTCAGAAGCTCTGGAACTAGTCGGCCCGGCAACCCTGATGCAAAAGAAACTTCAAGCATTTTCACGCCAAAAAAGAAACTCATATGTGATATTGCCAATATTAGCAAAGGGATAACATCTCCAAAGATCCCCCCAGTACTTGACAAAGTTATTAATGTTGACATAATGTTAATAGTTGCCAATGTAATATCAAGATAATAGCACTAGCATTTGCGTTACACTGCCATTACCTTAACATTAACTCAACATAAGATCAAATGCATGTTAACATCAAGAATTTTTTCAATCTAATGGGGAAAAAGAAAAAGAAAAAGCCAAAGGAAAAGGAAAAAGGTAGAGATGTACTTAATATACCTGGCACAGGACCTTTAAAGAGCGTCAACAAAAATTTCTTGATGGAAGGAACAGATGCACACCACTTGCGGAAGTCTTCAAGTGACATGGAGGGCGCATCCTCACCCTCGACTTCGTCTGTGAAGCTCGCTGATTGATGGAAGGCCTGCAGACTTTCCTCTGGCAAGCTTGCATCCGGCATTGCATCTTTGGATCCCAAGACCGTCTGCAAAATGGACAAGATCACCCCTTCCACCTCTGCCCTGCACACCAAAGCAAAATATTCAATTGAAATTTTACTGGAGTACAAACTGCACACTGAACCCCATGTCAAACGGTAGGCAATTTCAACACAAATATGTATCTCTGTGAAACCGTTGTTGCATGATCAAGATTGCATCAAGTGCACAATTTGACGGTGAATTAAACGAAGGAATGGATGGAAAAACCTTTGAATAGGTCCATCTCCGGTCAAATCCACAAGCTGGTACATGAAGGCTTCAACTTCATCTGGTGCACCTTTCTCATACAACCCCTGCATCCAGTGCTGGCATCAGTAAATTCTTACAAACGCTGTGAAAAGCAGAACATGAGAAGAAAACCAACAAGCTTCCAACCTACGAGGTTAAATATTTGCTTTACTCCTTGCATATTTCGTGGAACATAAACAGTTGTCTTGCATGCAGAAGTCACTTTTCAATTCACCAAGTAGGAGAGGGTTAACCTAGCTACTTGTTGTGCACCCTCCAATTGACCAAAAAGTGAAATCTCAAAGTCCACAATCGCACTCATGCCAACCATTTATGTCTCGAGTAATCCAGCTCTAGACCAGTTATCTAGTGCATATCACTTGTGGACATGCTCCAGTTGTAGGTTTCTAAATATTTTTTTTGCATCATCAAATCAAGACAGGCAAGTTGCTCCACACCTTTGCAATGACGAGATCTTCATAGTAGAGAGACTTGTTTTCTCGCTTCTGGGTAATCAGATCAAATAAACGCCCCCCTAACGAACCATGGATGCCAAAATGTGCCTGCGGAAATTTCCCAACCACGTTGTCAACACAATGTAAAAATCCACAGTTGCCATAACCTAACCACTGCCACCATCTCCCTCACAAAGTTAACTGGTCCAAAGCCCTCTCACTCCATTACTGATAAAAACAAGAAGCAAGTCAGCCTCCCATGAGGATTCCGAAGCAAAATTAAACTCAGTCCATGCAGCCCAATAGCAAGTAAAACTTGTTCAGTAAAAAATTGTCCTCCAATCATATTCGCGCGCATTAGAATGTGGCTTAAGAAGTTGAATCAAGAATTGAGCATCCTTACTGATTTTTGGCTCAACACATGGTCCCAAGTCCAATGAGCGTTGACCTATGCAAGGTCTTAAGGGAGGGAAACGAAAAAACTCCAGAAAACTTACTACTTGACCATAAGATGTGTGAGTTTTTAGGGACGCATCTAGAATAGCAGACCCTAGTGTATTTATAAAAATCAAAGGTCATGTGATCAACCCCTTGGGATTTGTGCTTTATGAAGGTCTGCTATTCTACATACTAGCCCATGTCTAAAGTGCCCCTGGTACAACCAATTGCAACCGTTATCCGAAAGCAACCCCTATACAGGGATCTCAAAACTGGCTAAAATTAGCTGGATTTCTACCCAAAAAAATGGGGCTGCTAAACATACAAAGAAAAAAAATGAATTTTTTTTTTTGCAATGTAGCGAGAATGCTCATCATGTTATAAATATATAGCAACTTCATGAGGTGATATCCGCGGATATCATCATGGTATCACCTTAGTATATCAAGGGTATTGCCGGATATTATAGAGGTATCGTGAGTACAAGGTAGCAAAAGTATCTACCATTTATGTGGGAGGTAGCATCCTGTGCTAAATGTCATAAAGTGGTTCTGAGATCACTGTTGCCAAGAGATCCTAGAGTCGATTTTAGGTTCCTATAATTCACAATTTTTTCATACCGACAGAGTTATCATTTGAACTCAAAAAGTTTTCACTCCTGTGCATAGAATCTTACTTTGTGATTCATGTAATCTTGAAATCAAAGTGAGGTTCAAAGCCTTTCTGAGTTAGAGGACACCTAAAACACATGCTACCTTGCATTGGAATCTTTCGATGACATTCTTCCATAGCTTTTGCCAAAGTGACGAAAGCAATGACCAAAGTAGTACTCACACAAAAGCCAAAAAGAAAGTACTAAGTGCGTACCTGAAAGACAGAAGCTATAATATATTCGCCACCGCTTCTCGACTGGTAGGCCAAGGAAACAAACAGCTTCTTCAAGTCCCGCAACTCGGCCTCTGTAAACCTCCTGCCACTCAACATCAACCCCTGAATCCCTGAATTCGAATTGAAAAAGTAGTAAACTCCAACAGCGCAAGATAAATAAAGAAACAGGGGATTCGGAACCCTACTTGCACGCGCTGATGAACTCCGGGCTCGACTCCGGTGAGCTACTCCCATTGCCCATGGTTTCTGAATCTGAAGCTCCGTCTAAACCTCTCCACTAAACCCCATCGACCACCTCAAAACCCTAAATGCAATCAGAATTTCAAACAAAGCATAGAAAAGTTGCAAAAAAAATCTGTAGCAGTGATCCAGGCGATCGAAGTGATGAAATCATGCCTGCGATGCCGAATCTTCTCTTGTAACGCGGTGAGTGGTATTGCAGAATTACCCTATGCGTAGATGATGGGCGGCAGAATCTACGAAATTGTTTGAGGGGGAGGTTGGGCGCCGCGTGGCGGATGTGGGGTGGTGCGACCGTACAAACAATCTAGGTGGCAGTTCAGCCTTGCTTCCAAGTGCTTTTGGGCTTTAACACACGAGAGGAGAGGAAAGGAAGTGGGATGGAAGGTTCCCGGTTGACGAAAAATAATTATAAAAAGAGGAGCCCAAATCTTTAGGAAATTATTTTTTCAACGGAATTTATTTTTTATGGTGAAAAATATTATTTAAGAGAATATTTATAGAAATTGAAAAGCATTTGGGCAAAAATTAATTAATTGTTGAATATGACATGTTGACCCTACGGCCATGCAGTGTTTTTTTTGGCGATTTTTAGCTTCTGGCAATTGCTTAAAAAGACCATCTCATAGTGCATGCTATTCCACAATATTTTTTTACAAATATTGTCTTAATTTTGGATTTTTAATTGAATTTCTAGTAAAAACCTTGTAAAATTAATTTTAAAATATTAAGAAAATATAAAATGAATCCAATCGTACAAATGTGATCTTCACGTTGACATTTAAAATTTTATTTTTTACATCAACTCCATTATTTTTTGTTTTTCATCAAACATTTTATAATAAATCATTGAAAACAATGTTGAAACAGGACATTAAAGGGTTAACTTCCAACTCAAATTACATGTAGGACATTTTGGGTAACGTGTAAGGAAAGGAAATTATAAAACACTTTCAAGCATTATTGTTCCTTCAAAATCTTGTGAAGTGTAGGAAAAGTAATTGAAAAAAGTTGAAGTCACTTAGTGAAAGAGTAGGTGGTCTTGATTGTGTGGGACAGCCCTTAGCTCCATTTTATATAACATTGGCAAACAATTCACAATACTTTTATAGAGAATGGTGATTTCTTGCAACCATTTGTGTAGTATCACAGGTTGCTACATAGCCTCCTTTTAAGGTAGGAGCACCCAATTTCAACCGTGTACCCAATGCCAATAATTTATGCACAAAGTGGTCATTTAAAACGTAAATCCAAGCGCGTCACAAAGCTCTTATTGTTTGCTAACCAAAATGATAAGCTATCTATAGTCTACATACCTTGACTTACATTCTAGAATGACTATTGTGTTAAGAAGTTATTGGCATTGGGTACATTGTCGGAATTGGATGCTTCTACCTTACATCAAACAATAGTTGGAAAAAAAATATTATATGGAGTGCAACTCTTGGTGCGAGTGACACATAATCTCTAATGAGTAGGAAGAGGAGAAAAAACAACAAAAGTTATGAAGCTAACGGTAGGATGACATAGCATATAATTAATTGGCTCCTCTTTTTGACTCTCACATTTATAAAGAGTGTGTTAGAACTCTATTAAACTCAATACTCTTTTCTTTTGTGATACTTCACATCTTTATTTATAGTCATGTGAAGTTCCATTTCTTTCACTGGGATTTTTTCTATTATCTTCCTACCCCAACCGTAGCCAAAAATTGTAAAACTACTTAATGACCGTATAAACAATTGTCATCACTAAATTAGGTTTAATTCATATGAGCAGGCAACATTTGTTCAATTTTTAAATATGGTTGGTGTAGTGGAGCAATACGAGAAACTCTAATTAGGCAAATGAAGCTTTACATGATCGGAAATAAACATATAAAGTGTCACAAGAGATCACAAACAAAAGAGAAAAAATTCATAAAATTTCAAAAATGGGTCCAAAAGACACTCCTAAAACATTCAAAGACATGAGTCCAATCATGAAAAATAATCAATTGAATTAAAGTGGCATTTTATCTCCATAAACGGATGTAACAATTCAACCTAGAGCTCTAAATAACTAAATAAGTAAGTAACTCTCCTTAACCCCTAAATGCCTAGAGCCCTCTCCAAATTTGGTAGTTTTGCAAAAATGCATTATTTTATGAACTTGATGTATGAATAAAAGCTATACATTATGAATTTAAGTTTCTATCCATACAATTAGATCTATGATTGCTATCACCAATATTTCTATATAAAATTTGAAACTCAAAATTCAAAATTCTTTTGTAATTCAATTACGAATAAGATATTGACAACCTGGAAATGAAATTTATTGTGATTTGTTGAGATGTAGTATTAGGTGTAGTGATTTTTGGAGATTTTTTGGTTGTTTAATTTTATGAGTTGACTTTTGTAATAGCACTTTTACACTGAAATCTTTGAAATTTTGGGTGAATCGCTACAACATGAAATCAGGCATAAAGAATTCACAAATCATCTCCTTTCTAATTGGATCACACATGCATGAAGTTAACTTCTCATAAACTCTATAGTAAAATATCCATGTTTGCAATGACAGATGAGAAAACATGGATGAAATTTATACATTGTCCAAACATGGACGCTCGTGCAGTTAAAGATTAATGTTGTTTCCGAAACAAAGACTTTTATATAGACATTTCAATTTGAGTTATTGTAGTATATTCTAATATAGGTGTCAAGTAAATTTTCTACTATTAATTTCTTGGGATGTGAATGAAAAAAATCCGTAACATTCTATAGAACTACACTTTTGTTTGCAATCATAATAGACAAAAGCAATTTTAATTAATCAAAAATAATATTTTTGCTATAATTTGAATTAAAAGTACCATATTTAACCTTGTTCAAAACCAAATGGGTTAGTATTAAATGTCAAGTATGTTTTATATGTTGATACATGAAAAAAAAAATTGAAAGTAATTTTATTTTTTACAAATAATTTACACCAAGATGTAAAACATGGTGTAAATTATAATATAGCCCATAGTAGTTGTATTGAAGAGTGTAGTCAATTTGAGTGGTAGGATGCAAATGCTCTTACAACTATTGTAGTGTACTCCAAGGTTAGGCAAAAGATAATTATTTTACTCCATATTCTATTAAGATCAAAATTTACAAGAGGTTTGTGCTTAAAATCTCATAAATTCAAAAACTACATTGTTTAGAATCTCGGAAATTACACTATAAAAGAAGACTCAAGATTTGCCCATAACTCTTGTAAGTTTCAACTTATGCATGATTTACAGAGAGTTCTTTTAGCAATGCCTACTACTTTCAAAATTATTCATAAAATGTACACGTTTTTCAAAATTCCCCTACTAATTATCTACTTCCAATTCCAAAGATGTTAAAATAATTATTAGGCATTTTTTACTCATCTTAGGTAGATTACAATACTATAGAACGTTATGTAAGTGAAGGCCCATTCACACCATTCACTTGAACGGGCGTGCGTTGGGAATCTGCATCAGTCAAGGTAATTACGGTTGATTGTCCTAAAACCACCAACTTAAGCAATCTGACCTATTTTTGGCAGTGCTAAATTCGAACAAAAAATATGACCACATTCAAAATAGGTTTTGATGAGGATTCCAAAAAATTGCAACATCTAATTTGCATTTGTCAATTTTATACAAAATTCCAAAGTGGAAAGTAACCTGTGACCCATATATCACATACAATTTCCTAAATTGACACTTTGTTGTTCTTAGATTCCGCTCATGAGCTAACCCAAAACCGTACTGCCATCCACCAAAAACGAACCATTTTAGGGGTGTGGTGGTTTTAGGTAGCATACCTTACACTGACGAGGTGAAGTACACTCATCACCTTCTGAATTAAGGTAAGACACAAGTAGAATAATAATAATATTATTATCCTGAATTAAGTTACAGCACTACACTTGTTTATTATTGAGACTTTAAGCAAGTGTGACTTATTAAGCAAGTGTGAGCCATACATGCGCCCATACAAGCGCCCACCATCACCCAAAACTGTGCTGCCATCCACCAAAAATTGACAGCAGTCCCACAAATTACGGAATTTAGCCCCAACAGTGGTGGTTATGGGTCAAGTCAAACGAGCCATTTTGGGGGGTGTGGTGGTTTTAGGGCAGCATACCTTACATGGCGAAAATCGGACACACAACGGACTTGCGTTAGATTTCTGGTGTGAATGGGCCATGAGAGGTTGTTTTGAGTCTTTTGACCCTTTCTTATGATCCTTTGGTTATTACAAAATAACAGTTTCATAAATAACCCTTTAACTTAGTTATTTATATGGAACTGAATCTTCTTCAAGTCTGAACCGTCCAACAAGAATCTCACAACCTGGCTGCTCAGAAGTCAGAACCCAGCAGTAAGTTATGTCATCTGTGTCAAGAAAGAAGGGAAAATAAAAAATAAAAAAAATCCAGCAGTACTGTTGTTACTAACGGCCCCGCAGCCCCCGCTCAGCAGGAATATATCGTATCTTTGCAACTTATAACAGTGCCGGCCAACCTGACTTACCGACACTTCCCAGGCCTCACACGAGGCCCGGGCGAAACATGGATGAATGCATAACATTCAGAGTAGCCTCTGCCTTGCTCTTGAGGAGAATGTGCAACATATTCTGCATTATCTACCGAGAATAATCAGTACACTAAATAGGTAGATTAGTGTTAGATACACTAATTTACATAAACATGTTGTAAGTTTTTACTGTTGACCAATTTTTTTACCCTATATACTGGTCAAGATGGGGATCTTTCAATAGTACTGGAATCAATGTCTTTGGTAAAAAAATTTGTCGAGAGTAAAAATCTATAATATTTTCAAATCTTATAATTATCTAACACTAATCTACCTATTTAGTGTAGCTATCCACGTTTCCTCACAAATGGAGGTTTTGGAAAACTAGAAGGAAAGGTAACTCTGCACGATCTTTGCTTACACATGTTCCTCACTTTTAAAGAGAACAACATTATAAGTAATAATACTTTAACCCAAGAATGTTATGGTGCAATGGCTAACCAATAGGAAATGAACAACCTATACAAAAAAATTCCTTGAACACTGTGCGACTTCTTTTGTCCCTCCTGCTTCTTTCCCCATCCTCTCTATTCTCTGAAAAACAAAAAATAAAGGGATGCACTTGATGCACTACATGGATGGAAATCACATGATGGATGAAAAGGCAGAATGGTTGAGTACTACTAAATGTTATGCGGTACGTGGATGAACTTGTGATGTATAGAGTTACACACGTCTTTGAGTGTGTAATGCAATATTTTATAGCGAGGACGGTAGTTGGAGCAATGAAATATCAAATTACACATGAAAAGAGGTGCATAACTCAACATTAAGCACGAGGATGAATTGACATTCCAAATTCAACTTTCCCACGTTCAAATTTATAGTGTAATTGTATGCTACACACTGTAATGATGCAATGCATTATTATGAGAGGCGGATTCAAGTAAAGATCTTTTAAAAGCATAGAGTTTTCTATGGAAAACAAAATCTAATCTTTAACGAATGTCCACTAACTCCAATTGGTGACCTTGGTTAATGGAACCACAGACAATACATGAATGATATGTCACAAACAATGTATTGACCCACAACAACTTGAGTTAGGTATAAGTACTTGGTGGGTCACCTTGCGAATCACTAAATTCTAAAAGAATACATTCAATTCTTTCCAAATCTTGGTCATTGATGTTTTTCCATCAATGATTCAAATCATTCAAACTAATTTTAGATCATAATCAATTAATCTATAAGATAGAAATTGAATAAACCAAAAAAATAAGAAGTTTTACATATCGGAAATGGGAGTTATGGCAAAGACTTATTTTTCATAAAGAGAATAAGATATATATGAAGGGCAATGAGATTCCTAATAAAAAAATTTATACAAATTTTAAAAGTAAAAAGCTTTTCAAACCCCTAAAATTGTTTGCTAGACTCTTTAATGACTAAGTATTATGAAAGACAATTTTGTGCAAAAAATCACCCCAAAACTGAATAAAGCCATTATGTCCATGATCAATTCCTATCAAATTCCTTACCAATTCCCAAATTAGATCAATTTCAAAAGATACCATAGCTTGCACCAAGAAGCTTCATATTTGTTAACTCCTAAACGTCCAATCGTCCAGAAAGTGAACGATGTACAAAATTAAGCACAATTTTTTCATTCATCATTGACTTTTTGTAATGTAGATTTTTTACTATATACTTTATGGGAAGCTGGCTTCATGCATGTGTAATCCAATTAATAAAGAGATGATTTGTGAAAATATCATGGCTCATTTCATGTTGTAGTGATTCACCTAAAATTTCAAAGATTTCAATGTAAAAGTGCTCTTAAAAAAATCAACTCATAAAATTAAGCAACCAAAAAATCTCCAAAAACCACTAGTAATACATTTCAACCAATCACAACAAATTTCAGTCACAGATTGTAAATATCTTATTTGTAACTGAATTACAAAAGAAATTTGAATTTTGAGTTTCAAATTTTATACATAAATATTGGTGATAACAATCATAGATCTAACCATACAGATAGAATCAAAACTTCATAATGCACAACTTTTATTCATACATCACGTTCAAAACATCCCTCTTAGTTACATTATATAAGACATCTTTAAAATTCTCCCGATCTGGGGAGAGGTGAGGATGCTTAGGGGTTAAACATTTTTGAAAATGAGTGAAGGATGTCTCGGTTTCATTGCATGGAAGGGTGGAGCACAACAATATGTGTTCTTAAAAATTGAAATCGAGGAGTTAGAAGGGTCAGAGCTGTTACTACAAGAAGAGGCATCGTTTCTCACTCAAGAAGATCTTCTTCATTGCCTTTTTTAATTGTACACACTTGTCCCACGTAAGGAATCGCACTCACCAAGTCCAACCAAACAATTGGTGAGTGCAAAGTGGCGGCGTTTGACCCACAGAGGGAGTGAAAACGACGCCTTCTCCTTGTAGTGTGAGGGGAGAAAATCAATATACAATCAACAACTTTTAGGGTTGAGTAAGTATATGCAGCTCTGGGATTTGAGAACTGGTGGGAAGAAGCGAGAGGAAAGCCTTGACGGAACCCGTCCGTTCGAGATGCAAATTGATGCAAGGTTTGTTCCTTCTCAACACTAGAAAAAAAGAGGGACTTATACACTAAGCATGTTCATTCAGATTTGACCAAACTCACTCAAATGTTGCCAAATTCATTCATAATCCCACTTCAAGCTGAGTGAACAAGTCCCTCTTTTCTTTTAGTGTGATAACATGATGAATGGGGAGCTTGAGGACACTAGTAGTAGATTTGTCGTTTTTCATTCCCCACTTTGTGGAAACAGTGAATAGTGACAGAATATTGTGCCTATATTTTTGTCTTCTTGTGACCAAAACCACTCACCAGCACTAACACAACCCATGTGCATGGCGTCGTTTCATTCCTTTTTTTTATTTACAGTAAGTGAAAAGCGACACATTTCCTACTAGTGGGAGCTTTGACATCAGGGTTTGAAGATGCGAACGGAAGGAGCAATCCCAGGCTGGTAAGCAGAGGTCGCAGCCCCAGAAATAATCCAAGAAGAAAGAACAAGTGTCATGTTGTAGGCATTTGTAACATACTTTTGGCAGGGCTCTATTCTTTAGAGAAGAAACTGTCGTAGCGCAATATGAAGTCATGCCTGTTACTTTGAAGCTATGAATTCTCACAAGTTAATACAATTGAAGTACACGAAGTTTCGTTGTTGACGGAATGCGCTCACTACTGAACTGTAGAGAAAATTATCCAGGTGGCTTAGTTTACAGATTAGTAGCTGAAAATATGCTCCATTCATAGCTAGTTAATATGAAGACATTCAACAGGCTGCAATTGATCTGGAGCGACGTGGTGCATATTCTACGTAGCATACTGAAATCTCTTGCATACAGAACCCTAACCATATCACCATTTAGTAATATGTACAAGAACGATGGTAAATTCTTCACTTGCTGAATTGAACTACCACTTGCAAAACTTGCTATAAACAACAGTTTTGGGAGTGATGTTTACTTCCTAGTGAAGTGGACGAGGCTCCCTGTGTTGATCAATTGATCCAGTTTCTTCTCAATATATTATGCAAAGCAGAATCATCAAACCTTTGGAGATTGCATTCCAGTTGAAGAGGACATCGATTGTAAAGGCGGTGCGAACAAGAGTACGGGAAAGAATGAGCGGGAGAGCATGAGAGCAGCGCCGTAATTTTTGGACCCGGAGAGGTTGACTTCACTTGATTTAAGCAACGGAGTTTTCAATGCACCTCCGTCCATGAGGTGGTAAGGTTGGATAACCTATTACCACCAACTTAAGCAATCTGGCCTATTTTTGGCAGTGCTAGATTCCCAAAAAAAATATGACTGCATTCGAAATAGGTTTTGATGAGGATTGCAAAAATTTGTAACATCTAATTCGCATTTGTCAATTTTATACAAAATTCCAAAGTGGAAAGTAACCTTTTATCCATACATCACATACCAATTTCCTAAGTTCACACTTTGTTGTTCCTAGATCCGCTCATGAGCTAACCCAAAACCACCAGCTATTTCTTCGCAATTCTTGGCATGTCATTGGTCTACTTGAATAGTGAAATTGGTGGTTTGGGTCTCAATTGTGGTGGCTCCAAGAAAGTTGTACCTGTCATAAATGGGGGAGGTGGTGGTAATAGGTTATCCAACCCTACAGGTATGGGCGTGCGTTTACTCGGGAGCAAAGTTTTGAGTTACCATTCAATAAAGCATTAAGGTAACTATTTTCAGTGGGTCTTTAGCAAGTTCAAGAGGATTCCAACGCACTTTAGCATGCATTATTTATATACCGTATGAATAAGTTATGAATTTCCAAAGTGCTGACTATAGGTTGATCTTAAAGTGACCCTAAACTCTGATGTTCAGATTGTGCACATTCTCATCAACAATAGGGTGTTAAAACCTACTTATTATAGAAGATTGAGCTATGCACGCTTTAAGGAAATGCTTGCTTTTAGATATTGTTACCTTAGAAGAGAAATGAACCCTCCATGGGGCTTTTTCGATGTTCATTCAAGAGTCTAATTTTTTCTTGGAATAAATTTTAAATGAAAATATTTTGAAATAAATTATGAATAAAATAGTTGTAAAAACGTTTTTAAAAGGTTTAAAATATGTTTAAAACAATTTTTAATATTAAAAATATGTTGAATAATTAATTTAAAATATTTATCTTAAAGAAATATTTTAATATCCAGTTTGATGTGATCGGACTAATGCCACGTCAAATTTAAGATTTTTAAATATTTAACTATTTAACTATTATTAAAAATAATCTTAAAAAAATAGATAATTTTTTGGATTATTAACTTGAAGCCTTCTGGGGCTTAAAATTTCTTGTAACAAGGATGGATTCTTTTGTTCTCCATGTTTCTCCTAACAATCATCACAACATTCCAATTTGTGTTTTTCACTGGAATGTTATACACAAAATGCGCAATAGAGCACTCAAAGTCACTAGCTTCAACCTCGTTTCCATGTGACTCTTGATCAAATTTTGTTTAAAGAATTCTTTTTCACATATAGCGTTATTAAGTGGAATCATCATAATCCTCCTCCACAATTTATTAGGCTAAACCAATTGATTGACCACTATGGGGTTGTACATGTAAACTCTTAGGCCTCAAACAATGGTTTGGTAAGAATCATTTCCCTTGTCGTCTTTACCATTTCCAAACACTCATCTCAACATTGGTCTTAATATAACTTCATTAGTAATATAAAACTTCACAATATGCCTCTCTAACTCTCCACCGTACTACTCTCGGACAGTTCTCCATCCACAAATTTTTATTTTTATTTTTTTTCTCCCCTAAACTCATTTAAAAAAATAAATCAGAACGCGTCACTTTTTTTAAACCGGTTTTGGGACTTTTCTTTTGGGCACCAATCGGTGCATAGACATGTTATTTTTTCATACGATGAGTTTTGAGAAGGCTTCAGAATTTTTTTTCATGTTCAATAGAGACTTTTGGATATGAAAACTTTGTGAAAAAGCAAGTTGAGCATAGCGGGGCCCCGGTCTTTCCGACCACGGTCACCCGTCCCCACGCTGGCCTTCCCTCCTCGCCGGAAAGAAATGGTTGGAATCCAATGGACCGCACTCCGTCACGCTTTCCTTATCTTTATCGTCGGTCGTCGCCTTCGTTCGTTCGTTGCCTTCGTTCTGGCTGCGGCTGCCTGCCTTCTCACTCACGTCCCTTCCTGTGACTGTTTGTTCTGTTCTATTGTCTGGCTTTGGCGCTGGTGTGCGCGTGTGTGTGCGTGGGACGCAGGCGTCGGCCGAAAGGGACGGACGGACGTAGCTAGCTGTTGGATTTGCGCAACTTCAAGACCTGGAGTTTTTCCCCGTTCAGTTTAGGTCGATAAAACATACGAGGTTGCCGTCAAGATTCGGAAGATTGGAGGCACATGCACTTGAATGGCATTTGATGGATCGGAGCGGTGCTTGTTAGTGTGTGTGGATGCTTGAAAATGACGGTGCGAGATGAAGTAGGGAGGTGGAGATGCGATTAGGTTGTTGAGTTAGGGTTATGGAGGTGGATGCAATGGGAGAACAGGCGGTAGTAGAGCAGAATGAGCAGGTTGTAGTAGAGCAGAATGGAACAAAAAAAGAGGAAGAGAATGATGCGCAAGAGGAGGAGGTGAATGAAGGCCAGAATGAACGGGAAAAGGTTAATGAGGCCCCTGAGGTTGTTGATGAGGCAGGGGAAGTGTCGGGGAATGGTGTCGGGGAGGCTGAGGCAGCCACACCGGTGATCTCTCAGCAGCCGTATCACCACGTAGCGGCTGCTGCTGGCCCACGGCCTGCACCTGCGTACCGGGTAGTGGACTCTGTAATGGATAAGCGGGATGACGGGCCTGGTCCACGGTGCGGTCACACGTTAACGGCGGTGTCTGCTGTGAATGAAGAGGGATCGCCTGGATATATTGGCCCCAGGCTTATACTCTTTGGTGGCGCCACAGCCTTGGAAGGGAGCAGTGCAGCTGGTCCTCAAGCTGCCTCGCCTGGTGCCGGCATTCGTATGTTTCTAGACGAGTTGTGTGTGATTTGAGAGCAGGAAGTTCGTATGAATTGGTGTTGGAAATGGTTTATGATAAGAATTCGAACACTTGATCTAGGTTTAGCGAAACCACCTGCAACACATTTTTGGAGTAGTGATTCGTAATCGAAACAAATTCAATTGACTTGCAATCTCGAATTCCGGCTCAGTACCCCTAATTGATCGCTTCCGGATGATTTCTAGCGAAGCGAGCTCTGAGATCAATATTCAGGTGTCGTTTTAGCTGATTCGCATTGGTTGTACAGGTTTGGCAGGTGCTACTGCTGATGTGCACTGCTTTGACGTACAGTCTAACAAATGGACGAGGTTAGCTCTTCCCGCACTGCACTTGCAATTGTGTTAGTTTGTTAGCGACACTATCATTAATCTGTACCGTGAGGGTTTAGTGTTTCGTAAGGGGCATTTTAGATTTGGAACTGTCCTCCACATTGTGCTA
Source organism: Pohlia nutans (assembly GCA_022496805.1). NCBI lineage: Eukaryota > Viridiplantae > Streptophyta > Bryopsida > Bryales > Mniaceae > Pohlia > Pohlia nutans. The sequence goes on along the minus strand of CM040102.1, from coordinate 20,190,092 downwards.
TTTTAAGAATTGGCTGTTTTAGGTTAGCTTATTGTAAGGCTTCTAGATATTCTGAGTTTGAGAGCTCAAGGTCGGCAGAAAGTGTCTTGGAGATTTATCAGGGAGGAAGTACTAGACTGCCTTCTTGTTGTGTGATTTCCTTTCAATGAGATTGAGTGTTAACTCAATTGACTCCAGCATTATGTGTAGATAAGTCAGGATTGTAAGTTGCTTCAAAGACACGTGGCCGACGTTTACTTGCATGTGGCGCAGGCTTACTCCTGTTGGAGATCCTCCTTCTCCTCGAGCTGCACACGCAGCAACTGCTGTAGGCACTATGGTGGTGATTCAGGTGTGGCAAACTGAGAGGTTTTGATGTCGCAACATTCAGCAGCTGTACGTGTTAGTATGCTATTTTGTTATCTCACGTAGGTGTCAGAGATGGGCTGACAAAGGTGGAATCATCACAGGGAGGAATTGGACCAGCAGGGCTCTCGATGGATGATCTGCATGTTTTGGACCTCACTCAAGCCAAGCCGAGATGGCACAGGTGGGTGATTTTATGGCAGTTATCAGTGTAAAGGATGCCATTGTAAGATTATAGCCGCGAATTGACTAGAGAAATAATATCCAGTATTTACATGCTAGATGTCCGATGAAATAGTTTCATAGCGAAGTTTTTTCCGAAAGTTATACACTTACACTTTATGCTTGTTGTTTGTCATTGCTTTAGTAGGGAACTGAATCTCTTGAATTATGGAAAACGTCGGTCCATTGTTAAGTACCTGGACTGAAGGGGTTCAACTTTGGTAGGGTGGTTGTGCAAGGGCCAGGTCCAGGACCTCGTTATGGGCATGTCATGGCTTTGGTTGGACAGCGATTCATCCTCTCTATCAGCGGAAATGATGGTGCGTAGACTACTCTTTGAACCCTTACGAAGTTCTGGATTTAGTGTTATATTTACTCACAAGGATTTTTTCTGGCAGGTAAACGCCCGCTTGCGGATGTATGGGCGCTTGATACAGCTGCCAAACCCTACGAGTGGAGGAAGCTGGAGCCCGAAGGCGATGGTCCTCCACCATGCATGTGAGTTACTAAAAAATAATTCTAATAAGGATTGCCGAGTATTATACAAGTAAATAGCAGCACACTGGGTGATTCTCTTTGTCACAAAGGTGGTGATTTTGTGATAAAGCATGTCCATATTTATCGACGTATATGATGTAGGATTGGCCTTTGTATAAATTGCTAATCGTTCTTGGAATCCACAATATTATTGAGGCACTTCTCAGTTAATTTCACGATCTAGTTTTGGTATTGAGTTGTCATTGTCATGCTTTAGACCACTGATTGATTCAGCACTGGTTCCTGTTTTATCTTTCCTGCTTTCTAAGAGAAGAGACTAATGCCTTTTTGTTTTACATTTTTTGTTTCATTACAGGTATGCCACAGCTTGTGCACGATCGGATGGTCTACTTCTTCTTTCTGGTGGAAGGGATGCCAATAGTGTGGTATGTTCAGCTTTGGTGATCTTGGCTAATGTTGTTGGAGTCTATGTTAGCAAGGATTTGCTCAAATCGAAATATGTAATTCAGCATGTACAATGAGCAAATACCTTGGTCTTTAACCATGTGGGTCTGTATTTTCTTGCAGCCACTTGATAGTGCATATGGCCTTGCAAAGCACCGTGATGGTAGGTGGGAATGGGCAGTAGCACCTGGCATATCTCCGTCTCCAAGATATCAACATGCAGCTGTAAACCTTTTCTTGGAGCATTGAGCTGGGCCACGTATTGCAGAGTCACATCATCTCGTTGTTGATAATGGCTTAAATTTTCTATAGTTTAAAGGATATTATGTTTTGAACGTTCCGTATGCAGGTTGCTTTTTCCACCTTTCTGAATATGATGGGTCTACAATTCCACATATGTTATGTGCAGGTGTTTGTAAATGCGAGACTACATGTTTCAGGGGGAGCTCTTGGTGGTGGTCGGATGGTTGAGGACTCTTCTAGTGTGGCAGGTTCGCATGGAATTTTGTACATCTAATGTCCAGTGTCTTTACGCTGCAGCACTTGGCTGAGAGATTGCATGCTAGGGAGGATATTTTATCTTCAGTCCCTTGGTAGTGGAGTTGGTAGTAGAATATTGCATTTGACTACATAGAATTGATCATTTTCCCATGAATCACCTTTGGTTGTTAAACCTTGCTTTGTTACTGTAATTCTGCAGTGCTGGATACGGCTGCTGGGGTGTGGTGCGATAGAAGAGGGATAGTCACCAGTCCACGAATAGGAAGGTTTAGTAACGATGCAGCAGGTGGAGATGCAATTAATGAGTTAACAAGGCGCTGTCGTCATGCTGCTGCCTCTGTGGGTGATCTTGTTTTTATGTACGGCGGACTTAGAGGAGGTACCTTCAATTTTTCAAGATTTGTACCTAGTGTCATGCTCAATTTTTATATTTGATATTGTGTTTTTGTTGTGCTCTTTGTGCTAAAATTTTGAGATCCTACGTTAAATTTGTGACTGAAAGGAGAGAAGGTTTTACATTGGTTGGAGTCATCCAAGTGTACTAGACCTTAACGTTCATGGCTCAGTTCTATGTAATGTTAACACATATCAAGGTAAACATCCTAAAGATCGACTAGAAGAACTGATACAATTAGAGTAGCTTACGCTATATGTCATTTGATTTACGATTCTGGATTGAACAGGAGTGTTGCTGGACGATTTATTAGTAGCAGAAGATTTGGCAGCAGTAGAAACCACGCCAGCAGCTCTGCATGCAGCGGCAATTGCACCTTCACCTAAGCCACTACCATCTCATAAGCCTCAGGAGGTGCGAAAACCACCACATCCTGATTCTCCGGGAGCTGATGGAGCCTCCGTTTTGTTGGCTAATCCAGTCGCAGCACCTGTGAAGGGTGATACAACAATGGATATTAGTACTGAAAACGCTGTGTCACATGGACACAGGTAAGATGCTGACCATAAATGCTCAATTATTTTGTTGACTGTCAATTACGATCTCGATCTTTTTTGTTTAATAAGAAGCGGGCTTTTAACCTTAACTTGACATGAGATCTAGCTTGGGTTTACGCTTCGGAACATCTAAATTACCTGCTCCGGGCAGTTTTGAAATCATTGCAGTTGTCATCCGTACACCGAAGATACCAACGTTTTCAAATTTAGCACTCGGCGCATCAGGAAGTTTCTGTTGTATGATTGGACTTATTTGTCTATTGAACTTTTTAGCATGCAACATGTTCATCCGATTTTCTGTGTATTGCCAGGAGTGAAAGAGGAGGAGTAGAGTCTCTTGTGGAAGCGTCAACAGCTGAAGCAGAAGCTATAAGTGCTGCCTTAGCTGCTGCTGAAGCAAAATCTCGTCATCAGAATGGAGAATTTGAGCCGCACAGTGATCGGGGAGCTGAAGCTACTCCGAGTGGGAAACCTCCTTCGTCACCATCCTCTGCAGCACTTATTAGCATGAATGGGGCGTCTATGGCTACTACGCCAGTTCAGACTCCTCCCACGGGTGTGAGGTTGCATCACAGAGCGGTAATTATCCCCTTGCTTTGTTACTAGTTTTTATCAATCCGTTATTTTTTCATTTGGCAGCTCATGCTTTTTTCATCTTGCCTGAATCTCTTGCCTAAATTGTGTTTTCTAATGGAACCAGATGCCGTCCTTTATAAGATAGACACAAATAACTCACAGTTTGTCTTGATGACGCGATTTGAGAGTATACATCAAGGCAAGAGGGGACATCTGAGTTGAACTTGTGGGCGAGTGCAGGTTGTCGTTGCAGCTGAGTCTGGCGGGGCTCTTGGTGGACTTGTTAGGCAACTTTCAATTGATCAGTTTGAGAATGAGGGACGGCGAGTCAGCTATGGAACTCCCGATAATGCCGGTTATAATGCAAGACGGTTATTGGATCGTCAAATGTCCATAAGTGGTGTGCAGAAAAAGGTGTGCAGGATTTTTTCTCGACTTCCTTTGGTAATCAAAGTGTATCATAGGAATATAGTGGGGAACTGGGAATATCTGTAGCCATTTTGTATCGTTTATGACCTCTTACTGTTTTCTCTGCTGGTATATGAGTAGTTTGTGCTGCAATATGAGTACATTTCTGTACGTTTTGTAGTGTTCAAGCAGGTTACAAAGTTGAAAAACATGCTTATAGACAGTGTGTCTTATGGGATAGAATGTAGAATCGGGAACCTCCCGTGGGGCACTCTCTTAGAGAATGTTGCCAGGAGGGACATTTGTCGAGGTGAGGTCCCCGATTCTACATGTGTCCCTGTCTTATGATATGCATCGAGGTGCTCTCAATGCTGAAACTAGAGCTTTTATGTCTTACTAGGTGTCCATTGCTAAGTGTTGGTTTTATGTGCAGGTCCTGTCCTACTTGCTTAAACCACGGGGCTGGAAGCCACCGACAAAACGGCAGTTTTTCTTGGATTGTAATGAAATAGCTGACCTTTGTAATACAGCAGAAAGACTTTTTGCCCAAGAACCAAGTGTTTTACAAATAAGAGCACCAGTTAAAATCTTTGGCGACCTTCATGGTCAATTTGGAGACCTTATGCGCTTGTTTGATGAATACGGTTCCCCATCTACTGCAGGCGATATCACGTATGTAATCTCATGGCTCATACTTGTCGACACTCTGTTGAGTGACCTGCAGCATTTGAATCATCGTGGAAAGTTGTTCATATGATTTATATTCATATGTTCATATTTTCATATGTTCATATTTTCATATTATATTATGTAGTTTTTCATTTCCCTAAATTTCGTTTTTCAGGTATATTGACTATCTTTTCTTGGGAGACTACGTTGATAGAGGGCAGCACAGCTTAGAGACAATCACTTTGCTACTTGCCCTGAAGGTGAGCTGTTATATGTAACAGCATTTTCTATTCCCTTTTCTCGAGCAGGATTGTGTGATCGTTCTTGAAGTTATACATGTCAAGCAGTATGTCAGCAATGACTAACTTTTGCTATAGCATTGTAAAGTATAATCTGGTGAATATTCTTTATAGATTGAAACAATTTCTGCTGAAACTGTAAGATCCTTTGGCCCAAATTTACAATAGTTTATCTGATATGTAGAGTATAGAAGGATCTCACCGTTTTCAGTGCTTTTATGACTCATTATCATTACCTTTGTGGCAGATTGAGTATCCTACAAATGTCCACCTTATTCGAGGCAATCACGAAGCTGCTGACATTAATGCTCTATTTGGTTTTCGTATTGAATGCATAGAACGCATGGTATGTTTCCTTGCTCTCTAATCGCACCTCATACTGCCAAGTCAGTAGGCATTTTTTAATTTACTACAATTTACAGAGTCCCTACTCGTCAATTTGTTCCAATTACATTCTGTGGTAGTGACATTTGATTTTTATGCAGGGGGAACGTGATGGCATCTGGGCATGGCAGCGAATCAATCAGCTCTTTAATTGGTTGCCGCTTGCAGCATTAATAGAGAAGAAGATTATCTGCATGCATGGTGGAATTGGACGATCTATCAATTATGTACGTCAGATTGAAGACCTACAACGGCCTATCACTATGGAGGCTGGCTCTGTTGTGCTGATGGACCTGCTTTGGTACAGTGTAAATCTGTCTATCGTGCCGCTTCATCGATTATTCTGTTGTTGTTTCTCTGTTGGCACCGTCTGTATCTTGGCGCATTTGGTTTTATGATTTCCTTGTTACTTTTGACTGATTTAACAAGCTCTTGGACAGGTCTGATCCAACTGAGAATGATAGCGTTGAGGGTCTGCGTCCAAATGCACGAGGTCCAGGCTTGGTTACTTTTGGGGTGAGTTTCTTAGTTCAATTAATCGCATTTTTGTGCACTATGTCTTTCTATATACAGAATGGGGTATGCAACCTTTCTATTCTTGCTTCAAGTCATTGGTAGTTAACAACAGCGTTTGTGGTTTGGAATTTTCAGCCAGACCGTGTCATGGAGTTCTGTAAGAATAATGATCTCCAGCTCATTGTGAGAGCCCATGAATGTGTAATGGATGGTTTCGAACGATTTGCCCAAGGTCACCTGATTACGCTATTTTCGGCTACAAACTATTGCGGTATGTGTGCCTCAATCCTACAATTAGAATTTGTTGTCTCAAATTTCCATGGTCCATATATGTGGCTTTTGTTCAGGTGCGGGTGTCAAAATCATAACATTACGGTGGTTGATTAAGAGAGTGTTGATTCTACAGGGACTGCAAACAATGCAGGAGCAATTTTGGTTCTTGGTAGGGATTTAGTTGTAGTTCCTAAGCTTATCCACCCACTCCCACCTGCGATCACATCACCTGAGTCGTCTCCTGAACATCACCTCGACGACACCTGGATGCAGGTACCTGCTAAGTCTTTCTGCATATTGTTCGATTTTTGATATTCTATCCAAGATCGAGTTTAAGGTCTGGTGTTGACGATAATTTTTCTCCATTACTAGAAGGTGTAGGTGAACAAGCAAGGTTGAAAGTCTTGAAAGAAACAGCTTCAAGATATGTTAAAAGTTGTTGATGGGACTAAGAAATGAGTGTTTTTTTGTATGGTCTAACAGGAACTTAATGAGCATAGGCCTCCTACACCAACAAGAGGACGTCCTCAACCTGCACAGGATCGTGGCTCTTTAGCCTGGATTTGATAGTAACCAGTTTTAACAAGTTTTAGTGCCTGCACATATATATGTGTCGATGGCAAATGTTGTTCAAGTAGGTGTTGTAAAGTATATTTGTGATTCCTTGAGACTAGGTCCACATGCGCCGGTTTTTTACGGAGGTGCCGAGCCGAGTTGTGAGCATAATCATCCAGATGTTAGTTGGGTCAACGGACTGTGATTGTGGATAGAACGTGAATTGAGTATCATAATAATAGCAGGTACATGTCACTCCCTTTCAAAATATATTTTAGACATGGAGCTGATATTCCCTTGTTACCGCCTCAATCCTTGTCATGGTCGAGCTATTGTCATACAGTTTTCTACAATTCGCAGTGTGTATGTGTGAAATACATGTGGAAGTATCTGTTACAGCAAAGAGCTGGGAGGGAAATGGAGCACATCGCACGGAAGAGGTGGACAGCACTGCTGGTAAGTTCTGGAGCTGAACATTTTATGTTGTAACAGGGCTAAGTTAAGGTGAATGCATGATCCGAAGTGACCACATGATTGTGTATTACACCGGATCATGAATGCACCTTGCTTGGCATTAGCTTTTATTATACTCGACAGCCTGGGAACCAGTGGTATCTACCATAACCCTGGGGTTCTATTACAAAAGAATTGTTCTATATTGAAGAGGCTGTGTGGTTTGTACCCTAAGGGCAATTCGAGTTTTGGCCTGGTCCACCGTAATAAAAGTAGGCGCCCCATTCCCTATTGAATGAACTTTGAATGTTGTAACAATTTGGATGTTCAGCTAGCGTTTGCATTCCCACGGGAGTCCGGAGCACATTGTTCACATCCACGTACTTAATGTTCCGCAGGTAGCTGGCCTGTGCGAACCCCTTCTCTGCAAACTGGCCGCTCCCCATGGTGGTGGCCGAATGGTGGCCCTCAGGTTGTGTGTTGACAACCTCCCCTCCCCACTCCAACATCGTCGCACTGTATGCCAGATGTGTGAAAATTGATGCAGGCCAATAGCCCACCAAATGCCGGTCCCCGAACTGCATCCACCAGTTGCCTTTGACTGGATCCTGCTTGTCCGAAATTCATCGTGCAATCAGTTCATGAAAACAACAGGAATAAGGTAGGAGCACCCAATTCTGACATAGTACCCAATGCCGATAATTTCTACACATGGCTTTCATTTTAGAACGCACATCTAGGTAGACAATAGATGGCTTATCGTTTTGGTCAACAAACAATAAAGGCTCTATGACATGCTTAGATTTGCTTTCTAAAATGAAAAGCCACGTGTAGAAATTATCGGCATTAGGTACACTATTGGAATTGGGTGCTCCTACATTATTGTAGAATTGAAATTCCCTACATGTACGGCTCTGCTTTTAGATTTTCAGAATTGTGGTAAATGATCCACTTACTTTCCAAATCAGGATGCGAATATCGTACTGTGAACCATCAGAACTTGAAACAGGATTGATTGCCGCTCCTATGGCGATTGCATTACTGGTTTGAACAAATCCGGCGCACAGAAGATTGTAGCATCCTGTTGCTTGGTATGCATCAGTCTGCATCCCACAAAGCCGAAAATCAGGACTCCAGGACCAGTCTTAGGGTACACTGATACGTCACTGTACACAAAACTGAAATCTACTCACATGGGTAAATCTTAGTCCGGGCCACATTGGGGTACTAGCGTACACTGTGATTTTTTTGTGCACCTAAAATCTTCCCTTGAAATGAAGAGGGTGCATTTGTTTTAAAGGTCAATTTTGGGTTCACCTACCTTATCCCTTAACTTATCTATTAGGTGTCTAAGAGAATTGACATGTCCTTTTTTCCGTTTGGCATCTTGGGTACCAACACAAGCATAATTGGGTGGACAATATAGTTATCCTAAAAGTCAAGTGCATTTGAATAAGATATCATGTGTTTTGCTTTAATATATTATTTATTTGTTCACTCTAAATAGTTATAAGGTATGGAAGAGTTTAGTGACCTCTCATTATTAGCAGTCACGAAAGACGGCTAAACTAGTTTTCCATGAATTTGAAGACCACCAAGCTCTTACACACCTAATAATGAAAGACCACCAAGCTCTTCCATACCTTATAACCATTTAGAGTGAATAAGTAAGAGTATATTAAAGCAAAACACATGGCGTTTAGTTCAAACACAACTTGACTTTTAGGATATCTCTAATGTTGATAGATACCACACCGGCGTTAGAATTTAAATTCATGGTCAAAAATCATACCACTATTTCAAAATAGAATTGTAGAATTGTGTTAAAACTTGAATTGACATATCTCAATTGACATAATATACAAGTACATAATGAAATAAACTTGTTTCATACCGTCCAATATGTGAAGAGCCTTGGATTGTTGTCTCCATATAGTTGTGGACTCACCTACAAAAATTGACTACACTTAGTTAGATTTTGCAACATTTTGCAACATTTTGCAAACATGAAACTATTCATGCCCACATAGAAGAGCAAAAGAATAAAATTTAATTTCAATTTGGCACCTAGCCCTTTGAGTAAAAGAGCGAGGTTATAAGTTATAACAATTGTCCTCTATGTTCAACAAAGAAGTCACTTCATTGTTTGCCAAATAGGAGAGAATTATGACACAATCTAGTTACTTCTTGCAAATCCAATGCCCACTCAAAAATTGAGATCAACAATCAATCAAAAATTGAGATGCTAAAACCATCGCATGCATATCAATTTTCTACATCCAATAACCATCTTGACCTTCATGTTGTTTACTGTTTATGTTGTCCATAATGTCAAATTCAAGTTTCAATTCACAACATTCAAATTTGTACTTTTTGTTGATCAAAAGGCTTATAAAGGAATAACATAATATTTAGTAGCTTGTAGTGGTGTGGACTAGAAATGAAAGACAGGTTATTGGTACACCTACTAACATCAATAGTGGTCTATCGGTATTAAGTTTGAAAATTTATAACAAAATCATACATTGTGAAAAAGTTAATTAAAAATTGAGCTTAGTTATTAACCCAAAGTTTTATGTGCTGCAATTTTTTATCATTGAAAATCAGAGCTCCATGTAGGTTGAAATGCTTAAACTGACGGCGACTCTACTCGTTACCTTAGAAGCAAAGTGACACATTTACCTTGAAACTTGAACATGACATTATGGAAAAAGTACTATCCTTTGCAATTTGAGCAGCATACCATGTACTATTCTCCACAACCAGGCTCCACATTAGAACTACATATAGCATTTTTGAGAGCCACTTACTTGCCAGCCAGCCTCAATACTGTTAAGGTCGCTGTTGAAGGAGCCAGCAAGAACCCACATCTGTGACAGGCTGAACTCACTGGGCACCTGCACACTGGGACTCCATACATTCATGGTGCTCTGTGCTCCGTAATACAACCCGCCTTGCATGTACCCGATGGCATGCTGTACGTTTCCAACACGGACCCTCATCATTCATCAGATTCATATTCCCCAAACATCAAAATTATATTGACACTATCCCTAAAGGCAACTCATACTAAATCCTGGTTACAATGTAGATGTTGATTAACCCCTAAAGACCAACAAGCCCAAATTGGGTCTCATGTTTCTTTTAGCATTTTTGAGCAAGTCCTGTATGGATGTCCTTTAGTTCAAATTAATTTGTGTTTTGACCAACATATACAATGTTCTTTGCTGATGGCATAAAACTTGACCCCATCTAATTTGCATTTTTCACATTACAATCAATTAAATTTGTCATTTTGAAACCATGAATCTTTGGTCCTTTAGGGGATAATGAGATATACAATTCTTTTTTGGTGTACATTGAAATCCTATAAAGTACCCAGATAACACATACCAGAATGTGTTGAAATGGTCTTTCAATTGTTAACAAGGCCATTTATGAAATAAAGTCATAATTTTGGTTATAGGAAGTACGCTCAGTTGCAGAAATGGTTGCTTTTAGCTGTTGTGGAACTCATGAAAGGTAAACTACCTTGTTTGTGTCATATGACTATTTGTGCCACTTTGTGGTTCTTATGTATCACTTTTTTACATGAATTTTTTTATATGCACACTCATAATATACAGTAGTACAAATAAGGTAGTTTACTTTAAAGCATTCACACCCTTCTCCTTTCTGACCACTACTAGTATAAAAATGTCCACACCCTTGAACCGTTATGTGTCCCTCTATAAAATCTGTAAACTAATCATAATTACTATACATGGGTAGTCATTATTATTCATCAATTTAGGATACCAAGCCCTTCCTTAAATTAGCTATAGAGGGACGTATTCAAATATCACTAAATTCCATGGTTTGCTCACTTGCCAACATTGAATACAAGCATTTTTCATCCACTTTTCCTAGTCAAGGGCTCATTTAGTGATACGGTACAGTGAATGCTCTTAGGGCATCCTCAGTCCTCTCCCTGTAAACGTTCCCGGCAAGGGCGTTTGCAGGGAGCCTTGCCAAGAAGCGGGTGTGAGTGCCGGGAGGGGGGTCCAGTGCGACGCCCGCCAACCGCCCCCGGCAAGGGATTTATGCTGCCACGCGGTCTCAGCACTGAAATCTCAGCCTGTGTGTGTCTTTCCTGCTTGTGCGTGTGCCATGGTGGCCTCTGTCAGAACTGCTACCGGGAGCACTGTGTCTCACGCCAAGCGAGAGAAAAATGCCGAGAGCGGGAGGTCGTCTGACGGGAGCCGCACATTACCGGGAGGGGTAGCGAGGGCGTTGGCCTGTGCCGCGGGCTCCTGCGCCCGCCAGTCACCGTTGCCGTGAGACCCCGTCTCAGGACTGAGGATGCTCTTACAAGCAAAAGTACAGTGAGGTTTGCAAAGGAATTAAAGGTGTCTGACCTCGTGGCCATTGTCAGACATAGTCTGAGGGCGGGGCACAGACAACAAGCCATTTTTCTTCCGCTTGTAGCCATCCAGGCTGCCGGCTCTGAGCACATCTTTCACCAGAGTACGCCGAATGGCCACCGTGCCTTCCGGGCATTGTTGTCCACTTTGGTGCCACACTTGCTGCTGCCCCCCATGGGACGAGGACCCATCCACGTCTACAGGGATCATATGATCCGGAGGAATCTGTACGTGGCCACCATGAAAATAAAAATAAATAAAATAAAACAGCATTCTCTTGATCTCTCACACCACCATGACCGCTCAAAAACTTATTAAAAATAATGCACTCCCTGCATCGTACTTGCGCTCACTGTGTGCTATGGTTGATTGCCTTTAACCCACAAACTTAAGCAATCAGATGTACACTCTTTTAGCTATGATATCTTTCGTGAAATACGCTCTTTAAGGTTTAACAAGGAATGCATATTTTGCAATAATTGATACATTGAGTACATTAGGACTCAATATCAACATACAAAGTTCCTCCATGTACACACTATGTGGTAATAATTTCCAGTCACATGATGATTGATACCCAAAATTACCAACTACTTCTTAGCCATGCTATTGATTTGCTTGAATAGTGAAATTGGTGGTTTTGAGTCTCAACTGTGGTGTCTCTAAGAAAAGTCTTTTCCTTGTAATTTTCTTTTAAAAAAAAATGCAATTTCCCTAAAGTTTTGGGACCTGTTTTTAAAGTTGGTGGAGCTAGTGAATTTAGAGCATTCAACCTTTTGCAACGTAAGAGAGTAACTCGAGCGGCCTTACAGCAACTGCAAGTTTACTATAGCCACTTCCCTAACGTTGCTAACAAACTTAGCAATCAGTTTACATGATGTAGTAATGATAGGACTCATCTTTGTTAAAATGGTGCCCATGTTAAAATATGAGTTTCAAGTGTACAAAGCTCAAATCACTAGATGTGAGGTGCCCAAAAAACTCTGCCCATTTCAACGAGTGTGAGGATCATAGTAGAAACGCGAGGGTTAGGGAAAAAACCAAAATTAAATATGTGAGTGTACCTCCAGGGAATGGTTGAGCAATGCAGGGTGGTCGAAGGCGGGTTGCTGACTACTTTTCACACAATCAATGAAATCCCCATCAACACTCTGCAGTGATTTCAACGTCAGATCATTGTCACATTTGCTATTTAAACACTAGCTGTCTGTCCACGCTCTAAACATCACTTTTTCCATTACACATGATCGTAAGGACCTCAGCGCATCTCAATCTTATAAAATGCTCTTCCAAAATGTTTATTAATTCTTAAAGGTCCAGATAAAGGTCCAGATTGCCCATTCCAGCCAGTATTATATGGCCGTATTTCATTGTATTTGGAATGGTTCTACACCTCTTATGAGTTTCATATCAAAATGAAGTTTAAATTCATGTCTACATAGTCTTAAAAGCTATTGGAATCTCAATTTGGAACTTTTTACTTACAACAAATGTCAAATATATGACAACATATCTACTATCCCCAAAGACCTTTGACTTTTAAGGTTAATAATGAATGGCCATGATGATGCTAAAACCATTAAAAACCTGCAACTCATACACTTCGTTGGCCTTCACTACGCAAGTTGATTTCAAGGTCAGATCAATGCCTAACTTGTCACGTTTGCTAACTATTAACTCTGACTCTGTCCATACTCTAAAGATCACTTTTCACAACTGGGTACTAGTACAAGATGACACATGATCTTCGAGGTCTACCTCAGCAAGAGCATCTCAATCTTATAAAATACTCTTCCAAAACGTGTACTAATAATAATGGCCATGATGATACCAAAACAATTAAAAACCTACACTTCGTCGGCCTTCAATTTGCACTATGGCCATGGATCTTTGAATGGTCTAAACGGGGTTATCCACTGTCACTGAAGTGGTAAACCTACAAGTGATTGCATAAGAAATTCATACATAATTTTGATTTAAAACAGAATTGAGTCTTGTACGCAAAGTGAGTAACTCTTTATAAAATGGTGATTAAGAGTATAGGCGATTGCAGAAAGAGGCTGAGCATTTACCTGGATGGTTTTCACAGCGGGTTTGTTGATACGGGAGAGATGTCGGTGAATCCTGGCGAGCTTCCGGCGCGACGGAGACGGAGCGCCATGGGCTACAGTTATTACAAGAAGAAGAAGAATTCCCAAAGCTCCGACCCAGCAGCAGAGCTTGGGTAACACGCGCCTTGACATCTCTCTTTCTCTCAAACCTTTGCATTCTAGCTACTACACAGACTGTGGCATTACAGACTTCAAACTCGAATTCTCACCACCACCACCATTGCTAGCTAACAAAAACTCCATTCCTTCAATCCCCATCGATCCAACTCACTGACACGAAATGAAGGCTCCTGAAGTTAGTAGCTTTTAGAGCAGCCTAGCAGCCATTGCGACACCAGCTACTGTAGCTTGCTCCAGACTCCATGACAGAGCTACTGATGGTCACATTCGTAGCTACTCACCCGATCAAAAACTGCACAAAAAAACACTCAAAATGATCCAGTGGGACCAGTCTGAGTTTAATGAATGAAATCAATGGTATCTAACGGTTTCAACTCTCCGTTGAAATCCACACAACAAGGACGTTGTCGATTTACTAACCCACACACGTACGTTGCGTAGTATTTCATCACAGACTGGTAACGGAAAGCAATGTTGCACCTGAAGTTACAAGTAGTACTCTTTGCATTTGTACACACACAGCGCCTTCCTACCAAGAGCTAGCTACCTTCTGTAAGTTGCTAGATCACTCCTCTAAATTGTAACATACGAAATTAAAGCAGACTCACTATTAAACCAGTGTGAGTTGTGGTTTTGAGTTTCTCCGGCACTAGAAACGTTGGAGAATGAGCAAGCTTGAGGAAGGAATATGCTGCCTCCATGTGTAAAGCGTAACTAATCGTCAGGACTGCAACAAAAGGCTTTCACCAAACATGGTACGAGCTTGACGGTACAATTTGTGAGACTAACTTGAATAGAAATCTACCTCATGCAGTCAACCTTGACAGAGAGCACCTTCACTACTGCCACTTTATGACATTTAGAACATTATGCGACCTTCCACATAAATGGTATCTACTTTTGCTACCCAGTGCATACAATACTCAAGATACCTCTGTAATATCCGGCAATACCCTTGATATATTAAGGTGATACCATGATGATATCTGCGGATATCACCTCATGAAGTTGCTGCATGTTATATTATGATGAGCATTCTCGCTGCATTTCAAAAAAAGTCATTTTCTTTCTTTGTATGTTTAGCAGCCCCGTTTTTTTGTGTAGAAATCCAGCTAATTTTAGCCAGTTTTGAGATCACTGAGTCTGCCACTAGAAACATATATACTTTATTTAATTGAATTATTGGGAGCCCTATAGAAGGTGAGGTGATGATGTTGCCTGGGACTTCACTATCGTCTCATAAAGGTGGGCAGTTTTTTATTTTTTATTATTGAGTTCCTGCCATGGCAGAGCTGGTGTTTTGTAGTACGATCGTATCCAGTCTGATGATCGATAGAGTCGCGGCCACTGTAGTATATGATCTTGGACTCCAGGTCTGAACTGAAAAGATGTCGCCTGTTAATTTTTCTGTTACTGTTATGAAATTATGTGGAGTACTGACCATCATGTGGAGTGAAGAAGTATCTTTAATTCCTCGCACAGACCTCATTTATATCGTGGCCTTGGTTTGAGGGATCGGTTTTCTTTTATTTGGTGGGGATAATTAGTGTTTGGGTGTCAGTTTTTTTTAATTGTACCAAACGAGGTCCGATGGTTCAATGCTGCTGGAGGTGGAGCATGTCGTGTGCTGACAGGTGTGTCGGTCAACTCCAGTGAAACTAATAAGTTCGGATGTAAAAAACTTATGTATGTAGTATCATGTACCGTCTTGAGTCCTGACTTTGACCGTGGAGATCGGTGGAAGACCTGTTTCACACCAGGGCATTTTTATAAAAATTTCATGAGGTGCTGAAGTGGTGATATAAAGTGTTATAGCGGTGCTCTATATTTCAACATTCATCCACATATTGAATAGAAAGTATCACATTAGAATGAGATATCACACATTCATGATTTTGTTTTCATCCACAATTTGGCAATTTCATCCAATTCTTTTTGTTGATTTGAAGTTTATGGCAAAATGCTTCATGGTTTTTAGCCACTTGTTAGTCAAATTCTTTTTTCTTGGTGCTATTTGGCACTATTTCTCCAAAAAACAATGCTCCTTTCTTTCTATATTAGGAAATGTTTTTTAATCCCTAAAGGTCCATTGTTTTCAAAGCGTGACATTGTTCATTTTCATAGGAAATTCTTGGTAGTGCTTAGGAAAAGTGATATCAAAAATCTAACTATGTAGATCATTAGGATGAGTGCTCATGGTGTTGTGAAAAAGAATTGGATCATATCCTGACATGGTTTAGATCATGGAAATTTGTGAATTTGTGCATGATTTGTACAAAAGAATTATGTATTTCCCTCGTTTGATCTAAAGATTTATATTTTTTTGAAAATGGAACCCAACTCCAATTTGGGTGAAACTTAGAGTATTGCATTTTTGGTATATATGACTGAAGCTACTGTTGAAAATTCTAGAAAATGAATCCTATGTAGTCCTACTCGATAGTAGATGTGGAGATATGGTTTGGGGTCCTAATATAGTCTTAAGACCTTACATTTATTTTTACGGTTATTGGAGTATGCAATAAAAAATTGGGGTTGTGGAGTTCATACTTCTAGCACTTCCTAGCACTTCCTATGTACCGTACCAGGAAGGCAGGGTCGGCAGAAAATAATTCCCCAAAAAATGCCGAAAAAATAAATAGATTTATCAAGTATTTTGTCGAAATCAACAAAAATGAAGTCAACAAAAATCGTATACAAAAAACAAAAGAATATGTTTAGCCGCTAGTAAAATTCAATGTTAGTTATTAATAGCCAAATTTCTAATAATTATTTTTGAAAGTGCCGACCTCACTTTTTGAACTTTTATTAATTATTTGACACAAAAGTGCCGACCCTGCCTTCCCGATACGGTATGGTGCAAAAATCCAAGAAATATCAGAATATATGTGAGCAAGATCAAGATTGAAACTTTGGAAATGGGAGTCATCCTAGTATCTCCGGCTACATCATTCTTCACTTAAAACATTCTTCACTCAAAACACAGAAATGATCCAAACGCTAGGCCATTGATCTAAGCTATTTTAAGCCATTTTAAATCATTTTTTTCTTCTCAAAAATGATAATCAAGAAATTCGTTTTTTGAGAATGGAACCCTATTTTTCAAAAAATATTGAATATTAAATATTTCTTTGTGATGTGGCAATCCTCCTATAGTACTACGGTAATGGCTTTGAGCATCATGCTTTGTCACTATTCAGGGGTATTCAAACACCACCTTTTTACTACACTATTTTTTGTGAATAGTGAGTATGGTACTAATTCCAAAGACACACTCTATAATTTTGTGAAATCATGAAATCGACCACGACTAAATTTTTTTACTAAGTGGCTGAAATCTTCATTTTGCACTAATTTAACATCTTAGTGTCACCTTCACTAATCACCCTTCCTTACTAAAAATACACCCTCACTATTAACAAGCAGCTACGCTACGAGGAGCTCTGACCAAAATAGTATGAATGAAGGACAAAAATGCATTTTTAGTGAGAATCATGAATGAAACATATTTGCTACATCTGCTTTTAACCCAAGAAAATGCATGTCCCTGCAATGCCTCTTACCTATGCCTCTTACCTACAATCCGAGCCAACAAAAAGTAGTGTAGTGACTAGTGACTAGTGTAATGACCCTATCTTTTTCCCAAAATACAGAAAAAAAAATACACAAATTGTAGGTCCCATCATCAGATGTCAAACCTCCATCAGGCATGCCTTTTGGTCGGCTGTACTTTTACTTTTAAATGGCCCAAGGATTATCTGATTCAAATAATGCTTTCACTTCCAGCCTGCAATAATAGTTTTTAGTGTTGGAATATAAAGTACCGTAGTACCTTAGTTGGGTCTCCAAAAAATAATTCAAAAAAATAAGACAGGTAAAAATTGGAATTTATGAGGAAGAAAAAAGAAAAATATATTTTTAGCTATATTTTGCTATTTCTAAGCTATTTTGGGCTATTTTGGCCATTTTAAATCATCCTATACTCAAAAATGAATACCAAGAAATTCATTTTTTGAGGAACAAACTTCATTTTTCAAAAAATATTAAATATTTGTTCATAGGGTGGCAACCCAACTATGGTACTACGGTATCAATTATTGTCAACTACAAACAAAAGTACCCTTCATTGCAAAGAAATGGCCGGCCCTTGTTTAGGGTGAGGCAACTAAGATTGGGACACATGGACTCAGGAGTGTAGACGACTAACCGATTAGAATGTCCATAACGTTCTTTAGAGGTCCACTGTTGCACCTTTGAATCTTAAGCATCTGTTAAGGGATTGAAAGAATCGCAAAGCATTTTCTCTAACCTGAGTTGGGCCAAGCAATGAGGGTTAGCCATAGTTGAATTATTTTATTCGCAAATTCTCTACAGTGTAAAGGGTGTGATCCAGTAAGGGCTAAAGAACGTTATGTTAGAACGGAGGGACAATATGTTTTTTTAAACGATTTATGGCTTTAACCCTTTAGTGCCCAGGTAACTAGTAACATCTAGCGGAGATGCTCTTAGATAGTCAAACTACCCACAACATACTCTTTATTCACAATAGTCTTTGGGAGTGGGGTATGATTATTATCACTAGAGCTAGCAAAGATTGCAACTAGATACTATTTTCAAAAATTAAATCAAATTTCTATTAAAAAAATCACTGTCTGACAGGTCATCGGTAGTGCATACTGGTATTAGCTTCAGCAACAAAGTACCATCTTTCATCATGATACGTCGTTGGTCGATACGTCGTTGGTCGTGTACTCCCGTACAATAGAAGTCGACTTTACTTGACAGCCAACATCGAAATATTGTAGTGTGCACTGCGATGCTGACGAGCAGTGTTGCCCAACAGATATGCACTCAATGGGTCGGGTCAGATGATCTCTTTGGTTCTCTTCTCCGGTCAGTTTGCGCACGAGGTCCACGGGTCCACCATTACGAGTCTACCATTATTTTTGGATACAATTAAAAAAAATGTTCCTTCAATATTTTTTAGTTTTTTATTTTTTATTTTGACACAAGTAAGGGGTAACCCTTTACTGCAAGGTTAGAACAAAATATTCCTTTGTCCCACAAAAGACCTTGTTTTCATTGGTATCCATGGATTTAGCGTTGTTTTCACATAAATTCATGGATTAAGTTTAACCTTTTAACGTCCCAATTCAACACTGTTTTCAAAGATTCATTATAAAATGTTTGATGAAAAATAAAAATGAAGCTGATGTACAAAGCAAAGTTGTTAATATCAATGTGAAGATAACATCTGTACAATTGGATTCATCATATTTATTATTAATATTCTTAAATTAATTTTGCAAGGTTTCTCTTGAGATTCGATCCAAATCCAAAATTAGCACAAAAAAATCAAAAAATATTTTTATGAAATTGAAATAACATGCAGTACAAGATGGTATGGTTTCCTTTATTTGATTCTACTTATTATAGAAAATCATGTTGAAGGTCTCACTTTTTGAACTAAGAATGAAACTTGACATAAACCACTTTTGTTATTTTTCAAAACTTCACATTATCTTATTTTGAAAATCCATACCGTACAAATGGTAATCAACTAGCACAAGAATCAAGAGAATTTTGAATGGATGAAAACATCACAGTATATGATGAAGGGATGTATCAGAAATCATCTAGCATTAAGAAGATGGATGTTGGTGCATCAGAGGGTTAATCCTGTGACTACATAGGGAGTATGTTGACTATGATGCAGATCCATGGATTAAATGAGCATAGAGGGAGTATTTTGATTGCCATAAAGTGTACACATGATCAAAATCCATGACAATAATCCATTATTCACATTATCAAAATCCATAGATTAATTTGTTTACAATGCCTTGAAGCACTTGTTAAGCGCGCACAAAGCTTAATTGCTTACGGTGAATGAGTATGATTGGAAATCATGATTTTATTTTAAGAGAAATTTTAAATTAGTATCATGGTATTTTTGTGGGACAAAGGGAGTATACAGTAAACAAACCTCGACCATCCCAACTAAAAGCCTACACGACCTAAAACTAAGACTCAGTTCCAGGAAGGTTGGTCATTGTTCCAGCGCACCAAAATATTTTGACAGCACAAGAGCTTACAAAATTGTTCAATGACTTTGGCTTTCTTCTTGGGGTTGCCTCTTCCAGTTTTTTACATTGTTGCAGAGTTCCGTCTTTCCCAAGCAAAAATGTTCCTTGGTTACATTTTCATTAAATTTTGGAAGGTGATATGACTCCATATGTAGATACATTATTACACTACCTACTGGCTTATTAAGAAGGTCATTATCTGCCAGGGTGGTATATGCCACAGCACTAATTACTTTCTCAACTCCACACAGAGGAAAACTGTTGTTGATGCACATTGATTTCAACAGGTTTTGGTACCATTTATTTGGTAGAGTAGAGACTACTGTAATGTGTTGATTACGACAGAGCTTAACCCGTAAAGGACCACAGCTACGTTCCTCTCCAAACACTCCAAAATACCCCTTCTCATAAAAAAATAAATGTCTTTTGATCTATGATCTTTTTAACCAATCCAACCATAGGATATTTTAAGCAACTTGAATTTATTACAACCTACAAATTTTCAACCGTTCAGGGTTCTTCAACAATAAGATTGTAAACTTCAAAGTTAAAGTTGGTTGCACCTCTTTTTTTGGCATGCTGCCCATATTTGAAACTTTTTGAAAATGCCTAAAATGCAAAGTTTAATCTCAAATTTGGTAAAATGAATTTGGCAACTATGTGCATGAGGTTGTTAGCTCATTGTGTGCAAAAATTCAGATGCATAGCTCATTGTATGAAAATTTTCAGGAGATGCCCTAGTTAGGTTTTTTACCTTTGCATGATTGTATCTTTTGATTTATACATCACCTACGTACGCAAATTACCATCCCATCTTTGTTACAAAGAGTAGAATCAACACAAAAAATCTCAACAATTGAGGATCAATACTCATTCCACAGCAAGCTGACCGAATTTAGAAAATTAGCCTTGGTCCTTAAAGGGTTAACCCCTAAACGCTTAACAATCACTTTTTGGTTGCTGCCCAAATCTAACGAGTTGCCCAGCAAAAACACGTTTTTGAAAAAACAAAAAATATTTTATTATACTACATCAAGTCTACTTTCCAACACAATTTGAATTATAGAAATCCGAGTTAAACTCCATCCGGGAGAATTTTTCATCTCAATATTCTCTTAGTTTTATAAAAAAAATTGTTTGGGGAAAGTAATACTATTCCGTCCATCATTTCTTTTGGTTTTTTGAAGTTTACAATAGAAAAAACAACGTTAACCAATCATGCTAAATTTTAAATTCTAAAAGTGAAAATTATAATTAATACAAATCTTCAAAAGTCAATGCCTTTAAATTCATTAGTGAATGATCTAAAGTTATTTTTGGAAGTTTGACCGCACAAATAATTTGCAAAAATGATGCTTTACATTTTTTTTTTATTGAACCAAACTTCATAAAACATATGGAAGGCACATATTATAACACATTTATGTTTTGTTTAATACTCCTAGGGGGCTTTTAGGGGTTAACTTCTAAAAGACCAAAGCTGATTTTTTAACTTCGGTCAGCTGAGTATAGAATGAGTATTGATCCTCAATTTTTTGAGATTTTTTGTGGTGATGTTACTTTTTATGTTAACCCTTTAGTGCTCAGCTGACCACATTATAGTCACTACAGCGTTCGAAATGCAAATAGCAGAGAGTCCGTGAAGATTTGGAACTTCACTTTTGAATTTTAAAATTTCCCATTTACATTACACACTTCTAGAAAAAGAAATTTTCAGTTTGGAATTGTACAACTATCAAAATACATATCAACAAAATGCAAAAATACTGCAAATACTTGAAAATATAGTAAATACTTACAAATACAACACATGTATTATGAAATATTTATTGTGTTTGGAAGTTTGTTATCTTGTTTTATTTTGTTGGATTGTGTTCTCTTCTTCATCTTCCATTGGTGTGTGTAATCCGAACTTGACTAATGTACCCACTCCTGTTAATTTTCAATGTATAATTTTTTTTCCTAAACCGTATATTGACACAGGTATAAAATTTTGTCAATTTTCAATGTATAAAATTTTGTCCTAAACCGTCATTGATGAACATCTTCACTTCCATTTTAGAAAATTTAACCCAAATTCTATTTAACTTTGAAGTCGCACACCCCCCAAAATCTCATTTTTGAGAGTGCATTATATAGTTCAAATACATACTATAATTTTCCAATCCCACCATTGGATGATTCTCAATTTTAACAAAATGTGTGCTCTCCAGTTGAGAATAGAATTGTCCGTCTACTTTTTAATTTAATCCATTCTATTTCTGGTATTCTCAATCACAGTGAAAAAATTCACTGAAATCCAGTGCTCCCAACTAGAGTACTTTGGGCACTAAAGGGTTAAGATGAAAAATAATTCAAAGTAAGGCCATGCGCCCAGGTTCTATTTTCATCACTGTCTGGTCAATGTAAATCTGAGGTATATATTTTCAGTACAAGAGTCACCCTAATTGCTAGTATTTTTGTACCCACAACTGGGGTACACAAACCACCAACCATTGACACAAATGACATGATTTTTCTTCTTGAAGCTAGGGCATACTTTTAGTTTGCAGTTATCACAACCTGGCCATGGCAAGAGGGTGGATTGCAATGTCACAAAAATGTACACTTGAGTGAAAGTCAAGGCAGTGATGACATTTCATCTTCGAATTAATAATATGATCATGAGTAGATAGTAACAACTACATTGACTGAGCAAAAGGATTCATATTCAATTGTCCCAAAATTTATACTCCCTCTAGTTCCAAAATAAAGAGCACGTGGGAACATATGTTTATGTTTCGTATCAAAACAACGATTTGCTTATTCTACTTGAACACATTAAAAGTGCATGTGCCATATAGAAGGTGCACATGTTAAAATTTTGTACGTTTGAAGAAAGTATAGTCATTATTTTCTTATAAAACGAAAAAATTGAATGTACATTACATAAAAGAGAAATGTAGTGAAATTTTAAAGGCAGTAGGTTTGTTCCACCCCCTCCACTTTTTAATAAAAAAACTATAATTCAAATAGCACTAAAAAATAGTGCACATAGCTATGTGCACTTTTAACGAAACAAGTGTTCTTGCCTATTGTGCCTGAGCTTATGTTGTTTTAAAATTTTGGAGTAGAGAGAGTAATGACTTTGCTCAGTTCATATTACTAACCAGTATTCTAATTTAGTTGTATATGATAATCCTTAACCCCTAACTGTCCAACCATGCATATTTTACATGATGTACAAAAGCAAACTTCATTTTTTTTATCCATCATGCACTTTTTACAATGTGAAAATTTTACTAAAACTTCTATACCTCATTTCATGTTGCAGTGTTTCACTAAATTTTTTGAAGATTTTAGTTTAAAAATGCTTTTGAAAAATTCAACTCATAAAATTAGGCAACCAAAAAAATCTCCAAAAATCACTACATTGCCTTGTGTGCTTGCCAAACTCCACCTTGATTTGTCTAGATTTTTCTCATTTTGGATGACTAATGCAACTTGGTTAACTAATCTTTGTCTTGATCCGCTTAGCCACTATCAACTACATTGAAATGATTATTTATTATAGGCTCGGGGAAGTCACTTAGTTTAAATTTTGGGTACATATGAGCGTACAAAGGGTATTTAACGGGGGCTATGAAATAATTGGAATATTTTACTATTTATAGTATATATTCAATATATTCTAGGAATATTCCTAGAATATTCCCAAATAGGTTTTAAAACACCCAATATTACTTCTATAAATTTATAATTTTTTATCTCAAATGAATAAAAAACACCCTACATTTGTTCTCTCATAGTTATCTAAATTATCGACAGTGACTTCCTCGGGATTATGGGTGATTAGTTGAAAAAAATAAAAAGTAGTATGTGCAATATAGCTATGTCATCAGTAAACATAGATATTGAATAGTATGGCCTTGTGATATATACATTAAATTTACTAAATAACCATTTTAGTGTAGCGAATTTTTTAAAATGTGAAAGAATTTAGCGAGCATTAAAACTATGCCTTTATTTTCAAAAGGTTTTTTTTTAGACTGAAAGATTTTAGCAGCCAAATGTTTCTGGTAAATTTCTGCTAGAATCTTGTTTGATTTTGAAAGTGATTACTTTTACACTAGAAAAATGAACTAAAAAGTGGATGAAATCGTCAATGTCTTCTTAGAAAAATCAAAATCGCCACAATTTGGATGAAGGTGCCTTATAATAAATAATTTTTTTAGATGAACATTTATACATACATACATGATTCTATCAATTTTTGTCTTTACTTGGCTACATTCTAGGGTGCCTACTGCTGTACCAACAGTTAGATGTAAATCACTTCCAGAAAATATTTAATACAATTCACATCGCTTAATAATGCAAAATTAGGGTTTGGGATTTCTTGGGGGAATTTTTCATAATCAAGGATAAATCTTTTTCTTCTCACACAGCTTACATAGGATAGATCAGTTCTTCTCGGATTCTTTGGAATAAAACAATTTGGATTATTTTCATTCAAATCAAGTGATTTCAACCAACATTTTATAAAAATTGAAGATATTTCGGTGATCTACCTAAGGGCCACTTCACACTAAGGTCGAAGGTCAAGAGGCCATTGAATTCCATCAATCATGTTGCAAGAAAGCCCAAATGCTATCACTTTTGGCATCTCGACCGCCTCTTTAAACTAAAGGCAAAGTGTAAGGTTAAAGTCTGTTGCCTTCTAAAATGCCTAAATGGCAAGACTTTTTGAATATTTTGGCTTTAAGATGATGAATACTCCAAGGAGAGTTGGGTTGAACAAGAATGGAAAGTCAAATTATGGTAAAGAGATTGTCAAATTCTTCTGATAAACTAATGGAATTTCTTTATTTTATCAAAATTTTGATCGTCGAAGGCTTCAACTTTGAATTTGGCATATAGGGCTTCACAATTATATATATATATATATATATATATATATATATATTCCAAGTCCAAGCCTTTGGACTCTTAATCATGAACTTCCACGGGCTTTCGACTTGCATTGGACAGCCATTGAGTAAAGCAACCCTAATTCCAGAGCTCCTTTAGAAAAATGAAATTGAGGACTATAAGTTTCACTTGTGGTTTTCCAATGGTTGTAGGGGTTTCTAAGTGAAGCAGCAAGCCACAAGCCGTTTCATTCCACCTTCAAAGTCCATCACTATGTGCAATAACTTAGCTTTTCATGTCTCAAGGTTCAATTTGATGGCCATTTACTTCATCAGTGGTGGTGATGCAGAATTGCAGAGAGAAGCGGAACCCTATTTAATATTAAGTTTCTCGCCGTTTTGTAACCAGATTATTTTTTATTGGTACTATCAAGCACTAATAAGCCCCTTAAATAAAGGCTAATTGTGAGAAGTCCTGAAAGATTTTAGTGAGCGTACACAAGCAGTCGGCTCATGCGCGCATGAGCTTAATTGTTACTAAAGCGTTTATCTTCAAAAGAGGAGAGTAGTTCTGTACCAATGGCCTCCTGTCTGGTGGACGCTAGGTCATTGTTATCGAACAGACACTTTAATCACGCCGGCCCTGAAACACGGACCGGAGTTTCTATCTATCATCTCTCCGACATGGAAAGGTTTCTTGTGCCGACCCCACTTTGGCAAGCTCCGGCACTCAGACATGAATTTCAGACTCATATTACTCCCTTCCCATGCATGATTCGCGCCTCTCCGGAATCCTCAACTGTGCACTAAGTTACTCGACACTTGCACTGCTCTCAGTCCCTCACACCACGTCACTTCATTTCTATGCAATCACAGTATTGCAATCCAATCCCTTCTTGCTTTCTATCTCTTCATTGCAGCTGCTGAAAGAAAGTTGCGAATCAAATTAATTACTCGGCCAACGTTCTTCTCATGGGGATCTCTTAAGCGTGCATCTCATGGGCGGATTAAAGCTCAGTCACTCCCTAGTAACTTGTATATATTTCATGCAAGATTCTCATGGGAGCTAAATTTATCCCATGCATGAACCTAATACCAGATCGGGTCGGAGATAAGAAATCAAGGGCATCGCCACCTCCACGTACCGCGACATCGATCTCTGCAATCTTGAAGAGATGGGGCGGGCCGTCACTTCGCAAAACATTCACCCATCCTATATAACAATCCTTCGAAACTCCAGTCGAAGTACAACCAACTTTTGGTCTTGATTTAGTCCTTTCAATCACAAGTTTCATCATTTTGATCGATATCCAAGGCCGGTACTCTTACAGGTAAGTTTTAATGTTGCTTCACAATGTACATTACTGATTAATATTTGATTTAGTTAAGTGGAGGAATCTGGGTCAGTAGAAATACTGTCTAGCTTTGGTAGTACGTTCACTCGTCATGAGCGTTCGTAATGATACAAGTTCAATAATACTTTCTTTTGCAATGGTTCCACAATTAACGATTCAGCAATTCGATAAGAATGACAAGAGAGGTGTTCCAAACGGATATATATCCTTTTCTTAGTTTCAAGCTAATCGTAGTGCTCTGAAACTGTCGGTTTCAAGAAGTTTGTTGCTTGAACACAACCAACATTACTGATTGTTTGATTTAGTTAAGTGGAGGAATCTGAGTCAATAATACTTTGTTTTGCAATGCATGGTTCCACAATTGAAAATTCAGCAATTCGCATTGCAAGACCATTGTAAGAGTGACAAGAGAGTTGTTGCAAAACGGATATGTCCTTTTCTTGGCGTCTAGCTAGCTAGTAGTGCTCTGGAACTGTCGGTGTTGATATATTTACACTACTAGAGGAAGGGGGTCTTAGCACGACTGAAACCATTGCTAATTACACTGAAATTGGGGGCTCTGCCTCGTTCAGAAACACTGCTTCAATCACGGCCGCGCGTCTAGCTTTTGCAAATGGTACGTTCACTGATCACGAGCGTTTGTAATGACATTACAGTAATTAATACTTTGATTTGCAATAGTTCCACAATTGACAATTCAGAAATTCTCATTGCAAGAATGACAGGAGATGACCGGGAGGTGTTGCAAACGGACCCTTTCCTTAAAATGTAGCTAGTAAGTCGATTTCTAGCTTGATATATCTGACTTGTGGTCACCTTTTTTTGATGATTTGGCAGGGACCTGATCGACATGGCGTCCACCTCCAGGGTCGTCGTCACCCTGCTCTTGCTGTTGTCGCTGGCGACGTGCCAGATGACTGCGGCGGAACCCACGTTGACGGAGACCATTCAGCAGGCGTTCAAGGAGATTACCGCATCGTCTGACAAGCTTCGGGTGGCGACTCAGAAGATCACCATCTTCAACGCGGCCCAGGAGGGAGGCACAATTGCGGAGGGCTTCGCTTGCATTATCGGTCAAGTCGTGCAGGCGTCTGCGGTGCTGTCCGGTAACACCGAGTTGGGAGACGACGACGCCAAGCTGGTGGTGCAATCCCTCACAACGTTCGTGCAGGTCAGCTAATTCTTTTGTAGCCATATGTATATGGCCAACTTGCTATAATTTGAAAAATGGGCTTGCTATGAACATTTGAGTTAACTGAAATCAGAACAGCTGTTCTGACCCCCAAAATATCAGGAAGCCAGAGTCTAGATGCTCTCTTTTAGTGTAACCAAAATCAAAGCAAATAGTGAACTCAATACCCTCCAACTTCAATTTTAGACACGAGCTCCAAGTTGATAGAGCCAAGTTCTAATCAATTCAAGATTCACCTAATTATATCTCAAGTTTGCCACATGCCATGCCATTATCTCAAATTGGATGTGGGCCATTGCCTCCAAGTCTTGACTCTCTTTGAACTCATCGTAATCTCAGTTTTGCCTCATTTGTGATGGAAAAACTAGTTCACACTCCTTTCTATTTTGAATTCTTTGAAAACCATGCGAGTTTGCTTGACTGCCTTAGATACGGGTCAAACTCACCTCACTTAGTTACATGTATTTTCTCTTCATTTTGGTTAACTTTATTGCTATAGAAAAATTGGATAACTAAAAATAATAGAGTATATGATCGTTATGATTATCTTCCCGTAGATTATAGTCAACCTGTAATTCCATAGAAAGCTATGTATTTACAGTATGTAAATCGCCAAAAAAAAATGTTTCAGTTTTCAAGTCGCTGATGGGACTCCCTTGGAGAAATGAGAAAAATAATTTGATACCTGGTGCAGGTCCACCAAGCGTTGCTGAACGTGGTGATCGGCAAGCACGGGCTGGTGACCCTGATTCCGTTCTTCGAGCCCATCCGGGTGACACTGGTAGCGCTGGAGGCGGCAGTGGACAGTTTCGCGTACTCGTTGATTGCGTTGATTCCCACGCAGAAGACGGAGGCAAACAAGCAGTTCGGGAGTCTGAGCATCACCATCACCTCGGCCATCCAAATCTACCAAGGGTCCATCATGGGATCCGGAGATCCATCGCCAGTGGAATCCATTCAGCAGGCGTTCAAGGAGATCACCACATTGTCTGACAATCTCCGGGTGAACACTCAGACGATCACCATCTTCAACGCGGGCCAGAAAGGAGTCATCATTGCGCAGGGCCTCTCCGAGATTACCGATCGCGTTGTGAAGGCGTACACGTTTTTAACCGGTAACAAAATCAAAGAACTTGGAGACGACGATGCCAAGCTGGTGGTGCAATCCCTCACTGAGTTCGTGAAGGTCAGTGAAATTTTTTGGTCGCTATATATCGCCAACCACTCGTAGAAATCTTGTTCAATGTGACATGTCTTGTTCCGTACAACATGACTCAAAATTGATTTAGTTGTCACATGGGATAAGAATTCTAAATTTCTACTAGTGAACTTGCTATTTGAAAAATGGGCTTGAAAAATGTTGAAAAATGTCAACTGCTACAAGAAAAATTGGTTAAAACAATAGTTGATGGCCTAATATGGGTAGTACCCGTCTTAAAAAATAGTATGATTTTTGAGAAATATCTTTTTGGAAAGAAAAAAACATTGGAAATTACAAAAATTAGGGGGTGTTACAGTACAGGCACCAAGGCTACAACTATATACATGGTGTTAAAAATGAAATTTTTAGCACACATAAAATGAGTTAGATATAAGTCACATTATACGAGACGCGTACTGTAAAAGTGGTACCATATCAGGCCATTCCCCAATAGAGTATATATTGTCATAATCTTCCCTGGCTTATCATTGGAATGTATAGCCAACCATTCTAGAAAGTTATGTATAATTTGTAAAGACAGAAACTGTAAATCGCCAAAAATGCTTTCGATTTTTCGAGTTTCATATTGCCAACCGTGGGACTTTCTTGAGAGATTGAAAAAAGAACAATTTAAATATATCATTGCGCGCTGCAGGTCCACCAAGCGTTGCTGAACGTGGTGATTGGCAAGGCCGGGCTGTTGACCCTGGTTCCGTTCTTGGAGCCCATCCGGTTGTCGCTGGTGTCGCTGGAGGCGGTAGTGGACAGTTTCGGGTACGCGTTGATTGACGTGATCCCCACGCAGAAGTCGGAGGCAAACAAGCAGTTCGAGAGTCTGAGCATCACCATCAGCACGGCCATCACCGTCTACTCTGCGCCTGGTTCGGCGCAGAGGCTCGAGTCTGCCATCCTTTCTGATCACTAGAACTTCCTGGACCTATTACGTCTATCTATCACTAGTAGGAAATGTGTTGTTTTTCACTTGCTATAAATGAAAAAGAATGAAAAAAGGAATGAAACTGCGCCAGGCACATGGGTTGTGTTAGTGCTAGTGAGTAGTTTTGCTCACAAGAAGACAGAAATATAGGTATTATATTCCGCCACTGTTCACTGTTTCTACAAAATGGGGAATGAAAAACGACAGGTCTGCTACTAGTGTATGTATATGTCTAGATTATATATTATGCTAGAATGGATGGTTGAAAATTTCCAGACTTAGTGTGTATATGCCTAGATAATTATACAGTATATATATAAGTCGACAAAGTGTCACTCGTGTTTTTGTTACATATCGTGCTCCAGGGGCTCTGTTTGCAATCATGTTTTTTTGAATGAAAGTGAATTGTGTTCTGGTGTAAGTTAAACCTGAAATTGCATCGCCCAGCTTCTAAGTTTGCTTTGTTGATTGACTTCGATATGTGCAATGGAATTGGGTGCAATGTGTAGATATATATAACTTACCCGTCGATGCTTGCGGACAATTTGATCATCCCTGAGCATCGACAAAGTGTCACTATTCCTGATATATCGTGCTCCAGGGTCTCTGTTTGCATGCAGGTTTTTTGAATGAAAGTGAATTGTGTACTTATTCAAATTTAACCTGAAATTCCATCGCCCAGCTTCTCAGTTTTTTTTTTTTATTCACTTCAATATGTGAAATGAAATTGGATGCTGGTTGATGATGATTACTTTTTGAAATTTATACAATGTCAAGAACTTAAGATTGTGTTTAACAACTTCATATTCTTTTACAATGTTCTTCATCGATTCTCGTGATATAAAATTAAGTCTCATTTTAATTATATGATCCATTGAATTTCTCATTATAAAACTGTCAATCCTTTGTATTTTATTTGTTTCAGAAATACTAACGTTTGTAGACTGATGACTTGAAGGTGGTCTAAAAATTGGCTCTAAATAATTTTTCAAATTGTCAAACTTCTCAAACTCACTGTTGAATTCTTTTACAACTTTTTGTAACTTAGTACATTTATTTCTCAGGGCTTGGTGAATATTTTTAGAGGTTTAATTATTGTGTCTACAAGGCGAGATCTGCACAAATGAATTCTTATCAAAAAATTTGAAAAATTATGTAGTGCTAATTATTAAAAATTAAAATTAAAATTAAAAAAAAACATGCACAATATGCTACATAAGGAATCTTCCAAAATATTCAACAGCAAAGTGTCAACCTTACCCAACCAATAAAGTACACTAACTTATCCTGTTAATGCAGGTGAAAAATTAGAGTTACTCACTTCACACCTTCCACACTAATCTACATAGTGTAACTTTGGGAAACTAGTGTCCGAGAAGTGATTAAGGTGAACCTTCACCAATACTCATACTAGAGGTAAAATTAAAACAAAAGCGTGTCTCCATTTTTGGATATAGGGTGTTCCTAGACAAAACTAGGATTATAAACGGGTGATGGCCTGATAATGGTACCCCTCCAAAAAATAGTGTGATTTTTGAGAAATATCTTTTTGGTAAGAAAAAAAACATTGAAAAATTAGAGGGTGTTATAGGCACCATGGATACAACTATATACATGGTGTTAAAAACGGAATTTCTAACACATATAAAATGAGTCAAACATACGTCACACTATGTGTGACGTGTAAAAGTGGTACCCAATTCTTGCCATTCCTCAGACTCCAAATGTGAAATAAAAATTAAATTAAATTAAAAATTAAAAATAAAAATAAAAATAAAAAAAATAAAAAAAAAACCACCTAGACCCCAAAAATAAATAAATAAATAGAAAAATGGCTGGTATTTATGGATGTAGTTTCGCTATAGCCAGGTGAGAAACGAGTGCAATGAGAAAAACACTCCTATATTTGGCCAAGTAACGAATTTAGTAAACACCACTAAACACTCCACGACCTGAATTTAGAAGACCAGATTCCAGATTGAGTGAGGGTGGAGCGAAACGGAATGGCAAAAGAATCATTGGGTGAGAGAAAACATGTCAAAACGCAGAGACTAAGACCAGTTTTTCTCAACTACCAAATTTGTATTAGATAACCAACGAGCCATGGTAACGACGAGTAGGTTATCATACATAGTTGATTCAAGGGCGAAGGATGCAAGTTGAAAGGAGAAAAGGTTATGTGGGATTTCTCTAAATCTACCGGTGGTCTTAAATGAATGGGGGCAAAAGTGCCCCATATTTTTGTCCTTGTCAGGGCCCACCTTAAAAAAAAACCCCTCCTCCAATGGTTTTTAATTCCCAAGTAGGCCACAAATTTGCAAAAAAATTGCCAAAAGAACCACCGAAGGTGCCCAAAATGGAAATTTCAGAAAAGGGGGGGGGGCATGAACAGTGGCCCGCATTAAAAACCACCGGGGGATATAGAGACAGGGGGTTATGAGTTGCAACTTCTGATGGCGATGATGACGGGTTGCCAATGGGATGGAGCCCTGTTAGCTTTGAAAAGTCAACAACTGGTTATGTCCACATTTCCACTAACGTTAGGAGATATATGGGGCCTCAAGAAGGCCCCACTTTAAATTAGCTAAATTCAGTTGGCCGGGATTAAAAAATTATTATATATATATATATATATATATATATATATATCACAGTCTGACGTGGACAATTGTTTGCCACATCAGATTGCGATTTTTTCATTTTTCATTTCTCATTTTTCTTTATTTTCATTTATTTTCTTCTTATTTTCTTCTTTTTACACCCCTTTCTTGCAACAAGAGTCTAGTAAGATGTCTAGTTTGCAACTTTTTGCTACTCTTTGACATTTTAAAGCCATTTTAGAGACACAATACAATCATTTTAATGATATTTACTTTTACCAACGTGTTGGTATGATGATTTTGAGCCACTTACGGTTTGAAGGTGTTTTTTTTTTAGTAGGTTTAGAAATCAAATTTGACCTCTAATTAATAGTGTATTGCTTGGAAAATTTCAACATCATTTTTCAACACTAAAACATTACAATCTTGCAATCTATGTAGCCAAATGATTTCAAATTTGATTCACGTCATTAAGACACCGCCGAAGCCATCACTAACACTATGGAGAACAAAAACATTGTCTCTATATGGTTTCATAGAGAGTTGGGAAAGATGCACAATGGGAGTTCTAATGTTTGTTGCACAAACCCCATTGTGTACCGTTCCTTCTTGAAAAAACGGTAAAAACGCACATTATAGGAGGGCAATACGTGGACTTTTCTCCACATAGAAGGAGTCTTGAAGGGACGGAGCCTCCAACAAAAGAGCAAGTTGAAGCTTGGGGCTTCAACGATATCAACGCGGCCTTGGTAAATACCGTTACCACCCTTGTCTCTTCTACTCCTATAACTAAAGAGGATGTGAAAAAAATATTGGAGGAAAACAACAAAACCTTGAGGGAGGAGAACAAGAAAATGAGAAAAGACTTGGAGGTGTCCATAGAGAAGAAATTGAATGAAGAAAGAATTGTTAACGACGCCAAGCACGACGAACTACAAGCGAAGATTGATGCCGTTCACAAGAACATTATGTTAGCAATTAAAGGCCTTGGAGATATCAAGGGTAGTACTTCCCGCCCCACCATAGAGTACTCAAAAAATGTGGATTGAAAAAAAACCAAAGAATAGAATACATAGTATTTTTTATACTTTATAGTATTAGAAACCCCACACTTTATACTACATACTATTCAGTATTTATACAGTATTTATACGATATAGTATCTAGTATTATACAGTATAGAAATACCAAATATATATACATACCTTTTTGGTATAATTATACTGTAATACTATACACCGTAAATAAAAAGGTATATACTAATACCAAAAAATACATATACGTTTATACAATACCTTTTTGTACAAATACAAATACCAATACAAATACAAATACCAATTCCAATATGTATACCAATACCAATACAAATACCAATACCGATACAAAGACCAATACAAACACCAACAACAAAACAAATACCAACACAAATACCCATACAAATACCAATACAAATACCAACTCCAAAACCAATACCAACAACAAAAACATAACAAACAACCATGACAAAATTAATAAAAATAATCAACAAACAAAATACATAACACACAAAACAAAAAGAAGAAATATAAAACCCAATAAAAACAAAAAAAAAACATCAAACAAAATAAATGGACTCGGTCTAACACTCTAACGGCCTCGTCCAAAAAAATACCATCAACAACAATGGACTCGGCCTACTGGCCTCGTCCAAAATAGACAAACAAAAAGGAAAAAAGAAAAAATAGCCCAAATAAACTATACTTGGGATACTTGGGGTCCCCAGGGATCCGAAATAACTAATCATACTTGGGTTACTTAGGGTACTTGGGGTCCCCAGGGACCCCAAGTAACTGCATTAGGGCAACACATTAATAGACTCCACAACATATCAAATAGTCTACAAAATACAAAAAAAGCAAAAATATATAAAAATATAAAAATAAAAATCTATAATAATGGAAAAGCAAAAACAATAGTTAAAAATACTAAAGTAAAAATCTATATTAATAGAAAAGAAAAACATACTAAAAGTAACTATAAAGCCAAAAAATATAATACAGTCCCAAAATCCCCTTTAAAAAGAAACTTTCTGCACCAAATATTACTATTATGCGGGGACATTGAAACCAACCCCGGACCTATGCCTGACATACTAAAAACACATCCACCTACACATAAAAGAAGATCCAAAACATACTTTATACCAAGCACAATTAAATTACAACTAGAGTACCAACATTTAGCAAAAAAATTTGCACCTATCCTAAAAATAACCCATCTAAATCATACGGAAGCCAGTAACGACTATCCACACATAGCAAATTATATTTACCAAAATCAACACCACCCAACACCAAGAATTCTATACGCACTCATAGTTACAATAAGTCCATCAAAAGAAACATGTAATCAACTCTTGATACAAATTCCCAACCCTGATTGGACAACACTACTGCTAGAAAAAATATCCTTACTCCAAAACCCACCAGAAAGGCACATATTAACTACACACCCATATACAAAATTTACAAACAAGAATCAAAACATAATAAACCCACCAAATACAATTCATAAAGAAATATATGTTTTTATACATCAATATAATGGTTCAAAAACCCTTCAAACCATGATCGATGAATTCCCATTCCTCCCCATTAATCTGTTAGAAGAAACATTAAAAATACGTGAACCAATACAAGAATACACTCACCCCCCACCACTTCCAAACATACCTATAGTACAACCACAAGAAATACGTACAACAAACCATAATACGAGATTTATTACATGGAATGCCTCTTCACTAAATACAGCCCTTCCAAACCTATAGGAACTAATCAATACACCGGACGAACCCGCTATCATCACAATACAAGAAACTAAAATAAGTGCTACAAAATCCACCAAATACATACAAAACTTATTTCCAAAATACAAATTAATCTTTAACAACACACATACCCTAACAAGATGCATGCAACAACGTATGCCATACGTACCCGCAAGAGGAGGCCTTCTCACACTAATACACCCAAAATACGCATATCCCGGCAACATCACTAAAATCCCAACTCCCAAGGAAATATCACCCTATTTACAAATAATAAAAATAGACAATAATCCACTACAAACTTGGCTAATCATTCACATGTATATGCCGTCTCATGTAGAAGACACACAATATATACCATTGATCCAACAAAACATAACACAATAAATCAATGCACATCCCCGGGGAGGTCACTGTCAAAATTTTATTAAACCACGTGAGAAAAAATATAGGGTACATTAAATTCATTGGAGCAAAAATTTATAATTTTTTAGAAATACCATGGCCTAAATGAAATGGCCTATACGGTATTATATCTAAAGTAGGGTAGGTGAAAAGCATAGGTAGTATTCTATTTTTATTAATAAAGTAGGGTCTCAAATATTTAGAGGAACGAAGAATTTTTGTGAGCTCTAATGAAAATCTTTGGATTGAATGAGAATTGCCTCAACTTGACTAAAAATTGTCAAAGTTACCCAATGGTTAGGAATGAACTACAAATGAAGGTTGAATTATTTGGCTTTATGGAAAAGTCTCCTCATAATGAATTTTAGCATTAGGTGACCAATGAGATTCACAAGGCTAGGGCGGGGTGGTAGTACCGCATTCTTCCTCTCGAAACATGCATTTCTCACTTAAACATACCTTCGAACATTTTAGGTACTAAGCACAATCGTTATTCTTTGAAAGTTACATTCATGTATTGTTGTCGTTTTGTTATGTCCGATTAAGTTCAATTTCTGCTGAAATTCCAGGATTTTGATAAATAGTCCAGTTTATAAATAAAATAGGGTCTATAAAATATCTCAATAGTGGAAATTATGTTTACCTATAGGGTCTTGAAAAATACCTCAAAGTACCATTTTATCTACTAATAGGGTGCAAGTCATTTAAGAAATTTAGATAAATAGCCCACCTATAATTGACCCCCTACCGCACGTGGTTTACAAAAGTATGTAGTATGTAACCTCCCCGTGTGCACATCCAAATACCACATACATACTATGTGGAGATTCTAATAGAGACATAGCACTTATTGGACGTAAAAATAATACTGACACAACCCTACCACAAATGGAAGATATAGAATGGAGAACATTTACAAATAATCTCCAATTAGAATATATCCCAACAAACTGCCGATATTCCAAACAAGGGGGTCAAAACTATAATCAAACCAGCCTAATAGATGGATAATATATTAAAACACCAGATAATACTTTATACACATCACCCACAGACAACGACCACAACCTTAACTCTGACCACTCACTAGTAACACTACACATACCACCGAACGCCTTATCAACAAGACCCATTCCAATAGCAAACAAAACAACAAGAATTCTAAACCCTATACCACAAGAAAATATGGAAAAATTCAAAATAGAATATTCTGAAGAAAATGCTCTGCAAATAAATGAACTCGTCACAATATTATCAAATGACCAACTAACAGACGTCCAATGGCAAACATCATGTTCAAAACTAGATCACTTGATACAAAAAATTTCAGACAAAATTCAAGAAACTTGTAGTGCACCACCACTCCCAATACTAACAAACCGCACCACTCAACAAGGAGGCTTCTTACCAAGAAAACTACAAAAATCATGGAAAAAACACCTATCCACCTACCATCTAATTCGAAAAACAATTTACATAACAAAAAATACACAAAACTGGCAAACACATCCAAGAATTGAAGAATTAAAAACTTAACCCATACAAATGTAAACATTCCACCACTCCCAACCCAAGAACATGACCAAATAGAATGGATCCAATCATTAGTAGAAATAGCCAAAACAGCAAAAATACTAGCACCTAAAATCGCCACAAAATATACCCAAAGTTGTATAAAAAAGGCAATTCAAAAATACAGACAACTATACAACAAAAGCCCAAAGAAAATAAACAAGAAATTTTTCAAAAATCAAGAAACACCACCACTAGACTGCATTTTGGACAGAAACAACAACATACTAACCAACCCAGAAGACATAGCAAATGAAATCCACATACAACAATCAATCAACAATAGACCTACAGTACCAACATGCTACTACCAACCCGAACACGCAGTACAATGTACTTGCGGAGTTAGACAATACCCATGGCGCAACCTTGATGGTTTTGTAATAGAAAAAAGAGGACATCTACAAACACCACTTTATAAACACTTTGATAAAGAAACATATGAAATGTGTCTTAAAAACCTATCCAACAACAAAACACCAGGCCCAGACAAAATTCCCAACTCAATACTAAAAAACATGCCCGAAAACTTCCAAAAACTACTCTTTTTATTTTTCACTCATTGCTACAAACAAAAACAAATCCCAGCCTCATGAAAAATTAGTTTAACCATACAACTCTATAAGAAAGGAAATCCAGCACAACTGCCAAACCACAGACCAATAGCACTTGCAAACACAATATACAAACTCTTCACCAGTACGCTAACATACATACTATCAGCATACGGTGAAA
Source organism: Pohlia nutans (assembly GCA_022496805.1). Classification (NCBI taxonomy): domain Eukaryota; kingdom Viridiplantae; phylum Streptophyta; class Bryopsida; order Bryales; family Mniaceae; genus Pohlia; species Pohlia nutans. The sequence goes on along the minus strand of CM040102.1, from coordinate 20,152,583 downwards.
AATACCAAATCCTACACGATAGTCAAGAAGGATTCAAAGCAGAAAGAAGTACAGCAAGACAATTACAACTCCTCATAGCAGCACTAGAAAATGCAAAATTTACAAACCAGGACATATATCTACTTTATATAGACTTCAAAAACGCATTTGGCTCACTAGATCATCCAAGACTCCTAACTATAATGAAAGACCTTGGATACCCAAAAGATGCAGTTATGCTAGTTGGCAACATCTACTCCCATTCAAACACCATTTTTACCGATGAACACTTTGGCAAAACAAAACCAATACCGATTCAAAGAGGAACCATACAAGGAGATACACTTAGCCCATATCTTTTCATAATTTTTCTCGAACCACTCTTGAGATGACTACAAAGAGGGGAAAATGGCTACAAATTTGGTACATCAAAAATCCAAATTAGCTCTGCAGCATACGCGGACGATTTAGCAGCTATATCAAACAATACAAAATCACTACAAATACAACTAAACAAAATCGACAAATTCTGTGAATGGGCAGGCATGGACTTGGGAGTCACAAATGCGCCGTTACCGGTTGCCCAAATAAATCCAAAATGCCACCAAACAAATTTAAAACCCACATCACAAACCAAAAAACCAATTACAAAGACCAAACATTACCAGTACTCCGTCAAAATGAACCATATGTATACTTAGGCATACAATTAGTTCCATCATTAAAATGGAAACTCCAAACACATATCACCACAACTAAAATAATAGACCAATGTAAACAATTATCAAAATGCCTTGCCACCATCAAACAAAGAATTAGTATGGTAGACAAAGTAATCAGAGCAGGCATAGCCTACAGCTTCTTCGCAGTCCCATACTCACTACCAACCATTAAAAAACTTGACAAGAAAATTATTGCAATCCAAAAAACAATATGCGGACTACCTAAAAGCACCGCAAACATAATAACTCAACTTCCTCATGATTTATTTGGACTAGAAGCCTTCTCTCTAAAAAATGCCTACCTTAGATGCATTGGGGAACAACTTTGTAATGCACTTAACGACAAAGGAAGACTAGGAATAATATATAAAGGACTTATACAACACATACTTGTCAAAGCCGGAGGTGCCGATTCCATCCCAAGAATTAAACGTCAAGACTGCATTACATCACCTACAACACGAACACTATTCCTTCTGAAAACAGAAGTTAGTATACACCTTAAAAGCACAGAAGAGAACTTTCAACTCTATATGACTGAACTCGAATGAGAATGGCGATCTGCAGTCATAAATGAGCTACCACAATTAGACCCAAAACTCTCCATCAAATTATTATATAAATTAATGGCACACAAAATTTACAATATTAATCAAATCATCCATCCCAACGGCACAAAACTAATGTCACCAGAAGAATTTAAAATATACTATCAAAATCCAACTAAACTAAACAAAAGTGCACTAAACATAGCACAACAACTCTTCTCTGAACCAAAATGTGACGAAGATTGCCCAAATCCATGTCAAATACACTTACCACCCCGTACACTAAAAGATGAATACAAAATATACAACCACAGAATAATACCAAGAACACCAACAAATCCCGTACAAATCCCTCAACCTTCACAACAACCAGCCCCACCACAAAACATAAAAAACGATCCCATAAGATTCTCCATTCACACAATATTAAACCACAAAACAATTACAACTAAAGACAAATATAAAATACCAAAAAAATACAACACCCCTATCTATGTCAATGGATAGACTCAAACCACATAACATATAATAAATGGTTAGTACAACGCGAACTATTCCCACTAAATCTACCAACAATAATACATCATAATATAAACCTATTTACAAAATACTATACACATCTTAAAAACAAACACTATCAAAATATTATAAATACACAATTTACACTCGAACAAAATAGAGACACTAAACACATCCCACCCCCAACAATAATTCCCTACATCAAAACATCCACAATTGAATGCAACCCAGTCAGAGACATAGACACAAACAAGTGCACCATTCAAACACAAAATGATAAAACCCACATATATAATGACATCGGTAAATATATCACCACCATTCCAACTACAAGAATAAAATGGTTATGACAACAATATAACAACAATAAATACAACAGCCACAGACTAATACCTGCTATACAATCATTTGAAACGGAAGTAGTCTGGTTATACCAAAGATACGAACACAAAAACCACAAAAAGAATACAATAAAAACACCACACCATACCATTCTATCCAACATTCTAGACACACTAATAACAACATTTAATATAACACACTCATACTTTTCATCACCAATTACATGTTCCATGAAATCTACCCAATTGTTCTCAACATTCGCTAGAGATAGGATTTTTGGCTCACTAGGAACAGCCTTTCAATACAAATGGAAAGGTATTGGATATGCTCACCCAAATGATGTCGAAACAGCACAACAAGCAATACGCTGGGCTAGACTAGCAACAAAACAAGACCCAGAAACTGTCACCATTTTAGCAATCTCGGACACCAACTGGTACCAAAACCTATCACCGTACAACGGACCCTTCCCGGATACGCACGCCATTATACATTTTGCCACGATACCATTACATATGACAAACCAACAATTCCACTAATACCCAACAAAACCCGAAACGAACCACTTGCAATACACATATGGTGTATTCATCATCAAAACAATAACATTGGCACAATAAACCAAATAAACACCATAAACACAGCAATTGAAAATCTACAAATTTCACAATACCATACACAAACAGCACCACCAACACCATTAAACACAAAAGTTAACAAAAGCACAAAATGGAACGAACTAATATACCCACATTACAATAATTTACAAAACATGTGGATAGATCCCCTTCCAAATTTCGAAATAAACACTACACTAAAATTTCTACCACAATACAGCTATTACACAGATGGATCCTTTTTACCACCTGAAGAAGCTGATGATGGCCATTGGAAAAAAGAAAAAGCTGGATATGGAATCTACAACTCATCTAAACCAGATGTACAAATCTCAAAAAGACTGCCTCGACTACAAACATGCTTCAGAGCAGAACTAATGGCCATACATGAAACATTCTCAATAATCACCACTAAATACATAAATGAACCTGCACACATTTTTACTGACTGTCTCAACTGTATACATGTTCTAAACACACAACTAAAACACCCAACCCAACAAAACAACCACGCCGACAAAACCATATTAGAAGATATGGTAAAAATGCTAAAAAAACGAACACAACCAACCACAATATACAAAATTAAAGCACACGCTAAAATTACAGGGAATGAACACGCAGATCAACTTGCAAAAGAAGGAACCATGAAAAGAGGCTATCAGAAAGCAGCAAGTTCATATGAATTTGCACATACCACACCGTACTACTTCCAAAAAGACACATGGCCCGGTTGTATCAAAAGACCGGACAAAGGACCAGTTAGATGTTTGAAAGAATACATAAAGAAACATGACCGAGAAACTAATCTAGAAATACTGGCAGAAGACTTTCCCAACATTAGCAAATGGACAACAAACTCCATCATAGACAACGAAATGTCCAATGACTTTTGGAAAAACCCAGAAATAACAGACGCACAAAAAACAAGCATACTAAAATTTAGAATCGGTCAATACATGGGGAATGCCAGAAAACAATTAATTTTCAGCATACAAAGATTCCCCTCAAAAACATGTCCCATTTGTAATTCACAAGATGCAGATACATGGCTACATGTACTTTTACTATGCAAACAACACCACATACACGCACTAAGAACCAAAAGACACAATAAAGCGGTATGGGAACTAAGAAAATTATTTAATATTATCCTCAAATAAATCAAGATGCTACACTCTCATGAATGCGGGCACATTCAACAATAACCCACAAGAAAATACAGTTCCTCCATGGTTATTACCATGTACTTGTAATCAACAAAGATGTCAATGTAATGCCAGATTCAAACCATATATATTATGCATTAAAGGTCTCCCATACCAAAGCCCGCTGCCTCTAAACCCCGATGATAACCTAACCATACAATTTATAGAATTCACATACACAAACGACAGATTTTCACCAGAAACAATTGGCAGATTTTTTTTAAATACCAACCCCTAATTAACAATATCATACAACAAGGCTGGAAAGTAGATCCCATCATAGTCATTACAGCTGGTGCTAGAGGAACCACACACATCCCTTTAATGAAACTACTTGAAACTAAATTCAACATCTGTGAAACCTCCATAAAACACACATTCAAAGCAATAAATACCATTGCCATACCGTATGCCGGGTCTATCCTTTTACATAAAAGACGTATAAAATCTTGTTTCAATTCATTGAATGACAACAAATTTATTTCAAGACATATTTTGAGTGTCTTTCCCTTCAATGTTTATTTCAAGCAACAATAAAAAATCACTATAAAAAACATACAAATAAATTTTCAAAATTTTTCATACATATGGTCATGACATTTAGATGACATCTGTAAATTTGGATTAAGTATCTATATAAAAATATTTTAAAATTCTATTGTTGAAGGTTTTATCATTATAAAGATATTACACATACGAAAGAAATAAGTCATTTCTAATGAATTTTGAAAGATTGGCCAAATGAAAAACATTGAATTAAAATTCCAAGATCATTAACTATTAATAAAAAGTAATCACTTGAAAAATAACCCCTTCTTCCAAGGGCTTAAAATTCCGGTGGGGTTCTCCTAAACTAATTTGAGGCTATAGTCTCCAAATTTGCAAAAAATAAATCTAAAAATAGATCCTATAGTGCCCAAAATGGAAATTTCAAAAATGGGGCCTATGGGTGGATAGTACTTGCTTTAATCCCTAAACGTTCCAATCCTTTAAACATAAGTAGATGCTAGCCTCAAAGATAGATTTTAGCATGGCTCAGATGTACATGAGGTGTACATGAGAGGACCATTGCAAGCATAAAATCTACCCAACAAATATGACATACTTGTAGTTGGAAGCCTCTCCAATATTATCAACAACTCCCCATCCCGGGTATGCAACTTCTATATTATATGGCCTTGATTAGAATCACTTATAATGCGTTTTAATCCAATCTTAAGGGATATAATTTGTTTTAATGTAGAATATAATCTTGTAGCCTTTTTAACAAAGAATCCAAAAACGTACTTATGTATATGAGACAAATATTTTTGAAGACAATAATAGCATTAAAAACCTAATTATATGAGTTTTTTTAATACATGTACCATAGGCCGAGCTAGGCAACTTTTGGGGCTTTCTAATAAAAAATTAATTTTAACTAGACTCAACTTCTTTGTATGCATTTTTAGAAATTATGCATAGGTGTTTCAATTCTTCATATATATTGTGAGTTTTTTTCTAAAACGTATGCTATTCAACATTTTCTACATTTAATTTTCTTTTAATTTGATCTTCACCTAGCTTTTTGGTCTTTTTAATTTGATATAATTTTAACAAAAGCCGTCCTCTCACTCCTTTGAGCTATTTTAATGCCAATGATCCTCGTATATAATACAAAAGTTGCATACCCGGGCTCCCAATCACAAGAAATTTATTGTTATCGGTAGAGAAATTGATATGCTTACAAAGGTGACTTGGATGAAAGTCATCCAAGGTTGTATGAGAAAGTTGCAACCAAAGGCTTTGAATCTGTTCGTGATCCAGTTTCTGAACGCTGGAGCGTTTAGGGGTCAACCCCTAACTGCCTAAGCGTTCATTTTTTGGACGATGTACAAATTTCATCCATAATTTCTCATCCGTTATGCACTTTTTGCAATGTGGAATTTTTACTGTAGATTCTATGAGAAGTTAGCTTCATGCATATGTAATTCAATTAGAAAGGGGATGATTTGTTGAAATTTTTATGCCTCATTTCATGTTGTAGAAATTATTCCAAAATTTTGAAGATTTTAGTGTAAAAGTGCTCTAAAAAAGTCAACTCATAAAATTAAGCAACCAAAAAATCTCCAAAAATCACTACACTCAGAGTATTACATTTCAACCAATCACAATGAATCTCATCTGTAGATTGTCAATATCTTATTTGTAATCGAATTACAAAATAATTTTGAACTTCACGTTTCAAATTTTGTACATAATTATTGGTAATAGCAATCATAGATCTAACTATATGGATAGAATCTAAAATTCATAATGTACAACTTTTATTGGTATGTCAAGTTCAAAATATTCTTCTAAGTTGCACTTTATACTGCATCTTTGGAAAACTGCCAAATTTGAAGAGGACTCTAGGCATTTAGGAGTTAACGTGGAGAGGGGGATTTAGACGGGGCTTCCTTGTATGGGTGGCTGGTCCTCAAAAGGAAGAAGCTCTACCGAAATAGGTGAAATCAGGAGAACTCAAGTGAGAGTGTATATTCCATTTGTACCGAAATGGGTGGAATATGGGTGATTCTTGAGGCTTCATTTCTTGTCTTCACCTGCGTGTCTTCTAGTGCCTTTCACCCAACAGAGCCCATGGACTTTCGTCGAAGCTCATCAACTGAAAGTGGTGTAGAATGTACAGTACCCTATAACAAGTGTTGCAACCCCACTTTCAAACCTCACAGTAAAACATTTATCACACTCACTACAACGGGATGTTGACCATGAAATTTTGCATGCACCACCGCTTGGACAAAAAGCATTTTTGGGCAAAATTTGGTATGTTAAAAATGAACGGTTTATGAAATAGAGCTAATTTGCTAACTTTTGGGCCTTCGTTAAAAAAAATCATATATGGTACCCAATAGCTGCCATGGATCCAAATTTTTGGTAGAAGGTAGAAGTCATAATGAGGAACAATATGGTGATATAAAAAATAATGGTATTCCTAGGTATTTTTGTATCCAGTTGCACTTCAAAATTTTAATAAGAACGCTAAATTTTAGTTTAATTATATAATAAAGTAATTTTCTATTTTTCTCACTTTTTTTGTTACACCATGTTGTCATAGTAAGGAATAACTTGGTGTCATAAAAAGATGAGAAAAATGTCATTTAATACATTATTTTGTAATCAAACTAAAATTTAGCGTTCTTATTAAAATTTTGAATTGCAACTGGATACAAAAATACCTAGGAATACCATTACTTTTTATATCACCATATTGTTCCTCATTACGACTTCTACCTTCTACCAAAAATTTGGATCCATGGCAGCTATTGGGTACCATATATGATTTTTTTTAACGAAGGCCCAAAAGTTAGCAAATTAGCTCTATTTCATAAATCGTTCATTTTTAACATACCAAATTTTGCCCAAAAATGGTTTTTGTCCAAGCGGTGGTGCATGCAAAATTTCATGGTCAACATCCCGTTGTAGTGAGTGTGATAAATGTTTTACTATGAGGTTTGAAAGTGGGGTTGCAACACTTTGTTACAGGGTACTGTAGAGGCAATTAACGCCAGCCTCGACGGTCAGGCACATAAATTATTCGACAAGGTCGGTTGAAATGTACGTGCTGCTTTTATTTTGGAACCCAAATCTCCCAAACCGCAACATGTTAACCCGCGAGCGGTTAAATGAACAGGGACCAATGGCGAGAAGAATCCATTATATCCTGGAGTCGACAGCCGGCAAATGAGGACAATATAATATTGTAAGAGGACAATATTAGTATATATTCGCCAGTATGTATATTGTCCTCACAACAACAACAACCAAAAAAAAAAAAAGAACTGGCTAAAAATAAAAGTTGGGGTGGTTTTCCCGATAGTCTTGAATGGCTATTTTTATCCAGTTTAGTTTTTCCACGGAGGTTGAGATATAGAACCCGCTGGAAGCCTGTTGTTTCACTTGTGACGAGTTCCTGTGACGATTCATGCATGGTGGCATTAATGTTGCTAGCTGCGCCAGCTTCGATCTCCATCTAGACTATCTGATCGAGCTCAGCTCTCGGTCGATCACTTCATTCGTTGATTCTGTAAGCTAGCTTGTACCTCCTCTTCAATTCTTGCCAGGCTGCTGCATGCTACAAGTACGTTCTGTTTTGGTTGCAATTTTCTCCTTTCACGCACTTCACACTGCACGTACCCGCGATGCATGCTGTCATTTGAACTGCTGCAGGCCTTGATTCCATTCCTCTGTCTTCACGCTGGCACATTCATTCTAGCTAGCTACACTACACTCACGAATTCGCTAGCTGCGGATCAGATGGTATACGTACAGAGTGAAGCTCGAATTGAGATCGAGGTTGTGGAAATACGTACAGTGAATCTCAAAAAATTTCCAGGTTTAGTTTGGTATAGTTTCCAGGTCGCTACTTCCTCCTGGTGTAGCGACTTGTTATAGTTTGATTTGGTCGCTACTTCATCTTGGTAGTAAGGATTTGTAAAACACTCTGTCCAGAGTCACTGAATCTATACACAAGTTCCGATCACTGACTCAGTCTTTGTAAAACATACAGAAATCTCGTGTGGAACAAAAGGGTAGTTCTAAGCTCATTTGAATTTGATTTTCAGTACCAATACAAACTGTGACAGCATGCATGGCCTATCGATCCTTTAGTCTTTCGGAATTTGAAGGTACTAGAGCAATTTACGTCTATGTAAGTTTACTCAGAAGAGGTTAATTGGAGGAGGTAGGAAGGGTATTTTTAAATTGCGATTTTGATTACCATACACTGCAATTTTTCGATTCTGTTCGTAAGATACACGAAGACTGAAGTGCTTTAAACAGTGTTGAAAATGCTACTAGACTAGCAACCGGAACGAGAACAATAATATTATTCCATATTGCCGGAACAGATCGATCAAGCCTGTACGTGCGTGTGCGTGTCCTGTTGTGGGCACGCATGTACACAAAGCGTGTGTAAGTTGTGCGTGTGACGTGATGGAATTCTGCAGGTTGACGACAGGAGAAGGCGAAGCATCAATCAACAGATTCAAAGGTCCAGACGATCGATGGCGCTGCAAGCGAATGCAGGAGGGCCGGGGGCAGACCAGGGAGAGGCGGAGCAGCCAGCGCTGGTCCCGAATGGTGCCGCAGGACAAACGGCGGCAGTCGGGGCGGCGGCGGCGGCGGCTGCAAGACGACCTGCGGCAGTCGGGGCGGCCGCGGGTGCGGCTGCGGGACGACTTGCGGCACTCATGAGGGCGGCGGCTGCTCCCGTGGCAGGCCCTGTCATCCACAATTTGGCGGGAGGACTTGTTCCCATTGTTCCCCTTGTTCCCCTTGTTCCCGTGCAAGCGTGGTTTGATGTTGAAGCTGCTCTGCAAGGTCCCCTCCCTACCTACGAAGAGCAACATAGGCTGTCAAATCCATGCCAAGATTAATTGAACAATATTCCTAAGTGAACAATATTCCTAATTGAACAATATTCCTAATTGAACAGTATTCCTAATGTTGGTATGAAGACCATCGTGAATGAATATTTTGTTGGAATAGTTCATCTACTTATGCTTCAAGATCAATCAATCTATGAACTTTTCAGGAAGCATCTATTCACATGTAAAGTTTCATCGCGTACTATGGTGTTAATAAGTTCTACTCTCTCCAAGTGCTAAGAATCATTTTATTCCTCACACAATATGTTGTTTTTGTTTTTCCAAATTTTAATGTGATTAGTTTTTTGCACAAAAGACGGTGCTAGGTGCATGCTCTAGACTATCGTAAATGCAATTCTTCTTTGATTGCCATTTATAATGGAGAATTGTAGAGAACGGCGAGCTCTTTTAAATTTCAATAAAAAAAAAATTGTGCAAGGGAGTGCTAAGTGTATGCTCTATATATAGTAAATGCTAGTCTTGAAGTATTGTTTTTTCAATTACCTTCTATAGTAGAGAGTTTGAGAGAATTGTAAGCTCTTACAATTGTTATGTATTTAGAATGTTTTGGCAAATGTGCACTAGTGAAAATAACTTTACCATTGGGAGAAAATGACTACAAAGTCACAAAATAAAAACCAAATTTATATTGTGAATCCTATGATTGTGCACTTCAAAAAACACTTACGAGAATACACATACAAGTGCTTTCTCCTCAGGAAGTCGTAAATTTAATATCTTCGTTAAATGATGAATCTAGGCGTTGTCATAGACATACATGCATACATACAAAAATACATGCATACCTATATAAGTTGGAAGCTAAAGAAGTTAGATTATCATGATATAAATAGACATTTTCATGATAGTTCCAATTTTTATTATCAACTCAAGTTGTATGTTATTCTTCAATCCAATCCATATTTGTTAACCCCTAAAGGCCCAAGGTTGTCAAAATACACTGTTAACCAAGCCTTTTTGGCTTGGTTGGGCCTTTAGGGGTTAATTCTTGATTTCTTGTTCATTGTACTTGTTTCATGTCTCCAACATGTGTAATATAACTATTTAAGTTAGATTCAAGAGTTGATTCTCATTTTGTGCCATAGTTTTGTATTGATCTTAAACATAAAAGATTAATAGGTGTGATTTCCTATGAGGTATTTAATATATATCTAAAGAAATAATGATCATGTTGTTTCAGTGAATTTATTTTCTAAGTAATACAATGTAATACCAATACATTAGTATAGCAAGGTTGTCAGTGACTAAGTAATGTTGAACATAAAAAAATCGAGTGACATGGGGAAAAATGACATGACGAAACTCAAGAGACTTCCAAATTTGATATAAATAGAAACATAGATAAACATATAAAATGAATTGTGAACAAGTTTTGCAAACATATTTGAAGTATCCACAGAGTGAATGTGGGTATCCACAGAGCCTAGATCTGAGGTTAACCCTTGTGAGCAAGTAAGGACATATGTGTCCCTGTGCTTTGGGATGTATAGTGGGGTACCAATTAAAATGTCGTTTTCGAATTCGCAGTGAGAAATATTTCAGTTTTGCCATCTTTGAAAGCCTCCTCAGAGCTCAAAAATTGGTATTTTACCACGAAATTTTCACCAAAGAATTATCTTTAAGTTAATTATATGCATTCCTAATTTCAAGGCCAAAAGATTCACCAAAAATAAGTTATTCAAAATTTGCCAACATTGGTAGCTATGGAAATGTTTTCACTGCTGCCAACTTTGAGAGCCTCCCAAAAATTGAATTATAATTTTTTTGCCATGAAATTCTTGGAACAAAAACCTCTTTATGATAATAAATTCTGATAAGAATTTCAAGGCCAAAAGATTAATGCAAAAAAAGATATTAACAATCTACCAACATGTGTAGTTGTGGGAAACAATGGGGGAAACCATTTCATTGCTACCAACTTAAATTACTATGTTGGTAGATTTTGAATAACTTTTGTTTGGTGAATCTTTTGGCCTTGAAATTTGGCATACATATAATTAACTTAAAGATAATTCTTTGATAAACATTTCGTGGTAAAATACCAATTTTTGAGCTCTTGGGAGGGTTTCAAAGTTGGCAGTACTCAAAGTTGGTAGCAATGAAATGGTTACCCCCATTGTTTCCCACAACTACACATGTTGGTAGATTGTTAATATTTCTTTTGCATTAATCTTTTGGCCTTGAAAATTTTATCGTATGTTATTAACATAAAGAGGTTTTTGTTTCAAGAATTTCATGGAAAAAAAAAAAATTCAATCCTTGGGAGGCTGTCAAAGTTGGTAGCAGTGAAAAGCTACCAGTGTTGGTAGATTTTGAATAACTTTTTTTCGGTGAATCTTTTGGCCTTGGGATTTGGCATTCATATAATTAACTTAAAGATAATGCTTAGGTAAAAAATTCGTGGTAAAAAACCAAGTTTTGAGCTCTCGAGAGGCTTTCAAAGTTGGCGGTACTGAAATTTTTCTCAATGTGAATTCGAAAACGACATTTTGATTGGTACTCCACTGTACATTTGTTGTATTACTTCATAAGTTAGTTTGCAAAAAATCTGAAAAAAATCATGACCATCAGAAACCCTTACAGGCATCACTTCTACAAATTTTCATACGAGTTTTCATATTCAAATCATTGTGATAATCCCTTTATCAATTCAACCTCTTCCTTTGTATCTCAACCGTATCCAGAAGATGAAAACCTTACAGGGGTTAATACGCTTATACCAACAATGAATATTTCACTTATGAAGATTGATAGGATGCTTGAAACTAAGCCCTGTTTTCAGTTTTAAACTTACCAAAACCGAATGGCCATAATAAACCAACATTTAAGCTTTCTTTAATCGTTGGATTTGCAGGTTGCAACTATCTTCATCCCCATTGTTGTGAGCCTCTGGTAAGTGAGCTAACTCGTGCATGTAATAAATTTTAATGCTTGATATCAATCAATGGTTGAATGTTGGAACCTGAATCACTTAGGGCCTCTTTACATTAGAGGCGAGAAGCTTTTAGGAGAGAAATTTCAGCCAATGAGAGGCTTAGAAACTGAGAAGACCAATTTCTCATTGGCTAAAATTTCTCTCTTCACGGCTTCTCGCCTCTAGTGTAAAGAGGCCCTTAGAGCTTTGACTTGAATTATTTTTCTTTCCAGGAATATGACGTCGGGATTTATGATTCCAGAATCAAAGATTCCAAATTTTTGGATATGGCTGTACTGGGTGAACCCCAGGCAATATACCAAGCAAGGCATTAAAAAAAAAATTAAAAAAAGAGTTTATTTCTATTTTTAATTTTTTAATTTTTTGGTTTCTTCTTTTGTTCAGGGTTTAGGGTGCTGAAACCCTAACAGCGGTAGAAAGAAGAAAGGAAGAAATTTAAAAATAAAAAAATAAAAAATAAAAATAAAAATAATATATATATATATATATATATATATATATATATATATATATATATATATATATATATATATATATATATATATATATATATATATATGGGTTTTTATTGGTTTTTTTCTTCTGTTCAGAGGATTCAAGGTGGCTCAAACCTTGATAGCGAAAAAAAGTTTTAAAAGAAAGACAAATTTTTTCACTTTGTTATTATTATTATTATTATTCCGGATTTTCTGGTTGAAAGGTGTGCGCGCGCAGACCCTATATGACTCTCCCCTCCCTCTCTTTCCTCTTCCTCTCATTCTTTTGTCTTCCTCTCCTTCCCCCAATATATATATATGAGTGAGAGAGAGAGTGAGAGGAGAGTGAGAGGGAGAGGAGAAAGAGAGGGAGGGGAGAGTCACACAGGGTTTGCGTGCACCCTTCAGCTGCAAAAATCCAAAAATCCGGGAATAAAATAATAACAAAACAAAATAAAAAGAAATAAATTTCCTCCGTTGTCGTCAGGGTTTCAGCCACCATGAATCCTAAACAAAAGAAGAAAACCAAAAATAAATAATTATTTTTTTAAATTAACAAAAAATTAACCCATAGTGCGGGTATGGGATCTGCAATTGCCACATAAAGAAAAAAGAATGCAAAGAAAAGAATCAAGAAAAATAGAAGAAAAAGAAGAAGACAAAAAGGAAAACAAAAAGAAGAGAAGAAAGAAGTCAAACAAGAAAGAAAACAAGATGAAGAAAAGATAAAGATAAGGATAAAAAATAAATAGAATAGTTTTTTGTTAATAATGTAATTTTGTAGAACAACAAAAATCGCTGTTTTTTAGACAATTTTTTAGACAATTTTTTTATTGTGTCAGGGGGTCAAGCGCATGATTATATGGCCAAGTGCATAAATTGGGAATTATTTGCCAACCCCGCCCGACCCCGCCGAGCCCCGCTCCCAGTCTCATGCTAAAACAGGGCCATGCACATGTCTCACTCACATTGGCCGGCCCAAAAATAATTGCCCAAAAATATCCCTCACTTTCTCGATCACACTTTCAATCACTATGAGCTCCATAGTCCATCAAATTAGGCACAAGTTGGGAATCTACTCTTGCATTTTCAATACCTTTCCAAAGCACCAATCTTTTTAATTTTTGGTTGAGAAAAAGTAAAATTCTCTCCTATATTCCCTCGAAACAAAGCCCAAGGGGCTTAGTATGTCCTTTAAGGTTAATATTAATTGCTTCTAAATTCTACAAATGAAGATTTAATACTATTTTGGGAAATTGGACCATAAGGATATTTAAAGAAGATTATGAGAATATTCTAAGAGATTTTAAAATAATATTAAATATTTTGAAAATATTTCAAAAAATTCCACTTTACTATATTAAAATGTTTTTGATATTTTCCCTATTCATTATACTATGTCATTAACCCCTAAAGGCCCTTAAAAACCAAAATGGCTTTTTGCTGTTTCGGGCAGCCTAGAAGACCAGCTTAACTTTAGTATTTTGGGCTAAAATTTGGTGTGGGTGTGGTAATACATACATACTATATGTGGTAAAATTTGGGCAGCCAAATTCAAGTTTTAGAATTTTATTATGCAAAATTTTGTTTTCAAGCCCAACTGGGGCAGCAAAAAAAAAAAAAAAAAAAAAGGTTTTTTTGAATTTTTTTTTTGGAAATATGTTTATAATAATACTACTACACACATTTTTTAAAAATCCAAGTTGAAAGTTTTAACAATTTTACATGGGCAGCCTTCAAAATTTACAAGAGCAAGCTTCACAGTTTTTTGTAATTTTACAGTTTTTTCTTTCAAAAATTGTCAAAATTTGAGATTTAGGAATTTTTCGATTTTTTTTTTTTCTAAAATTCACAAACTCATAGATGTAACTTTTCACCGTTCACTTTTTTACTAAACCAAAAACCTTTAACGTTATTCAAGTTTGACTATATTGTGGTTTTTGAACCTTCTTCTGGAAAATAATTTGCATGAAGGCTAAAAAAGCATAATGAGTCTCTAAAATTTTGCATGGAGGTGCCTAACTTAGTTACCTACATGGAAAAAAATATGAGCAAAATGTTTGGACTAACAATCTTCAAGTCCCCCTTTGCACTATGGAGACAATGCCTCCCAAACAATGCCCACAAAAACTTTTGCACAAACTTTGGATGTTATGATCTTGCAAATGATAAACATCCAACGGTCAATTTTTGAAACAGTAGCTATGAATAGGCTTAGGTACAAGATCTTACGGTTGGAATTCTAAAAGAAGTAAAAAAACTTGGTTCACATCCCCGGGAGTACATAGAGGTAGAAAATCGCAGTTTTGAGGTTTCAAGCTCCCAAAAACACAAGGAAATTTAGGGGTTAAATTAATTTTTTGCAACACTATAAACTTTTTTTTATTCAAAATTATGACACCCATGGTACAAAAACACCCTTGAAAATAAGTAGTATAATATTGTAATATTATATAATATTATAATATTCTGTATATGTATATATAATATTATTATATACAATGCACTTATTGATTCTATTTTCATAGACTGAATTTAAAATTTATATTTTTCAGTTGAATTTTAAATGTTTTATACAATTGTTGCTTTATATAATCGAGACATTTCAACATTTTTAAAATTGGTTATTTATGAAATTTGCTGGATTTCCATTGATTCAGTCACAATTTTCTTATAGTGCTTAAACCAATAAAAAAATCAGACACCCCCCACCCACCGGTAACTGCTACCGACCTCCGAACAACGCCCCGACCGTCGGTCACACGCTCATCTTATCCAAAACCCCATATTCATTAAATTGGCCAATCTTGATTATATTGGCCGCTCAAATAGTGTGATTTCAGTTCATTTACTCTCTTTATTTGAATAGTGTGGCGGCCATTAAAAATAAAATTGGCCAATTGAATGAATATGGGGCTCCAAGTGTTTTTGTTGCCTAACATAAATTTTGAAGATTCATGAAAACGGTCAATGCAATGCACACAACGACAGAATGTTTTGTTGAATGTTTTGGTTGATTCGATTGCCATTTTTCAATGAGCCTTGGGCATCCCCCACTGGGCCTTGGGCATCCCCCAGCGGGCCTTGGGAATATTGGGAATTATATTCGAAAAATTCGGTTGAAATGTACGTGCCGCCTTTATTTTGGAACCCAAATCTTCCACACCGCATCTGTGTAGAAAGGTCAGAGTGCATTTCTGAACGTAGCTGCAGTCATTCAAACCTTAATCCCCGCGAGGACCAACCGAACCCTCGGTCCGCCATCATCATTGCATCGAGAGTCGTGACGATTGAGTCTAAAAGCTAGTCACAACCCGATTCTGGTTCTCTCTTTGCCCCGCGGCGATTTTGCTGTGTTAAGCTTTGTAAGAGCATTCCCACCCATGCACGCTAAGACAAACCCTCTCAAATTATTCATCTATATTTGAAGGGCCCTTGCACTCACACTCCCCCACCCTTGTATGCCCTTCACGTATCAAAAGTGCGCATCAAATAGTGAATGGACCAATCACAAGTAGAATGGGAGAATCTAGTCAACTAAATAGTGTTTTGAATGCCCGATTTCTAACACGCTAGAATCCAAAGTTAAGAGCTATTTTGAAAGGGCCCTTGAAACTTTTCATCTACTTCTGGAGTGTGAGAGACACTCTGAGGGCATGGGTGGCCATGCTCTAAATTATTTTAAGGTAGGAAAACCAAAGGCACCACGGGCCTTGGCTTGGTGGTTGGGACTCATGGCCCCCAATGAGGAGGTTGTGGGTTCTATTCCCCATGCCGGCGTGGTGCTCACTACCATAGTCCACCCAACTATGGTGGCGGGTCCTTGGACGTTGTTGTATGGGTACCTCAAAGCCCTTTGGGGGGATACCATGTCCGGTATCTTCAAGGCACTAGTGGCTAGCTAGGTAGTAGCTTAGTGTGTCACTATAGTGTCCATCCTCGAAAGGGGAGAGTAGTATTGTCCCAATTTCCCCTTGTCCGGTGGGCATCGGATCATTGGCATTACAAACAGACACTTCATTCATGCCGGCCTTGTAGAAGGGTCGGAGTTTCTATCTATCTATCTATCTAGGAAAACCAAAAATGGTGAAAATAAGGTGATTTGAACAGAAGGAATGGAGTTATAAATTATGTGAAATTTTTTTGAGATGAAGAAGAAGAAATGATGAAGAATGCAAGTTGTTTCGTATTTTTATTCCCCGTAAATAATTATCTACAATTTCTCAAAGTGGGAAGTTTGTCAAACCCCCTTCTTGTATACTAGACTCTTCCTTTTCTACACATGAAAACACCTAAAACGGTTAACTAATATCATAGAAAACCACACACAAGGCTAGTAAAAATTCAAAAAAAATTAGTAATTTTTAGTAAATTTTTAGTAATCCTAGTCATGCAAAAATTCTCCATTTTCGGTCTACCACATCACTGTTTTACTGCAACTCTAGTGCACGCCTTGAGGGCATTAACTGTTTTTTATTTTCCTACCTTACTCTCCTTGCATTTCCTTGCACTTGATTTTCTGAGTTTGTGAAAAAAAGAAAGAAAAAGAAGTCACAAAATGGCAAAGGAGGAAAAATGAATATAATATTGTAAGAGGACATGAGTATACTGTATATATAGAACCCGCTGACAGCCTGTTGTTTCATTTGTGACCTGTGACGATTCATGCATGGTGGTATTAATGTTGCTCGCTGCGCCAGCTTCGATCTCCATCTTGTCCATCTGATCGAGCTCAGCTCTCGATCGATCACTTCATTCATTCGTTCATTCATTCATTCAGTAAGCTACAGACTAACTCCTCTTCAATTCTTGCCTGGCTGCATGCTACAAGTTCTGTTTTGGTTGCAATGTTATCGCACTTCACACGTACCCGCGCGCGATGCTTTCATTTGAACTGCCGCAGGCCTTGATTCAATTCCTCTGTCTTCACGCACATTCATTCTAGCTAGCTACACTAAACTCACGAATTCGCTAGCACTGGGAACTTTGACTGGTTTAGCCGGGGCTAAACTGGGGTGGTTTAGCCCCTCTTTAGCCCCCTTAGCACTATGTGAAAAATTGGGGGGGCTAATTTTTGTACCTTTAGCCCCTTTTTTAGCCCCCTTTTTGTACCATTAGCCAGGGCTAAAACACAAATTAGCTGGGGCTAAAATGAAAGATTCGGGTTTAGCCGGGGCTAAACTGGGGTGGTTTAGCCCCCAAGCCAGTTTAGCCCCAGGGGCTAAACTCTCCAAAGCTTCCAGTGTAGCTGCGGATCAGCTAGACAGTATATGTGCAGATCTCGAATTGAGAGGTTGTAAATACACGTATCGTGAAGCTCGTATATATAAATTGAGAGGTTCTAGAAACAGAGTGAAGCTCGAATTGAGAGGTTGTGGAAATACTTACAGTGAAGCTCAAATTGTTTGGTATAGTTTGGTCTAGTTTAGCGACTTGGTATAGTTTGGTATGTTTGGTCGCTACTTCCTCTTGGTAGTAAGGATTTGTAAAACACTGGTTCTGTCCAGAGACACTGAATCTTACCTCGCAATATACTTCCGATCACTGATTGAATCTCGTGTGGAACAAAAGGGTAGAAGCTCGATCATTTGATTTTGATTTTCAGTATGAACACAAACTGCGAAAGCATGGCCTATCGATCCTTCAGTCTTTCGGAATTTGAAGGTAGAGAAACTTACGTCTCTGTAAGTTTACTCCGAAGAGGTTAATTGGACGAGGTAGGAAGGGTATTTCTCAATTTCTTTTTTGATTACCTACGACCATACACTGCGCTTTTTTCGATTCTGTTGCTAGGTACTCTGCTTGTAAGATATACAAAGACTGAAGTGCTTTAAACAGTGTTGAAAATGCTACTAGATTAGCGACCGGAACGAGAACAATAATATTCCATATTGCCGGAATTGACCGATCGATCGAGCCTGTGTGCGTGTCCCGTTGTGGGCACGCATGTACTCAAAGCGTGTGTGTGCGCGTGTGACTTGGTGATGGAATTCTGCAGGTTCACGACAGGAGAAGGCGAAGCATCAATCAACAGATTGAACGACGTCAAAGGTCCAGACGATCGATGGCGCTGCAAGCGAATGCAGGAGGGGCAGACCAGGGAGAGGAAGAGCTGCTGGTCCCGAATGTACGAACTGCGGCAGTCGGGGCGGCGGCGGCGGCTCCAAGACGACCTGCGGCAGTCGGGGCGGCTGCGGCACGACTTGCGGCACTCATGGGGGCTGCGGCCGCGGCTGCTCCCGTGGCAGGCCCTGTCATCCACAATTTGGCGGGAGGACTTGTTCCCCTTGTTCCCCTTGTTCCCGTGCAAGCGTGGTTTGATGTTGAAGCTGCTCTGCAAGGTCCCCTACCTACGAAGAGCAACATAGGCTGCCAAATCCATGGCAAGATTAATTGAATAATATTCCTAACGTTGGTATGAAGATCATCGTGAATGAATGTTTTGTTGGAATAGTTCATGTATTTATGTTTCAAGATCAATCAATTTATGAACTTTTCAGGAAGCGTCTATCCACATGCAAAGTTTCATCACATATTATAGTGTTAATAAGTTCTAGTCTGATCTCCCTAAGTGCTAAGAATCCTTTTATTCCTCACACAATATCTTGTTTTTGTTTTTCCAATTTTAACGTGGTTAGTTTTTTGCTCATGCTCTAGACTATAGTAAATGCAATTCTTCTTTGATTGCCATTCGTAATGGAGAATTGTAGAGAAGGGCAAGCTCTTTTAAATTTCAATAAAAAAATAATTTATTGTATTTTCACGTTTTGTTCATCACTATTTTGATAGTTGCACAACTCCAAATTGAAGTTTTATTTTTCTAGAAGATGTGTATTATATAAGACTCTGAATCTGAACATCACAATTCAAAGTCCAATTGTTCGTGGATTTTTCGTTATTTGCATTTTTGCGTTTTTGACACATCACTGACCACAATGTGGCCTCTTGGGCACTAAAGGGTTAACTTTGGTCATGCCATGCAAATTCCTTTTGCAAGAAAAAAGTAGTCCACTCTAGCTAGTCAAGCACTCATCATCCGTGTTCAACAAAACTGAACTAATCTTCTAAAGTCCACATACTTTACAATTTACTTACAAGCGCACCGTCAGGCACAACTCATAACATTCAGTAACCTCTCTGACTATTGCCTTCTCCCAAGAGAATGATGTGGAATATCCCACATCATTTCATCCTCCAATGAAATGATGTGGGATATTCCACATCACATCAATAGCTATGGGGACACGTGGCATTAAGCAAGAGCAATCAACCATGGTGAATAGTAATCAAAGCACTCAATCCGAGACTCAATCACAATTCAACAATATTTGTAATTGTTACTTGATTCAAAAGTCCATTCAATTACAAATCACTACACTAAAATGTATTTAGTGTGAGGCACTGTAATTGCGAACATCACTTTAAATATCAAAAAACCTACTTTTGTAAAAGCACTAAATGTGAATTCTCACACTGTTTATGAAGAATAGTAACGTTTTGACAATGTGATCTTTTGAGATATGGATATTTAGTGTGAGTAAGGAATGAAACTTGAGATGAAAGTTTAGATGGAAAAACTGAAATTTTAGAAATGGAATGAATCAAATTGGATGATAACTGAAATTGCATGCAGCCGCCAACACTAATTACCCACAAATTGACAATTAGTGTTAGACAAGTAGTAGGGGTAAGCACATTATTCATCACCTCACACTAAATACACTATTTAGTGTAGTCACGGATGAGACCAAAAGGCACCCTCTTGGAAGCCTACTGAGTGTTATGCTGTTGTCAAAAGTCAATGTAACATTAAGATTACCAAAGTAGCATGAAGTTTCCGTCACATCTATCTGGACAGCAACAAGCACGCATGCAGTCAACGGTGAATCCACCAAACTGTACACCAATATCACATCGACTACGATTCAGATTTAAAGCTTTTAACACACTTACTTACACTGTACAAAGATTACGTTACAAAAGGTTTGATGGGAGTCACTCATCCGGACCGCCTTTCACTTCATTGCGGCGCTCCTCATTGACAGCAATAAGAGCCCGTTTGGCGGCTTCATACACAGCAAAAGTGACAGCAGTCATGGGCACAATCTCCACGTACTCCATGGGCAGGCCTCGGAACAGGCCCCCGAGCCCTTCGTTTTGCACAATGCCCTTCAAAGCTTGCACAACATTACTATACTGGAGGTTTCGTCCGACGTGCACTGCGCTCTTCGGCAACGCACTCAAGCTGATCTCCTTCCGGGCGACCTCCAGAGGGTAGGTGAGTGTGGTGCCGACTGCAGCCGCTGCGGCACCGATTGTCAGCGACGCCCAGTTGTCCAGGTCTTTCTTCCCTTTCTTTTTTAAGTATTGGTCCTTGAGAGTCTCGTATGTGTAGAAGCTGGCCGCTGCGTTGGGGACCATCTTTATTAGCGATGGCGTCACTCCCCGCAGTAGCTCGCTCAAGCCCTCCGTCTTGAATATCTTCACGAAGGCGTCCGTGAAGCCGCTGTACGCTTCTTTCTGCAATAAAATCCACAGTTCAGAGTCCCAACCAACATTGGAAAAGATTTCTACTTCTCCTTGCAATATGCAACAGAGTTACTCTGAACTGCAACAAATTATACGACACTAGGCCGTATTAATTGCCAGACTTTCATACGTACATACTTAGAATGATAATTGGCTCTTCCTAGTGCGAAATCCTTCAATACATTCTTTGTGAACCACCTGTGATAACGAGGAATAAGGTAAACCCGCCCTATTTGTGATCACTATGTATCAGTGTCTTACATATGTTCACTGTTGGTACATAGTGTCACAAATAGCGTGCCTTCCAAATTGTTGCACAAATAAGGTGGCTTACCTAATCCTTGAAATATTCAATAACAATAGGTCGTATTCTACAAAATACTTCTTTTGATCATTCATGGACAACCTATGTAATTCCTGATGGTGACTATATCTTTGCAATTCTCTTCACAAAACTCCGGAGCATAATAAGGGCTTGGCTGGGATGAACTTACGTTCAAAACTACACGGTCGTTGAGTACCATAAACGGATAGGTGAATAACGTTGATGTGAAGCCAGCTGCAGCGCCCGCCAAGGTGGCGAGGGGGATGGCCCGAGGCAAGGGTAACACTTTGGGATCTTTTATGCGTTCCCTTTTTTCGGTCCTCTTCACTGCTTCAAACGTTGCAAACTGCACAGTCACCACATAAACTAAGAGCACATCACAACCCCTTGCCCTTCTATCTAAAGGACCAAGAAGCCTCAATTTTTCCCAACACATGCAATGTTCTTCACTGATTCGGATGAATATAAAACTTGGTCCCATCTGAATTATGTTTTTCACAAACCGATTAATTGAGTTTGTCATTTTAAAACCTTGGTCATTTAGGGATTAAATAGTCTTTCGACAACACTTGTTTCCGTCTTTCATGAAATCGACATTAAAATGGAACAATATCCGCTGGACTTTATGTTTGTTATGCAAGTATGGGAAGTAGGTCATCGTTATCATACTAAAATGTACTCTATATGTATGCAAAAAAAAAAAAAAAAAGTCCTGAACATATTAACCCCTAAACGTCACAGCGTCCACAAACTGGATCACGAATGGATTCGAAGCTTTGTAACTTTCTCATGCAATCTCGGATGACTTTCATCCAAGTCACCTCTACAAGCCTATTAAATTCTCTACCAATTAGAGTAAATCTGTTGTGATGGAGAGATGTTGATAATATTGGAGAGGCCTCCAAATGCAAGTATGTCAAATTTGTTGGGTAGATTTCATGCATGCAATGGTCCTCTCATGTACACCTATTGTACATATGAGTCATGCTAATATCTCTTTATGAGGCTAGTATTTACTTGTGTTCAAAGGATCGGTATGTTTAGGGGTTAAGAATTAGTCCAGGAAAACGTTATTAATACCCTGTAACACAGGAAATTCGAATCGTTGAATGCAAAAGTATAAGACCATTCATGGAATTCGGATTCTCTCTAAAATGCCCCAAAACATGGATTTCAATGTTACAGACCAAAAGGAGTTTGGGTTTAGATGTAAGCATAATCAGAGACTCGTACCTGGACACCTTTGTCGAGTGCTGAGCGAATAACGCTGATGGAGAAGCTGGCATTCATTACACTTTGAACTCCTTCCACTTGGGTCACTCTCTCAACAACTTGGCCGATTGTGCGGCCTCCCTGACCACCCATGACACGCGTCTTGATAATTTCAAGCGGAGTGACCAAGGTCCCGGCCACCCCACCTGCTATAATTCCACATAGTAACTACACACCACCAAAAGCAGCGTTATCAGTAAAAAAAAGTTGTTACTAAATTTTTCAAATGATCGGCACATCATTATTTCTGATCAAGAAAATGCATGGTTATTGGAGACATCAAAACCAAGTGAAATTTTCATAAAATTCTGAGAGGCTTAACCCTTAAAGGCTGATGGGGATAGTATATACGTTGGCGTATTTTTTACATTTGTTGTAAATTGAAAGTTTCAAACTGAGACCCCAGTAGCTCATTAAAATCACATCGACGTGAATTTTAACTTCACTTTTGATCTTAAAACCATTGAAGGTATGGAACTATGCCAAATACAATGGAATGTTGGTGTATAATATTGGTCGGAAAGGGCTCTTTGGACCCTTAAGGGTTAACCCCTCCAGGACCAAGAAGCCCAAATTGGGGTTTTTTTTTTTTTTTTTTTTTTAGCAGTTTTGAGTAGGTCCTATGTGGACTTCTTTTTGTTCAAATTTAATTGTTGTTTGAACCAACACATGCAATGTTCTTCACTGATTCCGGTGATATAAAATTCAGTCTCATATGAATTATATATTTTTCACGATATGATTGATTTTTATTTGTCATTTTAAAACCATGAATCCTTGGTCCTTTAAGAACAGTTACAGATATGATCAACACAGACCTGCTTAATCACCAAACTCTGGACTGGCCCCACAAAAGGCAGATTCATCTGAGGAACGGGCACTCGATGATCCTTAGCAAACTCCTTCAACTCCCCTGCTCGCTCCCCTGCCTTCTCTCCCAACTCCTCTACCTTTTCCAGCGCCTCTTCCTTCGTGTGCTGGAATTTTCGCTGCATTAATTAACCAATGAAAAAGATTAACACAAATTGATTTCCGTCCGGAAAACACACATAGACTCAAAATCACAAAACAAAAACAAGTCCGCCAGTGCGACGTCCTTAAAATCAAAACTATCCACATTGAATTCATAATATCCATGCCATTTTTGTGTATTTCCCCAGGGTAAACCCAAAAAAAATTTAAAAGGTTTAAAAATAACACCATGAATGACATTTTTTACATGGATCCATTTAACATGTTCGTCTATCACTAGAGTTCCGGCATGCAGGCAAGAGGAGGGGAAAAGGAAAGGTGAAACTTGGGTTTGTCTCATTCCCAGCCGTGAACTTGTGCATGTTCCATGCACTAAAAAATGAACAAATTTGATTGGTTAAGGTGAAATCTTGGGCTTGAGAACCCTCCATACTTCATGACAACTTCTCCAGTACTCTTTCCTCAAAAGCTCACTTGAAATGTGGAACTTGGTCCCCAAAGTCCCTCAAAACTTGTCTTTTATAGTGAGAGATACTTCATCCATGGAACTAGGCCCTAACCTGTCTAATCAGACAACCTTAGCCTTGATGATAATTTACATTGCATCAGGAATTTAGAACCCCACGGATTTTAAACGATTTCCTTGCACCATCCAATATTTCATAGGTTTGTACATTTTTCGCACTGATTTTGCACTAATCTCACACAGATACTGCACTTTGTTTGATAAAAAAATTAAAAAAAAAAAAAAAAAAAAAGTGAATGTAGAAGCCATGCGAATTCAGTGCAAAATTAGCGAAAAAGGCTAAAAACGCACTAACCTTGCGAGAAATGCACAAACCCATGAAATATCGGACTCCCACAGAAATCATTAAAAATCAGTGACGTCCTAAATTCCTGAAGTTCACAAGAGAATAGCACAATACAAAGACTGTGACCTAATACCAGATTCAAAAAACTCCGAATAAAAGAATGAACGTTGTTTGAGAACAAAAGACAGGTGAGTTCAAAGACTGACTTAATGTACCTGAGGGCCACCAGTGACGCTAGCGAAGGCAAGGTTGCCCCCTCCATTGATTCCTCTGGAGGCTCCAAAGCGCCTCATTGTGTGAGTAGTAGGCCTGGGCGCCTTTAGCAGATGGGTGAGCCTTTCTTCCATCCAGTGAAACCCGTCAGGCTGCATAAACCCTCTCTCGGGAGACCACCTCGACACCAGGTAAGAACACGTTCCAGTGGACATTGAATCCGCCATTCCAATCAATCAATCGGCGTTCCTACCTGTCACATCCACACTCACTCCAAGTCAACAAATAAAGAAATACCTCAGGAGCTCCATCATTCTTTACATTCACCTCTTCAAGATAGATAGATAGATAGAAACACCAGCCCTATTGCAAGGCCGGCATGAATAAAGTGTCCGTTCGTAATGTCAATGCCCCGATGCCCACCGGACAAAGGGACCTTGGAACAATACTACTCTCCCCTTTCGAGGATGGACACTATAGTAACCAAAACAAAGTAACAGTAACATTCACCTCTTCACAATAACATGTGTTATAAAGCCCTGCCATACAAACACAATCGGCTTCAACCTTGAAAAGCTATAACTACATATCTCAGGGAGTGCATTATTCAATAAAGCCAGGAGTCACGTGCGTGCATCCCCTTTATTAAAACACCAAACACCACTGTATACATTTTTTTTGGGGCTAAAATCAAGCAATATATGTACAAATCTAACAGCCTCAAAATACATTTTCTTATGGATAAAAATGAGAAATTTAACTCCAAGCCCCCAAGCCCCATGTATATCTATTTTTGCTCGATTGAAATATGTCTCCAATATATACATTTTGTACATGCTTGCTCTAAATAATACCCTTGTTGTGCACGCACGTGTATAATTACTGGGCACTCCCTGGGCTACATATTGACTGGGGATGTTCCGATCAAAAAGACCTTGCCATCCCAAGATACATTTATACAGCAGCTAAGATTGCAAGGAAAGTTGATTCTCCATACCTATAACAGCAACATTTCTTTCTGTACAAATAATCATTCTCAGAATGAGACATCCAGCTAATCAAACAGAGAGATGCAATTGGGGGGAACACTCAGGAACGCCAAGAGCAAAGGCGAGCTCAGTGTCCGAACATGAAAGGATTTTGCTCTACAACAACTGAAGGAATGAATCAATGAACCTGCAAAAACAGAAAAAAAGACCCAGCCCAGTGAAGGCAAAAAAATGAAGGAAGAGAGGCGCCATTACCAGTGATGCATGCGAGAAGTGGGATTGCTGTGGAGTGAGGAGGGGTGGCGATTGAAGGGCGAAGTGTAGTTTATCAGTGAGAGCGGCCATGGCTGGTTGATCCGATGGGAAGTTGGGAAGATCGAGGGGCGATCGACGGACGATGCAGCCATGGAGCGTCTTTAGGCTGCGCAAGGACAGGTGGTGCCACGTGGAGGGGTCCATTTGGCACGTTGTGGGGTGGCCTCATCCGGCCAGCATGGCCCAAAGCATGTCCAGTCAGCCCGGCGCTTCCCACTTGTGGTGGATAAAACGATTTACTATTACTCTTTTATACGGAGTATTTCTTTACTTCCACCTCCCACACAAGTGCTACTGTAACTTAGTGGTCCACACAAGTGCTACACTAAATAGTATATTTAGTGTGAGATAATTATAACATTTGAAAATGTTATAGATTTTTACTCTCGACAAAAAAATTTACCAAAGACATTGATTCCAATACTATTGAAAGATCCCCATCTTGACCAATATAGAGGGTAAAAAAATTGGTCAACGGTAAAAACTTACAACATGTTTATGTAAATTAGTGTATCTCACACTAAATATACTATTTAGAGTACTGTAACTTAGTGGTAGATAGAAACTCCGGACCCCTTTCGAGGCCGATGTGAATAAAGAGTATGTTCATAAAACTACTATAAGGTGAATGCCCCAATAACCGACATGTACTATAAACCAACAATAAACTTATCTCCAACATGTATTCGTTGAAAGCTTCTAATTCTATACTAGTACTAGATTTGCTTGAAAAAAATTAAATTAAAAGAGTTGGTTTATGGGCCATTCACTATAGTGGTAAGTCAAATAAGTTAAATGATGGGCCATTCACTATAGTGGTAAGTCAAATAAGTTAAATGATGGCCCATTCACATACACTGATATTGTCGCATGCATGCATGCATCAAGTAATTTTGAGGGAATCTTTCGTCAACCAAGAAATATAAAATATGCAATTAGAAATTACTCTAATGCATGACAGAAAGGAACACAATGCAAAAAAGGAGCATGGGTCTACTTGCGGCACTGTAATGCAGTTGCGCAGTGCCTAAACAATAGTAGCATCAAAAAAAGACAAGGCTTTAAATTTATTTATTTTTTCTCGGTTTTACCTTCCGCCATTTTGGAAACGCAGATGCAAGCACGGCAGGGGCTTGGTGTGAATGGACCATGAGCCTATTGCTGATATTTTGTCCATTCCATGTACTCTAATTTATCCAAGTCGTACTATTTTTTAACATTTTTAAATTGGTGGTGCAAAAATTCAAGGTACAATGTACATTTGGGGGGTGTCACACCTCTTCCGAGAACCCTTCTGACTCCACATAGACTCAGTACATAGTCTTTTCTTTTTTTTTGGTTAACTCAAATCACGTGGCCATTCTCTATGAAGGTGTGACCCCCCTTGAGGCCATGTGAAGAATGAGAGTGGCCATGGTTTCCTAATCTCCATAGCATCTCAATTTTCACATCCATTCTTCACCTCCGTAGGAAAAGATTGATGAATCTTCTCAGACTTCAAAGAATGGGTCCTCCACAATTCAAGAAAAAGTACCACGTACGCATCCTTTGAAGATTGAGAATAGGAAGAACGAGATGTAACAATATGGGCATATACATCACTACAGTAACATTCAGTAGCTTGTTGTGGCTCTACCTTGGTCTACAATAGATGGTGTAGCATATTCCACACCCAACAAGACCAAACCAGTGGCTAACAGGACATGTGGAGTCCCAAGATGATGCATGAAGGAAAAGCAGTGAGCATGAATGCTACTGAATGTTATGACATGGGTTTTCTGATTGCATACATCATTTTCAAGCTCTTGTTCTATACTACAGATACCAGCCAGGAGTGAATGTGAAGACAACAAACCACACGAGGTAAGTGCATGTGGGTAGAATTGGAGCTACGACCTGCTTTCGTAGAACAAACCATCTGAACCTTGAACCTTTCCTTACATAACGAGTCCATACAATGCCATATGAAGTTGGATTCGATTAAAAGTCAATAAATGTGCCAATCCACTGTAACAGAAGCAGCTTGAATCTGTCGCTATCCCTTTGGTTGCTCGCATTCTGGGTTGATATCCACACTTTGAGTCAGTTCAAGACTTTGCACACTTTCTGCAAGCATCATTGTACTGTACATAGAGGAACATGACCAACTGCTTAATCCACAATTATACTTGGGGTTACCGCTGACCTCGCCTCCTTAAACATTAAGGTCACCTCCACATCATGAAGATTTTCTGCACTTCACATCCATCTTACCATGTCAATTTGTCGTCAATTTGGTTGTGGGGTTCTGAGACCACCCATTGGCTCAGAGTCTTCAGCTGATATACTCAGAGAAAGGTTTTCCAACATATGCTCCATTAGTAGACAATGGTACATCCGCTCCTTCACTTGAAGATGCATAATCTACTCCACTTGGTGTGAGAAGCAATTTCTCCATCTGAACAATCAAGTCACAAATCAGCAAAGACATTGGAAATTGGTACTCCAGTTATACGAATATAATACCACCGCAAAATATTCAAGTTTCTGAATTTGCAATGCCTAATTATGAGAAATCATTTCGCTACACATCGTGAACCTCAACCACATTGAAATACAACTTACACCTCATTGTGTTTGGAGTGAAGTAATGTATATTTCGACAGATGCATAAGAGAAAGTAAAGCACTAACCCTTGCGAGGGTCTCTCGCTGTTGCACAGAGAATTCTTGTTCTCGCTGTATAGAAGCCTCCAAGGAGACTAATTGAGCCTCCATGGCTAATACAGCTTCTGAAAGCCCAGTCTTAAACCGTACTGTACCAAGCTGTCTGCCTTAAGGAAGTAGCTTCACCGGATCATATATTGGAGAATCAGGGCAGACGATTTCAACCGGTGCTAATTGATCTGGTACGAATGTACATTTTGTTTCTCCCCCTCTACTACTTGCAAGTTCTTGTTCTTCCAACCACGGCCTACAAAAAGAAATGAAACATCATTAAGGATAATGAAATTCAGAGAATGAATGATGAAAAAGGAGCAGTGCCATTCCACATGTTCAATGACAAACTCGCGAGTGAAAGGAGCAAGGCCGATGACCTGACACAGAAATCTTAGCTTACTTGATAAATAGGAAGAATGCTAAACACACCGATCCACTTAGACCCGCGGTTTGAGCAATCCATCGGCCCATGTCATAAGACAAATGCGCTGAGTTTTTCAGTGCTGCCAGGGCCTGCATGCCATGTGTGAAATTGATCAGCATTAATAACGTCGTCATATGATTTTCACCTTGACTATATGCTTGCTAATGGAAAAAATATATATAGAACACATCGCGAGACAATCAAAACATGACTCAACAAAGCAACGAGAAGAAACGTAGATACTAAACTTTTAGGCAAGCCGCTTAAGAAAATGAACAAACTATCATGAAAGGCTTTCAACTTACCATCCAAGATGTTGCTACAACGAAAGCACTTGAGGCAGCTGTGGGCAAAGCTGCTCTGAAGGCAGCGCTAATACGCTCCGTGCCACTATTCCCAGCTGCGTCTTGCATGTTTCTAAGTTGGCCGACAGTTGATTCTACCGCACTTCCAATAGAAAGGGCAGGACCTTGCAACTGACCCAGAGATGGAAGTGAAGGAAGAGAAGGGAGAGAAGGAAGAGATGGAAATGATGTATAGTCTGGTACAAGCTGAGGTAAATTGATAGGCCGCGGCAAAGGGGTGCCTTGGATGAAGCGATGACGCAAGGCAGCTGCAGCTGAGGGACGGCTGCTACGAATACCTACAGCTGAAGGAAGGGATTTTGCTGTCAAAACTGAAAACTTGATGATTGCGTTATTTCCTAATGGATGCTAGTCACTAAACGAACTAGTGTTATTACAGTACAATGCATACATACCCTGCAGAACGTAAACAGAGGCAATAAAGAACTTCCATTTGCGGATGTTTAATATATCATCCAATTTCAGACTCCTATATGCAAGAGCCATTCTCAAAATCCATTTTTACCTATGGATGAATTTAAGGCCTCTGATTAAACATAGGCAATGAAATGATAGAAAGTAGGAAAATTACGAGCAAATTACTCACATGGCCAAATGGAGGACGCCCTGTCGTGTCTAGGTTGAAGCATCGAC
Organism: Pohlia nutans; assembly: GCA_022496805.1. Taxonomy (NCBI): domain Eukaryota; kingdom Viridiplantae; phylum Streptophyta; class Bryopsida; order Bryales; family Mniaceae; genus Pohlia; species Pohlia nutans. The sequence continues at coordinate 20,122,260 of CM040102.1, read as the reverse complement.
TTCGCAAGCTCCCATCCAGCACCCCCTGGAAAGTAACAAGGAACATGTTGGTAAAATAAAAGCTCAACATGAACCTCGAAAACAGTATAACCCAAATGACCTCAACTACGAATGTTTAAGAGCACACTAAAACCAAAACATGATACTGAAAATACATTTCTAAGCAAGACCTCAGAAACCTCACCGTTAACGTCCAATATCGCAAATTCTTCGCTACTAATATTGCATCTTTTTCTCCACACATCCAAGTCATAGCCGGCCCGCCTAAAGTGTGTATTGAAAGTTTGCTGCAAGGTGGACGACCATATGAGATTATAGCAACCAATAAAGAATTGAATTCCAATGCGTTATACAGCTTTAGTCTATAAAGAAAAAGCACGTTCTAGGATTGTCTCCCCTAGCATCTGTCGGCCAAAGGCAATGAACCTAGCATCCAAAAACGGACTGGTTCAGTGAAGCAAAGGATAAAGGATATACAGATATTAGGATATATTACCAATCCAACATCCTGGCGAAGTTGCTTGACACTCAACTGCATCAGAATGAGACCCTGCGTACATATTTCATTCCATTGAGCATCTCACGTGAAAACAAATTAACACAATTTCGCCCAATACGTACACAATGACGAAAACGTAATTCGATCAGAAGGTACTCAGATATTCCAAGAGCCTAATTTCAACTCAGAAAGGACTTGATTTGAAATTATAAAATACTTACAGCAGAATAAATATCAAATCGATCTGGGGTGTTCAGGTGCCAGACAATGGGAGAAATTAGCGAACACAAAGGATCTGGAGGCAAGGCAGGAGTGCATGTAGGCATCACGTAATGCTCGGGAGCAGCGTATGTTGGGTCAATCACCGTTTCATCTGGGGTCTGAGACATGTGACAAAAGAAACAAATCAATTCTGTGCCTTTGGAAAATGCTGAAATAACTACCGATTTGAATGCATGTGTGACTGGCCGAGAAGATTATCTAATAAGATACAAGAATTCTCTATTTGCGAAATTAGTTATCAGATAGGTTGATGACAAATAATTGCAACACTAACTTTTGATATGTTAACTTGTCATAACTGGTCCAAAAACAAGGCTCAACTATTATTTCGCAAGATATAAGACTGGAGCAAAATTCAGGATCATAGGTGACATATGCAATGCATCATAATCTCCATAATCAGGAAGGTGTTCAATGATGGAGGCGTTCTGCAGAAAAAGATTCAGAAGTTGAATATTGAAGAGAAATAGCAAAATCCATACATAATTGAATCCTGAACGGATATCGACGCAGGCACCCAAGTCAATGAACTTGAAAGATCCAGAGTCTTCACATAGGACCAGGTTTAGAGGCTTTAAATCTCGATGAACAACTCCTGCATCAAGAAACCACCAATCTGTCATCATCCAAAATGTGATTATTGTATTTAACCCTGTTTTTCAATCACTGACTGCAGACCCTCTTTAACAAAGTGATGCAAGCTTGCCTGATCGATGCAAATCACGCAGGTTGGTGAGAACTTGCTGCATAATTTTCTGAATAATAAGGGCATTCTGATTGTTCAAAGTTGCTTTAGAAGAAATCTTCTTTACCTATAAAAAGTATAAAACGATATCAGAACGCATAAAACTTCCCAGAAATGCACACTCGAGATACCAATATCTAAACTACAAAAACCAATACTACACCCCGAAAACTCTAGGTGAAACAAATCACATATTATATGCTCTCTAGAACCCTTCCCTGCCTACTTTCTATTGCCATTCGCATGCTAAAAGTAGCCCACATTTGCATTCCAGCATGATGATTATAGGTATTACAGTAATCTATAGACCTATAGGAGTCAGAATCCACAGGAAACAGCTGAACAATGAAATAGGAAGGCAAAGAGGTTACCTTTTGCCCAAGAACAGCTTCAGTAACGTTTTCTGGAAAGTTCTTCTGCTTCATGTAGTAGTCCAGCGTCCTATACCCTTGAAATTTCCAGATTAACCAAACCCCCTACAGAATGAAACAAGACGGAGATTAACCAATCACTGTACTATACATTCAGTGACCTATGTCATCGATTAGACCTCATGGTAAGCCTAAGATGTTCTTTTCTTAGTTATGTTTCACGTTTACGAAATCATACATCCGAACAGTATCACAGTAATGAATACAGCAAGCTATTCAATAAGTGCTCAAACAAACCTCTGATAGCTTGCCTCGCGCTTGAGAGCTAGGAACGTTCACTGTGCCCAGGAACTCAGCACATGCTCCAGATGCTGTTCTCTGATACCCATAAAATACAGATCAGCTAGTTAGGGTTGCAGAAAAATACCCTCGTGGATACTCCATCCTAATGCCTCACCTCTGCAGCTGTTAATTCTACCATGTATGATCTTGTCCTTGAATAATAAATGTGACATCCACATCCTAAATACATGAGCCAGAGAAGTAAACCTGAAGACGCTGATTCATATGTATCTCGGCATTGTGCATTTCATCACCACCAGCCACCCCAACCTTACTCTTTTTTAATACCACACGCAGCGCCTGCCTCCCCGGCCTCTTCCCCCCTGCAAAAGAAGAGGCAAGTATTATGCTGCAAGCTCATGATACTTCTGCAGTGACCAAAGTGTCAAACAGCAAACCTATCATACCATCAGTCGACACTGAAATCTTTAAAGCTATCAAATGCCACTCTGACTGAAAATTTTTACTCGAACTCAAATAGTCACAGATACCTTTGTATATGAAGCCCTCATAGACGATCCCGAATGACCCCTCACCCATCTGACGTCCGACTTCAACTTCAAATGCGCGAAAAACACTACGAACGTACGAGTAACAAATATCATACCGATGTTAGTACACGCACAGTTTAATACCTGCGGTGGTTAATTTATGTACAGCCAGTAACAGCGTAACAATTTGAGCAATGCTAGATACGGATTTTAATAATGAAACTTGCAATTCATTTATTGGTCTCAGGCAGCCTTCGTCTACATTCTAATATCTGATACAATGAAGTCGAATAGATGACTCACATGAAAATAATTTACTTAGTAAAAGGTCAATGGTTAACAGCTCAAGCATCGGAAACGAACTGAGATTACTGAATCGAAAACTTACGGAGAAGAATTCGCACTGATATGGCCCTGCACAAAATCGGCAAGACCTGCGATCGGCCCAGGAGTTGCCGTACAGTATAGCAACGCAGCAGGAAGTGCAACGGCCCAGTATGCCACAGCCTGGATCAAGACATAGATGGAATTTATCAACAGCTTAAATCTGGTAAATGAAAGTCACAACCTCGCTGCATTTAATCTCAGTGTACAGAAAATCACTCTTGTACATACTGGACAATCGATCCACTTATCCGAAGCTGGTCAAGTTATTCAAACAGATACTGACGCAGAGTACAACAACAATGAGATCCTAAGCGAGTACAGAAAGACAAACATCCCTAAGTTAAACGTTGGCTGTGTAGTGGATCGAAAGCGAGACTGCTCTGCTTTGAAAAGCGAAAGTGCTCGAGAAAATGAATCATGATTTCTGAAAGCTCTGCCACGTTACTATTCGAAAACAAACATACAGCTAAGTTCACAAGAGAAATTCACATCCAGGTACAGAAATGACCAGATTAGTGAGGACTCATGTTCTGTATAAATGCACAAATGAGGCCAAAACTCAACGTGAAATCTTGTCACGGCTAGAAACGCATACATTGTCGTCAACGGGAAGAGGGACGCCAAGCTGCACAGCACTGTAGAGAACATCACGATACAATTGAATCATAGATCCATGCGCTTCTGGTCCTATCCTGCATGCAAATCACCGAAATTTTATTCACGATCGGTGACCGATCTAGTACCTCCAAAGCAACACTCTCATATTGATTAGCGATAGAAATGATCAGTACCGCATACACTACACCGTTTATTTCAATTTCTGCGAGACGCACACTAATTGTTCTCCTACTGGAATACATTCTAGTTTTATTTCAATAATGACTATCAGTAAAAGCAATAATAGGAATGAATTTTACAGTAGAAATAAATGTATTCCAATAGTCGTTATTAAACTAAATATACTCCATTAGAAAAATGCGAAACAATTAGTGCTTCTCGCAGTGATTTAAATAAACGGTGTAATTAGAGCAGCTACAACCTACTCTGGCCTTCTAGAAAGACAAATAAAAAAATCCTCCGCATCATCATCATCAGCTACTGACACGCGAAACGAATTTTTGAAAACGTCGAACGATTCAATACTTGCGCGATTTATTTCAAGAACGAAGACGAAAACCGAATCCAATCAAAGGCAACGATTCTCACCCGTTCTGCACTGCCTCCACGAGCTCCGGCACAGCAATCTGCGCCACGCATCGTCCCCGAGAAGAAATCCTCCCGCGCTTCACCTGAAAATCACGTGAAAACGAGCCGGGAAGAAACGCTGACGGTCGCAGCGACGCAGTGGAGAGCGACAGAGACGCCATAGCTGCTGCCGATGATCCGCCTTCCTTCGTCCCCTCCCTGCGAGCCCGGCCTGGCTGGCTATGGCGATGGACTTGAGCTCCGCATTGCAAATCAGCCAGTCACCGGCATTGTTAGGATTCCTTATCTTCCAATCTGAAGATACAATCACCACCTTGGCTAGATTCCCGATGACAAATCTACTTAACGAGTAATTTCTGGGAGAAAGCAAAAAGCAGGATCCACTTGCACAAGGGGGATGCTAGTTGCGGCCACTCAAGCGAACTTGTTTGAAAATCAGGCTTATTTGTAGATTTCTCTCCACGAGTCTATGTAATTCGTTCCAAGTGTACTGTTGCTGATTTCGAGGCGGTCGAAGTGTATGGGATCCATAGTCACAGAGTATACGACTATGTATACTCTGTATTTGAGTAGGAATATGCAAGTGTATGTAGAATACGAGAAGTGACTTCTGCAGGGCATCCAAGTATGGCACCCCCTCTCCCCAATCAGGAAGATAGATAGAAACACCAACCCAAAGAAATGGGCCGGCGTGAATAAAGTGTCCGTTCGTAATGTCAATGACCCGATGCCCACGGGACAAAGGGACATTGGGACAATACTACTCTCCTCTTCCCAATCAGGAACTTCAAGGTATGTGAATATGGTGCACGATGGTGCATTGAAATGGAATTAAGTTAATTTGGTGTCAACCTCCATACCAACCTAGTATGAATAAAATAACACTAAAATGACCTGTATGTAGCCTTTGGTGTCAAAATGGCACCAAAATAGTTTGACTCAAGTTTTCTGATGCATGTCTGCAATCACCTCCATTCGATTGAGGGTCCAACTTCTACTCCACCTTCACTACGAGGAGAAGGTGTCGCTTTTTGCTCACTAGGTGAGTGAAACGGCACCACTTCGCACTCACTGCACATGCGCTTAAGACTTCGTGAGTGTGATTCATCAAATAGGACAAGTGTGTACAATGAATTTTGACATTGTTTTTGAGCGAGAAGCGACGCCTTTTCTAGTAGTGTTTGCAGGGTTCAATTCATGTTTGATCCATTTTAGCAGCTATGAGATGTACATAACTTGGTGTTGCTAAGTGAGTATCGTATCCAAGAAGTTTTAACAATCAATTGGCCTTGTCTCCAAATCTTTAACAAATACTACTTTGGCACATGATTGTTGATTTGAAAATCACAATAGAGTTGTCTGTACAGTCAAGCAAAAAAATTCCACAAGAGGAAAGACAGTGCAAAACTAGTTTTTTAGCTTGAAAAGTGACAAAAATGAGTTTTGGCCCCTTTCGTTTTAACCAATCACAACATCCTAATGTCATAGAGATTCAAACCTTGAACCTCCCCAATGCAAGAGAAGTTCTCCCATACCACACTAGCGTTCCCATAGTAGAATCTTTAAGTCCGCCCTTACCAACCTCATGCTTTCCTAAACCAATCGGCTTGGCTCCTTGTGACAGAGATTTCTAAAAGTTACATGGTAGCAGATAGGCTACATAACATTTAGTAGCCTTCTAAGAGGCTGCCTTTCAGTTTCATCCACTTTTATATATGGAGTGACTAGTGTTTTGTAATTGAATGAACTATATGTTGAATCAAATAAACAATTACTAAACACTATTAAATTGTGATTGAGTGAGTGCTTTTGATTATTGCTCATCATCGTTGATTGCTCTTGCTTAATGCCACGTGCCCCCATAACTATGATATCCCACATCATCTCATTGGGTTGAAATGATGTGAAATATTCCACATCATTAAAGTTAACCAAAAAGTTAGTTCAAAGAGAAAAGTTTTAGCAAACTCCTCTTGAGCTCCTCTTGAATTCATATGGAAATATAAATAGACAGAAAACTAGTTCATGATGAGTTGGGAGACAATCTAAAGCAAGCCACTGTCATTATTCTCCACACCTCGCAATGACTTCCACACCTCCTACCAAAAGCTCCAAACCCATGACCTACAAGGGGACAAGTTATGACACGACACTATTCAACCCAAACATAGCTCAAAAGAGATCAAAAGAGAGGTTAGAAGGAGGTTGAAAAGGGAGGTTCCATGGCCTTCTTTTCGTTTAACTTTATGGAGGGCCGCACAGGAAGCCCAGTTCAGTTGAGTTGAACTTAGCCAGTTGAGATTTTCAACTATTAGTTGAAAGTTTTCAACTGAACTGTAGGCCGCACAGGCAGTTCAGTTTAATCAATTCAGTTGAAAATTTTCAACCCGAGTTTGAGTGTTTTTCAACTGTAGGCCGCACTAGAAAATCAGTTGAAAATAAAGCGATTGGTGAGAATTCACAATTCATCAATGCACCTTTAAACTTTTTATTCATGAATTATTTATTTATAAATTTTTTGAAAGCCATATTCAAATGAATGAGAATGTATTGTTATAATTTGGCATATAGTTCATTATTTTGGAATATAATGATATGTTTAAAAAAAATTAGATTGATTTTCATAAATTATAATATTTTGATACAAATTAATGTATTTTGTTGTAAATTGGATTATTTTAAAGAATTAGATTCTTTTTTCATAAATTATATTATCAAAAAACTAATTGGATTATTTTTACACAAATTGGATTGTTGAAACATAGATTATATTATTTTGTATAAATTGGATAATTTTGACACAAATGTTATTATGAATAAATATATATAATTTCAAATACCATTAAATGCACACACATATATGTAAATATATAATTTTAAATACACATCATGTATATGTAGTTTTAAATATATATAAATATATACTTAAAATAATTAATAATAATCTGAATACTTAAATACTTGAATAATTGAAATACTTAATAATAGCCAGCAGTCAATTATTTTGAAGATAGCCAGCAGATAACCATATAGTTCAATTATTTTGAATTATATATATAACTGAACCTTATTGAACATTTATTACTTCACCTTATATGAACTATACTGAAAACAATATACTTTCAGTATAAACTAAATAATATTTTCAGTATATATATATTTTTAGTATTATAATAATTAAATTTTTATGTATATACCTATACCTTCGAGATAGCCAGCAGTCAATTTGAAGCAACACTAAACAGATACTAAATAAAAATAAATTAGATTACACCCCCCAATCCCCCCAAATTATTTATAAATTGTATTGTGGAAAATGGGGGGAGGATTTTCCGTAAGCGCAGAGCGAAATCATCCAAAAACTTCACTCAACGGTGGGGGGGAGCACCGTTGAGTTTCATAGTGTTAATTTCAACCGTGGTGTGGGGGACCACGGTAGAAAATTTTTCTCACTTGGGGGAACCACAGTTGAGAAATTTTCTCCCAGTTCAACTGGACCTCCCTGTGTGGCCTCCAGTTGAAATCAATCTCAACTGGAAAGCACCTCAATTTTCAACTGAACGGCCTTGTACGGCCCCCCCTCTATTCTACTCACAAAGACTACTGAATGTTATATACCCTATGTTGCCTTTAGAGATAACTCAAATACGCAAACAAAACTGAAATCTTGCCTCACAAGCTCGCACTCCGACACCTGTACTTCTGGAAATGCTCTTATTACGAGTCGGTCCCGGTGCATTTCTATGTGACAGGAATCACCGACGAAGTTTCCATGCAGCCACGGTAGCAGGTCGGTGGATCATTCCCCATCCCGAATCTACAGATTCTGAAGATACACGGTAATCCACGACCACGTCGCGTTCCCGAGCTTGCGAACATTCTTAGGGAACTTCTTCTTCAGTCAGAAACCAACCCTACTTCCAAGCAAGCAAGCTTTTGGTGCACACAAAAAGCTTCTTATTGTTGTCAACAATCAGTCCCCGTGTTGCAGTGATCGCTTTTACTCTGTTCCGTTACTTGGAAGGGGAGCTCCTGGCTTCTCCCGTCTATTTCGGTGTCCTTTTTGAGGAGGGCGGGGAAGGAAGGGCAAGCTTGCGAGGTAGGTCTGCTTTTCTGGTGATTTTTAGTTTCGCCGTTGCAAGGACTGTCGAATTCAACTTCTTACTTCGATTCTAGTACTCCCTCCGTCCCAAAGTTATTGTCGTGTTTGAAAGTGCTTTTTTAAGTAGGTCAAACAAATACTTCCTTGTGACTAATTTTATTTAGGTTGCAATGAACACATGCAATGTTCTAGTGACATAATTTGGAACTTTTTTAATCATGTTTCTTACAATATGATCAATGAAATTGGCTCAAAGACATACCAAACAAATTTGTATGACAATAACTTTGGGACGGAGGGAGTGATTTTTTCAAATTTATTGGATTTTTTCAATTCTTTTATGGAGCTTTTGTCTAGGTTTGATTTATTAGACGGAAGCGAGTGTTTGAATTTCGTTTCTATATTGGATGAGTGGATGGAAATTGATTGAATTGATGTGGTTTCTGTAAGTGTTCGGTTCCTTGGGAGTTAGGTCTAGCTCTATTACAACCGGAATGTTCGATTTTTTTACTCTGTGGTTTTGTCGAGATCGTTGTTGTTTATACAAGTCATTGGTCTGCGTGGGATTGGATGATGAGGAACTCTGTAATCTACCAATATAAGGTTTTGATGAGGTTTCTACAGCTTAATGTGTTTTGTGATTTTGCAGCTAGGGTTAGCTTACCGAGGGGTGGAGTGATTTTTTTAAGAAGCTACATCAACCACGACCAGCATCATGTGGGATTCGATGCTTGGGAAGGGTTTCAAAGCCCAGAAATGGTGAGTATAGAGTTTTTTTACAATGTATTACAACTATGCAGGATTTCGAATTCTAAGTGGTCAGTTTTGGTGTCAAGCTTTCCCAATTTGTAAAGACTAAGCTGGTGATACTGGACACGTGCCACTGTTCTTCTAAAGGTTCGACGCTCTCTTCTAAGAATAGTTACATTTAACGAAAAATAAATGAATTGGCTTCGCAGTAAGACGTTGCTGAGGCTGGCAATGGCACGCATCAAACTGCTCCGAAATAAGAGAGAAATTCAGGTCAAGCAAATGCGTAAAGAAATTTCTCAACTACTCACCAGCGGGCAAGAGCCCAGTGCAAGGATTCGTGTGCGTATTTCTGTCTCCTCATTTACTTTTTTCCTACTGATTACTGTCCATGCAAAGGTTTTTTAAGAGCCGCCTCTCATGAGCTCCAGCACGGCATTAGCATCTTTATCATTATTTCTTGTCTTGCTATGGCAAGGCAATCAGTTAATTTCGTGTTTCTTTTCCTGCATAAAGACATGCAAATCTTATGTTGCTCTAGTGAGTTTGTTATGATTACTGCGCTCTGGATTCCTTTTGGCTTTGGACTTGTCATTGAGTTCTTTAATTGCAATATCCGTCTTATCAGAATGAAATTTTTTGATATCAGGTTGAGCATATTATTCGAGAGCAGAACATTTTGGCAGCATATGACATACTCGAATTATTCTGTGAGCTTGTGGCTGTTCGACTCCCTATAATAGAGTCACAAAAGTATGTCAATCCGTCTCTTACGCCTTCTACTTTGGAAAAATTCTCTAAAAGATGGACTTTTGCTCAATCCTAGGGTTCAGATAATATGTTTCTGTTCTCTATGTTCTTAACCTACGATTGTTGTAGACTTCGCTATGAGGCTGATCATTGCAGCACTTCGGCTATGTTATCGGTATGAAGAATGTTCTAGTTATCAATTTTGTGTTTGGTTTTGGTCTTATGAGCAGCACGTTGCGATTGCAGGAACTGCCCTTTAGATTTGAAGGAGGCCATCTCAAGTTTGATTTTTGCCTCTCCACGCTGTTCTGATTTACCCGAACTTCTACAAATTCGCCAGCTTTTTGCTGCCAAATACGGGAAAGAATTTGCAGCAGCTGCTGCAGAGCTGCGTCCTGACTGTGGCGTTAACCGTCGGGTAGGTCTTTTCGCTTTACATGCTTCTGCACAACCTCTGCATTGGCAACAGGACAGAGAAGTTGCAGTTGCTAGCACTTTTTGTACCAATATTAGATGTGAGAATTTGTTTATTCTGGAGCTGAGTACATCCGTTTGAATGTTGTCTTTATTTGAAATTGGCAGATAATTGAGAAGCTCTCAGTACGTGCACCTTCTGGGGAGGTGAAATTGAAACTGATGAAGGAGATCGCTGCTGAGCATGACGTGGGCTGGGATCCTTCAGATACAGAAGCAGAACTATTGAAATCTCATGAAGATTTGCTGGTAAGGCCGATGTCTGACCCGTTTGTCTTGTGCTGTTTTCATCTTACAATAGATATAAGTACTACTTTCAGTCAGTCAAGTACGTACTTGGTTCAGTTGAATTCTGCCCTCTTCTTTTCTTTCTTTTTGTGCTAAATAGGTCGTTCAATGTACAGGATGGACCGAACCATTTCCTTGGAGCGAATGAGCCGTCATCCCAGTTGAGCAGTTCACAATCTACTGGAGCCTCTGATTCTGCAAGTGAGGTTCCCATTATAACTATGTCCCAGATGCCTGCAGATTTGGATGGATTATCTTCGTCTGCATCTCCATATGAGGACGACAGGAAACAGAATGTCCCATTTAGGAATATCCCTCCACCTACAAAGTATGAAGCTCCTTCACCTGTTAAGTACGTTCCTCCTGTTCAGAAGGTTCCTACTGTTGATCAGGCAAGACAGGACACTTCCTTGGATGGTAGACCTGATACTGAGACAGACGCTTATGTATCGACAAAGCAAGGCAATTACCCAGATGCGGTTACCGCTGCGCAAGCAGCTCAAGAGTTGGCACACCGTGCAGTTGCAGCAGCTCGAGCCGCAACGGAGCTGGCCAGAAAGCACAGTGGTGATTACAGCTCCAGGGTACCTGAGAAAATTGCTCCTCCTCGACAGGACTCAAGGCCTCCACCTGAGGATGAAGAAAGTGCCACAGATTTGGACAGTGACGAAGAAGAAGAAGAAAGGAGGAATGTGCAAACACGCGGAAGATATGTGCCAGAGACCAAAAAGCAAGCACCACCACCAAAGAGATTCAGTGATGACAGTGATAGCGAACCGGGAGAATATGATGTACCTCGTGGCAGGGGGGCTGGCGGGACGAAAGCGAGACCGTCCAAATCTGAGTATGAGCGCACCGAATCATATGGAAAACAGAAGCCCCCGTTGAAGGCAACCAAGCTTAATTTTCAGAAAGCAGACACATCCAGCAAGCCAGCATTTGATAGTGATGACGAAGACGATGCAGGTGAGCAGTGATTTGTTTTGTTGCTAATTTTAGCCAAATTGCTACATAAAATTTGGGCTGACTAATTGATACTCCCTCTGTCCCATAATGGCTGGCACGTAGGTTCTCTCAAATCTACCTCAAGAGGTAGATTTGAGAGAACCTACGTGCCAGCCATTATGGGACAGAGGGAGTACAAAAGATTTTTGAACAATAGCCAAATTTCCTACATGGAGACAAGATGTGCAGCCTCTTTAAACCTAGGTATCACCCAGGTATTGCCTAAGTAACACCTAGGTTACACAACTCTATTATCCTGATATGCTAAACTGTCTCCTGACATAAAAAAAATCACTGCAGGTGAGGGGTCAGTATTGTTTAGATCTGGAAAGCAAGAGCGCGACAGTTCTTCCCATGGTGGTCACAGCACATCCGGGAGCAAAGGGGGTGGACTTAAGTGGATCTCCAGAGACGACCCTGAAAGATATCCTGCAAGAGACGACCCTGAAAGGTATGACATCTTCGATGCCAACAGGGACAAGACGACACTTCGGTACAGCGCCTTTGACTCGAGTGATCACAGCTATGGAAAAAATGAGCATGCGGACTCGTATGATTCAGCAAGGCCCGAAGAAACCTATGATACATCGTATGACCAACTGTTTGCTTCTGGAAAGCAATACAGTTCCAAGTTTAGTTCACGGAGCCGAGAAGGCTCTCCGTTGTTCAACGACGATGAAGGCTCAGTTGGAAGAGCCCGTGAGCCTTCTCGTCTGGGGAGTGTACCACGGACATCTCACTTTGACGATGAAGACGAGTTACATGATGCTTCGCTTTTCTCAGGTACCCAAAAGTATCATGGCTCCGATGATTATGAGCCTTCTCCAAAGACCATTGACGAGGATGATTTGGATGCACGGTTTGAGAAACTGAAGTTGCCGAGGCGGCGGTAGCTGTCCAATTTTCTTTCTGGTAACCTTTAACTGAGACTTTCATCCTTTCTCTTTGTAGGTTGTCATTATAATTGCTGACCATAAGCTCTTCAGAAGAGACTTGCATGCATTGTATCTAGAACTATGGAGTTCTGTGTTTATATGAATTGGATTAGGCCGGGTATCACTGCTCTTTCGGGCTCTTATGTTGCATAAGAACTTGGGTTCAGTTCAAAAGGTATTAGAGTAATTATGCTAAAGAGAGCTTAGCGGCACCTTCGAGAAAGAGAGCATTCTCTAGAAGACTTTGTTGCACGTGTATTCTAAGAAGTTTAATATGTACTTAATTCTTATTATGAACAGAGTTTCCTACGTAATATAATCCTAGAATGGCCTGTGCTGGTGCTCCTTGGTACAACCTGTGCATTAACCCTTTAACGTCCCGATTCAACACTGTTTTCAAAGATTTGTTATAAAATGGTTGATGAAAAACGGAAATGGAGTTGATGTACAAAACAAAGTTGTAAATGTCAATGTGTAGATAACATTTGTACAGTTGGATTCATCATATTTATTATTAATATTTTTAAAGTAATTTTGCAAGGTTTTCTCTTGAAATTCAATTAAAAATCCAAAATTAACACAATTTTTTTTTTAAATATTGTAATGAAATTAGAATGACATGCACTACGAGATGGTATGGTTTCCATTATTTGATTCTACTTACTATGGAAAATCCATACTTAAGGTCTTTCTTTTTGAACTAAGATTGAAACTTGACGGTAATCACTTTTGTAAATATTCAAAAATTCACATTATCTTATTTGGAAGATCCATACCGTACAAATGGTATTCAACTAGCACAAGAATGAAAAATAAATTAAAAATGGATGAAAAACATCTGGTACCTACAGAAATCGACCTGCTGAAATTCATCCGGCGTCCAGATTCTGGACGCCGGCGTGCTAAAGGGTTAAGATGTTGTCTTTTCCTATTTTTCTTTTTTTTTTAATGACAAAGACGTTGAATTCAGTGACTATTGTCTCGGAAGTCCAAATCTTTAGTGCACCCTTCATTTAGGGCATTGCAATGGCATCTTGCACAACCTTCTTCCCTAACCTTGGAAACCTCTGAGACATAACCAATGGACACAGATATCCATTAACCCCTTAGCATGCAAGGAACCCCATGGGGCCATGTTTGGTCGTTTGAACGTTGATTTTCATGTTTGAAATAAAGATGATCCCAACTAAGAAAGTGTGGGGGTTATCTTCTACTTTTTAGTTCAATTTTCCATTCTTCAAAATTGGTAAAATTGCGTTTTTCACAACACTTTTAACCTTTAAATGTCTAGAGCCCTCTCCAAATTCAGCAGTTTTGCAAAGATGCATTATAAATTGCAACCTAGAGGGATATTTGGACTTGGTGTATGGATAAAAGTTGTACATTATGAATTTTAGGTTCTATCCATGTGGTTAGATCTATGATTGCTATTATCAATAATTCTATATAAATTTGAAACTCAAAATTTAAAATTCTTTTGTTATTTGATTACGAATAAGATATTGACAATCTGTGAATGAAATTTGTTGTGATGCATTGAAATGTAATATTGTAAATGTAGTGATATTTGGAGATTTTTTGGTTGCTTAATTTTATGAGTTGACTTTTTTAGGAGCACTTTTGATTCATTTTGAACTAAGATCCAAGAAGATTTTGGTGAATCACTGCAATATGAAATGAGGTATAAAATTTTCACAAATCATCCCCTTTTTAATCGGTTCACACATATATGAAGCTAACTTCCCATAAAATCTATAGTGAAAAATCCACACTGCAAAAAGTGCATGATAGATGAGAAAATATGGATGAAATTTATACATCTTCTAAAAAATGAATGCAATGGATGCATGGGCACTTGAGGGTTACAACTCCAAACCTAAAATTCCAATTTACATTGAAAAAATAGTTTTCTATTGAATCTCTTTTTATTTAAACTCGAGAAGCATGCCACCCATCCAAAAAGTTGGGCGAGACTATTTTGGTGCTATTTGGACACCAAAGGCCACATACATGTCATTTTAGTGTCATTTTATTCATATTAGGTTGGTATGGAGGTTGGCACCAAATTATCTTAGTTGTATTTCAATGCCCCATCATAGCACCATGTTCACATGCTTTGAAGTTTGTGATGCCCACATCTTGTTGTTCATCACTATTATTTACATCTTCCCTAAATTTTTCATACTATTCTGAGTATTTTTGTAATTACTTTGATTTTTAGAAGAAAAAGGGCTTTGAAAAATATCATTATTATTATTATTAACCCTTAAAGGACCGGAGTGTTTTTTCCTCCAAAAACACTCCAATGCTGCCATTTTTACTCCCCTATGCAAAAACTCCAAAAAGAATGGTTATTCTTTACCTTCTAACCGTAAGATCTTGTTCTAAACTATTTGAAAAACATACACAATGAATTTCATTGATTTTGACTGCACAAATTGCAGGTTAATTGCGTTTGATGGAAAAAATACCCCAAAAAAACACACGCCCAAAAATTTCAGATGCGTTTGACCATGGCTACATCAAAAAACGTCACTACAAAAACCTGTCCAACTTTGCTTTTACATTCTATATGATATTACTTAGTTGTGTACCAATTTTGTTGTGTTTGGAGATATTTAAGATGTTGAAGAACACTCTGCATTTGTTGAGGGTTTAAAAGTTTAGAAAAAACTATATGTTTTTGGAATTGCAATATTTTCGACTTTCTTTATTTAAAATACAAATATGAGAAATGAAACACAAGTACATTCCACCCTCTATAGAAGGCAAAAAAAAAATTGCAAAAAAATAAATAAAAATCTCTTAGTTTTAGAATACATGTAGCACATTTTCTAAGAATTTTGTAGGTTGAAGTGCCAACCCATTCCAATGTTCATGACCCCAAATTTCGGCTTTAGAGGATTGAAAATGGGAAAGGGAAGAAATCTCATTCAATTGTTTTCTTTAATAAAACTGAAAGAAGGTAAAAGTACAAGTAATTACCCAAGGTTGGCAGGAAAATAATGTTTAACATAAATGCCAAAAAAGATTGGGTAAATAGTTTATTTTTGCATTCCCTTCCTCATCATCATTTTCACCATCGAAAAAGTCTCTTTTGTATGATGAAAAAGAGAACACCGTAGGCAAAAGGCAAGTTGGGCAAAAAAATTAATTAAAATTAAAATTATGCCAAAATTTTAGGAATTTATTTTTTCGAAAAAAAATCACAAACAAAAAAAAAGGATTTCAGGGAATATTTGAAGTACCCAATTCAATTTCCACACTTTAATTAATTATTGAGCACTAATGTGTTCAAACCTGCCCTTTGACTACTGCATTCACGCTTATTTTATCTTTCCAAAAGAAAACAATGTTTAGAACACATGCGCCCGACTTTGCCTTCCACCTACGATATATGTTCATTCGTATAACACTTCCCGATGAACATAATTGTCGCCAACATTATTTTCCAAAAATATTTAATATTTGGCACGACCCTGCCTTACACCTACTTACAGTACAGGTATATGTTCATCTTTTTTTATAACGCTTTCTGCTGAACATAAATGTCGCCAACAGCACGTAAATGCACGTGAGTTTAGGTACGAGATTTTATTGTGAGAGGCTGTGGATCGCACTTTCACATGTGTAAGTGAAACTTGCTTATCAAATGATGTACAATCACACGTGTAGTTTGAGCACGATCGAGCACGGCTGAACATTACGCATGGTGAGGTGAAGATACAATTTGTGTTTCAAATGACAACAGTCATCCTTGAAACCTGGCATAACATTCTTTAGCTAGTCCTGCAGCACACCCTTTTGCTTGTGCAGAGAATTAGACGTCATTACAAACACACTTTATTCACGCCCGCCTCAAAAAAAGACTGTAGATTTTATCTATGTAGAGAATTAGCATTTGAATAGGGATGTGAGATGGTAGACTCTTTCATGCTCTCACCCTATTGCTCAATATCAACTCCCCACCACCTCCCCCCAAATCACGATTTTTTATTTGTTTGTGGATTGTTCCACAATTTTTCAAATCCAGTGCAACTTGACAATCTAGCTTTGCTTTTTTAGCATCTTTCCAAAGCACCAATTATTTCCTTTTGTTGGTTCTTAAAATCTCCTTTTTTTTTCCTCCCATTATTCTCTCATAACTAAGCCCATGGAACTTAGATGTGCTCTTAAGGGTTACCTAGCAAAATTTGCATTCCAAGGCACTTTGTTTCATGCAATTCCAAGTTATTAGTCAAAAGTTATAACCCTTTTAGTAACAAGAGGTATGAAGACTTCTCTGAAAATGTAGTGTTGTTGCTCTCCCACTCAAAAAATGTAGTGTTGTTAACATTGGAAATGGAGATTTGTCAATCTTTGAACTCACATAACTCTCAAAATATTCGGTGGAATTTAGAACCAAAAATTTCAATGTTTTGAATTAGGGATTGGTATTCATCAACTTTGTCATATTGAATTTTCTTTAACAAATTTTTTGTTACAATATACAAATGTTATGAATTGATTTTATATAAGTTCACATTACATAATTTATAGAACTAAAATTTAAAAAATTCTTCATTCACGTGGGTGCAAAGCCTATGTTACTCTCCTTGTGTATGCAAAATAGTGTGTTGGACTTTCTAAACAAAAACCAAATTAAATCATTTATGTCAAAAATATCCATGATGTAAGATAGGCGCTAATTGCATGTTGGAATTACATATTTTTTATTTCTTTATTTCTTTGTAGCAATAGGAAAAAAATTATATTCTACGTTCTTTTTGTAGAGGAACACAAGGTTTTTTAGTAGTTAGTGGAGTCTACCTTTTTCAACAGTAGAATTATAGAAGCTTCAATGTTAAATACAACGTCTCACCACCCAATCTTTAGCTAAAGATGACGTAAACTTGCCTATGATTCCAAGTCCGCTACAATGATTCAAGAATACTGGCCAAGATTCTGAGATCAATAGTAAAGGGACTAAAGGACTTTATGACTAAATTTTTATGAATCCAACCTTTTTTCTCTCAAAAATAAACTTAATATTTTATTTATTTAAAAACCCAATTTTGTATCCCTTCGTCAATTTTTTTAATTTTTAATTTATATTTGAATCAAATGAACGTATATTCCATTGATAAGAGAACAAACAAGCATTTTAATTTTTAATTCTTTTTGAAATTCCGGTTTTATCCCCAAATAACTATAGGAAAAATAAAATCAAGGTCAACAATAGAGTGAGGGCACTGTGGACTGACACGTCACACATGAGGATTCAAATTGAGAGAAATAGGAAATGTAATGGGGCCCCTAACGCACTGATTGACGTGGATCCAGGGCTTAAAATGAATAACGAAAGCTGGCATTTGCCCATTTAAAGCCCCTGTATATCATGCAGGAGCTTTCATTCTACGATTCAGGCGCCCAACACGCAACTAAATGGCTTTGAATAAATTTTATTCATTTATTTATTATTATCAGTATTATTATTATCAATAATAATATTATTATTACTGTTGACTTTTCCTTATTCGAAGGGTTTTGAATGTTGTTTCAAATAAATTAATTAACAAATAAAATACCTCAGTCTAGGGCCAACAGGCTCCGTCTCTTGGCTGCCGGGTGGCCCGGGTCTTGCCTAACTAAAATTTGGCAAAATTGCCTTATTATTTTTTTTATGTTTTTTATTGTCTCTGCCCCCACGAAGTAGAGACCATGAAAAGGCTTAGTTGTCAGGAGTTACATGGCTGGATAGTAAAAAAAAGTTCTAAAAGTAAAATCTCGGGTCAATGTTGAGGTAGAAGCAAATTTCGGGTCAATACTAAGGCAAAGACTACACAATTAGTTACTCCGCATTTGTTTTTGAAAGAAATTGGCCTTCTTATCACTTGATACAAATTTATGTAAAGTCTTATTACAAGAGGGTAAACAAAGGAAAGTAAGACGGTTGCACTTTGTTGTTAGGGAGATTTGATCCTTTTACCTCTCCGATGCAAGAGAATAGCTCCTCTAAATCTCTCTTAAGTTTCCATCAAAGCATCTCGTCGTTTCTTCAACCTGACATCAAAATTGTCAAAGAGATGGAATTTGGTAACGCTTGTATCAAGCCAGTAGTCGGTAGAGAGAAAATACTTTGGTCCAAAGGGTCACCGTGAATGAAGAATTTGTTGGAGGGAAGTGCTGCCATCTTGGCAACAAAAACCAACTTTGCGCGTGCTATCTTTGATGCTCTCTTTGGAGAATAGATTCTATAATCACAAAATAAATAAAAGTAACATGTGTCTGGAGTAAGATTTATTAGGGTTTAGGTTGTAGTAAATTTCTCTAGTGGTTTTTTATGTTACGAAAGGAACTTTGTTTTTGGTAGTTGTTGCTTTAATGTCTAAATGCCCACAAACTTTTCCAAATTTGGAGAATTACAAAAACGCATTATAAAATGCAACTAAAAGGGATATTTTGAATTTGATGTATGAATAAAAGTTGAACAGTCGGGTACAACATGCTTACAAATTTTTCAATGAGTTTCATTAGAATGTTGATCAATTTTTAGGAAGCTCTACCATGCTCACAAATGAACCAATTTTCAAACCAAAAATTGCATTGGAATTGGTGTGAAATCAAGTATCTCTAAAGCAATTGTGAAGGTTCATTTTTTATTTGTACCATTAAATAAAAGTTGTAATTTTCACAAATGGTGGTAGCACTAAATGGTAGATAGTATATAGAAGATGTCAATTTTTTTGTGTGATTTTCAATTAAATATGTGTATTTGTATTGATGATAAAGTACACTTTAGTGTGATTCCAATGAAATTTGAAATTCCGTTCATTTTTGAGCATACACGGGCCTTCCAAAGTTCCCACAAATCTTAACTGGATCCAAAAATTTGTAACCATCTTGTACCCGACTATACATTATGAATTTTAGATTTTGTCCATACGGTTATAGTCTATGATTGCTATCACCACTATTTTGTGTAAATTTTGAAACTCAAAATTCAAAATTCTTTTGTAATTTAATTATGAATAAGATATTCACAATCTCTAAATGAAATTTGTTGTGATTGGTTGAAATGTAATACTCTAAGTGTAGTGATTTTTAGAGATATTTTGGTTGCGTGATTTCATGAGTTGACTTTTCAATAGCACTTTTGAACTAAGGGCTTAGATTTTTTTAGTGAATCACTACTTTAGAGAGATCACTCAATGTATTCATCATAAACCATGTGCGATCAAATTTTTGAACCCCGATCTTATATTGTAAAAAATCAAGTCTCACTTTTTAAACTAAGAATGAAACTAAACATAAACCAATTATGTTATTTAAAAAAATCACAGTATCTTATTTTGAAGACCCATACTCTACACTCGACTGTACAAATGGTAGTCAATTAGCACAAGAACCAATAGAAATTTGGATGAATGAAAACTATCCATACATGTAGTCAAGAGAATAATCTTAATTTGTTTATTGTCCACTATGTAAACAAAGGTGTGTCAAAGGGTTAAAATAGTATGTATACTTTTCTACCGCTTTTCAAAACTTGTTATTTTACCATCTCCAAGATTATGTTCAAAAGGTAGTAATAAGTTTGCATGGCACTTTAACCTACGTATTACATATGCTCAAAAAGGATGGTTTTTACACTATGGCAAAAATGTTGTGATGAATTGAAAGTAGAAACTGTAACATTAGGAGAGTCTACTTCCAATAGGAAACACCAAAGGTAAACCTCGCTACTTATGCCCTAAAGGTACAGATAGACAAACTACCCCGACAAACTTTTTATTTACAATGGTATTAGGACAACACTATTATTATTATGCAACGTTAAGTGTTTACTTATTAAAACCTTGCCCCCTATCTCAATCGTTTACTCATGAGAGAAATTTGTAAAGTAGCAAAAAATCTGATTTATGGGTACATGCCAACAATAAAAACATGGAAAATCCCAAGAATAGCAAGGCGATTCATGTGACAAAAATATTAAGAGGATGAGATTTAAAAATAGAAAGTGAAGTTGGATGACTAAGTTTGATAGTAGAATTAACCGAAAAGAGTGTTTCAAAGTGAAAACTCACCTCATACTCACCTTCAACTCGTTTTCACTTCACAAAAACGGCAAAACTAGTCTATGGTGAGTTGGAGAATAATCTAAAGCAAGACCCTACGCCACCGTGGGGCGTGGAACTCGTGACCTCCCCAATGCTAGAGGAGAGTTCCCATCTGCTCCCCTAACCCAAATGCCCCAACCCCATGAGAACTATTCATGAACAATGGTTGTCAGAAAATTTATTTATAAAGAAGAGATTCCTTTCCAACTCCTCTTCAACTACCCTTCTATTTTTGGTTAAATCAAGTCCTTTGTAAGCGAGTTGTGAGGATGGTGTTGGGCCGCCCACCAAAAACTGCCAACTCACCACTCCAACAATGCAAATCAATGAACAATAAATAAAATTGATATTGGAGTTATCCATAAAGTCCCTCAACAAACAGACCGTAGTTTGAGTGAGTAGCAACATTATTCCTCAAAAAAGAACATGTGTCAGGCACTTTAATTTTTTTGTGAATGCAAACTTTGAAAACACTAATATTGGTGCTAAAAAACTTCTCACCCAAGTTTATATTATTCAACTTCTCACCCAAGTTTCCATGAAGAAGCTCATTGCTAACCCCTTTTTTAACAATAGATTATTGCTATATGTAACCAAACCTATCCCACTCATCCATTCTTTTTATTTCCTAAAACTTCTCTCAATAGTTTTCGTTTCTTCAAATTTTAATCAAACTAAGGCCCACTCAACCTTTTAGTTTACAAATAACTCTACTACCTAAATGATTGCAATGCATTCTACCTTTGATTAGTTGCTTTTGATTTGCCCTTCGGTTTGCACCCTAAATCTAGCTCCCAAATCTTTTGAAATTCTTCACACTACCCGGAATATGAAAATAAATGTGACTTTTTGTTTCTCTTTAATTCGACTGGATGGGAGATCAAATTCAGGAGCACTCAAGGGGAGACTTTGTGAATTTCTCTATGAAATGTTACTTTTCTCACGCAATTTCTAAATAATTAAATTGGTAAAACTGACCTGGAAGCAGATTTTGGGTTCCTTCAGTGATAAAGGGCTAACAGTATTCGGTACTAGTTGGCCATCTATGCAGCTGCAAATTTATGATTTAGAGCTGCCTTTTGGTTTATGGAATCAAATTTGCCCTAATGTGAGCACTTCCCAATGCAATCAGTGGTCAATCCTTCCAACCTTCTGTGACTTTTATCGTTCCAGTGACTGATGTCAACAAAGTTGTTGTAAACATTTGCAAGTAAGTTGAACTTCTAGAAGCGTCTGTTGACAATTAGCCAATGACAAAATGAGGATCAAAGTCAACACTAGGTGTGTCTTTGTCCATATTTTGTTGGCTGGAAGTTGGGGCAAATGATGGACCATTCACACCAAGTTGCGTTCATGGAATGTTGCGAAGTAAATTTTAAAAATAACATATGATTAACTTACTTGTGGTGTCAAAACTTGTCCCTTCCTGTTGTTGGCCAACGGATGTGCGTTGGTGGAACTTAAATTTCTTGCAGCATCTAAAATGTGTTGGAGTAGCTTCTTGCATGCGTTAGGTTAAATAAATAAAATGTACGGGAGCACATTGTAGCTACCAAAAACTTACTTGACGAACGCAATTTCTTTGCCAAACTCGCGTTGGTTGACTAGTGTGTATGGGTCATGAGCATATCAAACCTATCGTAGCACCAGACAAACAACCAACTTTTTTTGGTTTTCCGTTGGAAGAACAACACACACCCTGGAATGTAACCATGTAGGGAAAACATGAATAGAATCATCCATAACACCATTTATGTTAAAAGTGCATATAATTACATAAAAATGCGATAATTGCATGTGATACAAAATTATAAATTCAAAATCCATAGACTCCGCAAATATCATTTTTCTTATATGCAATTTTAAAATAATATTTTTTAAATAAAAGAGAATCAGCAATCATCAACCCCATCAAAGAAATTTGTAATTTTGTTTTGTTAGGTGCTACACAGAAGTGCACATTGGATGTTCACTTTTAACAAAAGCAATGTTGCCATGTATATGTGTTTATCAATAAAATTGTCTGTTTTAAGGCAATTCATCCAAATACTAGCGATTTTAGAAAAAAAAGAAGAGAACTTTGGCAATATCATCCATTTTCCCCATTCTTTCAAGTGTGAAAGTAATCACTCTCAATATCAAGTAAGATATTTGGGAAAGAGTTTTTTTGGCTGCCTGAAACACCAAGCCAACCATTATTTTGCAATTTTTCATTTTTTGAGCAGGTCACACCAATGAAATAAATATTATAATACTTTCATATAGATTTTAGATGAAGTCATCATAATTGAATAATATTTATTTTAAATGAATGAAAATACGTTAACATGAATAAATATTTTGACAACATAGGAATGAACTTTTGCTCCAAATTCTTCGCCGGCCTGGCTTGTCCGGGCCCGGTCTCGCAGCGGTGTATCTTCTGTTTTCTTGCAATGGAATTTTCACCATTTGACTCAAAAAAAAAAACAAAAAACAAAAAAAAAAAAAAAAAAACTTTTGCTCCAAATTTAGCTCTTTCTAAAACAATTTTACTTTCAGGCTATATTCTTTAGTAACTCCATTGTTCACCCTTGGGAATCAACATTGCAAGTCAAAATTATTGAAAGAATCATAATCTTATGGAGAATAAAGCCATCTATAAGTAATGATGGCTTGACAGCTCAACAAACTTTTGTTTTTTTGATAGTTTCTACATGTTCCACATCATCAATTCCCTATTCATATGCTTAATATTTTCTATACAAGCAAAACAAAGTGCTGCAGTACTAGCAAATAAAATGGCTGCACCCAACCAAATCTCCTCTGTTGCACATCCATCAATGAGAGGAATGGGTTCAGAACAACTTTCCATGATTTCCATCATGTCAGATACAAAGATCTTTGTGGTATCATCCACTTTCATTTGCAGTTTTGCTTTCCACATGATTCCACTCAATGGCATTGATGCCCTTTTGCAAATTACAGTAACACTTAAAGGTCAAGGTAAGCCCTATGGGCTTATTTAAAAGGGAATAATGAAGAAAAAAGTGGATTTTCTCAACCAAACTAAGCGAGGATTCGTGCCTTGAAAAGCTACTGAAAAAGCGATTTAAATTTCAAATTTGCGCCTCATTTGAGAGATTGTAGAATCGTTGATAAGCAATCAAAGTTATCAAATTGAACAGGTTTTGAGGTTAGGGCAACTGAGGTTCCGAAGTGCTACATTGATGGCCAGCAGTGCTCAATAGAGTTGTTTTGCATTTTTTTCATTTTTTTTCTCGCCCGGGCCCTCTTAACGTTTAAAGGTTAACCCCTAAGTGTCCTCAATCCTCACCCCTCTCCAAATTTGATAGATTTGAAAAGATGCATCATAAAATGCAACCTATCTCCTCATTCTTCTCGCCGGCTTTGGGTCTGGCCGTTGTATTCCTTCACAGTGAATTAATAAAACATTCACATGTGTCAAAAATTTAAAAAATTAAAAAATGCAACCTAGAGGGATATTTTGAACTTGATATGTGAATAACAGATGTACGTTATGAATTTTATATTCTATCCACGCAATTAGATTTGCATTTCTATCACCAATATTTTTTGTCTAAAATTTGAAACTTGAAATTGAAAATTCTTTTGTAATTTGATTATGAATAAGATATTTACAAGTTGTACATGAAATTTGTTGTGATTAGTTGAAATGCAATACTCTAAGTGTAGTGATTTTTAGAGATTTGTAGGTTGCTTAATTTTATGAGTTGATTTTTTTACGAGCACTTTTACATTGAAATCTTCAAAATTTTGGGTGAATCAATACAACATGAAATGAGGCATAAAAAATTCACATATCATCCCTTTCAAGTTGGATCACATATGAATGAAGCTAACTTCCCATAAAATACATCTAGTAAAAAAATCCACATTGCAAGAGTCAATGATGGATGAGAAAATTGTGTTTGATTTTGTACATGGTCCACTTTCTGAACGGTTGAACGTTTAGGGGTTAACCCTTTGACGTGCATGCGCCCACATAGTAGACAATGCACAAATTGAGATTATTGTCTTGACTACATAAATGGACAACTTTCATCCATCTATATTTTTCTTAGATCTTGTGCTAATTGACTCATCATTTGTATGGTATGGATTTTCAAAATAAGATAATGTGATATTTTGAAAAACAACACAATTGGTTTATGTCAAGTTTCATTCTTAGTTCCAACAGTAAAATCTTAAACATGATTTTTCAAAATAACTAGAATGAAATAATCACAACCATACCATCTTGTAGTGCATGTTATTCCAAATTCATCACAATAACTTTTAATTGTTAATTTTTGTTTAATTTGGGATTTTAAATTGAATTTCAAACGAGAATCTTGAAAACTTCATTATAAATTATTAACAAAAAATAAAATGAATCCAACTATACAAAATGTGATCTTCACAACTTAGTAGTGTACATCAACTCCATTATTGTTATTCATTAAACATGTTATAATGCATCTTCGAAATCAATGTTGAATCGGGATGTTAAAGGGTTGACTCAATCACAACACATAGTAATCATAACGTTGGCTCAAAGACCATCATAAATGAAGACTATGTTTGGGGTTGGTTCGTTCATGCATGATTTAAGGACATTGGAAATGAGGTCTAAGCTAGGAGCACCCAAATCCAACAATGTGCCTAATTTGAATAATTTTTAGACACAATGGTCATTCTAGAATGTGAATTTATGTAGACGATAGACTGTTTATTATTTCGGTTAACAAACAATAAAGACTCTATGATGTGTTTAGATTTGCATTCTAAATGAATGCCATGTTTAGAAATTATCAAAATTGGGTACACTATTGGAATTAGGTGCTCTTACCTTACATTTGGTGCCTCTTCCAAACAAAACATAATTTATACTCCCTCTGTCCCGTAATGGTTGGCACATAGGTTCTCTCAAATCTACCTCTTGAGGTTGATTTGAGAGAACCTACGTGCCAACCATTATGGGACAGAGGAAGTAGGTCTTATGTGAAATTCCTTTTGTTCAAGTTTATTTGTTTATTCTTATCAACACATGCAATTTTCTTCATTGATTCCAGTGATATAAAATTTGGTCCATCTGATGTCTTTCAAAATTTACAAGTGATAGAGATGTGTTATTTGAAACATACTGATTTTTCTATGTAATTATTGATTAATTTAAATTTTTTATATTTAATTTTCCTTTCATTTGAGGCTTCCTTACTCAAGTAGATAGATAGGAACTCCGAACCTCTTTTGAGGCCGGCATGAGTAAAGTGTCTGTTCGTTTTGACGATGAACCAGTGTCCACCGGACAAAGGGCTTTACTAAAGTACAAATAAACACATTACAATGAAGGAGAATGAACATGGAATAGTTTTGTTTTGTTATTTTAATTTTAATTTTAATTTTTGAGAATTGAGATGCATTGTATCTTTAGCCGATTTTGATACACTTTCTATAAAAAAAATTAATTTAGAGGACTAAATTTATAGCACTTTAACCCATTTGGACTTGATTGTAGAGATTATATATGACGGTAACAATTCTTTCTATGCATTTTGGCTATCCGTGCTTTGTCAGAAATCTCTCGATGACTAAGGTTGCACAAATCTCATTTTGTAGCTTTTGGACAAACACTGTGAAAGTTATGAATTTTAAAATCAAATTGTGTCTTTATAAATTGAATTAGATTGTGGATTGATTTTCTCTAAAAATAAAATAAAAACATGGTTAAATGACGAGAAAAAACTAGGCCAACGACACATAGCCACACTTGTATTTTAAAATGTACACTACACTAATTGTAGCTATATGTGTGTGGGAGCAATTACTGTCACAAGAATTAGTGTGTGTGATACTATTTGTAAATTTGATAAGTGTAGTGTATGACACTATTTGAAAACTTTGAAATTAGTTGGCTTATTTTAATTACTGGTTGTTATAATTAGAAAATAGAGTTTTAGAGATGAATTTGAAATCTAGCAATTAAGAATTTTTGTTGAATTTTTAAAAGAATTCTCACATTCATGCTTATATACCAATTGTAATTTGTGATGAGGATAGCCCTTTGTCCGGTGGGCATTGGGTCATTGACATTACGAAGGGACACTTTATTCATGCCGACCCTTTACTATAGGGTCGGTGTTTCTATCTATCTATCTATGATGAGGATTGGCTAGAATGAAATTATCCTTCTATACGATCTCACATACAAAAATCAAATTTTGTAAATAAAATTATTTGAAATTCTTTCATTTTTGCATTTATGAACACACATAGTATAGATTTTAGTTCCAATCGCCCTCTGTCCGGTGGGCACTGAGTCATTGAATTACGAACGGACACTTTATTCATGCTGGCCTCAAAAGAGGTCCAAAGTTTAGAAGCCTATCTAGTACAGATTTTAGCCCCAAAGATTCCAAAATATTGAAATTAGTGTGTAACATCACAATTAGTCTCGTACACACACCGATAGCCATAATCAATGCAATCTATTCGATTCGTATAATGTACTCCCTTGATACGTACAACCGTATTGTAGGACAAACCCACGTGGGAGCACCGTCAGATGAGAACGACGCTCCGTATCGTAACCGTCCATCCAGCATCACGTAGACGACGACGAGGAATGGATGAACGGACGCGTTGCTCACGAGGAGGGGGATGAATGTCGTCGTGACGGCGGGGCCGACTCAAGTTCAAACATTCAGTTCCCGTGAAGCCCGAGCATCGTCCTGCCTAGCTCGCAGTAAAGTTCCATTTCCCGAACGTCTCGATCCTCGATTTTTCCGGGGATGCCGTGATGGCGATCGGAGTTTGAATGCGATTTGTCTTTAATAAATAAAAAATTCGAGATCACGGGAGCTTTGATGAGCTGTGGATGATGCAGTGAAAGGCCGGGGTCGGGATGACGGAAGAAATCGGAGGATTGTTTATTTTTGGAATGCGTTTTTTCCACTCCCCGAAATTGTTACTCGGAGCGGGAGCTCCGGGAGAGCCGGATCTTGACAGCAGCGCGGGTGGAGTCCGGCTGAGGACGGGAGGAAGCTTGTACCAGGCCTCCCGAGACGGGCTTGTAACTTATGTACACTGCTTGTGCACACTTGAATGAGTGTGGCTTGCAGGTTTGCGAGGACTGTGGTGTAGTTTGTCACACCAGATCGTAGTTCCTGGGAGTCGTTTTTTTTGTTGACTTGGATTTTTAGCGTGAGGAGCAGCATTCTAATCTTTATAGAAAATTTAGCAAAAAATTGAGAACAAGCGCAGGTGCTATTTGATCGGTTAGCAGCATTTTTATCTTCATAGGAAATTTATCAAGGATTTGAGAAGAAGTGCAGGTGCTATTTGATCGAAGAGAAGGATTCTCCTCGAATAGTTGCAGTGGCCGGGATTGGCTTTTCTATTTGACTCAGCTGGAGCGGCATTCGTATCTTGATAGAAATTTTAAGTAAGATTTTGAGAACAAGTGCAGGTGCTACTTGGCGAGGAGAAGGATTCTGTGTTGGTAGACTTCGAATAGTCGTAGTGCACGGGACTCGTTTTCTTTTGACTCGGCTTGAACAGCATTCGTGAAATTTGAGGTAGAATTTGAGAGTGACTGCTGTTGAATTTTAACGAGGAGACGGATTCGTACTTGGAGGCTTGTTGAATTATCCGTCGTTCAAGGCTCGAGCGCTGCTGCCATTTGAAAATTCTTCACCGAGACAGGATGCTACGGTTTGTTTCGCCGACTGTAACCTGAATCGGAGCCTTCAGGTATCGTCATTGTGTGCTGTACTGCTCATCCTCACTTCGACATGTATTGTGCAAGCGCTTGGTCTGTTCAGTGGTGCTCCTAAGTTATGGCTCCTCTTCATCCTAAGTTATGCTCCGAAAAAATCGCGTTTGTATTCTTGTGCATGTCTCTAGAAACGTAGTTATGCAGTTTAGAACTGATGTTTCTTCTCGGTTGAGATTTCATAATTTCTTCATACGATAATTCCAAGAACCGGATCTGACGTTAGAAACTGTACAGGCATTCTGTTGGCATTCGTCATTGATTCGACATTCACTTATTCGAGACAGGATCGGTTGCATTCACAAAGAGCAGTTCGGCATACCAGCGTTGCGGCCTCTCATTTTGCCCACCAGCTAATTCTATTTTAGTTAACAGGCGTATCTGCCATTTCAGGGAATATCCCCCGCACCTCCAAGAATGGAGAGATTAGAAGCTGAGGATTTGCTTGAAGAGCTAGAGAGTTTCAGTCCCCGACAGTTTGACTTAATGAACCCTTTGATAGATTTGACGTCTGGTCGCAAGAACTTCATCATGAGCAAGTACTTAGACTTGCATGAAGAGGAGCCATGGCCTCTGCTAGCCGAATATTTTGGTGTCGCATTGGCTTTCGCGGCGCTGGGAGCACTAATCCATGGTTCAAACGGGAGCAGAGGGAAGGATGATGTGAAGGATAGTGGCGCCATGCCTCAGAGACTGGCTCTTCAGACGATGTTGAAAGGGGCTATGGAACGACTTCAGTACTTAGCTCAAAATGCTCAAGACTTGCATGAGAGGCTGACAGAGTCGACTGAAGCGAAGGAAAACGATAGAAACGATTGGGATCAAGAGAAGAACAGGTTCGTGCGGAGAATAGCGGACGCAGAAGAGGAGGTTAAGGAATTGAAAACGAGAAGGTTGGAGGATGCCAAAGCTAATGAGAAAGTTGTTCGAATTTATGCTAATCGAGAGCACGGATGGAAGATTGAAAAGAAGAAGCTTCGTCATGAGATAGATATGCTTAGGAAAGATCTGATCAGTCACGAGGCCAGCGGATTTTGTAGCCCGAGAGCTAGTTTGGGTACTGGACAATGTAATGAGTGCGAGCTGAAGGCGAGACGTCTGATGGATCTAGAGAAAAAACTTAAAGAAAGAGAGTATATGATCAAGACTGCAATGGAGAATGTTCGAATTAAGGAGGCAGAGTGTCGTGAGCTGACTTCAAACCTTGCCGCCGAGAAGGCGATTACTTCTGAA
The DNA here is from genome assembly GCA_022496805.1 of Pohlia nutans. Lineage (NCBI taxonomy): Eukaryota > Viridiplantae > Streptophyta > Bryopsida > Bryales > Mniaceae > Pohlia > Pohlia nutans. Next base: position 20,092,524 of record CM040102.1, on the reverse strand, counting down.
TTAAATGAGGAGCTTGACAATGAGTTGGCTAACTCAACTGAACGTGAGAAAGTTCTTGATGAAGTTAGAGACAGGGAGCAGGCAACAGAATGCCGTTTGGCCAACACCATGGAGGAGCTCGACTCTACCAAAGCTCATCTGGAGGCTTTAAGCTCAGCCACAGAGGACCACTCGGAAATGACCCAAAAGCTCTTGGTCGAGTTAGCGACACTGAGGCAAGAGTCGGAAGACAAAGATGTTATGATATCCACCATGTTGGAACGAGCAACAGTTGAGAGGGAAGAGAAAGAAGATCTTGCTCGGGAACTTGCAACCGCAGAGTCTGGAAAGCAAATTGCCGAAGCAGAATCAGGACGCTGGAGAAGGCTAGCCGAGGAAAGGACTCGGCAGAATCTGTTGATCGAGGTTCCAGATGGGAGTAGGTCAGGTCATCGCTACCATCGGAGCTTGGGAAGTCGGTCCGAGTTTGAGAAAGTTGCGGATCTCCAGAAGTCTCACGTTGAGGAAGTGAACAATCTCCGCGCCACATACAGCACGCAGGTTGAGGCTTTAGAGAAACAAGTGGCAATGTATAGAGCGAAGGCACAAGCCGCAGCTTCTACTCCCATCCCCGCCCTGTTGTCAGCTGATCTTCTAGGTACTCGTTCAAGTCACCCTTGCTGGTAGATATTCGACTGATGCTTGAATTTGAGCAGCCGACCTCGTCCTGCAGACTTTGTTACTTCAAATCATTTTCTTGCATATCCAATATGTTAATCACTACCACCAATGAGCAAGCCGTGTTTTTACATAGACTAAGATTCTACTTTGATACATACTAACCGTCCACCGCTGCAGAAGTGCTGAATATGTCTAACTTTACTTCCTATTCCTGTCCATGGTGGTATTATTTTACGATTTCTGAATCCCTGCATCATTGATTTGCAGAGCCGTTGTCAGACCCAGCGTTCAAAGCCTGGTTTGAAGTAGTGAAGGGGCGGTTTGCCACGCAATTGGAGGAAAAACACTGGAATCAGGTTGAGACCTTCGAAAGACATTTGCGAGCCAAAGAGGAAAGGTTATCAGCATTCAGGTCTAAGCTCATAACGCTGGAGTCAGAATTGGTTCAATCAAGGAAGAAGTGTGAAGGCCTCGGATGCGATTCAGCATCTGCTGTTAATGTTAGTTCCGACAAAATTTTGAAGGATGTCGAATGCGTGGGGTGTGAGAGGATGGCAACGACTCATCAGCGATTGATGGAAAAGCTACGCATGGAGCTCAAAGATGCGAAGTAAGGATATGTTTAATGTCAATCCGACAATTTTATTTATCTGGATTTTCATGTGTTTACCAATTGACAAATTTTCTTATAACTTTAATCCCTGCAACAGTTCTGCTAACAGTATAAAGTAGCATATGTCGCTTGAGCTGTTGAGGATGACCGTAAAGTAGTGTCTTCTTGGTTGATTGCATATTATACTTCGTCTATATTCCATAAATAGTGGTGATCGCCTATCCTGTTGTTTATCTTGTCGAAACATCTTGTGGTGCAGGGATAAGCTAAAGGAGAAGGAGGCTGAGCATGTGGCCACTATTGAGAAGATGTCAGAGAACACTGAGTCAGAACTTCAACATAAGGACGTGCAAATAGCTGTACTTGAAGCGAAGCTGTGTCAAGTGCAGTTGCAGCTCGAGAAAGCGAAATTGACCAATGAAATGGTTTCACCTGATAATTGTGAAGAGAAGGTACATCTCCAAACACCTGCGAACTGGAGCATTTTGTATCAGACGTTGTAATGGACCTTTCTTGTGATGTTTTCTACGCTATAATTCGACGTACTACTAACTTCGAATAATTTAGTTAAGATACATTGCCATACAACGCTGGGTGATATGCGTTGTCAAAAGATAAGTGCGACGTGCGGCAGATAGACTAATTGCACTTTTTTTTGGTATAAATAGATGTTTCTGGAGAATCTTGACGAGACACAAGAGCCTCAACCTACAGAGGTGCTATGTTCTACTCCATACGAAGGTGCCGATGTAGTAAGTGAAGCTCTTGAACACCGTGAAGAGATGGCAGAGAGGAAAGAAGAGGGAATATCTTGTGAAGGACTTATCCAGCTTGATAACTCTGTCTTTGACTCTGCGAAATTACTTTCTCGGCTGAAAGACATGTGCCTGAAAGAGGAGAAACCCCCTGCCATGATACGCTTCCACAGAAAGCTTGAGTTGGAAACAGCCGACAGTTTGATATTTTCAACAGACGATTGCTGGTTGACCGCAGAACAGAGGACAGGTGAAATGTCATTGCAGTTTTTGCCAGCTGATGACATCCCTGTGCCAGCAAAGCCATCTAGTCCTGCTTGCGTGGACAAGAATGTTGCATTTGCTAGAAAATCTCCTAGACCTCAGTGCGGGAGGGACATAAAAACCCTAGTTGTGCACAAGAAGAAGGGTGTGAACAAGCAACCCTTGAGTCCTGATGCCGGTGCTTATCACGAAAATGCTCGTCAGACATTTAATGACATACTTTTCACACAGGTAAAGTCTTCGCTTTCCGATTTTGACTAAGCCTTTTTATGGTACTCTGCTGTTTCTTTTCAGTAGTCATGTCGTCTTTACATTTTTAACGACAATCACGTATGCTTCCAGATTCTATTTTGGTGATTATGACGGAGAATAATCCATTGAAGTTTTATGTGATTCAGGCCCCTTCAAAAGGCACCAGGCCCGCAAGACTTGATATGTCCAACATGCTGGAGGAGCAGAAGTCTCAGCGCACTCTCTTCACTGAGATAGATGGACTACAAAGCCCAATTACCAACCCCACATTCATCACACAAGAGAGTGATGAAAAATTGGTATTCGATGATGAGAGGTTAGTTTCAATTATCGCTTGGGCGGCGGTTCTATGATGTGTTTCACCGCATTATTTCTAAACAGTGTGTCACTTTAATTTTTAATTTTATTCTCCTTGGTCAAGAATCTGCACCAACATGTATTTGAATTTTATTTTTTTCTTGTTCATCCTACTGCCATTTTAAGTTGTTGCGCAGATTGTAGAATCCCAGCAAATTCTACAGATACTCCTTACTGACTTTAACTGAGTCCGTTCGCACAGGAAAAAGTCGAGCACAAGAGAGGATATTCAAGTGTTAGGATTGGCATTGGAAGTGAGGAGGATAGAGCAGCAACTCTCCCAAATGAACACATCTATCGGGGATGCCCAGACTCTGCTTTCTCGATCCGTAAGGAGTGTCGAGAGTCCAGTAAAACAAACACAGCGGTGCATAGGACTGGCAGGGAAAGTCAGTCAATTGGCAAGACAAATTGTAAGAACTATCATCCCTTGTTCATGTTGGTTTGCCCCTCACTTCATTTTGCTACGTCAACTTCTGAAATCGTACTATATTGTTATGTACGATGGTTTTGTATTCTTTCTGAAGTTAAATTCTTGAACGTCACACGATTTCATAAATTCACTAAAAAGTTGATGCTAATCTTTCGAGAGTTGATGCTTTCAGGGTCTGACAAGATCCCTTCGAAAAGCCGCACCCAAATCGCGAACTGAGGTGAAAAAGGAATCGAGCGCTCCAATCGTCCTCAAGTCAGATCTTTGTTTACGCAAGAACCCATTATTCTTGCAGGAATCTTCAGCCGCTGATCTAGCCTCTCTACAGCAACGGGCTGAAAAAGTGGGTGAAAACCTTTCAGCAATACAAGCCAGGCTTGCGAAGGACACTCCCGAATTTTACGAGCCTCGCTATAAACCTTCGATGTTTCCCAAAGGCAAGTTGGTAAATACTGTCCGAACTCATCTCTCTCAGGTTCAAGGGGCATTACATTCGAAACTGACACAGACTACGACTTCCACTTCAAGGCCGCGTCCACTTTCTGCGTCGAAACAATCCAGTCCGCCACCTAAAACGATATTGACTCCACGCAAACCTTTGACTCCAACAAAACCTGAATTAATTACAAGCAAACCTGTGTCACCTCCAAGCAAACCTGCATCACCTCCAAGCAAACCTGTATCACCTCCAAGCAAACCTGCAACACCTCCAAGCAAACCTGCAACACCTCCAAGCAAACCTGCAACACCTCCAAGCAAACCTGCATCACCTTCAAGCAAACCTGTATCAACTGTTCGCAAGCCTCTCAGCCCAACCAATCCTGCATTGGTACCGACTTCCAGGCGGATCACTTCCTCCAAACTGGCGTCGACGCCTTCTCCCAGGCGTATTACTTCAACCAAATTGTTGACACCTTTACCGAGGTCATTTACTCCAGCTCAACCAGTGACACAGACACTAAGTCCTTCTGAAGGAAGAGGAGGGTCTCCACCTAATGGAACACAGGTAACTGTTCGCATGATCCTGCTGTAGCTTCAATGTGTAGCTGTAAATTTTCTATAACTGGAATGAATGAACACTGAAGAGAATCTCCTGAGCACACCTTTTGATCTAGCCTAACCATGTTAATGTTTCGGTTATTTTTGGACAAACATCTCAATCTGTATCATCTCTTACAATGTCTTTCGGTGTTGCTAATTTGTTTCAATTGCAGGTACTCGCGTATCCTAAAACGACAATGAGAGACCTCATGAAAGACGACTACAGGACGAGGACCGCTTTTGGAAGGAAAGAGTCTAGAACTAAGTCCATGTACAGATTCTGACCTTTTTGACCATCTCGACTTCGTGCTTGGTTTGTATGCTTGTCAGCCACCGTTGAATCCTCTCTTGAACTAGAAATACATTAGAAACTGTAAATCGAGAATTGACCATTTAATTGTGCTCGTTCCTGGATGTAGACTCGATCAACAGCCCCGACAGTGGGCAAGAAAAACCAGTAAACACTTCGAACTTGACCTCGAGCACCTGCGATGAGGATCGCATCAATTTCCGAGGAAGATCGACACGTATTTCATGCTGTATTGGCAACACTGAAGAAGCATTTACTTCAGCCAATGAAAAGTATTTTCTCGAGGTACTATCGATCATAGAGACATGCAGGAATTTACGATATTTCCTGCAAATTTTATGAGTGACTCGTGCAGCGAAATTATTGAACATTGTGTTAAGGAACACAAATTGCTTAACTTGTTCTTGTGGTGGAAAGCCCTTCAACCACATTAATTACAAGGAAGCAATTCTGCAATGAACGATAGCAGGACGTCCAAGGGACGACGACGACGGAGGGCGGACACCTTTATTGCTTGGTGAACACAAGTTGGTCATCGGCACAAGGTGGGCGATTTGGTCTCGTTTTGAAGCAACTTTTATTATAGACTACTTTTGTGCCTGTACATGTAGGAACCAATTCGTTGCGACAATATCATCCTGCCAATTTTTTTTTTAATTAGGCAAGCGATCAGGTAGTTTTCAACCATTGTTGACGCAGGGAACTGTAAAATAGAAATGCTATAATTCCAGTGGACATAGAAATCTCATCTATACCAAGAAACTTAGCCCAAAGTATCAGCGGCTGCTTTGTAAGTATCAAGAAAAGGGGATGGCATCACGAAACTTGGTGATTCACAGCCCTGAAATCATTAAAAATTGATAAGATTCTGTACTATTTTGAGTTCAGTTATTCATGTCTTTGATTATCAGTGTGCTCATCTTGAATTTTGGAGCCCTTCATAGCAATTGTTCCGGCTGAAGCCAGTTTGCAAATTTTTACCTTGTTCCATTTTGTCGTGAGCAGAATGGTGGCCAATTAATGCTTAGGTATTCATATATAAGGGAATGCTGTCGTCCAGTCCACCTGCTTATGTAAACTTCTGTATGCAAATTACACAATCTGCAGGTTTGTTATTTTTCAAATCAGCCAAATGATCGGATTAGGGAACTGGTAATCAAGTGATGATAGGAGAATTTAAGAGTACTTTGAATTTAAGTGATGATTAGTGAATTGGAAAAGGTCTCCATGTGGTTTTTTGTTTGTTGCCAAACAATTCATTAGCCTTCGAATTTATTAACTTTCTAAGTAGTGCCCAATTCCATGCATGCACAGTGATTTTGCTTGGGCATGTCACTAGGTATAAATGGGGAATGGCCTGATATGTCTCACATAGTGTGACTTATGTAACTCAATTTATGTGTGCTAGAAATTCTGTCTTTAACACCTTGTGTATAGTTGCAGCCATGGTGTCTATAACATCCTCTAATTATTGTAATTTTTCAATGTTTTTTTCTTACCAAAAAGATATTTCTCAAAAATCACATTATTTTTGGAAGGGTACCCATATTAGGCCATCACCCGTATATATAAAACCGTGGGACAACTGTCATGTTCACACGCTTGATCGGTGAATCTAAATCAATAACTCATTCAATCAGTTCAGTATGCAGTTCACGTCTTGTATGAGTTTCAATCCCACTGTACCTGAACTTTAATATCTTGTTGTTGAAAGATTTCTAGAATGTGACAACAGACGAGTTGTCGTGATAGCAGGTGAATCTAGATAGCTTGTATATTCATTCGATTAGGTCCAAGGGATTGTTGATCACGTCCAAGGAGGAGAAGATTAGTAGTACATTTAGACTTTGTCAATGTGGTAGTTCACATTTTGTGAGGGTTTCAAACAATGGGTTTTCCAATGCGCCATCAGTGTAGTGATTCCTCATTCCAACAATGGTTCCATTCTGTACAATAACTAATTTATAGCATCTATGTTTTGAGGAGGTCATGGTTGGCCTGAGCACTGCAATTTGTCCACGCGAGATTTGCGTTGTTATCAAAGCATGTAGCACCGCAATTCGATCTGGCGGATTTGGGTTGTCACCTAGAAAGATTGACGGTGCGGGATGCATGGTTTTGGACCATGCACAACTCGTTGAGTGGCTGTATTGGACTTTGTGAATGGCTGACCAATTTGTGAGGCAAAAATTTGAACCAATGTGTGTGGCTCCAAAGTAGTGTCGTGAAATTACTAGGATGACTGGAAGTGCCGGGTAAATTCCACACACAACATGAGTGCAATCAATCTACTTTCTTTATGAACTTCGGCTAAAATTATGGTATGATTGATTACACTCATGTTGCATTTCAGTAGTGTTTTCAACCAACGTGTGGCTGCAAAGTAGTGGTACTTGAAGATCAAGTGTAATCATAGCTAGATATAGGAAACCTCATGGATAGCACCATGGCCGGAGTTCACCCCGGTATTGGCTAGTAAAAGTGACAGCAAGGCACATATGTGAGGATCCTTGTTCATGTCACTTTGAGAATTTCTTATTAATCGAGCAGGATTTATCTACTTATGCGCACACTCCCCAACAGCTCCACTAATTCTTGCAATTGTGTGGAATTCTCGCAATCATTTTTGCCTACCCTCAATCTTGCTGAATCCCTTAAGCACCCCATTTAAGTCACCCATTTCAGCGGTGTAAGCACCCCGTTTAAGTCACAAACTGAAATGAAAATTTTACAAATATAAAAACAGAGATAAAACTGATATGAAAACTCACAAATAAACATGAACAAAATGAGGATGAAATTATGGAAAATCATGACTGAAGTTGAAATGGACATTTGCAACTGAAATCAAATCAGAATTCACACTGAAAATGAAATGACAATCTATAAATGTAAATGAACTAGAACTCATAAGTGAATTTGAAACCGAAATATCAGAAATGACATTCAGAATTCAAAAGTCGAAAAATGGTGCACATGCATACAATTTTCATTGCAAAGCGCATCTTTTTTCTCCTCTTTGCAATCAAGTGTAATTTCCGTCAATGAGATTGGGCATTGCTGATTTTAGCTGTAAGGCATATTTGGGGCACCAAGTTGCACTGCCAAAGTGTGGTGCCATTGGGGCCTCATTTAGGCACCAACTTGGTGCCCAAATGGATCTCTGGCAAGACGTATAGCTTGGTGCTCCAATTAACTTAAGTACACAATTTCTATTACAGTAGTCAATGCCTACTCTCTACTGACTGGAGAATCAAATCGTTTCAGACAACAGCAAAGACGTGTAAGTTTTTCAATATATGATGTGACTGCCTCAAATTAAAGCCCAGCTTGAAGAACGTGTTGCTTCATCATTGTAAGGAACAAGGGATGGATTTGGCAGTGAGAGTTCATACGAAACAACTAAGGTGGAAAACGAATTCAAAATTAACTCTAAATGGTTGGGCGTGTACCTCTATCAAGAATGGTGGGACGAAAGTGTCACCATGGTCGAATTTTGAGAACCCTGTGTGGACCCGTCTAAGCCGTGAGATCGAGAGCCCCTGGAGCTGCTGCAATGCAAGCACCTACCCTTACTATGATCCGGAAAATATCTGACCGCCTTGCAATTAAGTGGTCTCCAGCGAACACAAAGCCATTGATGTAAACTAGGTCTTCAAGAGATGATCAAGGGTCTTTATGGCCATGGTGAGTATTCCCTTGGTCCATGGTGAACATGATGATTATTTCCCGCATTCGCAGAAACTCCATGATCGCTCTTTGTGACCCCTGCTTTGGATGCCCTCAAGTTCCTGTACCAGGCTGGCGGCTTGTGACCCGTGGACGTCTTGAGAGGGCCGGAATTACTCTGGCGACGAAAGGAACCGGAGAGCGGCCAAACAGGGCGACCGGAATCGGACAACACGGCTGAGGCCGAAATGGGCCGCGCAGGATCGAGACCGTCCCTGCTGTATAATGGGCCGGAGTCATAGTCGCTGCTGAGGAACGATGAATCCGGTAGGAACCGTGCTCGCGGGTCGCTACAGGCCCCGAATTTGGTGACATCGGGGGAGTAGTCCCCGGGGTGGGACTCACAAACATCCGAGTCGTTGTAGACAAGTTTCAGAGCTTGCACGACTTCTCCCATGAACGGTCTATGCGATACTTCAGGCTGGACACACATAGAAGCAATGGCAGCAACCTTAGCAAAGTCGTCAAACGGAAACTCGCCGACCTGAAGGTGTGGATCAATTAGCATCTCCAACCCTTCTCTCGTTGTGAGCAGTGGACGCGCCCATGTGACCAAATTCTGCTGCCCTTCTGGGTTATCCATGTCCACAGGCATCCTCCCTGACAGAAGCTCAAGTAAGACCACCCCGTAGCTGTATACATCACTCTTCACCAGGAGATGGCCGGTCATAGCATATTCAGGTGCCACATACCTGCAGGCGCATCAGTTACGAGTCAGTTCGATAAGCCATCCCGAGTGACCAACTGCGAGGAGGCACTGACCATATGGCAAACCAAAAACTAGGTTCCAGTGTTCCACAATTACTAGGTTATAGTTAGGACTTCTTCCTGAAAACGAACTCGTGAACCGACCCAGAGAGCTCACCCAAAAGTACCCATCACGCGAGTGGATATATGCTGACTATGCCCTCCTTCAGCTGCTGCCTTGGCCAGACCAAAATCGGACACTTTAGGAGTGTAGTCCATTTCTAGTAAAATGTTGCTAGCTTTGAAATCTCGATGTATCACTCTCGGGTTTGAATCCTCGTGAAGATAAGCTAGACCCCTTGCTGATCCCAGTGCAATTTTCAGCCTGGCCTCCCAATCTAGTGGCGCGATATATTTGTCTATACCTGCCAAGGAACATGAGTCATTCATGAATTAGAGAGAACGAATCGACCAGGAACCGACTATGAACAAGATGGCACCTTCTACAAGGTATGCATCCTTAGCAAGTATTCACAGGATTCTTGGGACTTTAGAATGTCCTAAGATTTCTGGATGTCGAATGTTGAAATTTTAGAATGTCGAAAGAGGAGTCCCTACAGGGTATGAGGCCTTACCATGCAAATGTGACTCGACGCTGCCATTGGGAATAAGCTCATATACCAAGCATCGAATCTCCTCTGTACATATGCCAACGAGTTTGACAAGGTTTCGATGGTGCAATCTACTCAGCATCTCAACTTCCGCAACAAACTCTCGACCTCCTTGCTGATCCCCACGAGTTAATACTTTCACAGCTACAGGTGTTCCGTCATCCAATTTCCCCTGATAGACCGTCCCAAATCCTCCCTGTCCCACGATATTTTCAGGTTTGAAATTCTCGGTTGCTCTGACAAGTTCAGCCAGAGAAAAACACTTGGCAGTTCCTGAATACCCCGGCATGCTTGATTCACCCGAAAATGATGCAGCTGATTGAAAACTTCCGGACACTACAGAAACTGCACCTGCGCAGATTCAGCAGCCACATAGTTTGACTTTGAGTCAATTCAATAGACATTATATATTAGTAGTACTAAATAGTACATTATATATTAATAACCAGTATTCTGGAAGCGTGTATCTTTCAACCTAGGATCACACTGCACTGCAACCTCTGCAACCTCTTATTAACACGCGAATTTTTATTATCTGCACTAGTAAGAACACTAGACAATGTGAGGGCAAGAATGACACTCTTTCTGTCATTGAAAATCTTATTTTGCCTCAATGTCATTCTAATAGCATCACGTTGAAGAGGGGGATTCTTTCTTCCAGTGCTAGTTGTCCCACTTCTACCTCCAACAGATTGCTAGTTGTAGTTCAAAAGATTAGATAAGAGTACCTGAACGAGAGGGGCGTTTCAAGGCCGAAGAATTATTAAGCTCTGTGGCCTTTTCGAGATACCGGACCCGGCTATTACACTTCAGCATTATCAACCAGATCACACCAACACTGATCACTGCGCCCATCGTTGATCCCAGAGCAATCACTGCGATTTTTATACTACTCATCTTGTGACCAACATTACTAAGGCCCACTCCAATCGGTCGCTGAGCAGACCCTCCAGTGCTGCTTAATGGAGGAATGCTAGCATCAGGCTCGGCTTGAGAAGGTGGTGAAGGTGGAAGGCCTACAAAACAAATTCAAGCCAAGAGGGCGTGGTGATGGAAAAATACAGGAACATATGTGGTTGAGGGATGCCCAACAAAAAATGTGTCAAACATCTGATTAGGAAATGACGCGAATCTTTCACAGTACTTATATTCTTTAGAACAAACCAAGAATATACATCTGCAGAGTGCATCTGGTATGAACAAGCAAGACGAATTCAATGCCCTGCCTTCTAGAACGTATCACCTCACATCAAAACTCATAACCTCAACCAGTTCAACATAATATTTGAGGCTAGGACGTCACGGAAGGTGATTCTATCAAAATACAATTCTTCGTATTTATCTCCATAAGTCGAGAAAACATCCACGAAATTATATTCCTAGTACAGAAACCTAATAGATTCTAGAACATTGAAGGGCGACAATCTGATGCTGATGAAGCTGTTACCTGGATAGCGTACCGAAATGACCAGGTAATGACCAAAAAGGGTTTCGTTGAGTTTCAATCTGCGTTCCCAGATTTGTGAAGCTAGAAGCACTGCAGTAGTGTTATCAAAAGCCGTTGCCAAAGGGACAAACTGAGCAGTCACATCTGTCTTATCCTGGAACTGAGCAACTGCATTTGCCCCCATGATTCGCACTTGGCTTGGTTGTAGGTAAAGGCTTTCGGCAAGTTCCTTAGCCAATTCAGCAACCAGAGGAAATAGTTTCTCGAGACTGATTGCTAATTGTAAACTTGTAGTCATAGGTATTACACATCCGCAAGGAGCACCCGCTGGCGCGCTGGTATATCCGTCATCACATTCTTTGCAGTCTGTTGGACATGTAGAAAGACTTAGCATAGTTATGGTCTGCTTGATTTTGCAATTGGCAGTATGCCATAAAATCATAAATGTCATTTGGTCTCTGTCAATTCTGCGACGCCCTCCTCTCTACGAATGTCAAGATCGAGTCGTTAACCAAGATACATTTAAAAATCGACACCAATGCCACAGAACACACTTCAAAACACAATATAACGAATAGTGCATAAAGAAATTCCTTAGCAAATCTTTGTACCTTGAGTATTATTTGGAGGCGGAGCAGAAATTATCGGTGGCATCGGGGCGAAAACAGGAGCAGGAGCTGGAGCAGGAGCTGTAGCAGGCGCTGTAGCAGGCGCTGTTGCCATCCATGTTCAACCATGCATTCCGATAAGTAACAAGGCAGCAAATTGGAGTACTAAAATTTCAAAATTCCATCTTAGCAAGTCAATAGATCGAGCAAAAGCTTCAATAAGTGAAGCAGCTGTTTGAATCAGGCATCAGAGAACATAAATTATATTCCTACAGGAAATTTGCTAAGTAAAGAAAATTTTCAGACTAAATGTGATTTTTTTCCAAATCCTCTGACCTCCATGCTTGGGACGGCGACGCCCTCGTGTTCTTGGAGAAGGGGCTGGAATCGGCCTTCTAGACCTTGGCCGATTTGGATAGCGGTGTCTTTCTGGTGAAGCTGCTAATGAAGAATCTACCAATTGCAGGTTTAGAACCTGAGGGGCTACCGCAGGTTGCAGATGCAGAATATCAGATGCTCGTCGATGCATCACTAAATTACCAGAGGGCAACTCATCAGCAGATGGGAAGGAAGGAGCGCCTGACCGAAATTTCTGGGCTGGAGGAGGAACCCCAGGAAAGGGTTCACCCGTTGCTGAATATGGCATGGCTGCAGCGAAATGCAAATCGATAAATCAGTCCCAAATACAAGAGGAAGAGACCATTGGCCAACATAGAATACGTAGTACAAATAATGAGAATGCATCCAAGAACACTCGCACTCAAAACTGGTTGAGCAATAGAGTTATCCGCTAACTCTCCTTGAGTTTGAATAAGATCCCATGAATTTTTCATTCATATACTCTTATTTGTTCACTCCAAATGGTTAAAAGGTATGGAAGAATTTGGTGGTCTCTCATTATTCCATGTGTAAGAGCTTGATAGTCTCTAAACCCAATAAACGTCTTTTGATGGCAAAAAAAGGTCCCCTTGAGTTTAGAGACCACCAAGCTCTTACACACAGAATAATGAGAGACCGCCAAATTCTTCCATACTTTTTAACTATTTGGAGTGAACAAACAAGAGTATATTAATGCAAATTTTCATGGGATCTTATTCAAACTCAAGGTGAGTTAGCGGATAACTCTATTAACTTGTTGGGATTTCTTGAAGATGTCCCACAATCTATGTAAACTACTGAAGTATTAATAGCACAAGCAAGAATCCCCAGCCCCAGAACATTGTCCGGGACTCGGGGCTCGAACATTAACAACAAAAGCATTCTAAACTCCTGCGACGGTACTATTAAAAAACATAACCCTGTTATTTAAGATAGAGATCTGCACTCTATCGTGGCCACTTTCTCGTGAAAAATAAGAGATACCACTAAAGCATTGAGCTCAAAGAAATACTTCATAATTTTTAGAATTAGTTATTAGTGTGGCTTGTTGTTACTAAGCAACATCCTAGAATCAAGATGATTAACTATGTGATAGAATGGGTATGAAATTATTCTGTCCATGAAACCATCGACTCACACTGCTATAGGGCTGGACAAGTAGATGTAAGACGTCGGCCAAATATTCCGAAACTCACGAAGGAAGAGATTAGTGGAGATGGCACTATACCATGGCCAAGCCTGAATATATTGGTAGCCATGAGTAGCACATTGATCAACCCTGCAAATAAGCAGGCATTGCAGCGCATGATGGCTCTCACCAGTCTTCAAGAGATCTCCCTTGACACTCCTCTGCTATCCTTCCCATCCGTTCTGCTGTGAATAACGAAATTATTTAGGCGTGGGATCTAGCTTAAATCCGACATGAAATCGCAGCTTCCTCAGCACATAGCTCAATTATGCCGGAAATTTGTTATTTAGCCAGCACCCGGAGCTCCAACTTACCACCATTCGAGTGCATCCAAAGGAGTCAAGTGTAACTGAAATTTCTGTGTAAACGAACTTCAGTCAAGCCTCGTAGCACAAATCAGATGCATCACCAGAATTATCTGTCACCTACATGGAGGAGCTGTAAGCTGGGCTCCTCTTTTTGGTCGGAACCTTCATTGTCTTCCTTGTAAAAAACAGAAAACCTCCTGTGGTCATGATCCGAACATTTTCCTGTCATAAATCCTCGCAAATTCCTGGACTCCATAGCTCATTCAACATCCAGTGAAGGCGAATATTCCACGACAAACTGCTCTGTGCTTCCATCGACTTCTTGAAAAACTTATCTGACGTATCTCATCCCAAATCAGCCAATGGCTTAGTACATATTCCCGTCTTCAATTTCTATCCCCTGAAGGATAAAAAAAATCACTGCAACGGACTACCGTCTTTCAAGTAGTCGTTGCAATTTCAAGTTTCAATTGTCGCATGCCGGAGATCGACTTCCTCATTTTCAAGTGGTGCAAGATTAAAGATCAGGACCAAAGCCATATTCCAACACGGCTGATTTATCAATAGAATGCATCATCACAAGCTTGTGCACATCACTTGTATTCCCAGGAGGTCCTTAATTTTAAGCAACCGCCGCAGACTATCCGAAATCCGAAATTCGACAGCCACGTCTTAATACCTGCAACCTGCAAATTCATCAATATTATTGTCACCTTTCGCTTTGCCACTAGTTTCTGTATTAGCTGATACATCACATTAGACTAAATTTCAAAAGAAGCGGTTACCGACGCTAGAAACGACACATGCTTAATGTAATCTATATCCAGACTCAGAAATGCGAGCAGAAATGTCAGTGCCAAACTAAGCTGACATCGAATTGATCATCACCTTCAGACAGAGGACGTTTCGAAAACAGGGGGAAAATGCGACAAACTAGATGCACTCTAAAAACTCAAACATATTGATTAATTCTGTCAGCTTCTATTCACATGGATATTACTGCATACTGTTTCGTCTTAGTACTCTCTTCTTCCTTGGTCTATGGACAAAACGAACCAAAAGCCAGACTAAACTCCATTCTAGCACACGCAAACCTCTCAAACAGCCAAAGAAAATTACAGAAAGTCTCACGATTCTCACCTGGAACTACATTGCAAGTCCTGGCCCTAGTTGTCGCTACCTTGAGGCTTTCAAGCACCAAGAACCACCTGCTCCCGTCACCAACACCAACTAACCACCTCCTAGGCGCGCCAGTTGAGTAGACCTAAGCTCCCGTCTAGCGACAAGCAGCACAGTGCCTGCTGGCCCGCGCGCGGCTCTCCTCTGCCACTACAGAAAGCAAACAAAACTAAACTACAGCGTGAAAGACGACTGCAATGCCGCAAAATTATGGACGTGATCGGAACGAAACTAAGCAGCAATGGCATGTTGTGGTGCCGCAAGAAAAGGAATGCTGCCTGGTTCTCGGGTTGAACGGAACGGGGGCAGGGGAACAGATGAGAGCAGGGCCAGCTAACTGTGGCAGGAGTGGAGCGAGCTGTTGGAGGCGACGACAACGACGACTGACGGACGCAAGGCAGTAAGGGGCTGCCCAAGGACGACGACTGACGGACGCAAGGCAGTGAGGGGCTGCTCAAGGACGATGACGAAGGCTTTCGTGTCTGAGCTGCTCTGGCCAAGCTCTGGAGCCTCCATCAATGGCGCCCCACTCTCCCCGGCCGGGTTGGGTCGGGTCCACGGGCTGGGCCGCCCGTCCGCGGTCACAGGCCTCACCCGTCCCGGTTGCGGGAATAGGCTCACGGTAACACCTACCGTATTCGTTTGAATGGGGGTTACACCCGCCTTGTGCGTCTGGGCATATGACGTTATGACTGCCTGCAGGGTGTTAACACGTTTTAACCCTTAACCCTTGAAGGATTTAGGGAATAGTAGATATGTTGCCGTATATTTAACATTTGTTATGAGTAGAAAGTTCCAAATTGAGATCCCAATAGCTTTTAAGACCATGTAGACATAAATTTTAATTTTACTTTTGATACAATACTCATAGGAGGTGTAGAACCATTCCAAATACAATGAAATACGGTCGTGTACATTGGCCGGAATGGCCAATCTGGACCTTTAAGGGTTAACCATTTAGCGCCCAGGGTGGTTCTGCAGGAACCACAGTTTTTTGGGTGATGTTTCTTTGAAACTCTATCTGTTGAAATTAAATATACTATTAATAGTATCGAACCGTATGAATCTAAGCATAGCTTAACGAAACAAGTGTCAGTTAAATCTTGGTAAGATCGGACCATTGGATTGGAAGATTATAGTATGCATTTGAACTGCATAATGCACATTCAAAAATGAGATTTTGGGGGGTGTGTGACTTTAAGGTTAAATAGAATTTGGGGTAAATTTTCAAAAATAAAAGTGAAGATGTTCAGCAATGTCTTGTGTTAACACCTCTTCATTGCAATCTTTTATGTCAAGAACGGACTCATACATAATTATTGTGAATTTTATAAGTGAGAGTGACTTATTCATGTAAGGTTGAGGACAAAATTTATACGTTAAAATAAGAAAGGAGTTGGTATATTGATGAAGATCATACTATATACACTAACGGAACATGAATAAAAGAACACAATCCAAAAAAAAATACAAGATAACAAACTCGCAAACACAAGAAATACCACATAGTACGTGTGTTGTGTTTGTAAGTATTTGTTGTATTTTGAGGTATTTGCAGTATTTTTGTGTTTTGTACATAGGTATTTGGATAGCTAAGAAAGTCAGATTTCAAATTTTCTTTTTACATCATTTGCAAAATCAAAAGTTGCACATCTAAACTTCAAACATCGGACTGAGATGGTTCACAAATTTTCCAACATTTCATTTTCTAATGGTCTAGTGACCACTTAGTGGTTACCTAGGCACTAAAGGGTTAACCCCTATAAGGTTTTCATCTTCTAAATACGATTGAGATAAAAGGAAGTGGTTGAATTAACCCCTAACCGCCCAACCATGCATATTTTGCATGATGTACGGATTTGAACTCCAATTTCTCATCCATGATGCACTTTTTGCAGTGTGAAATTTTTATTGAAACTTTTATGCGAAGCTAGCTTCGTGCATGTGTGATGCAATTAGAAAGGGGATGATATATGAAATTTTTATGCCTCATTTCATGTTGTAGTGTTCCACCCCAAATTTGGAAGAATTTAGTCTAAAAGTGCTATTGAAAAAGTCAACTACTAAAAATAAGCAACCAAAAAATCTCCAAAAATCACTACACTTAGAGTATTATATTTAAACCCATCCCAAAAATTCTCATTATTAGATTGTCAATATCTTATTTGTAATCATATTACAAAAGAGCTCCAATTTTTAAGTTTGAAAATTTATACACAAATATTGGTGATAGCAATCACAAATCTAACCATATGGATAGAATCCAAAATTCATAATGCACAACTTTTATTCATTCATCAAGTTGAAATACCCTTCTCAGTTGCATTTATAATGCATTTTTGAAAAACTGCCAAATCTCAAAAGGGTGAGAACTTTTAGGGGTTAATAAAGGGATTATAGTTTGTAATTAATCTGAAAATGTGCAGAAGTGATGCCTATAAGGGTTCCTGATGGCCATGATTTTTTTCAGATTTTTTACAAACTAAGTTATGAAGTAATACAACAGATGTATATCAAATTTAAAATCAAAGCACAGGGACACATGTCCTTGCTTGCTCACGAGGGTTAAACAAAATGACATTACCGGTATGAGATTAGGTAGAGACATCCAAAACTGTCACCTTTGTTATTTATTAACCTCTAAACGTCCCATGGAGATAGTATATATGCTGTCGTATAATTGATATTTTCTATCAACAAGAAACTCTAAATTGGGATCTCAGTAACTCGTTAAAACTACATTGATCTAAATTTAAACTTCTCTTTTAACCTCAAACCCATTAGAGGTGTGGATTCATTCCAAATACAATCAAAATACGACGTGTTCTACTAGCCGCAAAGGTACGTTCAGACGTTTTATTAGGGGTTAAACTAGTCAAATTTTAAATTTTATTTTATTAAATTAGTCAAATTTTAATTATTAATATTTTTCAATTCAAAGATGTTTTCAATTCATATTTCAATTCATTAAAGAATGTAAAGGTTCTTTTATTAAGAAGATTTCAATTCATTTAACCCTTAACTCCTAGACGTCCAAGGGAGGTCCCCACCCAAAACTGCCTCATTTTAAACATTTTTGCTAATGATCTCATAATGCTTTTCAAAACATTTTTTCACATTCCAACTATAGGATATTGTAGTCCTAGACCTTATAAACCATTCTTCAAAATTTTAAAACATTTGATGAGACAAATGTTAAGATAATAGCAAATAAAGTTAGAATTTTAAATTTTAGGCTTTGAAAAATCCGGGCAGCCTAGGTTTGATGGGTTCTCAACCCCAAAGTCGAAATGATATGCTCTTTTTGACCATCCTCAAGATGAAGTAGTTAGAAAAACGCATGACTCGATTTGACATGATGTTCAATGCATTAATAATTTTTAAGATGCCTTGTAATGGGTGGGGGTATGAAGAGAAGCAAGAGATTTTGGCTAAATTAGATTATCCCTTCTACTCTTCTCTTATTGAAAGAGCCCACAATTCATAGCATGCAACTCATATTGAAAGACAAAAGTTCCTTTGAGGTGTTCAATGAATCTCATTGGCTTAGATTTTTTGGTAAACCTACTTGAAGTGTTGAAGTTGTTTTTCAATATCTAGGTATTTCACTTTAACAAATCCTTTAAATGGAATTTTGATTGGATGCACATAGTCCTAATTGCAATGGAAAGAGGACTTCTTTGCCTATGACACCATATTTTTTATTTTGAAAAAAATAAAATTTGGGGGGCTAGGCAATCCAAAAAAATGGACAGCATTAACTGCTTAAGCATTCAGTTTTTGGACGATGTACAAATTTCATCCATGAATTTCATCCGACATGCATTTTTTGCAATGTGGATTTTTACTAAAAGATTTTAAGGAAAGTTAGCTTCATGCATGTGTAAACCAATTAGAAGGAGATAATTTGTGAAATTTTTATGACTGATTTCATGTTGTAGTGATTCATCAAAAATTACGAAGATCTTAGTTCAAAACAAATCAAAAGTACTCTTGAAAAAATGAACTCATAAAATTAAGCAACCAAAAACTCTCCAAAAATCACTACATTTAGAATTTGAATTTTGAATTTCAAGTTTTATACAATGGACCTTAGTGACAATGGACCTTAGTGACAAGTTAGAGGTACGTAGTGGCGACAGTGCATGGTACGATGCGAGTCTATCTTTTGATACAAGAAAAAAATCAAGTCAAAATTCATCATGATGGATTTTGCAGTTCGAAGGACGAATGGTTTCCACCATCCGACCTGCTCGATTTGGAGAAGTTGGGGACGCTCGTTAGGAAGCGCTCGGAGCCATTGGAGGACTCCAATTGTACGCTTGTAAAAGCTGGAGATTTAATTTGTGCATGCTCAAAGACCGGGGACGAGACAAAACACTATGATGAGGAAGTTCACGAGGTAAGCGTCTGTTCTTCATAGTGTTAAAACTCAGGTTTCTTTCAAGCTTCATGGTATTCAAAATCTGATGTGGTACTACTTGTTGTCTCTAATATGGAGGATGATTGTGTATTGCTTGCATGAAGGTTATAAAGAAAAAAGAAGGGCATGTAGAGGGAAAATGCAATTGCGAGTTCATCATAAAGTGGCTGGATGGTGAAATGCACGGAAACCACACGGTGGTCCGCTGCAAAGGTGTATGTCTCTATTGAAAGGATCCAGTCGAAGAAGTTCCACAAGTCAAGACTTCGATTAAGGAACACCGAGCAAGGTAGTTGCACACTACTAACAAGCTTTGTTGGTTGTAGTGTTTAGGGTTCTGTCAACAGTTCAGGCTAAAATTGCTCAATGATTTGCATGCAAAGAAGACAACGGCAAAAGAGAGGAAAAGAATTAGAAAGTAGGAGATAGCCCCCACACCATCTTAGTTGGAATCATTTAGGAATAAGGTAAAAATCAACTTTTGGTGGAGAAACGTCAAAATATGCCCCCATCCGATTCCATGGATGCCTAGGGCTACATCCTAATGAAATTGGCTAGTCCACACATGGCACAATGGCAAAGAATTCTTTTCAGACATCCTAAACACTCTAGATAAATCTAGAGCACAGTCTAGATAATTATAGATAAAAGTTAGTGCATTGATTGATGGCAAAAAATTCGTTTCAATCACCACTCTAAATAAATCTAGCTAACAAAAAACATGGAAAAATGATTTTGATTAAAAATTAATGTAAGGTGAAATGCACAAATAAATATTAAAATCTTTTGTAACCACCTGTAAAGAATTGGTCGGTCCATTCTACCATAGATGGCATAGGATTCTTTTCACTCAAGACCCCAAAAAAATCTAGAAAACACTGTGGATAAATTTAGAGAACAAGCTGATGTCATGTAGGAATGAAGCTCATGCCCCTAAACACCTCCTTGAGAGATCGTGATGTAACCCTAAACCGCTAATGCTAGTCAACCATGTTCATCCAGCTCAATCAATGAAAGTCATCCAAGTAAATGGATGGAAAAAATTGGATGGAATACATTAATCCATATTGGTAGTTGAAAGTGGTACATAAAATCATACATGTTTGATTAAAATATATTGGATGAAAAATTACATGATGGATGAAATTTTGGTTATCCAGTTAATGTGTACACTTAGGTTGACTATGCTTCTTATTTGATGATATTCCTTCCACTTTTCATCCACTTTGTATCAGCCCAACCATGATTTGTTGTCCTTCCAAAACTCACCACTTCGTTTCATTCTCTTAAACAAAAACAGGAGTCCGTTCATCACATAACATGCCCAATTCAATGATGGGTGTCATCAAGAACCTTAACCCTTAAAGGTCCTGATTGGCCATTCTGGCCAATATTCTACGGCTGTATTTCATTGTATTTGGAATGGTTCTGCACCTCTTATGAGTTTCATATCAAAAGTGAAGTTAAAATTCATGTCTACATAATCTTAAAAGCTATTGGGATCTCTATTTGGAACTTTCTACTTACAACAAATGTTAAATATAGGCAACGTACCTAGTATGCCCTAAATCCTTTAAGGGTTAATGTCCACCCTCCATATTCATTCATGTGTTCCAAGACGCTCCCACACAACCCTGGTTTACATGTATTTTGGACCTATGGGTACGTGTTGTTACAATGTAGCATGTCGGACATCATCAACCCTAAACAATTCTTCCTTTGACCTTATCCTTGTGGATATTATTAGTGTTTAGGATTTCATCACTTTACATTATCATTACAAGTATCAATGTTAAAGGTTTCTTTCCTTTGCCTTAGGTCATAAATCCTGAAGGCATCACAAAATTCTCCCTGTATTAACATGGTATTTCTTGTAACCAAGTGAATTTCTGCAGCAACCTCAAAATCTAGTTGTAGAGGATTCAAATTCTTTTATTGGTCAATGAGAACAAGAATTGATTATATTTATTTCTTTATTTGAGTATTGTATGCAAAAATTATAAGCGTTAAAAATCTTATCGATAAATGTTTTAAGTCCTTACCCAAATGAATTTTGACGTCATGCATTCTGCAATAAATTTAGGGTTATATATTGTGCAATAAAGAAATCTTTATTCTTTAGCGGCATGCATTTGGGTATTTGTTTTGTTTTAGGACATCCAACAGTACCTTGCAGGAGTACCCACATGAGGGTCATTGAGAACCCTGGCTACATGTAAAGAATATGAACTGGGAAAAGCACCATGTCGTTGAATGCTTGCGTTTCTGGCCCATGTCCTGCCCAAGGCCATGCGCCCAACATGACTGTGAAAATGTTCGAACCTTGCAGTCTGGCATGGATCAGCCAGCTTTTGTATTTTGACCCCTCAAGGACATGAAACTTCTTAAGAATGGCATTTTCTAAAAAGCTGTTTGATTTTGTTGATCCTTTTTTCATACAAAAGCTACGTAAGTATTCCTTAATTTTAACAGTGTCAATTGTCAAAATTATCCCACATAAATGAGAAATTGAGCGTTGTTACAACAGCTGGTTAAAAAAAGAGAGCTAAGTTCAATACCCTCGGTCCTTTAGGGGTTAACTCCTAGTATCGTAATCGTCTAGTCGGTCATCGAGATCGACAAAAAACAATTATAAGAAGAGAGGCCCAATTTTTTGGAATTTCCTTTCATAAAGAATCTATTTAGCATGGTGAAAAAGAGGATCTTGAAAAATTAGTTTATTCACAGAATTTGACATTGGTTGAAAAGGAATTTTCCAAAAAATTTAATTATTTTCGGTTATGAGATGCCGACCTTGACGGCCATACATAGTAAAGTAGAAATACCATGAAAGGTGAAAATAAGAAGTTTAGCATATTAGAAATGGGAGTTTATTCAAGGACTTAGTTTATCTAAATAGAGAAGAAGAATTCATGAAGATGCAAAGTAATTATATATTTTAAACCCTTGTAGATATTTTTCTACAATTTTTTAGAATGAATAGTTTGTCAAATCCTCTAGTGTTTGTATAGGCTCATTTTAAACAGTTATTAGGATTGATCTTAAATCAATAATGGGATGATCCACCATCCTACCCAAAATAAAGCAAATGCAAGAAACCGATCGGTTGGTATGATTTTCCAAAAGACTGCTTAAAGTCACCCACTCTTTTATTTCAATGGTAGTTGACTGCACTACTACATGGTAGGTAATTGATTATGGTATTTCTACCTTATACTATGTATGGTGATACCATTTTTTTAACATTTCTGTACAAAAAAAGCTCCTTCGACTCTATTCAAATCTGACGACAACAAGTTTTAACTTAAGGTTGGATGTCCTAAAACCACCAACTTAAGAAATATGGCCTCATTTTAACAAGGTTATTTATGAGAAATATTTTTCAATCATTTGGAAGAAGTTTTCTCACGGAATGCACAAATTTTCGCAATTTAATTAACAATATTCAAATTGATACAAATTTTCAAAGTGAAAAGAACTTCGTGACCCAAATCAAACCTCTAGGTTTCCCCATGTTCACACCATGTGGTACTAATTTTCACTCATAATGATACCCAAAACCACCAACTATTTCTTCGCAATGCTTGACATGCCATTCGTCTGCTTGAATAGTGAAATTGGTGGTTTTGAGTCTCAAGTGTGGTAGCCCCAAGAAAGGTCTACATGTCATAATTGGGGGAGGTGGTGGTTTTAGGACATCCAACCTTAGTGGGTCTGTAAAATATACTCCTTAAGTTAGTGTAGGGATTGGTCGTAGAGATTGGTAAGGAATAATTGCCTCCCACAACATTATTTAGCAACTCCATTGTTCACTCTTGGGAATCAACATCTCAAACCATAATAGTTGTAGGAATTATAATCTTTTTGGAGAATCAAAGCCATCTTCAGTTAAAAATGGTTTGGTAACTCAACAAATTTTTAATAGTTTTTGTATATCCCACATCATCAATTCCCTATTTAGATGCTAAATCTCTACACAAGCAAAATGCTGTGTTGCTGAACTAGCTAAAGAATGTTAAGCAGTTCCCTGACAAATGTGGGATAGTTCAATGTGTTGATTTCATGAACTGCTCTATTATATTATGTGAAGCATCTTATTGGTTTTTGTAAACACTTCCCAAAAAAAAAAAAAAAAAATTAAAAAAAAAAAAAAAAAAAAAAAAAAAAAATAATTTTTTTTTTGCAATCGTCAGAATATTTATTTTTTGAAAATTTTCCATTTTCAAATTTTTACTATTTCTAAAAATTTATGCATCTATTTTTTATATTTTAATAATCTGAAATCGATGAGGTACTGAAATCAATGTTATTACAATTTATTTATTCATTTTCAAAAATATGCTAGGTGTTTCACCTTAACCCCTAAACGTCACAGCGTCCAGAAACTGGACGACGAATGATTTAAAAGCCTTCTCACGTTCTCATCAACACTTGGATGAAACTCATTCAATTTTTTGGAGATTCTTCACCAAGTTGTTGTCCTATCTAATGGCTGGATTTAGTCATACTAGAGTACATATTTTTCTAAAATTACAAATGTAGAAGTATGTCAAGTCGTTGACCGAGCCAAAATTGCATTGACTCTAGTTCAAAGTGGAATCGTGAAAAATGAGGTCATAAATTTAAGAAACACAAAAATTTCAAAGTATCACCACCTTTAAGAGTATCTCATTTCAAACTCATTCCAACAAATTTTACTCAAAAAATATTGAAATTTAGTTTGTAATCAAATTTACAAGGAATTTTTAATTTTAACTTTCAAAATTTATAATTAAATATTGGTGATTGTATTAGTGAATGGAACCGTACGGATGGAATCTAAAATTCAAAATCTAGAACTTTCATTTGTATATCAATTCCAGAATATTCTTCTAAATAGTAATTTATAATGCTTTTTCTCAAATTGTCAATTCCAGGGACACCCTGGTACGTTAAGGGGTTAAGACCACTGAACGAATTCCGCGACGAGATGTTCACGTTCATCTAAACACGGATAAGAATCGCAAAATAGGATGAAACTCGGCACACAGATGAAACTAGGAATATGAATGAGAATCGTAAAAAGTTCATCCAAAACCGATGAGACCAACGGATGAAACCCTAATCTGCTTGTCTCTCTCTCGGTATATACGGAGAGAGAGAACCAGGTTAGGGTTAACACTACTTGATCTTATCTGAGTGCTCGTCGGACTGCTCCTGCATTGCTGCCGCACCTCCATCGCGCCCTCGTTGCCGCCACCTTCGATGTGTGAGCTTGGTTGCAAGGGATCAGTCGCTGGAGTTCCAACAATGAGAGGGAGCAGCTCCGTGAGCACAGTGACGTTTGCCCGCTATGCTAGCTCGTTCAATTTACGAGCTCTGATGCATCCTGCGGGCTCCCCACAATCCAAATCTCATCACTACTCTTTCCGTTGAAATCTTTAGCAATGCTCTCTGACTGATTGATTAGCTTCGAAGAATAGGTGGTAATGTTTTGCAGTCCACATATGTGGCTTAGGGTTTGGTTTTTTGATTGATCGTGATTACAAGCATGGCATGACCTTATTGTTAGAGCTGCCTGGAAGAGAACGAGGGCTGTGCCGATTAGGGTTTTGCTTTCTCGAGGTTTTATGGATTCTGTGTTTCGTGTGATCGGTTCGTTGAACAATCTTGAGGTGTGTGATAGGTCTGAAGAAATGGTGGTGTTTTGTAGTGCACATATGGTTTAGGGTTTTGGAATGTAACCCTAGGGTTTTTGGATGTGCCTAATTTTTCGTCATTACAAGCATGACATTACCTTTCATATTGAGCTTCTTGTAAAAGAACGCGGCAGTGCTAATTAGGGTTCTGTTTTTTCGAGTTTAGTAATGTTTCATGTGATCGATTCATTTGAACAATCTTGAGGATAGTGTGAAGTCTGAAGAAGAGGTGATGCTTTGCAGCTCACATGTGGTTTAGGGTTTGGAGTTTCGGAACCCTTGTTTCTTGCAAAGTTTTTGTAGACGTGTCTTAATTAGGAGCATTGGACAACTTATCTGAGCCTCTAGCTCCTTGTAAGAGGACGAGGCCTATGCTGGCTAGGGTTTTGTGTTTTCACAGATTCGGACACGTGTATTAATGAATTAACGATACACTTTGTTATTTGAAATATGCCGTTAAGTCGGTTTAGAGGCCGGTAACGCCACCCCTCGTGTAATATGTCTGTAATTAAACAGTGGTACTCTTTGCTGCGAAAGGAATGTGATGATATTTGCAGGTACTTCCTACAGGGCTGCAATGTCGGTGTCACCTTGGTGCCATCACTTCTCTTGGCTGGCCTGCCAAAGTCGCCGGGTGGTGGGAGGAGTGTCTGACACTGGCGCCCTGCTGGGGAAAATCGTTAGTTTATCTGATTCCTTTACATATCAACCAAGGCTGCTGCAAGCCCCAGATTTAAATCAAATCTGTGACGCGAATGTATGTCGCACACATAAAACGATGGCCACAGGATTATTAGGCAGCATGAGTGAGGAATAGCTCTGAATATTTCAAGCACACTAATGAACCAAATACCTCACCCATGACTCAAAATTTCGGAAATTGAAGAGTGAGTATCTGTGTAACTCACTCGTGTACACAAATACTCACTCTTGTGTACCATTACCGATTAGTTGGAAGAGTTTAGTCGCAACTGTGCCTGTTTTCTTCATGCTGAATCATACCCATCGTTTATCTCCGAGCTTAACCCCTAAAGGACCACGAGGCCATCACGTGGCTTCTGGAACTAAAAAGTGAGGAATTTCAAGTTGTTGGACTGTAAATTGTTAATTGACCAACAAAGAGACCCTAGTTCTTTTTGAGAGCTAATTCCGTGGGTACTTCTTGATTGAAATTTCACAAAGTATGCAATTTTTGGTGATTTTTTGGAGCTGCAACGAGGTTATATGGGCGTCACTTGAGACCCTCATATCTTTCTCATCGCACCTCCATATTGTTTTAAATTTTTAGCACATGTTCAAAATAATGATCACTATGCATGGTAAAAATTTCAGAATTTTTGGAGCACTTTTGATCAATCCGAATTCAGCATATGTACAAAATACCCTGAACAAGTTCCATCAATCTTCTCAATGGTGGCGTTTTCTCAAAAAGTGTGCGATCTTGTTGATCCTTTTTTCATACAAAAGCTATGAAAGTATTTTTTAATTTCAACGGTGCCGATCGTCAAAATTAACCCACACCAATGAAGAATTGAGCTTGTTATAAGTAAAGAGTTAGTCAAGAAAACAAGAGCTAAGCTAAAAAACCCCCCCGGTCCTTTAGGGGTTAAGTTCGACATCTGTCCCTAAGTTTTTGGACACGGTGCACAGAATGATAATCTCCACAGCACAAGATCGTGGTCGGAAGTAAGTTAGTTCAAGCTTCGAAAGTATCTCAACTTCAACGTTCTGTTGTTTCGATTCCCAAATCATTCGGAAATAGAAAAGGCCTCTTGAACATGAAAACCTTGTTCGTCAAGAACGAAGAATTGCGGTGGACTGAACCCCAACTCCTGTAGTGAATTTAAATGCGAAAAGCTTTCTAGAGGAGCAGCAGAGAGCACCTTTTAAAGGGTCACGCTTTGCATACTTACAAGAATTTTGTGTGAGTGAAGGGATAGCTGTAACCTACAAGAACACTAAACCCTAACTCCTATAGTGAATCAAAATGCAAAAAGCTTTCAAGAGGAGCAGCAAAGAGCACTTTTCTACTTGCGTAGGGTAAGAGCATCCTCACCGCGAAGGTTCTCGTATCTGTATCTGCGGGAAAAATTTCCCGGACTAGATTCCGAATCCTGCATACTTGCTTCGTTTTCAAGAATTGAAAGTTGCTATCCGCATCGCTCTTTTTTGCCAGATTTTCTTACTTGTTGAAAATGGTTATCAACAAGTGTTGAATTAGGGTTTGAAAAGAGAACATGCTAAAACAAGGTTTGCAAGCTGTATCTGGAAACGGCTAGTACTGTATCTGGAAACCGGGAACAGATTCATCCCTTTCCAGATACAAGAATTGCGGTGAGCATGCTTACTAGAATTATGAGGGAAAGATGCAACCTGACATGCACTGGTGTAGCGATTGACAAGGCTTTTAGGGTTACAATGGCGCCTGTAGTGGTATCGGGTATTGGTAATAGAGAGTTGGTTCTGTGTAAGGAATTCGGGGGTTTGCAAGTGCAAGTGCAATCCACCCACCGATCTGTGACCCTACCTTCTAGGTGCCAAACGAGAGTCACAGCATTGCACCATGAGAACCTGCAGGCAGCTTTAGAAGTTGTGCAGCGAGCTTGTCAACTATGCCTTTCTGTTCGGTCTGCAATGAAACAGGGAGAGGAGGGGTCTGTGAACAAGCTTGACAACACGCCCGTGACGGTGGCGGACTTCGGAGTGCAAGCTCTGGTCAGCCTGGAGTTGAGCAGACTGTATCCCCACATTCCTTTGGTAGGCGAGGAGAATGCAGACCAGTTGCGTACCAACATTCCCTTGGTGGAGGCTATTGTGGAAACCCTAACTCCCTTTCTTTCCCGCAAGCTGGACTACGAAACTGTTCTGGATGCCATTGACAGGGGAGCCCAAACCCTGAATGACCAACCCTGTTACTGGGTTTTGGATCCCATAGATGGAACACGGGGGTTTTTACGAGGAAAGGCTCTCTACGTCGTGGGCCTTGCTTTGGTTCAGGATGGGAAACCCGTGTTGGGTGTCATGGGGTGTCCCAATGTGGCAATCCGGGACTCTGGTCAACGTGGGCTCGTAATGGCTGCCAGCCTGGGAGGAGGCTGCTGGGTGAAGCCTCTTACTGATGATGTGAATTTGGTGAAAAGTGAAGTTGTCAAAGGCATTGCTGATCCTTGGTTTTGCACCTCAGATCATGAGGTTTGGGAGAAAACTTTGTTGGCTCGTGCAATTGCGGAAGGGAAGAAACTGGAGGAACAGGAGATGCACGTGATGAAACTTTGCTGTGGAAGTCTGTGCAAGTACTTTGCCCTTGCTCTCGGTGGAGTGTCGGCCTTCCTGCTTCCAGCTGCTCCGGAGACTCGTCTCAAGGTGTGGGATCATGCTTCTGGTGTTGTCTGTGTTTCGGAAGCCGGAGGTCGGGTTTCAGATCTGGATGGAAGGGATCTACAGACTCTTCTTGGCAGCGGCAATGAGTTCTTCACGGTTGAAGGTGGTGGCATATTTGCCAGCAACACCGCCCTCCATGACCTCCTTTTCACAGATATTAGGGACCAGGGAAAAAAACTGCACAGGGAACCTTGACCGATTTACTGCCAAGTGAATGGTACAAAAATGATGGTGAATTCGTGAAAATTGAGCAACTACTTCAATTTAGCAAGTGTTCACCACGAATTCACCTTCATTCTTGTACCATTTACTACCTGGTGAATGTGTCAAGGTGCCCTGTGCTGCACAATTAACTCGCATTTGTGCAGTTGATTAATGCTTGAGAGAAGGTGTAAACCGCTGTAGCAGTGGTATTCAATTTTGAGCTGCAGCGAAAGAGAATGAGTTTCGCTGACGACACTTACTCTCGGAGCTTTCTGTGCTCAGCAATAAGTTTCTGTTGTAACTCATCATGAAATTGAATTACGGTACTCTATTTCCTGTGAAATTATTCTCAAGAGCATTTTGAAGTGGATCTACTGTATGTAGGAAATTGAAGCGGATGTGGCATGGTCTCAATAGTTGAGAGAACAGTTAGAGCTCACTTGTAGTTATAATCGATTGAAGAATTTGATTTAGAAAATACTAAGGTAGAGGGTCATATTTCTGACTGGGTTGTATTTCCGACCCGTACTGGTTGGGGGATGGGTGTCAGAAACCAGCCAGCATGGTTTCAGATAGTGTCCAAGAGTGTTCTAATTTCGTCCATGCTTGGAAAAATCAAGATAGTGTCCAAGAGTGTTCTAATTTCGTCCATGCTTGGAAAAATCAAGAGCTTCCGATTGGTTCTGATTGGTGTAGAAGCACTCTATTTTCAGAATCCAACCTCTCATGAAAACCATGACTCTATGAGCGGTTAATGGTCACTCTAAGCTTTCAGACTTAAAAAATCATAGAAAATTGTAGAAATGCTCAAAAAATGTTTTTTTTTGGGGATGCCTTTGCAATAGCTTTGCAGAGCATCCAAAAATTATTAAAAAATTCTTTCACAAGTCTAAGTATGCAAACCTGAAATTCAGTCGGGAATTGGTCCCACTACCTTAGAGCGGAGCCCGTCTACAAGGAGAATCTGATTCGTTTCAAAGAATGTAATTTGCCACCTAGACTACTAAAAATATTGGATGATTAAATCGAGATGAATCGTGACACGATGAAGACGTGACATCTCGACACTGTTCATTTAATAATCTAAATGAAATCTGCTTCTTGTCTCTGTCCCACTTGGGGAGAGACTACTAAAACGCTTTGTTTTCAAGGAGGTACACAGCTAAACAGTACAAACAAGCTCTAAAAGTAAATGTAGGGATTATGCGACTAGCCGCTTGTTTCAAATGCACAACTCATTGTCTTCAATGTCAAATTGTAGCATAAGCCTCTTTAGAACTTGCTAGGGTTAGCCCTTGCAAGGGTTCATCCTTTTCGCTCTCATTGCATGAAAAATAAAAAATAAAAAACATGTGATTCTTGAAGCATGGCTATTGTGGACTTCTAACCCTCCATCATCATTCTTAACCCCTAAAAGCTCGAGGGGTATTGAACAATGCACAGATGTGTTATAATATGTGCCTTCCATATGTTTAATGAAGTTTGGTTCAATAGATAAAATGTAGGGCATCATCTCTACAAATTACCCGTACGATCAAACTTCCAAAAATAACTTTAGGTCATTTTTTAATGAATTTAAAAGCATTAACCTTTGAAAATTTGTATAAATTCTAATTTTTACTTTTAGAGTTTGAAAATTTTGCGTGAATGGACAAATTTGGTTTGTCTATTGTAAACTTCAAAAAAGCAAAAGAAATAATGGAGGGAACATCATTACTTTCCCCAAATAGCAAATTTTGTAATACGAAAACAATGTTGAAGTGATTCACTTTGAAAACTTCTCCCGGGTGGAGTTTAACTCGGATTGACATAATTCAAATTGGGTTGGAAAGTAGACTTGATGAAGTATTTAAAAATATTTTTCATTTTTTCAAATTCTTATTTTTCGGTTTTGGGCAACTCGTTAAGAACGGGCAGCGACCAAAAAATGGTCTCTTGGGAGCTTAGGGGTTAAATAATGATGTGGCATGTCCAATATTCTAAAATTTGCTACAACGATTCTTGTAGAACGATTCTTATTCCAAGGTACAGCCAGAAGGGCTAAACAACCATATAAGTCGTGCAATGTTGGATTTTGGAGCCAAAAATGTGATCTTCCAATATATTTGGTACCATATATGATTTTTTTTTTAACAGAGGCCTAAAAGTTAGCAAATTAGCATTATTTCATAAACCGTTCATTTTTAACATACGAATTTTGGCCCAAAAATGCTTTATGTCCAAGCTGTGGTACATGCAAAATTTCAAGGTCAACATCCCCTTGTAGTGAGTGTGATAAATGTTTTAGTGTGAAGTTTGAAAGAGGGGTTGCAAGACATATTGCCTGGGACTGTACATCAACTCCATTTTTTTTTAATTCATCAAACATTTTATAATGCATCTTCAAAATCAGCGTTGAATCAAGACATTAAAGGATTAAGGACATCGTTATAAAATATAACTCACTGCCCTTTGGTCTTTTAGGAAAAATAAGTTCTGCCATAACTCCCATTTCTAATATGCAAAACTTCTTATTTTTTCAGTTTTTTAAATTTCTACCTTATTATCTAGATGCAATATTCATCTAGGTTATTGAATGAACAGAGAGATTTGTGAGGTTTCAAAATATTTGAAAAAACCAATGAATCCAATTCCAAATATAATCCAAAACATCCAGCCAATGATGGTATTTACAAACGAGCAATTACAAATTGTATTTTCAAACAGCAAGTCAATGGTGGTAACAATTACGAAAGAGTGGTAACAAATTTGGTTCCAATACAGGGGCAAATCTAACTTTTGAGGATGATCCTTTGCGGTGTCCCATCTCAATCATCCAGACTCTCCACATGATCTCACTCTTTTATTGCAACTGAGCCATGTTGGTTGGTGCACCTTCTCTGTTGCCTTACATAACTTGCAGCAGCTGTGCGAGCCATTCAAGACTGAAATTCTTTGGAGCCTCCACGTGGATGACATGTCAGAGGTACCAGTTTCATTTGAAAGAACCTGAAATTGGAGGGAAAAACACCGCTTCAATTAAAAGTGCAACGTACACACCAATTTTGCACTTAAACAATAAAGTTGATTGCCAATCTCCTTCAATTCACAACAGAAACTTCATAAAGAGGGTTGACATTACCAAACCTACAAAATTCACAGCCCTAAGGTGGTTACCCCATTACCAACTGGCTCCTTTCACCAACAGCTAGGGGCATTATCCGCAATCAATGCTTGGTTGTGGCATGAGTTACAGTTGGCAATGGATTCTCTCTTGTTGGTTTTAGTATATGTAAGTGTGGTTATGGATTCGTTGTTGCTGGTTTAAGCATCTTTAGTGTGTGCAATACAAATCTTCTTTAGACAGAAAGAGGTGTACCTATATGACGTGAATGGGATGTGTCGTACTTCAACTTTGAAAATTTATAACTAATTCATTCTTCATCCAAAAATTATGTTTTAACTTGTGTTGGAATCTATTTCTTCTTGCCTACCTCTAAAAAATAATAATACTAAATAATATCAATGCCTCATATCCGTATTTCTTATTCAGTTGGGAATGGGGTAACCACCTTAATTCATAATCACAATTTTGTGCAGTTTTCACATTGCATGTGCACTTTTAACGGAAGTGGTGTTGGAGAAAAGATCTTACAGAAAACAAACAAGCCCTCACTGGCTAAACAAGAGGAGGAAGATGTTCTCCTCTCAGAAGCTGCTTCAACAACTTCTTCTCTTCATCGATTCTTTTCTTGTCAGCTTTGTTCAGGCCCTTGACTTTCCTCCTCTCGTCAAGAACAAATTGCAATACCTGCCGTTGCTCCTCTTCAGAAATACTCGTCTTTGGAGGTGGTGCCCATTCTGGAGCTGCAACAACAGAAGACGCCACAACTGCCTGCACAGGAGCGCTCTTCTCCTTCTCAGCCTCTTTCTCGGGGTTTAGGAGGCTCACATCGATATTAACTGGCTTCGGCCGAGACAACACGTACCCTACACATGAAACACAAACTTTTCAATACACGAACAGCTCAAACCTGTAAGCGACTTCTGACTTAGAAGCAGAGACTCCTAAAAATCCTACTCCCTCCGTCCCAAAGTTATTGTCATGTTTGAAAGTCATGTTTGAAAGTGCTTTTTTAAGTAGGTCAAAAAAATACTTCCTTGTGGCTAATTTTATTTAGGTTGCAATGAACACATGCAATGTTCTTCAATCATTCTAGTGACATAATTTGGAACCTTTTCTAATCATGTTTCTTACAATATGACCTACTTAAAAAAGCACTTTCAAACATGACTTTCAAACATGACAATAACTTTGGGACGGAGGGAGTACTTAACAATACCCTCCTTTTCTGCAGGGATACAGTGCAACGTGCCATTCTACACATTGATCACCTTCTGAATTGGCATGAGAAAAAACCCTGAAGGACCAAAGATTTATGGTTTGACAAATTCAGTCGTGAAAATATATTCCAAATAGAACCAAATTTTATATCACTACAATCAGTGAAGAACATTACATGTGTCAGTCAAAAAAGAAAGAAAAAGAAGAGTACATAAGACACTCAAAACTGTAATAAAAACATGAGGCGCAGTTCAGGCTTATTGGTCCTTCAGGGATTAAACCTATGAACCATTATCTTCACATCAATTCGAGCGTCTCCAACCAATGAACCATTGTCAGTGTCAGTGCTTTACTTTCACTTGATTTTTTGGCATGAGTTTTCTCTAAATAACTCTTAGTTGGCGTTATTCTTTAAATGTGCCATGCCACTACTACTGTATGAATCCACTGAAAACCATTCACTACAAAAGCTTCATTTCTGGAATAAATGTGCGCCTGCAAATCTGTATCTAAATCTTTCAAGAGCATACGCGCATTTTAACAAGAAAAACAGCAAAACCTAAACCTAAACTTCAAATCTCGACGACGCTTCATAACCTAAATTTCTTCTTCAATAGACGCACAAAAGGAGAGACAAACCACAATAAAATTTCTACTTAGTCCCTTTATAACAATAAAATCAACTAATGACATACTGCAATCCGTGAGCTCCTGCATGATTCTATCAAAAACACTGAACCGCTTCTGAAACTAAGGTGGCTACAAGAACTGTTAACCCCTAAAGGACCAAGGATTCATGGTTTTAAAATGACAAGTTTAAATGATCATATTGTGAAAATTATAAATTGAATGGGACCAAATTTTATATCACTGGAATTAGTGAAGAATATTACATATGTTGAATTAAAAATAAAATAAAAATTAACAAAAAAGAATCTACATAAAACCTACTCAAAATCACTGAAAAAAATAGGAGCCACCGTGGCCTTATGGTCCACACTAGGGTATGATCTTGCTTGAAGTAGAATCAGTCCTCAGTAAAGCTAGATGCTCACTCTAATATTCTTACACATACGGAAAAAGAAGTAGAAAGAATTCTTTTGCGCATTAGGGCAAACCTCCAATTCCGAGATTAACGAGCAGAAGCGCTCCCACGCCTGCCCTGTAACGATACCAGAAGGGCGCCTTCACAGGAGCCGATGGAACGACAGGCTGAACTCGTGGCTCCGCCATCTCACCACCTATCAATTGCATGCAACGCAAGCACTTGAGCCCAAACACGGAATCTATTTATCACAGAAAAAAATGAATGCAGGAAAAGAACATGTTTCTGATTATGAAAATGCTACTACCGGGAGGATGCGAGCCTTTCTTGGGCTTGTGCAAAAAGAGTTTGGGTGGGTTTTGTGGATTACTCATGATCCTTACTGCTTTCCTTACGCTACACGAAAGGGAAAAAAACGATCCGGGTTACTGCGAATCGGGCTTCCTTCCGCGTTTCTGCCTGCAGCTTCTTCTGATGAGTCTCCGGGGCGGATTGCGATCATAGCCGGCTCCCCTCCATCGCTGCGACAATGGCCATCTCGACGGGACAGAGCGCGGTACAGAGAAGGGGAAATCCATTCCCAGAGGGAAGACTTCCACGTCGGATTCCACGCCTGCTTCCACGTCAGATGTTTTTGGCGGTTGTGATGGGCCAGGTGTCAGGGGTGTCAATACTCCCGCGCCTCTTTAATGTCACCTTCTCTAATATAACATCCTCTGCATATCTTACACTAAATAGTGCAATTAGGTTGCCAGTGATTAATGTCTTGCACTAGCAGAAAAGTGGCATCGCTGCGGGAAATGCCCAAGCAAGTAAGGTCGAGACACCTAAAATCGATCAAATAAGACATGTACTATACTTGGGATAGATGAATTGATATTTTGATTATTTTCCTCTTTTAGCACTACAAAAGTTAAGAGGTTTTCATATTTAATTAATTATTTTTGATAATTATTTGAATAAGTACAAATTTTTAAAGTGTGAAGTTGTAGGTGTACCCAAAACCGATCATATGTTCTAAAGTACAAATGAGGTACATCTTCCCTTTCAAAATCTAGAAATTAGGCCTGATCGGTTTTGTGTCCCTGGTCGGGAATGGGTGTCTCAACCTTAGTGTCCAATTCCACGCATGCATAGTGATTTTGCCTGGGCATGTCCTTGGGGAGCGCCACCTTTTGTTACTAGTGTTGACATTCGACACTATATAAATATTTATTGTTATTATACAAAAATGCATTACTTTTGAATTAGATATTGTTGTAATTGAGACTCATGAACCTCTATGTGTACAAATAGAAATACATGTAGACTTTGATGGCTTGTGAAGTAACTTTTTTAGGGTAGGCAACCTAAATTTTAAGGCAACTTATTTGCACTATTTAATTTATGTAATTTTGTAATTTAATTTATGTATCTTATTATTAAAATTGTGATTTAGTGTCGTAAACAGTCTTTCTCAATACAGACACTATTTGGCTTTTTGAAAATAGGCCAAACTTGTAAAAACAAATAATTGTAAAATTTAAAACCATTGAAATTCCAAGTAAACGGCTTTTTGTATGTAGTGTTCCATTGATGAATGACAATTTCATAATAAACATGGCATACCAACTCATGTCACTCTCATCACTGAGGAGGGAGTGACACTCTCAGTAGTTTAAGTAGGAATGATAAGTAGCAGCTTGCTATGTATTGTACGGACATTATTTCCCCTGACCTTTGAATAAATTTTCTTATTTTCGTAAAAAAAATCAATTCTCACTTGGCACAAAATCACAATTTTAGTGTAGTGAATGGATTTATTTTATTTTTAGCAGAGCTTTAGACCTCTTAGTTGCTTACATGAGGTCAAGATTTGTGTCGTTGATAACACAAAGGCTAAATTTTTTCTATAAGTGGTTTCACTCCCAAATGCTAAATTGTTTTCAATTTACAAATTCATTTCAAATTTGAGTAATTCTAGAACAAATTATTGTTTACAAATAATATAAGTCGAATGTCAAGTAATCGTTGAGCTACAAATAAAAGTGTTGTTTACGCATGGGATGCTTAAGTAGTCATCTTATCCAATTTCAGCATATGTTCAAAACACCCCAAACAAGTTCCATCAATCTTCTCAACAGTGGCATTTTCTCAAAAACTGTGCGATTTTGTTAATCCTTTTTTCATACAACCTTGTAAGTCTTCTTTAATTTCAATGGTTCCAATTGTAAGAATTATCCTATATCAATGAGGAATTGAGCTTGTTATAAGAGCTAATAAAAAATACTAAAGCTAAAATCAACACCCCGCAATCTTTTACAGATTAAGAACCTTATGAAAATGGGAATCTATTTGTGTTGCTTTCATGAGAAATTGTGGACAGACAACTAAACACTTGCAACTTAGACGTGAGTATAGGGGTGAGTATGTATCAATCCTCTCCAAAACAATGGCCTGATATGGGTACCACTTTTACGCGTCTCACATAGTGTGACTTATGTTTAACTCATTTTAAGTGTGCTAGAAATTCCGTCTTAACTTTAATACCATGCATATAGTTACAACCATGGTGTCTATAACACCC
Source organism: Pohlia nutans (assembly GCA_022496805.1). Taxonomy (NCBI): domain Eukaryota; kingdom Viridiplantae; phylum Streptophyta; class Bryopsida; order Bryales; family Mniaceae; genus Pohlia; species Pohlia nutans. The sequence goes on along the minus strand of CM040102.1, from coordinate 20,056,022 downwards.
TCTAATTTTTGTAAATTTTCAATGTTTTTTTCTTACCAAAAAAAGATATTTCTCAAAAACCACACTATTTTTGAAGGATAGCTATCACCCTCCATCTCTATCTGTCTTGGCATCCTCCTACTTCCATCACATCATTTTTCCCATGTCTTTCATGTCTCATACATCTTTAGTTAATATATTGTTTTGAAAGATTTTGAATGTCAACCCCATATCCATTAACCTCTAAAATGCCACTCTACGTACCACCTCTTGAAACTTATAAGGTGTAGTCAATTTGAATTTGAAAGTCTTGTATCAATGGACCTTTGTCCGGTGGGCATTGGCTCATTGTCAAGACGAACAGACACTTTATTCACGCCGGCCTCGAAAGAGGTCCGGTGTTCATATCTATCTATCTATCTTTGAATTTGAAGAATTGTATCTTCAATTAGAAAATTTGCACAAATCGGTCCAATCTTTTGACAATAGCAAGATGGACTGATTTTATTTATTTATTTTCTTTCTTTCTTGGTTTTTGTATTTTACTTTTTTCCAAATTAAAAAACACACTGTTCGTTTTAGGTTTAAAGCCTTAAACACGTGGCAAGAGTAACCAGGGTTTGAAATAATGGAATCAACAAACTGTAAAACTGGAATTTTTGCAATCGAGATACTTTTCAACAGCTACTAGTGGCAATAATTATATAAATTGTTGCAGTTGGCACCAAAAGTTTGCACAGGATATGGGTTACATGAAACTCCTTTTTTCAATTGAAAAAAAGGAAGAATTCTTTCAATGTATTACTAATCTAAAGTAATACTGAAAATTGTACGCCACTTTTGGCCTCTAAGAACTAGAAAATAAAACAAGCTGCTTGCTACTCGCGTAGTCCTGCTCTGCCTTAATATTTTCCCCAGATTTATTTTTGCAACTTATTTTTACTATCCCTCCTAAAAACAAACATAACATTCAGTAGCCTTCATATCCTCTGCCTTTCCTTGTGCACATCACCTTGCACTTCACCTATTCAATTAGCTACCCTAAAATAGTGTATTTAGTATCCCGGGACACTATTTCTAAACTTGAACACTATTAAATTTTAGGAAGATATAGTATCATTGTAAGAAATAAATGAATGTAATGTTCCTCTAACAACTTTATAATAAATGTGGCATGTTACCTCATGTCACTCTCACTACTTGGAAAAAACATGGCACTCTCAACAAAATTGAGGATGACAAGTGACGAACTCCTTCGTAGTGTCAAAGGACACTTTCTCTTCACCTTCGAACGAATTGTGGTTAAGAACATCAATTCTCCTCGGACAGTAAATTTGCTATTCAGCTATGCTAATAAAGTCCTGTTGGGTATGGAATATACTGCACCATATATCTAAGGTAAAGCTACTGCATGCTATTGAATGTTATGAAGCTTTTTTTTTGGTATTCTCTCTCCTTGTGGGATAGAGATGAGATTGTCAACTCACACGGACAAAGTCGGTGTTATTCTCATGAACAGGAAGACCATGTTTTATCAAGGTCTCTGCAATAACCTTTCTAGATTTTTCACGGAGCTCATTGGCATTTTTACTACGGAGGGGTGGGTGAACCACCATTTTGATAATTCCAGTCCTTAACATGTATTCCAGATTACTGTCTAAACGTTTGGGTATCAAGTTGCCTGTACCTATTAAAGTGATAGGTACAACTGGGACACCTTCCTTCGCAGCCACAGAAAACGCTCCTTTCTGAGGTAGATCACAAAAGGTTAAGAATACATAAATATAACCCAAAAAAATCATAATGAATGATAAATAATTATGACTCAGATTGTAACAAAAATTTAAAAAAAGTTGTGAAATTTGAAGCTTCATACTCGGGTTTTCAAATTTCTGTAGATCTCAAAACCAAACATGTATCAATTTTGTGGATATTCATAAAACTGTTACTTTATAAGTAAAAACCTGGAAACTTAAATCTATATTAGTTCTAGTTGTTAGAGTGTCACGATATATAATTCTGCTACTATATGTAATAATTTGATGTTTGGGGATCAGAATTAGACATAGGGCCAGTTTAGACTATGAACCAAGAGTTGTGACCAAGAAAAATGAATTATTTTCACTGTCGCACTTTATTGTCGTACTTCATAAAAATGCATACAATTTCTAAGTAGGCTCTATGGTCTCTCACTAGGTGTAAACCAAACTTGGATAGTTGGGAGGAATGACCATGCTGCCATGCATGCACTAGAAAAAGAACGAGCTGGTTTTTTCTAATGTGTGCCTAAAAGGTCGTCACATAAACTATAGTAACGTAGAAGAAACCAAAAAAATAAAATAAAGATAAAGAAGATAAAAAAAAATATTAAAATGTCATTTTCCAGCCATGGTCTCCTGGTTTCGTGGCAAGAGAAACGTTTTTGCTCCACCCACATAAAATCAACTTGGACCACAAAACAGTAGTCACTAGATCACTTTTATAGACCTTTTGAGGACCTCGACGCCCGTAGTCATTGTTTTCTCTTTTTTTTTTGGTAGTGTAAACCTAAGCCTAGGCCTAAGTCGTCCCATGACGAGTTCATAAGCCAATCTCAAATTTTAGAAGGGCATGCATGGGACAACTTTTTGGACTGTACTAGCCCTCATTTGCTGATTCCACAAATGAATGTTTTCATACTAACAAGGACACTTTTAGCCACATTCTAAAGTTGAGATTTAACTTGATACAGACAAACCTACATTCATCGGTTCATGTATAGTGAAAATTTTGGGACCCCAAACTTCTGGACAAGATATATTATAGTTGAGGATTGAATGTAAAACGCTATATTGGTTAAATTGGTTAACGCTATCCCTGTCATTATTTAATGTAACAAGTTACATACAGGTTACCCTAGAAAACAACAGAGATTGGCCAATTTAACCAATATGGCATTGCAAGTAATTGGTAAGAGGACACTTATTGTGATTCATATAATACCTTGAAATCGGACAGGGCGCCATCCTTGGCCCGTGTGCCCTCAGGGAACAGCACAACAGAAATTCCTTCCCTCACAAACTCCCTGCACTTCTTCAAGCAAAGCTGCGAGTGACCACGTACACACGTTGAGGATCGATACTTAAATAAAACTAGATCACACACAGGGCACCTTGACACATTCACCAAGTAGTAAATGGTACAAGAATGATGGTGAATTCTTGGTGAACACTTGCTAAATTGAACAACACTTGCAAAACTTGCTATAAAACAACAGTTTGGCAGTAATATTTACTTGGCAGTTCCTGCAGCTTTTCAGTGACATACAGTGTCGGTACCTGCAGCTTTTCATTTGAATTGACATCCATAGGAACATGCATTTCGATTTGCACACTAACTTCACTTACAGCGACAAGCTATAAGATTAATTAATTGCATCTTCTAGTACGTACCAGGTGGTCTATTGTGGACGTCCGGTCCATGGGAATGTAGTTATTAAGCTGCATGAGTCCCCCAAGAAAAGGAATCTGAAAGTTCTCGGTCTTGCTCACAAATCTGAATTGTCGATCTATATGATACGGCAGGTAAATGTCCAGAAAGCTTTGATGATTGGCCACGAACACCACTGCCCCTGCATCGGCTGCTGGAAGATTCTCCAGGCCCACGATTTCCGTTTTGTAGAACAACTTCGTTGACACTGTCGCCCACGTCTGCATGCATTCCATGCATTCCATGCAATTAATCATCGATTCTACAGCACTGATCAGACTTTTCCCCTTTATAGCATCTTCTCCCTTCAATTCCCCCCTTGATCACTATCATCACACGGTAATGGTCTGATATGGGTATTCCCTCCAAAAACTAGTATGATCTTTGACAGACATCTTTTTGGAAAGAAAAAAACATTGGAAAATTTCAAAAATTAGAGGGCGTTACATTGGAAACTTTGATCAGTTTAGCTGGGGCTAAACTGGGGTAGTTTAGCCCCCTCTTTAACCCTCCTTAGCACTATGTGAAAAATGAGGGGGGCTAAATTTTTTGTACTATTAGCCCCCTTTTTGTACCACTAGCCAAGGCTAAAACACAAATTAGCCGCCCGGGCTAAAAAGGAGAGATTCGGGTTTAGCCGGGGCTAAAAAAGAGAGATTCGAGTTTAGCCCGGGCTAAACTTCATGGTTTAGCCCCCCAAGTCCGTTTAGCCCCAGGGGCTAAAAGCTCCAAAGCTTCCAGTGTTATAGACACCCACAGGAAGAACGGGAGGCCATTACCCCCAGGGGTAGCTTGGAGGCCAGTGTGATTTACCCCCCCCCCCCCAAACTTTCTAAACAAGTAGGTCGAGGGGAGGGTATTCGTACATCACCATAAAAAATACCCCGGGGGTAATGGCCTCCCGGTCTCCCTGTAACCATGGCTGCAACTATATGTCTATATATGTGGTGTTAAAGACAAAATTTCTAGCACACATCAAATGAGCTAGACATAAGTCATACTAGATAGATAGAAACACCGACCCAATTACAGGGCCGGCGTGAATAAAGTGTCCGTTCTTAATGCCAATGTCTCGATGCCCACCGGACAAAGGGACATTGGAACAATACTACTCTCCCCTTTCGAGGATGGACTAAGTCATACTATGTGAAACACGTACTAAAAGTGGTACCTGTATTAGGCCATTCCTCCCCATCCAAAATTTTGGGTGTCACAAGTTGTCATCTCCACACCCTTGATCTGCTAGATGTGTCATCTATATATAGTCCGTGAACCATCACAATCACTATACATGGGTAATCATTCTTGTTCAAATTCATCAATCTAGGATACCAAACCCTTACTTAAATTAGCTGTAAAAAAAACGTATTCAGATATCACTATACATATCCTAGTCATATTCCGTCGGTGGCTCTATCATCTACCCTGAATTTCAGCATTAAATACAAGCACTTTTCACGCTACGGTGCGGTATTCTAAGTGTCCTCTCACCGACATCCCAGGTGCACTCGTACTGAATTGAGTTCAATCAGTTCACACTTGAAGTTTTTTTTATTGTCAATTACTGAGAAGAACCGGGCACTGTACTCACGTCAGTAATTATTATTTAAAGAAAAACATAATTTGCATTGAATAGTTCTCCAGTTAAGAAGTACAAACTGTAGACATTCGATACAATCCCGAATTAATGTACTTAATGGAAAGGTCTGAAACGAACGAACAATTAAAGTCAAGTGATCGACGAGCCATTAAATTTACATATGCGGTTTAATTTCAGATCGAAAGCCAACCTTTATGATGATGTGGTGAAACACCCTGCGCTGTTTATCAAAAGTGAGCACCCAGGGATGGATGATCATCGACACGGAAAAGTAGAAGGCAGCCAGCACAAACGTTGTCGCGTAGAACAGTAACCACCGAACCTTGCGTATCAGCTTCAAGTCTAGACAACACAAATATTCCACACATGATGAGCACTAGTAATTATTAGAGACCCTATACAGACTCCGATCCACATGATTATCTGACAACCCCAAGATCAGCTGCAAAACCCGCTGCAAAAGTGAATAATTGGAACTAAAAGTGAATAACTGGAAGTAAAAGTAAATGATCAGGTACGGCCAGAACCAGGACAACATGAAACATAGATTTAGAAATCTATATATATTTGAGAGGAAACATCAATTAATACATCGCTTTCACAGGGCACCTAACGCACCTTGACACATTCACCAGGTAGTACATGGTACAAGAATGATGGTGAATTCATGGATGGTGAATTCGTGGTGAACACTTGCTAAACTGAAGTGGTTGCTGAATATAGCAAGTATTCACCACGAATTCACCGTCATTTTTGTACCATTTACTTGGCAGTGGATTGGTCAAGGTTCCCTGTGTTTCCATTACGCACCGTCAAGCTCCATTCTACTGACGATGGCAGGAGCCGGTTTGCACACACCGACATCGTCAGCTGCAAAAGTGAATTATTCTTAGCAAAAGTGAATGATCAGATATGGACCAGAACCAGGACACCATGAAACATAGATTCCGAAATATACTCCCTCCGTTTCATAATAAGAGTCCACGTTTTTGGCGTGTTTTAACTTAACGCTTTTATCGCACCAAAAAAAATGCTCAACATTAAAAAATGGTCGATCTATATAGTTTTTTTTGTCACTCTCATTATCCGCCCCGTTTCAAGTGGACAGTCCTAACGTTTGAAGTATAAATGTTCACAGGACAAAAAATACGAAAGAAACATTGGCCAAGAAGTGGACTCTCAGCCTGAAACGGAGAGAGAATATTTTAGAGGAAACATCTATTAATTAATACGTAATCGCTTTCCATTGCTTGAGATCACGCACCGTCATGTTCCATTCTGCCGACGGTTGCAGGAAACGGTTTGCGTGAAGTAGCAGGCACATCGTCAATGGAGGAAGCTGCTGCAGTGGTTGAGGCAGAATTCGTTGCTGATGCTGCTGCTGTGCCTGCAGCCTTGCCATGGAGGCCGTGCCAGTCATTGTGTCCCACTACAAGCGAGCCTCTTTCCTCACCTGGTGATGAGCCGCCTTGTGCATGTATACACGTCGAGCTCCTGGTCTTCCAGCGCAGAGATTCAGCTACTCCTGTCAATGTTCAGTCCAATCACAACCTTGAAAATAACCGCCTTATTCGATGGATGCAATTTGATACATCTCATGGCATATCGATACTCCAGCTAGCTAGCACAATTTTCTGTACCAACTAACCAATTCCCAGTGCTCAACATCACAACAAGTAACCAACTAATATCGCAACTCAGTCGATGCATGCAATTCGATTCATCTCATTATATCGATACGTCATCGTCGTTTATACGGAATCATCAGGTTGCCGGTATGCAAACATTTTATGTATACTCACCTAGTAATGTTCCCCCGGTCCTCCATGTAGAAGTACAAGATTGATCAGCCGTGGTCAAACCACGCTGCTGCATTGAAACCAGTTGCAGCCGCCCACTTGTGCAGGTTCTAGATCTCACAGGCCGGGATGTGATTACGGGAGCCTGCAAGCTACCGTAGATGCTGGTGGACAACGCCATTCTTGGTTCTCCGGCTACAAGAATCCCCCGGACGTGGTTCTTCAGTTATCGATCAGTCCACCTGAGCACGTCTGACGATTCTATCCCCGATTGATACTACCTGTATATATATACAGAGGAAGTGATCGACGCTAGCGACACAACTTACAGTTAGCTAGTAGCTAGCAGCACGAGGTTCAATCGATTTGGAGAGAACATGAATGTTCAGATTGATTGGCTGCTATACACATTGATCAAGGAACCCCACCTGCATGGGTTAAATTAAATAGTAGGATGATTAATGAGCTATTGTGCCGGTTTGGACCCACTCGTTTTTCTCGTGTCAGAGGTTGTTGGTTTCAGAGAGATTATGTGTACGAATGTCGATCATTTCGATCTGGCGTTGGAACATTCAGCAGAGTGTAAGTTAAAGCGATATCATTTGCTACTACATACATGAACACCAAAAACAAAATGCGGATGGAAAACGCTGAACTTATCTTTGGTCAGCAAGTTTGAATGTGCTATCGGTTTCAGTTGTTTTTTTGTTTTTTACCCAAAGGAAACTTTACTCCAGTGCGATTGCAACAGAATGATCCAGTGCATCATAACCAGATGGGAACCCACCGGGACAAAACTAAGGGCCTCTTTACACTAGAGCCAAGAAGTCGTGATGAGGAGAGAAATTCCAGCCAATGGGAGGGGTCCATTCTTCAAAACACGTATCAAATCTGCCTGCTTTTGGTTGCTTTGGAGAGTCCTTTGGAGAGTAGATGGAGACAAGAAAGTTATGATTTTTATTCAAAGAACAATTTTGTAATGTGTTTTTTTCAATTTTCATTCGCATGATCATCATTCTCATTCAATTATCCCAAAGTTTATACCAAAAAAGTGTTATTTATCATTTAGAAAAGTCCTTGGTGAGTCATTAAAACCATTAATGACAGAGCTATTCTAGTGCTTTTGAAAGCTAATTGTTTACAATATTGCTTTCATCTTGTACTATGTGTTTTATATATACATGTTGGAAACATTGACATATCACTTTCCTCTTTAATTACAATTTAAATCAAACATCACATTGAAAATGCCTTGAAAAAAGCACTGAAAAAGCACGGATGACAACTTAGGTGGTACTTGTTTCAAAGAATGGACCCGAGGCCTAGAAACGGAGAAGACCAATTTCTTGTTGGCTGAAATTTCTCTCCTCACACCTCCAGTGTAAAGAGGCCCTAAGCGACCTCAGTTATTACTACCCTACCTAGGCCTCTGAGATGTCCAGGAGATCTCATCCTAAAACACACATTTCGTTAAAATTGAACTATATTTCGTTAAAACTGGACTACTAGATTGAAAAAGTGATGGTGAGTGCTACCCTTTGCAATAGAGATAGGTCCCCAATTGTTTTACAATATTCTTATTCCGCAAATAAGAGCAGTGTAGAAAAATTGGGGACCTATCTCTATTGCGGAGGGTAGCACTCTCCATTACTTTTTCAATCTAGTAGTCCAGTTTTAACGAAATATAGTTCAATTTTAACGAAATGTGTGTTCTAATCATCCCTATCAACAGAAAAAAAATCATTCACGCACCACAGAGCGTAAAATCTGCGAGATGTTTAGTAGCTTGGTTAGGAAACCGCTTAACCCTTTAGCGCCGGCGTCCAGAAACTGGACGCCGGATGAATTTGAGCAGCTCGATTTCTGTAGGTACCGGATGTTTTTCATCCCTTTTTTTTTTTTCATTCTTGTGCTAGTTGAATACCATTTGTACGGTATGGATCTTCCAAATAAGATAATGTGAATTTTTGAAAAATTACAAAAGTGATTAATGTCAAGTTTCAATCTTAGTTCAAAAAGGAAGACCTTAAATATGATTTTCCATAGTAAGTAGAATCAAATAATGGAAACCATACCATCTCGTAGTGCATGTCATTCTAATTTCATTACAATATTTTCAAATTTTTTTGTGTTAATTTTGGATTTTTAATTGAATTTCAAGAGAAAACCTTGCAAAATTACTTTTAAAATATTAAAAATAAATATGATGAATCCAACCGTACGGATGTTATCTACACATTGACATTTGCAACTTTGTTTTGTACATCAACTCCATTTTCGTTTTTCATCAACCATTTTATAACAAATCTTTGAAAACAGTGTTGAATCGGGACGTTGAAGGGTTAACTAATCCTTTGCATTATCTGTTTCAATTTTCACGTGAAGTGTCAGTTTTTTAATCATTTTGTATTTTGTTATGACGTGGAATGTCAACTACTAGAGGTTCAGAGAAGTACAGTACATTGAGTAGAGGCTCAGAGAAGTACATCGAGTAGAGATAAGAGGCGTACATTGATGCATCTTACGTTTTTGCTAGGTTATGACTTAAGTTATATGAATAAAGGTAAAGTAACTCTCTAACTTTGTCGGAACAGCTGTCTTTGCTATGGCCCTGGTGAGGGGGTGTTGTGCGGTTAAACTGCGGTTTTATTTTTATTTTTATGGAACTTACTTATTTTTGTATGTATAATAATAAAAGAAATTTTTACTCTGTAATTCTGTAGACAAGTAAAACGTGGTGCCCATGAATTTGAGACAACAGAGAAGGAAACATCAAGCACTTTCTGTTTTTTTTTTTTTTCCTCAGAAAGTTTATCAAGGAGTTGTTGATAGTTTCCCATGCGGTATGGCAGGTACAGTCTAACCTTCACACAATTGAGTTAACCCTTAAACGTCCCGATTCAACACTGTTTTCAAAGATTTGTTATAAAATGGTTGATGAAAAACGGAAATGGAGTCAATGTACAAAGCAAAGTTGTAAATGTCAATGTGAAGATAACATCTATACGGTTGGATTCATCATATTCATCATTAATATTTTTTAATTAATTTTGCAAGGTTTTCTCTTGAAATTCAATTGAAAATCCAAAATTAACACAAAATAATTTAAAAATATTTTAATGAAATTGGAATAACATGCACTACAAGATGGTATGGTTTCCATTATTTGATTCTACTTATTATGGAAAATCATGTTTAAGGTCTCACTTTTTGAACTAAGATTGAAACTTGACATAAACCACTTTTGTAATTTCTCAAAAATTCACATTATCTTATTTTGAAGATCATACTGTACAAATGGTAGTCAACTAGGTGAACTAGCACAAGAATCAAGAAATTTTTGGATGGATGAAAAACATCACCATATGTGAACACGCATCAGAAATCATTCAACGTCCAAAATATGTACGCTGGCGCATCAAAGGATTAACCGAGAACAGAAGAGGAGTTTCCTTTTGGAGTAGCGTGTAGAATCTCCCTTGAAACATTGGGGAGGTCATGTGTTCCACACTCCATAATGGTGCAAGGCCTTGCTCTAGTTATCCTCCAACTCACTATAGACCAGTTCTATAGTTTTTTAGAACTCAAAACGAGTTTTAGGGCTACACTAAATAGGTAGATTAGTGTTAGATTATTATAATATTTGAAAATATTATAGATTTTTACTCTCGACAAAATAAATTACCAAAAACATTGATTCCAATACTATTGAAAGATCCCCATCTTGACTAATATAGAGGGTAAAAAAATTGGTCAACAGTAAAAACTTACAACATGTTTATGTAAATTAGTGTATCTAACACTAATCTACCTATTTAGTGTAGTGAGTTTAAGGTTTCTTTCTACTTTGAGACACTCTTTTCAGCTAACTCTAATGACACTCCATAATATGACGACATTATTGTCATATTGTGGAGTGTCATTGTAATTAACATGTATATTGATATTGCCATATAATATGTATATAATATCGGAATACAATCATGTTACATATCATTGACAGTTTGACACTCCATATTAAATAATAGGACTATATTATTGTTTCAAGCAATATACATGATGTGACAAGTCGGTCATTTCTGTGATTAATCTGTACCTGGGTAGGGCTTCCCAAACATGTCATAATAGAGCTAGAGGGACAACTCACAAGTCACAACTGTAAATTGAAAAGAGCAGAATCAGGGATGGACACCTTGGGACGGACATTGATGTGTCCTGGGAATTTATAATTTTTTTAGCTGGTACTTGGAACATTAACCACAACTAGACATTCCGTAAGTTTATACAGTACCCTGTCCTATCAGCAGACAAATAATTGTTTTCTCTTGTGCGGAGTGATTGTGAGCAGTGATCTCAAAACTGGCTAATATTAGCTGGATTTCTACCAAAAAAATGAGGCTGCTAAACATAAAAAAAAGAAAATGAAAAAAAAATTGAAATGTAGCGAGAATGCTCATCATGTTATAAATATGTAGCAAGGGTATCACCATGGTATCACCTTAATATATCAAGGGTATTGCCGGATATTATAGAGGTATCGTGAGTAGTACATTCACAAGGTAGCAAAAGTATCTACCATTTATGTGGGAAGTAGCAGCCTGTGCTAAATGTCATAAAGTGGTTCTGAGAGCACTAATTGTGAATTTGTGACACTCAGTCAACCGCTCAACTGCACAATGCCCAGATAATAAACTGATACTAGCACAGACCCTGTTGCAGGCATTATTCTAGTCCAACCTGGTCCCAGGCAGGGGAGTTCCTTCCCAACCTTCACATTCTACGTCCCGTAAAGCACGGGGCAAGAAAATCGTTCACAAAATGGTGCCAGTTATATAGTTATATGCAGTAATGGCACTGCTGAGAAGTTATGGGTGCCGGCACGATAACCAGTGCCAGGAACCGTAATCAAGAAACCACCGAAAAGATTAAAAAATCTTGCCCCTGTGTTTTACGACGGGGAGGTCTTGAATCACAGGCTGCCCTAGATGGCCACACTCTCGGCACCTCGGCCTACCGGTCTCGATGCCTCTGGCCTTCCCATCGAGGGAAGCCCTTGATTCAAGGCCTCCCCCCTTACATTTCCTGGGTCAGGAACAGAGGATTGTCTCTCCCCCCTCTCACGTGGAGCAGGACCTTCACCGGCACTCTCCGGCTTTCATGGAGCAGATCTTCACCGGCATTTTACGGCCTTTATGGAGCAAGATATCCACCAGCATTCTCCGGCCTTCTTTGCATCTCCCTCAGTTTCCCATCATATGGACGCTGATCAAGATTTTAGTTTTGATCACCGCATTGGTAGATTAGATAGTCAGTTTCCTTTAGAACCTGATTAGGATTTTTGTTGTTCTCTTTCTTCTTGGTGCATAAGCTGGCTTGTTTTTGTTTTTGCCTCTTGGGCACAGAACTTGAGTTGTCTTTCTTCTCTTGACATTGTTTTCTTTCCCCTCTTTGTCCCTGTGACTTAGCTTTGGGCTGTGTTGTGTCGCTTTTAGTGACCCGGCCGTGAGGGCCTTCTTTGTGACGCTTGTGTTGCTTTGTATTCACCCTCTTTTTAATCCCCGGATATTGGGTTTTCAGCGCAGACCCTGTTGCATTGCAACAATGAACATAGGAGAATATAGAAAGGTGCTCGTTGCATTCAACATCAATGCATGCAGAAATGAAGTGGTATGCCTTAGACATGGTATTATTGATTTTGGATGGAAAATAGAAGATGAAACATTCAAGATGAAAATGTGATCGTTTTTGTGAGACCCGGGTTGCATGACAATGTGCACTTAATATGATAGATGAAGTATAGTAGGTTTCCGGTTACTTGCCCTGAAAAGTGCAAATTTTGTGAATATAGACGGCCTGTCAATGTAATGAAAATGATGACATGGGTATGTGATTTGGTAGCTTCTGACTTAACCCTTTAACCCCTAAGCGTCGTAGTAATTCAGAACTTTTGTAAAGATGGATCATATTAAAATGCAATGTACATGGATATTTTGAACTTGATGTATGAATAAAAGTTGTAAATTATGAATTTTAGATTCTATTCATACAATTAGGTCTACGATTGCTATCACCTATATTTTTGTATAAAATTTGAAACTCAAAATCCAAAATTCTTTTGTAATTTGATTATGAATAAGATATTGACAATCTAAGACTGTAATTTGATGTGATGAGTTAAAATGTAATACTTTAATTGTAATGATTTTTGGAGATTTTTTTATTGCTTGATTTTATGAGTTACTTTTTCAATAGCACTTTTACACTAAAATCTTTAAAATAATTGGTAGAATAATGTGGCATAAAATTTTCGCAAATCATTACCTATCTAATCAAATCACACATGCATCATGTTAACTTCTCATAAATAATTTAGTAAAAAATTCACACTGCAAAAAGTGCATGATGGATGAAAAAACGGAGTTCAAATTTGTTCATCGTTCAAAATCTGAACGAATGAACATGTAGGGGCTAACGCATCTACGTTCATATAGTGAATGAGGAACAGATTGCAACTTTTCTCTTGACTACATCATGTACAATTTTTCATCCATTCAAATTTATTTGGTTCTTGTGCTAGTTGACTGTCTATCAATTGTACGGTATGGATCTTGAAAATCAGATGTTGTGATATTTTGAAAAACAACACAATTTGTTTATGTCAAGTTTCAATCTTAGTTTAAAAAGTGAGACCTTAAGTAAACATGGTTTTCAAAATAAGTAGAAATAAATAATGAAAACCATACCATCTTGTAATGCATGTTATTCCGGTTTCATTACAATATTTTTTTTTAAAAATTGTTAATTTTAGATTTTTGATTGAATTTGAAGAGAAAACCTTGCAAAATTAATTAAAAAAATATTAATAATAATTATGATGAATCCAACCGTACAGATGCTATCTTCACATAACATTTATAACTCCGGTTTGACATCAACTCCATTTTTGTTTTTCATCAAAAAATTTATAACAAATCTTTGAAAACAGTGTTGAATCAGGACGTTAAAGGGTTAGACATGTGGCAAGAGTAACCAGGGTTTGAAATAAATGGAAACAACATACTGTAAAACTGGAATTTTTGCAATCGAGATACTTTTCAACAGCAACTAGTGGCAATATTTATATAAATTGTTGCAGTTGGCAACAAAAGTTTACACAGGATATGATTTACATGAAACTCCTTTTTTCAATTAAAAAAAATAGGAGGTATTCTTTCAATGTACTACTAATCTAAACTGATACTAAAATTTGTTTTCATGCAGGCCACTTTTGGCCTCTAAGAACTACAAAATAAAACAAGCGGTTTAACAAGTGACGAACTGCTATGTAGTGTCAATGGACACTATTTCTCTTCACCTTTGAACAAATTGTGGTTAAAAACATCAATCCTCGCTCCTTAGACACTAATTACACTATTCAGCTGAACAAATTGTGGTTAAAAACATCAGTTCTCCTCAGACACTAAATACGCTATTCAGCAGTCCTGTTGGGTGTGCACCATATATCTAACATAAAGCCACTGCATGCTACTGAATGTTATGAAGCGTTTTGTTTGGGTATTCTCTTCCCTTGTGGGGTAGAGATGAGATTGTCAACTCACACGGACACAGTCGGTGTTATTCTCATGAACAGGAAGACCGTGCTTTATCAAGGTCTCTGCAATAACCTTTCTAGATTTTTCACGAAGCTCATTGGCATTTTTACTCCGGAGGGGTGGGTGAACCACCATTTTGATAATTCCAGTCTTTAACATGTATTCCAGATTACTCTCTAAATGTTTGGGTATCAAGTTGCCTGTACCTATTAATGTGATAGGTACAACTGGGACACCTTCCTTCGCAGCCACAGAAAACGCTCCTTTCTGTGGTAGATCACAAAAGGTTAAGAATACATAAAGAGTGAGCTGATTTTTTTTAATGTATGCCTAAAAAGCCGTCACAGTGACTATAGTAACGTTGAAGAAACAAAAAAAATTAAAAAATATAAAAGAAGTTTAAAAGAATATTAAAATGTCAATTTCCAGCCATGGTCTCGTGGTTTCACAGCGAGAGATTTTTATTTTTCTCCACCCACATAAAATCAACTTGTACCATGAGGTTTGAGTGTAAGTAATTAGTACTGTGATTCATTCATATAATACCTTGAAATCGGACAGAGCGCCATCCTTGGCCCGAGTGCCCTCAGGGAACAGCACAACGGAAATTCCTTCCCTCACAGACTCCCTGCACTTCTTCAAGCAAAGCTGCGAGTGACCACGTACACACGTTGAGGGTTGATTATACTTGAAATTAATCTGATCACATGCAGCTTTTCATTTGAAGTGACGTCCAGAGCAACACGCATTTTGATTTGCACACTAACTTCACTTTCAGTGACATCGCCATATTCGTTTAAATGGCTGACATAGATCCAGTGGGAAACTCTATGCCAATTTTAGATTTCAAAGAGTCCAAATATAATTGAAATTCCCAATTAAACGAATTTGGCGATTGACGTGTTTATAAGATTGCATAGACTAGTACGTACCAGTTGGTCCATTGTGGACGTCCGGTCCAAGAAAATGCAGGTATTAAGGTGCAAGAGTCCCCCAAGAAAAGGAATGTGAAAGTTCTCGGCCTTGCTAATAAATCTGAATTGTCGTCCTGTATGATACAGCAGGTACATGTCCAGAAAGCTTTGATGATTGGCCACGAACACCACTGCCCCTGCATCCGCTGCTGGAAGATTCTCCAGGCCCACGATTTCCGTTTTGTAGAACAATTTCGTTGACACTGTCGCCCACGTCTGCATGCATTCCATGCATTCCATGCAATCAATCAATGATTTCCCAGTAACGTACAAAACTGATTAGACTATCTCCCTTTAGAGCATCTTCTCCCTTCGACCACTATCATCAGGTATCACAGGGTGATGGCCTGATATATATGGCCACCCTCTAAAAATAGTGTGATTTTTCAGAAACATCTTTTTGGTAAGATAAAAACTTTGGAAAATTACAAAAATTACAGAGTGTTATAAACACTATGGCTGCAACTACATACACTTGGTGTTAAAGACGGGATTTCTAGCACATATAAAATGAGTTAGACATAAGTCACACTGTGTAAAACGCGCAAAAGTAGCACCCATATCAGGGCATTCCCGCACAACCAAAATTTTGGGTGTCACAAGTTGTCGTCTCAACACCCTTGATTTGCTATATGTGTTCTCTATATATAGTCCATTAACCAATCAAAATGAAGTCTATACATGGATAAATCATTATTGTTCAAATTCATATACCAAGCCCTTCCTTAAATTAGCTGTAAAAGGACGTATTGAGATATCACTATACATATCCTGCTCATATTCCGTTGGTGGCTCTCTCCTTCCCTGAATTTTCAGAATTAAATACAAGCACTTTTCATCCAGTTGTTAGAGAATCAAATCCTCTCACCGACATCGATCCCAGGTGCACACGTCAATTTACTCTGGCAGATTTTTTTACGTAATGTCAATTACTGAGAAAAACCGGCACTGTACGCACGTCATTAAGTATTATTTAAAGAAAAACATGTGCATTGAATAGTTTCAGTTAAAACGTACAAACAGACATTCGATATATATAATCCCAATTTAATATAATTAATGGAAAGGTCTGAAACGTACGTGCAATTAAAGTCACGTGATCAACGAGCCATAGAATTTACATATGCAGTTTGATTTCAGGTCGACGGCTAACCTTTATGATGATATGATGAAACATTCTGCGCTGTTGATCAAAAGTGAGCACCCAGGGATGGATGATCATCGACACGGAAAAGTAAAAGGCAGCCAGCACAAACGTTGTCGCGTAGAACAATAACCACCGAACCTTGCGTATCAGCTTCTATACATGCTCCGATCCACGTGATTGACAATCTGACAACCCCAAGATCAGCTGCAAGAGCGAATCATTCGAAGCAAAAGTGAATGATCTGGTCAGACCAGAACCAGGACACCATGAAACATAGATTTAGAAATCTATATTTGAGCTCGTATTTGAGAGGAAACATCGAATGATACATCGTTTTCCATTACGTACCGTCAAGCTCCATTCTACAGACGATGGCAGGAGCCGGTTTGCGAATACCGACAGCTGCAAAAGAGAATCATTCGTAGCAAAAGTGAATGATCAGATATGGACCAGAACCAGGACACCATGAAACGACTACACTAAATAGGTAGATTAGTGTTAGATACACTAATTTACATAAACATGTTGTAAGTTTTTACTCTTGAGCAATTTTTTTACCCTCTATATTGGTCAAGATGGGGATCTTTCAATAGTATTGGAATCAATGTCTTCAGTAATTTTCTTTGTCGAGAGTAGAAATCTATAATATTTTCAAATCTTGTAATTATCTAACACTAATCTACCTATTTCAGTTAGTGTAGTAGGAAAATGTGTAGTTTTTTACTTACTATAAATGAAAACGGAATGAAATCACGCCAGTGAGGCACATAGGTTGTGTTAGTGCTAGTGAGTAGGTTTTGTCACAAGAAGACAAAAATATAGGTATAATATTCCGCTACTGTTTACTGCACCCGCAAAGTGAGTAATTAAAAACGACAGGTCTGCTACCGCGACACTCAGGCGCGGTGAGAGCAGGAAGGTGAGTCGCCGGCAAGGACTACCCTGGCCCTCCGATCGAGCTGCAAGATCCGATGGGCGATATCGTGACACCTGGCGACGGATACACTGGGGGGCTGACTTCAATGCAAGCAACTTCAACGAGTACTGCAGTGTCTTCGGCTGCCTTGAAATTGTAGCCTGGACCCACCTTGCTGACGGAATGCTTGCGGGCGGTTTTACTGACGGGTTCTGTGTGAAGGTGGCAGGGCTGCCCGTCTTAGAGAAGGTCATAAAATAAGTTCGATAATCAAAGGTAATAAAAAAGTTTTTGCTAAGGTTGATTGTCCTAAAACCACCAACTTAAGCAATTTGGCATATTTTCAGCAGTTCAAAATTCAAAAAAATATATATGACTGCATTCGAAATAGGTTTTGATGAGGATTGCAAACATTTGCAACATCTAATTCGCATTTGTCAATTTTATGCAAAATTCCAAAGTGGAAAGTAACATGTGACCCAAATCAAACCTCTAGGTTTCCCCATGTTCACACCATGTGGTACTAACTTTCACTCATAATGATACCCAAAACCACCAACTATTTCTTCGCAATGCTTCGCGTGCCATTGGTCTCCTTGAATAGTGAAATAGTGCGCACACGCACTCGCTAGTATACACACTCCAATGCATAAAAGCCCATCCCAAAGCTCAAGTGTATTTAAGATGCAATGTGGACAAAATTACTTATAATTTGTCATAAGTAATTGTGTCTTTCAATGATATATTCTAGAGATATAATTTTTGGTCCCATTGAAAATGTACTTTTCACACTATGATCATTTGCCTATGTTATTTTAAAACAATGTAGCGAGTCATGTATGGAGCTAGCATGGTTGCGAGCAGAGTATGTTGTTTTGGAGCAGAGTATGTTATCCTAGAGTGTGCAACTTAGGTAGAATGTCCCAAAACCACCACCTCCCCCAATTATGACATGTAGACTTTTCTTGGGGCCACCACAGTTGAGACCCAAAACTACCAATTTCACTATTCAAGGAGACCAATGGCACGCGAAGCATTGCGAAGAAATAGTTGGTGGTTTTGGGTATCATTATGAGTGAAAGTTAGTACCACATGGTGTGAACATGGGGAAACCTAGAGGTTTGATTTGGGTCACATGTTACTTTCCACTTTGGAATTTTGCATAAAATTGACAAATGCGAATTAGATGTTGCAAATGTTTGCAATCCTCATCAAAACCTATTTCGAATGCAGTCATATATATTTTTTTGAATTTTGAACTGCTGAAAATATGCCAAATTGCTTAAGTTGGTGGTTTTAGGACAATCAACCTTAGCAAAAACTTTTTTATTACCTTTGATTATCGAACTTATTTTATGACCTTCTCTAAGACGGGCAGCCCTGCCACCTTCACACAGAACCCGTCAGTAAAACCGCCCGCAAGCATTCCGTCAGCAAGGTGGGTCCAGGCTACAATTTCAAGGCAGCCGAAGACACTGCAGTACTCGTTGAAGTTGCTTGCATTGAAGTCAGCCCCCCAGTGTATCCGTCGCCAGGTGTCACGATATCGCCCATCGGATCTTGCAGCTCGATCGGAGGGCCAGGGTAGTCCTTGCCGGCGACTCACCTTCCTGCTCTCACCGCGCCTGAGTGTCGCGGGGTATGCTACAAGTGAACATAGATTCAGAAATATACTCCCTCCGTTTCATAATAAGAGTCCACGTTTTTGGCTCTTTTAACTTAACGTTTTTATCCAAAAAAAAGTCCTTAACATAAAAAAGAAATGGTCCATCTTCAATAGTAGTATATAGTTTTTGTCACTGTCAGTATCCCCCGTTTCAAGCGCTCACAGTTTTAGCGTTTACGTTTCAAGCGAACAGTGCTCACGTTTGAAGTATAAATGTTCTAGGACAAAAACTAAGAAAGGAACGATGCCAAAAAAGTGGACTCTCAGCCTGAAACGGAGAGAGAATATTTTAGAGGAAACATCATTCTATTAATAAATACGTAATCGCCTTCCATTGCTTGAGATCACGCACCGTCATGTTCCATTCTGCCGACGGTTGCAGGAAACGGTTTGCGTGAAGTAGCAGGCACATCGTCAATGGAGGAAGCTGCTGCAGTGGTTGAGGCAGAATTCGTTGCTGATGCTGCTGCTGTGCCTGCAGCCTTGCCATGGAGGCCGTGCCAGTCATTGTGTCCCACTACAAGCGAGCCTCTTTCCTCACCTGGTGATGAGCCGCCTTGTGCATGTATTCACGTCGAGCTCCTGGTCTTCCAGCGCAGAGATTCAGCTACTCCTGTCAATGTTCAGTCCAATCACAACCTTGAAAATAACCGCCTTATTCGATGGATGCAATTTGATACATCTCATGGCATATCGATACTCCAGCTAGCTAGCACAATTTTCTGTACCAACTAACCAATTCCCAGTGCTCAACATCACAACAAGTAACCAACTAATATCGCAACTCAGTCGATGCATGCAATTCGATTCATCTCATTATATCGATACGTCATCGTCGTTTATACGGAATCATCAGGTTGCCGGCATGCAAACATTTTATGTATACTCACCTAGTAATGTTCCTCCGGTCCTCCATGTAGAAGTACAAGATTGATCAGCCGTGGTCAAACCACGCTGCTGCATTGAAACCAGTTGCAGCCGCCCACTTGTGCAGGTTCTTGATCTCTCAGACCGGGATGTGATTACGGGAGCCTGCAAGCTACCGTAGATGCTGGTGGACAACGCCATTCTTGGTTCTCCGGCTACAAGAATCCCCCGGACGTGGTTCTTCAGTTATCGATCAGTCCACCTGAGCACGTCTGACGATTCTATCCCCGATTGATACTACCTGTATATATACACAGAGGAAGTGATCGACGCTAGCGACACAACTTACAGTTAGCTAGTAGCTAGCAGCTCGAGGTTCAATCGATTTGGAGAGAACATGAATGTTCAGATTGGCCTGGCTGCTATACACATTGATCAAGGAACCCCGCCTGCATGGGTTAAATAGTAGGATGATTGATGAGCTATGGTGCCGGTTTGGACCCACTCGTTTTTCTCGTGTCAGAGGTTGTTGGTTAATTTCAGAGAGATTAGGTGTACGAATGTCGATCGGTTCGATCCGGCTTTGGAACATGCAGCAGGGTGTAAATTAAAACTAACGATATCATTTGCTACTACATACATGAACACCAAAAACAAAATGCAGATGGAAAACGCTGAACTTATTTTTGGTCAGCAAATTTGTGGTATCGGTTTCAGTTCCGGCGTTGGAACATGCACCAGGGTGTAAGTTAAAACGATATCATTATTTTACTACTACGTACATTCATGAACTCCAAAAACAAATCGCAGATGGAAAACGCTGAACTTATTTTTGGTCAGCTAATTTGGATCTGTCTAAATCCCCCCATCGAGCGTGGCTCGGAGGCCAGGTTCGGTGGGGGTGGCGGGGTGGGGTAAAACCTGCCCCCTATTTTGAAGTTGAATGGGGTCTTACTTGATCTCACCGGGGGCTTCTGAGGGTAAAATTGCGCCGCAGGCCCCAAATTTAGCAAAAAAAAAAACCAAAAAAAGTCCCCAAAGGGCCAAAACGGGGAGGGCCAGAGAAATGAACCCCACCGAGCCTGGCATCCAAGCCACGCTCGATGGGGAGAAATAAAGAGACCCAGCTAATTTGTGCCATCAGTTTCAGGTGTTTATTTCTTTTTTTATCCGAAGGGAAACTTTACTCCAATGCGAAAGCAACAGATTCAGTGCATCACAAGCAGATGGGAACCCACAGGCGAAACTAAGGGCCTTTATACACTAGAAGCGAGAAGTAGTGAGGAGAGAAATTTCAATCAATGGGAGACCTAGAAATCGAGAAGACCAATTTCTAATTGGTTGAAATTTCTCTCTTCATGGCTTCTCACCTCTTGTGTAAAGAGGCCCTAAGCAAACTCAGTTAAGGTGGAGGCACCTAAAATCGATAAATTAAGACATTCACTATACATGGGATAGATAAATCGATATTTTGAGTATTTTCCTCTTTTAACAATAAGAAATTAAGAAGTTTTCATAATTAATTTAATTTTTTAAAACAAATTTTCAAAGTGAAAGTCATAGATTCACCTAAAACCGATCACATGCTCTAATTTACAAATGAGGTACATCTTCCCTTTAAAAATCTAGAAATTAGGCAAGAATCTAGGGTGGTTGGTTTTGGGTACCTGGTCGGTTTCAGGTGCCTCGACCTTAAAACTACCCAACTTAGGCCTTTGAGAGGTCCAGGTGATTTCATCCTAATTATCCCTATTAACAAAAAGAATCATTCATGCACCACATAGTGTGAAATCTGCGAGATGTTTAGTTCCCTACGTCGTGGTCGGTTACGACACTAATTAATTACTTTTTGTCCCAGAGTGCCGCATGTCATGTTGTGGTTGATTAAGTGTGACGTGGACCTCTCAAAATCTGATGTGGAAATTCAATTTCCACACCTGGCTGTCTGAAACCGACCACACCCCGCTTAATTAATCCGTTACATGATCTGTGTCAATTTTCACGTGAAGTGTCAGTTTTTTTAATCATTTTTTATTTTGTTATGACGTGAAGTGTCAACTAGAAGAGGCTCAGAAAAGTACATCGAGTAGACATGAGAGGCGTCCATGCATCTCGCGTTTTGCTAGGTTCTGCCTTACATGAATAAAGGTAATAACGGTAACTCTCTAGTAACTTTGTTAAAACAGCTGTCTTTGCTATGGCCCTGTTGAGAGGGTGTTGTGCGGTTAAACTGTGGTTTTTTTTTTATGGAACTTAATTATTTTTGTATGTATAGTAATAAAAGGAATTTTTACTCTGTAATTCTGTAGACAAGTAAAACGTGGCATGAAATTAGGACAACAGAGAAGGGCACCTGAAGCACTTACTGTCTTTTTTTCTCAAAAAGTTTATCAAGGAATTGTTAATAGTTTCCCATGCGGTATGGCAGGTACAGTCTAACTTTCACACAATTGAGTTAACCCTTTAGTGCCCAGGGTACTGTAGCTCAGAGCCCTGGATTTCAGTAGATTTTTTCACTGTGGTTGAGACTACCAAAAATAGAATGGGTTAAATTAGAAAGTAACCGTACAATTCTATTCTCAACTCGAGAGCACACATTTCATTACTATTTGAGAATCATCCGATGGTGGGATCGGAAGATTATAGTATATATTTGAACTGTATAATGCACTCTCAAAAACGAGATTTTAGGGGGTGTGTGACTTCAAAGTTAAATATAATTTGAGGTAAATTTTCAAAAATAAAAGCAAAGAAGTTCAGCTATGCCCTATGTCAACACCTCTTTGTTGCAATCTTTCATATCAAAAATAGACTCACACATAATTATTGTGAGATTTATAAGTGAAAGTGACTTCTCCATGTACGGTTTAGGACAAATTTTTATACGTTGAAAATTGACAGGAGTGGGTACATTAGTCAAGATCGGATTACACACACTAATGGAAGATGAAGAAGAGAACACAATCCAAAAAATAAAACAAGATAACAAACTTCCAAACACAAGAAATACTACACAATACATATATTGTATTTGTAAGTATTTACTGCATTTTCAAGTATTTGCAGTATTTTCGTGTTCTGTTGATAGGTATTTTGATAGTTGTACACTTCCAAATTGAAAATTTCTTTTTCTGGAAGGTGCGTAATGTATATGGGCAAATCTAAATTTCAAAATTGAAGTTCCAATTCTTCACGGATTCTCTGCTAATTGCATTTCGGACGTTGTAGTGACCATAATGTGGTTTGCTGGGCACTAAAGGGTTAACTGAAAACAGAAGAGGAGTCTCCTTTGTATAATTATATTTTCTGTCAATCGTTGTTCATGAATAGTCTTCATTGTCAGGTCTCTTGGCTTGTTAGGTCTTTCCTAAAGCATTGGGGAGGTCATGAGTTCCACACCCCATAATGGTGCAAGGTCTTGCTGTAAATTATTCTCCAACTCATTATAGAGCAGTTTTACAGTCTTTTTGAACTCAAAATGACTTTAGGGCTAGTGAGTTTAAGGTTTCTTTTCACTTTGAGACACTCTTTTGAGGTAACTCTAAAGTCTCTAATGTCACTTCATAATATGACGATTTTATTGTTTCAAGCAATATACATGTTACAATAACACTCCATAATAATACAATACTTTCACTTCAAGCAATATCGATATATGTTGATTACAATGACACTCCACAATATGACAATATTGTTGTTTCAAGCAATATCGATATACATGTTACATACCATTGACACTCCATATTAAATAATAATTAGGACGATATTATTGTTTCAAGCAATATACATGATGTGACAAGTCTGTCATGTATGTGACTAATCCATACCTCCCACTTCAAAAGTAGGGCTTCCCAAACATGTCATAATAGAGAGGAACAACTCACAAGCTACAACTGTGAATTGAACAGAGCAGAATCAGGGAGGGACCTGTACCCTTACAAGGACAGGGAGGGACACCCTTACAGGAACAGGGACGGACATTGACGTCCTTGTAAGTGTCCTGGGAATTTATAACTTTTTTGAAGCAGCTGGTACTTGGAACATGAAGAAATTCAGTAAGTTTATATACTAGTCTGTACCACTGTTTGGGAAGATTTTTGAGGCAACCAGTCAATGTCCTTTATTTTCCAAAAGCAACCGGTTTTTAAAGATTATATCCTGTATATTTCGTTTATGAATACTAATTATAATTATTTTTTAGTCATTTAGTTCGGTGGTTTGCCTCTACTCTTGAAAATCAACCAGCCATTTCCAAATATTAATCGGCTGACTTGTAACTGACTGTCAGTTCTTCCCGGCCCTGGTCTGTACCTTGTCCTATCAGCAGACAAATAATTGTTTTCTCTTGTGCGGAGTGATTGTGAGTTTGTGACACTCAATCAACCGCTCAACTGCACAATGCTCAGATAATAAAGTACTAGCACAGACCTGTTGCATTGCAATAATGAACATAGGAGAATATAGAAAGGTGCTTGTTGCATTCAACCGAGCATTCAACATCATTGCATATAGGAATGATGTGGTACGTCATAGACATCATGGTATCATTGAGTTTGGATGAAAAATGGAAGATGAAACGTTCAGGATGAAAACGTGATTGTTTTTGTGACACCGGAGTTGTGTGACAATGTGCACTTATGATCATATTCGTTAAACTCAGACAATTTGCAGTCTCATATTATCTTTGACTTTACATTTAGATGATGATTAGAGTTTGATATTGAATTTTTTAGTAAATTGAGATTTCAATATGTTAATATACTCACAAACTTTTGATTTCATAAAGGTTGATATGTTCATAAATTTTTAATTTGTTAGAATAAAAGTCTCAAATAATAAAGCTACAGTCTCAATATGTCCATTTTGTCTCAGCTTAACAATATGGCCTTACTTAATATAATAGATGAAGTATAGTAGGTTTCTAGTTACTTGCCTTGAAAAGTGCAAATTTTGTGAATATAGACGGTCTGTCAATGTAATGAAAATGATGACATGAGCATGTGATTTGGTAGCTTTTGAGTTAACCCTTTAACCCCTAAACGTCCTAATTCAGCAATTTTGCAAAGATGCATCATAAAATGCAACGTAAAGGCATATTTTGAACTTGATGTATGAATAAAAGTTGTACATTATGAATTTTAGATTCTATCCATACAGTTAGATTTAAGATTGCTATCACCAATATTTTTGTATAAAATTTGAAACTCAAAATCCAAAATTCTTTTGTAATTTGATTATGTTAGTATAAGATATTGACAATCTAAGAATGAAATTTGTTGTGATGGGTTGAAATGTAATACTTTAACCGTAGTGATTTTTGGAGATTTTTTTATTGTTTGGTTTTATGAATTGACTTTTTCAAGAGCACTTTTACATTTAAATCTTCAAAAAAATTGGTGGAACAATGTGGCATGAAATGAGGAATAAAATTTTCACAAATCATTTTGTATCTAATCGGATCACATGTATATAGCTAACTTCTCATAAAAAAAAATTAGTAAAAAATCCACACTACAAAAAGTGCATGATGGATGAAAAAATGGAGTTCAAATATGTTCATTGTCCTAAATCTGGACGGTTGGACATTTAAGGGTTAATGTGCATGTGTTCATATAATAGATGACAAACAGATTGCAACCTTTCTCTTAACTGCATTACGTACAGTTTTTCATCCATCCAAATTTATTTGGTTCTTGTGCTAGTTGACTATCATTTGTACGGTATGGATCTTCAAAATAAGATATTGTGATTTTTTGAAAAAACAACACAATTGGTTTCTGTTGAGTTTCATTTTTAGTTCAAAAAGTAAATCCTTGAACATGATTTCTTAAAATACGTAGAACCAAATAATGAAAACTATACCATCTTGTAGAGCATGTTATTCCAATTTCATTACAATAAAAAAACATATATATATATATATATATATATATATATATATGTGGGATTTTTAATTGAATTTCAAAAAAATACCTTGCAAATTTAATTTAAAAATATCAATAAAAATACGTGATGAATCCAACCGTACAAATGTGATCTTCACATTAACATTTACAACTTTGTTTTGTACATCAACTCCATTTTTGTTTCCCATCCAATATTTTAAAACAAATCTTTGAAAAGAGTGTTGAATTAGAATTTAAAGGGTTAACCACTAACTGCCCAACCATGCATATTTTGCATGATGTAAAGTTTTGAAATTAGTTTTCTCATCTGTCATGCACTTTTTGCACTATGGATTTTTTACTGAAACTTTTATGGGAAACTAGCTTCGTGCGTGTGTGATCCAATTAGAAAGGGGATGATTTGTGAAAATTTTATGCCTCATTTCATGTTGTTGTGTTCCACCCATAATTTTGAAGATTTTAGTCTAAAAGGTGCTCTTGAAAAAGTCAACTAATAAAATTAAGCAACCAAAAAATCTCCAAAAATTACGACACTTAAAATACCACATTTCAACCCATCACAACAAATTTCATTCTTAGATTGTCAATATCTTATTTGTAATCAAATTACAAAAGAATTAAAAAAATTTAAGTTACAAACTTTAAAGAAAAATATTGGTGATAGCAATCGCAGATCAATGTGGATAGAATCCAAAACTATGTGGATAGAATCCAAAATCAATAATGTACAGCTCTTAATCGTTCATCAAGTTGAAAATATTCCTTTAGTTGCATTTTATAATGCATTTTTCAAATACCGCCAAATCTGAAGAAGGTGAGAAAGTTTAGAGGTTAAACAATGATTCTTTGTAATGGGATTTATTTTTGTTTGCATAATAATAAAAAGAAAAAGAAATATTTAACTTTGTAAATTTGTAGTGTAACTTGGTATGAATTTGTGACAACCATAACATTCAGTAGCTTTTAAAAGGCCCCCTGTTAGTTTCATCCACCTTTATATATGGAGTGACCAGTGATCTGTAATTGAATGGGCTATTAAATCAATTTAAAAATTACAAAACACTATTGAATTATGACTAAGTGAGTGCTTTGGATTATTGTTCACCATGGTTATTTCACATCATTCTCTTTGGAAAGGCAACAGTCACAGAGACTACTGAATGTTATGACAGAGAAGGACACGTTGAGCACTTAACTTCTTTTTTCCAAAATGTTTGGCATGGGGTTGTTAACCCTTTAGTGCCTACGTAACCACTAAGTGATCACTAGATCACTAGAAAATGAAATGTCGTAAAATCCGTGAACTATCTCAATCTCATGTTTGAAGGTCAAAAGTGTAACTTTTGATTATGTAGATGATGCAAAAAGAAAATTTGGAATCTGACTTTCTTAGCTATCCAATACCTATGTACAAAACGCCAAAATATTGCAAATACCTCAATAGACAGCAAATACTTACAAATACTACACATGGACTATGTAATATTCCTTGTGTTTGGAAGTTTGTTATCTTGTATTCTTTTTTGGGATTATGTTCTATTAGTGCATATAGTCCAATCTTGATCAATATACCAATTCCTTTCTTATTTTAACGTATGAACCTTTGTCCTAAACCATACATGGATAAGTCACTCTCATTTATAAAATTCACAATAATTATGTATGAGGTCGTTCTTGACATGAAAGATTGCAATGGAGAGGGTTTAGGGTCAATGTTGAACATCTTCACTTTCATTTTAGAAAATTTAACCCAAATTCTGTTTTACTTTGAAGTCACACATCCCCCAAAATCTCATTTTTGAGTGTGCATCATACGGTTCAAAGACATACCATATTTTTCCAATCCAACGGTCCAATCTTACCAAGATTTAACCAACACTTGTTCCATTAAGCTATGTTTACATTTATACGGTTGAATACTATTAATGGTATTCCTAATTTCAAATGAGAAAGTTTTAAGAAAACATCACCCCAAAAATTGTGGTTTCTTCAGATCCACTCTCTAAGGCACTAAAGGATTAATATACAATTTCCGAATTCCCATACGATATGGCATGAGAAACATGGAGGGACATTGACCCAGGGTGGGTGGCTGGGTATTTATAAAAAAAAAAATTGAAGTAGTTGACACTTGGAACATTAACCCTTAAACGACATTTTAGTCTTTAGTGGGCAGTCCGAGGATCTTTGAAGGAATATGGATTATATATTTATGCCGGGCATGGGTGCATGATCAATCACAATAAAAAAACAAAAATACACGAGGAATTAATTGGAACTTGGGCAAGAATCAAATGATCTTCCAATACCTTTCATTTAACCCCTAAATGTCCCAACGTTCAGAAACTGAATCATGAACAGATTCGAAGCCTTGTAACTTTCTCGTACAACCTCGGATGATTTTCATCCAAGTCACCTTTGAAAGCCTATTAAATTCTCTACCAATTACAACAAATATCTTGTGATGGGGAGCTGTTGATAATATTGGAGAGGCTCCAACTACGAGTATGTTTAATTTGTTGGGTAGATTTTATGCTTGCAATGGTTTTCTCATGTACACCTCATGCACATCTAAGCCATGCTAATATCTACTTTTGGGGCTAGAATCTACTTCTGTTCAAAGGGTTGGTACGTTTAGGGGTTAAGCATTGCAAACAAGCATGAAAGAATTTGTTGTTACATATGCTTCAACTTGTTGTACATCCTATGATTCATGTTTGGTGAGAGGGAATTGAGTAGTGCTCATGCTAAAAGCGAGATTCCTTGGAAACCAATCTCGTGGGGCTTGGAAAGACGTGTAAAGGTTAACTAGTAACATTGACTGTGTGCACCTTGTTCTATGAGGGGACATGTAATTTTTTTTCTTTTGCGGGGAGTAATTTATATTTTAGAATAACAAAATTGTGACCAAAATATTCTTTAGCAGCCCCATTGTTCACCCTTGGGAATCATCATCGCAAGCCAAAATCGTTGCAAGGATCGTAATCTTTTAGAGAATCAAAACCATCTTTAGCTAAAGAAGGCTTTGCAACTCAACAGACTTTTATTTTTTAATAGTTTCTATATATTTCACATCATCAATTCCATGTTTAGATGTTGATTCTCTACACAATTAAAAAGGTGTGTTGTAGTACTAGCTAAAGCATGTTATGACTGTCAACCGACTACAATGAAATCACCATTAATTGTGAGTGGATAACTGTTGTGGGTACATTCATCCATTTTAACAAATTTTCATCCAATTTGGATGAGTTTTACCATAGTATTTTGATTTTTTTTAAATTAATAAAACCTCTTGTGAATACAATGGGCCACAATATATGCTGAGTTGAGTGTACTCAATTACACAATAGAGTTAACCGAAAAGAAGGCCATGGAACCTCCCTTTTTGCCCTCCTTCTAACCTCTCTTCTGAGCTATAGTTGGGTTGAATAGTGTCGTGTCATAACTTGTCCCCTTGTGGGCCATGGGCTTGGAGCTTTGGTAGGAGGTGTGGAAGTCATTGCGAGGTGTGGAGAATAATGACAGTGACTTGATATAGATTGTCTCCTAACTCATCATCAACTAGTTTTTGGTCTTTTTATATTTCAATATGAATTCATAAGGAGTTCAAGAGGAGTTTGTTGAAACTTTCCTCTTTGAACTGACTTTTTGGTTAACTCTAATGTTCTAATCAAAACATCAAATAATACATAGGTATCCAGTCACTTCTCCTGAAAAGTCCCAATTTTGTGAATATCTGTTGATGACATGGGTATCAGACGTGTGATTAGTGTGCACTAGACAACTTTTAGTTACCGTAGTACCATAGCAGGGTCGCCACCCTGCAAAGGAATATTTAATAAAAAAAAAAAGGTTCATTCCTAAAAAATAATTTCTTGACTTTTGTTTATGAGCAAAAAATGATTAAAAATGGGCCAAAATGACTCACAATAGCCTAGAAATAAAAAATCACACCTAAATTTTAATTGATTATATTTTTGGTTTTTAACTCTTATAATCTTTGGTTTTACATGTGTACCAAGTTTCGTGGCTTAGGGATTTACCAAAATGAAATTATTGAAAGTGATTTATTAACAAGTATGGTTTTTTTAAATCACCAAGTTAATGTTGACGGAAATAAGATACCTCATGCTTTTAGAATTTAAAATTCCACCATGCATAATCTACTAACATCAATACTTTCAAAAAATATCAACAACTTGTCAATATGAGACTGCAATTTTCTTCATGAACGTTTGTTGTTTATATTTGAAAATTGCAACATTTTGAATAAATGAGAGTTAGTTAGTAAATTTGCAATAATTCCATTTTGATAAATCTTTAAATCACAAAACTTAGCACAAATGTTCTTATATGAAATGCTTTAATAATAACTTGAGTTATTACATGTGTGCCAAGTTTTGTGGCATAGAGATTTATCAAAACAAAATTATTGCAAATTTACTAACGGATAATATATTGGTGTTGAACATGGCCACGTTACTAAGACACGAGGGGAATTATCCTACAGAATGGGAAAAAGAATGAGTGAAAAAAAGAAAAAAATCACCAGATCCCTCTCAAAAACAATACTAAAATCACCAATAATCAATTGGATGAAAATTCCTCACGATAAAGAATTGGATGGATGTGCATACATACACGGATGATTATATACCTAGCTACACTAAATAGGTAGATTAGTGTTAGATAATTATAAGATTTGGAAAATATTATAGATTTTTACTCTCGACAAATTTTTTTACCAAAGACACTGATTCAATACTATTGAAAGATTCCCATCTTGACTAATATAGAGGGTAAAAAAATTGGTCAACAGTAAAAACTTACAACATGTTTATGTAAATTAGTGTATCTAACGCTAATCTACCTATTTAGTGTACATCCCAAAACAAAAAACCCGTTGGTGTGAGTTGACCAGGTCCTCTATCACCTTCTCGGTGAATTTTCGACTAAATTTTGAGAGTCGCTACCATTACAATAGAAAAAATAAACAAAAAAAAGTAGATGAACTCACCAAAGTCCTTAAAAAATACTAATAATAAAATTTTCAATATTAGGATGAAAGCGCCTCCTGAATAGATAATTGTATGGATGAATACTTATATATAAATGATTATATCCATTTCCCCTTACCTAGCTACATTCCACGGTGTTTGTTGCTCTACCCAACCAAAAATTTCTAGAATTCTTTTGTCAAAATCTTATCTAATTCTCAGAGTAGTTATTTTTTCACTTAAAAAATGGGAGAACAGTGGATGAAAAATATCCTTTCAAAAATTGTAAATTCGCCATTATTTGGGTGAAAGTGCCTTGTAACAAGCGGCTAATCGCTTAGTCTCTGCTTTAGCACTAGTAGAAAAGGTAGCACTGCCGAGGGAGATGCCCAGGCAAGTAGTGCCCAATTCCACGCATGCATATAGTGATTTTGCCTGGGCATCTCCCTGGGAGCGCCACCTTTTCCACTAGTGTAGTATTTACCTTAGATTTACTTTTACACTTCGTATGTCTCACCCTCCATGGAAAAACTAAATTGGTTAAAATTAGAATTTGGGGTGACTTTCCTAAATCGCTCAGAAATCAAGTTTTATTGTTTTAGTGCATTCGATAAATATAGGTTCCAAAATGCCTATTTTAAGCCAATTTACTTTTTCCATGGAGGGTGAGATGTACTACTCCTTGAAAATGATGCGTTTTCATAATCTCTCCCCTAATGAGGCAGATGCAATAAATAAGTTTATCAATGAATATATAAATATATATATATGGAGATAATTCTATTCATTTCAACTCTACTTGACTACATTCCAGAGTGGTGTCAGGCCCTCTTTACACTAGAGGCAAAGGGCCGTGAGAAAAGAAATTTCAGCCAATGGGATGCGTAGAAATTGAGAAGACCAAGGAAGGTCACTTTACACTTGAAATTTTCAGTCCAAGGGACAAAAGGAGGAGAAAATGACATGGACAACACTTTTGTCCTTCGTGGCAAGAAAAATAGAAATTTTTGAAGGCCCCCGGATTTTCCGTCAAGCCCACCTCAAGAGGTGGGTCTAACGCAAATTCCGGGGGGACCGTCAAGCCAAAATTCTCACAACCAATCATTTTTTTATTTTTTAAGAAATATGTAAGAGCTTTACTTTAAAACCGGTATTTTAATTCGTAGCCTCTTCTCACTTTACACGCCCGTCTCTATATCCCCCGGTGGTCTTAAATGCGCTGGCCGTGAATAGGTATGGCAGCGTGAGACTGGTCCCACGGGGTCCCACGGCCTGCCCGCCTCTTCTTTTCCTTCCGAGCCAGATTTTCTTCCGCCCGATTCCGGCTTTTTTTCTTGCTTCCTGCCCCGGTCTCGCGTGGGCACGCTGCCACGTCGGATGTCTCGACCCTCATGCCACGTCAGCTGGCTCGCTACCCCCGCCTCATCCTCCTACCACGTCATCAGTCTCGAGACAGCTCGTGCCACGTCGTCAGTCTCGCGCCTCCTACCACGTATGCAGTCAGTGCCATGGGATATCATGCATTCCATGGCATGTGTGAGGGTCTCATCTGAGTGACAGATGTCTCGGGTGGACAACGTCTGTAGCCGGCGGTTTAGGGTTTAGGTTTGAAGTGCAGACGCTAGTAGATTCGCTTGGAACAGTTTTGGTTTGGTTTAGAGTTGCAAGATCCCCGAGACTGCATTCACAGTATTGACATGGATTCTATGCTTGTACCCTTGGGCAGAGATGAGCTTGACGATCTTGACGCGTCTTGGATTGGTTCATTCGAGCCACAGTTCATCTTGCGGAATCGTATCCCACTTCAACTCATTGGAGACCAGGTGCAACAATGTCCTAATGGTCCTTTCACGCACAAAGATCTGAAGTGGGATTATAGGGGTGTGAAGGGTGGCGCCGGCGTAGCCTACATTCCGTGGCTAAGGTACGAGGATTTCGTGTTAGGCGAGTCGACGAAGCGGTCAGATGTGCAGACAAAGTTCAACACGCGCGAGATAGAACGATACAAAGGATCCCACCCGCGACTTGACACTCCACTAGTTAACTAGTTTCCATCAGGTGTGCAAATCTTTCACGAATGGTATATGCCCACACAGCTACGTTCGTGATGTGTCTCGCTCATGTTTTTTGACCACCTTGTTGTCAAGCAGACTGGAGTGCGAGTTCGGGCCTCAGGACAAGTCTGGCGATGTTGTGGAAGTCACTGAAGACATGATGACGCAACCACAAAAGTACACAAAGAAAGGGAAAACGTCCCAAATGGGCGCGGTCAGAGCAAACCAAGACTCACAGCGGCTATGAAGGGGGGGTCTCGGAAACGTGGCTGCAAGTGTGCAATTTATGTGAGGCAGTTGTATTACCTCCGAGACGTTGCACAAATCGTCCTACAACATCCGCGCCACACGAATGCCGAAGGATTAGTTGTTCACGGCATCGTGAAGGAGGGCGAGAGGTCTCGCTTCACATCCCAATTGTCTCCTGGAACTAGGGCATTCGTTGAAGAAAACCTTCATCTCGGCGTTCCAATCTCCAAGATCAAGAGCATGCACATAGAACTCGTGTTGAGGCTTAGAGCTCAAGGCGCACCCGCGTCTCGGGATCATTTCATGAAGGACTGGGACATCCGCAATGTAGCGGTGAAGGTCAACCAAGCTGTTTACCAAAAACACGAGAACGATGCTGAATCAGTCCGCATGTGGGTTCAAGCTAATCGAAACATAGTATTCTATTACTAGGAACTGAACTCCGGTTCAGTCTCGGGATCTTTAAACGGAGATAACATGCCCTTTGTTATTGGTATTCAAACGGACTTCATGTTTAGGATGATGCTCGAGCACGGCCACAAGAGTGCCGTCTCGATTGATGCGACATTCGGAACAAACGAAAAAAAGGTATTGTGCGCATTGCCTGTCTCGTTTTTTAATTTTGAAACCTATACAGATGGTTTAAAGTTTGGGGTTTAGGGCCATCCGGACATCTACTGTTTAGGCGAGACAGAATTACTAATGTGCTTCAATTACTTGCTTGCAGTTTCCCCTCTACACTATGATGATCTTCGACAAATGGCAGAATGGATGTCCCGGAGCTTACGTGGTGACGTCTCGCACTAAGCAATTGGACCTAGCTCCGTGGATGTTGGCGTTGAAGACTAAAATGATTGCCAATCTTCCTGAGTGGCGTCCAAATGCCTTTTTTGTTGATGATGCCCAGGCCGTGATCAACTCGCTCCGGTAAGTACTCGGGTTCCCTTTCCTGTGCTGTCTCGGTTTAGCACTTACATCATTGACGTATGCATGGTCTCATTCGCATGCTTTCCGAGACGCAGGGAGATATGGCCCAATTGCTTAGTGTTCCTGTGCCTATGGCACGTGCGGAGGGCGTAGCAGAAGAACGCATGCTCGAAGATCAAAGGGATTGCCACGCGTGCATGGGCACTTCGAGAGCTGGGGAACCTCATGTACCTCTCGGAATCACCCATAGCAGGAATGACATTGTTGGAATATACGAGACAGAGATTCGCCACGATCAGAACCAAGGTTTCTGGTGCCAATGCATTTTGGAGCTATGTAGACAGTACATGGATGAAGAAACTCGATATGTGGGTGACGGGCAATCGCAACATCCCACATGCAGGCTAGGACACCAACGCCGCAATCGAGTCGTCCCACAGTAACCTGAAGGCCGTCCTCAGAGCGTCTAGGGAAAGGCTTGTAGGGAGATGCGTGGACTGGTTCATTGACGAGCTAACGAATGATGTCATAAATCGACACGAGTTTAACGCGTACATGAAAGAGAATGGCTTCGAGGGCAACCGGAAGAGGGAACGGGTAGTTATTAACTCCCTTCTACAGGGTGGCAAGATTCCTGACTATTGCGTTATACTTCCATCCGAGACTGGAGAACCAGCCTATGTGACATCGAACAAGCGGCCCCATCTCCGTTACGCTGTGCACAACCCCGAGACAGAATGGGGGTGTTGTGAATGCCCTCACTCAATGAAGGGCAATCTATGTAAACGCCACTTGAAAGTGCTGAGGATGTTGCGCCCGGACCTTGCTGAAGGTCGCATCGTTAAGGTGTGCGGAACTCTGTATGGTACATCTCGCGGCGGTATCTCACAGCTTGTCCAGTTCCCGGAGCTCCCCGAGATAGAGTCCGAACTACCAGGCGAGAGCGACCCAGTTAGAGCCCACGGCTGTGCTTGCTGGTCAAGCCCCGCCACTTGATGCAATGTGGAAATAGCAAACTCCCAGGCCTGTAGTGCCCCGGGACAAGAATAGAAACAATGTTGTATGGATTCTGCATCGCCTTCAGCGCAACATGGGCAGGTATCAGAGGTTTGACGCTGCCCGCAATGACGCCACAGGTTCACGGCTACGGCCTTGTGGAGGATACTCCACATGAAACCAGCTTCTTTCATTGATCTATCCTTGCTCCAGATTTCCTGCCATTGAATTTGGTATCCATCCGGCCAATCTAACTGCCACTTGGCCGAAATTGGGAATGAAAGATGAGCTCTGGGCTTGTGAGCTCTCCTACCCAGACGTGTATCCAAAATTGGGTTCAGCGTTTTCCATCATTCTGCGTTTTGCTTTGTACGTGATCATTTATCAATCATATAAATCATTAGCAATGATATCATTTTAACTTACACCTTGCTGCATGTTCCAATGCCCAATCCAATAACTTAATTGAGATGTGGCGTCCTTGGAAGCATGCTCTTTGACAGGCCCCGGTGGAAGCTGTTGAGGACTCGGGGCCTGTCACCCCTAAACCCCCTCAGCAACTTCTATGGGCCGCTTCACACTATGGCCAATGGGTAATGAGCAATGACCTACAGTCTAAGTCGAAAGGCCGTGGGATTGAGAGTCCAAATTTTGTTGAGAGTCCAAAGAAATCTACTGAAAATAGGCAATAAAATATAGTTTTCATTTTTTATGAAAAGAGATCGATGGCCTCTCGATCATAGTTTGGGTCTTGCAAAATGTAGGATCCAAACTTCCTCTCGAGAGGCCGTCACCTTGGTCAAAAAATGTTGCCATGTAAGCATTTTGAAGGTCCACGGCTTTTGGCCTCTGACCTCTAGTGTGAAGGGTCGAGAGGCTGAAACCATGGTTTCTTGCAATTTGATTGGTGGAAATCAATGGCCTCTCGACCTTCGGCCATAGTGTGAAGCGCCCTAAGTACACTAGTTTAGTTTTGTTTATGCCCCGGTCACCAGAGGCCTCGGGGGCTTGCCTCTTTTTTTTTTTTTTTTTTTTTGTATTTTACTTCTCTCTTTCCATCAGGCTGCTTTCAGCGGAGGTTGGTTGTATATTTCTTCCCACTTGCAATACAGTTCTCTGTATCTGTGTCAAAAAAAATAAAAATAAAATTGATATTTATGGAAATTCACTACAACCCCCTAAAAAGTATGTCAAGAAAGTATTTTGGTTGGATTACTCGTTCTAAAGTACTATTTCTAATTGCAAAAATTATTGTTTTAACTTTTGTTTTTAATGCAACTGTATAAGTAACCCTATAAAGAAGGTTTTCTACAAGGTTGTAACTCAATGACATGCTTGAGTTATCCTCTACAAAGTACTTTAGTGAAAAATGATAGTACGTCAAATTTGCCAAAAAACTGGAAAATATTTTGTAGTGGCCAAAGAAACCATATTTAGGCACAATAATTTGCACAATGGTAGAGTATTTTCCATGTGAGGGATTCTTAGTGATAGAGAGACCATAAAAGCAATATATCTTGGGATTTGTACAGAGGGAAGAAGACCAAAAAATCATTATTTTGGTTGATCCTCTAGTATAGGAAGCACTCCATAGTTGAATCTTGAAAACATTAGAATTATCCTTAAAGTCACCTTGAGTTTGATGAATCTACAAAGAATTTGCATTGCTCTATTATACTCCTATTTATTCACTCTAAATAGTTAAAAGGTGAGGAAGATTTTGGTGGTTTATCATTATTAGGTGTGTAAGAGCTTCGGGGTTTTCAAAAGTTTTTTAGCATCAAGAAAGGAGCTAATTCACCTAAAAACTTTTGAAAACTTTTGAAGACCACCAAGCTTTTACACACCTAATAATGATAAACCACCAAGATCTTTCACACCTTCTAACTGTTTGGAGTGAAGAAATAAGAGTATAATAAAGAAAAATTCATAATATCTTCGTCAAAATTTGATGGACTTTAAGGATATCTCCATTATGTTTTTTTTTTTTTTACTTATTCTTGCCCGCCATCGTTGAAAAGAAGTACTTGTGGTATAGAAAGTACTTTATCAATGTTATCCCCGCAATCCCGCCTTCCATCTTCAACCTCAATTCAGTCTGATTCGCACGTACATGACAAATTCTCAAGATAAGATCCTAGAGTTATGGATCCAAAGTTTGCTCGACTCTTGATAAACAATTGCGATTAATCCACCTAAAGTACTTCTAATACTTGGAGGGGTAAATGCAGTGCTCAAAATTGAAGGCTCCAGTGCCCTTCAAATGGGTTTTGGGCTTCAAAAAATACCTCTGTAAAAATTGCCCTTCAAAACATTATCATGATGTAACGGTGGTCCCATCACTTGAAGGGCTTGGTGAAAAATGCCCATCATTTACTATTCATCACAAGTATATGAAGTTCGACATCTACAAGAAACAAAATGGAGTCAATTCAAATTCTAAGACTCTAAGAGTCAAATTGCTAGAGTGCCAATTCACCCTAGTTGAAAGTGCCAGACTGTCACTTCACTCCAATTGACTTTCATTTCAAGTTTTCAACTTTGGAGTGCCAAAGTAGAGACTTTCGTCTTCTCGCCTTCCTGAGTCTTGCTAAGTTGAGATCCAACTTGCCCGTCGATTAGAGCTCAAATCTATGGAAGGTAGTCGAGATCCAACTTGCGAAGACTGTTTGATCAATTAGAACTATATGTTGTTGGCCTACTGCCAGTGAACTATATTAATTTCAAGGTATCTATTAGATCAAATCACTTACTGTGACTGTATTATTGTTGAATTAAATTTCTTAATCGATCACATGCATATTGCTTCAATCTTTTCTTTACACAACTTGTAAATGAAGCTTCGGGTTCAATTTCAAGAGCACACACCTCTCTAATGCAACATACTGCCGATAGCCTAAGTTGACACGTGTAGGGCATTGTCACTTTAGGAAGTGGAATTAGACGATTGATTCTTTATTTTATTCATTGCAATGGAAGTATGTATCATACAAATCATGCATAATTTTAATATGAGTTTTATATTTCTTTGAAAATCCTTCATTGACGTCTTGGATTTGGAGGTGCCCTTCAATTGAAATGCGGAAATTTTAGAGCCCTTCAATATGAAATTCATATGAGGACTTCAATTTTGAGCACTGGGTAAATGTACACTCAAAATACTCTTGATTTTTGTCCCAATCATATCCAGTGTAGTGTACTTCCATCCACATACATATTGTACACGGTGTGAACCAATGGCCCTTTGTCCGGTGGGCACTGGGTCATTGTCATCACGGACACTTTATTCAAGTTGGCCTCGAACGAACCCGTGAGAGTTTCTATCCATTTATCTACAATCGGGTACAAGTTGCTTACAAACTTTTTGACTCCTCCCTCATAAAGACAAAGTCCCTTCCCTAAATTGTAATGTGCTCGATATGGCACCCATGGACCTACAAATTGAAAGGGACATTCTTACTCTAATCCTCTGCTCGTAGGACTTTTTTCTTACCATATTTGCAATCTTCAGAATCAATGCGGCCGATTGATATAGGATCTACCTACTTTCAATGCTTATGAAAAAATTTGTAAGCATATTGTACCCGACTGTATACGACTACATGGTCTGGTCTCTCTGAAACCAAGAAACTCCGAAGCAAGAATGACAAGAGGGTCCTACCGGCACAAAAGCTCATAGATCATCCTACTCCCTTTGTCCCAAAGTTATTGTTCAACTTGTTTGCTTGGTATTTCTTTGAGCTAATTTCATTAATCATATTGTAAGAAACATGATTAAAAAAGGGTTCCAAATTATGTCAAGTGCTAGAATAGAGTTAACCGAAAAGTCAGCTCAAAGATGAAAGTTTTAGCAAATTCCTCTTGAACTCCTCTTGAACTCATATTGAAATGTAAATAGACCGAAAACTAGTTCAAGATGAGTTTGGAGACAATCTAAAGCAAGCCATTGTCATTATTCTTCACACATCGCAATGACTTCCACACCTCCTACCAAAGTTCCAAGCCCATGGCTCACAAGGGGACAAGTTATGACACGACACTATTCAACTCAAACATAGCTCAAAGGAGCTCAAAAGAGAGGTTAGAAAGAGGTTGAAAAGGGAGGTTCCATGGCCTTCTTTTTGGTTAACTCTAATGATTGAAGAACATTGCATGTGTTCATTGCAACCTAAATAAAATTAGCCACAAGGAAGTTTTTTTTTGACCTACTTAAAAAGCACTTTCAAACATGACTTTCAAACATGACAATAACTTTGGGACGAAGGGAGTACTATTTAATCCATCCAGGCGAGGTTCCTCGACAGCAGTGTAAAGCTAGTTTCCTGATCAAGAACATTCACATCCTCAGCAAATCGATCGAACCTCGTGCTGCTACGTACTAGCTAATTGTTGTACATACCGCTAGCGTCGATCACGTCCTCTGTTTACAATATGACATAATCCATCGGGGATAGAATCGTCGGACGTACTGAGCTTGACTGACATATAACTCGATCAGCTTCTCGATCAAATGGTGACCGTGCCAGCTCCGTCAGGTACATACGATAAACCACGTCCGTCTTCTAGATGAATTTCTAATATACACTGATTCGCTCAGTTCTTAATTAGTGGTTCTGTACATGCCATAGTATAGATTGTGTGCATGTGTCAGGAAGAAATTTAAGTTCTTACAAGCTAGAGTAACACGCACCACTGATGTGCCTCACTTTGCGTAGTACCTCATGCATGAATTTGTGGTGTCACGAGTGATAGTGAATGATAGCTGCTTGCATGATATAAATCTATACATTCATTAGAGTGCGTCACTATCGACAATAGTTAGAACGTGTCGTGGATCCTGTTATCTTGTACAGACTGTAGCTCATCCAGGAAATGGTGTGATCAATATAATTTCAAAGAAGTTTAGAGATCGATAAATTATGGACCTAGTTGCGAACGCGTAATCCTCCTCACTGCTCACGTGATGTATAATGTGTATGTTGTTGCCAATTTCCTGGCAGTTGGGCGAACGGAAAACGGGTCAGTGAAAAGCAAGAGCATGAGCGATGGTGGACTCAAGCAGCTGAGTGATCGTAGAATTACTATTCCACACTTCAGCTGCACAGGGCGGTACGTAAACATCTGCTTCGACATTGGAGGCGTGCTTCTGAAGCCCAATCTGGATATCAGCCACGGCACAGCTGTGCATCCCACTGTCTTCAAACGCATGATGCGCAGCCCCGCGTGGCAAAATTATCAAGAGGGCAAGCTTTCCTGGAATCAGACTCGACACCAACTGGCCCAGCTCAATGATCACGCAGCTACCGAAGCGACATTCAGACGTTCGTTGACAGGGCAAAAGCTTCTCTCGCTCCCGTGGCCGAAATCGTCGAGCTCGTGGAAGCTCTGAAGTCCACGCAGAAGCTGAGACTCTACTGCATGACAAACGCGGCCAAAGAAGACTACGATTACATGGTTGCCGCCTTTCCTGACTTGTTCCAGAAATTCGACGCCATCTTTTACTCTGCAGCCGTGGGGATTCGGAAGCCCAGCTTCGGAGCATTCCAGCACTTTCTGCGTAAGACCCAGTGCCAAGCTTCTGAGACCCTCTTCATCGACGACTCTGTGCAGAATGTGGTGGCCGCCCAAGTGCTGGGCTTCACTGCCATTCACGTCAGTTCGTCCGCTGTAGAGGTTGTCAATCTTCTGGTTTACGTACCACCTCCGCACTCACGAAGAACGGCTCTCGGCTGCCTGGGAGTTTCTCCGCCGGAAGAAAGGAGGGCCATCTCTCACCTCAGAGGGCGTCCGGGTGCAGGTAGGGATTTCTTCATGCAATGGGGTTTTTGGAGTCTAACTGCTAATGAAAGTAGCGATCGTCATAAAATAAACTGGTACAGTACGCAAAGATTTTCATATTCATTTACATATTTTAAAATTTGTGACAATCTGGCGTCTTTATCC
This sequence comes from Pohlia nutans, assembly GCA_022496805.1. Classification (NCBI taxonomy): domain Eukaryota; kingdom Viridiplantae; phylum Streptophyta; class Bryopsida; order Bryales; family Mniaceae; genus Pohlia; species Pohlia nutans. The sequence goes on along the minus strand of CM040102.1, from coordinate 20,014,939 downwards.
TTTTTTTCTTCAAATTTTTTTGGTGCACGGTGTGTTTGGGTGTTCAAATGCCAAAAAGAAATCACTGGGTGTAGGTCCTGTACGACCACTTCCTCGTTGCCGAGCTTCTGGACGATCCCAGTTTCCTGCCCTTGGAAGAAGCGCCAGAAGCAGGCCTTTTTCAACTTCAGCCCCATATTCATTAAATTGGCCAATTTTTTTTATATTGGCCGCCACACTATTCAAATAAAGAGAGTAAATGAACTGAAATCACACTATTTGAGCGGCCAATATAATCGAGATTGGCCAATTTAATGAATATGGGGTTCTTCTTTCCGCCACATGAACAACGTCGACAGGCAAAGCCATCGACAAACGCGACGACGCACAGGACTCTTCCGGCAGATCTGGACACAACCGCCGTGGCATTGTCGGTGTTGCACAAGTTCAGAAAGGTGGACATGGCGGTGATCAACACGGAGCTCAACACGATGTTGGAGAGCGTGACAGAAGACGGGCTGTTCCCGGTGTATTTCGATCCGTTGAGGCCACGAGCAGATCACGTGGTGCAGGCGGTGATCTGCCAGCTCTTCCATCTGGCGCGTCGAGCGGATCCGCCGATCCGAAACGTGAAAGAGATTCTGTACAAGGCGCTGAAAAGCAGAGCGTATCTGGCGGGGTCGTTGTATTACCCGTCCCCGGAGGTTTTTCTGTGGCACTTGGCTCGACTGGCACATGCAGGCAAGCACTCACTGATTTTTTTGGGTTGCTAATTTGCTAAATTGCAACATAATTTATTTATTCATTTGGCACAAATTGAAAGAATGAATTGCAAGAAAGGTAAAATAGAGAGCCCTCATATCAGGGACGATGCCATAACATTCAGTAGCCTTTGTTACTGCTGCCTTTCTTCAAGAGAATGATGTGGAATATCCCACATCATTTCATCCCCCAATGAAATGATGTGGGATCATCAGAAAAAAGGACCTTGAGCCTACAATATTGATACAATATTGTTTCAAAATGACTTGTTGATTCAATGTTGCTTCAATATTGAAACATTTGTAGGGTGCAATACCATCACAATGTTGAATCAACAAGTCATGCCGAAACAATATTGTAGGCTCAAGGTCCTTTTTTCTGATGATATTCCTCATCACATTAGTAGTTATGGGGACATGTGGCATTAAGCAAGAGCAATCAACAATGGTGAACAAGAAGTCAAAGCACTCCTCAATCACGATTCAACAGTGTTCTATAATTATTTATTTGATTCAATAGTCCATTCAATTACAATTCACCAGTCACTCTACAAATACCGTAATACCTGGCGAACGAATATTTATTTATTTTGAAAAAATAAGGTTCGCTTCTCAAAAACTGAATTTCTCAATTTTTGTTTTTTTAGCAAAAAATCAGTAAAAATGACCTTAAATAGCTTAGAAATAAAATAAAATTCAAAAACTAATTTTTTCTATTTTCGTTTTTTTGTCTTCAGAATTTTCTAATTTTTATGTTTTAGAATTATTTTAGCTATGGTACTACAGTATAGGTGGATGAAACAAAAGGCACCCTTCTTGAAGGCAACTCAACGTAATGGCAGGGCGGAACCAAAGGACTAGTCAAATTAGAGTTATCCGTAAACTAAAGGGTTGAGTGGGCCTTAGTTTGACTAAAATTTGGAGAAACGAAAACTATTGAGAGAAGTTCTAAGAAATCAAAAGAATGGGTGAATGGGGACAGTCTATGTATATATATATCAAGAATCTATTGGCAGAAAAGGAGCTAGCAATGAGCTTCATATTTGAAGATGAATAATAGAAACTTGAGTGAGAAGTTTTTTAGCACCGATTTTGTTACTTTCAAAGTTTGCATCCACAATTTTTTTTTAGTGCGCGTCTGCCCGACACATGTTCTTTTTTGAGGATTAATGTCACTATTCCATCAAACTATGGTCCACTCACCCACTTTTGAGGGACTTAACGAATAAGTCTATTGCTACATATTAAAATTTGGATTCATACTCTCTCTGTCCCATAATAAGCTTCCTCATTGTTCAAAATATTTGTCCCATAAAAGAAAACTTTCTAAAGTAATTCATTTGGGTGAGGATTCTCGCTTTTGATACCTCATCTAGACCTGTCGAGAGAAACAAAAAGTATTGAAGACTCCTCATATATCCTCAAATAGCCTGAAAATGGTGAGCTCAGTGAGTGGACCAGTACATGAATCAATGAGCTTGGACCTTCAATCGGATGTTTGGGATAGCAAGCTTCAGGAAATTCCCATGCGGTCCAGACTATATCACTGTCATCTCCATATGAAACTCAGTCACCTAACTTCAGTTTCTGAAACTAAATCTCATACTTCAATTTTTTGCATGTAGATCAAAACACAGTTTTTGTTTTTTTGGATTCGTTGGGTCTTTGCTGCTAACACGGCCTAGAAAGGCAGAAACCAAAGTTTTTGCTACTTTACAAATTCTTCTAATAAGCTTCCTCTTTGCTCGAACTACTACTTCTAGCTCAGGGTCCACACCATTGGAGTAGTTACTTTTTCTATTTTTTAGGGTCGAGGAAGCTTATCATATGAGTACAAAAAAGAAGAAGGAATAGTAACCAGATTTCTTACATGGAGTCGAGATGTAGCCGAACTGCTAAACTATCTCCTGAAAAAAACAATTACTACAGGCAAGGAGAAGAAATCATTGGAACCTGAGTTTGTGAGTTTGCTGGAGAAGCGGGTGAGGGAGCGCGTGGGATTGCCCAGGGATACTGTGGCTCTAGCAATCACTAGTAGGAAATGCGACGCTTCTGACCGACGGAGAATCCGGCTTTTATTTGTCTGTTGTGTCCTCCCCAACTGACAAGCAACACTTTAATTTGTCTGTTGTGTCCTTTCCGACTGAAGAGCACCTCCAACGGCAGTCAGAAGCTCCTTCCAGTGAATGCGGGTGTTGGCGTGTGATTATTGTGGAATTCACAACAGCCGCGATCGAAAACAGCTCGCGAAAATGCAGAAAGTGGACGGGTCATGGGAGTTGTGCCTGTTCTATAATTATGGCAACGACGCCAAGAGCTGAATTGGAAACGAAGTCACTACCACTGCTTTTGTTGTCGCTGCCTTGCACGCTCAAACACAAAAGTAGTGGGTCGCCCCCTTTGATGGATGAAATGCTCTAATTTAGAAGATAATTTGTTTCATGGAATGATATTTCTATACATTGTACTAGACTTGGTGCCTCGGGGGGTGCACTGCCTCTTATATTTTGCATACACATGCGCTCAAGACCTATTTATGGAGAGGCTATTTATCTTGTAGAAAAGATTATAGGGTATGGTTTTTTTTAAATAAAGGTAAATGCTTGTATTTTATTACACCCTATCAGTAATTATAGTTTTTGGGGGGAATCGTTTAAAAATACCCTATTCTACTTATACTTCATATTTTTATATCCCAAATAACTAAATCTTTTTACTATACTCCATTTTTGTTTTTCTCGGAGCCTGATTGTTGTCCATTTTTTTCTTACACCGCATTTTGTTTCTTACACCCTATTAAACAACGCTATGAAATTTTCCCTCCCCACGCTAGGTAGAGAACATTCACTCCACACTGTATAAGGTCGAGGCACCTAAAACCGATAACTTAAGCTACCTACACTATTTCTAGACTAGCCATTAATAAGGTGATATTTTTCCCGGGTTGGAAGTTAGTTTTCGCGGAGAATGCAAATTTTTCCATGAATTATTTCCCAGTATTGAAATTTGTACAATTTTTCAAAGTGAAAAGTACTTCAGGACCCAAAACCAATAATATGCTCTAATGTACAAATGACGTACATCTTTTCTTTCAAAATCTAGAAATTAGGCCTGATCGGTTTTAGGTACCTGGTTGGTTTTAGGTGCCTCGACCTTACTTGGGTTCAGTAATGTTCTAGCTAGCCAACCTGCGAAGGCATCAATCTAAGCTTTCTCAACGGAAAATTACCTTTTTCATCCACTAGCACAAACCCTATCCTAGACCTCGATTCAAAAAGTTAGGTTCGACACTTTAAAATAGTATATTAATAATTTCGTCAATTTTCTTTTTAAATTCTTTAAAATTCAACTTATCGTCAAGACCCACTCCGTCTTTCATTGGTCGACAAGTAAGAGTAAAGTAGAGAAGGTCTAGAATGCTATGACTGTGCTTTATACAAGTAGAGTGTAGTTGTATCCAACAATGCATGTGGGATGTGGACTTTGAGGTGAAGCACTTACTCTTCATTTTTATAACAAGCATAGTTTTTGCATAAAGTCTTTAAATGACATAAAATTTGTTGGAGGTGAAAGATTACTTGATTTCTAAATATTTCTTAAACCAACAAAATTCCAAAAAATTTCATCTTCTATGCACAAATGAGCTTCGAAAAACTATTGGGAACACATTTTGATTTTTTGACCTTTACACGGCTACACTGTTTTGTCCATATCTTTTGTATTAAGACTTATTTTGACACAAAACTAGTTGGAGGTGGAAGAAGGCTTGATTTCTCAACTTTTGTTAGTTAGACGCAATTCTATAAAACTTCATCTTCTATGATCAATGGGATTCCAAAAATCTGTGGACACATTTCAAAAGCCTAACTTAGAGTCTTGCTACTTCTTAACCCATATTCTTTGTGGACTAATGTAAGTGAGTTTGATTACAAGAGCAGCACCTCCTCTCCAATGAGATTCACAAATGCCTCCAAACGAAGTAAAAATCAATTGAAAGGTAACAATTTCTCACTTTTCAACAAAATTGACTTTTAATATTTATTATATTCGAAAAAACATGCCTCAAAATTTTAGACATCTACTTTTAGACTTAGTTTTTGCCGAACCTGGTAGGAAACTACGGTAATTAAGAGTTCTGTTCACAAAAAGTACATTGGGGTAGTTCTACTAATGAATGAAACCACATGCATGACACAAAGGGATAAAAGGTGCTTACCATCGATGGAGGCTCACAACTGTTGAGTGGGGCTACTTTGTACAAATTCATGTAACCTGATAGCACCTGAAGGCCCCGTGAAACGTACTCTAAATTTTCAGAGAGTGCGTTACGGCCCTATTTATGCAGATCTTCAGAGACATCACTCTCAATAACACAACAAAAGCATCAACTGAAGATCAATCAATGCAAACAGCCTATTCAAACATTTACCAGCAAGGTATCGCACCAAAAACGAGATTGATAGAAACAACCCTACCCTTTGTGCCCAAATTACTTGAAAGAATTTCAACACAATTTTCATTCCACACAGAAGGAACAACAATCCATCTTTTACGGTATAAAAACATAACGCAAAACTTGGGGAAAACCAAAATGGCAAAACGTGGCATGGGATGCCGGCTCATATATGAAGAAGGCGGAGAAGATGTACACCACAAATACATGGATTTCTTAATTCATCTCATGAAAAATCTCTATACTCTAGTCACCGTGCAAGCATATGCCGTGCTCCTGAAAATTTGTTACACAAGTTGGGAAAAACTCTACTCACCTCTACTCCCCTTTCCGTCACACATAGATAGATAAATAGAAACTCCGGTCCTCTTTTGAGGCGGGCGTGAATAAAGTGTCCGTTCGTAATGTCAATGACTCAGTGCCCACCAGACAGAGTGCAGCTAAAAGGCGTACTCATCCTCCTCCAGACCAAGAGCAAAGCCGCTGCTCGACACCATCTCTTGCAGGCTCTTGGCTTGAGACTCACTGATATCCAGCAGCTCCCGTAACCTTGACACCTTGTTCTCTGCCTGAGGCTCCTTCACGTATATGCAGAAGAGGTCCAGCAGTTCATCCTTCACTGCCCATTTCAGAGGAGGCGAAGCGGACACCTTGTCGCACGCCAGTAAGTTGTTCAAAGTTGCAACCTGGAAAACAACCAGAAAGAAAGTTAACCACAATTGAATTTAAGCCTTTCTAATCGGATCACACATGCATGAAGCTAACTTCCCATAAAATATATAGTAAAAGACCCACACTGCAAAAGAGAAAACTGTGTTTGATTTTGTACATCGTACACTTTCTGGACGGTTGGACGTTTAGGGGTTAGAATGACCAATTCAATTGATCATATTGTGAAAACTATAATTCAGATAAAGCTAGATTTTAATGAATCAGTGAAGAACATTGCATGTGTTAGTTAAAAAACTGGACAAAAGAAAGTCTCAAAACTGTTGAAGAATCATGAGGGTTAAGGTTTCAAAGTAGTAACTCACCACGTCGGCCGGCTTCTTTTGTCGTAGACTCGACACCGCCTGGATGAGGAAGTTTGATAGCCGTTCTTTGGCGAGGTCCAAGGTGATCTTCTTGGCGTCCTCTGTGGTGATACCCAGCTCTCCAGGCATCTTCTCGTAAAGCTCGGCTTCGTCAAAATCTCCAGTTCCTGCAGAAAGAGTTCTTTCCACGACCTTCTTGAAGAGCTTTTGCCTGACCGGTTTGGGGATCATACCGTCGATGTCCACTCCAGCTTCCCTGAGTTCTTTCACTTCTTCCACGCTGAGCCGTCCTTGGTTGATTGCAGTCTCGATCGCACCTGACAATCTCGTCGTCGTGATTCCTTCGATGACTTTCTTGGCAGATTCTGCTGGCAAGCCCAGTTGCTTCTGGAGTTCGGTGAGCTGCTCCATACGAGCTTTGCTCAGTTGCCCGTCAGCCAGAATCACCTGAAATCATCCAAAATTGACAAAATTTTGTCAGATGGCAGAAGATAGAATCTAACCAGCTCTATCAATGTTAACCCTTGATAAACAAAAGTTGATAGATGGATTCTTTAACCCAGGAATTCATGGTTTGAAAATGATCAATTCGATAGATCATATTGTACAAAATATAATTCGGATGGGCTAAATTTTACTTCCTCTGTCCGGAAATAACTGTCCTTGTTTCTGGAGTGTTTTAACTTGACGCTTTTTTTCCCAAAAAAATCCGTCTCGGTAATCAAAAAGTGGTCTATCTTTAATAGAAGTATGTAGTTTTGTGTCAATCTCATAGTCCGCCCTGTTTGAAGTGGACAGGGCTCACGTTTGAAGTATAAAACATAGGACAGATATTGCCAAAAAAAATGCCAAAAACTGGGAGAATTATTTCCAGAGAGAGGGCGTACAAAATTAGAATCACTGAAGAACATTGCATGTACTGGTCAAAAATAAGTCCACATATGACCTCAAAACTGCCTTAAGAAAAACAAGAGGCCCAAATTGGGTAAATTATAAATGGGTCTGGAAGCTGACCTTGGCTTGTTGACTGAATGCTTGCTCTGCAAGACCCTTGTGCACGTCCGCAACCTCCTTGGGATTCATGCCCAATATTTGGCCCAACTGACCAAGTCTCACGAATTCGGTATCGTCCCGTTGAGTAACAATTTGAGTTCCCATGGGCATGCCAGTGCTCTCACCCGAGAGGCAGTAGATCAAGTAGGTTTTGTAGAGATCTGTACGCTCACGTAACTCTAGTTCATCTCTGATGGTGATTTCGTTTTGCGACTTCTTTTCCATTCGGCCCTCTAGATGGGCTCCGGGCTTGGTCTTCTTTAGAGATTGGATCGTCTCAAAGTCCTCCTCATCCTCAAGGTCGATATCTTTTTCGTCCTTCCCGTGTGTCTTGGCTTCTTCCTTCACTGGGGCTGGAGTGTCACCCTTGATATCAGCGATAAGCTCTGACACTACTATGTTGCTGAAGATGACCATCTTTTTCAGCTCTCGGGCAGACTCCACGCGGCTACCAGCGCTCCTTGACCTCTTGACATAAGTCACAAACACTCTCCGGACCTGCATCACACCAACAAATGTTAGCCAAAGCCGCAACCAGGAGCATATCACAGATAGCATGTATACTAAATCTAGTTAACATAAGTACAGTAACTCAAATAGTGTACTGCTGCAGCCGAAAAATGAAACAAAGACACTTCCAGGTAGTCTTCCAGTGCGTGTCAAAACAGGCAGTGCTCACAAGTTATATACACCTGAAAGTATTCAGATAAGTATGGTTCCTACGTTTAGACTGACTTCATTATGTTTGGGTCTTGAGAGAGGATTCCAACGCAAGTTAGAATGTGTTTTTTGGACACTATAAATAGAATACGAATTTTCAAAGTGTTGATTATAGATGTATCAATATTTGACCCTAGGCTCATGTTCAGATTGGGTTCATTTTATGCAAGAATCAATACGGGTCGCTATTGGGGTAAGGGTTGCAAATGGGTCCTCCTACCATATCCCCTAAAATACACGCAAGCATTAACGCTACCTCTCAACAGAAGCATTACAAACCAAGAACAAGTACAATAATCAGGGGCAAGTTACTGACCGCCTTGGCTGCAATCTCCATGGCAGCTTCTTGTGAGAGACGTAAACCTACTACTCCATTGCGTACGGCAGCCTTCATGTCAGCATCATAGCCGTCGATACCAGCACTGATAGCATCGTCAACAGTCTGCAACATCGTTGAAAACCAACATATGAAGTTCATGTTTACGCTAAGCTATGAGACCTCCAGAGTGCTTACATACCGCTATTTGGACAATAAAAGTACATTGACAGAAGCCACGAAGAATTGCGCAAATGCCAGCCTACCTTCGTGAAGATGCGTCCACATATTTCAGCATGGGCGCTATCAACAACTTGTTGTGGAACGCACAAAAGTACGCGTAGCCTCAACAAGTTCTTGACGTCTTCATCATCCAAAGTGCCATCCGCAACACACTGCTCAAGTTTGTTCCTGTAAATTTCTGCGCAGTCCAGGGTTCCTGAGATGAGAATTTACTTCCCAAAAACTAGAGCAGGGCATACATACTTCCTATTACATTGATACAGTAAGGATTGAAATTTCCTGCAGGGACTTGATCAAATCGAGACAGTGTAAAAATTCTACTCCGCATTGATCAGCTGAATTTTTACCAGGGTGAGAGTGATGAAAGTACCTGTGTGGACTTCACCGGCTTTAGCAGGGTCAAACTGCAGAGTGTCACAAAGGTTTTGTAGGAACATGGCCTTGCTTGGTGCAGCGTCAAGGTCGCCATTCTGCACTGCCTTGGCCAACATGCGCCTGTATATCTTCACGGTGACTTCTTGCATAACATCTTCCGCCTCCCGTTTGCCCATTCCAAAGGTGTTTCTCAGCTGGCCTAGTGAAGCTACCTGTTCCACAATCCCTCACATACAGTAAGTTTCTGACCAAAGAATATAGTACATGCTTCCAGGATCAAACGCCTACACAAGAAATTGCAGTCTGCCATCCACTGATCATCAACTACTGCCAGTGCATAGAAAAAAATTGAAAGGGTCTTTATATAACTTCACAGTGTAAAGTTTAATTCTGTACCTTGTCAGCCTCCAACTTTCCACCAGCAAAAGCTTCAGTCAGGTATATGCGGTATAATTGTTTGAGATCATCCATCTGCCGATCGGATTCAAATTGTCCACCTGCAATACAATCGCGTAAGCCATTAATAACAAATTTGCAAATTCACGAAGTTCAATCACATGACTAGAAGCGTGCAAGAAACAGCAAGATAACTCATACCCCTAATCACAATACTTCTGTATAAATTTGGCAAAAGAAAGACCATGAAGGATGGGCTCACCTAGAACACTAATAGGGCCAATGCCAGGAACAAGATCACCAGCATCCGCTTGAGATGCAATAGCACCTAACTTCTCATTGAAAGCCAATGCGTTGTCCAGCTCCCTGACTATTTTCGCAGTATCTCTGTGTAACAGTAAAAAAATTCCAAATGTCAACTCTTCAAAACCATGAATATTGTCATGGGAAAAGGAGATAAGTAGTGGTTCTTGAGAGTGTGCTCATTTAAGCATCCGTAATTCAGGCCTACGAGGTTCACTGCAGTGATAAATGTCTGGGAAAAGACAACAACCAAACAATTAATCTTAAGCAGGTGAAGAGTAACACACTTGATACGAGCCCGAGACTTGAAGACTTCCATAGCAGCCAAAATATGTTCTTCCAGTTGCTTTTGAACATGGGCTCTGAAACCTTCAGCGGCAACCTACAACACAAGATAGCCAATGTAAGCCCAACTCTTAGAAGAACTTATTATTGAAAATTCTTGTCCAACCCACAGCTTCAATGGAGTTCAACAATTCAACAAAATCCAAGAGGATTAGCAAACAAAATTACAGATAATCACCTCATCAGAGAGTTTCAGTTTAAGCTGAGCTTTTCTCAAGTCTTTGATCTCCTGGACGTCAAAATCTACAACATACAATTGACACATTTGTTAATTTTGGCCACTAGGGACATTCATGCCCAATTACCAGGACTCCCAGATAGTAGAGTGCACCTGGGAGCTTTATCATAAGAGAAGATCAAAGCAACTGCGTCAAAAAAAACAATAACCCCAGAAGAGGTGACCAACATAAACACATAGGCACATGCGTACTATACAAGACTGTAACTATGCATAGATTTCACATAAAGTGATAAGAGAACACATCCGCACAGTGTAACAAACTACATCTTCCTTTACACAAATCTACTTATCAGGGATGTGATCTTCTGACAACTGCATTGCACCAGAAAACGCTGCAGAAGCTTACCTGGGCCAACTTTGCTAAGATATCCATTAAAGAGGCGCTGTGCATTATCCCGAACAGCCACTTCAACCTGAAAGCGTCCACTTTTTTTAAGCAAACCTTGTTGTGAAAGTTTGAATAAAATTTGAAAATTTGGCAATATACGGCATAAGTGGTTAACCTGAGATTCTGTGACTTTGAAAACCCGCTTCCATGGAAGTAGAAACTTTGAAGCCTCACCAAATACCAAAGTTGATACATATACCAACTTCTGGAATGTCTGCAAGTAATCAATGCGAAAACTTTCAGTCTTCATATAAGTGCAAAAAATTGGACAAGCATAGAATACTAAATTCGCTTTCATATAGTTTACGTTCATAGCAACTTGATCCGACAATGGCTGAGTGACGGTTGTGGAACCATAACACTTGGAAGGTGATGAATAACAAAAATGCAAACATTGTCCTCACTAAGGCCAAAATTTCCACAGAAGTGAACACATAGAATAATATCCACTGCGTACCCTGCGCTCCTCAACGGCACCTTCACGATCACCGGTTTCCATGCGTTGCCTGAATAAGCGTCTGCCAATCTGCAAAACGATAGCAATGTTGTTGAACTTCCAAAATCCATGCGCATTCTTGTTACTTGTAAAGCCAACATTGAACAAATTGAAGTAAAGTACATAAAAGATTATTTCCGCACCAATCAAGGTTCCGGCCTGTGCTATCTAAACTGGCTCATGAATGAATGACAGTTCTAACCTACTGAAGCTTTTGTAAGATAACAGTCACGTTGTACTAATAACTAATAGGGTTAGAAAAGAGTTTGCATAGCAAGGAATTCCGAAATGAGAACATATACCAACAAGGTGAATTGTACCTCAATGTGCATGGCCGCAGCATCCGGATCATCCAAACCCAAAGCCTTTTTGAATGCAATAATAGATTCAACTTCATCTCCTTTCAAATCCTCATTCCCAGGTGGCAATATCCCCGAGACGTAACCGGCATACAAGTCCTTAATCTCCGCATTAAACCTCTCGTTTTGCCTACTAACACCATACCTGAAATCAAACAATCAATGGTTGCAGTTATATCCTCAATCCGCAATTATCAGTTTAGGTGCCGAAATTGAATTCAGTTTCATGCCACGTCAACATTTTCACATGTCCCAACCAACCACTGCCATGGGCACCCTCACTCAAGAAAATAGTACTCTATGCAAAACCCTAAACCCGAGGAATAAAAAACTCCAGGAATTTGAGATCACGACTACAGAATTCAATCAACTGCTTGCCTGACTTTTCCAAAGAATTACAAACTATACAGAAGTTGTCCCTTTTTTTATGGAAAATTGATGCAAAGGTCTAAAACGCAGACTTTCTAGATAAATACTCCCTCCGTCCCAAAGTTATTGTCATGTTTGAAAGTCATGTTTGAAAGTGCTTTTTAAGTAGGTCAAAAAAATACTTCCTTGCGGCTGATTTTATTTAGGTTGCAATGAACACATGCAATGTTCTTCAATCATTCTAGTGACATAATCTGGAACCTTTTTTAATCATGTTTCTTACAATATAATCAATGAAATTGGCTCAAAGAAATACCAAACAAATTTGTATGACAATAACTTTGGGACGGAGGGAGTATAACAGTTTGCTATTCAATATAGAACGAAGATTAGACGTGATTCTGATTCGTCTTAATTTCTGTTTAACCATTTTTCAAGCAAAGCAGCTATCAAGTCATGAAAAAGACCTCCAAATCCTCCAGAAAGGGTAACAAAACCTTAAACGAGCATGGCGAAGACGAGGAAAATTGCGAACCTGCGAGCGATTTGGTCAATTTCAGCGGGGGTGACGCTAGTAGGATCCGAGTGATTAACAAGGGAGTTTCGGAGCTGCACAGCGGCCACCTGCGGAGCTGCCGCATTGAAAGCAACGACGGCGGCACCACCGACGGCACCGAGGGCGACCGCGCCTCCCACGGCCGCGACCTGATTATTGTTTCCTTTGTAGTACCGTCCGCCAAGGAAGTAGCCGGCGGCCAAAGCGCCCGCCACAATGGCCGCGCTGGAGACGTAGCGCGCGGGCGCGGGGAGGCCCTCCAGCACCTTCTGCGGCCCGGACAGCTGCCGCTCCGCCCCGAACAAACTCACATTCGACTGCTGCGTCTCCAGCCCCGCCCGGCACGACAAACGACTGAGATTGCGCGTGACAATCTTGGACGGCTTGCGAGGGAGAGAGCCTTTGCGCAAGCCCGTGTAAAATGGAACTGCGCCATTGCCGCGCTCGCCTAGAAGCGCCTGCGCTTGCGAAGCCAACATTGCAGGCGAATCTATCGCTTGAATTCCTTTCGTTTGAATTCCTTGCCTTTTCCTACTACTCTATCTATCTGGTGGTGAAACAGTAGGCGCCATATATCGAAACTGAACTACAGAACTAAATATTTGTCAATGGCTATGATTCCAAGTTCATGTTCAACCCTGGCAAGTCTGATCCGTTCTTTTGGTCGCGCTAATAGGCGCAATTGTTATAGCTCGTCGAGGATTAAAAAAAAAGTTACAAATAGAAAAAAATCAAAAAAAATTAAGAGAAGAAACTGAGGAAGAGCCGGTCGAAGTGCAAGAGCGAATTCATCGATCCAACTCGATGTTCACCAAGTAGAAGGCAAAGTGGAAACAGAAAAGCTGTAATTGTACTGTAACCTGTAACCTATAATACTAGAAAAAATAACGAGAATTGGCCTAAGTGGAGAGGACAAATGCGGTGCGAGAGGAGCGGCCAAGGAATTCGGACGGTTGCAAAAGATTTGAGCTCTGAAGCTCTGTAGAGGTCAAGCAAAAAAAACTCCAAGCCCTCAAAAACAGAGGAATGGATAAGTGGCAGGGTAATAGGTTTCGGAGAAGACGACTTCCCAGTTGATATTATATTAGAGAATGTGGTGATATTAAAGAAGTGTCTCCTTAAATCTACCAAAGGGTTCACCACATGTTCACGCCTGGTACATGTTCACATCCTCTCTTTTTTGCTTTTTTACATGACTTTCGTCTTTCTCGAGAATTCAGCTATTATGTTGCTCCTCACTAATTTCTCGACACTTGAGAATATCGTAGTTACTAGCACGTTAGGCACCTTTTTGCCTATTATTTAATTGTTTCTAAAAATAAACTTAGTCAAACCCAAATATTCTTCAAAATTTGTTTTTTTCCCACACAAAAAATAATCTATGAAAAATAATTTCCCATAATTTTAGGCATTTATTTTTAGAATTTTTTGTGCCGAACCTGCTAGTAAACTACGGTATATAAATATTTACGGTTAGTGTACAATATTGTACCTACTTCTGAATTAGATGTTTTTGTAATTGGCATTCATAAGTCTCCATGTATACAAATGGAAATATTTGTGCAAATATTTGTTAGGACTAGTTTGAAACCATATGTATTGCGTAACAAATTGAATTCAAAATTGATAATTTAATAGTTGTATTAGTGAAAATTAATCAAATTATGGTTGGACTCTTCATAACGGAATTTCTTTACAATATCGAGATTTCAAAAAAAAAATTGCATGGTAGTATGTTTGTATTGCATAGATGTTGCTATTTCCGAGCCTCGGTCGTTTAAAGGTTAATTCTTAAAAGGACATGGAGCTTTCTCATTTTTGAGGATTATTTTAGCAACTTTTCTTTCAATTTTTTGAGAATATTACTTTTGTACATTCATAGTGTACACCAAAATGAAGCAAAATATGTGATTTATTATCTTCATTGATTAAATTAGCAAAAACATTCATTATTCCAAAGTAGGTCATCAAAAAGTGTTCATGTGACCATTTTTGGTTTTTTTCTCAATTTGGATGATGGGATGAACATATAATTAAAAAAAAATTAAACCAAAACAAAGAAGTATTCATTTGACATACTTTGAAAAAAAAAACATGGTCAAAGTTTAAATGATTTCAAGATATACAATTTTTTGATGTATATGTCACATAGACTATCTTTTCTATTGACTATTTTAAAAATAAACAACTCCAAGAGATGAATCAAGAGACTTAGGAGGTAAATGTTTTTCGTTTCTTTTTTGTTAAAACATCATTTAAGAGCTCATTTGGAATCTAAAAGCCCTAAGAGGACTACTATCACCCACAAGCGTCCATAGTTTTTTTGGGCTTAAAAGCATCATTGGTTTTGAAGTTTTATAGGTTTAAATGTAAGGTATATAAATTTGAACTATAAAATCTTGTAATATACATGTTGTATATGACGTGAATCAAATTTGGAGTCATTTGGTTATATAGATTGCAAAACCATAATGTTTTAGTGTTGATTTTTTCCTAGCAACATATTAGAGGTGAAATTCAATAACTTCCGATAATTCTATTGTAAATATTTACATTGCAAAAAGTGCATGATGGATGAAAAATGTGGATCAAATATGTACATCGTCCAAAAAATGAACGCTCAGGCAATTAAGGGTTATACTAATGATTTTTTTGCTAATTTAAGCCAAATTGCTATATAAAATTTGGCTGGCTAATTGATACAAAGGATTTTTGAAAAAAAAGAAAGGAATAATAACCAAACTTCCTACATGGAGTCAAGATATGTAGCCTCTTCAAACCTAGTAACAAAAATGTTAAACTATCTCTTGACCAAAAAGAATAAATCACTACCTCAACCCCTAAAGGCCCAAACAACGTCAAAGTGTCCCTTCAAAAAATCTAAATACAAACTTTGAACATTATAATCTTGTAAACTAAACGGTCAATTCTTCCAATATTCTGCACAACTCTCGACATTGCAAACATAAACATTATTCAACTCTGAATTTTCGTGAATCTCATTTTTTGGGCTCGAATTGCACTTTCCATGACATGGTGTTTATTTTTTGATTGAAAATTGTAGGCCTTTAAGGCTTAAGGTAGGATGTCCTAAAACCAGCACCTCCCCCAATTATAACATGTAAACTTTTCTTGTGGCCACCACAGTTGAGATCCAAAACCACCAATTTCACTATTCAAGTAGACCAATGGCACGCCAAGCATTACGAAGAAATAGTTGGTGGTTTCGGGTATCATTATGAGTGAAAGTTAGTACCACATGGTGTGAACATAGGGAAACCTAGAGGTTTGATTTGGGTACGTCACATGTTACTTTCCACTTTGGAATTTTGTATAAAATTGACAAATGTGAATTAGATGTTACAAATTTTTGCAATCCTCATCAAAACCTATTTCGAATGCGGTCATGTTTTTTTTCAAATTTAGCACTGCCAAAAATAGGCCATATTGCTTAATCCCTAAACGTACCAACCCTTTGGACAAAAGTAGATGCTACCCTCAAAAATAAATATTAGCATGGCTGAGATGTACATGAAGTGTACATGAGAAGACCGTTGCAAGCATAAAATCTACCCAACAAATTTGACTTAGTTGTACTTGGAGGCCGCTCAGATATTATCAACAAGCTCCCATCACAAGATATTCATTGTGATTCGTAAAAAATTTAATAGGCTTACAAAGGTGACTTGGATGAAAGTCATCCAAGGTTGTATGAAATAGTTGCAAGGCTTTGTGATCCAGTTTCTGAACGCTGGGACGTTTAGGGGTTAAGTTGGTGGTTTTAGGACAATCAACCTTAAACCCTGGTTGGGATGAATGTAAGAGGAGTCAGTGATGGCACTGCTCAGTCATTTCCGGCACCTTTTTCCCATTTCGAGCTTTCCAGTAACTCATGCATCTACTTGTGTTCTAAGGGTCGGTGTGTTTAGGGGTTATGGTGAATGATCCAATAACCGACGTGTACTATAAATCAATAATATCTACAACAGGTGTTCATTGAAAAATTCTAATTCTATACCAATACTAGATTTGCGTGAAAAGCTTAAGGTGGAGGTGCAGAAAACCGTGCGGGTCAGAAAACCGTGCAGTAGGCTTCAGGGCCAGGTTCCATAAATTTACCCAGCCTGGTTCCAAAAAGTGTCCAAGAGTGCATTAATTCCGTCCATGCTTCAAAAAATTGAGTGCTTCTGATTGGTGCAGAAGCGCTTTATTTTGAGAATCGAACCTGTCATGAAAACCAGGACCCTATGAACGGATTATGGCCACTCTATGAGTCCACACTCAAAAATTCACAAGAAATTATAGACTTACTCGAAAAATGTGTTTTTTGGGGGGATGGATTTGCACTAACTTTGCATACCATCAAAAAATTCTAAACTTTTTCCACCACTGTCCTAAGTAAGCAAACCTGAAATTTGCACGGTTTCTGGCACCTCTACCTTAAACCCCTATAAACCCTACTATAAACCCTGGCTGGGATGAATGAAAGAGGAGTGATGTGCTCACTGACCCTGCTCAGTCGTTTCAGGTGCCTTTTTCCCATTTCGAGCTTTACAGTAGGTCATATTGCTGTCCTTGAAGAAGAAAGGAAAAGCATCAATCAGTAAATGTTGGGGTTCCCGACGTGCCTTCACTCCCGCCCTCAATCATGTGGTAAGATAGTCACTTCTCTTCTAACGGTGCTGCTGGATGCTCACTTTTGCGCACAACAACACTCAGATGTTTCATTTCAAACTGTAGCGGACACCTCAAGAATCATGGAGCGGTGACGACAAGAGCGAGCTGCACTGATTTCTCGGCGAGAGCTTCACTCAGTGTTTGAAGGTATGACAATTTGTTTCTGTGAATGAGTTTGGTATTCTTGTCTCAGTAATCAATCTGGGTAACAGCGTTTACACCATTTGGTTCGGAAATTCTCAGTAGCGGTAGCGGAGTTCTTGTCGTCGCAGAAGAATTTGAAACAGTTGCATCGGATTCTTCAAGTGAAAATGGTTTTCGGATGCTTGTGGAGATGCGGCAGTGCGGCAAGTTCATAGTTTATTCATAAAATATGTGCAAAGAGAATCTACAAGATTTAATAATAGGAACAATGTTTAGATGCCTATTTGGCCAGTTTTAGGGTGCGATTTTTTAATATCAACAATGAATGCATAGCTTGAGTATGCAAAAAGGAAGCCAGTGTTACAGGATACACTACAAGCTTATAGTGGATTCCCCGTGTATTCTCTGTGATTCCCTGTGTAATGAAACACACAGGGAATTTGTAAAGAGTGCACAGGAGAGAACTAAGACACACAGGGATATTGAGACACAGGGAAAACTGAGACACGCAGAGGGAAAAACTGAGTGTTCCCTGTGTCTCAATTTTCCCTGTGTGTCTCAGTTTTCCCTGTGTGTCTTAGTTTTCCCTTCTACGATTGTGCGACTCATTTACAAATTCCCTGCGTATGTAGGGAAAACGTCACAGGGAAACCAGTTTAAGCTTCCTGTGATAAAGGCTCTTGTAGCATAACTATTTGTTTAAAAACACATGCGAAGACATGTTGGAATCTTCTTTCAATTGGCAACTAGACCTAACGCATAAGAAGCATGCTCAAATGCTTCTTTAGACAATTCTAGGGTGTGGTTTTCAGAAAATAGCTTTAGTAAGTTGCTACATGGAAACTGAGTCAATGCTACAGTATGCTCAACTGCTTATTTGGACAATCTTAGGGTGTGGTTTTCTTGAGGGAATTGAGTTAACCAAAAACAGAACAAGTGTTCTGACCCGCTTAATTTCAGGAAGTCAAGGTCCATGCCCTCTTTTAGTGTAACCGAAATCAAAGCAAAGAGGGAAGAAGATACCCTCTATCTTTAATTTTAAGCACGAGCTCCAAGTTGGGAGAGCCAACTAATCAATGCAGTCACCTAATTATATCTCAAGTGGATGTGGGCCATTGCCTCCAAGCCTTGTCTCTCTTTGAACTCAACTTCATCTCAGTTGTGCCTCCTTTGCGACGGCAAAACTAGTTCACACTCCTTTCTATTTTGAATTCTTTGGAAACCATGCCTGTTTGCTTGGCTGCCTTAGATACGGGTCAAACTCACCTCACTTAACATGTATTTTCTCTTCTTTTCAGTTAACTCAAAGAGAGCCTAGGCTTGGAGGCAATGGCCCATGTCCACTTGAGATATAATTAGGTGACTGCATTGATTAGCTGGCTCTCCCAACTTGGAGCTCGTGCTTAAAATTAAAGATAGAGGGTATCCTCTTCCCTCTTTGCTTTGATTTCGGTTACACTAAAAAAAGGGCATGGACCTTGACTTCCTGAAATTAAGCGGGTCACAACACTTGTTCTGTTTTTGGTTAACTCAAATAGCTTGAGTAAGTTGCTACTTGAAAATTGAGTTACTGCTAGAGGATAGAGGCTCTCGTACCATAGCTACTGGTTTAAAAATACGTGCAAAGATGTGTCAGATATCCTCTTTCAATTGTCAACAAGACCTAACAAATCAAGGCAGTATAATAATGAGAACCATGCTCAAATGCTTATTGTTCATACATAGCATGCTGAAATGCTGAAATGCTCATTGTACATACATAGCATGCTGAAATGCTGAAATGCTTATTGTACATACATAGCTCATGTGAAGTGTGGATGTGGAGAATTGCAACGCAGGGCGCGGAATGCAAAGCACGGGAGGATTGATGTGGTCAAGCTTGACACGACGAGGGCTCGCACGCACCATGGCCATGACCAGCAACGGAGCGCCAGCAGCCTGTAAGCCGCCCTTGAAGGGCGTTGTGTTTGACATGGATGGCACGCTCACCATGCCCTGCATCAACTTCCGCGAAATGTACCGCCGCGTCCTGGGCGACAGCCACCCGGGGGTTGTCAACAACTCCCCCATTGACATCCTGCACGAAATCTCCACATGGAGTCCCCACGACCAGGTACAGCCAAATTGCTACTAATGTTCAACCTTGAGCTTTTGCATACCATTGTTGATCAAGACCATTCTGAAGCACACAGAATATCACACACCATGTCACATCTTAACCTTAAGCAGATGGAACCTCA
The DNA here is from genome assembly GCA_022496805.1 of Pohlia nutans. Lineage (NCBI taxonomy): Eukaryota > Viridiplantae > Streptophyta > Bryopsida > Bryales > Mniaceae > Pohlia > Pohlia nutans. Next base: position 19,995,491 of record CM040102.1, on the reverse strand, counting down.
TGTTGAAGAATGAATTGGCTAACTCTCCCAATGGTTAATAATGTTATGTGACAGCCGTTTTTGATAGAGTATTCTGGATTCAATTTAATCTTTAGCCAGATGGTGCCTCATGCTGACAAATGAATTGGTTAAGACTTCCGTCAATGACACCCAACTGAAGGCTATTGCTTAATGATGTTATGTGGAAGCCATTTTTGATAGAGTATTCTGGGTTCAACTTAATCTTAGCCAGTTGGAGGCTCATGCTGAAGAATTGGCTAAGATTTCCGTCAATGACACCCCAACTGAAGGCTATCGCTCAATAATGTTATGTGGTAGAATATTCTAATAATTTGTAGCAAATTTTGACATTTTTTTGGGTAGCAAATCTTACACTATATCCAAAAGCTCCATCAATGAAACTGATAGCCAGATAGAGTATTCTAGATTCAATTTAGTCTTAGCCAGATGGAGGCTCATGCTAAAGAATGAATTGGCTAAGACTTCCGTCAATGACACCCAACTGAAGGCTGTTGCTTAATAATGTTATGTAGTAGAATATCCTTACAACTTTTGACATTTTTTGGGTAGCAAATCTTACACTACATCAATGAAACTAGCCAAGATTTTTATATTCCTGGGAAAAATTGTTTCACTGAGCAGGTGCAAGCGTTCACCATCATCACGGAGATCGAGAAGGACGCGCACGAGAAGCTGCAGATCATGCCGGGCGCCAAGGAGGTGGCCGCGTTCCTGGACGCGCGGGGCGTGCGCCGCGGCCTCATCACGCGCAACGTGAAGGACTCGGTGGATTTCTTCCACTCCCGGTTCGGCCTGGCCAAGTTCAGCCCCGCGCTGAGCCGGGAATTCACGCCCTACAAGCCCAGCCCAGCGCCGCTGCTGCACATCTGCGACGTCTGGGGCGTCAGCCCCTCCGAGGTCATGATGGTGGGCGACAGCGCCGCGGATGACATCGTGTGCGGCAACCGTGCCGGCGCTGTGACGTGCCTGCTGGACGAGCGCGGCCGCTACCAGGAGCTCCCCCAGGACCAGACTCCCACTCACAAGATCCAGAGCTTGCTTGAACTCAACTCTCTCTTGGAAAACTATGACTTGCAATTCGTCGATCATGCCCAGGTGAGCAACCAGGATCATTGAGACTATTTACCTTCTCGTTTTCATACCCCATTTGTTCACATTCCTGCTTTAGAACATCCCACTCACAAGATCCAGAGCTTGTTTGAACTTAACTCTCTCCTGGAAAACTATGACTTGCAATTCGTCGATCATGCCGAGGTGAGCAACCAGACTATTTGCCTTCTCGTTTTCATACCCCATTTGTTCACATTCCTGCTTTAGAACATCCCACTCACACAATCCAGACCTTGTTTGAACTCAACTCTTTCTTGGAAATTTATGACTTGCAATTCGTCGATCATGCCGAGGTGAGCAACTAGATCATTGAGACTATTTGCTACCCCATTTGTTCACATTCCTGCTTTAGAACATCAACTCACAAGATCCAGAGCTTGTTTGAACTCAACTCTCTCTTGGAAAACTATGACTTGCATGTCGACGTGAGCAACCAGGATCATTGAGAATTCATTTGCCTTCTCGTTTTCATACCCCATTTGTTCACATTCCTGCTTTAGAACATCCCACTCACACAATCCAGACCTTGTTTGAACTCAACTCTTTCTTGGAAATTTATGACTTGCAATTCGTCGATCATGCCGAGGTGAGCAACTAGATCATTGAGACTATTTGCTACCCCATTTGTTCACATTCCTGCTTTAGAACATCAACTCACAAGATCCAGAGCTTGTTTGAACTCAACTCTCTCTTGGAAAACTATGACTTGCATGTCGACGTGAGCAACCAGGATCATTGAGAATTCATTTGCCTTCTCGTTTTCATACCCCATTTGTTCACATTCCTGCTTTAGAACATCCCACTCACAAGATCCAGAGCTTGTTTGAACTTAACTCTCTTGGAAAACTGTGAATTGCAATTCGTAGATGTCGAGGTGAGCAACTAGGATCATTGAGACTATTTGCCTTCTCGTTTTCATACCCCATTTGTTCACATTCCTACTTTAGAACATCCCACTCACAAGATCCAGAGCTTGTTTGAACTTAACTCTCTTGGAAAACTGTGAATTGCAATTCGTAGATGTCGAGGTGAGCAACTAGGATCATTGAGACTATTTGCCTTCTCTTTTTCATACCCCATTTGTTCACATTCCTGCTTTAGAACATCCCACTCACACGATCCAGAGCTCAACTCTCTCTTGGAAAACTATGACTTGCAATTCATCAATGCCGAGGTGAGCAACCAGGATCATTGAGACTATTTACCTTCTCGTTTTCATACCCCATTTTGTTCACATTCTTCTTTAGAACATCCCACTCACATATCCAGAGCTTGCTTGAACTCAACTCTCTCTTGGAAAACTATGAATTGCAATTCGTCGATCATACGGAGGTAAGCAACTAGGATCATTGAGAATTCATTTGCCTTCTCGTTTTCATACCCCAATTGTTCACATTCCTGCTTTAGAACATCCCACTCATAAGATTCAGAGTTTGTTTGAACTCAACTCTCTCTTGGAATTCTATGACTTGCAATTCGTAGATGCCGAGGTGAGCAACTAGGATCATTGAGAATTCATTTGCCTTCTCATTTTCATACCCCATTTGTTCACACAAGATCCAGTGCTTGTTTGAACTCAACTCTCTGTCTTGGAAAACTATGATTTACAATTCGTAGATGCCGAGGTGAGCAACCAGGATCCTTGAGAATTTGTCTTGAGTTCTCGTTTTCATACCCCATTTGTTGCTTTAGAACTCCCCCATTGGAGCCTCTTAAAAGCAGGACATCAGTCAATTTCGAAGAAGAATGCGGATTGTTTTGAGGGAAGAGCTCAAGTGGAGACTTAGAGAATCAAGTTGCATACATTCTTACTGTCTAATATTCTCACCATTGATTGAATTGTTGTTCGTAGGGTGGAAGAAAGAAGGGAAGTGATGCGTTGCAATTTGTAGATGCCGAGGTGAGCAACCAGAATCATTGAGAATTCACTTGTTCACGTTCCTGCTTGACAACATCACCCTCCCCATTTGGAGCCTCTCAAAATGAGGACATCAATCAATTTTGAAGGAGGATGCAGATTGTTGAGGGAAGAGCTCAGGAATGAGGTTAGGGAACCGAGTTGCATACATTCTTGTTGTCTAATATTCTCACCATTGATTAGACTCCAGCGTGTTGGTGTTCTCTGTGAATTACCAAGAAGCCCAAATTGGGCCTCATGTTTTCTTTTAGCACTTTCGAATAGGCCTTATGTAGACATCCTTTTATTTAAACTTGTCTTTTGATCAACACATGCAATGCTCTTCACTGACTCCAGTGATATAGAATCCGGTCCTATCTGAATTATAGTTTTCATAATATGATCAATTGAATTTGTCATTTTAAAACTATGAATCCTAATTATACGAGTTTCAGCAAAATTATAAATAGATTCCTCAAAGAGTTGCAATAATCAAGGAAGCAACAAGAGCTGTCTGTATTCACCCTTAAAAGGACCAATATAAAAATCGATCTGCTTTTGTTCGTTACGGAGTGTAACGTTAGTCCTTTTCCCGAAGATGACCAAAGCCATTCATTATCACAGAAAAGGTAGGGAACCCATTCCTGTGACTTTCACCTATTTTGAGTGGTTTCTACTTCGTAAAGATTATTTGTTTTGGTGGGTCTCTTCCCTATTTTGAGACGAAATCAATGCAGTATAATATGTATTATTTGAACATTTGCGGGTCTTAGAATTGATTACTGCAAAATGTGGACATTAACCTTTTAACCTCCCGATTCAACACTATTTTCAAAGAAGCGTTATAAAATGTTTGATGAAAACCAAAAATAGGGTTGATGGTTAGAGCAAAGTTGTAAATGTCAATGTGAAGATCACATCTGTATAGTTGGATTTATTCTATTTTTATTTAATAATTTTAAATGAAGTTTGCAAGATTTTCTCTTGAAATTCAATTTAAAATCGCAAATCAGCACAATTCTTTTTTTAAATATGGTAATGCAATTGGAATAAGATGCATTACGAGATGGTATGGTTTTCATTATTTGATTCTACTTATTTTAGAAGATCATATTTGAGGTCTCACTTTTTGAACTACGAATGAAACTAGACATAAACTAATTCTGTTGTTTTTCTAAAAAATCACAATAAATCATTTTGAAGATCCAAACCGTACAAAGGATATCCAACTTGTTTAAGAACGAAGAGAAACTTTGGTGGATGAAAACCATTCAATTTGGATGAGAATCAAGCAGTTTCAATTTGTGCGTCGTTCACATAGTGGACGCTGGCGCGTTAAAGGGTTAAAATCATCTTTTTTTGCTATCGAGCACAATTACTATTCTAAGGCTTATTCAGATTTCTTGTTGGCAAATGAAAAGGGATCACAATGCACCAAATAATGCTTCATTTGGATATAGCATTATAGCGCGTATCCCTCTTTCTAGGCTCTCTTTCCTACATTTTTTGGAATCATTAGAATTTGAAATGTCCCATTCTATTTTACAAGTCATGAATTGAGGTCTGTAGTATGGTAGAGTCCCAATCATGAGCCTAATAAGTTATAAATTCTTGATGTTTGTAGTATAGTAGAGTCCCAATCTTGAGCTTAGACTATCCTTGAATAATGAGTGTTGTATCTATAGTCAGCGTTTAAATTGCTGGCGAATTTTCGCCTAAATCTTACCTTAGTTTTGATGTGGCTACTTGTACACTAGAAAAAATGAAAAAAAAAGTGGATGAAATCGCCAAAATCTTCTCCAAAAAATACCTCAATCGCCACAATCTGGATGAAAGTGCCTTATAATAGATAAATTTATTGATGAACATATTAATATGAATGATTCTATCCATGTTTTCCTTACCTGGCTACATTCCAAAGTGCGTGTCAGTCTACCAACGGAAAAACAAAAAATAAACACTGTCTATAGTGTATCTCATAAAAACATCTTTTATTGATAGAATCTAAAAGTACCAAGTCACAAGGGGAGTCAGAGTAGTATTGTCCCCTTGTCCGGTGGGAATCGGATCATTGACATTGCGAACGGACACTTCATTCACGTCCAAGGCCCGGGTAGAACTGACACTCAGTTACAAGTCAGCCGATTGATTATTGGAAATGGCTGGTTGATTTTTAAGAATAGAGGCAAACCACCGAACCAAATGACTAAAAAATAATTATATTTAGTATTCATAGACGAAATATACGGGATATAATCTTTAAAAACCGGTTGCTTTTGGAAAATAAAGGACATTGACTGGTTGCCTCAAAAAACTTCCCGAACAGTGTTCACGCCAGCCCCTTGCTAAAAAAGTTTCTATCTATCTACCAAGTCACATGTTTGGATGGCACTTGCATGTATAAAGGGGTTGATTTTCTCAACCCATCGGTGAAGGACACGTGCAAATGGATTCTGTACTTTATAATAAGAACTTTTAAGCTTTGACCTTCAAGATTCTTCTAACAGTGATGTCAGCGGGCTGAGCATGGTAATTAGCAATTAGCAATCTCTCAGGCGGGAATTCGATAGGTGGAGCCACTCTATGTGGAAACTCAGAATCAAGTCATTTTTCAGATTCACAAAGCATGCCTAGAAATTAAAAAAACCAATGACGAAAGTAAGTGACCTCATATGTAAGAACTGGAAGAACTGGAAGACATGCTGGCATAAGAAACCATCATGAGAAAACATCAGAGAACGAAAATGCTTCAAAATTGAAGTACGTTGAATGTTCATCACGTAACCCCTCTCCAATTGAAGGGCAATACAATTGTCCAACCCTATTTGGGGCAAGATGCGGAAATGATCCAAGCTTGGAACACTAGCTCGGAACATGACCAAATGAAAGACCACCACCTGTACAGAATCTACGAACCTAGAATACGGCATACGGAACACCTCATGAGTTGATAAACAACACTACAATTCTATTCTTTCAAGAAAAACTGTCAGGAAGCAGAATGGTAGGCCGTTTTCAAGCAGCATTCTGAGGGTGACCAGAAGAAACACCTCCCATTCTATGCCTCTCCAGAACTCGGCGAGCCGCTAGAGCTGCAGCTTCACTGGCTCTTAGACTCCCTGATGCCATGATGAGAGCAAACTCCTGTGTAATTTCTTGTGTGACTTTAGCTCTAGCATTGTTCAGATCATGGCCTGCTGGCGGGGCTGGTGCAGGTAATGCTGATTGTATATCCTTACTGGCGCTTTGCTCACTTTTTGCAGCAGTCAAGTTCACACCTGTCAAAATACTCAAAAAAGTCAGTTGCAGTGAAGTAACACTATGGATAGTTGGTGGTTATAATTAGAAAATAAGGCCATTGGAAAAGACCCATAGTACAAAGAAAGAGTGACAATTCAACTAAGTCCAACAAAATAGAAGAGATTCAAGTGCACTAACCCATAGGTTTCGATGGCATCGTAACTCGAGCAGGCAAGACATGAGGTGGCACATCTTCTAGGCTGATTGACCGAGGTGAAGGTGAAGATGAAGATGGAGTGGTTGCATCGGACGATGTTTGGCTTGCAGAGACTGCTGCGCTGATGGACCTGATGGGCGCCGCTGGAGATGGCAACGATGTAGGCAGCTGGACATTGGAAAAGTTTGGTGCAGAAGCAGCTTGATACGGTGCTGCGGGGACTCCGCCATTTCGCAAAGTAGTCTCCAGATTCTCTATCAGTGGCCCTGCAATTCCACACAAGGTGAGACACAAACCTTCGATAACGCATCACTAAATTCAAAAATTTGAAAGAAGAAAATATTCGAACATTGATGAGATTGAACTTACTTAGCAGAGGACCCATGGGGCTATTCATAACTTCCTCAGGCAGCCGCAGAATATGTTCCGGAATGCCTGATCCCACCAAAAACTGGCAAACCTCATCTGAGAAATTGTTGCAATTGTGTTTCATGAGGTTGTACGTCTCCTGTGTGTACCGAGGTTGTATGTCTCGCAAATATTCTTCGAAAATCTCCTGAGGGACCTGAGTGGTACCAAGTTCTGCTACTTGTACAGGCTTTCCGTACGGACTTTGCTTCAATGGTACGCTTTGAATCCCACCACCAAAAAAATACTCCTTTCCATACACTCCAACACCTGTGTGCCAAATGGCTTCAATTACTTTGCCCAGAAATTGCGAAGAAAGCTGCCGAGCCAGCCCTTGGCTAAGATCGTAGACATAAAGTTCAACCTTCCACCCGTCCTGTCCCACAGCAGAAGTTTTAAATCAGAAATATTCTTTCTTCAACAGCAAGTATAATCACTCTTTTCTGTTCTGAAGCAATGTTCAAAAATTTCTTCATCGAAGCAGATGGCGCTGGTTAATTTTTTTAAGACATACCTGTGCCATTAGTTACAAAACCGTGTCCCGAGTTGAGTTGAATAGCAAACTGCCTGCACCTGCATCAAAGTAGGTCAAAATCAGAAACCTCAATAGCAAATACATAAGAGCGCAGCCTTAAAAAAAGAATTCCTAACAGCCACACGGTGAGCAATCGCAATATGAGCTCGGCTAATTCTACATCAAAATTCATTAACTTCCGTGCATCATTTGACAGGCGAACTCTCTCGAAATAGTAACGACCATGATAGCTCACCATCACCGACAAGATATTAACTACAACCAAATATCAGAGCTACAACCAGAAACTATTCCGACGCCGCAAACCTAATACAAGGAAAATTCTCACGAACCCGTAACTGCAACAAGAACTACTGTCTACCATATCAGAGAACGAGCATCATCAAACGTCCTCATGTGATCGAGTTTTGCATTAATCGCAACGCTAAAAACAGGGAAAGGTCGAAAACCACACAAGCTCTAAACATGCATCTCACCAAAAACAAAATAAAATAAAAATAAAAACAGAACACAACCAAAAGAAAGTCAAACCACACAACTAAAAAAGACAAGAAAAAAGCAACGCACAAATCAAAAACAACAAAAACTCACCGGTGTCCTCGAAGAAGCGTACCGACACGAATCCGAACCGCCTCAAATCACAACCACCTCAGGGGCTCGAAAACTTCAAAGACTCGAAGAAAGAAAGAATTGAACTGATGTTGACAGCCAGAGTGAGCGGGTCAAGCACTTGTAGATGATGGAGCGCACGGGCAGTGAGCAATTGAGGGAGGGCGAAGATGAGGTCGAAATTGTTGCGGGGAGTATGAGGCTTTGACAGCACGGTTGGAAACACAAACCCTAAAATAATGAGAAAAGGCGGGGTGAAGGAAGATTCCAGAAGCTGGGAGGTTACAAGTGACGGAGCTCTCCAGAAGTTCGGAACCTTCTGGAGGCTTTCTGGAGCCTGCCGGTGTGAACGCTCTCGTCGGGAAAGTGTTCATTTGAATGAAAGTTTTCCGCTGCCGGGAATGTTTGTCGTTCATTGACTAAGGTGGAGGTGCAGAAAACCGTGCAGGTCCTGAAACCGAGCAGTAGTCTTCATGGCCAGGTCCCATAAATTTATCCAGCCTAGTTCCAGAAAGTGTCCAAGAGTGCACTGAAAAATTGAGTGCTGCTGATTGGTGCAGAAGCGCTTTATTTTGAAAATCCAACCTGTCACGAAAACCAGGACCCTATGAACGGTTTATAGCCACTCTATGAGTCAACACTCAAACATTCGCAAGAAATTGTAGACTTACTCGAAAAATGTGTTTTTTTGGGGGATGGATTTGCATTGACTTTGCATACCATCAAGAAATTCTAAACTTTTTCCACCACTGTCCTAAGTAAGCAAACCTGAAATTTGCACGGTTTCTGGCACCTCTACCTTAGTGGGACTCGTGCCGTTGAGCACATTGAGTTTGGGTTGTCTCCTCGACGGATTCCGGCTCGGAACGGTCGAGTGAGACAAACCATGCTGTATTGTATAATAGATTGGATGTACGTACATACTAGATGGGCCAATCTAGTATATTATATAATATTCTTGTGTCTCATTTCATAATACATAATCAGATTCAGTCATAGGGTGCTGAATATTTAATTAATTTTCAAAATTTATAAATTCATAACTTTTATTTTTGAATTTTTTATTCTTTAAATTTGCAAAAACAAATTCTTAAAATTTTGGCCCTTATTAAAATAATGTAATTAGTGCCACAGTTGATCATGTACTAGAGTTATTTGTAAAGTCCCTCAAAAGTGGGTGAGTGGATTATAGTTTGAGTGAATAGTGACAGTAATCCTAAAAAAAAGAACGTGTGTCAGGCACTAAAAAAAATTGTGGATACAAACTTTGAAAACACCAAAATTGGTGCTAAAAAGCTTCTCAGCTAAGTTTCTATTAGTCACCTTCACACATGCAAAAAGTGATTGCTAGCCCCTTTTTTGGCAATAGATTCTCGCTATGTATACCTAAACCATCCCCAATCACACATTCTTTTGATTTCTTAGAATTTCTCTCAATAGTTTTTGTTTCTCCAAATTTTAATCAAACTAAGGCCCACTCAAACCTTTAGTTTACGGATAACTCTACTATGGTATTAAGCTTCTTATACTCTGAAAATAAAAGACTTAACTCCTCCAATAGTATGGACGTTGAGCACAATGGAGTGGACATGAGCCAATAGCAAAACCGCACAACTACATACAATTGAATACTATTAACATTATCCCTAATTTCAACAAAGAGAATTTTAAAAGGAAAAAAACACCAGATATTTGAGGTTTTTGCAAAACAAGGTTGGGTTGTAAAGGTTAATATGGGACAAAGGTAATACTCATTTTTTATGTACGCAATTATCCATTTTTCAAATGGAAAAAAATCCAATCTAGAAGCTCTACGTGTCTTTATTCAATCTTTGAGTATCTCCTTTTGTTCCATAATAAACATCTTGTTTTCCTTTTCAATTTGTTTGAGAATAAGCTTCATGTTTGCTCAAAGACCAATACTATTCCTACACACTCAAGGTTCACACTGTTGAACTGCAACATCAAAATTAATTCTTCAATTTTCCAGGTATATGAAGCTTATTATAGGACAGAGGAGTATTACACTAATAATGTTTTTTTAGTGTTACTATAGTCATCCAATAGCATTACTTATTCAAGTAAATACCTATTCGTAGGCCATATTCCTACGGTATTCATAAACATTGATTTCATTTTGTTCAAAAGGTTATTCAATTATTTTATTCAATAATGTTTATTTCAATACAAGGGATAGGTAGTAATATATAGGTATAAGATCAATTTCAAAACTAAAATCTTAGGGCCGCTTTACACTACGGTGGAGAAGTGCACCAGTTGGTTAATAATTTCAGCCCAAGACATAGTAATTTGAGACTAAAGATGGTATGTTGGAGAAAATGAAAAGACAATAAAAAAAAAAACATGCCCTAAAGTTGGAGTTTTTCATAGGTCAAGTTTCTTGTCCAATGCTTTGTGGGGTGAAAGCACGAAAAACTCTACCAAAAAGTTAGTCTGTTATGTTGGCTAAAAAGTTAGTCTGTTATCATTATAATTGTTTTGGTCAAAGGCCATAAAAATTATATCAAAAAATATTATCTTTTCGTTTTACTTTCACGAAGCCCTATGGAGTTTTGTTTTCAAAACAAAATCTTCAAACATTACAAGAAATTTGAGCCCTCTAAGAGGTCTCAAGTTTTTATTTTTATTTTAACTTTTTAAAAAGCTTTAAAATATTTAATTAATAAAAATATTTTAAAAATGAAATCTAATGTGGTATAAGTCTGACATTTTAGATTGGATATTTAAATATTAAAAGTTTTTAAAATATATTTTAAACATACTTTTAATATAAAAAATTGTTCAAAAAATCTTTGAACATTTTCAAAACATTTTCGTAAAATTTTCAAATTATAAATTTTTGTTTTATTTTATTAGAATTCTTAAATTATTATTTAAAAATTAATTCCAATAAAAAATTAGATTTTTTCCCAAACATTGAAAAAGCCCCTTAGAGAGTTCATTTCTTTTCTAATGAAAATTTACAAAAGTAGTGTTTAAAATGAATGCCTAAATTCAATCTTGGTTGCAAAATTGATGGCTTTATATAAACTCAACATAAATGTGACTTTTATGGTCTTTCAGATAATAATAGAGTTGAGATCCTCGTCAAATAAAAAGTAAAAAAAAGAATGTTCGATATACTTTTTACTTGTTTTATACCAACTTTGTTAATTGGTACGTAACAATTTTTTCAATTTGGACACTTCTATGTCAATAAAAATAATTATAATCACTTATTGAAAATCAAATTTTCAAATTTTTTTGGTAGATTTTACAAAACAACAATGGACGGTCTCATTTTATTGTTAATTTTTTTAAACAAAATTCAAATTTATAATGTGTTTTTGAACCTTGCATTGTTGAATCGTCATAGTGATCAGATGTGGTAGACTTTTTCATGCTTTCACCCTGTGATTGCCCAAGAAACTTAACCTCCAAAGAACTCACATTGTAAAAAGTGTCACCACATTGACAGCCATGTCACTGTTTTTTCATTTATGTACAAAGTTCTCCATCAGAGGATTCTTGACCGTAGTGTAAATCACCGCCGGACAAGAGTGTCACTTTCAACCAATCATATTTTAGAATTCCCCTAGAATTCATGACCAGTGAACAGTGGAGAAGTCCCCTGTAGTGTAAAGTGGCCCTTAGAGATTGTGTGTTTGGGTGGGTCTGAGAATCTCCAAAACAAGTTCTACATCCAGTGTGCTGGCCAGACTCTGTTCAAGAATTTTCTAACAGAATTGAGCAAATGAGAGCCGCTGATGTCAATTCTACAAACTTCACTCACCACGTCCAGCAACCCATGTGCAGCTGCAGTTCCCAAAAGCAATGGGTAATAGTAATAATAAATCTAAACTAGAAAACATTGGAAATTTATTTTTTTGGAAAAAAAGTTTTTTGGATGCTGAACAAAGAATTTTTTAATTTTTAAAATTTATTAGAGTCTGGCATCTGTCCAAATGAAATCTTCCACAGAACCTGCTATGTGGGTATGGTAATAAAGTTAACCGAAAAGAAGAGAAAATACATATTAGGTGAGGTAAGTCTCACCCATATCTAAGGCAGCTAAGCAAACTTCACTAAATAGGTAGATTAGTGTTAGATACACTAATTTACATAAACATGTCGTAAGTTTTTACTCTTGACCAATTTTTTTACCCTCTATATTGGTCAAGATGGGGATGTTTCAATAGTATTGGAATCAATGTCTTTGGTAATTTTTTTTGTCAAGAGTAAAAATCTATAATATTTTCAAATCTTACAATTATCTAACACTAATCTACCTATTTAGTGTAGCATGGTTTTCAAAGAATTCAAAATAGAAAACAATGTGAACTAATTTTGCCGTCACAAAGGAAGCAAAACTGAGACTAAGGTGAGTTCAAAGAGAGTCACATCAGGAAGCTCAACATGGTGTCATAATGGTGCATTGAAATGCAATTAAGATAATTTGGTGCCAACCTTCATACCAACTTAGTATGGTTAAAATGATACTAAAATGACTTGTGTGCGGCTTTTGGTGTCAAAATGACACCAAAATAAGGTAGGAAAACCAAAAACGGTTAATGCCCTCAAGGCGTGCACTAGATTTTTTTTAAAGTAGGGAGGTGGTAGACCGAAAATGGAGAATTTTTGCATGACGAGGATTACTAAAAACTTACTAAAAATTACTAATTTTTTTGGAATCTTGTGTGCGGTTTTCTGTGATATTAGTCAACCGTTTTAGGTGCTTTCATGTGTAGAAAAGGAAGAGTCTAGTATACAAGAAGGGGGTTTGACAAACTTCCCACTTTGAGAAATTGTAGATAATTATTTACGGGGAATAAAAATATGAAACAACTTGCATTCTTCATCATGATTTCTTCTTCTTCATCTCAAAAAAATTTCACATAATTTCTAACTCCATTCCTTCTGGTCAAATCACCTTATTTTCACCGTTTTTGGTTTTCCTACCTTAGTCTGGCCCAACTTTTTTGATGCATGGCTTGGAGGTGATGGCTCACAACCAATTTCAGATAATAGCAAGTTAGGCATGTGGCAATAATTAAGTAATTGGTTTGATTAGTTGACTATGACAATTTGGAGCTCATGTCTAAAATTGAAGTTGAAGGTTGTTGAGTTCACTATTTGCTTTTATTTCGATTACACCAAAAAGAGGACATAAGACTCTGATTTCCTGATATTTTGGGGGTCAGATCACCTGTTTTGATTTCGGTTCACTCAAATACCCAACTTCTCACCTCTGCACTTCACCACATGCATGGAGCTCATGAATCTTGTCCGCGGTCCTGTCCTAATTGATCTGTCATACTCACGGCCACATGCGATTTGCGAGGTTTCAGCAATTGCGTAGTTACACCAAGCTGGTCTTCACCAAATCTTGAGCTCGTTGAGAATTTTGTAAGCAAATGATCACAATGTGTGTGCATGCTTTTGAGTCCATAAACATACACACATCACATATTATGGCCCGATCATGGGTATGCCATGACTGTTGAATTAAATAAGATTCACGAAGCAGGCTGCAGCACTTGTGAGGTGGTCACCCCATTACCAACTGGCGCCTGGCGCCTTAGACCAACAGCTAGGGGCATTTTCCACAATCAATGCTTCAACGATGTTGGTTTTAGCATGAGTTACAATTGGTAATGAGTTCTCTCTTGTCGGTTGTAGTATATGTAAGTGGTTATGGATTCGTTGTTGTTGGTTTAAGCATCTTTAGTGTGTGCAATACAAATCTTCTTTAGACACAAACAACTCTACCTATGTGACGTGAATGGGATGTGTCAACTTGTGTTGAAATCTATCTCTTCTTGCCCAACTCTAAAAAATAACAGTACTAAGTAATACCAATGTCTCATATCCGTATTTCTTATTCAGTTGGGAATGGGGTAACCACCTTATAACATACAGTTTTGAACAATGTAATTCTCCATATCCTACAACCATGTATGTTTTATTTTATATCCATATGATTTGTGTCCTAGATTTTGTGTTTACATATCCTTTATTCTGGCTATGAACTTAGAACAGAATTTGTGCAGCTAGCCACACTCAAAAATAATGAAACATGGTTGCTCAAATGATCAATTCCCAGGTGCCTGAATGATGTAGCTCGATCTGAACTGGACATCCATCGGTACAAATTCAATCAGACTGGAAGCTCAAAGCTTTGGAGCCAGGTTTCGTTTTTCTCTCTCTTGAAATCACGCTTCTTCAGGAAATCGAGATACTCCCCATACGTGAAGGTTCTGTACCGCCGTCTTCCGTCACCTTGCACAATCTCCGGCGGGGCGGAGACGACGGTGTCCAAAGAGGGAGAGTAGAAAAGGACCACGGAGAGCCGGGCCACTTTGTCGTTCAAGACAGCCCGGTGCACGGCGCTTCTGAATCGGCCATTGGTCCAAGCCTGCAGGGTGTCTCCGATATTCACCACGAATGCGCCACGGCGAGGCTTCACGGTAACCCATTTCCCGTCCTTGCAGACCTGCAATCCTCCGACGTCGCACTGGTGGAGCATGGTGAGCGTGTACGGGTCGGAGTGCGCGCCGAGACCGAGAGTGAGGTCGGGCGTGGGGCAAGCGGGGTAGCTATTCAAACGGACAACAGAATCGTCGGAACTCAGAAACGTCTCCGGTGCGACTCCCAGTCCCACGGCACACAACTGTAAGATCCGGTTCGCCACGGTCTCAGCGCCGACGCAGAAGGATTCCACTGCGGATTGAAACGCCTGGAGCGAGGGGCCTTCGAGCACCCGTTGCGCTTGGTCGCCGATGTTGGACAGGCCGCAGCGGAAAGTTTCCAGCCACGGGCGGCCTGCGTATTTGTACGTTGCGGTGTTGGCGCTGTAGCCGAAGGAGTTGTTGGAATCGAGAGTCTCCAGAGGGACGGCGCGCTGCTTGACGTCCTTGGGAAGCGCGAAGAAGCGACGGCCCTGCTCTTGGAGCTCATCGAGGTCCGCAACTGCAACGCCGTGGTTGACGAGGTGGAAAAAGCCCCACTCTGAGCACGCCGCGACGATCTCCTTCGCCACCTTCTCCTGATGAGTCTCGTCCTGCAGATCCGCCATGTCTATGACAGGGAGCTCTTGATCTCCTTCGTAATCGTTGTGCTGAACTGTCGGCCGGTGCTCTTCTGGCCATGTGAACAGTGATTTCTCGTCACTCTGTGCCTCTGGTGCCATCGCTACAATCACTCCGAACACGAAAACCGAATCCAGAAAATGAATAATTTCAAAGCACAATCTCTTTGAGCATGTCGTGGCACCCCCTCAAACTGCAGTGAAACCCTCTCAGAAGGCTGCCATGGCTTGCATGAGCACAAAACTTAAGTTCTCTCTCTCTCTCTCAACAAATTTGCATGATCTCTAACTAAGTTATTCACTGTAATAATAATAATAATAATAACAACAGTTGGAATGCACTCTCAAATGAATTCCTCATATTTGTATTCAGGGCTGTAATGAGTCCAAGGGATAGTCCAAGGCATGAACTGGGTCCAGGCAAGCAGATCAGAGCGCATCTGGGCTGAGTTTGATCAAATTTGGTTATTTTCTCCCGCATTGGCATCAGAAGCTCAGCACAATTGACCAATTGACCGAAAAGTCAGCCCAAAGAGGAAAGTTTTAGCAAACTCGTGTTGAATTTCTCTTGAACTCAGAATAGAATAGAATGAATAGAAACACCAACCCAAAGAGATGGGCCGGCGTGAATAAAGTGTCCGTTCGTAATGTCAATGACCCGATGCCCACGGGACAAAGGGACATTGGAACAATACTACTTTCCTCTTTCGAGGATGGACACTATAGTAACCAAAACAAAGTAACAGTAACAGTAACAGAAAGGAAAAAAACGAGGTAATGCTGGATGAGTGTTTAGTTGTATAAAGGTATGTTTTGTGTTACTCTCTATCACCAAGTCATGAGTTCTTTGGTTGGTTGTTGAAGAGCGTTGTATCACGATTATGTGGTCCGGGTTCGAAACCAGTTGGGCTCGTTGAACAGTGATGTGATACACACGGCTTGGTGCTGCTAGTGAGTTTATCATGGCAGGAAAGTTGTACCAACCAACCGGCCCGTCCTATCCCTGAGACAAGCTGAGCTAGGTGTTTGAAAAGAGTGGCTAGCAGTAGTTTTCACCACTACCCCCCCTCTTTTAATGTACTACGTCTGTTGGTATTGTTTGATTATTTTCTATACGTCTTTTATGTAGAAGGATAGATCCGGCATACTGTATGGCAATGGTATTTATAGCTTTGAATGTGTGTTTTATGGAGGTTTCACAGATGTTGAATTTAGTTTCAAGTAGTTTCATTGAGGGGACGTGTGTGGTTCCTCTAGCACCAGCTGTAATGACTATGATGGGATCCACTTTCCAGCCTTGTTGTATGATATTGTTAATTAGAGGTTGGTATTTTAAAAGTTTTCTGCCAATTGTTTCTGGTGAAAATCTGTCGTTTGTGTATGTGAATTCTATAAATTGTACGGTAAGGTTATCATCAGGGTTTAGAGGTGGCGGGCTTTGGTATGGGAGACCTTTAATGCACAGGATATCTGGTTTGAATCGGGCATTACATTGACATCTTTGTTGATTACAAGTACATGGTAATAACCACGGAGGAACTGTATTTTCTTGTGGGTTATTGTTGAATGTTCCCGCATTCATGAGAGTGTAGCATCTTGATTTATTTGAGGATAATATTAATTTTCTTAGTTCCCATACCGCTTTATTGTGTCTTTTGGTTCTTAGTGCGTGTATGTGGTGTTGTTTGCATATTAAAAGTATATGTAGCCATGTATCTGCATCTTGTGAATTACATATGGGACAAGTTTTTGAGGGGAATCTTTGTATGTCGAAAATCAATTGTTTTCTAGCATTACCCATGTATTGACCGGTTCTAAATTTTAGTATGCTTGTTTTTTGTGCGTCTGTTATTTCTGGGTTTTTCCAAAAGTCATTGGACATTTCGTTATCTATGATGGGGTTTGTTGTCCATTTGTTGATGTTGGGGAAGTGTTCTGCCAGTAGTTCGAGGTTGTGTTCACGGTCATGTTTCTTGATGTATTCTTCCAAGCATCTAACTGGTCCTTTGTCTGGTCGTTTGATACGGCCGGGCCAGGTATCTTTTTGGAAGTAGTAAGGTGTGGTATGTGCAAATTCGTGTGGGTTTGCTGTTGGTTGATAGCCTCTTTTCATGGTTCCTTCTTTTGCGAGTTGATCTGCGTGTTCATTTCCATTGATTTTTATGTGTGCTTTAACTTTGTAGATTGTGGTGGGTTGTGTACGCTTTTGTAGCATTTCAACCATTTCTTTTAATATGGTTTTATCTGCGTGGTTATTTTGTTGGGTAGGGTGTTTTAGTTGTGTGTTTAGAACATGTATACAATTGAGGCAATCGGTAAAAATATGTGCAGGTTCGTTCATATATCGAGTGGTGATTAGTGAAAGTGTTTCGTATATGGCCATTAATTCTGCTCTGAAGCATGTTTGTAGTCCAGGCAGTCTTTTTGATATTTGTACATCTGGTTTTGTTGAGTTGTATATGCCATATCCAGCTTTTTCTTTTTTCCAATGGCCATCATTTGCTTCTTTAGGTGGTAAAAAGGATCCATCTGTGTAATAGCTGTATTGTGGTAGAAATTTTAGTGTAGTGTTTATGTCGAAGTTTGGAAGGAGATCGATCCACGTGTTTTGTAGATTGTTATGGGGTGGGTATAGAAGTTTGTTCCATTTTGTGCTTTTGTTAACTTTTGTGTTTAATGGTGTTGGTGGTGCTATTTGTGTATGGTATTGTGTAATTTGTAGATTTACAATTGCTGTGTTTATGGTGTTTATTTGGTTTATTGTGCCAATGATGTTGTTTTGATGATGAATACACCATATGTGTATTGCAAGTGGTTCGTTTCGGGTTTTGTTGAGTATTAGTGGGATTGTTGGTTCGTCATATGCAATGGTGTCCGCGGCAAAGTGTATAATGGCGTGCATATCCGGAAAGGGTCCGTTGTACGGTGATAGGTTTTGGTACCAGTTGGTGTCCGGGATTGCTAAAATAGTGACAGTTTCTGGGTCTTGTTTTGCTGCTAGTCTAGCCCAGTGTATTGCTTGTTGTGCTGTTTCGGCGTCATTTGGGTGAGCATATCCAATACCTTTCCATTTGTATTGAAAGGCTGTTCCTAGTGAGCCAAAAATCCTATCTCTAGCGAATGTAGAGAAGAATTGGGTAGATTTCATGGAACATGTAATTGGTGAGGAAAAGTATGAGTGTGTTATATTAAATATTTTTATTAGTGTGTCTAGAATGTTGGATGGAATGGTATGGTGTGGTGTTTTTATTGTATTCTTTTTGTGGTTTTTGTGTTCGTATCTTTGGTATAACCAGACTACTTCCGTTTCAAATGGTTGTATAGCAGGTATTAGTCTATGGTTGTTGTATTTATTGTTGTTATATTGTTGCCATAACCATTTTATTCTTGTAGTTGGAATGGTGGTGATATATTTACCGATGTCATTATATATGTGGGTTTTATCATTTTGTGTTTGAATGGTGTACTTGTTTGTGTCTATGTCTCTGTCTGGGTTGCATTCAATTGTGGATGTTTTGATGTAGGGAGTTATTGTTGGGGGTGGGATGTGTCTAGTGTCTCTGTTTTGTTCGAGTGTAAATTGTGTATTTATAATATTTTGATAGTGTTTGTTTTTAAAATCTGTATAGTAATTTGTAAGTAGGTTTATATTATGATGTATTACTATTGATAGATTTAGTGGGAATAGTTCGCGTTGTACTAACCATTTATTATATGTTATATGGTTTGAGTCTATCCATTGACATAGATAGGTGTTGTATTTTTTTGGTATTTTATATTTGTCTCTAGTTGTAATTGTTTTGTGGTTTAATATTGTGTGAATGGGGAATCTTATGGGGTCGTTTTTTATGTTTTGTGGTGGGGCTGGTTGTTGTGGAGGTTGAGGGTCTTGTACGGGATTTGTTGATGTTCTTGGTATTATTCTATGGTTGTATATTTTGTATTTATTTTTTAGAGTACAAGGTGGTAAGTGTATTTGACATGGGTTTGGGCAATCTTCGTCACATTTTGGTTCACAGAAGAGTTGTTCTGCTATGTTTAGCACTTTTGTCTAGTTTAGTTGGATTTTGATAGTATATTTTAAATTCTTCTGGTGACATTAGTTTTGTGCCGTTGGGAAGGATGATTTGATTAATATTGTAGATTTTGTGTGCCATTAATTTATATAATAATTTGATGGAGAATTTTGGGTCTAATTGTGGTAGGTCATTTATGACTGCAGATCGCCATTCTCGTTCTAGTTCAGTCATATCGAGTTGAAAGTTCTCTTCTGTGCTTTTAAGGTGTATACCAACTTCTATTTTCAGAAGGAATAGTGTTCGTGTTGTAGGTGATGTAATGCAGTCTTGGCGTTTAATTCTTGGGATGGCATCGGCACCTCCGGCTTTGACAAGTATGTGTTGTATAAGTCCTTTATATATTATTCCAAGTCTTCCTTTGTCGTTAAGTGCATTATGGAGTTGTTCCCCAATGCATCTAAGGTAGGCATTTTTTAGAGAGAAGGCTTCTAGTCCAAATAAATCATGAGGAAGTTGAGTTATTATGTTTGCCGTGCTTTTGGGTAGTCCACATATTTTTTTTTGGATTGCAATAATTTTTTTATCCAGTTTTTTAATCGTTGGTAGTGAATATGGGACTGCATAGAAGCTGTAGGCTATGCCTGCTCTGATTACTGTGTCCACCATACTGATTCTTTGTTTGATGGTGGCAGGACATTTTGATAATTGTTTACATTGGTCTATTATTTTAGTTGTGGTGATATGTGTTTGGAGTTTCCATTTTAATGATGGAACTAATTGTATGCCTAAGTATACATATGGTTCGTTTTGATGGAGTACTGGTAATGTTTGGTCTTTGTAATTGATTTTTTGGTTTGTGATGTGAGTTTTACATTTGTTTGGTGGCATTTTGGATTTATTTGGGCAACCAGTAACGGCGCATTTTGTGACTCCCAAGTCCATTCCCGCCCATTCACAGAATTTGTCGATTTTGTTCAGTTGTACTTGTAGTGATTTTATATTGTTTGATATAGCTGCTAAATCATCCGCGTATGCTGCAGAACTAATTTGGATTTTAGATGTACCAAATTTGTAGCCATTTTCCCCTCTTTGTAGCCATCTCAAGAGTGGTTCTAGAAAAATTATGAAAAAATATGGGCTAAGTGTATCTCCTTGTATGGTTCCTCTTTGAATCGGTATTGGTTTTGTTTTGCCAAAGTGTTCACCAGTAAAAATGGTGTTTGAATGGGAGTAGATGTTGCCAACTAACATGATTGCATCTTCTGGGTATCCAAGGTCTTTCATTATAGTTAGGAGTCTTGGGTGATCTAGTGAGCCAAATGCGTTTTTGTAGTCTATATAAAGTAGATATATGTCCTGGTTTGTAAATTTTGCATCTTCTAGTGCTGCTATGAGGAGTTGTAATTGTCTTGATGTACTTCTTTCTGCTCTGAATCCTTCTTGACTATCGTGTAGGATTTGGTATTTTTCACCGTATGATGATAGTATGTATGTTAGCGTACTGGTGAAGAGTTTGTATATTGTGTTTGCAAGTGCTATTGGTCTGTGATTTGGCAGTTGTGCTGGATTTCCTTTTTTATAAAGTAGTATGGTTAAACTGATTTTCTATGAGGCTGGGATTTGTTTTTGTTTGTAGCAATGAGTGAAAAATAAAAAGAGTAGTTTTTGGAAGTTTTCGGGCATGTTTTTTAGTATTGAGTTGGGAATTTTGTCTGGGCCTGGTGTTTTGTTGTTGGATAGGTTTTTAAGACACATTTCATATGTTTCCTTATCAAAGTGTTTATAGAGTGGTGTTTGTGGATGTCCTCTTTTTTCTATTACAAAACCATCAAGGTCGTGCCATGGGTATTGTCTAACTCCGCAAGTACATTGTACTGCGTGATCGGGTTGGTAATAACATGTTGGTACTATAGGTCTATTACTAATTGATTGTTGTATGTGGATTTCATTTGCTATGTCTTCTGGGTTGGTCAGTATGTTGTTGCTTCTGTCCATAATGCAGTCTAGTGGTGGTGTTTCTTGATTTTTGAAGACTTTTTTGTTTATTTTCTTAGGGCTTTTGTCGTATAGTTGTCTGTATTTTTGAATTGCCTTTTTAATACAACTTTGTGTGTATTTTGTGGTGATTTTACGTGCTTGTGTTTTTGCTGTTTTGGCTATTTCTACTAATGATTGGATCCATTCTATTTGGTCATGTTCTTGGGTTGGGATTGGTGGGATGTTTACATTTGTATGGGTTTTTAACTCTTCAATTATTGGATGTGTTTGCCAGTTATGTGTATTTTTTGTTATGTAGATTGTTTTTCTAATTAGATGGTAGGTGGATAGATGTTTTTTCCATGATTTTTGTAGTTTTCTTGGTAAGAAGCCTCCTTGTTGAGAGGTGCGATTTGTTAGTGTTGGGAGTGGTGGTGCACTGCAGATTTCTTGAATTTTGTCTGATATTTTTTGTATCAAGTGATCTAGTTTTGAGCATGATGTTTGCCATTGGACGTCTGTTAGTTGATCATTTGATAATATTGTGACAAGTTCATTTATTTGTAGAGCATTTTCTTCAAAATATTCTATTTTGAAATTTTCCATATTTTCTTGTGGTATGGGGTTTAGAATTCTTGTTGTTTTGTTTGTTATTGGAATGGGTCTTGCTAATAAGGCGTTTGGTGGTATGTGTAGTGTTACTGGTGAGTGGTCAAAGTTAAGGTTGTGGTCGTTGTCTGTGGTTGATGTGTATAAAGTATTATCTGGTGTTTTGATATAGTATCCATCTATTAGGCTGGTTTGATTATAGTTTTGACCCCCTTGTCTGGAATATGGGCAGTTTGTTGGGACGTATTTTAGGTGGAGGTTATTAGTAAATGTTCTCCATTCTATGTCTTCTGCTTGTGGTGGAGTTGTGTCGGTTCCATTTTGTCGTCCGATGAGTGCTATGTCTCTGTTAAAATCATCACATAGTATGTATGTAGCATTCTGATGTGTATTGATTTGTTGTGTTATATTTTGTTGGATCATTGGTATATATTGTATGTCTTCTGCATGTGATGGCATATACATATGGATAATTAGCCACGTTTGTAGTGGTTTGTTGTCTATTTTTATTATTTGTAAATAAAGTGATATTTCTCTGGGTGTTGGGATTTTAGTGACGTTACCGGGGTATGCGTATTTATGATGTATTAGTGTGAGGAGACCTCCTCTTGCGGGGATGTATGGAATTCTTTGTTGAATGCATCTTGTTAGGGCATGTGTGTTGTTAAAAATTAGTTTGTATTTTGGAAATAGGTTTTGTATGTATTTGGTGGATTTTGTAGCGGTTATTTTAGTTTCTTGTATTGTGATGATGGCGGGTTCATTTGGTGTGTTGGTAATTAGTTCATGTAAATTTGGAAGGGCCGTATTTAATGATGAGGCATTCCATGTAATAAATCTTGTATTGTTATTTGTTGTTTGTATTACTTGTGGTTGTATTATAGGTATATTTGGGAGAGGTGAGGGATGGTTGTATTCATGTAGTGATTCGTATATTTTTAAGGTTTCTTCTAATAAGTTGATAGGGAGAAATGGGAATTTCTCAATCATGTTTTGGAGGGTTATAGAATCATTGTGTTGGTGAATAAAATCGTATATTTCTTTATGAATGGTTTTTGGTGGGTTTATTAGGTTTTGGTTATTTTTTGTGAATTCTGTGTATGGGTGTTTGGTTAAAATGTGCCTTTCGGGTGGGTTTTGTAGCAGGGCCATTTTTTCTAGTAATAGAGTTGTCCAATCAGGGTTTGGAATTTGTATTAGGAGGTGGTCACATGTTTCTTTTGATGGACTAATTGTAATGATAAGAGCGTAAAATATTCTTGGTGGTGGATGATGTTGATTTTGATAAATATAATTTGATAAGTGTGGATAGTCGTTACAAGTTTCCGCATGATTTGGATGCGTTGTATTTACGATAGATGAAAATTGTTTTGCTAAATGTTGGTATTCTGGTTGTAATTTAATCGTACTTGGTATAAAGTATGCTTTGGATCTTCTTCGATGTGCGGGCGGGTGTGTTTTTAATAAGTCAGGCATGGGCCCGGGGTTGGTTTCTATGTCCCCGCATAACATTAATATTAGGTGGAAAAAGTTTCTTTTTAGAAGAGATTTTTGGGCCATTTTTTCCTTTTTTCTTTGTCTATTTTGGACGAGGCCGGTAGGCCGAGTCCATTTATTTTGTTTGTTGGTTTTTTTTATTTTTGTTGGAGTATTTGTTTTTTTGGGGTTTTTGATATTTCTTTTTGTTTTGTGTATTATGTATTTTGTATGTTGTTTGTATTTGTAAAAAAATATTTTGTCATTTTTATTTGTTTTGGTTTTGTTGAGTTTGGTATTGGTATTGGTATTTGTATTGGTGTTTGTATTGTTTTTAATTTGGTATTTGTAGTGGCATTTGTAGTGGTGTTGGTAATGGTATTTGTATAGGTATTTGTAATTGTTTCTTCATTATGTAAAAGTAAAAGGTGTTGGGGAAATATTTTATTTTTAAAAAGATGGGCTTTTACTTTGTACTTTGTGCTATTAATATTGGGTTTTATTTTTATATTGTGATTTGTTTTTTTTGTGTAAGTTTGTTGGTGTTTGTTTGTTTCGAACTTGGGGTTCTTAGGGTTCCCAAGTAGCCCAAGTTTGGGATTTTTGACATTTATTTTTGTTTTATGTATTATGTGGTTTATATGTTTCTTGTTTTTGTAATAATTTATTTTGGATGTATGATTTGATGTGCATGTTTTTGGTGATGTTTTTGGTGTGTGTGTTTTTGCATTTTTGGGGTTTTTGTTGTGTATTTTGTTGTGGTATATTTTAGGTTTTTTGGGGTATTTATACAATTTTTATACAATTTTTGAATTTATTCTTATTATTATTTTATTTTTTTGTAGAGCATATGGTTTTTTGAATATTAGTAGTAGTATTTGTTTTGGTATTTTTGTATTTTGTACGTTGATTTTTGAATCGTATATGAGTATACATTTTTATTATTTTTGAGTGTAATATGACAATAAAAAATATTGTTTTTGTATATAGGTATGTATTTTTTTTGCTGTAATGTATTCTATACATACCATGTATAAATACTGTAGACGATGTATATCTTGAACTCATATTGATAGATAGATAGAAACACCAACCCAATAAATGGGCCGGCGTGAATAAAGTGTCCGTTCGTAATGTCAATGACCCGATGCCCACGGGACAAAGGGACATTGGAACAATACTACTCTCTTCTTTCGAGGATGGGCACTATAGTAACCAAAACAAAGTAACAGTAACAGTAACAAAGAAATGATGGGTGAGTTCTAGTTTGTATAAAGGTATGCTTAGTGTTAATTTTTATCGCCAAGTCATGAGTTCTTTGGTTAGTTGATGAAGGGCGTTGTATCACGATTATCGTTGAACCACATAATCGAAACCACATAATCGTTGGTGTAAGTTGTGTGTTTATGATATTTTGATATTGTTTGTTTTTATAATCTGTGTAGTAATTTGTAAGTAGGTTTAGATTATGGTGTATAACTGATGGTAAATTTATTGGAAATAGTTCGCGTTGTTGTAACCATTTATTGTATGTTATGTGGTTTGAGTCTATCCATTGGCATAAATAAGTGTTATATTTTTTAGGTATTTTATACTTGTCTTTTGTTGTAATTGTTTTGTGGTTTAAGATTGTGCTAATGGGGTGTCTTATAGGGTCATTTTTTATGTTATGTGGTGGGGCTGGTTGTTGTGGCTGAAGTGGTTGAGGGAATTGGACGGGGTTTATTGGTGTTCTTGGTATTATTCTGTAGTTATAAATTTTATATTTTGCTTTTAGTGTGTGAGGTGGTAAGTGTCTACGGCATGGATTTGGGCAATTTGGGGTACATTTTGATTCACAAAAGAGTTGTTCTGCTATGTTTAATGCACTTTTGTCTAATTTAGTTGGGTTTTGATAATATATTTTAAAGTCTTCTGGTGACATTAGTTTCGTACCATTGGGGAGGATGATTTGTTCTACATTGTAAATTTTATGCGCTGTTAATTTATATAATAATTTGATGGAGAGTTTTGGGTATAATTGTGGGAGTTCGTTTGTGACTGTGGTTCGCCATACTATTTCTAGTTCAGTCATGTGAAGTTGGAAGTTTTCTTCTGTGCTTTTTAGATGTATATCAACTGTTGTTTTTAGAAGGAATAATGTACGTGTTGTAGGTGATGTAATGCGATCTTGTCGCTTAATTCGTGGGATGTTTTCGGCACCACCGGCTTTAACAAGTATGTGTTGTATTAGTCCTTTATATATTATTCCAAGTCTCCCTTTGTCGTTAAGTGCATTTCGAAGTTGTTCACCAATGCATCTGAGGTAGGCATTTTTTAGAGAGAAAGCTTCTAGTCCAAATAAATCATGGGGTAGTTGTGTTATTATGTTTGCAGTGCTTTTAGGTAGTCCGCATATTGTTTTTTGGATTGCAACAATTTTCTTGTCAAGTTTTTTAATGGTTGGTAGTGAGTATGGGACTGCGAAGAAGCTGTAGGCTATGCCTGCTCTTATTAGTGTGTCCACCATATTGATTCTTTGTTTGATGGTGGCAGGGCATTTTGATATTTGTTTACATTGGTCTATTATTTTAGTTGTGGTGATATGTGTTTGGAGTTTCCATTTTAGTGATGGAACTAATTGTATGCCTAAATATACATACGGTTCATTTTGATGGAGTATTGGTAATGTCTGGTCTCTGTAATTGATTTTTTGGTTTGTGATGTGGGTTTTAAATTTGTTTGGTGGCATTTTGGATTTATTTGGGCAACCGGTAACGGCGCATTTTGTGACTCCCAAGTCCATGCCCGCCCATTCACAGAATTTGTCTATTTTGTTTAGTTGTATTTGTAGTGCTTTTGTATTGTTTGATATAGTTGCTAAATCGTCCGCGTATGCTGCAGAGCTAATTTGGATTTCTGATGTACCAAATTTGTAGCCATTTTCCCCTCTTTGTAGCCATCTCAAGAGTGGTTCAAGAAAAAATATGAAAAGATATGGACTAAGTGTATCTCCTTGTATGGTTCCTCTTTGAATTGGTATTGGTTTTGTTTTGCCAAAGTGTTCACCGGTAAAAATGGTGTTTGAATGGGAGTAGATGTTGCCAACTAGCATAATTGCATCTTCTGGGTATCCAAGGTCTTTCATTATAGTTAGGAGTCTTGGATGATCTAGTGAGCCAAATGCATTTTGACAAATAAACAGACCAAAAATTAGTTTATGATGAGTTGGGAGACAATCTAAAACAAGAAATTGTCATTGTTCTTCACACCTTGCAAATGACTCCCACACCTTTCACCAAAGCTCCAAGCTCATGATTCACAAGGGGACAATTTATGACACAACACCATTCAACTCAAGTATAGTTCAATAGAGAGGTTGTCCCAATGGCCGTTTGTCCCGTGGGTACTCGGTCATTGTCATTACGACCACACATTTTATTCACATCAACCTTGCAAGAGACCGGAGTTTTTATCTATCTATCTATCTATCTCAATAGAGAGATTAGAAGTAAAGCAAAAAGGGAGGTTAGATACACTTCTTTCCAATTAACTCAATTGATTGATTTTTGTGTAGAAACTCCAGCACACTATTATGCATACACAATAAGAGTAACATAACTCCCAGTAAATAGTTGATCCATTCAAACGTAATCTACTTCTTGAAGGGTACAAAGTAGATGGATAGAAACTCCAACCCTATTAGGACCAGCGTGCATAAAGTGTCCGTTTGTAATGTCAATGACCCGGTGCCAAGGGTACAAAATACATTATGTACAGGTAATACATAGAAGTAAAGTATCTTATTTGCGCAGTATGTTTCTACAAGTTTGTTACTTCCTACAAAACAATCAAACCACGGCACTCCCACATGGAATGCATGGGACTAATCCAATCATAGAGAGTCTGTCTACCTCACACTGCAACATCCATCCGTGGTTCCTAATTAATTTTGATACAGAAGTGTGATCCAACACTCAACCCGAGACAGGCAACAGCAGGGGACCATCAGCCTTACAACACTACAAGGAGAAGGCGTCGTATTTCACTTGGTAGGTGAGTCAAATGGTGTCACTTCGCACTCACTGCTTAACTTACTGCTAAGGCGTTGAAGACTTGGTGAGTGCGATTCGTCACGTAGGACAAGTGTGTACAATGAATTTTGACATTGTTTTGAGTGAGAAGCAATGCCTTTGCTAGTATTTCAATACCCTAGTGCACTAAACCATCATCGCTACAATATATATGACATGGTTGTTCCATTCTCTAGTTAACATGAAACCCGAGCACATAATAGAGTTAACCGAAAAGAGTGTCCCAAAGTGAAAACTCACCTCATACTCACCTTCAACTAGTTTTGAGTTAAAAAAAACGAAAAAACTAGTTGAAGGCGAGTTGAAGAATAATCTAAAGCAAGGCCCTACTCCTCCATGGGGCGTGGAACTCGTGACCTCACCAATGCTAAAGGAGAGTTCCCATCCGCTCCCCCATACCAAGAGCCCCGACCATGGGCACTATTCTTGAACAATGTTGTCAGAAATTTTAATTATAGAGAGGAAACTCCTCTCCAACTCCACTCCAACTCCACTCCAACTCCACTCTTGTTTTCGGTTAACTCAAATAAGTGCTAATGTTTGACAAGACTATCTTATTTGCAAAGTGAGCATAATTACCTAAAAAGCTAAAACCACCCAAGACCCAATTTTGCACCCCATTTCACCTTGGGATTGACCCAATACCACATGAACAAGTGATACGGTACGTTTACAGCAGCTTCGCTTTTAATTAATTTAACACAATAAGAATGAACTATTTTGGAAATTCCATTGCAAAGTTAACAAAATATGGAGAAATTAAACTAAAAGAAAGACGAAATAGTTACATATTACATCTAGTTAAGGTAACTCTGTTTACAACTGGACAGTTAAGAATCGAGGTCAAATGTGCAAGGTCAAATATATTTCAAGAAGAGAATTTCTACAACATGTACATACAGTATGCTGTCTGGTTTTGGGCACAGACACTTTCAAGCGTGGTCCACATGCAACACTTGTTCCGTGCAAAAAACAACAAAGTCAATTTCCAGGGATTTCAATAAATCCCCCGGTGGTCTTGAATGAATGGGGACAAAAGTGCCCCCTATTTTTGTCCTTGTCAAGGTCCACCTTAAAAAACAATCCCCTCCTCCAATGGTTTTTTATTCCCAATTAGGTGCCCCTAGGGTAATATGGCGCTGTAGGCCCTAATTTTGCAAAAAAAATTGCCAAAAAAAACACCGAAGGTGCCCAAAATGGAAATTTCAGAAAAAGGGGGGGGGGCCATGAACAGTAGTCTCGCAGGGGTCTCGCATTCAAGACCACCGGGGATATAGAGATGGGGAATTTCCAGTATTAAAATATAAAAAAAGAAAAACCAGTGCATGTTTTGCATGAATGTCGAAACAATTATTATTTACTTCTGAAAGTTTTTGAAAAAATTAAAATTAAAATTAAAAATGGTATGACGAATTATCTTTTCGAAAATAATTAATTATGTATTTTATTTCTTTGCAATTAATTCTTTCAATTTGTACCAATAATAATAATAATAATAATAAATTATATGTCCAAAGAGGGACGAAGCTGCTATGAAGGTATGGTATGTGAACTTGGAGGTCACTAGCATGTATTTAGTGTAACCATTAACCCAATTTCCCCTTGTCCGGTGGGCATCGGATCATTGGCATTACGAACGGACACTTCATTCACGCCGACCTTGTAAAAGGGTCGGAGTTTCTATCTATCTATCTATCTGTAACCATTAAAAGCCTGAGGGGTATTGGACAAAACATAGATGTGTTATAATATGTGCCTTGCATATGTTTGATGAAGTTTGGTTCAATAAACAAAATGTAGGGCATCACCTTTACAAATTATTTTTATGGTCAAACTTCCAAAAATAACTTTAGATCATTTTTTAATGAATTTAAAAGCATTAACCTTTGAAATTTTGTATAAATTCTAATTTTCACTTTTAGAGTTTGAAATTTAGCGTTGTCGCGATGCAAATGCGCATATAGTGTAAAAACTTATAGTATTGTTATTTTGATGAGTTTTAAGATATCTCATTTAAAGAAGAAATGAATAGGGAATATTTGAGAAAGATTATGAATTGATTCATAATCTCTACAAGGTTTTAATTGCCTTGTGTTTTGACTAATAAGAGTCAAACTTTACATTTATCTTCTTAGAATGAGTTTTGATATTTAATTTGAGTTTTGATAGTTGTTGAAAAGAAAGGTGAAGATTGTTTTACCTTTCTTTTAGTTTTTTGTGAGTTTATCATTAAAATAAGCGAATGGATAGAGGTATGGGAGACTTTTGGGTCACCCAATTAGTTTTAGGGTGCCCATGTGGCTAGGTATGGGCTGATGTGTTCCCCCTTGTGGCTTGATAAGGGGGGCCTTCTTCTCCCGAACCTCATTCTTCTTGTGTTCATGTTTTAGTTTTTTAGTTTTGTGCCGTGTGTTTGAGGACAAGTGACTTACTGTGTATAGCTCGGATTTCAATGAAATTTTGAGAGCACGTTCCTCTTCTTGTTGTGATTCCAATGGTGTGTGGCGCTTGTCATTTGGAGTTAGTATGAGAAAGTTATGCCTTGAGAAGTGAAAGAGGGTTTAGTGCCGTCGAAATTCAAAGGCAGTCGCTTTAAACTCTTGTAGAAATTTGTATAATGATCGATTAGTTTTGAAATTTTGTGAGCACATGTGTTATGTTGATAGCTTTCTAAAAAGCTATTAAACTCTTGTTTTGGAGTTAGGACGTGAAAGTTATTCTTGTAGAAGTTTGAGGGTGTGAAACTGCCGCTCAATATAGAAGTTCCATTTTTGACGAAGTATAGAAAACGGACAGTATGATATTTTAAGCTAAGATTTACAGGCAACGTAGATGGTGATGTTAGCTTTCTAAAAAATTATGGAATCATGTATTTGGAGCTTTTATGAAGATGATATGCGTCCCGAAGTGGAGAGATGTACAGCTGCCGTGAATATTTGGAGTCTCAACTTCAGCACGCTATAAATATTGAATGGTAAATCATTTTCTCTTGAAATTTTTACAGATTGTGTAGCTTTGTGTTAGCTTTCCAGAAAGTTATAGCACACTTGATTTGGAGCAAGTATGTGTCTGTGGCATTCATTTGAATGCTGACAGTGTTTTTAAAGGTTTAAGCCTTTACACGGTTTGCTATTTTGCAAAATAAAACATAGATTTGGGTTTTTAATGGTATAAACAATAAATTACACTATCATATTTCCCCATACCTTGAATTCAAACTAGTTGCAGCTAGAAACCCCGCGTTTTCCCAGAGCAAAACCCTCTCTACCCGACATTTGGTGCTTCCACTGAGAGACGCTTTGGGGCAATTAGTTTTAGTTAAAGAATGACGGGGGATCATGATGGGGCTTCCGGAGGGGGCCAAATGAATATGGAGAATATTTTGGGGGCATTGGCCCTGTATATGGAGCATCATAGAGCAAACTCTGGTGGGCATGAGGCTACCAAAGCATTGAAGGGTGTTGTGGACAAAATTGGGAGATTTGATGGGAAGAATATCACAAACTTTTTGAGGGTATATGTTTGTGAAATGGAAGTGCATCAAGTATCTGAGGATCGTATGATGTTGACTTTTGAGTTGGCTGTGGTTCCCGAAATTCGTGAGAGGGTGCAAGAAATTCGGGAAGATGTGTATGTGACTTCATGGGCCACATTTGATGAGAGATTGAGGGATGAGTATTTTGATGAAGATACGGAGAGGATGACTAAGAGGTCTTTCCTTGATTGGGTGGAGCAACAACCCGGGAATGATATGGGCCCAAATGAGCTGCTCAGAGAATTTGAGAAGAAATATAATCAGTTGCCTTTAGCAGAAAGGCGCCTTCTTGATACAAGAAAGGCAGAGATGTTTTTGCAGGCAGCCGATGATGCATTAGAGGATAGACTCCTCTTGCTTCTTGGGGATAGGACCACTGAAGGTGGTTTTACTAATGATTGGAGGAGGGTGGAAGAAACGGTGACTCTTGTGGCCAAACAACGACGGGTGAGGTCTAGAGGTATTATTTCACGGACTGATGCAAACCCCATGATGGTTCCAAGGGCTCCAAAATTATCATTGGCTCCTACAACTCTTGGTGAGACATCAAAAACAAGCAAGAGAGTTGAAGAAGACAGTATTGAAGAGCTTATCAAAGGTATCAGAGATTTGAGGGTGGAGATGAGTGAATTGAAGAAGGCACGAGGAGCAAGTTCTTCTCAATCATCAGATGGTGCAAAGTCATTTGTGAAGAGATGCATCTGGTGTGATGTCATAGACCACACTCTTCGTGGTTGCACTGATTATGATGGTGCACTTAAAGAAGGTATAGTTTCTTTCAAGGATGGGAGGATTCGTGATGCATCCACTGACCTGCCTATGGACACTAATTTTGGCAAAGGTGGAATGAAGAAAATAATGGATGAGAAGAGGGGGAAGTCGAGTGCTTTGCGTGCTAAGGGAGTTGAGTCATATCATATTGAGGTGGACCATCATACTATTGAGGCCTCTTCTACTCCAGCAAGAGAGATTATGATCAGAGGAGCACAAGCTATCAGAAAGGCAACCGGTTGGGAGGATCCTGTTGATGCAGTTAGCATCAAAGCATTTTTGGGTGAGGTGCAAAATGACATTGAGAATCATGATGCATCTGTTGAAGTAAAACGGGGCAGACCTGCAGAAGAAGATGATGCTGATGAGCCAACATTAAAGAAGAAAAATCAAGGGCTTAAAGAGGTTGCAAAGGGTGATGGACCTGGTTTTCACACACGCCAAAGGCCTGAGAAATCACCTTCTATTAATCATCCTGGAGATGCACCACTTCCAGAGAAGATATGGGAAGATTCAAGCACCAGCAAGAAGGGCAAAGAGAAGGAAGATTCTGGCAAAGGTAAAACTAAAGGGCCAGCTTACAAGCTTCAATCTGATATCGAGACTTCTATTGACATGAAGGGGATATTGGAGGAGAGGGTTTTGGATGCCAAGATTGAGTTTACATTGAGAGAGGCTCTTGGTATTGCCAAGAAAGATTTTCATGACCTTATCATTGATGTTATCAAGAGAAAAAGGCAAATGACAGCTGAGACAGTCATGATGCATGCATTGGATACTCATATGACAAAGGATGAGGAGATTGAAATCGGGCAAGTATTTAATATGATGTGTGATGCAAAGGGTGATGAAGAGAAGATTATGAACATGAATATCAAGGCATTAGAAGAGCAGAAAGATCAAACTGAAGAGATAAAGGATTATCTTACTGATGAAGAAGAAGATGATATTTTGAAGATGTTTGCTGCAGAATGTATGATTGACATCAAAAGAGATGTTACCAAAACTGAGCATTCTATTGAAGGTTTGAGCATGAAGGGATATGAGTTGATGGAAGTGAAGAGCTCAAAGAAAGAAGCCCATTCCATACTAACTCAAGATGAGGGAAAAGAAAGGGTGGATGGAATGACTACTGAGGTGGCATATGAAGAAAGATTTGAGGTGGAGGCAAATGTCTTTGATTGTGGAATTGTTGATGAAATTGATCGTGAAAGAGGAGGAAAGTTGAATTATTATCAACCATTTTGGGCAAGGGCCACTACGGAGACACGAGTGAGACTTGGTGAGTTGGATGATTCTATCTTGGCACTTGTGGACCATGGCTCTGAAATAAATATCATGTCCAGGAGAATTTATGAGAAAGGCAAGTGGCCGATTGATACTCATCACGGTTGGGTCATGAGGGCTGCAAACAATGGAAGAGGAGAATTATATGGGGCTTGTCCGGCTGTATGTGCAAAAATTGGCGATGTTGAAGTTGAGCAAAACTTTTTTGTTCAAAACTATGGGACATATCCTATAATACTTGGACAACCATATATCACAGCAGCTAGAATGGAGACCAAGGTCTTGGATGATGGGTCTCATTATGCACGTATTCGGAGTCGTGATGGCAAGAGGTCTCTGCAATTTTTAACGGTGAGACCTGATCATGAAAGAAACAGAATGCAGCTTAGTGATGCACCTCTAAGATCTGGTGAAGACTTTCAGGATTTCTAAAATGCACACGTGGAGTTCGGGGATCCACGGGTGCAGATGCATCTGAAATTACTATGTCCCCAAATGTACAAAATATTGATTGTGGTTTGTGAGTGTGACGGAGTGTGGATTTTTGAGTTTTAAGGGTATTAAAGATTTGGACCCTATTTGCAAAAGGCTTGTTAAAAAAGCAGAAAAGAAATTAAAAAAAGTGAAGGCATTATTGGATGATGAATATATCAATGGAGTGTTTGAAGAAGAAGGTTTTGGAGATGATGTACTCCATGTTTTGAAGAAGTTGCAAGAGAGTGAGATCAATGGTGATATTTATGATGCTATAATTGAAGTTCATTCACAGGCATTATATGATGAAGTATTGAAAGCAGTTACAAGTTTTGATGTTTGTAACAGTTATGAATTGAAGCATGAAGTGATGGTACATACAAAGTATAAGACGGTGGCAAAGAAGGTTAAACCAGTAGCAACTCAGTTACCATCTGATATTGATGAGCATATCAAAGAAGCAGAGAAGGAACCTGGTTTGAGAGAAGTAAGAAATATTGGACACAAATTTACAAAAGAGACACTCGCAAATATGAAGATTGGAGGGGGTGAATTCTTGACTGAACCAGAGAAGAAGAAGTTTCAAGACATGCTTCTCAAACATAGTAAAGCCTTTGCTTCTTCATCAGATGAGATTGGGTGTGTGCATCCTAGTGTGGTTGCACCTATGGTGATTTTCACGGTACCACATGTGCCATGGGATTTGAAGCCTATACCAGTACCTCGGGCATTGCTTCCGAAATTGGTAGGGTTATTGAAAGAAAAGATGCAAATGGGTATACTTGAACCTTCTATGGCTCCGTATTCGAATCGTTGGTTTACTGTACCAAAGAAATCAGGAGCTTTGAGATTTATTCAAGATATGCAACCAGCTAATAAAGTGACAATCAGAAACAAAGGATCTGGACCTATTGTTGATGAAGTAGCTGAGGCATTTGCTGGGCATGCAATTTATTCTATAGGGGACTTGTACTCTGGTTATGATCAATTTCAGCTAGCTAATGAAAGTAGAGATTTGACAACCATGAAGACTCCTCTTGGACTTGTACGAATGTGTACCTTGCCTCAAGGTGCTACTAATTCGGTAGCACACATGCAAAATGCTATGAATCAAATTTTACGAGAGTTCGTGCCTGAAAAGACTATACCTTTTGTTGATGATATTCCTATCAAAGGTTGCAAGGAGGATGATAAAAATTTGAGTGTTCAAGATGATGGTTGCAGAATATTTGTGAATGAACATATTGATGATGTTTCCAATATTTTGAAGAGACTTGAAGAAGTAAACTTGACTCTTTCGATTGACAAGTCAAAATTTGGAGTTGATGAAATTTTGGTAGTTGAACATTTATGTGGGTGGTATGGAAGAAAACCTAATCCTGAGAAGGTTGATGCTATCGGGAGAATGAAAGCTTGTAGCACCATTACTGAAGTAAGGAGGTTTTTGGGAGCATGTGTCTTTTATCAAATTTGGATACCACATTTTGTTCATATGTCTGAACCTTTATACAAATTATTGAGAAAGAGGCACAAGTTTTCTTGGGAACATGATCAAGATTTAGCTATGGACGGGTTGAAAAATATTTTGAAGTCACCACCAATTCTAAAGCAAGTTGATTATGAATGTGGAAGACCGGTGATTGTGACAGTTGACACTAGTCCAATAGCTATTGGTTGGGCTGTGGGACAAGATGATGCAGAAGGGAGACGATTTGCTATAAGATTTGGGGCAAGAATTCTCACAGAGCGTCAAAGAGCATATCCACAAGTGAAGAGAGAACTATGGGGTGCACTTACTGCTCTTAAAGCAGATAGAAATTATTTGATAGGAGAAAATGTGGTGTTGGAGACCGATTGTTTGCCTTTACTTGGTATGATAGCAAATTGTTCTTCACCTGATATTGCGATGCTACGTTGGATAGCCTACATCAAATCACTTAATCCGGTATTGATACATATTGCTGGTAACAAGAATCCAGTGGCAGATATGTTATCAAGAGCCCGGTATTTTCACGAAGAAGAAATGATGGCGTTTGAAGGAAGTGAAGAATTTTCTGATGAAGTATATATATCAATTACAAATGGAGAAAATTCAAGCGATGAAGTCTTGCCATTTAAAGCAGAATTATATGAAGGAAGATTGAAAGATATTGGCTTTTATTTGAGCACTTTAAAGAGACATAAAGATTGGTCAGAGAAGACTTTCAAGGATATTAGACATCGTGCTTATGATTATCTTTTGCGAGATGGTTTTCTCTGGAAGAGGGCAAAAAAGGGTGATGGTATGCCATTGAGAGTAGTGGACGATTCTGAGACTAAAACCCAAGTTCTTAAAGAATTTCATGATACACTTTGGGCCGGTCATAGAGGAATTTGGGCCACTTATACTAAAATGTCGCGATGCAAATGCGCATATAGTGTAAAAACTTATAGTATTGTTATTTTGATGAGTTTTAAGATATCTCATTTAAAGAAGAAATGAATAGGAAATATTTGAGAAAGATTATGAATTGATTCATAATCTCTACAAGGTTTTAATTGCCTTGTGTTTTGACTAATAAGAGTCAAACTTTACATTTATCTTCTTAGAATGAGTTTTGATATTTAATTTGAGTTTTGATAGTTGTTGAAAAGAAAGGTGAAGATTGTTTTACCTTTCTTTTAGTTTTTTGTGAGTTTATCATTAAAATAAGCGAATGGATAGAGGTATGGGAGACTTTTGGGTCACCCAATTAGTTTTAGGGTGCCCATGTGGCTAGGTATGGGCTGATGTGTTCCCCCTTGTGGCTTGATAAGGGGGGCCTTCTTCTCCCGAACCTCATTCTTCTTGTGTTCATGTTTTAGTTTTTTAGTTTTGTGCCGTGTGTTTGAGGACAAGTGACTTACTGTGTATAGCTCGGATTTCAATGAAATTTTGAGAGCACGTTCCTCTTCTTGTTGTGATTCCAATGGTGTGTGGCGCTTGTCATTTGGAGTTAGTATGAGAAAGTTATGCCTTGAGAAGTGAAAGAGGGTTTAGTGCCGTCGAAATTCAAAGGCAGTCGCTTTAAACTCTTGTAGAAATTTGTATAATGATCGATTAGTTTTGAAATTTTGTGAGCACATGTGTTATGTTGATAGCTTTCTAAAAAGCTATTAAACTCTTGTTTTGGAGTTAGGACGTGAAAGTTATTCTTGTAGAAGTTTGAGGGTGTGAAACTGCCGCTCAATATAGAAGTTCCATTTTTGACGAAGTATAGAAAACGGACAGTATGATATTTTAAGCTAAGATTTACAGGCAACGTAGATGGTGATGTTAGCTTTCTAAAAAATTATGGAATCATGTATTTGGAGCTTTTATGAAGATGATATGCGTCCCGAAGTGGAGAGATGTACAGCTGCCGTGAATATTTGGAGTCTCAACTTCAGCACGCTATAAATATTGAATGGTAAATCATTTTCTCTTGAAATTTTTACAGATTGTGTAGCTTTGTGTTAGCTTTCCAGAAAGTTATAGCACACTTGATTTGGAGCAAGTATGTGTCTGTGGCATTCATTTGAATGCTGACAGTGTTTTTAAAGGTTTAAGCCTTTACACGGTTTGCTATTTTGCAAAATAAAACATAGATTTGGGTTTTTAATGGTATAAACAATAAATTACACTATCATATTTCCCCATACCTTGAATTCAAACTAGTTGCAGCTAGAAACCCCGCGTTTTCCCAGAGCAAAACCCTCTCTACCCGACAGCGTGATTGGTTAAATTTGGTTTATCTACTGTAAACTTTAAAAAAGAAAAAGAAATGATGGAGGGAACATCATTACTTTCCCCAAATAGCAAATTTTGTAACACTAAGACAATGTTGAAGTGATTCACTTTGAAATTCTCCCGGGTGGAGTTTAAGTGAGATTGACATAATTCAAATTGGGTTGGAAAGTAGACTTGATGAAGTATTTAAAAATAAATTAAAAAATCAAGAACTTATTTTTCAATTTCAGGCAGCCCGTTAAAAACGGGCAGCGAACAAAAAATGGTCTCTTGGGAGCTTAGAACACACATTTCGTTAAAATTGTACTATATTTCGTTAAAACCGGACTACTAGATTGAAAAAGCGATGGGGAGTGCTACCCTTCGCAAAAGAGATAGGTCCCCAACTTTTCTACATCATTCTTATTCCGCAAATAAGAGCAGTGTAGAAAAATTGGGGACCTATCTCTATTGCAAAGGGTAGCACTCCCCATCGCTTTTTCAATCTAGTAGTCCGGTTTTTAACGAAATATAGTACAATTTTAACGAAATGTGTGTTTTAGGGGTTACGAGGGTATTTTAATGGTGGTTATCACATAAATAAAATATTTGAGGTGTATTTTAGAATATTCTAAATATATTCCAAATATATTTTTAAATTATTCCTTACTTGAATTTAAAGTATCCTATATTACATATAAAATTTTATATTTAGGTAGAATTGTTTCCTCCAATGAATAAAAAGGACCCTATAGTTTAACCCTGAAACGTCAAGGTAAGCCCCATGGGCTTACTTAAAAGAGAATAATGAAGAAAAAAGTCGATTTTCTCAACCAAATCAGGCGAGACTCAGTGCATTGGAAAGCTACTGAAAAAGCGATCTAGATTCCAAATTTTCGCCTCATTTGAGAGATTGTGGAATCGTTGGTAAGCAATCAAAGTTATCAAATTGAACAAGTTTTGAGGTTGGGGCAGTTGGTGGCGCAGTGCTACAGTGCTAGCCAGTAGTGCAGTGCAGAGCCATTTTTGCCAAAAATTATATATATATATGTTTTTTTTCCCCAAAAAATTTAGATGCGTTTCGAGCTGCCCCGTCTAGGCCCTCTTGACTTTTAAGGGTTAACTCATGTAGTTCTCTACTTTTTGCACAGTGACCTCCCCGAGTATGTAGAATGATTGAATGTAAATAAAGCGGATTTAGGTACTTCTATGAACGAAAATGTGATGACAAAGTGACAATTGCATGAAAGTTCAAGGCATTGATGAGGGGGAATGATTAAGTTTCAGGAGTACTCAGCATTGCCAACAAAGTTTGGAAACTTGGCTACAGTTAGCCTTTTTTATGAAATCATTGTCCAAGAACTAGAAAAAACAAAATAGCAAATTTTGAAGTGAGTTTAGCCCAATTTTCACCAGTAGACTTAACAAGTAGTAAAAGGCATCCCACACAGAAACGGGTAAGAGTAAGACAATGAAAGAAGCAATTTAGCACAACAATCAAGTAAATCCCTTGGATGTAAATGTGTGGAACTGGGTGTAAATGGGGGGTTTAACCCTCAAAGGACATAGAGGTGAGTTGAATGCAACCCAAAAGAATTTAAGCCAACATGTTTTCCAGTTATCTACGCATTTTCAAAACAATGGGTGGCAAACCATCCATTTTGAAAGTTTGTGCAAAGCCAAACAAAAACTGCAAAGATAAACTTGCGCAAAGTAGCCCCAATCACTCATATCAATTTGTTATATATATATATATATATATATATATATATACATATTTGAAATCATATTGACGAGCCAATGAGCATGATATGCATAATTTGCAATGATACATAAGTGACCAGTGACCAACGAATTATTGGACTAGAAATCCAAGCCCATCTACTCCAATCACCGCTGAACAACAGTCCAGCATCTGACCAAACTCCCCTACACACATTCCTCGCACACTCGATCATTTCTCTATAAATCTACAATTTGTTAAAACCGGCGCAATATGGGAATCTAGCCTCGCAAAGTCAACCACTTTCTAAAGCACAAATCTTTTCTTTCTTTGGTTTACAATATCTAAAGTTTTCCTCTTATTCCCTCAAAAGTAAGTCCCTCGGGCTTACCATGTCCTTCAACCCTTTAACGTCCCGATTCAACACTGTTTTCAAAGATTTGTTGTAAAATGGTTGATGAAAAACGGAAATGGAGTTGATGTACAAAACAAAGTTGTAAATGTCAATGTGTAGATAACATCCGTACGGTTGGATTCATCATATTTATTATTAATATTTTTAAAGTAATTTTGCAAGGTTTTCTCTTGAAATTCAATTAAAAATCCAAAATTAACACAAAATTTTTTAAAAATATTGTAATGAAATTAGAATGACATGCACTACGAGATGGTATGGTTTCCATTATTTGATTCTACTTACTACGGAAAATCATATTTAAGGTCTTTCTTTTTGAACTAAGATTGAAACTTGACATTAATCACTTTTGTAAATATTCAAAAATTCACATTATCTTATTTGGAAGATCCATACTGTACAAATGGTATTCAACTAGCACAAGAATGAAAGAAAAAAAAAATGGATGAAAAACATCCGGTACCTACAGAAATCGAGCTGCTGAAATTCATCCGGCGTCCAGAATCTGGACGCCGGCGCGCTAAAGGGTTAAAATCTAAGTTCTCTTTTACTGTAGGCTCATTTTGAATGATTACAAAGCATATTTGGGATGCTCATAGCCTGAACCTAAGGACGGTTTTATATTTTCAAGGCATAACACTTAAAAAATTCATAGAAATTACAAATTTGATCAAAAAATATATAATTTCACTTTGATTCAAATTTTAGAGAAAAGATGCCAATTTTTAATGTGATTTCTTGAAACAGTTTTTAGAGTATAAAAATAGAAGTTAGGACTTTGCAAGAAGATAATTTTCTATTCAATTGAACCTTAGAGCAAGAAGTGGTGGTATTTTAAGTGTTTTTTCAATAAAGTTGGGCACGGTGAGTAAGCCATTTATATCATAATTGCATAGCAACTTTAGCACCTTTTTTGCCAAATATTTAATTTTTTTCTAAAAAGCTATTCTGGCAAAAAAAATCCCTTGAAAAGATTTCAAAACTTTTGGCAACTATTTTTTAAATGTTTTTCTGCCAAAGTTGTAGTATGCAAGTATGGTGCTTTAGTTTCAAGGAGCAGTATATGGCATGCAAGGCAAGATTGGCAAAACCAAAAGAGTGTATTTTGAACTTTTGGTTGTGCCAACATTTAGAGAGAATAAATGTTGTCGTTTATATATGTGATTGAACACTTTTTACATGTCTATTTTTGAGTAGGCGTCACGGCACATGTGATATAAACAACTTATATTGTTTAATTTATATCCTTTCAATAATCTGAAAGAAACCAATGGAGATTGGAAAAGTCTCTTCATAATTGACCTACATAATTGCCATCTTCCTATTGATCATCCATACTTTGGGGCGGTTTACACTACGGACCAAGAACTTGTCCTATGCAGCTTTAAAATTTGTGATTGGTTCCATTAACTCGTCTCGAGATGACTTAGGTTTACACTATAAGGAAAAAGAAAAGTGACCAAAGGAGTTGAGGTCCTCAAAAGAGTTAGAAATAAGCCTAGTGGATAATGTTGAAGGGTCTCCCGGATTTTGTGGTGTGAGAGGCAATAAGGGTTCTCTGAGTGCAAAACAAGGAGACTATGAGCTAGAATTGTCGTTTTATCATTTTTTTTAAGTCCCAGTCCAAGTTCGGTTTACACTAAGTGAGAGACCTAAGGGCTTCAAAAATTACATTTTTTTGAAGTGTGACCATGGAAGTGTGACCATGAAGTGTGACCATGGAATTAATCCATTTTCCTTGTTCACGGCTCTTGGTCCGTAGTGTAAACCGCCCCTTCATCCTTCACACATTTGTGATATGCTAGTATGCATGGGAAACTAGAGCCTAGAAATATGTAGAGCCATTGATTTTATTTCAAATATCATTAATTTTATTTCTCCATTGGATGGATTTTCACCAATTTCTTACTGGCTGCGTTTAGGAACTAGTTACAACCGTACCAGACACCAAGATCAGCATGTCATGCTAAATAATAATTATTTTGTCTAAAGGTTGTGAATATTCTGTAAGATTCTATTCATCACCATAGAAAATAGAAATTTTATGAAAAAATGATTTTATGAAGATTTGGGCTCCTCTTTTTAGAATTAATTTTTGCTGATCTTGATGGACGGGTACAGTAATATAATAGAAAACAATTGAGAAACAAAATGAATGCTAACGGTAAGGCTCTCTTAGAAAATATATGCTTTGCCAAAATTTGGATGAATTTTACAACAATAGATGATATTATGCATGAAATTGTAAAATGGATGATTCTATTCCAGTTTTCTTTACTTGCTTGTATTCTAGATTGCTACAATACATAGCATAATAGAGTAGTGCAATGGAGCACCCTTTTGAAAACATAATTTTTACTTAGATTCACATTTTTAAGTAATGAAGGAATGACATTTGTATTTTATGAATGCTTTTGGGACTATTGTATCATTTGCCACGTAAATTTAGTTTCTAATTGTAACTAGACTGTAGTCCTATTCCAAAAGGGAGTTGCCGGCCATTGCTCTACTATACTATGTCACTACAATCTATAACAATGGGATTATGCACCTCCTATTGCTTGATTTGAATTTTACTAATACAATAACCTTTCTTGAAACTAGAGTGAAAGATGACACTTGCCATTCTATGAGGGAATTTATTAGGAACTAAGCAAGTAAGAAAAAATTAATCCTTACACGTCAAAAAGATATTTTGAGGGCAGCCCGAAGAGAATCTCCAAAAACTACAACAATTGTTGCTAAAAATTTACAAATAAATAAATAAACGGAAAACCTACAATCAGTCAACACTAGCTAGCAAGAATTGTTGGCCAACATTTTTTTTTTAAAAATAAAAAATGATTTGTCTCTCTCCACAATTGCTACCCTATCAGAGCACCCCGTTTTTCCCCTGATTCCTTCATTTGATTGTAGATTGTTTTACAATTGTTTAATCTGAGCGCAAGTTGAGAATCTAGCCTTGCCTTTTCATCCCCTTTCCAAAAGCACCAATTCATTTCAATTTTGGTTGACAAAATCCATTTTTTCTCCATTATTCTCCCATAAATAAGTTTGTGGGGTTTGCTGACATTTAAAAATTAAGCTTTGAAAACAAAAAGCATCCACGAGCATCAGAAAGAATCTTGAAAACTTTAGTAGGGGTAAAAAGTATAGGGCTTGACCATGTTATATACGAAGGATAAATAAATATAAACATAAATAAATACAGTAAATAAAAATTACTGTGTAGAGCCGTCTCCGATTGATCAAATCTACAAAACCAGTTAATTATGCGCCGCTGACAAAAATCTACGATTCGTCACTCATAATCTACAAAACCGCAAATTCTTCGTCGCTACCTCGGTCAAAGTCTGACAAGTCAAGCCTGTCGGCGATGAGTGTTTGCAACGATTTCAGATGCCTTCGCCTTCCGTCGTGAAATCTCATTGTGACCGTCGCGTCAACAGCCTCGACAGCTTTCATTTGGTCCATTTCTGGAGCGTTTTGGTGCCGTATCGAGACACTAGGTCGATTAATTGACCACGGGACCTAGTTTTTAAGCCTTCAATGAATGTATCTAGCCAGGAATGTCTTCTTTTGCAAAATCTTCTGAACATATTTTTTAATCGGATGGCCGGCATTGCAATTATATGAGTTTCGATCTATTAGGGTTTTGGAAACATTAGAACAGATGAGTTAGGGGAATGGTGCGCTTGCATTGATTTCGAGACTGGAGCCAATGGAGTTTCCTTCGCAATGTGTAAGGAGCCGCGGGTTAATAATCGGATTTCTGTTCATTTGTTTGGTTCAAGTTGCCCACTCTGCAGTGGATCATCAGCGAATTTCAGGTACTACTGCTGCTTAGGGTTTGAGGTGCTTAGAAAATGAGCATGGAGAAATTTTAATTATGTTGAGGAGCTTCGGTGTCAAGAGCATTCGTTGAATTAGAATGTACGGTTGTGGAATGTTTAATCTGTTTGGTATTCGCTGATTTTTCAATTGTGAGTGTTAAAGTGTAGACAGTCTTTTTTAATGTTTATTGTTATGTTTGTGATACTGGCTGGGAGGTAGCTTGTTTACTTTGTGACGGAGATGTTTGTACATATGATGAACCGTGAAGTGTGAGATGAATCCCATTGTAATGGCACATTTGAGTTGTTAGGTTCGATGTGAAGTTTTATATTCCCTCCGTCCCAAAGTTATTGTCATGTTTGAAAGTCATGTTTGAAAGTGCTTTTTTAAGTAGGTCATATTGTAAGAAACGTGATTAAAAAAAGGTTCCAAATTATGTCACTAGAATGATTGAAGAACATAGCATGTGTTCATTGCAACCTAAATAAAATTAGCCACAAGGAAGTACTTTTTTGACCTACTTAAAAATGCACTTTCAAACATGACTTTCGAACGTGACAATAACTTTGGGACGGAGGGAGTACTTGTTAGCATAGTAAAATGTGTGTGCGCAACCAATGTTTCAAGGTGTGTTAAAATGACTCTGCCTGAATAACTGGCGCTTGAATCTGAATGGCTTCATGTCATTTAGCCCTTAACCCCTAAAGGACCAAAAAGCCCAAATTGAGCCTCATGTTTATTTTAGCAGTTTTGAGTGGGTCCTATGTGGACTTCGTTTTGTTCAA
The DNA here is from genome assembly GCA_022496805.1 of Pohlia nutans. Classification (NCBI taxonomy): domain Eukaryota; kingdom Viridiplantae; phylum Streptophyta; class Bryopsida; order Bryales; family Mniaceae; genus Pohlia; species Pohlia nutans. Next base: position 19,951,662 of record CM040102.1, on the reverse strand, counting down.
ATTTAGTTGTTGTTTGACCAACACATGCAATGATCTTCACTGATTCCGGTGATATAAAAGTTGGTTTCATCTGAATCATATTTTTCACAATACGATCAATTGAATTTGCCATTTTAAAACCATGGATCCTTGGTCCTTTAGGGGTTAAATGCATACCCTGTATGTCCTGTTCATTCTCTTTGGATGTTGTTTTCTCCATTTAGAAGGTTATGGGAAACTGCATCCTGTATCTCTTGAACCAGAGGTGCAATTAGGAACTCCACTACATGCACATCTAAGGTTTGTCAGTTAGGGGTTAGTGTTATATGAATGCTTTACAGTGGACTATGCACTCAAACAATGAGAGTACTGTACTTGATGATCTCCTTTGCAGGAAGTGCGGGTGATGTGCTGGAGGACAACCCTGTTGGTCGTTTAAAAGTTTTCATTTATGACATCCCGAGGTAATGATTTTCGTCAATTCTTGGGAATGAGATTATCCCAAACTAATGTTATTCCTTTGTCATTTCCATTGAACTTATCCTTGTTGTGACGTTTCTTCTAGTACCTATTCGATGATGTCTTCTAGGGAGTTGCATTGTGAGCATAATCTGATCCGACTTTGGTTGAAATCTTTCAGCAAATATAATACAGATTGGTTGGAAAAGGACCCCCGCTGTCTCACACATATGTTCGCCGTAGAGGAGTTTCTTCATGATTTCTTGATGGAGAGTCCTGTTCGCACATTAAACCCTGAAGAGGCCGACTGGTTTTATACTCCTGTGTACATAACTTGTGATTTGACTCCAAATGGGCTTCCATTGCCTTTCAAGTCACCCCGTATTATGAGAAGTGCCATCAGCTACATTTCCAGCCACTGGCCATACTGGAATAGGACAGAGGGAGCAGATCATTTTTTTGTTGTACCTCATGATTTTGCCGCCTGCTTCCACTATCAGGTACTAAAAAGCCACTCATTTCTGTCTCTTCGTTAGTTCTAGATAGTACCCTGTGTTTAAAGGATTCTCTTCAATTTTTAGGAAGTGCCTACATGCGAAGGAGCTTCTGTTTCTAACGCTTTTGGTTGGTGATTAAATGCATTCTTTATACTGCTTATCACGGTTGAAAATTTAAGGGCAAATTATTTCTTTCAGATTATTGTTATCTTGTTCGTTGATGATTATCTTCAGAGATTACAAATGTGAGAAGTATCGGGTTTCTGAATGAGCGTTGCACATCTGCCTGCAGTATGTGATTTTTTCTGGCTATTTACAGCTTGTGTTCTCTCGTTTTTTGAGACCATCGCCTGACCGTCTTAGAGGGTGTAAGAACGTGTTTTTTCGCTGAGCTTTCTCTACGTGTCATGGTTTTTGAAACAGGAAGAGAAGGCCATTGAGAGGGGTATCCTTCCACTGCTGAAGCGAGCTACTTTAGTTCAAACGTTTGGTCAAAACCACCACGTTTGTCTAAAGGAGGATTCAATCGTGATCCCCCCATACGCTCCACCTGAAAGGATGCAAACTCGTTTAAATCCACCGAACACTCCACGCTCTATTTTTGCATACTTCAGAGGTTTGTTCTACGACACTGGAAACGATCCTGAAGGTGGTTACTATGCTCGGTAAGTTCCTGCCGTCTAGTTTTTGCTGATTCCCTGTCTTAAGAATGTAAATGTTATTTTTTTTCTCGTGAGAATTGCACAAAGTGTTGCTTGTTTGATGATCACTGCAAATTGCAAAGATGTACTCCCTCCGTCCCAAAGTTATTGTCATGTTTGAAAGTGCTTTTTAAAGTAGGTCATATTGTAAGAAACATGATTAAAAAAAGTTCCAAATTTTGTCACTAGAATGATTGAAGAACATTGCATGTGTTCATTGCAACCTAAATAAAATCAGCCACAAGGAAGTATTTTTTTGACCTACTTAAAAAAGCACTTTCAAACATGACTTTCAAACATGACTAACTTTGGGACGGAGGGAGTATCGCTGAAGCCGGTTGGCACGGTAATCAAGTCTTACTATGCAATTTGCTCATCTTTTTTTTGTGTATCCTGGGCTTCGAAGATACTGACCGGTTAATTATGCTCAGGGGTGCAAGAGCAGCCATTTGGGAGAATTTTAAGGACAACCCATTGTTTGACATCTCAACAGAGCATCCTGTAACGTATTACGAGGATATGCAACGCTCGATTTTCTGTCTGTGTCCACTCGGTTGGGCGCCCTGGAGTCCCCGACTTGTGGAAGGTGTAATTTTCGGTTGCATTCCTGTCATTATTGCAGATGATATAGTGCTTCCTTTCGCTGATGCCATCCCATGGGAGAAGATCGGGGTGTTCGTAGCCGAGAAGGATGTTCCTGTGTTGGACAAAATCCTGTCCAACATTGGCCATGAGGAAGTTCTCGAAAAGCAAAGATTGCTGGCCAATCCAGCCATGAAGCAAGCGATGCTCTTTCCTCGGCCTGCACAACCTGGAGATGCATTTCACCAGATACTCAACGGTCTGGCACGTAAGCTACCTCATGATCCTAGTATCTTCCTAACGCCAGGTCAGTCTTTCCTGAACTGGACTGAAGGTCCTATTGGTGACCTGAAGCCTTGGGGTTAAGGAAGCAAAATGAGTCTGCTGCCTCAAATTGTTTCCATCCTAGTGCAATTGTTTCCATTCTTTCCTCCGATTGGCAAGTGCCATTCTAGTGAAATAGATTCCATTCTAGTGCAACTGTTCCCATTCTTTCCTCTGATTGGCAAGTGCCATTCTAGCTTATTTAGCGATTCATGCTATTGGTCTGTAATTTAAAGATATAGGTTTATGACATCACCAAGTCGATTTCTAAGTTTATACCGCTAAATTTAGTTTATTACTGTGCGGGCAATAGATCGTTCCTGAGAGCTACTGTATAGGGCCTTCTCTTTCATCAAAAATTAAAGGCCTTACCTCAAAAGTATGAGTCATGTCTACTTTTCAGTTTATGTATTTGGTTTTTGAATCCAACTTACTGTTAACCCCTGAATGTCCCATGGGGATAGTATATACGCTGTTGTATAATTGGGATTTGCTACCAACAAGAAACTCTAAATGAAGATCTTAGTAGCTCATTAGAACCACATCGATTTAAATTAATTTTTTTTTTTGAACTCAAACTTATTGAAGGTTTGGATTCATTCCAAATGCAACCAAAATACAATGTATTCTACTGGCCACAAAGGCACGTTCATACATTTAGGGGTTAAGGTAGTTTGTTTTCTTATCTTTTGTATGTAACAATGAGATCTCTCTGACCCTGTGCCCACTAGTTGCATTATTGCTGCCGTTGGAAAGCTCTTGATGGGGAGGGATGCACTGAAACCGTTTTGTCGCTTTGGAACGTACGATGTGATTTGTCATCATAAATAGAATTTGGGTTAAATTATCTAAAATGAAATTGAAGATGTTCAACAATGCTCTATGTCAACACCTCTCCATTGCAATCTTTCATGTTAAAAACAGACTCACATAGTAATTTTGCATTTTTTTCATAGGTATTTTGATAGGTGCACAACTCCAAATTGAAAAGTTCTTTTTCTAGAAGATGTGTATTACAAGTTTCTAAATCTGAGCTTCACAATTCAAAATCCAATTCTTCACGGATTTTTTGTTACTTGCATTTTTGACACATCAGGGACCACAAAATGGTTACTGGAGGGTTAAGAATTTTGTATACAAGATAAAAATGTATATGACATTCTTGAAGGTCATCCATCGTAAAGAATTCAATCAATACCCAAACACACAAATATGGCACCTATGTAAGGTAAATGTACCTTAAACCATCACAACACCTAAAACCACCAATTCCTACACCCTTTCTTCATTTTAGGGAGGAAATGTAAGTTGTCGGAACATGACTTAACTTTTGAGCAATTGATGCATAAGTCATGTAATGAAAGCCTACATTTCCTTCTTGAAATGAAGAAGAGATGTAGAAGTTGGTGGTTTAAGTTACGTCTACCTTATTCTCCTCGAATTTTCTTTTAATCAGAGAAAAAAAAACATACTAGCTTCCCTTTTTACAACCTGTGTACATAGAGAGTTTTTCTGTTCTAAATCCTGCATAAAAGTAAACAAGACACTAAAAATTTGTTTAACAAATTTTCTTGATTATTAACCAGTCAAAATTACTTTTTATTTCGGAAAAAAGTGAGTATCATTCATTTGACCATTTTTGTGCCTTCTCAAATGCTTATGCATGAATTTTTTGTAAGTGGATGGTATTCCAATACATTACACATTAAAGTGTCCAAAATGAACCTATTGCATCAACAGTCCCTCAAAACGTGACTGAGATAGCAATCCCTTGTTGCTTACAAGCTTCAAGGTTTCCCATCACCACACTCCCTCAATTGACTAACAAGGTTTGAAAAGCACTTGCTTAACATTCAATAAGGTAGGATGTTCTAAAACCACCACCTCCCCCAATTATGACATGTAGACTTTTCTTGGGGTTTAAGGAAATACTCCTACCAGCTTCGACCACAATTGAGACCCAAAATCACCAATTTCACTATTCAAGTAGACCAATGGCAAGCCAAGCATTGCGAAGAAATAATTGGTGGTTTTGGGTGAGTGAAAGTTGGTACCATATGATGTGGACATGGGAAAACCAAGAGGTTGATTTGGGTCACAAGTTACTTTTCACTTTGAAATTTTGTATAAAATTGACAAATGTGAATTAGATGTTGCAAGTTTTTGCAATCCTCACCAAACCTATTTCGAATGCGGTCATGTCTTTTATCGAATTTAGCACTGCCAAAAATAGGCAGTGCTTAAGTTGGTTTAAAGACAATCAACCTAAGCCTTCGAGGTGAAAGAGATGAGCTTAGGTTCTTTGCTATCCTGTGTCTTGAGATTTATTATAAACCTTGTATCTTTGTTTCAATTAGAAGTACAGTCAATCTCCTCGATTGCATGTCTATTTAGACCTTTTCTATTTCTTTTTTTTTACAGAAGTGATGCACTTTATTGAATCACTGCAAAGGAATGCAACGACCAGGCCGAAGCCGGTAGGAGTACTTCTTTAGGAAGAAAAAAAACTATGACCCCAAAATATTTTTACGCAGCTGGCCCGGGAAATGCGGAGAAGGGGTCCACGTCATCAAGAAATTAATTGATAGGGGTACGTGGCAGGGTCATGGATGGTGGGATGCTGACGGATGGCAATAGACGAATGAAATATGGACGATAGATGAACGGACGAGGAAAATCGTTCGCTTAGGGTTTTGTTGCTCCGAGTTCTACCTGGCTGATTGTTCCTTTTGCGCTTGGTTGCTGCGCGATCGGTTTGTGGCACTCTCCCTCCGACATTCTGCGTGCTTCTCTATTCCGCGTGTTCCTTGCCGTAGTATTGTGGAGTCGGGGGCGCTGTCTGTATTTATGGAGCGGACGGAGCGAGAACATGCTTTTCGATTAAATTTTGGCCGGACGGGGATCTGGATCTGAGTTGGTTTGAGCGATCTGTACCTCCCCACCGATTTGCGTCCGTCGGAGCGATGAGGGTTTCTGCTTCACAATGAGGGCTTCATGATGAGGGTTTGATGAGGGTTTCCTGCTGTTTGTTGCGGGAACTAAAGCGTGATGCTGCACTTCCCGAAGTTTGAATTTCTAAATTTTCTAAATTTTGTTTGGAGATGCAAGTCAAAAATGGTAGAATGAGAACTTGGAGAGATAGGTTGAGAAGTGCAGATTTTAGGGTTTGTGAATGTTTGTGGATTCTGTTGAAAGAAGGGGATGCGTGATGATGTTGCTTTTCCAGGAGCTTGGATTTGATTGTGTGCAAAATGCAAGTATGAGAACTTGAATTCTTGGGGTTTGAAGATGCGAATTCATGCAAGCAACGGTGATGGCAGGGAGGTTAAAGAATTCAGAATCAATGGTGTTTGTTTAGGGTAGTGCAAGAGAGGGAGAGATTACTTGCGGACAGGTAAGGTTAGAGTATGTACAAAAGGAGACTATGAAGATTGATTACTCCAATCGAACCCACCTTAAATTAATTATTTTACACGGATGTGCTCAAAAATTTCCAACTTGGACCCACCTTGAATTAATTAATTCAAAAACCACAAATATTTACCCAAAGTGAATTTTTTTGATTGTGTGCTAACTCTGGAGTGAGCTCCTATCAGGAGCAGCTTGAAGAGGCCGTAATGTGCCAAATATTTAGTTTTTTATGAACATTAGATTCGGCACATGAAATGTCAAATATAGTATGATTGTTTCACCATAAATTAATCTTTCCCAAAAAAATTAGTAAATCCCACAAATTCCATTTTTGGCCTTTCCTTATGGAAATTCTATTTGCCGAACCTACAATCCATTTCCGGAGAACTCCCAGTGCGACCAATTGAAAAAGAACAGAGAGGGGCGTAGCAAGAGAAAATAGAATTGTTAAAAACAGATTAAAAGCCATGTATGATTAAGAAATCAACAAAAAACACTACTTGACGCACAGTATTAGAATTCCAGACTCCATGGAACTGAGAAAATCACAGCTGCAATAGCCGTTTCATAAAACTCAACTCAATGCCAGTTGGTACAAATGACATAGTAAAACAAGTACTAGACTACGCCATACTCGTACAGGAGCGCTCCATGCTCACTTTCCATTTAGCGGTACTGTTACAAAGCAGAAGGAATGATTAGGTTACAAACCACTAAGGACAAAAGAACTAGGAAACCAAAAAAAATCTGTTTCAGGAATGCAGAAATTCTATAAAAACGTTCTTGAATCAGTTTAAGGGTGTTGAGTCGGTACCTTCACGAAGCCGATATCCTTGGAGTAGATGCGGAAGCACTGACGGCAGGTGTTGATGCCGTACTTGCGGATCATTCCGCACGAGTTTCCGCACACCCGGCTGCATTCAAAAATTGAACACGTCAGTCTCCAAACGAAGTACGGACATAACAGAACCTATCTATTAAAATGTTCAACATAACCGAAGTACATGTGAATAATTACTTCAAAATACAAATACATTAGACTAAGCTCAAGACTTAATTGAATTGATAGCACAATCCAAGAAATAAGCTATCAGAAGGTCGAAATCCTGACTTGAAACAGAAAGGTAGTAAAATTAAATCAAAAAGCAATATACAACTTAAGTGTAAACTGAGACTGATATCATTGATGTTGTGACAGGTCTTTGGATATAAAACTACTAAACACAGTGGAACACCCACGTTATCTCAAATTCATTTGTTTATGCCTCTATGACAGGATTCGTCGAAGATGATGTGCTTTGAGAATCAAGGTTGAGGCGGTACATACTAAACGAACTGATTTGAAAAGTAAGCATACCCCGGAACACATGCGACCAAAAGAACATTCTTGAAGCAGAATTAAAGCCGCAATCTCACAATGTCTAACAACAATTGGTGTTGTGAGAGGCCTTTGGAAGTAAAACTGCTGTAACGCAGTGAAAACACCAGCGTTCTCTCAAATTCATTTATCTATGAATCTATGACAGAGGATCACATACTTGGAAAATCAAAGTTGAGTAGACCAGAAGACCAAGAGGATATATTCTCGACGCAGAGTGATTACCATTCTCATAATATGTCTCGACACAAAATATAGGTCGCCTTAAAACAGCAACAACCGATATGAGAACTATCCCGAGCATGACACAGTGACCATATATGGAAGCGGTAGTACATCAGCAAGGGCTGAACTAATTCAAAAAACTCAGCGAAGTAATTTGTTTAAAAACTTCTTGTAGAGGTTTAAGGAAACCAACACAAAAAGTGTGATAAGCTATACTGATCCAAAAAACTCAGAAGCCATATCATGAATCAGACACCAAAAGAGAAAGATCAATAAACAAACGCGAAACATTAAATCCTAACATACTCCACCGCTACGAAAAGTATCCGAAACGCATCTTGATACGCCTATTTCTGGAGATGGAGGAAAGCGGCAAGATTTAAAATCGATTGCTAAAAGTACGACATGAAGAGGCTAAAACAGCAGGAAAAGCTCAAGAGATCGCCAAATAGGTAGAGCGCTTAGATGAACTTCCTCCCAAAGTCCGTAAAAAAAGACATACGAAGCGAAAGCAACAAGGACCTAATACGAAACCGACTGCTAAATATACTGCGTGTAGAGGCTCAAACCGCTCAAGAAATCGCCAAAAAGGAGATGCGCTTAGATGAACTTTCTCCCAAAAACCGGACAAAAAAACATACGAAGCGAAAGCAACACAAAGACCTAATACGAAACCGAATGCTAAAAATACTGCGTGTAGAGTCTAAAACAACTGAAGAAATCGCCACAAAGGGAGTGCGCTTAGATGAACTTGCTCCCAAAGCTCGGGAAATCATGTGGTGCAAGAAAAACATCCGAAGCGCAAAGACCTAATACAAAACGCTGGTGAAACCCTGGGGAAAAAAAAGAAGAGGAGGTGGAGGCAGTACCAGGTGCGGGAGCCGGGGCCGTAGCCCTTGGGGTGAGAGTTCCAGACCGCTTCGTGACCCATGCTGGGCAGACGAGACTGCAAGGAAGGGCGAGGCACGCAGGCGAGCGGGAGAGCGATGAGGCAGCGCGACACAGGCGAAAGAGGAAAAGCTCGAAGCGTCTGGCGTGTTTGAAGAGAGGCCGAGGCCAAGTTAGGGTTAGGGTTTCGAACCCACCGCCTACACCCGCGCGGTCCCGCAGTAATGTACCTATTACCATGGAACGTAGTCTCCTTTTAATATTGACATTGTGGAAACGGATGATTTTCATCCACTTAGCATCCACTTCTCGGTAGCATCCTTGTTTGATTCTTATTAAATTTTCTCGTACAATGTCAAATGTCCTCTCTCACCATAGTTCCAAAAAAGAATTACCATACAGTGACAAACAAAACCGAGTACAAAAATCTGAAGTGCCAACTTTTAAAAGCAATTACAAAAATTTCAATGATTGCTTTATAAATTTGAAAGTTACGTGGAACAACATACACAATTTTGTCCACATGTGCAAAGTTGCACATCAAATTGATAACTAAATTACTAGAGTCATAAATAGAGAATGTTTTGAAGGCTCAAGAAGCTTAATCAATAAAATTTGTAAATCGCTACTAACCTATTGCTTTAAGACTTATGTATGATTTTTGTGATAGCTGCCATAAGTTAGTTTAGTTAGTCATTTTGGTCTATATACATCTGCATATTATTAGTACAAAGTACTTATGGTTTCATTCTTAAATAAAATTCTACATTTATTGCAGTGTCTACTAAACATTCGTTCAAATACTGAAATGGATGTGCGTCATCAAGATAACTACTAAGAGCAACTCCACTCATGTTATCGAATCCCTTAAAATTTACAAACAAGACCTCAGTTTCAATGGAGATACAAAAACTTGTACACCACTCATTGTTTTTCTCATCTCTATCATTAAAATGCAGCCAAGAATAAAGATATTTGTAAAAATTTGTTGCAATTCTCTATCCTAATGTTCATTTACAAACAAGTGAGGTCTCTCTTATCTATATAATGTCCAAGGTTGATTGGCTTGAGATTTTATTGTTAGTAAATATTTTGTAGATATGTAATGCCATGAGGGTGTTTTCCAATGGAAATTGGGGGTGCCTCTTATCGTGGAAGGCCCTTATAGAAAGTAGAAGGAAAAATAATAATCGCAAGAGGCCCTCTTACATTCTCAGAGGGAAAACCCTTGGGAGATCTAGAAATTTGCTTGTGCACTAGTTGGGTTTTAGACTCCAAATTGTTTCTACACTAAACAGGGGTATCGAAGGTACTGAAAATTTTGAGGTGCTTACCTTTTAAAAATTACCATGTGATAAACTTGAAGATAGATCATTAGATTACTGTTTCCAGAAGGCATAAATTTTTTTATTTAAAAGAATTATATTTTCTATCAATGATGAAAAAAAAAAAATCTAAACAAACAATTGTATCAGTTTTGCAAAATAATTAAATATTCAACAAGATTTGGACACCGACCTTACCTTCCATACACAATAATCAATAACTTGTAGACATGTGAATTACTTGGCCCAATGTCGTGTACTTGTACAATAAAAAATTGAATAAATGACAATAATTTGAGGTAAATTTTTATATATCGTGAAATGCTGATGAATTAGTATGGGTCCCCTTAAAACCCCTATTTAGTGTAGCTCCTACAAGCGAGTGGCGTCGAGGTCAGAGTCAAGAATTCAATTGTGGCAAATCCTCGTCGTAAAATGAAATGACACCTTCCTGAAGTGCTGATGCTGCCCAGTTAGAGTACAACTTATAGGCTAGTACGTGCACATTTGTGTGACATGCTCTAAAACTTGAATTGAAAAATTCAAACCCTGGAGTTCTATACTTTCCGCCAGGCAAGGAGTTGAAAATGTATCGTGTAAGAAACACCGTATTCATTAAATTAGGAGTTTCCATTAAATTGGGAGTCAAATTGATCTACATCACATGATCATTTCACTATCAGATCTACAACATGCATACATCAATTTGACTCCCAATCTAATGGAAACTCCCAATTTAATGAATATGGTGTTAAGAGCATCCGCACCCTTGCGCGCAATGCTGGGCCGCGATGCGCAGTTGCGGGCCCGGGCTCTTTTCACCCCCCACCGGGACTCGCGGAACGGGCCTGGCGTATGCGGGCTCGTTAAATATGAGTCCATACTCGCCACTTTGATGTACTCGCTTTGGTTTCCGCGCGCCCTAAACCCGGGAGTTTTGTGGCTGATTTCGTCCTAATTTTGATTAGGATTGCTTTGTAGATTTTTTTGGAGATATGGCAGGTCGTGGGCGTGCAGTGTCGGTGGGGCGAGGTCGGGGTCGTTCAGGCGTCGCAGAGGGTGGTCGGAGCGAGTGAGCAGGGCAATTGGATTTTGCCGGCGTGGGCGTCGTTTCTGAGGTCGATCTACACGGTGAGCAGCGGGGACGGGCAACACCGCGAATCACCGGCGAGGACGCGCGGCAAGGTCGTGGCGGGCGGGCCCGTGGCGGATCAGGGCGGGAGACAGGTGATCGGGAGCGCCGCGATGGAGAATCGGAGCTGCGGATTGACGATCGGGAGTTGGGCGTCGAAGGTGCTGCATCGGCGTCTCAGCCGGCGTGAGAAGACTCGACAGCGCCCCTATCTCAGGTGAGTGACCACACGCAATTAGGGTTTGAGGGATTGGGTAGAGAGTCGAATGATTGTGTGGAAGTTGGTCGTGGTCAGGGGCGTGGGGTTGGGACTGTACGCGCATCTAAGGGGAAAATTTTTGTTCCTGAGGAAAAGCGCCAATCGACACGAAGTGTCTTGGCCATTTCTCAGGACCCAATTTGTAGCAATCAACAGAAGGAGAATGCCTTTTGGGAACGCATTTGCACACACTACGCACAATGTAGGGTGGGGGGTCCTAGGGGAGCTCGTTCACTAGAATCGAAGTGGGGTGCAATAAAGCATGATGTTGGGAAATTTATTGGTGCATACAATCAAGTTAAGCGGATGAATAAAAGTGGTGCTAAGAAAGCAGATATATTGCGCATGACTAGAGATTTATATTGGACTAAGTCCTAGAAAAACACGGATTTTGCGTATGAACATTGCTGGGAGTTAGTCAAAGATTTCCCGCGACGGGCAGACGGCGTTAGCACGTCGCGCCAAACAACGCCGTCTAGGAGAGTATCGGGATCTTCTGACCATGAGTCTCAGTCTTGCCCCCTCTTGGGGACCCAGAAATCTGTGAGTGTTGTTGACACCACAGGTGTAGCAACCACGAGCATGGAATTCAACTTGCGGCCCGGTGGCACGAAGGCGGCCAAAGAAACGCAACGCGCGGAGAAATGTCGTGAGAAAACGGCCCTCACGACAGCAAAAGCCGCTGAGAGGATGGCGGATGCAACGATGCGCAAGGCCGCTAGCTTGGAGTATCACAACATGCTTTTATTATTCTCCGCCCCGATGGAGAATCTCACCACACCTGAGGCACACGAATACATTAGCTTATTGCGAGAAGAAGAATTGTTAAAGTTTTGGCGTCGAAGGACGGATATAGCGGCGTTGGAGTTGCGGGAACGAAGCGGTCGAGAGGCCGCGGCCATGGCTGAGGCAACACGGGAAAGAGAACAGGCGGCTAAAAGAGCTCGAGACGACGCAGAGACCCTCGGACAAATGCGAGAGGCGAGAGAACAATTTAATCTTGGCGGTGATTACAAAGCAGAAGACCACGAGATCAACGATGGGGGTGAGCAAGAAGGCCAGGGGCTAGTGCAACCAGAAGTTGTGGTGTTGCCCGAATCCGACGAAGAAGAACGGAGCAGGGGTGACGTGAGTCCCGGCTCCTCCAAAAAAATTTCCTTGCTGGTCGTGTGTTCATGGTGGTCTTCATGGTGTGTTCTTGCTGGTCATGTGTTCATGGTGGTCTTCATGGTGTGTTCTTGCTGGTCGTGTTCGTGGTGTTCACAAGGTGAACACCACGAACACGACCAATAAGAAATTTTTTTAAGACCATGAACACGACCAGTAAGAACACCAGCACGAGCTGGTGTTCTTGCTAGTCGTGTTCATGGTCTTCATGGTCTTGTTCTTGCTGGTCGTGTTCATCGTCTTAACTTCTTTCATCGGTGCTCGTGTTCTTGTATGGATTTAGGGGATTTTTGTTGTAACACGAAGACTGATGGTCATGCATAATGTCTTGTCTTTTAACGCAGGCACCACATGTTCATGACGAGCCCAATAGTGACACGGAAGGCCATTGGACTTCATATGATGATAGTCGCGATTCTAGTGTGGCGTAGGATGACTCAGAACATGTGGCTCTGGAGATGCCCACCACATGGGACGTCGTCACATCTAATGTAGATTCCCAAGATGCAAACTATCAACAAGACTTGGCCTTGGATTTGGGACTAGACTTGGGTTTGTGCACATACTCTAGTTTTTATGCATAAATGTGATTGTAGTCACTATTTATTAAATCATGCCAAATTGGCACATTTTAGCATCCACAATTGCGCAATGTGTCCGGGTTATGATAGTTCTTGTTCTTGTCACTAATTCCTCAAAACCCAAACCCCTTTGCATGCATGAAGTAAATACTCAACAATGCAAAAACTTGTCATGAGTTTATAATTCTCCATAGTCGACCTTTATTACATTTTCAAAAGAACGCAAGCAACATGATGGCACAATAGGGTGCACTACCTCAAGAAAAAAATAAAATGATATTTATCTACCAAAAGAAATCATGCCAAATTGGCACCTCTTAGCATCCACAAATGCTCAATGAGGTCACCACGGAGGCCAAAATGTGTGTCCGGGTTATGAATTTCCCTTGTCTTTGTCACTAACTCCTCAAAGCCCAAACCCCTGTGCATGGGGACATTCCCCTCATGCAATTCACCAATAATGTCCTCCAATCCATCAATGTCTTCTTCATCCTCAAGGATCGTATTATGAAGAATGCAACACGTGAACATAATGTTGGAAATTTCCTCCATGCTCCAATGGCGACAAGGGTTGCGAATTATCGCAAACCGAGCTTGTAAGACTCCAAAGCATCTCTCAACGTCTTTGCGCACCGCCTCCTGTCGTTCCGCAAAATAACTACGGCGCTCGTCCTGGGGCTAATGGATAGTCTGGACGAAACAGGACCACTCCGGATAAATACCGTCGGTGAGGAGGTAGTAACGATCATACACACATCTGTTCACCTCGAATTCCATGTCACAGGCCTCGCTCGTTAACATGTTGTGGATGAGGGGAGACCGGTCCTACACGTTCAAATCGTTGTTGGATCCGGGTAAGCCAAAAAAGGTGTGCCAAATATGCAAAGAGCCATCCGCCACCGCCTCTAAAATGATGGACTTTTTCTCTTCTCTATCACCAAAGTCCCCTTGCCACGCAACCGGGCAATTCTTCCATTCGTAGTGCATGCAATCTAGAGATGCAAACATCCCCGGAAAGCCACGCTCGGAATTTCTTGCCAATTGTTTCTCAAAGTCTGCCCGGGTAGGTTGACGCAGGTGATACTCCTCGAACTCTGCCCTAACCGCAACGCAAAACCGCTTCAAACATATCATCGCGGTAGTTTCACTAGTACGACAATACTCGTCCGTTGCATCCGCACACAAACCGTAGCACAACATTCTCAATGTCGATGTGATTTTCTGATGGGGGGACAACCCCGTAAATCCACAAGCATCTGTTTTCTGCACGAAGTACTCATCTCTAGCACAAACCCTATGCAAAATGGACAAAAACAACGACCGGCGCATACGATACCTCCGTCAAAAGAAGTGTGGTCCATAAACCGGTTCCTCCACAAAATAGTCGGACATCATCCGAGCGTGCATATCGTGCCTATGCCTATCAATGTTGGGCGATTTCCTTGGGCGGGATCCCCCAACGGCACGAGGTACTTGAGGTCGTGGAGCACGCAACCCTAATTCCATAATCCAGTTAATCATGAAATCATCCTCCTCGTCGTCCTCCAAAAAAAGTGCCCTCGACGCAAGAAGGCGCTCCCGCCAATGATCCATACCCTAAACCCCTAGAATGAGCCCCTAAAGCCGGCGTGCAAAAAATTGAGCAAAAAGCTTGAAATGAGCAAAAATGAGCAAGAGCTTGGGAGTAGCCAAACTGCTCGCAGTTTTCCCCAAGCCCTGCAGCCCCTGTACATCGGGGGCCTACTGCCGCAACCGGCAATCCCCGACCCCTAAACCCGTGCGGGCGTGGAGTCCATAGCCGCGCCTTGTCACCCGGCCACCTCACCCCTCGACCCCTGGTCGATCTTCCGTGGCCCTGATGTCGTGGCAGCTCATCCCTTTGGAAGCGCGCATAGCGCGCCCTCGAATCCCGCGCCCCCGAAACCCGCGCATGGGCCAGCTCACACCGGCAGCAACTGTCAGGGATTTTGCGCGTATGGGTGAGGGACTAAAATTTAACCGAGTCGCAAGCAATTGGGGCGACCCTGAAAACACTATTTGGCGCGTCTGGCATTCCGCGTAGGGGTGCGGATGCTCTAATACAAACCGTGCAAGCATGTACATGATGACAGTTCCAATGTCAGAACCGTCATGCAAGACTCGAGCACAAACCAACCTATTATTCCCTCGGTTTCATGATAGGAGTCCACTTTTTTAGTATGTTTCAATTTTTTATTTTTTATTTTTTTTCTACCAATAAAAGTCATCTCAATATTAAAAAAATGGGCTATCTTTAATAGTACCGTTGTACCATAGCAGGGTCACCACAAAATAATTAAAAAATATTAAACTTAAAAACAAGAATTTATGAGAACAAAAAAAATGAAAATAGAATAAATTGTTAATGGCTATATTTTGCTATTTCTATGCTATTTTGGGCCATTTTCAATGAGTTCTTGGTCAAAAACAAAAATCAAGAAATTCATTTTTTGAGGTGCGAACCTTTTTTTTTTTTTTCTTTCAAGGGGTATTACTATTTGAAGTCGACAGTGATCACGCTAGAAGTATAACACATAGGACAAAAACTAGGAAAAATAAATGAAAAAAAAATCGACTCTTATTATGAAATGGAGGGAGTATCATATAACCTCCTATCGTATCATATTTTCTAATCCTAGCTCATTTTTTTTTTTGGGATAATGAACATATTCAATTATGATCTTTGAGCATCGAAATTCAAAAGGTGCCTTTGCGAAGAGAGTTTGGACCCTAAAAAATACCTAGCACTAGGATTTTATAGATAGAATGTATAAATATGTAAAGTCAGAAAGATTTTAATTCCAAGACTTATTGTTTAGTTTAAATTTTTACAAAATATGTATTCTTTAATTTTTTTTTAAATAACCATATTTAAGATTATGTATCATATATTGTTCATCTCAGATTAAGAGAGAAGCACCCAAAATTGACCCATGAAATGAATGCGCTCTGTTGGCATTTTAGAATATCCAACCTTAATCCAAGATGCCACTTAACCCCCAAGTACCCAATCAACCATATTATGCTTGATTTTTGGTCAAACGTTCAAAAAAATCAAGTGTTTTAGCTTTATTGTAGTTGGTGTTTTCATTAGATGTTTCAGTTAAGTTATGATACATCTTTTGACCGTTGGGATTGGAAAATAGAATTCATTTGAAGTTTTTCCACCGTTGAGAAATTTGAAATTTGAGTGTCCAAAATACAAAGGGCTTTCTAAGAATGCTCCAATCATAGGTCTCTTTATTTTTTTGCACTTTCATATTTTTACTACTTGTAAATGTAACTTTTATCTACCTTAAATAAAAAATGTGATATTAAATTTGACAAAAATATATTTATTTTGAATTTTTATCTTGTTTACATAATAAAATTTGTAAATATTCAAAATATCTTCCAATCATGTTGAAATTTTCGTCATACCTTCATAGTGCTGATGACTATCAATGAAAAATTATAAATCATCCAATGTAATATTTCAAGTATGCAAATTGTAGTGATTTGACATTTTCAGAATAGGTGAGGACATTTAGGAGTTAAAATCATGCCATCCCAGCAGCTTCTTTGTGTGGGACAAGGTAGGGCATATTACTTGGGTTGCCTACAACCCTCACAATTTTATCATAACTCTGAAGTGGAACTCATAAGATTTTTCAAAATGCAAATAAATTCAAAATTTTATAAGTGGAAATTTAGAAATCATGGCTTTCTAGAATTCAAATGAGTTTTACTATGATTTTTCTTTTCCCACAAAAGAGCCACCCCTTCGAGAGTTAACCATTAAACGTCAAGAGGGCGTGGACGGGGCAGCCCGGAAGGAATCTAAATTTTTGAAGGAAAAGGAAAAAGAAAATTAAAAATTAAAAAAAATTAAAATATATATATATATATATATATTTGCATAAACGGCTCTGCAGTGCACTAATGGCTAGCACTGTGGCACTGTAGCACTGCTGAACTTCAGCTACTCCAACCTCAAAACTCGTTCTATTTGATAACTTTGATTGCTTACCAACGATTCTACAATCTCTCGAATGAAGCGAAAATTTGGAATTTAAATCGCTTTTTCAGTAGCTTTCCGACGCATCAATCCTCGCTTGATTTGGTTGAGAAAATCAACTTTTTTCTTCATTATTCTCTTTTAAATAAGCCCATGGGGCTTATCTTGACGTTTAAGGGTTAACACTATCAACATCATGTCCACGTTTTGACTATTGAGAAGACTTTTCTTTTTTGACAAAAACAATGCTAAGTTGATTTTTTATTATAAAAGTAGGACAATTGTTTCCGGACAGAGGGAGTATTTAGAATTTAATACATGAAGACCTTGACCAAACATATAATCCTATTGATCAAGGAGGTGGTGACGTAAGTTACCTGCCCAGCTGAACCCAAGAAAACTCAGCGGTTTTAGGGTGAGGTACATGTGGCCAGGATGCCAACTGTATTCTAGGCCGGGTCCCTCCAATGAACTGTCGGTTGGCAATGTCTTCCTCCCGCCCAGATACCACAATTTGAGTTTTGGGTATTTTCTCTACCCAGCCAGTTTTCTCTGCAAATTATCCGGTAAATTATTAATAATATTTACCGTAGTACCATAGCTGGGTCTTCATCCACGAACAAATATTTAATATTTTTTGAAAAACAAGGTTCATTCCTCGAAAAATGAATTTCTTGGTTTTCGTTTTTTAGAAAAAAATAATAATTAGAAATTGGCCCAAAATAGCTTAGGATTAGCAAAATATATCTAAAAGTAATTCATATTTCATTTTTATGATTCTCATAATTTTAGTTTTTTTACTTTTTAAAATTTGTGGAATTATTTTTTTGGCGGTACTACGGTACTACCCTACTCAAATGAATCAATTCTTGAGATGTAACCCCTAAAGGACCAGGGGGGTCTTGAGCATAGCTCTTGTTTTCTTGACTAGTTCTTGTAACAAGCTCAATTCCTCATTGGTGTGGGGCAATTTTGACGATCGGCACCGTTGAAACTAAAGAAGACTTATGTAGCTTTTTTATGAAAAAAAGATCAACAAAATCGCACAATTTTTGAGAAAATGCCACCGTCGAGAATATTGAAGTAACTTGTTTAGGGTATTTTGTACACATGCTGAAATCGGATTGTTCAAAAGTGCTCCAAAAATTATGAAATTTTTACTGTGAGTAGAAATCATCATTTTAAACATGTGCAAATAATTTCAAGTAATTTGGAGTTGTGAGGAGGAAGATATGAGGGTCTAAAGTGACGCTTAGATACTCACCATGCAACTCAAAAAAATCATCAAAAATTGCTCATTTGATGAATTTCCGATCAAGAAGTACCTACAGATTTGGCTCTCAAAAAGAGCCAGGGTCTCTTTGTTGCTCGTCTTAAAATTCAAAGCTTAAGCACTCGAAAATCCTGGGGGCCTTACGGTCCTTTAGGGGTTAATCTGGAGCTAGCTGTGTTGGGAAACATACTGCTCACAAAACAATGCCCTACACTTTGTGCAGAGAGAAAGTTCAAATTTTCTATCAATTTCGGTCCAAACTCGTTTTCATTGAAACGGCGGATTTTAGTGAAATTGGCGCTATTCCAAAGCCACTTTGTACTAGAGTTAGGGTCCAAGAAAACCCCAAAATTGAGCAATCCTATTAACCGAGAGCTGAAAATTGAACCCAAGGGCTTTATAGTAGGGTCCAAGACCAAGAAACTCATCTTAGTCCCAAAATGATGTAGCGAGTAAGTGATATTGAGTTTGGAGGGAAAGCTTTGAACCCATGCATTAGATCTTAGGCTCCAAAGGAGAGCACCGGTTTTGAGAAACCAATTCCTCCCCTTGGGTCCAATTGCAAGTCCAACTCAAGTCCAAAGGTGAGGTTTTTCCGAGGGTTTTTCAAGTTCAATAAATGATTTCATTGGACTCCATGAGAATTGAACCTAGACCCTAGTGTAAATTGGCCGTCATTTGCCACATTGAAGCATCATGAGTTTAAGTTTTTAGAGCTTTAGCAATAAAAATTGTTAGTTTTTAGAACTCTGAGCACTTGAACATTACAATTTTGATACTTTAAAACATGCTATTTTAATGAATATGAGACCTCATATGTACATGGATTATAGAGGTCCTGGGGCTTGAAAAGGTCTTCATTTTTAAAGTTCGAGATACTTGTTCTTGCCAAGGGTTTTCCCCTTCTGGTTATATGCTTGTTCTCCTATCAATGAAACAAATGTTCATTTGATTAAGAAAAAAGACAAGTTCTAGGAACTTGTCAACATTGCACATCACAGTTTTGACATTTTGGAACACGTTCATTTAACACATTTGACTATACTAGTGCAAACCCTTATTGAAACCATATTGGTTGTTGTTTATATTGCACTACTGTATATCCCATTGTCAATCCAAAGTTAACCCATCTCTTGTACCTAAGTAACTCATTAGATTGGCACCCTTGTACGTAACATTGATCATTTTACCGTACCTTGGTAGTAGTTCCAGCACCTCTAGAGTTCCACGTCAACTTTTCTACCATCCACATTTTTTTTTCAGTAAGAAAGCAACACGTCGGACCTTTAAAAAGTCTGAATTATTTAAGACTGGAGTTACTATTAGGTTACAAAGTAGTCTTAAAACGGGAGAGGAACAACTATCTTTTGATTGCCACATTGTCATTGGTTGAATATTGTTCCGATCAAACGGTAACCTCTCCTTAAACCCTAAGCTCCCAAGTGACCATTTTTTGGGTCCCTAGCCCATATTGAATAGGGTGTCCGGAACAAAAAAAATTGCTTTTGAAAAATAAAAAATAACCTAAAATACTACATCAAGTCTACTTTCCAATGCAATTTGAATTATGTCAATCCAAGTTAAATTCCATTGGGGAGAAATTTTCAAAGTGGATCACCTCAACGTTGTCTTGGTGTTTTAAAATTTACTATTTGGAAAAACTAATGATGTTACCTCCATCATTTCTTTTGTTTTTTTATAGTTTACAATAGATAAACCAATTTGAAGTCAGTTTGATTTTAGAAAATTCTCCTTAGTGGAGTTTAACTCGGATCGATATGATTCAAATTGGGTTGGATAGTAGACTTGATTTTCTATTTAAATGTATATATATATATATTTTATAAGTTTTTTTCATCACGGTCAGTGCAAAAAACAGGGCAAGGACCGTAAAGGAGAGCCATGAAGTAGCTGAACGACTATTTTACGGCCACTGTCCTTTTTTCGGGTTATCTTGGATGAAAATAATATTTTTACAAAATAAATAAAATTTTAAATAGGAACTCAAATCTGCTTTCCAACCCAATTTGAATCATGTCAATCCAAGTTAAACTCCATTGAGGAGAATGTTTCAAAGATATAAACCTCAATATTGTCCTAGAGTTATAAAATTTACTCTTTGGAGAAAATAATGATGTTCTCTCTTTTGAAAAAATTGATTTAAAAAAAATTCTAAAACATAATGTCTAGTTTTAGCCAATCATACAAAATTTCAAATTCTCAAAATAAAATTTGTAATTTTGATGAATATTAAAAAGGTAAATGCTTCTAAATTCATTAAATGAGTATCTAAAACCTTTTTGAAACTTTGACCATACAAAGTAATACTAAACATTATGCTTCTTATTTTTACTTTTAGACTAAACTTCATCAAAGTTGCAGGACTGACATTTTATAACACATTTAGGTTTTGCCTTTGCCCCCTTTGTAATTTAGGAGTTAAACAAGTCCTAAGGGTGGAACAACGATTTTTATTTTTATTTATTTTTTGGTTGGTAGAGCACAGGAACAACGGGAGGCCCTTACCCCTTGGGATACCCTGGAGGGCAATGCAGAAATACCCCCCCCTCCCCTCAAACTTTCTAAACAAGTAGGTCGAGAGGGGGGGTATTTCTACATTGGCCTCCAGGGTACCCCGGGGATAAAGGCCTCCCGTTCTTCCTGTAGAGTGACACGCACTCTGGAATGTAGTCGAATAAGGAAAAAATGGATATAATCATATATATCATAACATCCTTTAGCTAGTACTGCAACACACCCTTTCGATTGTGGAGAGAATCAACATTTGAACATGACAAATATTGATGATGTGGAACATGTAGATACTACACAGAAGTTTGTTGAGTTGCTAAGACATCTTTAGCTACAGATGACTTTGATTCTACAACCAATTACAATTCTTGCAACAATTCTAGCCCACAATGCTAATCTGCAAGGGTGAACAATGAAACTCCTAAAGAATGTTACAATGCTCATCCATGAAATTATCTGTCTGATAACATACTTTCATCCAAATAATGGCGGTTCAAACATTTTTTTTCAAAATTTTTGGCTATTTCATCTACCTTTTTAAACATTTTTTCTAGTGTCGAGTAGCCACGCCCAAAATCACGTAAGATTCCGGCAAAAAATTCGCCGAATCTTCTTTCGCTGGGGAGGGCGCTAGCTGCTCGATCAGGTGACACCCAGTGCATGTTCTTCGTAGAGAATGTACCCGAGGTGTACATTTCAGCACCGGGGGTGTCACTCGTCTCCTATACATCCAATTTTCTAATCACTGGGTGACATCCGGTGATTTCATCGATTTCCACGTTTCCGGGGAGGAAACTTCTGTTGTTGTACAATCACACGTTGAGTTTCTGGTCCGCAGTCAATGACTGGTTGAAGGTCAATCTTCTTGAACACATATCAGGCGCGGCGCCACTTTCATTCAATGCCCTTGTTATATAAATGTGCATCATTTACGCTCAACTCTTAATTTTTTAGCAAACAATTGCATCATACTAGCTAGACGTGCAATCGATCAGCCAACTCTAGAGAAAACTTCATTACTTGGATGTTCTGAATCGTGTCTCATTCGTGCTACAAAAGTGTCATAAAAAACGGTTTAAATCCAGGCTTCTGTAGTTGTGTCTTCTTGGAGAATTTTAGATTAATTCACAAAGAAGTGATGTATATAGATTCGGTGCGAGTGAAGGGAAGCATATTGTAGAGTTCGTCTCCGTTTCAGGAGATTTTTCTGCTCCATTGCATTTGTTGAGCTTGATCAACACTGCTGATCGGTTTTAAGCTTTTTTCTTCTTTTGGGTGCTGATATTTATTGTGTTTAATTTCTGTCACGAGTACACGTACAATATGAAGCTGTCAAGGGAGGCGAGTTTGATCCGCACCATGTCCTCGACGACTGGAATGAAATTCTTTGTAAAGACCCAGGTAGACGTGTGGCTCCTGCGAGCTCTCGGCATTGTGACTATTATGGTAGGCTCCATGATCTTTTTCAAGCTCTTACAACCGAGTTTCATAGAAACAGCCGGATCATTCGGTACTAGCAAACCAGCTGCAGGACCGTAGCTGCCAAACTTGTAGCCACGATGATCATACGAGAATCCCAAACTCCTTCCTCCCGTGCAAAGATTACGTCAAGCCCGGAAGCAGCACCTTCGCCTTGCAAAACATCTCCAGGTCATTATTTAGTCTTCCCCTTGAATGCTCATCAAAGCTCAATATTCAAAATCATCCTCAATATATATTCCGTTCATATGGCGACTGTAAACAACTTAGAATGTAGACATTTACAGAGATGAAAGACGTTATCTAGCTCCATTGAAAATTTGAGGAATGGCCTGATATGGGTACCACTTTTATTTACGCGTCTCACATAGTGTGACTTATGTCTAACTTATTTTATGTGTGTTAGAAATTCCGTCTTTAACACCATGTATATAGTTGCAGCCATGGTGCCTATAATTTTTGTAAGTTTGCAATGTTTTTTTCTTACCAAAAAGATATTTCACAAAAATCACACTATTTTTGGAGTGGTACCCATATCAGGCCATCGATCAATCTGGGTACAATCATTGATTTTTTGTAAGGAAATATTCTGGTGCAGTTTAGCTTTTGATATATCGTAAAAACTTGGACAGGTATTTCAAGACGTCGGTGGCGGATTCGGAGCTTCTGCACGCAGCGCAAGACGCCGCGACGCAGCCGCTGCCGCGCGGGAATAAACCCAAGGTGGCGTTTCTGTTCATTTTGCGGCAGAAAATTCCACTGGAGCCGCTGTGGGAGCGGTTCTTCGCCGGAGTAGACGAGGAGTTGTACTCCGTGTACACTCACGCTAGCTGGTGGGTTGATGAGTTTCCCTTGAATTCCACTTTTCATGGGAAATCCATCGCCACCAAGGTTGTGAAACGGTTCGACATCAGTCTCGTGGACGTTGTGCGACGCCTGCTCGCCTTTGCTTTGTTGGACTCCGCCCGGGCCAACATGTGGTTCGTGTTCGTCTCCGAGGCTTGTATTCCTGTTCGCAGCTTCCCTTTTGTTTACGATTACTTCATGAACTCCACCACCAGTTTCGTCGAAGCCTTTTCCCCCACTCGGAGGTACTTCATGCACATTCAATCCCATTCAGTTTCCTTTCTATGAATTGTTACAGTGTGACATTCACGTGCACAGAGCTCGAAACTCTAAATTCTATTACAGGTATAGATCTCTGTTTACAGTCTGGCACCGTGAAATTTGAATTTGCCATTTAACCCTTAACTTTCCTGATACCACACCCAAAATCTCTTAAGCATGATTCTGTTTTTAATTTACTTCAATGGCTCTATTCTAAAGAAGTATAGATCTCTCTAAGGTGCTGGGTTTGGCATTTTAGAAACCCCATTTGGTGCAATGAAGTAGAAGTTATGAGCAAGATTCTCCCAAAATATAACCAAGCTCTTGGGGCTTGCATTGTTGTTTAAGGGTTAACTAGTATAACGATTTGTCTGTGTGAGCAATGGCAATTCATGAAGATATTGATAGTTTTACACAACATATTGTTTAATTTTAATACGGTTTGAAATATTAAGAACTACATAACTTTTGAGAGCACTTGGGGAGGCTTAAGTTGAAAATGTTTTTGGACATATAATGTCGTGATCATGTCAAGTTGTTTCATTTTTCGGGACACATGTAGTATCGGGAACCTCACCTCAACGGCAAATGTCCGCGTTGGCGACATTCTCCAGGGGTGTTCCATGGGAGGTTCCCGATACTACATTCTAGCCCATTTTTCTATACTTTTTGGTTGATCAAAGCTAGGGTTTGCATTGAGTTAGGGTTTAGCCTTTGTACAATGGCCCATTCACACCAAGAAGCTTGAGCGCTTGTGTTGCTGCAAGGTAAAATTTGAAAATAACATACAATTTCTTGCGGTGTCAGAGCCTTGTCTCTTGCTTTTGGCCAACACATGTGCGTTGGTGGAGCGCAAATTTCTTGCGGCACCCAAAATGCATTGAGGCAACTTCTTGCATGCGTCAAGTTAAAAAACATAAACTTTACAAGAGCACACTGTAGCTACCAAAAACTTACTTTCAGACGAATGCAAATTCTCTACCGCAGTTGCATTGGGTGACTGGCCATGAGCGGGAGAGTGACAGACAGTTGGTTTGAAACTTCGACTTGACATTATTGGACCTTATGATGTAATTGAGGATTAATTATTTGAATGCAGGTTTAAGAAATGGCAGACACAGCCTGTGTTCAAGATGGAGCAACTTCGAAAGGGTGAGCTATGGATGTCCATGCACCGTCGTCATGCAGGCATGGTGGTGGGCGATGTTACATTCTACCGCAAGTTCAAAGCTGATTGTCGAAGTGCATGTACTCTGGATGAGCAGTACGTACAGACTTTGCTTCATACCTTGGATCCCATGGTAAGAACATGTACTCTGACTTTTGGATAGCAAACAATAGTAAAATTATACATCCATCCAATCATGAGAATGCCACATAATTCACTTTCAACAACAATTTGAATTCCGACAAGAAGCATTCAATATGAAATTCTACCTCATTATCATTCCTACCTTTTGTAGCCATTGCGCGTTCCAATGTTACATACTAGATAATCTTCAGGTTCTCGAAGGTTAATATATAGTTTGTAATGCTTAAGTGTACTCTTGAATCAAGAACATCACTGTATCCAAGATTTTGTACCTTTTTGTTCATGAAATGGCTCACCTTGTGATGGGCAGGTATTGACTATGGATTTTTAGAATATAGCACTAGTAGAAAAGGTGGCATTGTCGAGGGAGTTACCCAGGCATGTGGTGCCCAATTCCACGCATGATACATAGTGATTTTGCTTGGGCATCTCCCTGGGAAACACCACCTTTTCTACTAGTGTAGGATGATGTTGAATTTGAGGTCTTATTCTTACCCGACTATTACTAGTGGGTATCTCAAATCCAGTAGGAAACTACATTTTAGGATTCTTTGACCATCAAGAAAACTTGACACATCATCTACTGAAGTTAGTGGACGTTCTTGTTCATGCAGTTAGTGCTGGATGTCAATGTCATTTAAGTAGTTGCCCTATTGACCTTTGGATGAGGAGGATCCACTTACCTGTCTGCAGAGTTCACCAGAATGTTATGATTATTTTATGCTGCATTCAAAGAGTCTTTGAACTTTAGTAGATAGTCCCCTGCAATTATATCAAAAAGCTTTCACGCGTTTGTTGTTTCCTGATTCCCACAAATCAAAGCACCAAAGTACTAATTAAAGTGCCAAAGCACTAATCAAAGTGCCAAAGTACTATTTGAAGTGCCAAAGCACTAATTAAAGAGTTCACACAACATTTGCTGATTAATGGAGATGAGTGTGATTTCTAATAATTATGTGTTGGTTGTGGTGGCAGGGGATAGCCAACCGGTCAGTCACATATGTGGATTGGTCAAACCCTAATCATGGTGGATCGCCGCAGAGAAATACTGCAGCATTGAGAAATGCGACTTTGTTTGAGAAAATACAAAGCAGGACGGAGAATCTTGATGGGCAGTACATAGACTCCTCGGATGATGTCAAACACACCATGAAAACCTGTGTTTACAATGGACATCGTCATTCACCTTGTTTTTTGTTTGCACGGAAATTTTCGGGTGATCCGGCTGATGTGGAAGCCTTGCTTCGAATTCCTAAGAGTGTTTTAGGCTATTGAAACCGGACTCCATTCATTCTCTAGACTTAGAATCAATTTTTTTTACTTTGGGCTAAAACATGTATTTACGTTAATGTGGCTCATAAACATTAATTTGAATTTCCCTTAAATCGACTTGAGAATTTGCTTGTAGTCTAAATTTTAGCCTTATTGAAAGGATTTCTACAGCATCTTCGCTAGCACTAACTCTGGATAGCTATCTGGCTCTCGAAAAATGGAAGTGCATGGGATGATCAACAATTTATTTGTAGGGAGATAATGAAAACAACAACCCCATTCAAGGCCCTCAAAATGACTCAAGAAAGTGTATTTTCTCTTCTCAATTGCACATCATGATTGCATAATCCATGTGTGGCAACTTGTGAGTTACAATATTCAAAGTCTATTTCGAGTAATGTTGGTGGGGAACTATATGGTGAGGTCTTGATTTTTGAATGACCTTTAGAGTGTGATTTAGAGCTGCTCGTGGAGATGCTCTTATAGTGAGTCATATCTTGCATGGTTGATGAAGAATTCCAGTATTCCTGATTGTAGATAATATTTGCTATTGTGTACACATGTGATTGGACTCTTTCCACATGCCAAGTTTTGAACTCATGTACCTAAGTTACCAATAGGTGATATGAAAAAGTTTTGAGTGTGTAACATTTTTCTAACACGCCAATTTTAACACTAACAAAGGGAGTAAGAAGAACCCCATTTATCTCTATTTTGTTCATCTAAAACAAAATCCAAGGTTATATATAGTCAGTGGGTCATGTTGTCATTCTCTACTGCTTAAGAATGTTATATACGGTTCTAATTCATTTTAGTGGAAAATATAGGTGAAAGAGTTTTTATTATACTTCCCTGCACTTACCAAAGCATTGATATAAATCACATTTGACATGCACCCTCAAAATTTGGACCTATTTTGGTTTTCTTATCACAAACATAAAACCCCCAAGAATCTAAATTGGTTCTCATTCACTATTCGACGGTTGTAGCTAAAGAACGCAGCTACCTATATCTGTGTCTAAATTGGCAAATTGATTCTTGCCATGTCAACAGAAATGTCATATATAGATTGGGATACATCTAACCCTTTTTAATGTTCAAACTTGGGGCCACAAGAATCACAAAGGTGAATAAAACCTTTTTCACACTTACCACAAATTCCCGTGAAGTAACAAAGTATGATCAAGTGAGAATAAATTCAGAATGAGTTTTGAACTGAGTACATCCAGTCTAAGCTAAGGTTTCAGGTGAAAGAACAACAAACCGTGTGATATTACAGAGGGGTGATATTAAAGAGGCCTCTGCAAATTGTATAGCTTGTCACGTTGGTTCCATGTCATGTGATAGCAGGCAGCAAGACTGAAACTCCGCAACTGTCCATCTAATACTAGATCAGTACTTTGCCATATAATTACTCTACACTATTCTTTTAGTACATAAGGAATTAGCCCTTGTAAGTTGTACCTAGGAATAAGAATCGTTGTACAAGCTCATATGGTTCCCCTATGTTGATTCCCCGTGAGTGTCGCTTTTCCCTATGATTTCGAGTTTTGACATGTGTACAAAATCGCCTGCTTAAGCTTAGTCACCTACTTGTACAAGGAAAGTTTTAACATGTGTCGAGTTCTGAAGCTCATAGGGGAATCAACATAGGGAAATCATATGAGACCCCTGTGAAAATTGATGTAGCAGATTCTAGAATATTGAACTTGTCACGAAATTATTTAGTTATAGAATGAAGGTGGCCCTGCCTCAAAAATCGCATAATTTGAATTTTTTTATTTTTCATGCAGTGAAAGCAACTGAAAAGGGTGAACCTTCGCAAGGGCTAAAGCATCTTAATATGTACGTGCCAGACAGTTGAGGTAATACTGCCCTTTTTAGGGGTTCCGCATGTTGGCATATACCGGTATATATAGATCAGAGTTGGCATCATTCTTTAGCCTATACCAGTCAACTACTCCGGCCCCTACAGGACCAATATTCATGGATTGATCATTACATGAGTTTTTTTTTTTTTTCAAATATTAATTTAAAAAAATAAATTAGACACGTAACATTCAACATCATGCATTGTCTTTGCCTTGGCTCTACAGTAGATGGTGTGAAATATTTCACACCCAACAATACTTCATCAGTAGCTAAGTGGACAGGTGGAGGCTCAACTAAACCACCTCTTTTGCCTCAACAAAAAAGCCGTTGGACCATGTTAGTGAATAATGTAGGCCTTAAATATTGTTTTTTGGGGACCTCAACTCCTTTGGTCACTTTTCTTTTTCCTCGTAGTGTAAACCCAAGCCATTCCAGGACGAGCTGATGGAGCCAATCACACATTTTTAAAGCTGCATGGGACGAGTTCTTGGTGCATAGTGTAAACCGCCCGTTAGAAGCACAGGCAAGCAGGCTCTGTAGGTAAATGGTACCTAACTAGGGGAAGCTGGTTTCAAACATGGATTGCATGTGACTGCTAGCTAGTAAGCATTGCAGAAGGCCGTTGGTTGGTGCAACATGGCAACGAACTTGGAAATATATATATACTATATGTTTAACCGTAGTTATCATTCAGTGGAGTCTAAGCTAGTACGGTCCGATGTATATATAAAATTATACATCATTCAGTCATTCATCTGTTGGGTAGAACTTCCATAGTACGTATGTTCAAGCAAGTCAGAGATCAATCGAGGAGAGCTCTCGAGATCAACTTCTTCACTTGAACTTGAAACAATTTTCTATCCATTCAGGTATGTATGGCATGACAAATCAATTTATGCATGACATTACATCAAGATCACATTCTGACACAACTAGTGCTGGCTCTCTATTTAACATGAATTTTATCATGCATTCTATTTCTCCCATGATACTGAACTCTTTATTATTTGGCTCTTTTGCTATGTTATCAATGATAAGATATCATACAATTTTATTTTATTTTTAAGTTGAAAGAGGGAGCCAGATGCATTAAGATCTGAAAACAGAGAACACATTTAATCAATCTGGATCCCAGGGGAGGGGTGGCAAGCAGCAGACAAATGTTTGTTAAAAGATAGTTGGTGAAAGCCAAAAAGAACTTTATTCTTCATAATATTCTTTAGCCATTGCAAGCTTGCACCCTTTGGAATCACTATCAAGTTCTAACAGAACTAAACTGTGATTTATTTCCTTTCTAACATTGATAACCAATTCACATTGTGAGAAATGTACACGATGGATACACGGCTATGAAACAATGCATGTTATCAAGTAATTTTTACTCATGTATTGGCTCTTTGCTGTGTTATCGCAAGATAGCAAGTCAATATACAAACTTAGGCTTTAATGTTTAATAGTTAGATTTTCAGATTCTTTGGTACCTCAAAAGAGTCACTCCTCACAACAAAAATGAAGAAATTTATGAACGTTACTATGTTCCCATATGTTCCCATTGATAGAAATATAGTATCTGTAGAGGCTCTTTTGAATAACGTTGATGTCATAGTGATTTTCTTGGAATCCAATAAGTAATGAAACCCAGTTACTTTCTGCCACTGTGTTGCAGGTTCATCGATCAATTGTTGGTAATTATTGCTATAGCCAGAACCAGAAAAAGAATCAAAATGGCGGTCACCACGAAGGAGGATCTGTTCCTGAAGTCTCCTAGGGAACTCTTCTTGCTGTTTTCAGGTATGGAATTATACAACTTGTTACATTTATTAGAACATAATGCCAATACCAGATGCCTTGTACATTGCCATAGTCGAAGTCCATGTTGTTGTAGCTAAACACTAGAATGCTGTGACCAAATCCAAAATGCCTTGACCGAAGCTGAAACCAGAGCAATATTACTACAAGAAGCATTATTATTTTCTTTTCTCCCTGCTATTTTGAGCCAGTTCAGAGACAAGTGATCACATAAGACAAGGGTTTCCTCGATTTCAACCAATGAGAAAAGACCAAAACTTTCTTTCACTAGTAGGAAATGTGTCGTTTTTCACTTACTATAAATGAAAAAGGAAAGAAACGGCGCCATGCACATGGGTTGTGTTAGTGCTGGTGAGTGGTTTTGGTCACAAGAAGATAGAAATATAAGCACAATATTCTGTCATTGTTCACTGTTTCCACAAAGTGAAGAATGAAAAACTACAGATCTGCTGATAGTGTTTGTGGTGTATGAAATTCATACAATTTGTTACATTTACTAGATCATAATTATACATGTAAGAAAAGCAGGCGGCGAGGTGAGCACGGCGCGGCCCAAGGCGGAGCCAGTGCCGGACCCGTTCCAAGAGACGGTGCAGATGGCGGTGAAGTCGGCGTCGCAAGCCGGCATGGTGCTCAGCAACTACGCAGCGTGGATGGACAAATTCAAGCTGTTCGGCCCGGATGTGAACAGTGCTGCTAGTAATTCCAAGCAGTCGTCGAACGTCGTCAGCGACATGGCCAAAAACCCGGAGCTCATGTGCCTGAAAGCGTTGGTGACCGTGGAGAGGCAGAACATCGGCGGCATCGATCTCGCCAACCCCGTCTCCGACCTGCTTGAACTGCAGCAGGAGCTCGTCAACAATCGTGTCACCTTGCAACTCGTCAGCAACGACGTCGATCCAAGTAAGCACTTGCATTTACGAATTCATGACTCTCTCATCATGTCCAAATTCGTTAAATTGAGACAATCTGTAATCCCATATTATCTTTGATTTTACGTTTAGATGATAATTAGTGTGTGATATTGATTTTTTTTTGGTTAAACTAAGACAATATGTAATCTTATATTATTTTTGACTTTACGTTTAGATGAGGGTACAAGCACAATATGTGTATCACTTCCCGGACTCTCCGGACTTTAGAAAAATGTCCTTCCGGAAATGAAAAAAATGTTGGAAACTTATAAAAATTACATGGTGTTATAGAAGGCATGTTGGTACCTCATAATTATGTGTTACATAGGTCAAATTCAAAAATTGATTTTTTTCTTAATTTAACATATTTAGCAGCTGTCCGCATTATCGTAGTGAAAGGACTACATATATGAGGTTTTTTATTAAAACAATTAGGCATGCCCCTTATTAAGTTTGTATTTAAGTATATCATATGGTTTTAGGAGGAAGATGTTATGAAATCATAGTCCTTTTAAATTGTGTAAAAATATGTGATTTCTGAAAGTTCTCATAAATAAGGAAATATAGTAATACATCAAATTAAGAGTTAAAATTAAACACGGATATGGCTCAAACATTGTTTCAACTAATTTTCATCTTTACAAACAATTTCTTTATAAGTTGGTATTCCGGATTGTTCCTTTTGCTTCAAATCCGGAACTGAGATAGTTCCGGATTTGACAACAAAAGAATGAAAAGGAATATCAAAACTGTTCAATTTTTCCTACTCAATAGTAATTTGGATGGAGCATTACAACTTTCTCATGAATTTGTCATAGAATTCATGTAAATAAAGAATGTGTAATTTCTAGCCCAAGTTGTATAGTCACAAAATGACAGTGTTTTAGGGAGACGTTCCTTTTTGTAACCCATATCATGCCATTGCCCATGATAATTAGTGTTTGATATTGATTTTTTTTGGTGAATTGAGACTTCAATGTGTTAATACACTCACAAACCTTTGATTTTATAAAAGGTTGATATGTTCATAAATTTTTGATTTGTTAGAATAGAGGTCTCAAATAATAAGGCTTAAGTCTCAGAATGTCCATTTTGTCTCAATTTAACAAATATGATCCATCAAATCCAATTGATCGTTTGCTTTTGATAGCAGTAGTAAGAGAGATTGTGAATACTTGAGACTTACATAGTTCCCTCCTGAGTATAAATTCTTATGAGTAGTGGTGTCAAGTTGTACAGTGGGGTGACACCGAAATTGTCCCCTTGTGCAATTCTAGGGAAAGTGACCACACTGCTGCCAACTTTGACACCCTCCCGAGCGCTGGAATTTTTTTATTTATACATGAACTTTTAGACACAAAATCATTGTTATATTGACAACATGTGTACCAAATTTCAAAGCTAGAGAATTGATACAAAAAAAGATATTCAAGATTTACTAACACGGGGTAGCTATAAGAAATGTTTCACAGCTGCCAACTTTGACACCCTCCCAAGGATTGAAGAATTTTTTTTTTGACATAGAATATTTGGAGTAGGAACATCTTTATGTTGTTTACACATGTGAAAAAAATTCAAGTCCAAAAGACCTACGAAAAATAGGATATTCCAAATCTACCAACAGGTGTAGTTGTGAGAAACAAAGTTGCTTCACAACTTCCAACTTTGACAGCCTCCCTAGAGCTGAGAATATGTTATTTCAATATGATTTTTTTGTCACATGATCTTTACAATGTTGATCACATGTATGAAAATTTTCAAGGCCAAAAGATACACAAAAAAATAGTTATTCTATATCTACCAACGTAGTTGTGAAGCAACTTTGTTTCTCACAACTACACATGTTGGTAGATTTGGAATATCATTTTTTTTGTGGGTCTTTTGGACTTGAATATTTTCACATGTGTAAAAAACATAAAGATGTTCCTACTCCAAAACTCCCATGCGAAAAAAAAATTTCTTTAATCCTTGGGAGGGTGTCAAAGTTGGCAGCTGTGAAACATTTCTTACAGCTACCCCTTGTTAGTAAATCCTGAATATCTTTTTTTGTATCAATTTTCTAGCTTTGAAATTTGGTACACATGTTGTCAACATAACAATGATTTTGTGTCTAAAAGTTCATGTATAAATAACAATTTTTCAGCGCTCGGGAGGGTGTCAAAGTTGGCAGCAGTGTGGGCACTTTCCCTGGAATTGCACAAGGGGACAATTTCGGTGTCACCCCACTCTACATGAGACAAATTTTTACAATCTATGTCAAAGTGTAAGTGCAAAGGTTGAATGATAATGATCATATCTACTATTGAGAAAAGTGATTGAGAAGAAGAGTGTCAATGTTCATGAAGGGTTGGATTTCTTTCAAGATTGGGGGGTTGGAGAAAATTATAGGACATAATAGGGGTGTCACATCTCTACTTAGAAGTTCGATTCTTTGAAGATTGAGAACTACAGGAAGCTCATATGGTTCCCGTGTGTTGATTCCCCCATGAGTGTCACTTTTCCTTGTGATTTCAAGTTTTGACATGTGTACAAAATCACCTGCTTAAGCTTAGTTACCTACTTGTAGAAGGAAAGTTTTAGCATGTGTCATGTTTTGAAACTCAGAGGGGAAAGTGACACTCACATTGGTAATCAACATAGGAAAACCATATGAGACCCCTGTGAACCTCGGAGAGAATTGTGGAGTCAATCGCGACCATTCTCCATGAAGAAGCCGTGAATCCCTCTGAGGCTGTGTGAAGAATGAGGATGACTATGGGTTCTCAATCTTCACACCCATTCTTCACCTCCTCCAAGAGAAATTTCCACTATGAAGATTGAGAGTGGGAAGAAAAAAGATGTGACACTAATGATAGTTGTACTCTTGAATCTATAACTATGTATTTTATGGTTCCTAAGAGGGCTCACATTACACTAGTAGCAGAACTATTGTTTTTCATTCCTCACTTTGTGGAAATAGTGAAGAGTTATGAAATGTTGTGTCTAGATTTCTGTCTTCTTGTGACCAAAACCACTTACCAGCATCGACGCAACCCATGTGTCTGGCACGGTTCCATTCCCTTTTCATTTATAGTAAGTAAAAGACGACACATTTTCTACTAGTGTTAACGATGTGTTTTTGGATGTAAGCCTTTTAATCGAAGAAAACTTCAAGACACATTGGGTCAACTTAGCATTAAGTGATTGATCAAACGGGAACATGAATCTTGTTGTGGAGCCATGATGCATTTCAAGTGCACAAATGTTGCACGAGTGTTTACAATGAGGATGTAACTTGAGCCTGTTGGTTATAAATGCGTGCAGAAACGGGATCGGGGAAAGTGAGTGGGAAGGTGACGTTCGAGCACTGGGCGAGAGCCAGAGACCTGGTGCTACCGACACAGTTCGATTTCCCCATGAACATTTTCGTGCCCAAGAGCTTCGGCGTGCCGGGGGCGATTCTCGTCAACAACGGGCACCGCAACCTGGAGGTCGTCACCAGCAAGATCACTCTGAGCACCGAGTTCAAGCTCGTCAAAGCTCGCGTGACCATGCCGGACCAGAGCGTCATCAAATTCCTCTGCGACTCCTGGGTGTATGCCTCGGACACCAACAAAGATGGCCGCATCTTCTTTGCCAACAAGGTATTATTAACCCTTAAACGACATATGCTTTCTTGATACCACATCCAAAATCTCTTTTAAATTCCATTTTAAGCATGATTCTGTTTTTAATTTACTTTGGCTCAAATCTAACGAAGTATAGATCTCTCTAAGATGCTCGGTTTGGCTTTTTAAGAACCCCATTTAGTACGATGAAGTAGAAGTTATGAGCAAAATTCTCCGAAAATATAACCAAGCCCGTGGGGCTTGCATTGTCGTTTAAGGTTTATACTGAGTGACAACATTTCCCAACATTTCCCAGAATGATAAAATTATTCCGCTTTTCATAATCAAATCAATCAACGCAAAATTTTCACTACAATCATATGCTTTGATTTAACACTTCCGTCTCTTGTACTGTGCACCAATCACAATCACTAGAGTTACATGGTAATCATTATTGTTCATTAATCCAATATACCAAACCCTTCCTTTAATTAGCTATAAAGGGGCTATGCAGACATCACTATATCTTGCTCATATTGTGTATTACTCTTACTAGCCCTGAATTTTCAGCTTTAAATGCTAGCATTTTTCGTTCAATTTTTAGATTCAAGGGCTCATGCATGCGTAGGGTATGCATGCTCTAAGTTAATGGCACTACTAGCAAAGGCGTCGCTTCTCACTCAGAATAGTGTTAGAGTTCACTGTACACACTTGTCCTACGCGACGAATTGCACTCACCTAGTCTTGACCGCTTGGACAGTGAGTGCAAAGTGGCGCCATTTGACTCACTTACCGAGTGAAAAGCGACGTCTTCTCCTTGTAGTGTGGGTTCTAATTGCATATAAATTTTGGATGTTAAGTATATGATGATTTAAAATCATATTTCAGGTACTTGAATTAATGTGTTGCACATGTATGATGAAATTCCAGGTGTACACCCCTGCCAGCACTCCCGGTGGGTTGATTAAACTAAGGCAAAGTGAGCTGAAGGAGCTGCAGGGAGATGGAACAGGGGAAAGACAAGAAGGTGACAGAATCTACGACTACGACTTGTACAACGACTTGGGCAAGCCTGAGGATCCCCGGCCCACTCTCGGCGGCTCCGCCGAGTTTCCCTACCCTCGCCGATGCCGAACTGGCCGACCCCTCAACCCAGATGGGAAAACAGAAACCAGGCCAGTGAAGTTTCTCAATATACATATTAATCATGGCTACATCCTTCCACTTTTGTTCATAGAATATTTTAGATTCCTCAACCATTTCGTTGCACTAGGAATGCCCAAGCAAAATCACTGTGCATGTGTGGAATTGGGCACTACTTGCCTGGGCATTTATTTTGGCACTGTCACCTTTTCTACTAGTGTGGCAATTATGTAGAATAGAAAACCTCATTGAATTTATAAAAACTAAAAGTCTGTGTAATCAACTCCTAGGAAATATTAAACCCTAATTTTGTTTATTCAGTCTAAAGCATAACCTCCTGTGCCCTTTTTTTTGAACAGATGTGTCACAAGATGATAGGCT
Source organism: Pohlia nutans (assembly GCA_022496805.1). Classification (NCBI taxonomy): domain Eukaryota; kingdom Viridiplantae; phylum Streptophyta; class Bryopsida; order Bryales; family Mniaceae; genus Pohlia; species Pohlia nutans. Next base: position 19,916,058 of record CM040102.1, on the reverse strand, counting down.
ATTCGCTCATGGGTTAAAACTCATAAACATAGTTGTTCTCTTGAACCACTAGATCAATCAAAAAACTGAAATCGAATAATCTTGATGAAATGAATGCACAATAAGTTATGTCCCATATAACCAGTTCAAGACTACCGTCCCTCACCGATTATATAGTCCATAATAAAATATATAACCTAGGGGTTAAATTCCAGCCTAATCACAAATCCTACTCACTCCATTCCGTAGAGTTTGTGATTTTTGAAGGTCCGTTGGCTGACAACTCTATTTTTTTATTTTTTTCTCATTCACATTTTTTTTAATGCAAATCTTACACCATTGATTAAGAAAGCTCCTGAAAGCTCCTATAATGAAACACTACTAACAAAGGTGTCGCTTCTCACTAAGAACAATGTCAGAGTTCACTTTACACACTTGTCCTACATGACGAATCGCACTCACTAAGTCTTACTCAAGCGCTTGGGCAGTGTCGTTTGACTCACCTACCAAGTGAAAAAATGACATCTTCTCCTTGTAATGAAATGAGCGAAGAATTAATGCTTAGTTTTAACCATTTGGATGATCTAAGAAGAAACTGTGCAATTGTTTGGTGTTTTTCCATCTGGAGCAGGTTGAGCGGCAGTTTGGCCAACTTGTACATCCCACGAGATGAGAGATTCGACATAGTGAAGAGGACGGGATTCATCGCCGACAACCTCAAGGCAAACAAGCACAACATCATTATGGGCTTGTTCGACCACGGCTCGGATTTCCATGACTTCGATGAGCTCCGAGCTCTCTACTCGCCGCTTGGCCAGGACTCCGTGGTGGAGACCATTGTCAGCAACCAGCGCCAGCCGTTTGAGCTCCTTCGTCAATTCGCCAAAGGCTCTGGAGACACTGCCAACACTGATCTCAAGTACCCTACGCCACGACTCATTCACGGTAACCTCTTTATTATAGCCTTCTCTAAAATGACACTGCATACCGGTAATATAGAAAGTCTACCGACCCTCCATAATATGACAATATTATTATTTCAAAGAGTACACGTGTGACAAGTCATTTTTGTGACTAATTCATGTCTTCCACCTTTCCAAACATGTTATAATATAGACGGACGATTGTACCTTGCACACTTACCATACTATCATTGATTGTAACACACTTGCACATGACAAATTTGAACTATGCCATAGCAGGTAAGATGAAAGAAGTTTGAGTGTAATGATTCATCACAAACTACCCAAATTCTCACATATGATCCATCAACTCCATGATTGTTGAAATTATGACGTGTAATTGTAAGGTAGGCAACCCATCCTTATGAATCTTTTAATAATTAGAGCGGAAATTTACTTGTTTTGTGGGCCTTGTCTCTATCACCGCACTATTAAAAACATGAACAAGTTATGAATTGTTGAAGTTTGAATGAAGTAATAAGGTCGTAAATATTAGCTTAGACTATCTTTGAATTATGAGTATTACACTGACAATGAATTTATCATGAAGCACTGTTGGGGTCAAAGTTACACTGTGTGCTACATTAGGGGAGGACTTAGCTCAGGCAACATTATAGTTTGTTAAGCAAAATTTAGAAACCAGAATGTTGTTTTAGCTGCTCTCTTACGTTGCTAACAATCAAAGCATGATCCTAGTAGACAATGAAAACATCTTTGATTCTAATGGAACTCAGAAGTTGATTTCAATTCTTACAAATCATGTAATTGGATGACACTTAGATTGGAAATGGGTGACTTAATTTTCAACCCTAATGGGAAGGGTTACTTTAATGGTTTTGTGAATGACAGCTGATAAGGATGCATGGTCCAAAGACGTGGAGTTTGCTCGTCAGGTGCTGGCCGGCATGAATCCCTTGGTCATCGAAGCTCTCAAGGTATTCACTAGTAGGAAATGTGTTGCTTTTCACTAACTATAAATGAAAAAGGAATGATACGGCGCTAGGCACATGGGTTGTGTTAGTGTTGGTGAGTGGTAAGAAGACAAAAATATAAGCTTAATATTAGCCACTGTTCCCTCTTCCCAAGAAATGGGGAATAAAAAATGACAGGTCTTCTACCAGTGTATTAATTATACAGTTTTGCCTCATGCTTGACTGGAGCCTTGAGTTCACTCTAGCGTTGATCTCATTGACGTGCAATTTCAAAGAGATGTTGATTTTCTGGGAATCAAAAATTGCTGAGTGACGCAGTTCTTTGCACACTTTACTGTCTTGCTCTGTCACAGGAATTTCCACTTAAGAGAGCTTCTGCAGTCACTGCAGAAACGATCGAGCCTCACCTTGAAGGCCTCACAATTTCCGAGGTGAGCACGTTTGACTCCCAAGCTTGTCAATTGTCATCAATTCCAAGAATGACTGGCTACTTTTGTGTCACACCACAGCAGTTTAACCCCAAAACGACCTGAAGTTCCACTGCAATTATGTATTTTTACGTATTATAAGCATGTGATTGCTGCCGTATTTCACTACACCAATGTATCTAATACACCTTTTGCACTTGGATATACAACATATTTGAGTAAATCATTACCATAATATCACAAACAAATATATGATCATAACATTCAATAGCCTTCCACGAGGGTGCCTTTTAGTCTCATCCGCCTTTATATATGGAGTGATCAGTGATTTGTAATTGAATGAACTATTCAATCACATAAAAAATTACAATACCCTCTTGAATTGTGATTGAGTGAGTGCTTTTGATTACTATTCACCATGGTTGATTGCTCTTGCTTAATGCCACATGTCCCCATAGCTACTGATGTGATGTGGAATATCCCACATCATTTCATTGGAGAGATGAAATGATGTGGGATAATCCACATCATTTTGTTGGGGGAAGGCAACACTCATAGAGGCTACTGAATGTTATGATGGTGATATGTATATGTATGGAACATGCTCTTGGTAATAACTTTCAAAATTTTAATTTAATGATGTAAAATTTGAATATCTCCATTTCAAACATTTATTGATGTCCAATAAAACGAAACTCGATGAGCAAAAAGAGCTCTATCAATGTCACAAAGATAGTCAAGTTGGAATTGCCTTAGACATTACGTTTGATGTTATTCTTAACATGAAAACATCTTGACATCACCTGAAATGGCTCATGCAAAACATGGGTTTCTTATAGAGCGAGTGGTTTACATGAATAGGCGTTGTCAAAGAAGAAGCTGTTTGTGTTGGACTACCACGAGCGGTTCCTGGGCTACATCAAGCGCATCAACGAGCAGAAAGGCAGTCAAGCTTATGCATCATGGACGTTGTTCGTGCTCACGAAGGACGCCGTCCTGAAGCCCGTGTGCATAGAGTTGGCTCTTCCGGCAGCCAAGGATGGCGAGAAGCCCAAGCTCCGCGTGTTCCGCCCCGCGGAGAAGGACGCCGCCAAGAACTGGGCGTGGGAGCTTGCCAAAGCACATGTCCAGAGCAACGACGCTTCTTGGCACCAAGTCATCAGCCACTGGTAAATTAATGGAGACCCTAAACCCTAAACCTCAATGGAATCCAAGTCTGTACAGGTGCCAACCAAGCATTGCATGTGAAGACCATGGCTATAAATTTATCATTTAGAAAAGTCCTTGGTGAGTCATTAAAACCACTAATGACAGAGCTATTCTAGTCCTTTTGATAGTTTTTTGTTTACAATATTGGTTTCATCTTGTACTATGTGTTTTATATACATGTTGGAGACATTGACAAATCACTTTTCTCTCGAATTACAATTTACATCAAACATCACATTGAAAATGCCATGTAAAAAGCACTGAAAAAGACTTAGGTGGTACGTTTTTTGGAGAATGGACTCTATAATCTAAGCTTTTTTTTAGTGTCCTTTCATATGAGACTCTTAATTGAGACCAATGTATCTTGATTGAGCATGATTGAACGAGAAATGACTAAGGTTGCTAATGAGAAAGTAGAGCCTTGTTATGGGAATAACATCAACAGCATCAACAAGGCTCTACTTTCGTGTTATCCAGTCCACAATGTTAAGATAACTAGGCAACACACATGTGTCAATTTTTTGTGGTAAAAGCAAAGATTTACGAACCCTACATTACATTCACTATGAGCCCTTTGATGAACCTAACCCTACAATCTTTAAGATGTTCTTCATTCATAGAAGAACTTAGAGCATCCGCAGTGGTCCTTTAACCTTTAAGCCCCTAAATATGCTTCAACGAACAATTCCCGTACCTTTACAAGTTCAGTGGAATTGTGGTCGACTTGTAACCCTAAACCTATAAACCAATTTCTTTATTTCGGATTACTATTTGCGGCACTTACAGGCGGCCTGCAACGGGCTGCAATTTCCAAGTTGACGGCCGTTTACAAGCTGCGACCTGAATGATAAAGGTATTTACAAGCCACCATTGGGCCTCTTCCAACCCCCTAAGCCTCTAAGCGGGATGGAGGCTTAGGGGGTTAAAGGACCACTGCGTATGCTCTTGGCATTATGTCCTGTAATCATGTAGTGCATCATGGGCCATGAACCAAAACAGGTAGAAACTAACCTGGGACCCGGAGAACATGAATTCAGTGATGGAATTTATTAATTGTTGGTGATGCAGGATGCGGACGCACGCAGTGATAGAGCCCATCATCATCGCCAGCAACAGGCAGTTGAGCATCATGCACCCCGTGCACAAAGCGCTCGTGGCGCACTTCAAGAACACCATGGACATCAACCAGTCGGCCCGCAAGGCGCTCATCAACGCTGGCGGCATTGTGGAGCAAACCTTCACCGCGCAGAAGTACACTCTCGAGATCTCCTCCAAGGTGTACGCCGCCTGGCGCTTCGTCGACCAGGCCCTGCCCAATGACTTGATCAAGAGGTGAGCAAATTATTTAAGCAGCCCACAACATTCACACACTCAGGGAGATAAAAGCAAGATTCCCATATGGGAAACGCGGACAAATTTTCCACAATTGTAACTATCCCAGATACAATTAATCGTCCCAAGAACGTTACAATTGTGGAAATTCTGTCCCATTTCCCATATGAAATCCCATGTGGGAATGTCATCATCTCCCCCTGTATCTGCGCTCTGCCTTACCTTCATGCACTTTGCTCATCATCTTGGAACTCCACCTGTCCTATTAGCTACCAATGAAGGTCATGTTGGGTGTGGATATGTTGTACATTCTCTTCTGGGTCACGCAAACCCCCTTGACACTACTGAACGTTATCGTCTTCTTTTTTTTAGCATTATGTCGCCAAATGTTGATGTGAAATTAGACGTGCTATTTACCTCAAATTTCATTTGGGCCATTTTGTTTGGTTAAATAGCCACATTCTTCTCTAATGCTACATATACATAGCTAGCCAAATTTCTATACAAAACTGCTCATTTTCAAAAATTTGGTACTTAAATAGCCAAAAGCTGTTATCAATTTTCAAAATTCCAATTTTCAAATAGCAAATGCACCTCCATAGAAAAAATGGATAAAAGAAATCAGACTGGTACTGAAGCAAAGTCTCACCCATCCTTCAAATTGCCATAGCCACCAGCAGGCATGGGACGCCAGGAATGTGCTCAAAACTAGAAGTCCTGCAAACTAGTACTTTCAAGGACTCGTGTCATTCTAAATTGCTGTCCCTACTATTGCTTGTGAAGCTAAATGAAGGATCACTGGTTCGGTGTTAATTTGCTGCAGAGGAATGGCGGTAGCAGATCCGAAAGCTGCACACGGGGTGAAGCTGGTGATCGAGGACTACCCGTACGCGAAAGACGGGCTGGATCTGTGGGGCGCGATCCGGGCGTGGGTGAAGGAGCACCTGGACATATTCTACAGCGACGACAACGCGGTGCGCTGCGACCCGGAGCTGCAGGCCAGTGATTTATTTTATTTTATTTTTGTCAGTCCTAAGACAGTTTAGCATGTTTGCCACTTTTCCTTGGCTTGAAGAGCAATCCAGGCTCCTTGGATACTATTTTCATATTAATATACACTAGGTACTAACATCAAGGTAATACACGTGCTACCAAGGTGCTAACGACATAATACTTGAGTGATGTTTTTTGTTGCTAATATTTAGGAAATCCGGTTGTTATTAGAGTTAACCAAAAAGACTTTCAAAGTGGAAAGAAACCTTAACCTCATCTTAAACTCGTTTTGAATTTAAACAGACTGCAATACTAGTCTATGGTGGGTTGTAGAATAATCTTAAGTAAGGTCCTGCACCACCGTGAGATGTGAAATTTGTGACCTCCCCAATGCTAGAGGAGAGTTCCCTCATGTTCCCCCAAGCCAAGAGCCCTGACCACGGAAACTATTCGTGAACATTGGTTGTCAGAAATTATAATTTTAAGAAGAAAACTCGACTTGAACTCTTCTTCAAAACCAGTTTTGTTTTTGGATAACTCTATTCCTTCTTTTATTTCAAAGAAATCCTTTGTATCAATTAACCAGCCCAAAGTTTGTGCTAAAACTAGCAACAAAAAATCACTCGTGCGTGCAGGCGTGGTGGGCGGAGGTGCGGCTGAAGGGGCACGCCGACATGACGGAGGGGTGGATCTTGGCGGACTCGAAGGAGAGCCTGGTGCAGATTGTGACGATCATCGCGTGGGTGGCGTCGTGGCATCACGCGGCCGTGAACTTCGGCCAGTACCTGTTCGCGGGCTTCATGCCCAACCACCCGTCCATGACGCGCAAGCTCATCCCAGAGGAAGGCACGCCCGACTGGGGAGTCATGGAGCGCGAGCCGGCGAAGTTCATGTTGTCCATGCTGTTCATTTGTCACCAACTTGCTCATCACATTCAGTACCCTTCATGCTCTCTGCCTTTCCTTCATGTATCATCTTGGGACTCTACCTGTTTACTTGGCTACTGATTTGATCTTGTTGGGTGTGGAATACGTAACCCTCAGCCGGTGTCTGAGGTGCCGAATCTAGGACTCCGATTGGCCGTGAGCAGCACGGTTACTCGGAGTAACTTGTTGATCATGATTGCTAGATGAAAATGAAACAAATCTTGGATGTAGAGCAGAATCTAGTCGTATATGAGCGGAATCCATCCAACATTCAACACTGGCTAAGAAGTACGTAAGGTAACCAGGATGAACAACGGGATTACCAGAAAATGACTCGTCGCTGCCGCGACTCGTCATTTCTTGGTAACCTTGTTGTTCATCCTGGTTACCTAATATGTTGCACCATCTACTGTGGGGCAAGGCATAGCCACTCCAAGCTACTGAATGTTATGCTATTTGAAAAATGGGCTTGCTATGTTGATATAAGAAAAATTGAGTAAAACAAAGAGTCTATTGTCAGAATTTTGCCTTATTATTGGTAAGGGCCGCTTCACACTATGGTTCATCGAATTCCACCAACCAGATTGCAAGAAAGCCATCGATCGGTGGGAATTCGACGGACTCTTGACTTTCGGCCACAGTGCTAAGGATAACCAACAATGATGGATTTGTAGTAATTTGTTTTTTGAATCGCCACAAAAAAATGTTATATAGTTTTCAAGTTTCAATTTTCAAATCGCCTGGAATGGGACTTCTAGGTTGAAAAATTGAGAAAAATTCACTGGCACTGCAGGCGCGGGTGAACATGACCACCGTCGAAATCCTGTCCACGCACGCTGTGAATGAGGAGTACCTCGGCGAGCGCCCCCAAGATTGGACCGCCGACGAGAAGGTCCTGGCCGCGTTTGCCAAATTCGGAGCGAAGGTGGACGAGATCGATGCGCTCATCAAGGCCAGAAACGCCGACCCATCGCTCAAGCACCGAAATGGTCCCACGGCTGTGCCGTATGAGCTTCTGCGTCCCAAGTCTTGTGATGGACTCACCAACAAGGGCATCCCCAACAGCATTTCCATCTAACTAACTCAGCCTGTCGGTATCACCACTCACCGACACTCACCGACACTGAGTATAGATCTTATTTCATTTAAATAAATGAATTCTTGTAACCAATTACAAGGAGATTCTAACGCAACATAGCGTGTCTGATTTGGATATTGTATGTAAAAGTTATAAGGTACAATGTTTATATTTTGATGTACATTTTCAAAATCAATAAGTATTCATGCATTAGTGCATCTAGCTCAAGTCGGTATCCACACACCGGCAGTTTTAAGCATTGAGTATAGGTCTTATTTCATTTAAATAAATGAGTTCTTGTAAACAGTTACAAGGAGATTCTAGCGCAACTTAGCATGTTTTATTTCATCGGATATTGTGTGTAATATTAGAAGGGTCCAATATTTATATTTTTAATGTACATTTTCAAAATTAATATATATTTATTTAAGAAAAACGTTAGAATTTAATGTGGTTACCTTATATCCTCCACCATTGTTCAAATCATAATATAGGCAAATTCGTCAAACTTTGAATGCCAAAAAACCCACTTTGATTCATGGGGTGATATATTTGTGATATAAATAGGATTCGATCTCATTCAACGAGTTTAACTTTCCTGGGGTTGTAGAATGTTATGAAATCTTATGTTGGGATATCATTTATGATGGATTACTGTATGGGACTGATTTATTGACTTGTGGCTGAAGGAGATTACATCAATACAAGCTACATCTATTGTTAAGTGAGAAAACTTAAATAGGTTCTTATGTATATAGATTGTTGCGTACTTGAAATTTGAACTTCAGTTCTTAACATGAAATAAGCCACACCTGAAATGCAACTACATTGTGAAATAATTAGAGCTGTTGTAACCTTGTGCCGTACCATTAAATCAATTGCACAAGCAGTTCCAAAAGCACATAATTCACAAGTCTTCGTTCACTTTGAAACTTTTTTTTACGTCACCCATCACTTTTGTCTGTGTAATTGCATCCATGCTGGAGCCCCAGGCAACTTCTCTTAGAAACATATATACGCCTTTCTTTATCAGAATGCCAATTCGGTCGAAGTAACAAGTATGCCTACACAATGAAATCATATGTCAATTTCACTGAGTGAGATCTAGACCCGTGGACGATCATGGCATTCAGTCTCCAGGTATGGCATTAAGACTGTCATGTTTTGTAACATCTCAAAAGAGTTCATATGGGAACTTCTGTTTGTACTATTTATTTTTATGTAAAATTTGTGTCAGCTCCCAACTGGAGTTGTCTTTGTGGACTTCTGTCATATGGACTAGGATGAAATTTAGACAATGTTTTAAGGAATGACACGACTGCAAATCAAGCGCATCAAGATGACGGAAATTGATAAGTTTCGTAGAATCTTACATCTGCAAGAATGTCACAAATAATGATACATCAGCACCTGGAAAATCGAAGCATTAGGACTTCTAATAGCAAGCAATGCCATCTAACTGATCGACTATAAACACAAAAGCTCCTTCTAAGACATTTCTGCAATAAGTAGAAAAGAGCATAAATCACATTTGAACAAAGCTTTGCAAACGTTTAGTGGATTCTAAACTGCAAACTGCATGATTCAGACTGAGCTTCCTTTGAAGCCAGTTTTGGTTTCATTATTTTCAAAAAATAGATATCAATCACAATCTGTGCAAAACAGCAGATCTAAAGAATAAAGTTATTTCTAATACTTCTATCAACAGCCAGACGGTAGATCGATCTAGCTAGCTACAGTTTACAGTAACCATCTACTACTTCTTCACGATCAACGTTTCGCCGCTGTAAACCTCATAGAACTGTCCCTTGATCACAAGGTTCAGCTCAATGCAATACAGAGGCTCACCACACGGGGACAACAGCCCAGTAGGCACGGCAATCTTCTTGGCGAGCCACAGGTTGACAGAGGCCGTGACAAGGACCTTCTTCGATCCACACTTGATGTGGAAATCGACGCAGAAAGGGTGGACGGTGGTCACTTGGATCTGTTGGCTCAGCCACAAGGATTCTCCCTTGGATGGCAGCTGGTAGCCACCGGCTTCCACAAGGCCCTCATCGAAGTACCGGATCGAAATCGCGGCGTCAATGCCGCTCTGGCAACTCACCTTCAGCGGCTTCACGTCCAAGAACGGGAACAAACGAACCGGACAGTCAGGAGCAGGTGGTGACACTGCTGGCAGAGCTTCTTGTGGTGGCGGAGGTGCTGAAGAGAACAGCAGCAATGGTGGCGGGAACGATATTGAAGTCGGCAACGCGGTCGCCACGCAGAGTGAGCCCACCAGGAGGACCGCGACGAGAAACTGAACCTGAGCCATGATCAATAGAAACTGCAAGACGGTGGAATCGATGCGGAAGCACGAGCAGGAACTGATTGATCCGAGGCCTGTCTCTGCTTCGGATTTTACTGGACTGAGTGGCGGGTTTATATCTGAGGCCACGCCTCGAAGAAGCCACTTGCTTAGAGCTGCATCAACGATTTTTTTTTGTTTTTTGGCACAAGCAAAGGGGAACCCTTTATTGCGAGAAAAGGCAAAATACAAACCTATCCCACCGTGACCGGCGAGGAGCTGCATCGACGGTTGATTCACGGAGAAAGAAATGCAAACAATTACCACTTGTGTCTGTGTGACAACTTTTGCTGTGATCAAGTCCGGAAAATGTTTCACGTGTGTTTATTTGAGGCAATATTTGAGGCATGTTAGTGGCATTTCGGTATTGAGGGTAGTCAAGGCACTGTTCCAATTCCATTTTGGGTATGTGAGCTCGCCTAAAATCGAAGTCGTTGCATTGCGCGGGCAGAGGCGCGCGCGGCAAGCCGCACGTTGCATGCTATGCAATTTATCCAAGACAGTCAACCCAGACACATGTCAACGCCGCTTCTCGAAAGAAAAGGCAGATCAATCTGATCGAAGGTCAACCAAAGGTCAATGAACTCAAGTTAAACGTGTCATGGCGGGGTCGGGTTGTATTTGTGTTTCTCTCTTCTTGCAGTAAAGAGAGTTATTTGCAAAGTTTGTAGAAGAGGGGTGATTGGACCACAATTGTCTGAAAACTATGGTTCAAAACCCAGTAAAAGTAAACATGTCAGTTTAAAAAACTGGAGGTGTGAAGTTTCAAGGCTTCAAAAACGGTGTCAAAAAACTTTAGACCCTCACTTTTCTTGATCCTAACAATTCTAGATAATTTGGGGAGCCCCGAGCTTTAACTCCGCCTATGATGTCCCCGAATCAACTTTATGCTTATGCCAAATCCAAATCAATGCTTGTCTCTACCACTGGCTCATCCGGTGCATGCTCTTTTATTTGCTAATTAATGAACCTCAGTCAATTTACGCAACTTCCCAAAAATTCAATAAAATTGAGGTTGTAAGTGGCATCGAGTTTGCGGAAACTCTAAGGTCTTCTCTTTATTTGTGTCAAAAAAAATGAATAAACTTATTTTAGTAGGTGCTTAGGATTAAAGGACGGTGCTTAACGATATTTTTCACCGGACATGCTCTTCTTTTAGATAGGCTTTCATGTGTAGGTTGTTGGTCCTCAAAAGGAAGAACCTCTATTCAAATAGATGAAAATAGGAGAACTTAAGAGTATATATTTCATTTGTGCAATATGGGTGGTTTTTGAGACCTCATTTCTTGTCTTCTAGTGCCTTTCAACCAATCCCCACATGAAAGCTTGCCCTTAATATTAATATAGGAGATCTCACAGTAAACCCACCATCTATTTTGGAAAGGACGGGGACTTGATCTTCATGGAAAGGAGCTCTAACTACGACTTGAAGGGCCATTGTGAATGAAGAGTCTATTGAGGGAAGTGCTTCCAACCCGACCACCGGGACCAAGTCTGCGCGTGCTAGCGTTAACACCTCTTCATAGTACATTCTTTGATCTTCAGCAAAGTCCCTTCTTCTTGATCTTAGGACACTTTCTAGACACATCTTTGTTTTGGAAGATCACCCACTTCCTTGCTATAGTTTAGAAATTGCCGGCACGAGTACTTAGAGGTTTGACATACTTTCCACTTTGATAAATTGTATGTGAAAAAAATTGTATTTGGAAAAAAATATAGAATCATTTCGTCTCATCATGATTTCTTCTTCTCTATTTAGAAAAAGTAAGTTCTAAATCCAACTCCCATTTCCAGAAGTCAGATTAAAAACACCTTATTATCTTATTAACGGTATTTCTAAGTGAGAAGAGAAAAAGAAAAAACATAATAATTGTGATGTAAGCATAGATTGTGGCATTTTCTATCTAAATACGTATCTCCATTTGGCATTGTTAACCCTTAACTTCCTGGGCTACCCAAAATGGGTCGCGCTATTTTCAAAAATGAAAATATCTTGAGGAAAGAGTGCCCGAATGAGGAAAAATTTGGGCCAATTTTGTGTAGAAACGAGTTAGCTATCCAATGGTGTGCTCTGATTTGAAGAATTGCACATTGTCAATTTACAAAAATCCACAAGTGTTGAGTGGTCACAAAATCAAGGAAGAAAAGTCAGCTAAAGAGAGTGATGGGCAAATGACGAGCTGCCACGTGTTCCAATTGGGCAAGGCGGCTTGTGGATGGGTGTAGCTACTGAAATGCAAATCTTGCACTTGGATTTCACCTTTTTTCCCAAATTTCACCTTTTTTCCTACTGTATGTGTTCTTTTGTGTACTTTCAACCTACCGTGTCTGATTTTGCAATGGAAGATCAAATTTGTAGGAATTTGTAAGATTCCTCTCAAATTCACAAGTGAACTAGTAAAAAGTGGATGTCATGTCAAGGCCTCTTTCTCACTCATTTTTTATCCTAAAAATACAAGACTTGTTGTCATGCGTAGGGAACTTGATTATCTTCAGAATTCCAGACCGCACCAACTTTCTAAAATAGTATGTGCCCAAGAGAGTCGGTCAAAGGTCATTTTCAGCAGTGAGAAAACAGTGAATTTCTTGGAGTACCCCTCACTTTTGTGTCCCATCCAAGCAACCTATAACTCGGATTGACACCAAACTTTGTAATGATGAAGGTGACTTGCATATCTACAAGATCTTACGGTTGATGTTGTAAAAAACTGAACCACATAAGTTTGAGCAACATGTATCCCTAAACCGAAAAAATCAGGGTCCACAACGCGCTGAAAATGGTTCAGGAAGTTAAGGGTTAATAGAATCACTCTAAATAAACTCTTTATTTTGCAATGGTCCATGGACCAAATTGTGAATCTTTTTAATGTTGTCATTAATTAACTGACACTAGCTTCATTGGAGTGATATCTTTGTCATTCTATAACCCTCGGACGTCCAGGTGCATAATTGAGAATGATGAAAGAGTGTTGTATAGTGCAGAATTCAACTTGCAGCATTTCGCGCATCATTGAATCACTTTCACGTGTTGTAACCGTAAGTTTAGTTGCATTCGAAGCATTGGTTCTAATCATTCAAGTGGTGAACGTCTGTTTCCACAACAATTCACAATCTTAGGGATGCTTCACACTATGGCTGAAGGTCGAGAGGTTGTCAATTTCCATCAATCGGATTGCAAGAAACCAAGATTTCTGCCTCTCAACCCTCAAGGCCAAAGTTCAGAGGCCATCGCCTTCCAAAATGCTTCCATGGCAACACTTTTTGACCAAGGTGACGGCCTCTCGAAAAAAAGTTTGGGTCGGACGGGAATGGAAACCCAAACTATGGTCGAGAGACTGTCGATTTCTTTTCATAAAAAATGAAAACTATAATTTATTGCCTATATTCAGTAGATTTCTTTGAACTCTCAACAAAGTTTGTCCACTCAATCCCACGGCATCTTGACTTGGACGGCCATAGCGTGAAGCTGCCCTTTAATCAAGGGAATCTATGTTTGACTTAACCGGGTAGACGTAGTTCCTTTCGATTTGACAACGGCCTCGAATATCTGTATGCATCGATAGCTACGATTCACTTCAGAAGTTCATCGGTAACCAAGTTGACAGCGATGGAGGTGCATGTCCTCAGAGAAACAAAAAACCGACACAGAAATTGGAAGCTTGTAATCACAGGATATCAAAGTGACACAGGGAACTTACCCATATATATGGTCCCCTGTATTGATTCCCCTGTGAGTGTCACTTTTCCCTGTGATTTCGAGTTTTGACATGTGTACAAAATCACTTGCTTAAGCTTAGTCACCTACTAGTAGAAGGAAAGTTTTAACATGTGTTAAGTTCTGAAGCTCGGGGGAAAGTGACACTCACATGGGAATCAATACAAGGAAACCATATGAGACCCCTGTGTGAATGAGTTGTGTGAACGAGTATGAGAATGTACACGAATCTCGCATTGCCCATAAATTGAGTTTATGTTACGGACACGGAAATACACACAATAAATCTAAACAAGAAGTTCAGAGAGAACATGCAAGAACTAGATTGATAAGATGAGTACACAAACAACACCAAGAGAGGTGAGCTAGAGCTCTAAGAAATGCGTTGTCGAGACTGAAGAACCCTTCAGCCTCGACTCCTATATATACTACTGGATAGGAAGCTTCTCGAGCTACTTCTGTAAACTAGGACGCTTCTCAAACAACTTCCACTAACCAGGAAGCTTCTCGAGCAGCTTCTTAGAATCTATTAGAATATTCTAAGAATATTCTAAGAATCTTCCAGAACCTTCTAAAAGAATCTTTAAAGAATATTCTATAGAATCTTCAAGGAATCTTCTAGAAGTTTCTAATGTATGTCCGTGACATCACCTCTCCTTCTAGCTTCGAGGTCTCCGAGAAGCAACGTTGTCGCCGGTCAATACCATCGTAAAAAAATGAAGATTTGTCGCATGACGTCTGCAATGAACTCCAATTGTTGTTCACGAGGTAGGTGGTTCATTGGTCCTTGAAGCCAACGGTAGTGGCCTACGCCTTCCACTTCTGACCAAGCATGAACTTCCGTGTCTTCATTGTGAAATTGTCCTGCAAACACGCTTTCTGGTAGACCATTGAAAGCAGGCTCTACCTCGAATACAATCACCAGCGATCGGTTGCTTGGTATCCTTCGTCGTCGTCGTGGTACAGGCGGTTCTTCATCTCGGGGTCGCCTTCGTGGGTTCGTTGGTTGAGATGACACGACTTGTATACTATCTATCTCTTGACTATCCATGACTGCAGACCGAACTATGACTACTTGAATAAAACTCTATTCTATCTTAGAGAAAATAACAACATCAACTATGAGTTTTAGGTAGTGTCCTCCCCTCCTTTTATACTCTTGTCTAAAGAAACTTGAGAAAAAAGCTATCATCGAGATGGCTTCGGTTTATCAGGATATCGTTGATGAAATTCCTGTATTTTTTGCGGCGCATTTGTAAGATTTTCGGCTGGCTCCCACGTTCGCTCATTAATATCGTAGCCGTACCAATGAACAAGATACTCCAACTTGCCCCACCTTCGTCGTGAATCTAGCACCTTTTCGACCTCGTATTCCTCGTGGTTCTCAATTTCAATGCTAGGTGGCGGACTTTGCACTCTTCCAGGGAAAAATGATTCTCGATAAGGCTCCAATAAAGAGACATGAAAGACTGGATGTACCTTCATAACGGCTGGTAACTCCAGACGGTAAGTCACGGGATTGATTTGCTTCTGGACGACAAATGGTCCTAATCTGCGGTAGTCCAGCTTATCACACGGTCGTTTAGTCTTGATATTCCGTCGGAGAAGCCATACTTTATCTCCAATCTTGAAAGTAGGTGCCTCATTCCGGAATTTATCTGCGGTCTTTTTGTAAGATTCTTGGGCGGTCCGTAATTGAAGTTTCAACGTAGCTTGAAATTCCGACAGCTGCTTCGCAAAGCCTTCTGCTGCCGGGTTGTTATTTGCTACTGGATTTAACAAATCGAGCTTTGGATGGTATCCATAATTGGCAAAAAACCGTGTTTGTTGAGTCGACGCATGAAGGGTGTTGTTGTAAGCAAACTCGGCAAACGGTAGATACTTGGTCCAATCGTCTTGCTGGTAGTTGATGGTGCAACGTAGATACTGCTCCAAGACTTGATTCACCCGTTCTGTCTGACCGTTGGTTTGAGGATGAAAAGCCGAAGAAAGCTTGATATCCACCTTCAATATCTCAAAAAGAGATCTCCAGAACTTGGAAACAAACTGAGTTCCTCGATCCGATACAATATCATCTGGCAAACCATGATAACGATATACATTATCAAGAAAGAATCTTGCTGTGTCCTCACTTGACGATGTCTTCTTGCAAGGAATAAAGTGCGCCATCTTTGTGAGCCGATCCACCACAACAAAGATGCTGTCGAACGAGTTTGAAGGCGGCAGGTCCGTAATGAAGTCCATGGAAACTGAAGACCATGGTCGATGCGGAATAGGCAATGGCTGTAGAAGTCCATAGGGGCGATGCCTAGGGTTCTTGGACCTTGAACAAATATCACAAGAGAGGACAAACACCTTCACATCCTTCCACATTTGGGGCCACCAAAAGTCTCGCGAAATAAGCTCCAATGTCTTATTGTATCCAAAATGACCTGCTGCTGGAAAGTCGTGGCGAGATTGGAGAACTCGAAGTCGTGTTGGTCCCTTTGGAATATACAGCCGCTCTTCAAAATACAAAAGATCTCCCTTTACCTTGAACTTGTCATTATCGGCACACTTCTTGATCTCAAGAGCTACAAAATCTTCAATTGTCGCAGTACGTACCTGGTTGAGGAAGTCCGCATCAATTGGTACGACAGCAGTGCAAATTCTAAAATGCTCCGATTTCAACAATGTAGCGCATTGTTGATCAAACGCTGCTTCTCCAGCTTTAGGCGCCATATACAATCTCCTCGATAATGCATCGGATAGTCCTTGTTGCTTTCCAGGCCGATAGGTGATAACAAAGTCAAATCGCGACAACGACATATTCCACCGAGCTTGACGTCGATTCAGGACTCGAGCCGACATGAAGTACTCTAAATTCTTGTGATCCGTATATACGGTCACCGGATGCGCAGCGCCTTCGAGAAAGTGTCGCCACTCTTGGAAAGAATCCACTATAGCAAGGAGTTCCTTATCGTGGATTTCGTAGTTGATTTCAGCGGCAGAGAACTTCCGAGAATAAAACGCAACTGGATGGAGCTTACTGTCTTCGCCCATCTGTGAAAGTACGGCTCCCAAAGCAAAATCCGAAGCATCAGTTTCCAAATAGAAGGCCTTTGCAAAGTCAGGGTGTACCAAGATTGGAGCCGTAGTAAAGGTCGTCTTAAGATCTTGGAATGCCTTTTCTGCTTGAGGTCCCCATTCGAGCTTGTCCTTACAAGTCAACCGAGTGAGTGGAGCAGCGACTCGAGAATAATTCTTGATGAAGATCCGATAGAAGTTAGCAAAGCCAAGAAAACATTGTACGTCTCTAACTGTCTTCGGAACCTCCCAGGATACAATTGCTTCCACCTTCTTGGGGTCCATCTTCAAGCCATCCGTAGTTGCAACGAACCCTAGAAATTCCATCTCCGTTTGGTGGAATAGACACTTTTCCAACTTCGCGTAGAGTCCTCGTTCTCGTAGTTTCTCAAGAACCAAACGAACATGCTTCTTGTGTTCTTCTTCGTTCTTCGAAAATATCAGAATGTCATCCAGATAGATGACAACAAAGTCGTCAAGGTGCTCTCGAAAAATGTCATTCATCATATGTTGGAAAACAGCCGGAGCATTGGTAAGGCCAAAAGGCATGACGTTATATTCAAAATGGCCATACCTTGTACGGAAAGCTGTCTTCCACTCGTCTCCTTCCTTGATTCGTACGAGGTTGTAAGCTCCCCTAAGATCAATTTTCGTAAAGATCTTTGCACGTCCGAGCTGCTCCAAGAGACCAGAAATCAAAGGTAACGGATAACGGTTTTTCTTAGTTATCTTATTGAGGCCTCGATAGTCCACGCACATTCGCAGAGAGCCATCCTTCTTTTTCACGAACAAAATCGGTGCCCCAACTGACGACTTTGAGTGACGAATAAAATTCTTGGCTAGATTTTCGTCAATATACTTCCGCAATTCTGCCAACTCTATTTGCGATAAGTTGTAGATTGGGCCAAAAGGTGGTTGCATTCCTTCATGAAGATCTATAGCACAGTCGTAGGGTCGATGTTCTGGTAGCATGTCAGCATTTTTCTTTTCAAAGACATCTTTGAATCCTTCATACTGCTTTGGAATAACGAAAGTTGGAGTCGCATTTTTACGAGTCGGAGTAGCAAAGATGACAAAAGGTGTATTTTGCTTGGCTTCCTTCATAAAAGCCCTTGCACCTATAAACAAAGGTTTGTTTCTAGACATTGTCTTGGCAGATTCCACCTTCAAGGAGTTTGTTGGAAATGTTACTTTTCGCAACTTCCAATCTATTAATGGATTATATCTATCAAGCCAAGATAGTCCCAAAATGACAGGACATGAAGGGGTCTTGATAACATTAAACACAATGTTGCTCTCATGGTTTTCAAGACGTATCTTCAACGGTTTAGTTTCATGGATAACATTGCCCGAAGACAATGGTCGTCCGTCTATGACCTCTACATGGACAGGCTTTGGTTTCTTCACAAGAGGAATATTGTGAAGTTTGGTAAACTCTTCATCTATGAAGCAAGCAGATGCACCCGAGTCTAATAAAGCATTAACTTGAAGTTCTGGAATACCAAAATGTAAAGGTACCATAAAACAATCTGAAGGTTGAGCTGAGAGGAAGGGACCTGGATTATTTTTGGATGTTGAGATGTCCAGCCGCACAGTCCCTATTGTGGCTGGGCGTCCTCGTTTTCCTGTATGCTTGTACTCCTCAGTCTTGTTGTTTGAGTCTTCTGTTTCTTCGAACAATTTGTAGCTTTATGGCCCGCCTCTCCACAATATAAGCACAAGTTTTGTTCAAACCGTCGCTTCTTTTCTTCAGCTGTGAGGGGCTTGAAACGTACCGCATCAATTTGCATAGGTTCAGGACCTGTGGAGTGATTTTCTGGACCTTTTGAAAATGCAGCAAATGCTCCCTCATTTCTCCAACCTGATCGTCTTTCTTGTCGTAATTCAAAAAGGCGGTTGTCATAAATAATTGCCTGAGATATAAGTTCTTCTAAAGTATCCACTTTAGGCATAGTGATCAACAAGTTTTTGACATCATCTCTCAGTCCATATCGAAATCGTGTCATAAACGCCTTATCGTTCCAATCAAGATCACATGTAAGTTGTTGGAATTCTGCAGCATAGATTGCAGCAGAACGTGATCCTTGTCGCAAATTTTGTATCTTTCTTTCAGCTACTCCTTCTCGATCGCTATCTCCAAATGCAGCAGTAAATCTTTCCATGAAAGCCTCTAGGTTATAGAGTATTGAAGAATCCTTCTCCAATAGCGGAGCAAACCAAGAGCGAGCATTTCCTGATAAAAGAGTACCTATGAAAGCAACTTGAGTAAATCCATCTGGATAACGAGAAGGATATAGGCGTAGATAAAGCCGTACTTGTTGCACAAAACCTCGGAAATTGGTTCTTGTTCCATCAAACTTGTCTGGCATACTTGCTTTTGGTTCTTTTGTACTAGGCCTTGAATTGTCTATTAGGGTCGTGGGTGATACATGTCTTGCTTCTCTTAATCGAACAAGCTCTTGTTGTAGGCCGTGAATTTCTCGTCTAGCTTCTTCAGTCATTGGATCAATTTGAGGCTCTTTACTTGGATTGCGAAGAAATGCGATCTCCTCCCGCACACTATTCATAAGAGCTTGAAGATCTGCAAGAGTTGCCACTCTATTCTCTATTTGTGGCGATGCACTATCCATGGCCTGATTTATTTCCATATTAAGGAGATAAATCGATTGAAATTTAGAAAAGAAAAAGTTGTTAAATCTTTGGAGAAGATGGTAACACTATCTATTACTAAAACTAATTTGGAGAAAAGAGAAAATAAAACACTAAAAAATCTCAGCTTTAGAGGAGGGTAATCCGCAACCTCTAAGAACGCTTTCAAGAAGAGGGGTAATCCACGCTCTATCAAGAAGGCAAGATTATGAAATCGATGTTAATAGTCCTTTCTATTAGCTTTGCTAAAAAGAAGGAATTAATACCAATCCAAGGGAGACTAATCTGCAACCCTTAGAACGCTTAAGTATCTTTAAAGGAAGGAGTAGTCCACTCTCTGCCTTTGAAAAACTAAGCTCTGATATTGAAATTGAGAAAATATCAGTTTAGAGGAAAGTAATCCGCAACCTCTAAAGCGCTAGAATACCTTCAAGAAGAGGGGTGATCCGCTCTCAAGCAAGAAGGATCCAGCTCTGATATTAAGATGAAATCAGTCTCGACAAACTGTTACGGACACGGAAATACACACAATAAATCTAAACAAGAAGTTCAGAGAGAACATGCAAGAACTAGATTGATCAGATGAGTACACAAACAACACCAAGAGAGGTGAGCTAGAGCTCTAAGAAATGCGTTGTCGAGACTGAAGAACCCTTCAGCCTCGACTCCTATATATACTACTGGATAGGAAGCTTCTCGAGCTACTTCTGTGAACTAGGACGCTTCTCAAACAACTTCCACTAACCAGGAAGCTTCTCGAGCAGCTTCTTAAAATCTATTAGAATATTCTAAGAATATTCTAAGAATCTTCCAGAACCTTCTAAAAGAATCTTTAAAGAATATTCTATAGAATCTTCAAGGAATCTTCTAGAAGTTTCTAATGTATGTCCGTGACAGTTTATTTTTGTTGGGATATCGTTGTAACCGCCATCATTGGATGCCCAATAACTTGTAAGCCCACAGGAGAAAAGACTTATGCCCTGGGCAACACGGGAAGCTAAAAAATTTCAGACTAAATGAACATCTACACGCTCAATCGCTGCTTGGATATTATGAGAGTGTTCAATAGAGTTATCCGCAAAGTACCCCCTACTTTGGGTTTGTAACCTCTAAATTGAAAAGCACAAGGTCGTTGATGCCACTGGCAAGGTTTCACTGCACACCAAAAATAGAACTCAAGAAAGACTCAATTTAGCCGTCAAGAATTCCTAAACACCAGTTTTGTTCTGGCTTTTACTGAACGCCAAGTCAAGTCACAAGTTCCTTGTATGGTGGTGTCAGGGATGTTGGTTGTAAGCTGAGGGACGTTGGTCGATGGGAGGGATTTCGATTTCGAAGTTAGATCTCAAATTTAAATGAAGCAGGTAGTGGTAATAAACAAAGATTTGTGCCATTTATGGAGATTCTTTTTTGGGGGAGATTTGTACCATTTGTGACAGCTAACACTTCCATAAAACACTCCAATTTGAGTTTATTTCACAGGATTGCTTTGCAGCTACAGTCAAATACAGTTTAGATTTTCATTTCCATGAAAAAAGGAGGGCAAAAGACCGGTTCCCTTTACAAATAACTCTTATGTATACGATAAGTCACTCACAGCTCATAGAGGTACTCCAGGAAGCTACCATAATTTTGGCGAACATAAATTATTTCATAATATGACTATTATTATTTCAAACTGTACACGTGTGACAAGTTATCTTTGTGACTAATTCATGTCTTCCACCATTCCAAACGTGTTATAATATAGAGGGACAATTGTACCTTGCACACTTGTCGTATACTATGGTTGATTGTGACAAATTTAAACTATGCCATAGCAGAAAAGTTGGGAATCGAAAGAAGTTTGAGTGTGTAATAATTCTATAGATCTCAAACTACCCAAATTCTCACATGTGATCCATCAATTCATGATTGTTGAAATTATGATGTGTAATTGGAAAGTGGGCAATCCATTCTTGTGAATTTTTTAATGGTTAGCACTGGATACTTGTTTTGTGGGCCTTGTCTCCATCAACGCACTATTAAAAACATGTATCATTGGGATACTGTGTGAATAAGTTATGAATTGTTGAAGTTTGAATGAAGTAGTAACACTAGAAGAAAAGAGGGACTTTTTCACTCAACTTGGAGTGGGATTTTGAGTGAATTTGGGCACATCTAAGTGAACATGCTTAGTGTTTAAGTCCCTCCTTTCTTCTAGTGTAAGGTCATAAATATGAGCTTAGACTATCTTTGAATCATGAGTATTACATTGACAATGAATTCCATCATGAAGCATTGTTGGGGTCATAGCACTACTAGCAAAGGTGTTGCTTCTCACTCATCACTCAGAACAATGTTAGAACAATTCACTGCACACACTTATCCTACGTGAGGAATCGTATTCATCAAGTCTTGAGTGCCTGGGCAGTGAGTGCAAAGTGGTGTTGTTTGACTCACCTACCGAGTGAATAGGGACGCATTCTCCTCGTAGTGTAGTTACACTGTGTGCTGGATTAGGGGAGTAGCTCATGGAACGTTATAGTTTGTTAAGAAAAATTGAGGAACCAGAATGTTGTTTTTGCTAACAATCAAAGCATGATCCTAGTAGACAATGCTCGAGGGGACACTCAGTCTTGTGTATCTTGGGGACCCACGTGCGTCGCTGGGGCATTTTTTGGGTGGCTATTTACCTCCTAGAAAGCATTTAAAGGACCCTATTATTACTTAAAGAAAAAAAATTACCCATATTATCATATCTATCATTACTTATAATATGTAGGCCAAAGGAATATATTAGAGGCTATTTTCTTTGTAAGGAAAAAAACTAACTAAAAAAATAATGAGAATACAACTCGGAATACAAGTGACTGACATATACCTTATAGAAAAAAAGATTCAAGTTATAACAATGCATGAATACAAATACAACACAAATACATGCATGAAAAGCAAGACATTAGGGTTGAAAAAGTATTGAAGAGATTTTAGGCACAGTATGTGTTTAAAAACACTGACATGAAGTGCATCTGTGAAGTATGACCACAAGTATATGCCTGATATAAAAAAAAATACATCAATATGCCGTTCTAATGCCCTCCATAACATGTGAGAAAAAAAATCAAGCACCCAACCAGATTGCAAACATCAATGGAGTTAAATCAGAAAATCTGCCATTTTATACCAAGACTCCGAAGATTGCCTAAAAATTACCAAGTCTATTAAGATATTAGCTTCTGCAAAGAGGCTTCTCCAGCTCGAATATACCTGTGGGAAAATCATCTTGCATTTTTGTCGGACAAGAACTGGCACAAATGCTCTGCATCATTTTGATCTAGAGAGTATTAAAATTCTGAATCAAAACAACTTTGCAACAGTCAGCAAAGAAAAACACAGTTGTAAGACTAATGAAATAAAAATAAATATAGAAAACTCAACAGACAAAGACATGCCATCAACTCACTTAGAAATCACATGAAGGGGGAAAACTCGAGATGCAAACGCTCGACGAAAAAGATCGCCAAACTCTTCATCCAATCCACCAATCCCAAGCTTCTGGAAATTAAATTCCTTGGTCTTGAACAAATTAAGGTAGACGACCTGTTTCCGATCACCTTAAGCAATTCATCATACTTCCGGTGGAGTAACGAATAGGCAAATAATTTTGTAGTGTGGGGAAATAGATTTGAAGAAGATAACAAATTTTTGAACAAATTTTGGAGCAATATCGAATTTACTACGAATTTCCAAAGTGAAGATTCTCTCCAACCCGTTCTCGCAATATAGGCTGACCTATTTCCAAGAACTGTAAAACTAAATTTCGAGAACACATGATATCATACTAACTCGGTAACAAATTTCCATTCTACGCGCCAACCATTCCATATTAAGAAGAAACATGTTTCCGCCACCATTTATGAATGAATTTGAAAATAATGCAGGCCTATTCTCGAAAATAGGTCGCCCTATAATGCGTGATTGGGGGCGTGATCGGAAACAGGTCGTCTACCTTAGTTGTTTGCCCACCCTTTTGATTTACTATCTGCATAAAGCACACGATTGGAGTAAGTCGCAAAAGAAAAACAAGTTCTTCAGTAAGCCCTGGCTGCAAATAAATAACAATAAATCCATCTACTGAATTGAGAAACGGATTTAAGGATGCACAAGGAGATTACGAGATTCCAGATTCAAACAAAGTGCGCATGTCTGCACCAATTTTTTTGAAGAAATTGAAATCTAGAACACATCAAATTTGGCACGGTCAGGGTGATCCCAAATAGACTACCGTAGTAGGAAGCCAGGGTCGGCAGAAAATAATTCCCCAAAAAAATGCCGGAAAAATAAATAAATTTATCAAGTGTTTTGTCGAAATCAACAAAAATAAAGTCAACAAAAATTGTAGACAAAAAACAAAGGAAAATGTTTAGCTGCTAGTAAAATTTAATGTTAGTTATTAATAGCCGAATTTTTAATAATTATTTTTGAAAGTGCCGACCCCTACTTTTTGAACTTTTATTAATTATTCGACACCAAAGTGCCGACCCTGCCTTCCTACTACGGTACTAGAGATGAACTTCAGTGGGAACTCTAGCCTTCAGGTATAAAATGAAGTTTGCAAATGAGCCTGAGAGAAGAGGACTGCTGAAACAAAACTCTCAATCACTATTGAACCCAGAAAGTGCATGTGCATAAGCATTTCAGGTCAGCCACATCCGAATTCTCCAATGTAGTTGGTTGGACGCTTTTCAGATGGTTTACCTATGCCTATTGGTTTTTGATACAAAATTGATATCGATTTGGTGTCTGAAATGTATCGGATAAGCTTCTTAACAATGGGCATTGTATTTGCATTGGAACAACATTGGGTTTTATCTTATTGATTTGGCATAGTTTTAACATCATACCCTTGGTATTAGTGACTTAATGTTAAAACGACATCGTTTAAGCAAATTATATATTTCGAAAAACATAACGTCGTTTCGACACCGGTTCAATAACCATCGGACCAATGATAAAACGATAGCGTTTTTATGTTGAAGTCTCTACATTTGTCGTTACAATGATAAGTTGACATAAATTCAACTAGTGTTGAAACGATGCTAAAACAATGTTGAAACAACATTGATATATTATGCAATTTTTGTAAAAATTGCATTAAATTAGTATTAAAACAATGTCGTTGCAATAATAATTGTATTATAACCCCTAAAAACCCAAGGGGTATTGGACAAAACATAGATCTGTTATAATATGTGCCTCCTATATGTTTGATGAAGTTTGGTTCAATAAAAAAAATATAGGGCAACATCTCTACAAATTCTCTGTACAGTCAAACTTCCAAAAATAACTTTAGACCTCTTTTGAATGAATTTAAAAGCATTAACCTTTGAAAATTTGTATAAATTCTAATTTTCACTTTTAGAGTTTAAAATTTAGCGTGATTGGTTAAATTTGGTTTATCTACTGTAAACTTCAAAAAAGCAAAAGAAATAATGGAGGGAACATCATTACTTTCGTCAAATAGAAATTTTTGTAACTGAACACTAAGACAATGTTGAAGTGATTTTCTTTGAAAAATTCTCCCGAGTGGGGTTTAACTCGGATTGACATAATTCAACTTGGGTTGGAAAGTAGACTTGATGAAATATTTAAAAATATTTTTTATTTCTTCAAAAACTTATTTTTTTGGGTTTAAGCAGCCCGTAAAAAACGGGCAGCAATCAAAAAATGGTCTCTTGGGAGGTTAGGGATTAAACTTCTTTTCCAAAAAAATCAACCATTTAATAATGATAAAGGTGACATATGAAAAACTGCTAACAATTTATTCTACCACATAAATAAATGTATTAAAAAAACTAGTAAATGAAACAACAACATAATAATAATTTAACTTTAGTTATATAACTTACAAGTAACTGACATGGTACATTTTGAGGAGGTTAAAAAAACTTCATGATTCTTTGTGTAATTATATTTGAAATTGATTTTGACCTCCACAAAGTAGACCGTGTTAGTTACTTGTAAGTTATATAAGTTTGTTGCACAAATACAATTACACAAGGAATCCAAGTGTGTTGATCTTAGTTGGTATGGTATAAAACATTTACTTATTTTTTCACTTCAAATGCCATCATCTTTCAATTTGTGCCGCCAGAGATTATGCAAAACATTCCACACATTTTTTTAGTCTGCACAGTAGTACTACTGATTTAAAATCCTATAGTTAAAAATACCAAAAAATTAGATTGTGTCTTTGAAGTTGTTGCCCTTTCTAATAGAACAGGAATTTTGGAATGTTTTTGTAAAATAAACTTTGGTTCTTGAGGGGTTAAAAAATATATATTTGCATACCAATAATATTAGTTTAATATACTAGTAATCACATACACAACAATAATTACTATCTACAACTACTATAAAATGGTACACTA
This sequence comes from Pohlia nutans, assembly GCA_022496805.1. NCBI lineage: Eukaryota > Viridiplantae > Streptophyta > Bryopsida > Bryales > Mniaceae > Pohlia > Pohlia nutans. The sequence continues at coordinate 19,890,026 of CM040102.1, read as the reverse complement.
TACTACTAGCAGCTTTCCACAAAGCAATTGCAATAGCTTACTATGGTCGTAATTATGACAGGAACAAGGTTCTCGATATGACGTTACATCAAGCAAGTTGGTTCACATACGTGGTGAGTAATTTAAGTATCACCAAGGCTTTGCATAAAAAAATATACATATTACTTTTTTTTCTTTTTGATAATTTAATGTTACATTTAGTTGACAATTTCAATATCATGATCTAGTATGAATTTAATGAGTACTTACAAAGTTTTGCATAAAAGTCACATAAGTATATTTTTGTACATATGGAACAAGCTATAATGGAGAATAAAGACCTCAGAGAAAAGGATACTCGTGCAATAGATCATGAAGTGAACAAGGCCTCAATAAAGATTAGAAAGGCAGCTGAGGGAGGACTATTGACTCGCATCAAAATCATTGAATTGCTTAATGATTGATGAAGATGCCAAAACATAAACATAATTATCAAACGTGTGTTAGGATCGTAGCATTTTGATTGTAGCATTTTGATTTTAAGTAGCTGTTGAATAAATAAATACACAATTTTAGTGTATTTTAATCGTATGAATAGTTGTGAGCTTGATTTTGAAGAGTTTTATTTTGTGGTATCAAATTATTGTCTAGTTGGCAATACTTTTAATTGAAATTTATATTAGTCAATTATCTTTTTACAAGTATGCAAGTAGTGTGATGAAATTTAGGATTGTTGCTAAAATTGATTAATTTCTATTGTAATCTTCATTCTGACTTCATTTTTGGATTCTAAGTGACCGCCACTTGAAGAATTCTTATTTATTTATATATATTTTCTAATTTCAAGTCAATCTTTTCTAAACACAAATGGAAGTACCGTCTATTGGTATCATGCAATGGTTGAGTCATCCCAATTGTTAAATTTTCAATTTGAGTATCTCTCTATTCATATTTCTAATGTTATCCCCAATTAACCCTTAAGTTCCCGAGGGTTTTTGCTACAAACTAAATGTGTTATAATATGTGTTATTTATAAAAAAATTGAAGTTTATAAAATATGAAAGTGGTGATATGTAATCTCTAAATTTCATCTACATGGTTGAATATCATCAAAACCATTTACCTTCTTTATAAATAAATTTTAAAAGAAAAACTTTGAATATTCATAAAAAATACATTATTCAATATTTTATGTTGAACTAAATTAATATTACTTAAAAGTAAAAATGTTCATCACATGGATAGAAGTTGCCAAGATTTAGAGTCTACAATTTGTCTCAATGTCAATTTAAACGACACTACGTAAGAATAGTATAGAATTAATAATTCAAATGAAACAAGTTCCAATCGGTATTTAAGCATCTTATTAATCTTGTGCTTTTATCCAATCGAACCTAAATTCAAAGATAAATAAATAATTTTTTATTTCATTTATTTCATTTTGGAAGTTTATTAGTTAGATACTACATATGATTTTATATGATGAATTTTAGGAATCCGTTTGCATAGGTTTGATTTAAAATTCATAACTTATAATCTATCTTTGTATGTCCAAACAAAATATATACTTTATCATGCATTTTTTCCACATTTACAAATTTGATACTTTAATAGATTGTTTTAATATCTTCACCATACAAGTTCTTTATTTTTTCTGAATTTTTATGAACACATTTTTAGTGATCCAATGACTTATTTTTATAGAAAATTTGATTCTAAATATGTTAGGCCCAAGAAACACTCAATTTGGACACTCATAGCTCATCTTACAGCACATTCTATTTTGGAAACGGCTACTTTTGGGTCGCCTCAGCAATTAAAGGTTAACATCAAACTCTCCATTGAAATTCCACTATTGAAGAGGTTTAACAATATGACTATTAGTGTAAGTGGGCAATAAATTTAGCTAAACCTCTAAATGAACGATCAACCATTTTTTGGCTGCAGTCCGAACAGTAATGATTGCCCGTCGTCTGAAAAAGATAATTCACAAGTTTTGATTTTTTTTTAAAATCAAAATTGGGGATACAAATCATGTTCTAGTGTTGTTTGATGCATTTAATTTGCAAAATTGAGGTTCATTAATTTGCAAAATTGAGGAATCTTTCAATGACAAAGGCCTCAATATTGTTCTAGTGTTATAAAACTTACTATTTCAAGAAATTGATAATGTTCCCTCATTTGAAAATTTTGCCTTTTTAAATTTTAGAATAGAAAAATCTAATTTTAACCAATAATACCACATTCTAAGGTAAATAGTGCTTGTGAATTCATTAAATGAGTAAGTAAAATTGTTTGTAAAAGTTTGACCGTACAGATGATTACTAAACATCATGCTTCTCATTGTCTTTGTTGAACCAAACTTCATCATAGTTGCAGGAGTAACATTTTATAACAAATGAAAGTTTTGTCTTTACCCCCTATGTCATTTAGGAATTAACCCTTGATTGCGTAATCGACCATAATTCGTCGATTCAAAATTTCAAAGTTTAAAAAAAGTTCAACCCACTTTCAATGTCACTTTCAATAACAATTTTGAGCGTTATTTTCCTCCCCTTGTAGATATTGAAAGTGAGCAACTTTTCCAAAAAGAAAATCTGAAAAAACTTTTATCAAATTTCCTCAAAAGCCTTGAAAGTGACAGCATGATTGATCTTAAACTGTCATAATTTTTAAATTTTGCCCGATATGGAATGTTTAGGTATTTTATCAAATAAAATTAGTTCTAGCATGACCAAAGTAACCACCATATAAAACCAACTTTATTGACCTATCCTACTTGATTCCAAGTCAAAATGACTAAACATGTATTTTTTATGAATTAAAAAAAATAAAAATCTTATACATTGATTATTAAATAATTCATAGCATTTTTCCAAAATTTACCATATGGATGTTGTCTTCCTGTTGTGCTTTACATATATTTAAAAATTGAAGCTCATAAAATTTGCCAATGAAGGAAACAAAAGGTTTTTTTTTTATGTAGAGTGAGTGAAACGGTGTGTTCATATCAGTTCAAATAATGTTCTACTCTAGCCTGTGGCAGACGGAGTGATAATTAAGCTTGTAGTTCAGTATCAAAGGTCATAGGTGTCAACTGGAGATTAGTTCAAAAACTGAAGCAAACACTTAGATTTCAAAAGGTGCGGGGTTTGAAGTCGATTGCAGCATGTTCATGTTGATGATCGCTGTTCATCTGCAGTGAAGGACGGAGGTGAGATGGCGTATACAAGGTGGGCCCGAAGATGAGGTGGTGTGTACAAGGCAGGTCCAACTTTTATGTAATTTAAAAAAAATTGCATTTATAAATGGAATTGATTTTATATTGAATTAATAAAGATTAAACATTATATCAATCATGTTTTGGCACAATATCGACGACAATCATTACAACATAAAACCAACATTGTTGTAATGTATGTCGATTTACTATCGCATTATCACTAAATCAATGGCAATTTATTGATATCGTTTCACTATTCATTACATGTAGTTCCAATATTGAATCAATAAGTGTAGTATGGATAGTGATTTAATGTTGAAACGATATTGATTTTTATGAAAACCTAATTTGAATTGGAATTGTGCAAAAAAAGTGTCGAAAATGTATCGGGCCGACTCTAAGGTGAATTTGAGATGCAACCATGATTTCAAATATCACATACACAAGAAGTTGGAAATCAATGAGCTCTGGGCCTTCCACTACAAGGGGTGAACATAATCGCATAAACAAAATTTTATAAGGAAACTGGAACAAAAGTCTTCTCCTCAATCCCACAGCTATTGATTGCAACAGAGCACTGCGGCACCGCTGCCAGCGACTAAATACTCGGCTATGTGTCCATTATCATGACCGTCGTGCCACAAAACATTTGACTTACATGACATCAATTTCGTGACTAAATAAAAATGTAGAAACCTCATGCTCTTTTACATGATTAAGTAATTTCATTTAGGGTGGCATTTAGGGTTTCGTGACTAAATAAAAACGAAAAAAATTCCATAACGATGTGGAAATGACAACCAAAAACAAGAGAAGATCCGTTTCAGTCCAAAAGTTCTGATAATGCCAAGCACTACTACACAGAAAAGGTCATAGAGAAGAAAATATCTCATCTTGAACTTCAACCTTACACTGAAATTGAGGATGATGAGACAAATTATCGACACGAAAATCTCAACAAAAACAAAATCGAACCAAAAGACAGTCCGAAATAGCATCCATCAGTACTGTACCCCAGCTCGCCGAGTCAAGTTTTCAAATCCTTGAATCATCAACTTCTCATGGTATTCGTAATATGAACAGATGCCAATCCAGTTCCACATTGCCACCTTAAATGATTTCATGCGAAGCATGTCCAATGAAATCACTCCAACTAGTACCTGAGAGCGAGAAGCTTCCAAGGACCTGCTCATTTTAGCGAATAGACCCTGACGAGTAAACATGCCCCATTACATTGAAAAGCAATCCCAAAAAATCGAAACATCCTATTAATTGAAAGAATTCATGAGGAAAGGTTCGACGTTTTCCGCAGATTTTAGAGTTACCAGGATGCGTCCGCAACATTCGTGTTCTACACAAAGTGTGAAAATAAAACCGGCGTTGCATTGAATTGTTACGCATACATGCTTCACAGAGGAAGAGCCAAAAACCCTAATTCTAGAATATCGTACCTAAGCCTTGCTTTCCTTCCTCAGCTTTCCCAGCTCCCGACAGACAATGGAGCTCCTCTTCACACGCGCCACCATCACCTTGAACCAAACATGAACTACCATGTCGACTCCAAAAATTGATCAAACAAGACCTGCCACTCAATCTCGCCCTAAACACCGAGAAAATGTTATTATCAAATCGAAAGAAATTCTTTGAGACCGAAAGAAATTGTTAGCGTCGTGACAACTGGGAGCTCGAAAGTAATCGAAAGAATGTTATGATCAGCTCGCAAACAAGACCTGCCAACACTAATCTCGTCCTAAACACCGTTTTCAAACCCCAATTAGGGTTTCACTCCGAAATTCCATCACCCGCTCCATCTTCTTCACCGGTATTCAATAATTCACGATAAAAACGTAGAAAAGGCAGAAAGTCGAAACGCGCTCACGCAAATGCCTCGAACTGAAACTCTAAAACATCAGATCCTTCTACGAAGAAGAAACGCGCGAACTGCGAGAACCTCGGCACCCTGATCCCTCCACGAAGAAACGCGCAAACTTCGAGTACCTTGTCACCTAGGAAGAAACGCGGGAACTGTCATTTTCCTCTAGCCGTTACAGATATGCTTGGGGTGATCATACTTGCTGCCATTGAACGTACTAAATTTTTTCATTAGGATCCCATTCTTTTGCCCCTAATTTATATCTACCTAAATTTTAATGGACCATATTTTCCGGTTCCCTATGTTACTTATAAAGGACATGCCACTTTTAATGTCCCCTAAATTATATATAAATTTCTTATAAATTTTACCTAAGATTATTTAAATGTACCCTATATTCCGCCGCACGTAGGTTATTAAAAAAGGGGAAGTGTCTCCCCCGAGAGACAATGAGAACATCTTTGATTCTAATGGAACTTAGATGTTGATTTCAATTCTTACAAATCATGTAATAATTGGATGACACTTACATTGAAAATAAGTGACTTAATTTTCAACCCTAATGGGAAGGGCTACTTTAATGGTTTGTGAATGACAGCTGATAAGGATGCATGGTCCAAAGATGTGGAGTTTGCTCGTCAGGTGCTTGCTGGCATGAATCCCTTGGTCATTGAAGCTCTCAAGGTATTCACTACACTAAATAGTATATTTAGTGTGAGGTGATGAATAATGTGCTTACCCCTACTACTTGTGTAACACTAATTGTCAATTTGTGGGTAATTAGTTGTGGCGGTTATCATCCAATTTGATTCATTGTCAGTTATCATCCAATTTTATTCATTCCATTTCTAAAATTTTAGTTTTTCCATCTAAACTTTCATCTCAAGTTTCATTCCTTACTCACACTAAATATCCATATCTCAAAAGATCACAATGTCAAAACCTAACTATTTTTCATAAATAGTGTGAGAATTCACATTTAGTGTTCTTACAAAAGTAGGTTTTTTGATATTTAGAGTGATGTTCGCAATTACAGTGCCTCACACTAAATATACTATTTAGTGTAGTAGGAAATGTGTTGTTTTTCACTTACTATAAATGAAAAGGAATGAAACGACGCCAGGCACATGGGTTGTGTTAGTGCTCGTGAGTGGTTTTGGTCACAAGAAGACATAAATATAAGCATAATATTTAGCCACTATTCATTGTTCTCACGAAATGGGGAATGAAAAACAATAGGTCTTCTACTATTTTATTACCGTATACAGTTTCGCCCCATGATTGTCCAAAGCCTTGAGTTCACTCTAGCGTTGATCTCATTGACGTGCAATTTCAAAGAGATGTTGATTTTCTGGGACTCAAAAATTGCTGAGTGATGCAGTTCTTTGCACACTTGCTCTGTCACAGGAATTTCCACTTAAGAGAGCTTCTGCAGTCACTGCCGAAATGATCGAGCCTCACCTTGAAGGCCTCACAATTTCCAAGGTGAGCACATTTGACTCCCAAGCTTGTCAAATGTCATCAATTCCAAGAATGACTGGCTACATTTGTGTCACACCACAGCAGTTTAACCCCAAAACGACCTGAAGTTCCACTGCAATCATGTATTTTTTACGTATTATAAGCATGTTATTGCTGCCATATTTCACTACACCAATGTATCTGAATACGCCTTTGCACTTGGATATACAACATGTTTGAGTAAATCATTACCATAATATCACAAACAGATATATGATCATAACATTCCATAGCCTTCCAAGAGGGTGCCTTTTAGTTTCATCCGCCTTCATATATAGAGTGATCAATAATTTGTAATTGAATGGACTATTCAATCACAAAAATAATTACAAAACCCTCTTGAATTGTGATTGAGTGAGTGCTTTTGAATACTACTCACCATGGTTGAATGTTGGCTTGCATAATGCCACCTGTCCCCATAGCTACTCATGTGATGTGGAATATCCCACATCATTTCATTGGGGGGATGAAATGATGTGGGATATTCCACATCATTCTGTTGGGGGAAGGCAACTCTAACACTCATAGAGGCTACTAAATGTTATGATGGTGGTATGTATGGAACATGAGGTTCATCTTCTCTTGCTAATAACTTTCAAAATTTTAATCTAATGATATAGAATTTGAATATCACCATTTCAAACATTTATTGCTATCCAATAAAGCAAAATTCGATAATCAAAAAGAACTCTATCAGATGTCACAAAAATAGCAAAGCTGGACTTGCCTTAGAAATTACATTTGATGTTATTCTTAACATGAAAACATCTTGACGTCACCTGAAATGGCTCATGCAAAACATGGGATTCTTATAGTGCAAGTGGTATTACTTTAGGCGTTGTCGAAGAAGAAGCTGTTTGTGTTGGACTACCACGAGCGGTTCTTGGGCTACATCAAGCGCATCAACAAGCAGAAAGGCAATCAAGCTTATGCATCGTGGACGCTGTTCGTGCTCACCAAGGACGCCGTCCTGAAGCCCGTGTGCATTGAGTTGGCTCTTCCAGCAACCAAGGATGGCGAGAAGCCCAAGCTCCGCGTGTTCCGCCCCGCGGAGAAGGACGCAGCCAAGAACTGGGCGTGGGAGCTTGCCAAAGCGCATGTCCAGAGCAACGACGCTTCCTGGCACCAAGTCATCAGCCACTGGTAAATTAATGGAGACCCTAAACCCTAAAACCTCAATGGAGTCCCAGTCTGTAGAGGTGCCAACCAAGCATTGCATGTGAAGACCATGGCTATGATCTCAGCTTTTTTTAGTGTCCTTTCATGTGAGACTCTTAATTGAGACCAAAGTATCTTCATTGAGCATGATTGAACGAGAAAGGATTAACCCCTAAAAGCCCGAGGGGTATTGGACAAAACATAGATGTGTTATAATATGTGCCTTCCATATGTTTGATGAAGGTTGGTTCAATAGACAAAATGTAGAGTATCATCTTTACAAATTATCCGTACGGTCAAACTTCCAAAATAATCTTTAGATCATTTTTTAATGAATTTAAAAGCATTAACCTTTGAAAATTTGTATAAATTATAATTTTCAATTTTAGAGTTCAAAATTTAATACGATTGGTTAAAGTTGGGGTATCTATGGTAAAATTAAAAAAAGCAAGAGAAACGATGGAGGAATCATCATTACTTTCCCCAAATAGCAAATTTTGTAACACTAAGACAATGTTGAGGTGATCTACTTTGAAAATTTCTCCCGGGTGGAGTTTAACTCGGATTGCCATAATTCAAATTGGGTTGGAAAGTAGACTTGATATAGTATTTTAAAATATTTTTTATTTTTTCAATTTTGTTTTGTTCCGGGCAGCCCGTTTTTCCCGGGCAGCGACCAGAAAATTGTCGTTTGAGCGCTTAGGGGTTAATGTTGGTAATGTGATAGTAGAGCCTTGTTATGGGAATAACATCAACAAGGCTCTACTTTCATGTTATCTAGTCCACAATTTTAAGAAAACTAGGCAACACACATGTGTCATTTTTTGTGGTAAAAGCAAAGATCTATGAACCCTACATTACATTATTCACAATGAGCCCTTTGATGAATCTAATCGTACACTCTTTAAGACGTTCTTCATTCATAGAAGAACTTAGCATTATGTCCTGTAGTCACACTCGTAGCAAACCTGTCATTTTTAATTCCCCACTTTGTGGAAAGAGTAAATAGTATCGAATATTATACTTATGTTTTTGCCTTCTTGTGACCAAAACTACTCATCAACACTAACATAGCCCATGTGCTTGGCGCCGTTTCATTTCTTTTTCATTTATAGTAAGTGAAAAACGACACATTTCCTACTAGTGTCATGTAGTACATCATGGGCCATGTAAAAAAAAAAGGTAGAAACTAACCTGTGACTGTTCTCCAAATTCAGTGATGGAATTTATTAATGTTGGCGATGCAGGATGCGGACGCACGCAGTGATAGAGCCCATCATCATCGCGAGCAACAGACAGTTGAGCATCATGCACCCCGTGCACAAAGCGCTGGTGGCGCACTTCAAGAACACCATGGACATCAACCAGTCGGCCCGCAAGGCGCTCATCAACGCGGGCGGCATTGTGGAGCAAACCTTCACCGCGCAGAAGTACGCTCTCGAGATCTCCTCCAAGGTGTACGCCGCCTGGCGCTTCGTCGACCAGGCCCTGCCCAATGACTTGATCAAGAGGTGAGCCAATTATTTAAGCAGCCCACAACATTCACACACTCAGGGAGATAAAAAGCAAGATTCCCATATGGGAAACGCGGACAAATTTCCCACAAAATTTTGTAACTTTCCCAGATCCAAAGTACACTACAATCGTCTCAAGAAAATTACAATTGTGGAAATTCTGTCTCATTTCCCTTATGAAATCCCATGTGGGAATGTCGTTATCTCTCCCTGTGTCAGTAGTCTTCATGCGCTCTGCCTTTCCTTCATGCACTGTGCTCATCATCTTGGGACTCCACCTCTCCTATTAGCTCGTGATGAAGGTCATGTTGGGTGTGGAATATGTTGTACATTCACTTGTGGGGTCACGCAAAGCCACTCTAAGCTACTGAATGTTATCGTCTTTTTTTTTTGGGACTATATGTCGCCGAATGGCGATGTGAAAATTTGATGTGCTACTAAATTCAAGTTTAAAACTAGCAATTTGGCTAAAACTAGCAACAAAAAATCACTCGTGCGTGCAGGCGTGGTGGGCAGAGGTGCGGCTGAAGGGGCACGCCGACATGACGGAGGGGTGGATCTTGGCGGACTCAAAGGAGAGCCTGGTGCAGATTGTGACGATCATCGCGTGCGTGGCGTCGTGCCATCACGCGGCCGTGAACTTCGGCCAGTACCTATTCGCGGGCTTCATGCCCAACCACCCGTCCATGACGCGCAAGCTCGTCCCAGAGGAGGGCACGCCCGAGTGGGGAGTCATGGAGCGCGAGCCAGTGAAGTTCTTGTTGTCCATGCTGGCGAACGCTGTGCAGGCCAGTGTTTTCATTTGTCACCAACTTGCTCATCACATTCAGTACCCTTCATGCTCTCTGCCTTTCCTTCATATATCATCTTGGGACTCCACCTGTTTATTTGGCTATTGATTTGATCTTGTTGGGTGTGGAATATGTAACCCTCAGCTGGTGTCTGAAGTGCGGAATCTAGGACTCCGATTGGCCGAGAGCAGCACGGTTACTCGGAGTAACTTGTTGATCATGATTGCTAGATGAAAACAAATCAAATCTTGGCTGTAGAGCAGAATCTAGTCGTATATGAGCGGAATCCATCCAACATCCAACATTGGCTAAGGATTACGTAAGGTAACCAGGATGAACAACAGGATTACGAGAAAATGACTCGTCGCTACCGCGACTCGTCATTTCTTGGTAACCTTGTTGTTCATCTAGGTTACCTAATATGTTGCACCATCTACTGTGGGGCAAGGCATAGCCACTCCAAGCTACTGAATGTTATGCTATTTGAAAAATGAGCTTGCTATGTTGATATAAGAAAAATTGAGTAAAACAAAGAGTCTATCGTCATAATTTTGCCTTATTATTTGTAAGGGCCGCTTCACACTATGGTTCATCGAATTCCACCAACCAGATTGCAAGAAAGCCGTGGATCGGTGGGAATTCGACGGACTCTTGACTTTTGGCAATAGTGCTAAGGATAACCAACAATGATGGATTTGTAGAAATTTGTTCTGTGAATCGCCACATAAAAATGTTATATAGTTTTCAAGTTTCAATTTTCAAATCGCCTGGAATGGGACTCCCGGGTTGGGAAAATGAAAAAAAAACATTCACTGGTACTGCAGGCGCGGGTGAACATGACCACCGTCGAAATCCTGTCCACGCACGCTGTGAACGAGGAGTACCTCGGCGAGCGGCCCCAAGATTGGACCGCGGACGAGAAGGTCCTGGCAGCGTTTGCCAAATTCAGAGCGAAGGTGGACGAGATCGATGCGCTCATCAAGGCCAGAAACGCCGATCCAACGCTCAAGCATCGAAATGGTCCCACGGCTGTACCGGCTGAGCTTCTGCGTCCCAAGTCTTGTGATGGACTCACCAACAAGGGCATCCCCAACAGCATTTCCATCTAGCTAATTGAGCCTGTCGGTATCACCACTCACCGACACTCACCGACACTTTCAAGCAATCTTATTTAATTTAAAAATAAATGAATTCTTGTAACTAATTACAAGGAGATTCTAACGCAACTTAGCGTGTCTTATTTGGATATTGTATGTAAAAGTTATAAGGTAGAATGTTTTATATTTTGATGTACATTTTCAAAATCGATATGTATTATGCATTAGTGCATCTAGCTCAGGTCGGTATCCACTCACAGCAGATTTAAGTATTGAGTATAGGTATTATTTCATTTAAATAAATGAATTCTTGTAAACAGTTACAAGGAGATTCTAACGCAACTTAGAGTGTCTTATTTGGGTATTGTATGTAATATTAGAAGTGTTCAATATTTATGTTTTAATGTACATTTTCAAAATAAATATATATTTGTTTAAGGAAAACGGCAGAATTTGGTGTGGTTACCTTATATCCTCCACCATTGTTCAAATCATAATATAGGCAAATTTGTCAAACTTTGAATGCCAAAAACCAACTTGGATTCATGGGGTGATATATTTGTGATATAGTTAGGATTTGATCTCAATCAGTTTAACTTTTGAGGGGTAGTAGAATGTTCTGAAATCTTATGTTGTGGTATCTTTTATGATAGATTACTGTATGGAACTGATTCATCGGCTTGTGGTTGAAGGAGATTACATCAATACAAGGTACATCTATTATTAAGTGAGAAAACTTAAATAGGTTCTTATGTATATAGATTGTTGCGCACTTGAAATTATAACTTCAGTTCTTAACATGAAATAAGCTACACCTAAAATGCAACTACATTTATGAAATTAATTACAGAGCTCTTGTAACCTTGTGCCGTACCATTAACGCAATTGCACAAGCAGTTCCAAAAGCGCATAATTCACAAGTTTTCGTTCATTTTGAAGCTCTCTTTACGATACTTATCACTTTTGTCTGTGTAATTGCATCCATGCTGGAGCGACTTCTCTTAGAATCATACACCTTTCTTTATCAAAATGCCAATTCCATCGATGGAAGTAACAAGTCTGTATACATAATGAAATTATATCACAAAATTTTCACTGAGTGATCGAGATGGACGATCATGGCATTCAGTCTCTGGGTATGGCATCAAGACTCATGTTTTGTAACTTTTCTAAAGAGTTCATATGAGGACTTTTATTTGTTCTATTTATTTTTATGTAAAATTTCTGTTACCTCCCAATTGGAGTTTTCTTTATGGACTAGGATATCGATGAACTTTAGACAATGTTTTAAGGAATGACACAATTGCAAATCAAACGCATCATGATGACGGAAATTGATAAGTTTCGTAGAATCTTACATCTCCAAGAATGTCTCAAATAATGATATATCAGCACCTGAACAATTGCAGCAGTCGGACTTGTAATAGCAAGCAATACCATCTAACTGATCGACTATAAACACAAAAGCTACTTGGACATTTCTGCAGGAAGTAGTAAAGAGCATAAATCACATTTGAACAAAGCTTTGGCAGAGGCCGTGAGGATTCTTTAATTGCAAACGTCTGAGTGGATTCTAAACTGCAAACTGCATGATTCAGACTAAGCGCCCTTTGAAGCAAGTTTTGGTTTCATTATTTTCAAAAAATAGATATCAATCACGATCTGTGCAAAACAGCAGATCTAAAGAATAAAGTTCTATAAAAATTCTATCAACAGCCACTCCGTAGATCGATATCCTATCAATCTAGCTAGAGCACGTACACTAACTATCTAGAACTTCTTCTTCACGATCAACGTTTCGCCGCTGTAAACCTCATAGAACTGTCCCTTGATCACAAGGTTCAGCTCAATGCAATACAGAGGCTCACCACACGGGGACAACAGCCCAGTAGGCACGGCAATCTTCTTGGCGAGCCACAGGTTGACAGAGGCCGTGACAAGGACCTTCTTCGATCCACACTTGATGTGGAAATCGACGCAGAAAGGGTGGACGGTGGTCACTTGGATCTGTTGGCTCAGCCACAAGGATTCTCCCTTGGATGGCAGCTGGTAGCCACCGGCTTCCACAAGGCCCTCATCGAAGTACCGGATCGAAATCGCGGCGTCAATGCCGCTCTGGCAACTCACCTTCAGCGGCTTCACGTCCAAGAACGGGAACAAACGAACCGGACAGTCAGGAGCAGGTGGTGACACTGCTGGCAGAGCTTCTTGTGGTGGCGGAGGTGCTGAAGAGAACAGCAGCAATGGTGGCGGGAACGATATTGAAGTCGGCAACGCGGTCGCCACGCAGAGTGAGCCCACCAGGAGGACCGCGACGAGAAACCGAACCTGAGCCATGTTCGATCGAGACTGAAATCAGAAGTCTAGTGGAATCGATGCGGAAGCACGAGCAGGATCTGATTGCTTCGAGGCCTGACTCTGCTTCGGATTTTGCTGCACTAAGTGGCGGGTTTATATCTGAGGCCACGCCTCGAAGAAGCCACTTGCTTAGAGCTGCATCGACGATTTTTTTTTTGTTTTTTTGGCACAAACAAAGGGGAACCCTTTATTGCGAGAAAAGGCAAAATACAAACCTATCCCACCGTGACCGGCGAGGAGCTGCATCGACGATTGATTCACGGAGAAAGAAATGCAAACAATTACCACTTGTGTCTGTCTGGCAACTTTTGCTGTGATCGAGTCCGGACTAATCCTCACGTGTGTTTATTTGAGGCAATATTTCAGGACTATTAGTGGCATTGTGGTATTGAGGGTAGTCAAGGCACTGTTCCAATTCCATTTTGGGTATGTGAGCTCGCCTAAAATCGAAGTCGCTTCATTGCGCGGGCAGAGGCGCGCGCGGCAAGCCGCACGTTGCATGCTATGCAATTTATCCAAGAAAGTCAACCCAGACACATGTCAACGCCGCTTCTCGAAAGAAAAGACAGATGTGAAGAACATTGGCGAAGGTCAACCAAAGGTCAATCAACTTAGACGGATATTGACGGTAGCTGCCGTGGCCATTGCTCTCTTAGCAAGAACGTGCAGCTTGTGGATGAGTAGCCACACTTACAAGGAGAAGACGTTGCTTTTCACTTCTTCTATGAGTCAGACGGCGCCACTTTGCACTCACCATTTTTTTGGTTGGATTTAGTGCGTGCGATTCGTCACATAGGACAAGAGTTTTAGAGTGAAAAGCGACAATGAACAGGATCTTCCAAAGTAAAAAAGGATGCCTCTGTTTGTAGTGTCACTTGAAGCGCACAAAGCATGCACCTCTTGAGAGAAAGGGCGCCGCCCAGAAGAGTCCGTGCCTGCACTCACAAAAAGGAATAAACTTGTCCTGGTGGGGTTGGGTTGTATTTGTGTTTATCTTTTCTTGAAGTAAAGGTCTCTTCTTTGTGTCAAAAAATAATAATAATAATAAATTTATTTATTTTAGTAGGTGCTTAGGATTAGAGGACAGTGCTTGACGATGTCTTTCATGAGACATGCTCTCCTTTTAGATCAGGCTTTCACGTATGAATGGCCGGTCCTCAAAACGAGGAAGCTCTTACTACTAAAGTGGGTGAAACCAAGAGAACTCAAGAATATATATTTCATTTGTGGAATATGGTTGGATCTTGAGACTTCATTTCTTGTCTTCTAGTGTTTCTCACCCAACCGATCTCCACATGGAAGCTTGTCCTTATTATAGGAGGTCTCACTGTAAACCCGCCATCTGTTTTGGAAAAGATGGGGAATTGATCTTTATGGGTAGGGGCTCTAACTATGACCCAAAGCGTACATTCTTCGGTCTTCAATAAAGTCCCATCTTCTTGGTCTTAGGACACTTTTAAAACACATTTTTGTTGTGGAAGATCACCTACTTCCTTGCTATAGTCTAGAAATTGCTGACACAAGCAAGGGGTTTGACAAACTTTCCACTTTTAAAAATTGTATCTAAAAAAATTTCTATTTGGAAAAAAATATGGAATCACTTTGTCTTGTCATGATTTCTTCTTCTCTATCTAGGAAAAATAATTTCTAAATCCTAAACCCATTTCCGTAAGATTGAAAACACCTTTTTTATCTTAGTTATCTTGTTTCTACCTTAGAAAGAACGAAAACATAATGTGATATGAGCATAGATTGTGGCATTTGCTATCTAAAATGTATCTCCATTTGGCATAGTTAGCAGAATCACTCTAAATAAACTCTTTATTTTGCAATGGTCATGGACCAAATTGTCAATCTTTTCAATGTTTTCATTATTTAATTGACACTGGCCCTTCATTGGAGTGATATCTTCTTCATTCTTTTAACCCTTGGACGTCCCGGTGCATAGTTGAGAATGATTAAAGAGTGTTGTATAGTGCAGAATTCAACTTGCAGCATTTCACGCATTGTTGAATCATTTTCATGCGTTGTAACCGTAAGTTTAGTTGCATTCATAGCATGTGTACCGATCTTTCAAGTGCGGAACATCTATTTCCACAACAATTCACAATCTTAGGGCCGCTTCACACTATGGTCAAAGATCAAGAGGCTATCGATTTCCACCAATCAAATTGCAAGAAACCATGTATTGAGCCTCTCGACCCTTCACACTAGAGGCCAAAGTCCAGAGGCGGTCGCCCTCCAAAATGCTTCCATGGCAACACTTTTTGACGCAGGTGACGGCCTGTCAAAAAGAAGTTTGGATCAGACAAGAATGGAAACCCAAACTATGGTCGAGAGGCCGTCGATTTCGTTTCATAAAAAATGAAAACTATAATTTATTGCCTATATTCAGTAGATTTCTTTGAACTCTCAACAAAGTTTGGCCACTCAATCCCACGGCATCTTGACTTGGACAAACCATAGTGTGAAGCTGCCCTTCAATCACGGGAATCTATGTTTGACTTAACCGGGTAGACATAGTTCCCTTAGATTTGACAACGGCCTCGAATTTCTGTATGCATCGACAGATACGATTCACTTCAGAAGTTCATCGGTAACCAAGTTGACAGCAATGGAGGTGCATTTCCTCAGAGAAACAGAAAACCGACACAGAAATTGGAAGCTTGTAGTCACAGGATATCAAAGTGACACAGGGAACGTACCCATATGGTTCCCTGTGTTATTCCCCCGTGAGGATCACTTTTCCTTATGATTTTGAGTTTTGACATGTGTACAAAATCACCTGCTTAAGCTTAGTCACCTACTAGTAGAAGGAAAGTTTTAACATGTGTCAAGTTCTGAAAACGTCATATTCGTTTAGTTGGGACTATTCCAATGATTTGGGACTATTTCAGGCTCTATTATGAGCTTCCACGGTAGTTTTGCAAAGGCTTTGACTCTTTCAAACGTCCTTGTCGAATACATGGTATTCTTCCGAAATGACATATTTGAAGTATTCTTACACCATTTACCATTCCACGAGTTCCGAAGCTCGTTTGAAGTAACATATGCACACAACGGAGCTATTGTCAAGTTTCGTGCACGATAGTTGAAGAAAACCATTCCAATGGACCTTGGTTTCAGCCCGATGGACTGTGGAAAGGCGCAGCGTCCCTAATACAATGAATTTTTTTTTTTTTAAACTTCCAGCCACGAACAGTGTACAGGGAATGGATTGGCAATATACATTCTGCAGATGTATATGAGGGCGTGGAATATGCACGTGGTCTTCCATGCGTCTCATAGCATGCCCCACCGCAAATGCTACTCGCAAGCGCTAGTTATTATGTTCCGGGTATCTAAAACACCTAACAGTGTAAGGGCCACTAGATTCGTGAAGCCATGAAGATATATGGTTTAGGGTACTGGGAGGCCTGAGAACCCGTAACACCGAAGAGTAGACATGTGTGCCAAAATGCAGAAGTGCAAGGGACGGAAGAAGAGAAATTATAATCGACAACTTTTTTTATCCGTTCTGGTTACAATAACAGAACTGTATAAAGAACCCCCGCATATTGCATGAAGTCCACCTGAAAAGGTACGTGCACCGCACAATGCATCGGGCCATTTTCCCACAATTCAGTTTTCAATTTCAAGAACTCTGTACGAACTTTGACAGAATATGACCGAACTCTTTTTGTGGCACCGTCTAACTTACAATATATCCAAAGGCCGTGCAGTCAACGATGAACCATGGCCCTTCGATAGGGCTTGTCGCATGTACTGTACAGATGACGGTCCTGTAATGAACAATGAAACTGAAAATCATGGGTAAAATGCTCCGGGGTTCTATATCAGGACAGTCCATACGCACAATAACTCTGCGATGCTCGTGAACGTTTGTACTCTGGAGGTGCACTTCCGTAGTCAGCAGTGGGCCAGTGGGGGCACACACACTGCAGCGCACTGTTTGTATGCATGTCCGCAGTGACCTTTTGAAAGACAAATCCTCTGTTCGAGTCCATTCTGTCAGAGTTAACAAGTCGTAGTTCTTGCGGATACTTCGTCTGAAACTTTATGAACCTAGCACATTAAAACTTTCCATGTAGTGTTTTGCCAACCTACGAAGTCTTCGAACCGGGCCCCATAGAGGTCGTCCTCTGCAATGCCGACAATTAGATGACCAATTCACACATTATACAGAGCCCAATTAGAACATAGTGCTCATACATCCTTATGGATGTCATGCGTGACCTCCCGGCAAGTACTCGTTTGCACTCCATTCATGTGGTATGCGTGGTCACGATGAAGGAGGCAGCAACCGTTGAAAAGCTAAATTCTGTCGAGCACGTAACCCGTTTATGTACCAAACTCGCAATATGCATTTAATTCTGAATTTCCGTCATATAGGGACTCTAAAATCAAATATTTGTATCGGAGTCTGCACTGACTCTACACCAATTGTAGAGCTGAATGTACTTCGAATATAACGAAAATTCCCCATGTACCTATGAATGTACCACTGCTTTCCATGACTGTCAAAGTACAGAATGTAGCCTTTAAGATGTATCGATAAACATTTTTCCAATATTAACTTCCATGGAATTTAATGTTTAGGGTTAGTCTTGAATTTGTACAATTTTTTTTTTTGAGCCTTTTTATCACATTATTGAAGCCTTCCAAACATGTTTAGGGTTTCAAATGTTTTTCTTTTCAAATCCTGCGTCGCCATTCCAATGAAGTTTGACCTACAATTTGTTCTCTAAGATTTAGAAACTGAAAAGGTGAACATCATATGTAGTGTACTGAGCTCCAAAAGTTGACCTAAAAAGCTTCCACAAGCAATAAAATACTTAACATAGTTACGATATTTACAAGATATGAAAGTTGAAGTACAATATAAACTTGATAAAATTCATTTTTGCAATTTCGGGTTTTCGCAACACAAGTCATCCGGAACATGAAAAACTGGGTTTCACCAGCAAGCATCCATTATTTGGGTGCGTGGCTGTGTATGGGTTAAACAAATATGGTGTTATAAGCTTTTCACATGAGGCAATTCTAGTCTCACGTATATACTGCCATGTCAAAGATTTGTATAAAATGTGGGAGTGTACTCCAACCATTCCAACCATAAAATCTACCCAACATATTTGACTTACTTGTACTTGGAGGCCTTGTCATGAAGAGCCTTTCAACACAATATAATTTTGTATTGTAACTGAGAGAAGTTTTGAGGCTTTCAATGGCCATCTGGTTGAAGGGTCATCTGTAACTTCGAAAAAGTTACAGGGCCTCCACTTTGTTCCTGATCCACCTTTTCGACGCTAGCACGAACAGGTATGTTGTGACCTACTGATGTATACATAACTGATCATGTCTTGTGACAGGAATTATACAATAACAGAGTTGTAGACTCCATCAATTCATATGGCAGACGTCTGAATATAAGGAACGTACGCCATAGCCGGAATGTTATAGAACCACATCTTGCCAGATAATACTTTAGCCATGATCCCCGGGGAGGTGACGCTCAAAATTCTATTAAATGCTGTAGGAGAAAACGTGTAGTACATTTGATCCTTTATACCATTTTGTATACCATTGTTTATACATTTACTTCTTTATACCATTCTTTACAGTTGTTCGTTTTGTATGTTGACATTCCAGGACTTTGAGAAATATTCCACTAAAAGACTTAACAGTTTGTCTATAACATTTCTTAATGATGGAAATTATATTTACCTATACGGTCGTCGGAAATACCTCAAAGCCCTAAGAGGGTGCAAATTCTGTACAAATTTTACATCAATAGCCCACCTATAATTGACCACCGACCGCCCCTGGTTTATAAAAGTGTGTATGGGCAAGGTCATCAGTGGGATCATGGCAGAGGCTGTTTACATAGAACATAAAGTTTGGCGACTCTGAAATAACCAAATTATCTGAGTAATTGTGTGAAGAATATGACTGATAGTGTCTATGATAGCTCTATGAACGTTGAAGCTGCGTCTAGCTACAATATAGTTGCCTCTATACGATCGTCTCAGTGTTGACTCACATGTCGTTGCCAACACTGTTCTTGAAATATACTACGATTCTGTATTCTAGGATTACAGAAGACTACGGTCTACATCAACTCCTGCTTTGCATCTACGTAGAAATGTGGGTTCCTTATGAATATTGTCTACATAGTATGTTTCAAAAACATATATCACAGACAATAATAGAAGTGTTTTAAAGACGGTTTAGGGGGTTTAGGGTTCAGGTTGCCCGCGCGTTTGCAATCGCCCACGCCGATGTTGGCTTTCAGATGACGACTCTGTATCGGATATCTCTCTAGTGAGCTTCCTCCACATTATTCGCTGCATGTATGAAACCCACGACTCTGCATAGTCAAGAAGTGCTCCATACTACCGCATGGCAACTTAAAACATTACTTTAGTCAAACACAGAACCTTACCTTTTTCTGATGATATCGTACATCCAGACAGAACTCTGTTGTACCCTGGGCAGTGCAGAACAGTGTATATCACAAGAGGATTAGGATCAGACCAACACACCATGCACACATCTATAAGCTACGTACATCTGAACACCGCATAGACTGTGGTATGAGGATACACATTCCCAAAAATGCCGTTCACATGTCTGACATAGTATGCTCTTTGCATCATTGTACAAAGACTTCCCTGCAGTGCATAGTACCGCTCCGTCCTTACAAATCAAAACTGTGCGGCTAACATTTACAAGTGTCTCAGGTGTCACTACGTCCACAAGTGAGTTCTTCAGATTTACAGCCCTAGAGGTTCATATTATCGCAACCGCTTTGGCAACAAAAATCGCCCCCTCTACTGTCATCGATGTCGTCAGGACGTTGTCCATATCTTCTTCTCGTCCTCTCATTTCTGCAATTATTCATATGCCCTGAAACAGACCGCGGCTTCACCCTTAATGTAGGTGCTAAATTCATTAGCAGCATTAAACCCAGATCAGAAAGCGGAATCAACGGTGGAGGAGAATACAACGTACCTCTGTAGATTTTCCAGGACTGACGTCTATAGTGGACACGTATAGTGCAGACTCCTGCGAGCACAAGTAGCCATCAACGACCATAATTCCCCCAATCTCATTGTTGCCACCGTGCAATTGCACAACGGCAGAGACAGTTTACAGAGAGCCTGTCACAGTGGTCTCACCTGTGTACCGGGAATGCAGTCCTCCCCACCAAGGCGTGCTACCGCCTCCGTTTCAAGGCGTCCTACCGCTTCCGAAACTGACGCCGCCGGTGCCGACGCCATTGACGTTGTCAACGTTGACGGAGTTGCGGTGAAAGTGGATCCACTGACCGTGGAGTCCAGGCCGGCCGTTCTGAGGGTCACGTCAGCCTCGTCCCGTTGCTTTGTTAGCGTTTCCACCTTCTTCTTCAATTTCAAGTTCTCTGTGAGCAGCTCCCGTGCCTTTCTGACATTTTTTTTGTTGACCGACAGCTTCCGCTTTCCAATTTTCTTCAATTGACATCTCAAGGGATCCACTTTCCGTTCCGACGCTCCCTCTACCGACGGTCCCTCTTCCGCTGCAGAATCGGAGATCTCGGTTTCATAATCCGATGGAATGGCCTTCCGGCTTTCTTCCCTAAACTCCTCTTCGGAGTCCGTGGACACGCAAATAGGATCGTCCTCGTTGGGCGGAGGTACACTATGGGAAGTCTGCTCTCCCGCGTCTGGGTCCGCCTTGATTGATCTCCTTTCTTCCTGCCCCACCCTCGTTATCTGTATGTCCTCATCTCTTTGCTCCGTGATGTTGCCAGCGGGACCGGGGACAACAAGCACACACATTGGCGACTCTTCCACCACTGGGGCTTGCGCCGCTGGAGGGGTTGATGGATTTACCAATACATTGCAGCGCACCAGTGGCCCACCTTCCTGCACTTCCATGTGGTCAATTCCGGATCCATCGAACTCCAATGCCTGGGGCGCACGATGTACAAAACCCTCCTCGTGCGGCTCTGTTTCAGGCACTATTTCCTGATCGACATCCGTTGTCTCCTCTCTGCGCTCCTACTCCGCGGTCGGAAGCGCTGCTGGCTCCAGGTTCTCGTACAAGAAGTCGTACGGTGACTCTGCGCAGCCTGCAGGACTTTGTGGCACATCTTCAGAGAACTGCGTCTCCGGAATCACATCTTCCGCGTTTTCCAATGTCCTGAACAATTGGGCAGCAGGCGACTCTTGCGTGAAACTGGCACTTCCCTGCGGCGCCTCTACGTGAGCACTTGTAAACTCGCAGACAGGCACAGCTGTCTCTTCGCTCGCATCTACACTGGCAGGTGCAGCAACGCATGTGGGCGAATCTCCTACAATGTTGTCGGTGTTTCCGCCAGCAACCCCTTCTGCGTCTGCGGGCGTGTCCACTACTGCTAGGTCGTGGGTATTGCCGCAATCAGCCCCTTCAATTGCAGCGGTGTCGTCATCCACGGATACCCCGGCAACAGCTAGTCGTTGGTGACCACTGTGAGCATGATCCTCAACTTCAGCCGCCGCTCCCTCTGTTGTCTCCTGGTTGTGCATGGAGCACTGCTCTTGTGCACCACTAGAAGTACTGGGGACTACGGATAATATCCCCTGCGCTTGCGATCCACCAGGGTTGGATAAGATCCCCAGGGTTTGCGATATGTCGAGAGTCTGTGTCTCGTCAACCATCACCGACCCAGTGTGGAATACATGCTCAAATCCTCGGAGGTTGCAGCCAGTTTCATGGCTTATCACATAAGTGTGTAAATCATCCGTCAGAAGAATTACTGCAGCGGGTCTAAATCCCAACATCTGTCATCATGAAATCATCAATGTCAGCTATTACTGCCGGTGCAATTGACCAGTTCCCTTCCATCTCTCCTTCACTGCCCACTGTGCAATTGCATACTGGCCTTGCGGGCGGCCAACAATGAATTATCTACAACACCAGGAACGAGTACCATATCATAGTTACATGGTAATGTTTACATCAGAGTACAAAATACTTACAGTAGCTGCTATCATGCACTTCCGTCCGGTGGTGATGCAGAGAACTGTCGGATACCCAAAAAAATCGCCACGAACTGCCTTCGGCAAAAGCCCCACGTAGTCCATGTACACCTCCATCCGCAGCTCGCTGTTGCGCAAATGGTACTCTTTGACGCTCCCAATCTTCTTGCTCCTCTCAGCAGCCCTTATCCCCGCCGGCCACACAAGACGATCATATCCCGGGGAGCTGAGTAGGAAGATGTCGACCCCAATACCTGTCTTTAGCGTTTTCGCTTTGAAGAAGTAAGTCTCGGCATTCGCTGCAATGTACCTGCTCTGAGAGATATGCCAGACCCCTTCGTTGGGATGTCCAAGGTGATGGAGAATGGCCTGCACAGCCTCGGATCCAGTGTTAGCGTGCGAGATGAGCATCCAATACGGACACGCCTTCAACAGATTTACATCCGGCACCAACTTTGACAGCCACCCTTTGTAGCACCTTCCGTATTGGGCGTCGGCAAGATAGTCTTCCCGCTGGAACACCTTATCTACTTCCCTGAAGTCGATTATGCCTCCCACGAACATGATCCTTGCGGTCGGTTCAGGATACCAGAACGCATTTTGGTCATGTTCTGGCGTAGGAAAACGCTTAGCCGTCCGCAGCACGTGTGGCGACTTGAACGGCGTCAGCGTTCCCTTAGGGTCGTACACGGCAATGAGGGGTGCGAGTCCAGGAAGAATCTCCCTCTCTGCAGCGAGAACCCTTCTTGCTTCCGCCTGGAATGACTCAGAGACAATGTACTCCTCGCGTTTGGGATTGTCGCTCGCTCTCATGAATTTCTGCAGGAATTGCTTCGTCGCCCGATGAATGAGCTCATCCATGTGAGCCGAAGTGAACCCGTGCTCCCTTTTGAATTTTGACCACGCCTTCTTGTCGACATCTTCCTCGTCCCACAGCCCTCCTGGAACATCCTTATGCAGCAGCCGCACTACTGCGTTTTTTTGTTTCTTGCGGTCCGTCCACTCCTTCAGACTATAGCAGAACGGGTTTTTGGGTCGATTTGTCCCCACATAAATCTTAGGCGAGTCTCCTTCCGAATCCAACTCTCCTGTCTCTGTTAGCCCCGCTAGGATCTTTCCCGAAGCCTCTAAGATCGACGGCGCCCCCAGTCCCCTGTACGCCTTGAATTGGTATGGAACGACATACTTCTTGGTCCACTTCTCTTTCGCGTCGTCCTTCCACTTATTCCCAGTGTCGATGTTTACCAGGTCGCCGCTCTCGTAATATGTGAAGGACTTCATCACGGTGTCGTACATGGCGTTATCCGCACATATGATTTTCAGCTCTCCGACGTAGTGAGCGGCCGTCTTTCTCAAGTTTTTGAACGCGATGGCGTTTAAACTCTCCACCGCCTTGTTTTGGAACTCCTGCATGCGAATGCTTCCAAATTAGCTCTGAAGTGAACCACAAATTTTATACTGTCTACCTAGGTCACCATGGCATGACCTAGATACTGGCCTTGCCACTGTTCAATTGCACAGTGGCGGCAGTACATTTAGTAATTCTTACAGGAAAGGAATGGTATCTTTTACCTTGAATTTCTTCCGATCGGCTAGCGGCATCTTCTCTCCGAGCTTAGGGGCCCGCGGACGCCCGTACTTGTTGAAGAGCTGCCGACAGTACGAAATGTGAAGCAAGTATTCCGGAGAGTCCCAGTGGTACTGATTCGTGTTGTTGGTCCGCCTGGATAGTTCAGACAGTCGCTCGTAATTTGTATCCCACACGAAATCACACTGGAATGATTTGTACTTCTCCTTTACACTTGCTGCAACTTTGTCGCTCCGCACCAACTTCGTTGCGGCTGACCATGAGTGTTGCCCGTTGATGATGTAGAAGCCTCCGTTTTTCACCTCCGCCCATTTCAGAGGCTTCACCAATGTCTTCGGCATCAGAGTCAGCCGTTGTTTGTTCGGTGCAATCTGCGACAGGAAGACTTGAAGCAATGTGTCTGCTAGAGATTTGTGAAATGGCCGGTATTTATGTGTAATTGGCGCTGGCTCCATCTGATCTATACTAACATCCCTGATGTAGTCCTCTCCCCAGATGTACATATCAGCAAATCGGTTTTTGAATTGCTTTAGCTCCAGCTGGAGGTCCTCAATTTTGAGCTCCTTCCCCTTCGGTGTTCGGACCGGGTGCTTCAGTTTTTCTTGGGCAGTACCACACCGAGCTCCTCGTCAATAACTTCCGCTTCGGCGACTCTGTTGTTCTTTGCCGTTGACTTGCGCTTGGACTTTTTTCGCTGAGGGGGGGAGCTCTCGATCTCCTCCTCGACTTCTTGCTCCTCCACGGCGGGTTCTTCAGGGGCCTCCTCTTCCTCGTCCTTGTCCTCGCCGTCGTCTTCTTCCTCTTCCTTGTCTTCAGCCCCGCCATCGTAGTTCTCATCCTCTGAGTCCGAATCTGACAGCTCTATTCTTACTTGGGATCTGTGTCGTCCGGACCCCTCTTCTCCGTCATGTCGGTTCTTTGTTTTGGTCTCCGATAGCTCTTCCGAAGGCCCTCTATCGTCTCCCTCCTCTCCGTTGTCTCCCTCCTCTCGGTCGTCTCCCTCCTCTTCGTCGTCTCCCTCCTCTCGCTCGTCTCCCTCGTCTCCGTTGTCATTGCTATCATCCTCAGCCTCGCCCGTTGCAGGGACAATGCCTTGTGCATTCTCGGGTTCGACCGGTTCAGCGTTGTTCCGAGTTTCCTCCTCTTGTTCCTCCTCAACAATATTGTCTTCATTATTTATCTCCTGCTCCTCCTCTTCTAAGGCGGGCGTCGAGACCGGTTCCGTGCGCGCGGTGTCGTCAGCTAGTCTTTTCCGCTTCGTACAGCTTGGGGCAGGCGTCACTCCCGTAGTCGTAGGTGCCTTCCGCTTACTTCCGACAACCTTTCCAGCACTCGCAACATGTTTGTTTGTCGTACTAATTTTCTTCAGGACTTCCTGAAGTGTGCGCGTGATTTGGACTGCACTACCACTTAACTGAGACACAACATTTACAGACAGTAAGGGAACCTCAGTAACTTGCCTGACACTGTCCTCTAGAGCTGTCAGTGATCTGATAAACTCATCTGCTCGAAATGTCCAGCTAGATGGAAAGAGGAGGTTTCCGACGAGGCCTCTGCTGTTTGCCACCCACACGATTATGTTGGGCTCCTGCTGTTTCACGTCTGTCACAGTCATGCTCTCTAATGTTGTAAATGCTACCTCGTTAGGTACCATTGACCCGTCTACCGTAACTTGTAGGCCAAACCCACTATTTTTGGGTTGCTTCACCAATGTCAGAAACCACTGCTTGTTTACAAGATTGTTTCTGGTACAATATTTTTTACCTTCATTAAACTCTCCCCTAATATTCTCGTCACTGACTACATTAAACAGCTTCTTCAGACGTCCAGAATGAGCCACGCTCAACACCGTGTCTGGCGTTTTCTTCCCCATGCCTGCAAGACAGCACAATTCATCACATCCTTTGTATGTTTCATCTGATACGACTTGCATGTATATTACCGTAGCAGAATAGTCAGCAAAATAATTTACTGTCCACTGTCCACTAGGAGTTGTGACCCACTTAGCATATATCGAAGCATACAAATTTACTAGTCGAAGCAGACGCAAGGGAAGCCACTGTGCAATTACACAGGGTCTTCCCCTTCTGGGTAGTACCCTTTATTCTTCCTAAGCACACTACATGTTTTAGTCTAGTCAAAGATATGTCATGCCACTGCAATTGCATAGTGGACTGTCCCCTTCAGGTTACTGCAACCACAATCAGCAGCAAGTCTAGGGAAACGCAAGTCCGTCCACTATGCAATTGCACACTGGCGTCCTTGCATTCTTCTGAACTAGTTCATTGTATTCCGCATTGGTTCCGTTGTAGTCCGTGTGCTCTTAAACTTGTTATTTTTACTACCCTCACTTCTTGTAAGCTTTTCACTACCTAAGTTATTTTTACTACCTAACAAACAATGTGTAGTCCGTGTGCTCCTTAGTTATTTTGACTACCGCACTTCTTTTAAGTTATTTGTACTACCTAAGTTATTTTTACTACCTCACTTAGCATATATCATAGCATCCAGCCACTCACCTAAGCAGATGCAAGGGAAGCCACTGTGCAATTGCACAGTGTCTTCCCCTTGTGGGTGGTACCCTCTGTTCTTCCTCCGCACGCTTCATATTTTTGTCTTCTCAAAGAAATGTCAAGCCACTGTGCAATTGCATAGTGGACTCTTCCCTTTAGGGTTCTACAAATGCAGTATCTGCTGCATCAGCAATTCTTTTCCCTCATTACACTTTCAAGTACGCAATGTTCCTAAGTGACAGTATATTAAATTTTCCTGTCTTACAATTTGGTAACAGCAACCAGAAGCATCAGCAAGTCTAGGGCAAAGCTAGTCACGCCACTGCAATTGCACACAAGCCCCCTTGCCTTCTGCTTAACTAGTTCATAGAATTCTGCATTGGTTCACGTTGTAGTCCGTTTGTTCCTAAGTTCATTTTACTACCTCACTTTTGGAAAGTTATTTTTCCTACCTTAGTTATTTTTACTACGTCTCTCACAATTCCTAGTCCGTCTGTTCCTCAGTTATTTTTACTACCTCACTTCTTTTAAAGTCGTGACTGCATCTACTTATTTTCCTCTAGGCAAACGCATGTTACGACACTATCATTGTACATTGGCCTATTAGCCTTCTGTGTTGAACCAGTGGACTACATTCTGCATTAGTTCATGTTCTGCCTCAGTAGTTTGTAGTCCGTATGTTCTGTTTAATTTACTACCTGACCTCTTCTACATGCGTGACTGCACCTACAGATTTCTCTCTACGCAGACGCAAGTCTCGGAACTGTGCAACTGCATACTGGCCTCTTAGGATTGTTGGTTTAACAGTATGGAAGACAGCACTGGTCTGGGCACTATGCTTGTAGCAGCTTCGCACCCAGCACAGTGTGCAAGCACACCTTAAAGTTCTGCCTACTGCTCCATAGGACGTGCGATTATTAGTTTCTATGTAACAACCTGAAGTGCCCTTTAAAAGTTTAAGAAACCCGGGTAGACATCCATGGCCTTCCTAAGCGTCTGCCCTCTGAATTGCGGGCAGATGACATTGCTCTCGCCCTCCAAAATTTTCCTTTTTTTTCCTCCCGCTCTGCCTCCGCCACTGTGCAATTGCACAGTGGGGAGGCCCAGAATTTGACGGTTGTATACGTCTAGCATACGCTAACTATACGATTTGAAATACAGAAAATCTAATTTCATGGAGCGTATTTCGAGACGTATATCAAATTTTACGGGAAAGATGTACTGCGACATAAAGAAGACAGTGGACACTAACAGCGACATTCGTTTTATTCGCACTCTCTAAAGTTTTCAGAGTGAAATCTACAGAGGGCATAGATTTCAGGAGAAAATCTATACCCTTTGTAGATTCTACAGGGTCGCAAGCTGACAGAAATCGCTACGTACACGAATTTGGGAATATATCACTAGACCCTCCCACAAGAAATTAATCCTGAAGCTCCAGCTGGAGATACGTCAGATTGACAGTAGAAACCAGCTGCACAAGTGTGCTACAGCGTGTGCGAGACATCGGAAGAAAAAACCACTAAAAGACTCGATTTGGCCGATTCCAAGCCGAATATTTTGCAAATATTCAATGTAGGAAGTCTTATCCGATGACAAATACGAGGTCTCATACAACCTCAGTGCGCAACAGAAGAGCCTGGTCTGCTACATCAATTCTAGTGCCCCCGTATCTACAACACATATCCCACCTTACATACGAAAAAGACAAGCGTATTGCATTGCGAGCTGTGCTCCCACTATCTACGACCTCCGCAACCATTCCGCACTCAAACACACACACAGTAGCAAAAAAGACTTCCCCGCACACATTTTCTCTGTCTCTCTCGCTAATTCCGACAACTGCGAAATGAAGCATAGACTCAGTAATCCAAATCCTCAACCTAGAAATTACAAGAACTACAGAATAAGAAAATGCACTTAAAAGAAACGAGAAGACAATTAACATAAAACGAGACCGCACCTGACGAGAGGGTGTGTGTTTCTGCCTAGCGCCGACAGCTTCCGCCCCACGCAAGCTGCAGCGACCGCTCGTACTCCTCGCGCCGATGTCGTACGCTCCTCCCGCCTCCCTCGTCTCCCTCGTCCGCTTGCTCCTCCCGCTGCACGAAATGCGCGCACCCAGATCGCCACACCCAATACCGATTGCTCACCCTGATCGCTCTCTCCCCAAACCAATCGCGCTCCCTCAACAACGACAAAACATGATATAGCAGCGCACACACACACGGAAATGACGACGACGAGCGGGCGCAGCTGAAAACACAAGCGGGAGAAGTCGAGAGTGACGACCAGGCCAAACCCTAGGCCGCCCATTTCGGTCCATACCCGGCGATACCCGGCCATACCCGCAGTCATCACCGAACCCTTGCTGACGTCAGCTGTGAGGTCGACAGCTTAGGCCCCTCCGTATAGGAAACACAATAACCTTACATTGAGTGAACTTTGCACATAACTGAAGAAAATAAATAATTTTAAAAACTAAAACTTCAATTAATATTAGTATATATTAACCATTGTAGGTCCACATTGTTCAATGTTTTCAAGGATTCGATATAAAATGGTGTCCGAAGAACAACAATAGAGTTCATGTACAAAGCAATGTTGTCAATGTCAATGTGAAGACATCAGAATGGTTCGATTCATCATATTTATTATTAATAGTTTTTAAGTAATTGTGCAAGGTATTCTCTTGAAGTTCAATTAGAAATCAAAAATGAACCCTAACAATTGTAAACACAGTATTCGGACAAATGAAGAACATGGAATACAAAATGGTATGATTTTCATTATTTGATACTATTTATTATGTAAAATAATGTTTACAGTCTCAGTATTTGAACTAAGCTTGAAACTTGACATAAACCACGTTTGAAAAGTTCACTTTGTCTTATTTCAAATATCCATACCGTACAAATGGTACACTAAATAGGTAGATCAGTGTTAGAAAATTATAAGGTTTGAAAATAATATAGATTGTTACTCTCGAGAAACAAAAGTACCAAAGACATTGATTCCAATAGTAGTGAAAGCTCCCCATCTTGACCAATATAGAGGGTCAAAAAAATTGGTCCACTGTAAGAACTTCCAACATGTTTCTATAAATTACTGTATCTAACACTAATCTACCTATTTAGTGTAGTGCAATAGCTTTGCAATCAATATAATTTTGGATGGATGAAAAACACCTACTTAGTATGTGGTGAAGGGACGCGTCAAAAATAATGTAGCGTCAGAAATCATAGCGCGTGCAGAGTTCATGCATTACAACTCTTTCTAGACAATTTGTGGATAAGCTATTCCAAATAAATAAATGTGCTATTCGAACTAAAAATTGATGAACAAATTACTACAAACACTGATATTTCAGTAAATTTGTCATCAACTCTTATTATTTTTTATAGTTGTGAATAGTTGTGCATATTCAGTTTGTAAATTTAAGATTGCAAATGAGAGGTGTTAACATGTATTGTTGAACCCCTTCTAAGTCATTTTTGAAAATATAATCGAAATTCTATTAAACTTTGAAGTCATAGACCTTGCATCGTCTCATCTTTGAATGTGCACAGACGATGCAAAGACATACTCTAGGCGTTCAATCCAACGGTCGCATCGTACCATGGTGTAACTGACACTTATTTCATGAAGCTGTACCCCATTTTCTACAGCTAATACTATTAATAGTATACATTATTAGTGATATAAATGTTATTCATGAAATTGTTTTGTCCAAAAGAAAAGCATATGCTTGAAAAAATCAAGCACCTACTTCGTTTGTTTATGAGGTCAATTCTCACAATTTAAAAAGACACTAAAAAAACCGAGAGGATTACATTGATTGTTGGAACATGAACGATTGGCATGTCTCACTTGTGCTAAAGCTAGTAACCCTTAATTGCTTTAGAGTTCCTTATTTCAATAATTCATAGGGTTCATTAATATTTTTTCATCTGTCAGGCACGCTTTACAGAGTTATTTTTTTATTGTATAATTTCTAGGGAAGTGGTGAATTGTATATGTTATACAATGAGGATTTTCATGCATCCAAAATTCTCATTATTCATGTGCCAGTTCACTACCATTTGGATGGAACAGATTTCCACAATACGACGTAGTTCAATTCTGAGTTCAAAAAGTAAGAAAGGACACATGATTTCTATAATAAGTAGAATGAAATAATAAAAACCATACCATTCCCTACTGCACGTTATTCCAAGATAGCTTCCTACATTATCGTAGTTAGGATTATTTGCCTTTGAAATTAGGAACTACGTGAAAATCAGTTTTTGATCAAAACTACGATCAAACATGGCCCCACGGGCCTACTTGCACGCTGAAGGGATAAAATGGCCTCACATTTCAACAATTTCTTGTTTTTTCAATACTGCCTACATGTTTCATATTGTTATTTCCTTCTTCAAATGTTGATTTTTTGTACAAGCAAAAGACTGTGTTGCAGTACTAGCCAAAGAATGTTACAAAGATTTGTGCCACTGCATACAAACTTCAACCCTCTTTAATATTAAGATTTTACAAAATATTGTGTACTTAGAGTATTAGTACTACACGCACTAAATGGGATACATGTTGTAGTCAATATTGATAGTTTGAAAAGGAAAAATTTAAAAGCAACTACAGAACATGATAATAATATTGAATAATATTTTAATTATATTAATCTATTTGTCACTTTTTATAATATACAATTGAAAGATACTATAGTATGGTACTGACGAGTGACTTCTAGTGGGACACGTTGCAAGTGTTTTGTTCTTATGAGCCCTTCAGTGCGTAAGTGAGCACATTATGGTCACTACAACGTTCAAAATGTAAATAGCAGAGAATCCGTGAAGAATTGGAACTACAGTTTTGACATTTAGATTTTGCCATATACATTACACACCATCTAGAAAAATTAAATTTCAATTTGGACTTGTACAACTATCAAAATCCCTATCATTAGTATGCAAAATACTGGAACTACTTCAAAATACAGCAAATACTTACAAATACAACATATGTATCATGCAAAATGTCTTGTGTTTAGAAGTTTGTTGTCTTGTTTTATATTTTTGGGTTTTTTTTTTCTTCATCATCTTCCATTACTGAGTGTAATCCGATCTCGACTAATGTACCCACTCCTGTCAATTTTGAACGTATAAAATTTTATCCTAAACCCTACATAGATAAGTCACTTTCACTTGTAAAATTCACAATAATTATATGTGCATCTATTCTTCATATGAAATATTGGAACGGGGAGGTGTTCACATAGGGCATACCTGAACTTGTTTACTGTAATTTTTTAAAATTTAACTCAAATTCTATTTAACTTTGACGTGACACAACCCCAAAATCTCATTTTTGATCGTGCATTATACAATTCAAATACATACTATAATCTTCCAATCCCACCATTGGATGATTATCAAATTTTAATAAAATGTGTACTCCCCTGTTGAAAATAGAACTATATGCCTACTTTCTAATGTAATCCATTCTATTTCTGGCAATCTCAATCAGAATGGAGAAATCCAGTAAAATGCAGTGCTCCCTGGTGGGCAATGGCACAATATGGGTATTACTTCCCGGACTCTCCGGACTTTAGAAAAATGTCCTTCCGAAAATGAAAAAAATGTTGGAAAATTATAAAAATTACATGGTGTTATAGAAGGCATGTTGGTACCTCACAATTATGTGCTACGAATGTCAAATTCAAAAATTGATTTTTTCTTAATTTAACATATTCAGCAGCTGTCCACATTATAGTAGTGAAAGGACTACATATATGAGGTTTTCTTTATTAAAACAATTAGGCATGCACCTTATTAAGTTTGTATTTAAGTATATCATATGGTTTTAGGAGGAAGATGTTATGAAATCACAGTCCTTTTAAATTGTGTAAAAATATGTGATTTCTGAAAGTTCTCATAAATAAGGAAATATAGTAATACATTAAATTAAGAGATAAAATTAAACACGAATATGACTCCAACATTGTTTCAACTAATTTTCATGTTTACAAACAATTTCTTTATAAGTTGGTATTCCGGATTGTTCCTTTTGCCTCAAATCCGGAAATGAGACAGTTCCGGATTTGACAACAAAACAATGAAAAGGAATATCAAAATTGTTCAATTTTTCCTACTCAATAGTATTTTGGATGGAGCATTACAACTTTCTCATGAATTTGTCATAAAATTCATGTAAATAAAGAATATGTAATTTCTAGCCCAAGTTGAATAGTCACAAAATGACTGTTTTAGGGAGACATTCCTTTTTGGAACCCATAACGTGCTTGTCGCCTGGTACGGTCCACTCGGCACTAAAGGATTAACCCTACAGTGCATGGCTCGCATACCACATTTGGATCACTATAGTGTCGAGAATGCGAATAACAAAAAATCCCTCAAAAATAGGATATTGAATTATGCTGTCGCGGGGAGAGCACTCCCTTGTATATTTTGCATACACGTGCGATAATGACCTATTTACAGGGTTATTTACCTTGCAAAACATATTATAAGGTGATGGTATTTTACATGTAAAAAGCCTGAGAATATTATATGTGATGGTATTTTACATGTAAACATGTTTCACTTTCTAAAAATCCCCTATTTACATGTACGTTTTTTACAAAATTTATCTACAATGAATATATTGGACCCTACTTTTTATCGCACGTTGTTTCTAAAATTTTCGCCAGTGAACCCCCCGAGTATGCAGTTCAGTGTTGGAGATGTATAATATACATTTTCTACATAAAGAACAAGTCAATGTGGAGTTGTGCAACTATGAAAATACTTATTCACAAAATGTAAAATATCGCAAGTAGTTCAAAATATAGTAAATACTTACAAATACAATATATGTACCATGCAATACGTATTTCTTGTATTTGGAAGTTCTTTATATTGTTTTAATTGTTAAGATTGAACTCTCTTCTTTATGTTTTATTATTGTATGTATTTCAATCTTGATGAACGAACCAACTCATTTCATATTGTAACATATACATGTTGTAAATTGTAAGTGGAGACATCACACTCATATAGGAAATTTACAATAATTATGTGTGAGCCTGTTCTGTACAGGAAAGTGTACGACAGAGAGGTGTTCACATAGGTCATTTTTAAACCTCGACACAGTCCTTGTATGAAGCTAAACCCAAATTATACTAAATGCCAAAGTCACAAAACCTTGTCATTTTAAATTTTGAGTGTGATTTAGGGTGATTGCAAGGTAACGTCACTTGATATTTTAATGTAGTTACTCTTTCGAGGATTTTTTTTTCTTGAAATTTCACAAAAGGTCTAATTTTACTGCAATTTCTTTTTTAATGAGTTTGATTTGCTTCAACTTAAATGAATATCTATCACATTGCTTATATTACATTATTTTTGATTATTTTTGAGGTACTTGCAAATCCTTAATGTGCTTTCACAGTGAATAAGTCTAATTCGATGAAGTAACTAAAAACAGAAATATGTTGTACATGTCCTTGTATGATTTGTATTATGTTTCTTGAAATTTCTGCAAAGTTCTTTTACCAAAGTTGTTGTAAGTTTCTTACAATGGTATAAAGTGTCTTGTCGTTCCAAACACTTTGATAAAGAGAAGTTGGCATTGATGGACTACTACATGGGAAAATATGCAATACTATGTGTAATTATTCTTTTTAGATAATTACAACATTACAGGTTACACGTAACAATGTTTATAAACCTCAGAAAATGTAAATGTGTTTTAATATTAATGCCATGTACTATGTTCGTGCGATTTCAGTATCTATTATAATGCAACTTATTTTCGTACGACATCCGTGTACAATATTTTAATATATTTTTTTAAAAAAATTTGGAATATTTTGGAATATTTGGAAGTATCTGGGTATATTTTATGTTATTTTGGAATATGTTGGAATATTCCAAGA
Organism: Pohlia nutans; assembly: GCA_022496805.1. NCBI lineage: Eukaryota > Viridiplantae > Streptophyta > Bryopsida > Bryales > Mniaceae > Pohlia > Pohlia nutans. The sequence goes on along the minus strand of CM040102.1, from coordinate 19,855,476 downwards.
ATTTTCTTTAAATTGTACTTACGGTATGAAACACCAAAACATTTTTAGATCTACATTTATAGAGTTTACAAGCACTGCACATTAAAATTTCAACGAAATAATATTTTATAGTTTTAGAATTCAAATTTGGTATTATTGGTTATCATTGTACTTTTCATCTTAGGAGCAAAAAAAAAGTAGCGCACAACCACCACGATTTTGGGAAGAAGAAAAAAAATTCAAGACATTATGAAAAAAATCCTAGATATAGAAAAAGTCCTGTATAATGTAGTGCAAAAAAAAAATTTGGAACAAAAGTTTTGTTCACATAGTTAGAAGCATTCAAAGTCCGCTGAAAAAAATAAACAGCTCACAACCATGATCTGCGAGCACGATATTGGCAAAAAATTAAAAAAGTAAAAATATTATGAAAGAAATCCTAGATATAGAAACAGTCCTGCATAATGTAGTGAAAAAAGAAAATTTGAAAAAAGAATTATATACACATGGAAAAAAATTGCCAATGGTTTTAATCTTTTATAAATAAATAAAAAAATCCGCTCTAAGCATCGAGCGTTTGAGGTGACTTGGTGGTTTCGAGCTTGGTTGACAATCTTGAGGTCGTGAGTTCAAATCCCGCCGTCAGCGATAGAGCTTGGGCAGCCATGGTGGGCCCCACCGTGGGTTCGAGCAATTTCCGTGTAGTTAAAGTAGGTAGCGAGGAAAATATTTTTTTTAATTTTTTTAATTTTTTTTTTAATTTTTAATTTTTAATAATATTAATTTGATCAAATTTAGATATAGAATGAAAATAAAATCTACATATGGAAAAGATGATGTCGCACAAACAACGCACTGAATCAAAGTAGTTTTAAAGACAATTAAAACACGACATTTGACGACTGTAAAGACTGCTGAATTCATACGTTTTCCATAGATGTATCAATCTTGTCGAATCAGTACTATATCCGCTTGTACGAACATAGTGTCATATCAGTGTAGTTGCGATGAATGACGCAAAGATGCGGAATCCGTGCGAAAAATGTACGAACCCATGAAATATCTGAAATCGCACTGAAATCGTGCGGAATCAGTGGGGTTCGAAATTCCTGATGATGTCTCCGGGCATGTTGACCCATTGTCACTGAATTGGAGTAGCAAGGTCGATCGACGTGACATGTTACACCAAGTGATCAATTGAAATGGGCGAGGTCATGTGACGTGATTATGATGAATTATCAGTAGTACGGAATGTGTCGTTCCACTTCTTATGTAGTTCAAAAAAATGAAACCCCGCATGGCACGATGACATAATGGTTTTGGTCATAAGAAGACAAAAACATACACATAATATTCCAGCACTGATAAACAATGTGGGGAATGAGAAACGATAGGTCTACAACTAGTGTATGCATTGATAATAATACGTCTGTGAGGTAGTATTTTAAAGTGCATGTTCGTCAGCTTCTTTGCAGAAGTACTCTCTAGAGCTATCCTATAATAGTTGATGCAGTTGAACAGAAAATATTATCCCACATTGCGTAATGCAAATTATGTATTCAATTTGAAGTTGTTATGAAGATTACAAATTTCAAACAGAGAAAAAACACAAGACCACTGCATAGGAACTAGGTTTTTTTGGATCAGGTGTCGTACAATGCAAACTGCATTTGAAGTACTGAAAATCTGCAGTTACTAAATGTGTGTAGCAGTAAAGAACATATGGCACAGTGAGTATTTTGGCGTTACTTCAGACCCTCATGTCATCCTCCTCACGCCTCAGATTACTTAAAATGTTTTGCACATGTTTAATATGATGATTTCTACTCACAGTAAATATTTCAGAATTTTCATCGCAATTATGAACAATCCGATTTCAACATGTGTACAAAATAGCGCAAACCGGTTCCATCAATCTTTTAAGCGGTGGCATTTTCTCAAAAATCATGCGATGCTGTTCAACATTTTGTCACTGCATAGGTACGCAAGTCTTCTTCAGTTTTAACAGTGCCGATCGTGAAATTCATCACAGACCAAAGAGGAATTGAGCTTGCTACAAGAGTTAGTCAAGAAATAAAGAGCTAAGGTCAACACCTCCCCCCCCACCGGTCATTTAGAGGGTCAACCGAAGTTTTCATACCAAATTCTGCAGCAAAGTTAACAATATCAGCAAAGTAGTGTTTGAAAATGAATTCCAAAATCCAATATCGGTGTGTACATAAAAAAACTAAAATCTTATTTACAACATTCGAATTTTTAATGTAATGTCTACTACTAGCCAAAGTAATTAGGACATATAATTATAGAGAGTGCTTAAATGTTACGTAGTATAGAATGTATCTTCAATTAGCCAATATGTTGATTTTGAGTTAGTGTCATTGTCATGCGAACAATGTTCTGTGCCCTTAAATGAACATGTCATGAATATATGATAGTTATTGAATAGAACTGAAGTACATTCTCTATATATATGAAAATACCGCAGTTTTATTTTACTTACAAGTGTTTTTGACCTCTGTTTTGTTAAACATCAATTGTATTTTACTTTCATAACATTTATTTCAGTACAGTTTGATTTTACTTTCATATCATTTATTTTGCCGTAAATTGGTACTTTTACTTTATTATAAATTATCACCAATTTCACATTTATAAATATGAAATTGGAAGGTCTGTATACAGACCTGCAATCACTGACATAAGTTGGACTTGTTATATTATTTGTACATGTCTTTATTATGTTATTGTCTCTTATTACACAGCGTATGTCTTGTACTTTTGTTATTTCGGGAATTGCAATTTACCAAGTTCAATTTTCTCACAATTAAGAATACAGAGAAATAAAATTCAACTTACTGAACATGATTTCATAAGCACGAGTTCTATAAAATATTGAAATGAAATTTATCCTACAATGATACACATAACTCTGAAGTACATGAGTTACCCAACACCTGAATTCAACCTTGGAATTTTCCATAATCAACTCATTAATTAGAGCCGTAGGTCATAGTGGTTTTTATATATTTACTTAGACTTTAGTGGCATCGTCGAAATTATCGGAACTCGATGAATGAATAAAAGTTGTATTCCAATGCATTTTAGATTCTAAATATACGGTTACATTTGCGATTGCTATCACCAGTATTTGTGCATAACTTGTGGAACATAAAATATAGAGCTCTGTTGTAACATGATTAGAAAAAAGGTATTGAGAAGCTCATAATGCAATTTTATTGAAAGTGTCTAAATGTAAATCTGTAAGTGTAGTGATATTTGGAGCCTTTTCTGGTTGCTGAATTCTAGTAGTACACTTTTTCAACAGCACGTGGACAACAACTTCTTTGGAATTTTGGGAGGAACAGTACAACATTAACTGCGGCAGAACAAGTTCACAAACCATCACTTTTCTAATCAGATCACACGTGCAGAAAGCGAAATATTCAGAACACTTCAAATACAACATCCACACAGCGATAAGTGCAAGATGGACGACAAATTGGAATTCAAATCCGTACATCATGCCAGCTGTGCACGTTTGGGCGCTTAGGGGTTACCGTCGTAGTTGAACACTGTAGTAAAAAATTCAGTATAAAATGGTTGATGAAGAACGAAAATGGGGGTGATGTACAAAAAGAAGTTCTAAATGTAAATGTGAAGATCATATGTGTACAACCGGATGTATAATAAATTTATTCACAATTTTGGATGGATGAAAAATAATTCTTGATGGATGAAAAAGACAATTGAATGGATGAAAAACATCACCACATGTGATGATTGGACAGATCAAAAATCATCCATCATCATGAATATCGACGCTAGCGCGTGAAACGGTGAAGGTTTCAATATTCGATCTCAGCATGAAAATTGACATAAACCACTTCAAATTGTTTTTCAAAAATCATGAAAATTAACGTGTTTTGTAATTCAAATTCGTACAAAGCAGACATGGTAATATTCGTGTAGTTCGGATTTTTCAACCCTATTGGGACGTTTGTAAATGTACCACTTGCATTGATGCAGTGGGCGATTGCTAGTTGTAGATCTTGTGGACGAGTGGTACTTGAAGATGGACTGCCCTCCTTGCACGAGGCGATTTTTGAATTCTACACTGTCAGTACGGGCGGCCGGAATGATGGCACTGGGCGCTCTGGCGGCTGTACCAGTTTTCCCAATCGCCACGTGGCATTCCTTGTCAGTTTGTGTGCATGCAGTGTGGGGAAGGGTTTTCACAAGTTCATCACATTCCTTGCAGGTCGACGTCGCCGCCGCTCCTGAACCTTGTTTTGCCGACGGCGAAAATTGTTGTCGCCGTACTCCTCATCATGTGCTTTCGGTCGGTAAGTGTGCGCAACTCCTCGTCGTTGAACTGTCGATCGGTCCTCAAACCTCTGCTGTTGTAAACGACAGTGTTGGCTTCTTTTCCGGAAAATGTCGGCGTTCATTTCTTCGTATTCCTCTACATGATTTTTCGTTTTTCCGCTCTTCGTATGATTGATACTGAGTCATGTAGTTCTTGTACGTTCAGGTGAATTGCTACGTGGATTTTTTGAAGAAGGCGGCCAGAATCGCTGGAGCAGTCATCGGGGCTTTGTAAACCCTATGAAGTGTACGTTCGGCCCTGCGCCGGAAACTGTCGGATTTGCTGCCTCCTGTTGTCGAGAACCCTTCTTGCAACCAGGTATGTCTTCTCGTCCTCTCATTGCAATGGGTGTATTCGCCTGTACAGAATTGGTAGTGCGTTCTAAAGAGCGATATTTGTTTAGTTGGAACAATATATCGGGAGTAGATGAAATCTCAAACTGCCAGAGATGGAGTCCTAAACTGGGAACTGCATCACTGCCACTTGTAGATTTCAAGAAACCCCAACATCGTGGAAAAGCCACAACCGAACACATATTGCCATGATAGTGCACGTCTATAGTATCTAGAAGACTTGTACATCTGCCCCGTGAATGTATGGCAGTTGTAGATATTAGAGACGATGAACAGCAAATGAATTCCATAGTAAACAGATATCCCGATAGCTGTACGCAGCACCCAGTATTTCTTTCCAAGGCGACGTTTCTTTCCACGTTAGAAATACCATGTAGTTTTTTCTATTTTCCAGTAGTGGGTATTTCGATATTTATTATACGGATCACATGACAGAGTGTATACAAGGCGTCTACTTGTAGACATACGGAGTATAGAAGAGAGCAGGTGGCACACCATCCCAGTGTGCAATTGCATAGTGGGAGGGGGACACTTGCAGAGTAGAAATTGTTTGTGGCGGGCAGTGGGCATTCGCTGTTGAGAACAAATTGTGTTTGCAACAGCCCGCGCAAAACCAAAAAAAGCTTTAAGTTTGGGCAGGCAGATATCATAGGGGTCAGCTGCAGCACAGAATTGGGCAGGACAACCTGTGTGGACTACTGCAGACGGTTAGTTCCTGAGAACGGCTGCACCATACTGGGATGCGTACATGGGGTAGTAGTGAGCACTCTGGTCCAGAGGCAACTTGGCAGGACTTGAAAGAGTTCGAACTCAGTAAGGAAATTTGTACAGATAGTGGAGTTACCAAGTGCGGTCGGTGCAAGCGATGGTAGCAGGCAGACGAGGGGTTTCGTCAGTCCTAAATTGCGTGATAATAGTGATGCGGATGAGCTGCTGCATGTGCAAACAGCCGCCCATCCGGACCTTGTAACGTCAGTAGAGACGGTGCTATTTTTTTTTCCCCAGCAGTAAACGTGAACATGACAGAAGGCGAGAATAACTCGTGTAAAGAACCCGGTACTGCAGGCTGCACTGTCTCAAGCGCTAAGTGAACTAGGAATGCAGACTTATACTCCGGTTCCATATGTGTTTGGCATACTGGAATTGCACATGGAGGGAAGTGCACATACAAGGTGGGACGTGGTTGCACTATGAAGATGTAGAACATCGACGTTATTACTTGTTGATGTACATAGACACGCAGTGGACTCTGTGAGTATAGGAGAGTAGCGTTTACAGTGTGGGAGTTGCCACAGACTGCAGTGAGGGTGAACAGATAGAATCCCAGAGTTGAAGAGAAGGTCCCACTGGTCTGTCCACTGTGCAATTGCTCAGTGGGAGTGGCCATCTATCATGGAATTCCTATCCATAGCTGACTGCGCAGTACGAATTCGTATCAGATGAGAATGATGATTAGGAAAAGTAAGTAATGACCCTAGAACATGAAGGCAGGGGAGAATTACGATGGAGAGAGTTTATCCAAAACCTATCGCTCAGCTCATGCAATTGCCATGAGTAGTGGGAGGGCGGAGCTTCTCAGAAATAGCGCAAGTAATGGTCCGCAATAGGATTGACCTCACCTGTAGGTGGTGAAACGAAATGGACTTAGAAAGAGTGATCGGTCACGGCACGAGAGAGCTGCAACACTGTCCGGAACATGTGATATTCCGGAGGCTTCAATTCCGTTCCTTCATGCCGTACACTGAACAATGTCATGGCAATAGAAGAGCTGAATGTCATGGTCATTGTGGTTGACACTTGCAAACGAGGATATGTTAACGGCACGAAGAGGGGGCAATAATATTTTGCACCGCAGGGAAAAATAATAGAAGTCCTAGGAACCTAGATTGTTAGGATTAGTACGAGCACACGAGGATAGCCAGGGGAGCAGCTGCATCAGGCAGAGGAGAAGTACACACTGTGCATAGTACTCGAAGTAACAGTGGTAACGCACAGAACGTACAGTTCAGCACGGTTGGATGTGCCGTGTACATTTATTGATACCCACTCCATTATGGCCAAATACACTACAATCTTTTAATGCACACGGTTATGTTGTCATAGACACTTTACTGATGTGGCCACTGTGCAATTGCATAGTGGCCAGGAGCAAGGATCATGAAAATCTGGGACATGAAGGTTTGTAAGGTCGACCATTGACGAAGCTGACAAATAGGGTTCTCAGAGTAGTACGATATGTTGTTCTTGTAGTTGCCTGAGTTGTACGTGCAGTTGTCCGAACTGGCAACTGTTTCGGGTACTGTGCTGTTGGTATTAGTATCTTATTAATTTGAAAAATGTCTCCTGTAGAAGACCTGTACAACTGTTGTATTCGCAGACCTTCAGGACTTCCACATGGAAAGGAGACCAAAAACCAGGAAGGGTCCGACCAGTGATACCAGGATGATACATGTTTAGAAGAGAGTAATTGGGTAGCGCAGACACTAAAGTGGATGATACATGTGAACTGTGGATAGGTTGCGCAGTGGTCGCCTTCGTTGATCAACCGCTGTGTCAGTGGTTAGGTACATGGACTGCAGCGATATGGTAAGAATGTCGAAAACAAAATTATGTTTCGTTTGTCACGATGGTGCAAACCATCACTATTGCCGCATGTATCTGTGTTGCGTATAAGTATAAAAAACTATATGGACAGGTTGTGTACTAATTTTTAAAAGTTGTGGTTGTCACCCGACCGGAAATAATAACTACAATGTCACTGTAGTGCGTGCTCCATTTTCATCGCAAATGACAATATTCAATTGCAGGGGAGGGATGTTCCCGTAGAGGACCCTGAAACTATGCAGGTCATCCCGGATGATGAGATGCCCATTCCGCATTGCTTGGGTTTGAGCCGAGAGGAGTGGTGCAAAAAAGAAGTGTCTCTCTATAATGAAGGAGGGGAAGTCGTAGCCACAGCGTACGTGGAGTTCGCAAAGGAATGGCAATCGATAGATGCACGGTATCCGCTTGGAAGTGACCACGTCGGCGTTGTAGTCTGTGAAGTAAATGCACCTGGCACGTCGCTTGCATGTCGAACGCTGCAAAGGTGGCCTGTAAAGAGGACATTCTACGAAGGAGTCGGTTTGTATGATCAACAAAAAAAGCACAACGAACTAGTGAAAGCAAAAGCCGACCGATTAGGTGACCGCCTAGGGAGTAGACAATACTTCTCGCTTCGCCATAGTGGACATGTGAAACAAGCAAAGCGAAAAGATGTATTGATCATGAAGGAGTCCATAACCAAGGCGCTCAGGTCGTACTGTTGCAAAAGGCGTTGTGTAGATCAGTTTACCCCGTCCGTGGTAGAGAGCTTGCGGTATGAGATGCACCACTCCGACACAAAGTTCAAGAACAATCTGAAACTTGCAGTGCACAAAAATTATCACTATGTACCCCAAACAGCAAAGAAAGTATGTGTAGTAGAAGGAAAGATCGTATGTTGCTCTGCATGGCGCATACTTTACGGTGTGTCAAAGACGGATTTCTATAGATATCGCGCTTATTCCGCAGAAGGACGTCGTGCGCAACAACACGGAGGAGTTGGAAGGAGGAAACGCTCAAGGAGTGCAGCCCAAGCAGTACAAACGATGTCGATGATATTAGCATCATCAGCAGATGTTATGCCACACAGAACTCACACGCCAGCACAGGGAAAAATGAAGGGAGTGAAGGTAGTAGAGAAAGTGCTACCGGCTGGAACAAAGTGGAAGAATATATTGGATGAAGTGAACAAGGTACATGACGTAATTATTTCTCCTGCATGTTGCCAGAAATATGTCCGGCGCTGAAATGTCATTAGTATAGACAGCAGTCTTCTGTGGTGTGAGTGTAAACAATACTTAGAAATAGAGAATGTGGGACTGTACAGCTGGTGTCCGTATAACTAAGTACTGTAACCGAATACCATGCGTAGGTTCAAAGGGAATGTGGAGAGAAAGTGATCTCTCAGTCTACTTGCAGCAAACTTTGGAAAGAACATTTCTCGGAGTACCAGATAAAGCGTCGAGGTGATTCGTTTGCTCGTTGCGGGAGATGCGATGAACTAAAGAGGTTGCGCAATGTCCATGCATTTGGATCGCCCGGATACAAGCACGTGCTTGTACTCCTGGAGAGTCATCTCCGGGAGCAGGAGGCGTCTCGGGCCTACTACTACTTAAGCCGAGCTTTGGCTTGCTATCGTCCATTGCAAGTACTATGTATAATGCACGATAAAGTAGACCATTCCAAAACAGCGTCGCCTTGCTTCGCATCAAAGAACAAAGCGATGGATGGGCTCATGAAACTACCAGTGTCTGTGACGGGAATGCTTGCACATGGTCATGGTGACAAGAAGTATGCGCATTATGCGTTAGACGTGTATCCCGCTGATAGCAACCAAACGATAGGATCGATTGCAAAACTTCTGCGGGACCTCGAGGGCCCACCGAAGAGTGACAGGCCAAATTCTCTATTTGCGGGAACTGGGACAACTGAATTATACGAAGCAATACTTGTTGGATTAGATGTGTGTATATCATCTGTACCGGTGAAACCAAGACCGCCCACTGCTGACTTTACGAAGTTACCGCCCACGCTGCATGTCCAACTCGACAATTGTTGGAAAGACAACAAAAGTCGGCATATTAAATGCTTTTGGTCTCTACTTGTTGCGAAAGGAATTTTTGAAGAAATCCAAGTGTCGTACATGGTGGTGGGGCACACTCACGATGACGTCGATGCATCATTTGGGCGCTGGAGCATGAAACTACGAGAGAACGATTATCCTACAATACCATTGTTAATGAAGTCATACATGGACTTAGATGACGATTCGTTCATTCCAGCTCTAATAGAGGAAGTGCCGGATTTTAAATCATTCATCCAAAATTTCATTAGCGAGGACCCTCTGATTGGTCACTCCAAAGGACGACAATTCCGATTTTACAGGGACGCCAGTGGGTGGCCTTTGATGCAGTACAAATTGCGTTGCACAGATGACAGGTGGAGACCTACGGAGGGTATCAAGTTATGGAAGGAGGACGACGATGGTAAGCCAACATTACCAGGGGGGAGCCCGAAGGCTGTATTGCCACGCGGTATGAAAGGGCAACCAGACATAGTGAAAGGGTTACAGGGATTCATACAACACTGGAAGTCCGTTGGCGATGCAGACAAGTCAGGGGAATATGCACGCCAACACGCACACCTCATAGAATATTGGCAAGGGGTTAAAGCAGCACTGGAAGAACCTGAAATGGAAGCAGTGGATGTATTATGTATGGGATTTTGGCCCAAAACAAGGCAATCATTTGAGGTGCAGACACTATACACTGAGGATGGAAACCTACGCGATGAATTCGCTGAAGAGGACCATTATATTGGACCTCGAAGCCTGAGACCTAGAGCATCATTTCGCGTTGCGAGAGATTGTCGAGCTGGAAATTTCTTGTTAGTGCGAGCAGCATTGGATAGCACAGCACCTGTGTGGTTGGCTGAAGCCCGCTCGGACCCCATTATGACATTTGGGGATGCCAATTACAAGATGATTAGAGTGCAATGGTATAAACCATGTTCGAGGCGAGGTAGAGAAAGTAGGCCATACAAACAGTGGGACACTTTGAAGAGCTTCAAGTGGGAAGTGGATGAATTGTATGAGGAGCAAATGACGAGTACAACATCAATTTTAACTGCGTGGAAAAGAAAAGCAGGTCAAGTTGGAAGAAACGTCAGCATTCCTAAAAAACACATTCTGCAAGCGCTAGCGAGAATAGCATGTAGCATTCAAGCAACAGAAGATGCTCCCGAAGTAGCTAGCTCATCAGATAGCGACTAGTTATAGAAGGGAATAGAAACAGAGTATTGAAGGTCATGTTCTATAGTGCATGTCGAATGCAACAAGTTGTGTGCATGGAAGTAATGAAATCTTTTCAATTCCTAGGTCTAGCAACTCACATCTTGCAGTGGCGGTTCATGGGAGCATTCAGAATGAAACGATAGAACCCCATCCAATTATAACGACTTCTCAGGAATGCTTAGGAAAGAACATGTTCAATTTATGTAGGTAGTAAAAAAATTTAAGGACATTTTGGGACATTTTTTGAACAGGTCAGCAATCATTTCAGTTGTTCTTAATGACTAGTGACCATCATAATTTAGCCGTTTTGGAGTACCAAAAACTTGCCAAACATTTTCAAACTTTAGTATATTGTAAAATGACATATATGATATGTAATTACTACTTTATATTGTATTATGAATTCATACGATAAGAATTATTGATTAACAATCCGTTAAATTAATCACTGGTTACAATTTCCTTGGGTCGTCTTACTGTGAATGCACCCTCACAGTACGGTTCCGTAAGCCATCTACGGTTTCCTCCTTTGCGACACACCGATTATGGATTGCAGGCTACCGTATGGAACAGACTTCACCGTATCGTTATTACGCAGCTCCTATTCAAACTCTTCAATCCGTACTATGTTGTGCATATTTTATCCAATGGACGTGATGTGTACAGAAGTCGTGCATACTAATCGCAATACGAAGTGAAGTGAACACCTCGGCGTAAGAGTAACACCATGATGACAGTTTCATATCCGTACAAGAGGATCATGGGACACCGCAATTGTAGGGATACGGTACAGCAGAAGTAGTGAGCAATTCTATGTCTTGCAAATTGATAATTACAATCTTTATGTCCGTCACGTTCAAGGTCCACAATAACCTCACATGAAATACGCCCAGTGCCTTACAAAGAATAGGAGTACGGAAGTACTGGTTCTTGCAATCTTTGTAAAACTGTACAGCAGAATGTACAAATATAGTGACTTCCTATAGGAGGGTGAAGTAGAATAAACCCGGAAGAACTGGGCCGGAGTCCAACTGTAGTATCTACAAGAAGGTAGACAGTACAATATGACATGCATGAGTGCAGAGTTTGTATACTTTGGTTGGCCTTCGAAACGACAGATGTACGCAATAGAATATTCAATAACGGCCTAGGTCTTCCAAAATCCGGACTGGTAATTTCACCAATGGCCATCTCAGAGAGTACCATGACTGTGCATATTTTTGTCTTCATGGAATTTAAAAGAGCCGATATTGTTCGGTATCTATAAATGAGAATGTACCCCAAAACCTTTTCCAACACTCAATGCCTGTGGAGGGCACTGTGCAAAATTTAAAAACCCCCATGCGGTACACTATAGGGAATTACTTTTAACATAGGAGCAACATCTACTCACTTACAGAGTTCTACATGGCATACAAGATACTTTTCAGCGCACTTGTTACCGCACGATGGCTACCTTTTGAACAAACCTAGAGCTACATAAGGCACAGTGGAAATACTGCAACCATACTCTGTAATACCCCAAGAACTCTATGTCGAAGTTCACTGTAACCTCCACCAGTACCACGTAACAATACATTATAAAACTTGTTACTACGTACTAACAGGATGTCACCGAGTAACTACAATGCACGCCACAGAAACAACTACGTAATGTATATCACAATCATCTGGCGAGCTTATTTACGATCTCGACTACCCTGTACAAAACATACGGTGAGGCCCAAAATGCAGTCCCAAATAGTCCCAAATCATCGGAATAGTCCCAACTAAACGAATATGACCTTCAGAAGCTCGGGGGAAAGTGACACTCACATGGGAATCAACAGAAGGAAACCATATGAGGTCCCTGTGTGAACGAGTATGAGAGTGTTCAATGTATACGAATCTCGCACTGCCCATAATTTGAGTTTAATATTTTTGTGGGGACATCGTTGTAACTGCTATTGTTGGATGCCCAATAACTTGTAAGCCCACAGGAGAAAAGTAGGCAACCACTTATGCCCTGGGCAACACGGGAAGCTAAAAAAAATATATCAGTGTAAATGAACATGTACACGCTCAACCGTTGCTTGGGAATTATGAGTGTTCAATAGAGTTATCTGCAAAGTACCCCAAACCCTGGGTTTGTAACTTCTAGATTGAGAAGCACAGGGTCGTTGATGCCACTGTTAGGGTTTCACTGTAGATCAGAAATAGAACTCATGAAAGACTCAATTCAGTCGTCAAGAATTCCTAAACACCAGTTTTGTCCTGGACGCCAAATCAAGTCTCAAGTTTCTTGTGTGGTGGTGTCAGGGACGTTGGTTGTGAGTTGAGGGACGTTGGTTGATGGAAGGGACTTGGATTTCAAAGTTAGATCTCAGATTTAAATGAGGTAGTGGTAGTAAGCAGAGATTTGTGCCATTTGTGGAGATTTTTTTGGGGGGAGATTTGTACCATTTTGTGGCAACTGACACCTCCATAAAACACTCAAATCTTAAGTTTATTTCACGGGATTCCTTTGCGGCTACACTCAAATACACTTTAGATTTTCATTTCCATTAAAAAAGGAGGGCAAAAGACCAGTTCCTTTTACAAATAACTCTAATGTATACGAAAACTCACTCACAACTCATAGAACTACTCCAGGAAGGTACCATAATTTTGGCGAACAGAAAATTGTCCAGCGTCCACATAGTGGATGATGGCGCCTCAAAGGGTTAAGTCGGAACACATGTTTACAATAGAGAATTGAGGGATCATTTTTTCTCCACTGTTAAAGCATCTCCTGCCACTGGATAAACCAACCCCGCCAACAAGAATATGGCGGAGGAACAACGGCTGCGTGGGATTTGGGTCCCCAACAGTGCATGTAGTGGCCCGGGGCAAATGTTCCTGGACAATCCCTTCTCTTCACAGGCTGCTTGCCGGGGTGGAAAACACCGGTTGGCAGGAGATGCTCTTAGCATGTAGGCATTTCCCTCATAAGCATAGATCATCATATTAGCGAATGTATCACACGTGTCCACAACTTCACATGCAGAAGTTGTCTAATCACATGCCAGATCATGAGAATATGTTACAGGGAATGTGCAATCACAGAGTGTTACGTGTCCCTGGTAGATGCTCAACAAAATGTACCTCCGGCCAACACGTACACTTTAATCCGTCTAACAACTTTGGACTCAAGGTAGCCTCATTTTTAAAACAAATTCTTGTTAGTCTTCTGTAGTAGTCTCAGCTTTCAATTCTGTCTGGACGTAGTAAGTTACAGTAGAGGCAGAAACAAAATTACAAGTACACGTACATAAAGTATATGACCGGATGATCCCCATGCCGTGGATTTATTGATAGATTACAAGCAACATGATTGTCTCCGATTTAAGGACTTCCGAGTGACGGAGAAAAATATGTACATTCGGCTCCAAAACGAGGAAAAATTTACAGAGTGAACTCATCTGATAATGGAACCAATATGTCATGAATAATGAACGTCGCTAGAGCGATGATTAACAAAATCGATCATTGGTTTGAATCGCGATGATTAGTATTCCCGACGCGGTCATGCCGAGCTTTTTGCTCCAGCTCCGCCGTCACGACTCCGGACTCGTCTGAATCCACAGGAGCCACGTGACCGGAGCTCTGGAGCTGGTCCGAGCCTGGACTATGCATGGCCTTGAGGTTGGGGAATTGCTTGTACCTGTAGAAATGCGCGACGACGAGGAAGTAGACGACGTTGACGAAGCTGACCACCGCCAGGAGCCAGTAGAACAGGTTGAGCTTCTTGCGGTTGAAGGGGAGTTGGTCGGAGAGCCAGCCCGGGTGGGAGTTTCGGGCCGTGGCATTGTCGACGATGTTCACAACGGCTGTGCTGATGAAGTAGCCCAAAGAGATCGTGCTGAACGACAGGCCCGTGCTGGTGCTACGCATGCTGTCCGGAGCCTGATCGTAGAAAAACTCCAGCACGCCGATGTACGTGAACATGTCGGCGATGCCGAACGTGAAGTACTGCGGCACCAGCCAGAAGATGCTCATGGGGATGGTGGCCTCTGGGTTGTCCAGCAGCCCGTGCTCTCGCGCCGTGGTCGTGCGCTTCACCTCCACGACCGCGGCCAGGATCATCGACAGCACGGAGAGCACGAGGCCGATACCGATGCGTTGCAGGAACGTGATGCCGCGGTCCAGGCCCGTGAAGCGGCGCGCGTAGGGCACGAAGATGCGGTCGTAGAGCGGCACTAGGATAGCCATCATGATCAGCGGGAAGAAGGGGATTGACGCCGCGGGGAACTCGAAACTGCCCACCTTCCGTTCCATGGTGGCGCCCTGCTCGATGGTGAACGTCTGCAACTGCGCCAGCACCACGTTCATGATGATGGTGCCCGCCCAGATGGGCATCAGCTTCACCATGGCCTTCGTCTCTTCCACCTGCGTCACGCTGCAAAGCTCCCATGAACCGCTCGCGGGCTCTGCTACACGATTCTTCTCATCAGCATGTCCCAGGATAGCTGCTCTGTCCAAAAATCTGCGCGCGCTCTAATCGATCAGTGGCTGCATATATGCATTAGTTGTGTGAATCTAAAGTCTTTAATTGTAACGGTGTACAATTGCGAAGGTGTTAAGGCAACTACTCACGAGCATTATGTTTGTAGTTTGAAGTAGCAAAAAAATTCAATTAATGTACAATTTACCCAGGTCAATAATTGTATTAACAACACTAGGGAGCAAGGAAATTTGTGATGTTCACCCATGTAGTGTTAATATTTTAATACTTATTGAGGATGCAGTAATCTAAATATCAATCTAGAGCATTATTTATGCAATACAAGCTATAATCTGTTAACCTCGTTTTCATCTAAGGTTCTTTTCATCTTGTTCATGATTTTCATACACATCTTCAAAATTTTCATTCAAGGTCTGGAGTCTGCTACAAACTCTCTTAACATTTGACAATTATCAAGGCCAAAACTTATAACGCGGTATGCATTTTGGAGGTACAAACGCATACCTAAAATAGTTTGTGTGGGCGATCTTTTGAACACCTAACTGAGAAGCTTCTTTGTCGTCGATCTCATACAAAAAATCTGGCGAGGAAGGGATGGGCCGGTGCACATTCCGGACTGCAGCAACAAAAACTTTCAGGATTCGCGTCAACGGGCTCCCGGCAGGAAGCCTGCGTCTGCAACGACGCGAGCCCGCCAAGAAAACGACCAAACCAGCTGCAACGAGCGCCAGGCAAACGCCATAGCCTATTCCACGACCGACGTTGTCCTGAATGTACACAAGCACGGTGACGCCGAGCAGGCCGCCTGTCACGAAGCTGAAGAAGAACCAGTTGAAGTACACTGAGGAAAGACGACGCTCTTTCAAGTGCGTCTCGTCGAACTGATCTGCCCCTAGGCTTGACAGACACGGCTTCAGACCACCAGATCCAAGCGCAATGAGGTACAATCCCAGGTAGAGGACGGACAGGTCCGCTGGTGTCGCCTGTTCGCACGGTGGAGCTCCACAGGGGAGAGGCCGCAACGAGGAAACTGAAGCCGAAACCGTCATCAACGACATGCCCTGCAAAAACTCAAACCAATTAACCCGCAGCCTCTTAACCAAGCATTCTTGGTTTCTAAATGAACATTGGTAACATTTTCAAGCATAATTTTAGTGAAGACACACTTTATATCACAAGACTGAGTGGAGCTCATTGCATGTGTTGGTTAACAAAAATATTTTTTTTGAACAAAGAGAAATTCATGTTAAAAAAAAAAATCTTGAATATGAAGGCTTGCAAGCGTCCTCCCTCTAATGCAGAGAGAATGCTACTGCAGAGGGCGGGAGCTTGCCTGAGTCAAGTTCAAGAATGTTCTGCCCTGAGTTACATGAACTCAGAACTATTTTTATTAACAGTACTTAGATGACAGAAAAATCGAGGAAAATTGTGCAAAATAATTCTCTTACCACGAGTTCAACACATCCGAAGATGACAATGGTCGAGAAGCGGCCCAGATACGCGTCGGCCAAAAAGCCGCCAAGAAGTGGACAGAGAAATGCTGTGCCTGCGAAGTTGGTTACCGTGGTGGCGGCTTTTGTGGTGGCGAAATTGAGGTTGTTGATAAGGAACAGCACCTGGTCTATCTGTAGACCTATGAATGCCATAGTCTCTGCACACTCAAAAACTGCATCGCCGTGGCGTCATTCGTCCATCTCTCTCCACAAGGTTACTTTCAAGAAATCACGAAAAGCTTACAAAACGGGAGTAGAAAATCTTGTTCACGAAACGCAAGGGCGGGAAAACACAAAACAGTATAATTATATTCGAAGCAACAAAATCGACCGCTATGGCGAAGCTCCTGGAAGAGATACAATGGTCATTAATCCCAAAGATGATCGATTAGTGGTGTCAAGTCCCGGGCATCACTTTACTTTGAACCATGTATGCAATCTAAACCTTCATACTGCCAAAATTCTTTCGTGACTCTGTGATAAAGAAATAGCATGAAGCGTTTGATGCATGATCGACTTACAGAAATTGTATTTGGCGCTTCTCCATCCTCCAGTCTTAAGTCTGTTGGCTGGTCTTCCTTTGTAATCAACTGAACCATCTCCGACAAGCAACGAATCCGCTCCCTCCTCCTGCAATCAAAAACGCCAACATTAAACGCAGATTAAGACAACACCGCAAGATCTATAAACCTCGTGCTCAGAAGAGAATTAATTACAAGACCAAAATGCCTATAACAAATGATTGTCCATTGAATTGATTGCTATTTACTGCACTTACCATCGCAAGAATAATTTCACCAACTGAACAATGAACTGTGGATTGCTGCAAAGCTCGCAAAAATGCTCAGTCTCGAAATAGCTACGTAACTACTCAATCATTTTCAGATTCTCAGTTAAATAACTCCCCGCTCTACTAAAAGCTTCCGCCCTTGGAAATTAGCTTTTGCTGCCGTATCCAACGACAAACAGCGCTGCGTTGCTCCATTTCCGAAGAGAATTGAGATCAACAGCATCAATGGCCACTTCAGGCTTGTTTGGCGTAATTCTGGAAACGATTTGCATCAAAGTAGCCGTGAAAAACACCGATCGTGTAAAGGAGAGTAGCAATTATGAAGGGCCCGAAGCGCTTAAGAAGTGACTCACTGAAATATCGAAACTACAGTGGCGACAGGACAGCTCATTAAGTCATCATCCGACAAGAAAGTAAAAGGGGATTATATTCCCTTTTCTATTCCCTTTTATTAAAAGGGGAAACCTTATATTAATTTTTATGAATATTCGGTACCATCCCTTTCCCTGTGTCATGGCCCATACACTCCAGCCCTTGCTACCGCACTTTCGTTCCTCATGCAGGTAAAAGTCTAAGATGGCCCATTCACTTGCCACCGTTGCATTTGCGTTCCGGAAATGGAGTCCGAAGGTAAAACCAGGAACAAAAAAATATTGAAAGCCTGGTCTTTTCTTCCTGCAACTACACTAAATAGGTAGATTAGTGTTAGATGAAGATTAGTGTTAGAGCCAATAGTTACCCAAAACACTAAATGTCACTTGAAATTACAATTAGTGTTAAGATAAAATTCCTAGTATATTACATTTTCTATGAGGCTCTCAAATTCTACCTCCAATTCTTCATTTGAAGATCTATAAAAAATGTCATTTAACACTAAATGCGCTTTTGTAAATATTAAAAGTTACTAATTGGTACAAATAGTGTTAGAGTTGACATTTAGTGTTCTAACACTATGAAGACAATTGAAATTTAGCGTTTTCGTCGACTATTAGTGTTTCCAACACTAATCTACCTATTTAGTGTACTGTGGAACAGTGAAATTTTTATTGGCGAATTGTCGCCAATGTCTTACCTGTTTTTTGGGGTTAGCTACTCCTACACTAGAAAAAATGGGCAAGAGTGTGGATGAAATCGCCAAAATCTTCTCCTAAACAACTAGGAATCACCAGTATTTGGATGAAAATGCCTTATAATAGATTTTTTTTGGATGAACATGTATACATGGATGATTCTATTTATTTTTTCCTTATCTAGCTACATTCCAGGGTGCATGTCGCGCTACCAAGGAAAAAGCTTAAAATATTCACTGCTGTGGAACTGCATTACACTATTACAGATAGAGCCATATATTTTTTTTTTTCGGTGCGTTCCTTCCTATCATATGTTTGAGTAATTTATGATTTCATATTTTATATTTCTTGGTTACCAACAGATTCCCTCAAAGTTACCTGACGCACCCATGCATGCGGTAGCACTGTTGTATATGAATGGGCCAAGAGCAAGCCCAACAGTTTGTCAGTGTGCACCAAGTCTACATTCAAGATGGTGTGAGAGAATAGTAGGAACTTCCCTAACAACAAATACCAAGCGTGCTTAGAATAGAGATAATCAATCAACTTTAAACTATTACTTTTGTCGAAACTTGTGACAATCATAATGATGGAGAATAAGTTTACTAAAGTTAACTTTATAATGTGGGAGCATCATCTTGTCACAGAGTAGGACAAAGTGCTTGATGCGGAAACCACCTTCGTCACATGGACAATATTTGGTGTAGAAATATCAAACTCCAAACTAAGAGCTTTAGGCACTATATCAATCAAAATAGCGTTGGTGAGTGAAAAAAGGATGTTGTTGGGCCTGCTCTAAGAGGATGATGTTAGGCATGCTCTAAGAGCATGCCCAACAATGAGAGGGCAAACCCTCACCCCAACATCATATAATTTGGGATTCAATGAGACTTGGGAGGGGGCGGCAAGCATGTCACCCCAGCAGCAAGTTCATTTTTCCAACTCAAAAATATTGGCAAATGTTGAAAAACCCCCAAAAAGAAGCGCATGTGTAAAATCGAGTGCATGAGGGAATATAATAACAAGTTGATGTATTTAGCTAATTGCTGAAGTGTCATGTGTCACATGTTCATTTCGTGCTAGTCCCTCCCCATGTCGTACTTGTCCACTTACTTTAGTGGTTCTTATGCTTAGCGTCAAAAAATCAAAGCCGCCAAGAGAGGAGTATATGGCGTCTTCAACTCAAATAAAAGCCACTATGACTTATGTTTACCACAATTAAACCTCTACTATATTGGCGTTTGATTCAGACTTTCCTCTGTTGTTGGGCATGCTCTTAGCTGTTGCAAGAAGCTAAAAATTGCCAGAAAAAATCACTAGGTAAAACCATATACACTAAGATGGTGAGTTTTAGGTGTCACCGACCTTGCCGGTCACAGTGGGGTGGATTTTTATTTTGTTTTTCCTCACAATGAACGGTCCTCTTTTGTCTGTGTCAAAAAATAAATAAAAATCATATACACTAAAATATAATTTGCGCACTGTTGAAGCTTGTCTTCTTTGAATGCAAGCATTGTTGACTACTGAATGCATGCACTTCCCTGCCACAAATCTCCAACTATCTTTTTTTTTTTGACGTTGCTGCACTTTCTTACATGCGTTCTTTTGCATCGTAGAGATTTAAATAAAATTAATTTGGCTGGTATGAACCGGCCCATCAGTCTGCGTGGATTTTCTTGCCCTATCCCAAACTTCGCTGTTCTTGCTCTCTTTAGTCAATGATGTCGCGAAGTGATCATAACATTCTAAAGTAATTGAGACTGGCCATCAGGCCATGTACAAAGAATTCATCTGTTAAAATCAAATTGAAAAAATGATTTCAATTATTTTAAACTCAAGACTTTTTTTATTTAACGTACACTAGTAATCATGTGACTTAGGTTGGAATGTGACATTTGGAGATTCTCTAATTACAACAAAATATACTACGTAGATATGAGAATGTGATACTAGACACTGTGATAATGTGTAGCTAGTCGCTACCTCTCCCTGACCGCTCTTGAAGGGAATGTCAAGCATATTCTTTATCATCATCCATGGTCCATCAATAGTTATCAATTTTTTTGACAGGTGGAAATTTGGGTAATCCACACGTGAATTCATTCCTTCTTGATTATCCCAAGTCTCATGCATAAAGACCCCAACTCGTGGATGGATAAAAAGCCAGACCTCAAAGTGCCTACTTGAATTTTTTGTCATAAAGTCAAGATTGCGTTCCAAAAAAAATTAGATTCTTTTTCATGAAAGAAGAGTTCCAAAAAGTTCTTCAAGAATGTCATAATGATGACTACTTTTAGGACATTCCACAAAATGATCTTTTGAGAGAAAAATATATATATTATGCTCATGTCCCTTTTTTATCTATAGCTCGGTCCACGGTTCCCTAGAACAAGTTCCTAATCGTGTAGTCTTTACATTCCTATTTTCCCTAGATTTACTTTTACAGCTTGTTTGTATTGTTCAGCCATGTAACTCCTTGAAAACAAAGCATTTTACTGTATGTGAGGGTCAGATTCAAACACTATTGTGTCAAAATCTAATTTCCACATCATATATTTTGAGAGGTCCACGTCACCATAAACCAATCACAAGATGACATGTGGCACTTTTGGACAAAAAAAGTAATTAATTTAATATTGAAACTGACCACGACGTAGGGTAGTAGTTTCGTAGGGAGAATAAAGTGTAAAACCTTACAACTTTTTGACCAATGACTTCTGTTGCTTCATTTTTCTCCAAATGTCTTGACCGCACCATTGTAACTCAACTTACGGCGCTTCATCATGATCATTCTCGGTCCCTCCTCCTTCCTTCCTTCCTTTCTGATCCACCAGATGCACCGCATCGATTCTTAGAAATTCCATGCTCCCAGTACTCACGGCAGCCGCTTTGCATGGCAAAAAGCCTGAAAAGGCGACCGCCAACTGTGTCAAGGAGCACCACGTAAACTCGCCACTGTGGCACTGCTATATCACGGCATCAATCATTCATCAAGTCTACAGACACCATTCTACAAGAAGCTGAGTGAGGATTATCATTGAGTGACTGTCGCTTTTTTCTTAATAAAAACTGTTCGGAAAAGCCACGTTCCGTCCTGATTAAAGGATGGGGTTATATTTTAGAAAAATGTGAATCCCGCCAGTCCAGAAATTGAATAGAGTTTTCCAATCCTTGCGCGAAACGTCACAATGCTTATATTCCGGAAAGATAGAGTAACGAACTAATTATGAATGTGCTCTACAGTCATGCGCTGTCGATCTCTCCGGGCTTCGGCGGTTGTCTGTAATTAAAAAATATTAAGTCAATGCAAAACTTGTCTGCCATGCAGTACTCGTGCATGTCGAGAATTCTTAAACTAGCGTGGAGAGCAGCTGACTTATCGCGAAATAACTCTCATGATTCTTGCTGTCTTTGGTTTCTCTTCCTGGGCCGGGGCATGTGTCATTCTTCTTTTCCTTGCAATTGATGTTCACGTTCATTTTGTGTCGAAAATATGAATAAAAAAGAACTCTGATGCTGATTGATGGTGGTTGACAATTTTCTGTCCAGGATTTGAACTACATTTTTTATTTTTTTATTTTTTTGAATCAAATGGTGAAATTCCATTGCAAAGAGAAAATACACCGCAGCAAAACTTAACTAACTTACATTTTTGGACCACAAAGGCACAAATATTACTCACATCATTCACGTCCAAACGCAAAGCATCTACCAGTAA
This sequence comes from Pohlia nutans, assembly GCA_022496805.1. Lineage (NCBI taxonomy): Eukaryota > Viridiplantae > Streptophyta > Bryopsida > Bryales > Mniaceae > Pohlia > Pohlia nutans. The sequence goes on along the minus strand of CM040102.1, from coordinate 19,833,349 downwards.
CTTAAAGCAGGATCACGATTAACCCTTTAGTGCCTAGCAAGCCAGATTATGGTCACTGCAACGTCGGAAATACAAATAACAGAGAATCCGTGAAAAATTGGAACTTCAGATCTGAAGTTCAGATTTGCGCACATACATTACGCACCTTCCAGAAAAAGAAATTTTCAATTTGGAATTGTACAACTATCAAAATACCTATCAACAGAACGCAAAAATACTGCAAATACTTGAAAATACAGTAAATGCTTACAAATACAACATATGTATTGTGTAGTATTTCTTGTGTTTGGAAGTTTGTTATCTTGTTTTATTTTTTTGGATTGTGTTCTCTTCTTCATCTTCCATTAGTGTGTGTAATCCGATCTTGACTAATGTACCCACTCCTGTCAATTTTCAACGTATAAAATTTTGTCCTAAACCGTACATGGACAAGTCACTTTCACTTATAAATCTCACAATAATTATGTGTGAGTCTATTTTTGATATGAAAGATTGCAACGGAGAGGTGTTGACATAGGGCATAGCTGAACGTCTTTGCTTTTATTTTTGAAAATTTACCTCAAATTCTATTTAACTTTGAAGTCACACACCCCCCAAAATCTCGTTTTTGAGCGTGCATTATACAGTTCAAATACATACTATAATCTTCCGATCCCACCATCAGATGATGCTCAAATTTTAATAAAATGTGTGCTCTCGAGTTGAGAATATAATTGTACGGTTACTTTCTAATTTAACCCATTCTATTTTTGGTAGTCTCAACCACAGTGGAAAAACCCACTGAAATCCAGAGCTGTCTGCTACAGTACCCTAGGCACTAAAGGGTTAACCCCTAAGAGCATCCGCACCCTTCCGCGCCATCCACGGCCGTGATCGACTTTGACGGGCCCGGGCTTCTTAGGGTCCTCCACCAGAACAAGCCCAACGGCTCCTTTCGTTGCGGCCTCGTGAAAATTGGGCGACGTCTCGTCATTGTCTAGAGTGCGAGTGTGTTTTTAGCGCGCCCAATTGACAGAATTTTTTTGGCAGATTATGTGCTATTTGTAGTGTCGGATTAGATTTGGGTGTTTTTGGGTTCATGGGAGGGCATGGGCGGTGGTATGTGGTTGTTCTCGTGGTGGTGGTGTTGTCGGAGATGCTGATCGTGAGGGTGTCAGGTCCTCGATTCCCGACTGACGAGCGGCCTTCATGGACTTTTTGGCTGGCAACGGTGAGGGGCTCAAATTTCTGCGAGTCACTGTGGCCTTGAAGAGCCCTAAACACGTCTTATGGCGAGCCGTGGATGGCGTGGAACGGTGCGGATGCTCTAAGGACCAACACTAGAAGGAAATGTATTGTTTTCACTTGCTATGAATGAAAAAGAAATGACACGGGCTATGTTAGTGTTGATGAGTGGTTTTGGTCACAAGAAGATAGAAACATAAGTATAATATTCCGCCACTATTCATTGTTCCCACGAAATCAGGAATGAAAAATGACAAGTCTTCTACTAATGCAAGAAGCCCGAATTGGACCTCTTGTATTTTTAATTAGTAGTTTTGAGTAGGTTCCATGTAGACTTCCTTTTGTTCAAGTTTGTTTGTTTTTTTCATCCACATATGCTATTCTTCACAGTATTCTCCAATGATTCAGTCTCATTTGAACTGTGTTTTTGACAATATGATCAATTGAATTTGTCATTTGAAAACCATGAATCCTTGGTTTTTCAAGGGTTAATGGACATGCACATCTAATACATGCGCATGGAATCGGAAATAGGAATCTGAACATATAGCGTGGTCAAAAGATAGTCTTCTATGAGAGCATCTTCACCCATGCACGCTAAAATTGACTCACTCAAATTATTCATTTACATTTGAAGAGCCCTTGAACTTACACTACTCCAACCTTGAACGCCGCTCAAGCACCAAAAGTGCACATCAAATACTCAATGGACCAATCACATTTGAATGTCGGATATAATCAACTAAATTTAGATTTGAAAAGCCATTTCTAAACACGCTAGGATTGAAAGTCAAGAGGCATTTTTGAAAGACCTTTAGCATTGTTCATTTAGTTATTACACATGTTAGAGCATCCACACCCCTACACGCCATACTGGGCCGGGGTCTGGTTTGGCGAGCCCGGGCTGCAGGAACCGCCCCACCGTGACTCGCTCAAGAAAACTTTTGGTTCCGGCCTCATCAAAACAGGTCCTCCACTCTTCAAAATGGCGAGTGTGTGTATTCCTTTGGCACGCCCAAAACCCGGGAGATCTTGCCTGATCTCGTTCTATTTTTGCCGGAGTTGCCACTTGCCACTCTTGTGCTCATCCACCACGAATATTATCCGAGCATAAAGTGCTTCTACCTTTATTATTAGCGATGTTCCTACTCGTTTGAGGAGCCAGGGTGAGGGTCTCTTGCTTTACTGAGTCGCGGAACGGTCGTGGAGCCTTGTACTGGCCTTTTCCCGAGTGATTTTTCATGCGCAGGGGTGCAGATGCTCTTAGACTCTGGGATAGCACAGGTGGAGATGCTCTTAGAAATTGAAGCATATTCTTCATATTCTTCACGTCCAGACAAACACTGAAACCATTTCAGTGTTTGTCAGATCATTTAAAGGGGATCTTTGGCAGATCCCTGACGTTGCTTGTGCAACAGTGTAAGTACAGTACGCAGTCGGGTCTGAAAGGGACTACTCGACGCTTCTAGAAGCTCGTGATGGGAACGTTGATGGAGGTAGTGGGAACATCTTCGGGAACTTCGACTTCCTCGCCATAGCCAGTTTCATTTTAACCCTTAAACGACATTTCAGGTCCTGGGTGGGCAGCCCGAGCATCTCTCAAAGAATAAGGGTTATATATTTAGGCCGGGCATGGGTGCATGACCAATCACAACAAAGGAACAAGCATATGAGGAATAAATTGAGTACTTGGGTAAGAATCAAATGATCCTCGAAAACCTTTGATCTAGACATTGCAAACAAGCACGGAAGAATTTGTTGTAGCAATTGAGCACATCAGATGCCTCACCTTGTTGTGCATCCAATGATCTATGTGTGGTTCGAAGGAGTTAAGTAGTGTTCTTGCTAGAAGCAAGATTCCTTGAAAATAAAGCCCGTGGAGCTTGCTGTGTCGTTTAAGGGTTAATGTGATTGCCTGTTTCATTTCTGACCCTTCGACAAGGCCCCACACAAAGTTTTTTTTAAGACCCACTGTTGCACGTTTGAATCTCAAAGGATTGGAGGAATCTCAGAGCATTTTTTTTTAACTTCAGTTGGGTCGTGTAACGAGGGTTGGAGAATTGAATTATTTTATTCACAGTTTTTCTACAGTGTGAAAGGTGTGGTCCTTAACCCCTAAAGGACCGTAAGGCTCCCAGGGGCCTTCTGGAACTAGAAAGTGAGAAAATTCGGATTCTTAGGCTTTGAATTGTAGGATGAGTAACAAAGAGACCCTCGCTCTTTTTGAGAGCCGAATCTGTAGGAACTTCTTGATCGGAAATTCATCAAGTGAGCGATTTTTGGTGAATTTTTTGAGTTGCACGGTGGGTATTTAGGCGTCACTTCAGACCCTCATATCTTCCTCCTCAAAACTCCAAATTACTTGAGTTTTTTTCCACATGTTTAAAATGATTATTTCTACTCATAGTAAAAATTTCAGAATTTTTGGAGTAGTTTTGAACGATCCGATTTCAACATGTGTACAAAATACTCCAAACAAGTTACTTCAATCTTCTAAACAGTGGCATTTTCTCAAAAATTGTGCGATTTGTTGATCTTTTTTTCATAAAAAAGCTATGTCAGTCTTCTTTAGTTTCAACGGTGCTGATCGTCAAAACTACCCCACACCAGTGAGGAATTGAGCTTGTTACAAGAACTAGTCAAGAAAACAAGAGCTAAGCTCAACCCCTCCCCCCCGGGTCCTTTAGGGGTTAAGAACGTTGGTTATGGAGAAGAGAGGTACAAGGGGATCTCACAAGTTTATTGTCTCTGCCCCATCAGGGGATAAACTACGGAGACTACGGAAACGCTTCGTTTCTCAAATAGTTACGTGGCTGAACAGTACAAACAATATGTAAAAGTAAATCTAAGGTAAATACAAAGGTAGAGGCTACGCGACTAGCCGCTTGTTTTTCTATACCACATGGCTTTATCTCTGTCTAGGGAGGTTGGATGTACTTTAGGAGACATGGTTGGTTTGATTGGCTAGCTCTTCGAGCTCTGTTAGAAATCACACAAGCTCACACCAAAATCTATCATAAAACCTACCTCAATATTTAGCTTCGCTGGTAACATTGTAGAGGCCTTGTTGAAGTGTTAGAACAGCTTTCCATTGAGGATCTGCACCTTCTCAAACTAAATGTTTCGATTCTTTCAATTCATACCACATTGAGAATTGGAATATTCATCTAGGGTTCCACTCTTCCGACGAGCCAAACCTGAAAAGCAAATCATAAGGTTATTTGTATGGGCCTAAATACGGGACACGTGGAGAGTTCCCTATGAATGTAATACGACGAGATACAATGAGTCGATGTCCTCAATGTGAACCATCGTTCCTTGACGTTCTAGGTCAAACCCGAAAGGGCACATAGAAAACATTAGAAAGTGTAAGAATGAAAAATCCCCATGAATTAGAGTTTTAATATATGAACTTTCAAGTCTCCAATGGAAAACCACCCTAAGATCATTCCCACCAATAATTGGTATCCTCAACTTTCTTACTAAAATTTGAGGTTTCAATTAATTTGGAATTTATTTCTCTTGCAATATCTAGGTTTAAGCTCATATATCACATTTGAAAAATACGGATATTAGCATCACTTGTGGGCTTCCTCCTAAACTGATTGGTGTTTTTTTATTGTTTAACTCAAATTCATGCTTTTCATATTTTCTTATGTTGCAATCGTCATGAATCCTCCTTCATATATATAGAATTGCGGTATTACAACCGGCATGAATAAAGAGTCCATTCGTCCGTAAGAGTGTGGTTGGTAAGCCCCGTGATCTAAAGAAGGTTGGTATCAGAGCAAAGAAGGTCGGTATTGCGGGAGTTGGAGTGCCCAAGGCGCGCTTCAACTCAAAAGAAAGTCCAAGACAAGCTAAGTGAGAGCAATGGCGCTTCAAAGCAAGAAGGATGCCTAGGAGGAACCGCAACGACAAGAAGAAGAAGTCCTTGACCACGAAGGCATTGATGCATTGGAAGCAGCAATGCAAAACATAAGTGCCTTCGTTGCTAAAAAAAGAAGGTTACTCCTTCTAAGGAGGGAGAAGGGGAAAGTGTCCCAAAGAAAAAGTTGGGACTCTCAAAGAAGGTGACGCAACCACAAGAGGAAGAAGTGGTACTCACCCAAGCGGTGGAAGGCGTCACTATGGACCCAACCTTGGGGAGTGCTAAGACAAGCACTCCCACCGCTAAGACGGGCGGCACTAGTAGCACCAAGGAGGTCACGCCAAGCGGGACAAAGGCCGCCGCGAAGGGCAAAGCAGTTAGCGGAGCCAAGAGGACTTCTGAAGCTAACAAGCCTCAACCTAAGGTGATTGAGGTTGAGGAAGATGAAGAAGAAGAGTCAAGTGACTCAGAGGATTCGGAGGATAGTGATCATCGAAATCCACATGGTCGCGTTGAGAAGACTAAGGTGCTAAAAGGAAGTCTTGGCTCTTCAAGCACCAAGTGCCTCTGCCCAAGGGGAAAAGAAAGCGGCGCCTAAGAAGGCACGGGCGTTACCAAAGAAGGCACCGTCAAAGAAAGCGGCAGCGCCAAAAATGGTGGTTGTGCCTAAGGAGGGACCGGCGCCAAAGGCAATGCCATGCCCAAAGAAGCACCGGCACAAAAGACGGTGGCCGCACCGGCGTCAAAGGTGGGGACCGGGGCAAAAGGGGCATCGCCGTCAAAGGTGGCGGCCGTGCCAAAGGAGGCATCGGCGCCCCAAGCGCCTAACCCAAAAGAAGTAGTTCCTCAACCGGAACCAAGTGATGAAGATGACTCATCCTCCGCCTCTTCAAGTGGTGAGTTCGAGAAGGAGGAGTCCGATGAGGAGGAAGAGGTGAACAAAGAGGAGGATGAGGAAATGGAGGAAAAGGAGGAGGAGGAAGAAAGTGAAGACGAAAATGAGGAGGCAACTCCTCCCTCGCCCCTTTCTCCATCGCGCAGGAAAGCAAAAAAGAGCAAGGAGGTGACTAAGGATGATGAGAAGTTCATTTGCACCTTTCGAACGGACTTGGCAAAGATTGTGGAAATCAGGATGGCCAAGATGGGCATGGCGCAACCAAGAGTTGCTCCAGAGCCGCGCCAACAATTTGCCAAGAATGTGAGAGTTGGGATGTGGGGCAACACGATCGCCCGATTCAGAAGTTCCTCCAAGAATTTGAAATTTGGGCCATCGCGAGCGGCATCACGGATGACAATGCTGGCATAAGGGCCCTGCCATCGGTATTGTGCCCGGGGCCACAAGCGAGGTGGTTCCAAGAAGCGGCAAACTATGCCGACGGGAAGATTGAGGATCACATCACTTGGGTCAAAGCCAAGGAAATATGTGAGAGCTAGTACAAGGCCAAGCATCAACATTTTCTTAATGGCATTGACCTTGCACAATTCCGGCAAGGCTGTGAGCGTAGAAAGTTAGTAAGCTACTTAGGTTTTCATTTTTTATGTGTAAATAGGGTTCTTAATACTCTTAGTTTTAGAGTTAGTGTGAACTTCTTTGAGTTTTTGATGTTAAAAGTAGTTTTAAACAGTTAGGAAGTTAGGATGGTTAGACCGGTTGTGGAAATTGCTTTGAGCTTGTAGTTTAGTATTAAAGGAAGTATGTTCTCCTTCTTCTCTCTCGTTGTTTTTGAGCTTGGAGCAGTAGCAGATGTGAAACCTGGCTCCAATTTCTTTTGTGTGCAAGTTTACTTTGTTCTAAGCAAAAACTACCATTCTGTAATAAGAAGCTTGAAGCAAGTATTTTCATACAGTTTGTGTGTTTAAGTCCCAGTGATTGGGCAAGTGGTTGTGTTTCCTGTGAAAGGAATCATTTAGTTGGTCAATGCTTAAAGCCATTCTGTCATTTAAGTGCTTAAAGCAATCTGTGTGTTTGTGAGTAGTTGGAGTCTGCTTAAAGCCACTCAGTAATTATTTGCTTAAGGAAACTGTCGTGGCTCTAAAATAGTGTTTATGAAAGGATGTATGCTTAAAGCATTAGTTTAAGTCATTGGAATTTGTGTGTATGTGTCGACATGCTCATCTTGTGTAAGAAAGTGATTAGGGCTTTGAAGCAAATAACTCAGTGAATGTAACTGCTTAAAGCAACTGTTTAGTATAGTTAAAATACATGCTCAACTACACTTGATATGAATGAGTGAGTGAATGCAACAATAAACACAGTGATTTTATAAACTCCAGAGTTCAGACAATTGGGAAAGAGAGAATTGACTGGGATAGCCTGTTGAATTAAATAAGCTTAAAACTAATGGTGGTCTGTTAGTGCTATAAGCAATAATCTGTGTTTTTGTACGTTTGATATAAATAAATTAGTGAGGCTTAAAGCAAATGAGTCTTTGGTGTATGCTGAAAGCTTTATGTGCAGGTGATTAAGAGTATTGAAACCAATAACCTGGTGTTGTTAAGCCTTGAGCAAATCAGTACAAAGGATGCTATAAGCAAAACCATATATAAACTGCCTTGAGCAAAATAGTAATTAGTTCAATGCTAAAAGCAATACTTGGACACTTGAGTGATGAATGAGTGATGCTACAAGCAAACTTTGTGAGGTTATGCCTTGAGCAAATGCAACAGGAAATTGTTACTTTTGTGCCTTGAGCTATATGTTTTGTAATCCCTTCAGGCTAAAAGCTGCATTTGTTTATAAGCCAACACACTAGAATAAGATAGGGACTGCATAATTGTATTGTTGCATTCATAAGTCATGGATAGGAATTAGAGATAGGCTAAAGAATATACCTTAATCCTCATATCCAATGAGTTAATTTATCGATATCCCTTGTAATAATCTAATTACAATAGAAAACTACCTCATAAGTGACCTTAATAACGTTACAATAGAATATCTGACCTTCCTCAACCAAATAAACCCCCATTATACGTTTCCTTGGGTGGTTTGTCCACCGAGCTTTTTCGACAAACAAAGGCACGGGGCTGGATTCGTTGAGGAGCTATGGCCGCGCATTCCAACATCAGGAATTTCGGACCCCACTGATTCTGCACTGATTCAGTGCGATTTCCAATATTTCAAAGGTTCGTACGATTTTCGCACTGATTCCGCATCGTTACGTCATTTATCGCAACTACATTGATATGACTCGATGTTCGTACAAGCGGATATAGTATTGATTCGACACGATTGATACATCCATTGAAAACGTATGAATTCAACACTCTTTATAGTCGTCAAATGTCGTGTTTTAATCGTCTTTAAAACTACACTGATTCAGTGCGTTTTTCGTGCGACATCATCTTTTCCATATCTAGGGTTTATTTTCTTTTTATATCTAAATTTGATCAAAATAGTATTATTAAAAAATAAAAATATAATATAATATAAAATAATTACTTTCCTCGCTACCCACTTCAACTACACAGAAATTGCCCGCACGTGCGGTGGGGCCCACCATAGCTTCCCAAACTCTATTGCCAACGGTGGGATTTGAACTCTCGACCTCCCGATTGCCAATCAAGTTCCAAACCACCAAACCACCTCAAACTCTTTAGGCATAAAATGGAACTCTTTTGGTAATTCTCGAACTTTTTTTTTCAGCGGACTTTGAATGTTTTTAACTATGTGAAAAAAAAAAAATTTCCAATTTTTTTTTTTGCACTAGATTATGCAGGACGTTTTCTATATCTAGGATTTTTTTCATAATATTTTGAATTTATTTATTTTTTGCCAAAATCGTGGTGGTTGTGAGCTATTTTTTTTTGCTCCTATGATGAAAAGTACAATGATAACCAATAATACCAAATTTGAATTCTAAGAATATAAAATGTTATTTTTTTGAAATTTTAATGTGTATTGCTTCTAAACTCTATAAATGTAGATCTAAAAATGTTTTGGGAAATTAAACCGGAAGTATAATTTAAAGAATATTCCTAGAATATTCCAAAATAATATAAAATATTTTGAAAGATTCCAAAAGATTCCAAAAGATTCCAAAAGATATATTAAAATATTGTACACGGATGTCGTACGAAAATAATTTGGATTATAATAGATACTGAAATCCCACGAATATAATAAATGACATTAATATGATACGTATACGATACTGAATTCGCATTAACTAAAACCACACGTTATCCGTGTCTTATCAGCCATGTGATGTAAATACACGATTAACGCACGACTTTCGTGCGGAAACAACACTTTTTTTATAATCATTGAAAAGACACTACATCGACACTCTAGTAATGCATGTCACTTCCGTACTGTAACGACACTTCTAAATGCACGTATGACGTGCGGAATCAGTGTTTAACAATAAACGCACTGAATCAGTGCAGAATTAGTGGGGTCGAAAATTCCTGATGAAGCCAAGCTCCTCACTTGCAAGCCGATGGATGAATATGCCAAATTACTATTCTTCTAGGCACGCTTGCTAGTTTCAACAAGGAACATGTTTTGAGAAAGAGAGACGGTCCCGAAACCTTGAAGGATGCGATTGACCTCACGGAGCACATTGGGGTTGAGATGGAGAACGCAAGGCGGCCGCAAAACCATCTCATGAGAATGGCAAGGACCATTCTCACCAAGCAAGCGAGAGCAAGTTTAAGAAGAGGAAGTTTGAGGATACTCCCATGAACAAGGATAATGGTGACTCTAAGAATAAGAGCAAGAAGTAGGGGAACAAGAACCCGCGCGATCAAAATGACATCTGCTATAATTGCCAACAACCGGGGCACTTCGCAAGTGGGTGCCCGAACGACTATGTTCCTCGTGAGGACATCAATCAGTCGTTTAGGCCTAAGAAATATGTTAAAGTAAGAAGTAAGGTTGAGAGCAGCATCATGCATGTGGCAACGACTCACAACCTTGCGCCGCTTGGCTAAGAGGATGTGGCAAATAAAGAAGTAAAGACCACACTGAAATGTGACCCCTTGATTCTCAAAAGTTTGAATCTCAGAAATATGGTTTGAGAAGTGGGCTTCGAAGTTAAAGCGGGGGTAGGTAAACATACTAAAGGTCTTGTTTATCTTTTGACAAAACTTAAAGGGACTAATGTTTCTATGTTGCTTGACACAAGAGTCACGAACTCGTTCGTAAGTCCGGCATGTGCTAAGCGATTGCAACTGGAGCAAACGGTGACCACAGATTTGGTCAATGTGTTGTTCGCGCAAGGGAGAAATTTAGTGACGCATGTGGTGAAGGACTTGGAGTTTAAGGTGGAGATGGGCGACAAAGCGCAAGGTGTTCGAGGAAGACTTCACAGTGTGCAACCTAGAAGGGTTGGACATAGTCTTAGGAAACACCTTCATGAATTACTACGGGATAGAAATTAGTAGAAGGCCAAGTCCGCATGTTGTAGTGATGAACAAGAAGGACAAAATGAAAACCTTTAAGTTCACTAGAAAGTCAGTCTTAGACGGCCTTGGTATCAACGTAGTTCGAATTGTAAAGCAAATGTTAGAAGAACACTTTGTTATCACGATGAAGGATGTTGAATTCCTAAGAAATAAAAGCGAGGGCACTCCTAAGCATGAGGGCCTCTTAAGTCAAAAATTGTCTAAGTTGTTGCATGAGTTAGATGATGTATTAACGGATGAGTTGTCGAATGAGTTACCGCCACAAAGGGAGGTTGATTGTAAGATAGAAATCATTCCCTATACGACGTCTGAAAACAAGGGGCCGTACCGTTTGAATCAAGTAGAATTTCAAGAGCTTAAGAGGCTACTAGATGAACTCTTAGAGAGGGGTTACATTAGGCTAAATAAGTCGTCATTCGAACGGAGCTCCGGTCTTATTTGTAAGCCAAAAGAACGGCAAATTTCGGATGTGCATTAATTATAGAGCGCTTAATAAAGTAACCATAAAGAACAATTACTCATTGCCAAGAATCGATGATTTGTTAAATAGATTGTCGGGGACTAATTTCTTTAGCTGGATTGACTTGAAATCCGGTTATCATCAATTTTGGATAAGTTAGGAGGATGTGTTCAAAACAGCGATGCAAACTCGATATGGCTCGTATGAGTTCGTTGTGATGCCCTTTGGGCTTTGCAACGCTCCTACCACTTTCACCACCTTGATGAATGACATCTTTCATAAAGTAACAGATGCGTTCGTGGTGGTGTACATTGATGACATTTTAGTGTTCTCTAAAACTCAAGAAGAACACACAAAACACTTAAGGCATGTGTTTGAGAAGTTAAGGAAAAACAAACTTTATGTTAACTTGGAGAAAAGTGTCTTCGGGTTTGAAGAGTTAGATTTACTAGGCCACGTGATTAGTAGTGAGGGGATTAAACCCGACCCCAAAATGAGCAAGGCCATAATGGATTTGAAGGTCCCGATTTTGTAAAAGGCTATGAGATCGTTTTTGGGACTTGCCAACTACAATAGGAAGTTGATAAGGAACTTTTCTAAGGTAGTTGGGCCGCTGTCGGACTTGCTCACTAAGCAAAATAAGGCAGTCAAGTGGAGTGAGGAATGCGACACGGCTTTTAGAGATTTGAAGTTAGCGCTCTCGACGGCAAACGTGTTGTTGTACCCTGACTTCTCAATTCTCTTTGAAGTGCACACGGACACGAGTGGCTTCGCCATTGGCGGGGTGCTAATGCAAAATGGGCACCCGTAGCGTTTGAAAGTAAGAAGTTCACGGGGAGTCAACTAAGATGACCAACGCATGAGCAGGAACTTTATACGGTGGTGCATTGCCACTTGTAACGCCCCCACATTGATGACGGTTGCTTCCTTAAGTTCTCCTTCCTAGAAATCCTTAGTTACCTGCAAAACCCACTAAGTGTTAGCCCCCGTTATCCGACACCCGGATAGACTTTCCCATTAAGGGGGTGGCGCGATGATGGACTCGCCGTCACGCCGCCGGGTTAGTCCAGCTCTCTAGAGCTAATAGTTTAAGGTCGTTTCCGACCACGACAACATCTGGTTTAGTCTTAGCATTGCTGGTGCCACGTGGTGTCACAGCCCATTCAAGAGGACCCATGGACTTGGGGTCGTTACAGTGGCATTAGAGCGAGGTTTTGGGTTTAGGGCTTAGAGTTTAGGATAAAAAGACCCTTCTTTACGATACTGGCACCTTTCGGTGATAGAACTCTATAAATTAGAATCCTCATCCACTACCAAAGAAAACATAAAAATCCAAGTGGATTTAAAAAACAGAGTAAATACTTAGCTGCACCTGTGGTGGCAACTAAATTTGAATACCTCTGAAATCTACAACTAGGCTAGAAGTAACAAAAGCTATCAAAGGGAAGTGATTTTATGAATTAAATTAAATAATCATCCAAATTCAAAAGAATTCATTTAGATTTGGATGAATCAAATTGGATGCAAATACCGATATGAATTTGGATGAATTTGAACAATTTATCATCTAAATTAATTCCAAATTATTTTAGAATAAGTACTATATTAAAAATGAATTATTCCAAATCTAGGATTTCGGGAAGTTGCACGTGATTTTTGTAATCCAAATTTGCGAAAAAATACCAATTTTTTTAACTACAGCACCCTGCCCAAAAATCCTTAGGCTTTCTGTGGATTTTGAAATATTTTAACTCATAAAGGACCAATTGTCCTCACCATGACATTTACAAAACTGGGTACTAGATTTTCACGAGGTCAATTTTGGGCCTAATATTCAAAAAAAAATTAGTGAACTTGAGGAATTTCAAGAGCCTTGGAGGAATATAAGTTTTTTTTCCCACTAGACTACAGTAGAAAATCTTATGTTGTCCGAAGCGATTTATGGTGAAGTTGGGGAACTCGGGAAATATACTACACTATCCCAATCAAGACCCTAATAGCTCTAAATTTTAATACGAAAGCAAGGGCCACGATAGTATTTGAACGGATGATTAAAAATAAAATCCTATTCTAATTAATTCGGTGATTATTCTATTAAATAAATGCACCAATTATGAACTTTTAGTCCACATAATTTTCTCGTGTGACATCTTTTGGTGTGGTGAATGTGGAGTAGAATCTAATCTTCACATTGGGCGTAATGAAGTAGTGATTTCTAGTTGGTCAGTATCAAAAAGGGGAGAAGAGACCATGAGAGATGAATAATAGAAATAATGGGTGATAGAAAACTTTATAATGAACATTATTATTAATATGAGAGATGATCTTAAAACTATGAAGTAAAGCTCTACCTGAAGTCTCTATTAAGTTACATAATATTTTCATGTCACGGTGTCGTGATGTAGGTTGTTTGACAATTAAACTAAACATTTATCATTGTTAAAAGTGTATTGAAGTGTTTGATGGGGTTGTGTATTGAGTTGATTCATTTGATGTTCTAGTTAGTTGAATGGATGTTATTCATTTGCTTGTTGGATGAATGGGTGATAGATAGGGTTGGTAGGAAGTTAGGGTTAGGCGGCGGCTAGCCGCCAAGGGTTAGGATTTCCTTTGAGGGTATATAAAGGAGGGTTTGCTGTCCTCCTAACTCGCTTGGAACTTAGAGATTTAGGCGCACTCGGGAGGGTGTGAGATTTAGCTTTGTGGTTGGCTTCCGGCATATTAATACAAGTCAACATTTGTGATGGAGAACTTTGGTCATTGTGTACGATTGGAGAATGTTTTTTAGTTGATATTTTGAGGGTCTGTTTCAAGTAATATCTTGGACTAGCACAAAAAGTTTTAGAGCATTTTCATGTGTAAAGCAAAACTTATTAAGCGTCAAAGTGGAGCATGTATATTTACTACGAGTTTTGAGACAACAGTATTTAGCGGACTATATCTCGGAGCGAGTTTAATAAGATATGTTTATGAAATTTGATGAGCACGTGCATTATATTTTTACCAATACTCAGGAGAAATTTTATGTCATTTGAACTTAATCTCAAATAGTTATGATTAAATTAGCAATCGAGAAAGAAATTTTGAAGTAGGAGCAGTAGATAGAAAATAGGTTCAGTAAAATAGTCACTATAGATCGACAGTATCTTAAAATGATTTGAAATTTTTTATGTAGGCTTTCCACAATGTTCAAAAAGTGGTGCCAAATTTTCGTAGCATTTGAAGTTACGGTTTAGAAGTTATAAGGGCGCAAAGTTGACGGTGTTAGTATTATGCGGTAGAAAAAAAGGAATTGAATAGGAGGATAGGGTTAAGATATATTTAGGCTTAGGGATTAGAGTAAGAAAGGGGATACCACTCCAAGCATTTTACTTATATTGTTGCCACAGCAAAGGCCTGGTGCTATTTCAAACCAAAAGCACAAACTTTATGACAACGGGATGTATGGAATTGGAAACAACTGATGATAGATTGACGTATCATATCACAAGTTGGTCTATCAAGGAATCTACTTCATTTTTTTGCCATTAATGCTTGTATTCTAGCTCTATAATCATTTGACTCTTTGTACGATTGTTGAGTTTTTGTACTTGTATTGTAGGATTACACTGGACTAGTGTCTTTTTTTAAATGATAAAAATACATTGGAAGAGATCAATATTGCCCTAAAATTAAGTAGAATGTACAATGTGGTGTTTTCAAAATGCAAACTGGTGATTCCTTATAATTTGATTAATTTCTAAAAAATATCCTTTCTTCTTGTACAAATGTTTAAAAATAAACTTATTAAATTAAAAAATATACAAAAAATTCTTATATCATACTAACAAGCAATACCAGGGCAAAGTTCCAATTAGGGTACCCCTCTTTTTACGTGACAAGTAGGTGAATTTTGCTTCTGAATTTCCAAATTTTATTGAATTTGTCCATTTCAACTGACTAAAATTTAAAAAAAATTAAATTAAAAAATTATCCACACCTCGATGATATTAAATACTTCAATTTAAATTCAACTTTTTAATTGAATACATTACTTTTCATATTTTTATGCTTGTTGGAAAATGTCTCCTAAAATGAGCATTTGCAGGCATTGTAGTATTATATATAAATATATTTTACTCTTCAAAATAATCAATTCAAGTAACACATATCTAAACGTAAATTGCGTTTGAAATTTGTACCAAAATGAAATAATTTGATATTTTAAATAATTTTTTTGAATGTTTATTGGTAGTTAAGACAAACATGGATCTTCAGACTTAAAATCTCTTTTAAAATCTTTAAAACTCTTCAATTTTGACATGAATTTTTTCTTAAGTACTTCATGAGTATAGAAAATCAAATCTACATTTAGTTGATTCATTTGCTATTTTTTTATTAAAGAGGACATAATCAAAGTTGTTGTAGGGGCTCATTTAGGAGTACCCCAACTGGAATTATGCCCACCAAGGAAATCAGAAATGTGTAAATAAATATCACCTCATTTTATTTTATTTTTCTTAGTGAAACAAGTTACAAAATAATACATAGAAAAAGAAGATTGTAATTTTGTGTTGAGCCTCACGACGTGCAATAATAAGGTCACACAATTGATCAACACAACAATTTGATATTTTGATACCATGAATTTGCATAGTAACCTTTTTTTTCATAATAAATAGATCATCAATATAAAAAAATTAGTAGAAAATGATTGTTCAAGGATTTTACTTGTATTATTAGGGAGAAGGAAAAACCAATAAAAATATTCTCTTAACAATTTGTTTCCATCAAAATCAAACTTTACATTGCTTTGAAAATAAATAAATTATCTATGTCTGCTAATAGGAGTAATAACTTAAGACAATATAAAACTAGAACCCCGTGGCCAAAAAAGAGTGTTCTATATTTATCTAGATCATTTTTTAATACCAAAAAAATAACAAAAAAATAAAAATAAAATATTAAAATCTTAAATTTTCAAAATAAAAAAATAAAAAAATAAGTCTTACCAATTGTCAATTTTTAAAACTAAAAGTAAAAGTAAAAATGGTTTTAATAATCTAAAATATTATTCAAAAATAAAATCTACAAATAGATAAATAAAACTTACTAATCGTCAATATGAATAACTAAGAATTTGAAATTAATTTAATAATATATATTAAAGCAATTTATAATCAATACATATTTAAAATTTAATGAAAAAGTGGCAATATTTCAAAACACTAATAAACAATATATCTAATAAGTATAATAACATTCATGAGTATAACACAACTATAATAGTATATTTTTATATAAATATAATAATAAAATTTGTGGATTTTTCATGAGGTGGTGAAGAGGTAATGATAAATCGATTAAATTTTATATAGAACTGGCTAAATACTTTGCCATTGACGATAAGCATAGAAAGTATAAAGAATTGAAGGTGTTTAATCGTGGTACATGATCAACTCTTTGATGTTAATGGTCGTTTGTTTATTTTAAATTACATATATTTACAATCATTTAAACAAAACATAATCAAAATGTTGACGATAAAATCAAATGTCAATTAAAATACTACTATTCAATTGTTGAGTTCTTGAATTCGCTTCACTTTATCGGGATCAACCCGAAGGCCCCTGTTGAAGACAATGTGACCTAACAGTGGCCCTTCTTCGAAACCAAACCTGCACTTTTCTGGACTTAATGAACATCCATGTTCAGTTAACCTTTCAATAGCTATTCGGACGTGGCTAATATGTAAGTGTCTATCACTGAACACTGCAAAGTCATCAAGATGTACTCTAATGAATCGTCTGATGTACGGGTCAAAGATTTTCATTTGTACTCTCTGAAATGTCCCCTCTGCATTACAAAGTCCAAAGGCATTCTTAGGTAGGCAAACGTACCCAACGGATAATGAATAAATATAAACTATAATTCATCAAATAAATTTAATAATTAATTAATTTAATGATAATATTATAATGTAATAAGTGCCACATTTTTTTATTACAATCATACATTTTTATTGATAATAGTATTTTTAATAATCTATAATTAATCCTATTTAAAAATATGAAATATTTAAATTAAAATAATAATGGAATGTCAAATTCTAATTATTAGAGCACACGAATATATGTACGTTAAGTTTCATTAATCTTCGTTGAACAATGTTTAAGTAAGCAAAATACAACTATTTTATTTTATTTTGTAAGTGAGATATAAAGAGATTTCTTAAAACTGTCTAAATAAATCATATGTTTCATAGTTGTATACATAATCATATTACTAAAGCTATCAAAACAAAATATTAACATTCCTATAAAAGTACCAAACTCAAATATTATTAAAATTTTACAATATATATACATCCTAAAAGAAGTAAAACAAAGATTTTGAAAGAGAGTTCACATAATGACGTACTATAATTTAAAGTATTTCTGTAATTAATTTTATTGTTATTTTTAAATTTTATATCATATTTTGAATGACATTTCATTTGATGCATCAAAATTATCTTCGTTGAAAACATTTTAAAACACAAAATTTATATGAAATATCTCAACTCAAATAGGAGAAGCACGACTTTCTTGATTCTCATTTACATCGTCAATTCAATGAGGTGTAAGAATTCTCTCTTTTATAAAAATAACTAAAAAAATTTGTTTCTTAAAACTTGCTACAGTTTCTTTTTTTAAATTAATATGCTAAGAAATCGAGTATAAAAATTTCAATTAATGATTTCTTCAAATATATTCATAAACACTTTCATTGTTTATCATAATAAAGTTAAAACATTATCGTTATCTTACAATTTAAATAAATTAAATTTTGCTCTACAGAACTAACCCAAAGGAAATTGGATTTTATATTCATTTTCTATATTATCTTATTTATTGATGTGTTATATTTCATAGTTCATAAATTTTATAATTTGTAATGGTTTATGGAATTAAAAATATAAACTTTTAAAATGATTAAAATCTTATATACATAAAATTCTATATTGAATATTTAAACTTCAATTATATTAAAAAAAAATGAGTATGATAATAATTTACTATAACATTTATTCTTTATTTGTAGAATACAGATTTTGTAATGTTTAAATTTTTTAAATATTTTAACTTTACTTGGGTTCTAGTTTGGAGCATTAATTTTTTTTAAATATTAGACATCTTAGTCATTTATAGATATAGCATTATGAACTCATAAAAATTGCTTATATTTATATGATATACCTGTTTATATATATAATTTAATTATATATTTATATGATTACTTGGAAAAGCCATAATGATTTAATCTATAATCATTGTTTGTAACTAAATATAAGGAGGTTTTAAATTTTTATATACTTTAGAATCCATAATGTTTTTGTTGATGCTTTAGTTATAGTAGAGCAGTTATTTTTTGACATGGGCTAATAAACATTTGTTTTAAGTGTAAATAGGATTTTAAAATTTAACTAGTTTAGAAAAATAGACTTACAATTCACACTTAAGTAGTTCACGTTAACTATGACGAGAAATGTATATGGAATGATAAACGCTAAACATCCTCTTTAATTGTTATATTTTTTTTATGGTCTTGGAGATTTTTGAGGCTAACATATTTTTCCACTTCACATTTTGGCGCCATTGTTGGGGAGGGTGCCGGCTATCAATAACTAATATGTATATGTGATAATTTTTGTGAAAAAAATAAAAAAAGATTTTATATTTTAAGCTTATTTTAAGAATCTTATGTTATAAGAAGAAAATGTACAACTTGCCATAAACAATTATAAACACTTAACAGATTTGATACATGTTCTTATTATTCAAAGGATTTAAGAAGGGATTGTATACTTGTGTAGAAGTGTAATATTGTTTACTCAAGATTATCTTGCAACATAAGTTAATATGATAGTTTTCAAACGCAATTTTTTTAATTTAATATAAACATAGTAACTAATGGACATTTAAACTAATAAAAATAAAATATCTTACTAAGAAAGAAGTAGATTCCAATAACAAGGATATAAAATCATTATCAATTAAGATCAAAAAAAAAGAAAAGAGAAGAAATTTGAGAAATCATATAATTGCGTGTATTTTTCAAAGAACCCTTAACATCAACCATGTCAAATTATATGTGAAAAATTAATAGAAAAAATGTAGATAATTGTTTTCCAAGACCTTGTATGTTTTAAGCTTTATATAGACTTTGTAGAGAAGTTTATTATGATCAAGGATTTTATATGATTGAAATTAGAATCCCATTTAATATCAAATTCCATCACATCATAATAATTTTCAGTATAGGCTAAAACCCTAATTATTTCTAAAGTTTAGGACCAAGAAAAAAGTTACAATACTTTCATAGGTCAACGAAGGACACTCTACTTAAACGATAATTTACACTTTTGTCTAGGCGATATAGTAGCTTAAAACATTTCACCCAACAAATACTATCTTGTAGATTAGCAGCCTTGAATGGTAACAAATCCAAGGAATAATATAAGCATTTAACAAAAGGATTGTCTATATCAAGAGGTATGACTTTGATTTTCAATTCATACATTCTTATCTCTACAATTAATTCGAACTACTTACTCAGTGTGAATCAAAAGTCTAGTTCTTATTTTTACCTAGCTTTCTAAGTCATGTTTACATTTTAAACTGATTTTTATTGGTGTAGATAAAAAACTACTCGACAATTGTACTTTGTATTTCTATTTAATAAAACAATAAATTGTTTGATTTCACTACTTCATTAAAACATTTTTATAGCAAAAAATAAAGTTATCACTTAAGAGGATTTGTTTAATTAAGGTTACTAAGGGGCGGTTTACACTACGGACCAAGAACTCGTCCCATGCAACTCTAAAATCTGTGATTGGCCCAAAAAGAGCTCTTGGTCCCATTTGGCTTTACACTACCTTGTAAAAAGGAGAATGACCACTAACTTTGAGGTCCCCTAAAACTACTAAAATCTGCCATTTGGATAATGTGCCATGGTCCAACGGGTTTTTCGTTGAGTCGAGGCAAAACCCTCGACTCAACAGAAACCAAGGGAGCCGTAAGGCTGAAAATCAGCCATTGGCTGAATTATTATTTTTTAATATTTTTTTTCCCGATTTTTTTGACGTTACTGTAGATCGTTGGGATAGAAATTTTTTTACATAGTTTTTGAAGACCGTTGGGTTGAGGGTTTAGGAAGGAATAAAAACCATGTGTTCCTCTTTGCTTTCTCTCTCAATTTTTGTGCATGCACTGTTTTTGCTGTTTTTTTTGCTGTTTTTTGCTAATTTTTTTTTCACATTTTTTTCATCAATGGAGGGGTATAGTGCAGATGGAGAAATTAGGGATTCCAAAGGACAGATGTGGTCCCAAAATTCCGAGTGGATGAGATTTTCAAACCCAATTTCTTTGCCTCCAAATCTTGTACCGGCAGAAATTCCTCAATTGCGATTTCAGCATGCTCCAAATTTGTTTTCTTCTCATTCTAGTAGATATCTCTCTCTCTCTTCACCTCCTTTTCAAAGACTTCCTCATAGTGAGAGAGCTAGAGGAGATTGGAACCCAAATCCCGTGTAGTGAATTCTCAAGAGGAAAGAGATTTTGGAGGTGAAAAAAGAAGAAGGAAAAGCACCCAAATCTACTCCAAAGAGAAAAGGTCGTCCTCCAAAGGGGAAAACTCTAACCAAGAAAGCAAAAACCAGCATAATTGATCTTGAAGGCATGGAGGATGAGGAGGATACGAAAATAAAGTGGAGGGATTTTAAAGTGGAAACTTTGATTGCCTTAAGGGGAGAGATGGACGAGCAGTTTGCAAGAGCAGCAAACAAACAAGGTAATTTTTTTCCCCATGACGTTGTAAACCACATTGTAAAATTATACAACCACTCTTTCGAATGATCTTTGTAATAGAAACAAGCTTCCTTCCTATGCTGGAATTTTTTGACAAGTTGCATTTTGACCCATTTTGAGCTTGTTTTTGACCATTGTCTCATCATTTCTTGTCATGTATTGTAGGTATGAACATGTGGGTAAAATTACAACTCCGAATGGTGACTGGAATTCGAGGATTTAACCGCTCGTGGTTATCTTGCAAGAAGAAATACAAGACTATTTTAGCGGAGTACAGAAATGACAAGCGTGCAAATGAAATTTTGGGGTTCGGACCGCAAGCAAGAGTGTAGATGGTTTGATGAAATGGATACATGGAATAGCAAACGTGCAAGTGTGCACAACCAAATTCCAGCAAGTGCCCAAGAAGGAGAGGAGACATGTGCTACACCACCTACAACTCTATAAATTCTTCAACCTAGTCCATCTACAGCACCATCCACACAAGAGAAGAAAAAGAAGACTCAAGAGAACATTGAAGGTCTTCTTCAGCAAGTGGTAGGAAATTCTACCATTCTTATTTCTACCTTTCAGCAATCCACAGAATTGCTGAAGAATATGGATAGGAACTTTGCAGCCCTTCTAGAAAAGTTCTAGTTCATCTTCCATAGAATCAGAACTACTATCGGAAAACTCTAGAGTTGATTGATTCTGGAGTTTAGAGTGCCATAAACTCTTCGCCAGAATTTCATGCATTCTTGTAGCTTCACGAAGTAGGTCTACGGTCTTCTCATTTTCCTTCACTAGGAATGCTTCTACCTCTCCATCATTTATATCATTTGTAAAATCTGAATTTTCTCTATAAGAGATTCTATTTTTTACCTCGTGAATTGATGCCCTCTCGCAGCGTAGTTCTTGCCCTTCCTTCAAAGCACCAATCTCGATTCTTCTTTGTAATTGTTCCTCCGCTTCCGAAATCCAGTCCTCATTGAAACCGTCCTTCATTGTAATGTACAAATTGTGCAAAACAATGCATGTTGCAACAAGATCCGGCACACTTCTCAATGGCACGTCACATCTCTTCATTATGATCCTCCATCTCCCCTTCAGAATTCCAAAAGCCCTCTCAACACACATCCGTGTGGAAGATTGGACAAAATTCCAATTTGCTTGGATTTGTGATAATTCTGTTTTCCCTCCTTTGAATGGACAATACATCCATAGTCTTACGAGATATGCTGCATCTCCTATTAATTTGTACGGATGTAATCTACCCTCCATACATGCTCTCCCAATTTTTGTAACTTGAAAAACAGCCCAATCATGGAGACTACCGGCCCAACCGAATTCGTAATACCAGAATTTGCAATGCACATCAACAATTCCTTAAAGAATTGCTGAATGGAAGGATTTCCGACAGTAGTAATCTTCTCCCCCATCTACAGGTGCTAAAACAGGAATGTGCGATCCATCGATTGCACCCACTACATACGGAATTCCATGAAGAGCTTCAAACTCCTTTGCTAAAACCTTAAACTGCGATTCACTAGGCATTTGCACAAGAATTCGTTGCAAATGTTGCCTCTCGGCCTTGCAAAATTCCCTCACAATTATCGAAACCGTAGATTCAGCAACCCCATAAAGATCACCTATGAGCAATTGTCCATTGTAGGTTCCTAACCTAGACAATGAAATTGCAATTCATGTTTCCACAGAAATTGCATTTCTCATAGGTGTATCTTTTTTATGCAAAAACGGCCCTAATTTCTCACAAAGAAATTTAAAAGTAGCAAACTTAACTCGTGTTCTTTCCTTGAATTGACCTTCGGTGTATGATCCCAACAACAAACGGTCCGTGAATCCACATTGTCTTTCAATGCTCCACAAAGTTCGTGTCACTCTTCTTCCCATGCTCTCCAAGAAGATGCTGAAAATTGCCACTTTCTCCCACTCTCCATGCAAAATCAAGGCTTGCATGCTCACAATGTCTGAGATAAGCATGTGCAAGCACATATACAAGCCTAACATCAATACAAGGTTCCTCCTCCTCCCCTCCATTGTAACCCTAATTGCTGAAATTTTTAGAAGAGAAGAAGAAGGAGAAGAAGGAGAAGAAGAGAAGAGAGAGGTGGAAGAGAGATGAGGTGGAAGAGAGGTGAGGTGGAAGAGAGAGAAGGTGGAAAAGAGATGAGGTGGAAGAGAGAGCTAAGGTAGGAAGGTAGATGAGAGGATAATCCCCTAAATCTGCCATTTTAAAATTTACATTAAAAAAATCAGCCCAAAGTTGTCCCGGTCCAAATCCACTTTACACTACAAGAGTGACCAAGCCACTCAAAAATCCATTTTTGATTTTTCATGGTCACGGATCTTGGTCCATAGTGTAAACCGCCCCTAATCCAATCAAAATCTATATAAATCAGCTAAAATGTATGTTTTTTTTCATTTATTAAATTTTGAATCATATGTTATTTTATTTTTTAAATAAAATTTCTTTTTTACATTAGGAAAGTTCTTGTACTTTAATCAAAACAAATGTTAACTAGACTATCCTGAATTTATTTCCTATTTATAGGGAAAGTCTAATATTGCATCGTACTTGAATGAGTTAGTGCTCTCATTATTTGAACAAGATAAAATTTAGGAATTTATTTATTTTCAAAATCATCTTATGGACTTTGACGTGTTGTTAATTTTTTCAATTTACTTTGTTGGTCATGGCAAATAGGTGACTAATCCATATATTATTATTTTTAAAAATAAATGTGAATATTTATATTAATGATTTTTTTATTGCACAATTCATATATTGAAAAAAAGAAACCAATGTTTTTTTAAAGCATGTAAAATTTCAATGTAGAAACCAAACATCTTACAATTTTTTTTTAGAAATTGTAAAAACCACTATCTTCGATACTTTAATTTTAGAAGCTTTGCAAACACAATATCATTTTGCATGAACTAAATGGTCCTTAAACACCGTAACAAAATAGTGTTGTTGAAAGTAAAAACTTAATTTCTTGTCAAATCTTGCCAATTCAGATTACAAAACTACATTTATTTCTTTACTTTTGAGATATAAGAAATCAATAATTTAAATCATCAATAATCAAACTGATTTTGAGAATTGAGATATAAATAAATTGAAAATCAACTATGTTTTTAAGTTTTAAATTTTAATACTATTTTTAATCAGTTTCAAATGACGAAAAAATTTTGATTTAAAATTTATTAAATGTGTGCATACAGATTATAGTTTCCATATTAAAAAATCATTAATTTCTTTAATTTTAGTTTCAAAATTTCTGCATCAATTTCAAAAGATGAAAAAAGATTGATTCCAAAAATTTAAATATATGCTTATGGATTATAGTTTCTATTGATTAATTTTTTTTTAATTATATAGTCTATCAACAAAAAAAATTACTACTGAGTAACTGCTCAATAAAGAAAATTTAATACTAATATACTATAACATTTAGTTCAAATATATCTTTGCATTAACAATAATATACTTTTATTTAAATTTATTAAATTCATATATATATTTTATTATTCATAAAAAAATCTTGGAATAATTTCAATCAGATAAAAAGATACATGAATTTTAATTTTATATTCAAACCATGCTTAAAAATAATTATTGCTACAAAATATTATTATTGATACTATGACTTTCATTAGTTTTATTAATGCAATGAAATTACTACTAAGGTTATCAATCAATATGTAAATGAATAGTCTAGCACATGATTATTACAAAATGCAATCAATAGTGTATATAATATAATTTTTGTAATTAATGATATCAAAATTTAATTTTTATTATTATTTTTAAATATTTTTACATAATTTAAAGTATTCATTGTAGAGAATTAATTCAATAACTACAATAAGTCCTACTTTGAAAACAATTACTTAATCTATACTAAAACCACAATGTTAAAAAATGAAAATAATTTTGTATTATAGGATTGAATTATTATTTTGAGAAAATTGAATTAATATGCTTTATCTTAAAATTGAGTTAATATGCTTTATGTTTTGATAATTACTTAGATTGTTGTTCACAATATCATATTTTTTCTTTCTTTAAAGTTAATCATTTTATTGTCATTTTTGAACAGTTTGCATGCAAACATGGGTAATTTTTTTTGTTTAGTCAATATGGCCAAAAGTTTAATGCCTTGTGAACAAATTTGGGAGGTAGTGAGTGTTTTAATTCCTAAACGCCCCTGGTGTTGGCAAAGCACTTTGAACCACCTAGAATGAGAAACTTAGAAATAGATGAAATGAAAATTTTTGAATATTTAATTTGATGAACCAATCAATGGATCTTAAAAGAGGACCGTTATGACATGCATATGTAGTTTTGAGAAACGTCTTAGAGAGTAGATTGCAAAATTATAGGGTTTAAATTTATTATTTCCTATTTATTTTTCTCCTGCCCGTGTTTGAAAACTTATGCTTGAATATTAACATCTTTCTTTTTTCTCAAAGAAGTTGTTTACCTTGTTTGAAAATATAGTTTGAAATGTTGTTAGCTATTACTTTCCAAAGTTACATAAATTTTGAAGATAACTTCATTGATAAATTGGCTCTTGTATTGGATTGAGGTGTGAAAAAAATGACAAGTATTCTAAGAAATTCAATTTGGTTTATTTTTACACAAAAAAAAATTTAAAAATTAATTGGAACAGTGATTGTTTGTAACATAAGACAATGAAGTACACGAGAAGCCAAATTATGGTCGTCTGGGACATTAAAGGTTGGAAGACAAATTCATAAAAGAGCAAATCATTTGGAAAGCTTACTTCATGTTTGTTATTTTTTTAAAGTTTCTTTATATGTGTTCCAAAATGAAATTGGTTTTAAAAGAATTCTAATTTATTTTTATTCATGTGTTGGTAGATTCTATTTGTACTAATTATATCCTTAGGGGGTGCACTATTTTATGTGTGAGGAATCACATGAGTGTACAAGAGGGGGATTAATTTAACCCCTAAACGTCCCATGAGGATAGTAGATACGTTTTCGTAAGATTGGCATTTGCTACCAACAAGAAGTTCTATATTGGAATCTTAATGGCTCACTAGAACTATATTGATCTAAATTTTAACTTCTTTGTTGATCTCAAACCCATTAAAGGTGTGGATCCATCCCAAATACAAGAAATATACGTTGTATTCTACTTGCCGCAAAGGCATTTTTAGACGTTTAGGGGTTAAACACTACGATACTATGTATACATACAAAAAGCATATTTAGGACTGAAAATGAAGTTGTATATTTACTGTATACATATATATATATATATATATATATATATATATATATATATATATATATATATATATATATATATATATATATGTTTCTTTTGAGGCACACGAGTTGCTTTTGGCAACCCATGGCTGGAATTTTTCCATCTGGTAGAGTATTGATTTTTACGGCCGAAATCGAACCGCCAACTCTTTGGGTACCCCGGCAACACCTTATCCTCTAAGGATCCCTAGTTGTTTTGGGCTTAAAATCATCATCACTTTTGATGTGTTATAGGTCTAAATGTAAGTGAAGTATAAAAATCTCAACTGTACAATATTGTATCATATATGTTGTAGATCATGAGGATTCATTTTGGGGTCATTTGGCCATATAGATTGCAAGATCATAGTGTTTTAGTGCTAAAAAAGGATGCTAATTTTTTTTTAGCAACATAATTAGAGGTGAAATTTGTTTTCAAAATCACTCAAATGAAAAAACTTTCAACAATAAAGTAGTTCAAAGTCATCATATAAACACATTGGTACCAAAAAAGCCTCATGAAAAATTTAATGTGCCCTAAAATGGCCTTGCAATGTCAAAAAGTAACATGAAAAGTGACCTATTTGACCCAAGAAGCAAAAGTGTTCAAAAGAGACGGGTGCATTAAAATGACTCCCAAACATTCAAAACAACATAGATTGACAAGAAAATTTTACCATGATAACAAGACTTCAAGGGAAATGCAACTCAACAAATTTTTATTGAAAACGGACTTGGGATGAAGGAGATACAAGCCCCCAAAGTTGCTGCTATAAAAATTTACAGAAAATGTCCAGAAAATAGATACCTATTTCAAATGATCACCTGAAATTGAATTCATCTTGGATTGATCCGAAATTTTTACCACACATTGCAAAAACATCCAAAATATGAACGTTGGGACAGTTAGGGGTTTAAGGGTACCCATCTCCATCATCTGGTAGTTTAAGTTCATAGTGGACCTAAGATTAATATTTTCGGATGGCGGATAAAGACAAGTTAGTATTTTTATATTTATTATTATGGTTATCATTGATTTTTTATTCTATGTTTGGAAACATGATAAATTATGAAATTTTAAATTTAAATGAAACTATATCAATGAAAAGCGTGAACCGTTTTGCGTGCACTATCAACCACTACAATATTCTATAATACCTCAAGTCATGGTCGTGAAGTTTTATACAAAATGAATTATTTTTTGGGTAATTTTCCATTCATTAATTGAAACTATATTTTCTTCAAGTTCCATTTCAAGTTGTGATATTTAATATTTCTCCATGAGTTTTGATCTTAAGCTCTGTTTGTTACCCCTCATTGAGCTTTTCATTGTTAAAAATTTTGGACATTGGTAGAGCACAAGATGATTTCATTTTCCTCTTTTTCCAATTTGTGATGGATTTTTTTAACCCTTGGACGCTCCTGCGTCCAATATTTGGACAACGAACTGATTCAAGTTGTTCGATTTTTCATCCAAATTAGACAATTTTCCATCCAAATTAGACAATTTTCATCCACATAAATTTCTCTTGGTTCTTGTGCAAGTTTACTATCTATTGTACGGTTTGGATTTTTAAAATGGGTTATTATGATTTTTGGAAAAATCACACAATTGGTTTTATTTCAAGTTTCATCCTTAGTTCAAAAAGTGAGACCTAAAACATGATTTTCCAAAATAAGTAGAATCAAATAATGGAAACCTTACCATCTCATAGAGCATGTTATTCCAATTTCATTACAGTATTTTAAATTTTTTTGTGGTAATGCAGGATTTTTAATAGAATTTCAAGAGAAAACCTTGTAAAAATAATTAAAAAATAATTAATAAAAAAATATGATAAATCCAACCGTACAGATGTGATCTTCATGTTGACATTTACAACTTTTCTTGGTACATCAACTCTATTTTTGGTATTCATCTAACATTTTATAACGTTTCTTTGAAAACAGTGTTGAATTAGGACCTGAAAGGGTTAATTTATTAACATTATTTTATTCATTTTAAAAAGAATTCTAATTTTCAAAAAGTATTAAAAATATAATTATATGGAAAATATTATAATTTGTACTTGGGTAGGTTGTTTGCAAAGATCCTGAATTTATTTTTATTAATATTTTCTACACTATAATCTCTGAAAATTTCAATACATGCCATTTGAAATTATTGATTGAATTACTTTTTAATGAATCTGACCATAGCATAAGGTAGTTGGTAAAAATTCTGATTGAGCGTTGGGGACCAATAAGCTTGGATTTTAGCTCTTACTTCCTTTTAGTATATGCTTTTTATTATTATTGAGGTGAAAAAAGACTCAAATAAATAGCAGCAATATAGAAAAAAAATCCCCATTGCTGTATGTTTTTGCTCTAAGATCTTTAAAGTTCAATTTTTTGCTCTAAGATCTTTAAAGTTCAATTGCAATCACCTGAAACAATGACTTTTTTAGGCTTTTAAAAGCTTATTTAAAAGCTTGTTTAATCTTTACAGGACCTGGACTTAACCCCTAACCGCCCAACCATCCATATTTTGGATGATGTACAGATTTGAACTTGGATTTCTCATCGATCATGCACTTTTTGCAGTGTGAAATTTTTACTAAAACGTTTATGGGAAGATAGCTTCGTGCATGTGTGATCCGATTAGAAAGAGGATGATTTGTGAAAATTTTATGCCTCATTTCATGTTGTAGTGTTTCACCCCAAATTTGAAAGATTTTAGTCTAAAAGTGCTCTTGAAAAAATCAAGTACTAGAAATAAGCAACCAAAAAATCTCCAAAAATCACTACACTTCGAGTATCACATTTCAATCCATCTCAAAAAAATTCAATATTAGATTGTCAATATCTTATTCGTAATCATATTACAAAAGAGCTCTAAATTTTAAGTTTCAAAATTTATACACAAATATTGGTGATAGCAATCGCAAAATCTAACCGTATGGATAGAATCTAAAATACATAATGTACAACTTTTATTCATTCATCAAATTGAAAGTACCCCTCTCAGTTGCATTTTATAATGCATTTTTGAAAAACTGCCAAATCTGAAAAGGGTGAGGACGTTTAGGGGTTAAATGGCGAGCAACCTGAAGGAATTTAATACTTATTTTCACTCTCTAGGCATTTGTGCTCTCAGGGAGTGCACTATTCAACAAAGCCAAGAATCACGTGCGTGCATCCCCCTAATTAAAAACCCCCTGTATACATTTTTCTTTTGGCTAAAATTAAGCAATATATGTACAGATCTCATAGCCTCAAAATACATTTCCTTATGTACACATGGGCTAAAAATGAGGAATTAAACTCCAAGCCCCATATATATCTATTTTCCACTCGATTGAAATATGTCTTTGATATATACATTTTGTACATGCTTGTTCTAAATAATACCCTTGTTGTGCACGCACGTGTATAATTACAGTACTTAAAGAGTGCACTCCCCGGGTTTGTGCTAAGGTTGCCTCAGTGTTGTGATAAAGCATAAAAAATTTGAATGGATAAATTTAAAAAATTTAAGATTGATGAAAAAATCACAGTATGTGGTGAAGGGACGCATCAGAATTCATCCAACGCTCATAATATAGACGCTGACGCATCAAAAGATTAGAAAACAAACCTCCCTAAAGGTCAAGAGTAGGGAGGGGATTTGGTTGATCAAATTCTCTTGTAGTGTATCAATCTTGGCCAATCCCCGCCGATCCCGTCAACTCGGTCCGACCCTACCAACCCGGGTTGCTCCTACTTTGTCACGGTCCAACCTTCCCCAATCCCGGCTGATAGTTTGATGGCCTTTCCCAGCCTCGGGCTAAAACAAGCTCGCTCATGCAAACCCACGTCCATGCACATACCTCGCTCAAGCCAGGTAGCCCAAAAATGGCTACCCTAAAATATTCCTGCCTCTTCCTAATGCACTCTTTGAATCACTTGAACCTCCACAATCCACCAAATTAGGCGCAATTTAATAATCTAGTCTCACCTTTTTGTAAGCTTTCCAAACCACCATTCCTTTTATTTTTTGGTTGAGAAAATGTAAAATTTTCTCCTTTAGTCCCTCAAATCTAAGCCCAAGGGCTTAACCCTTAGACGCGCCTGCGTCTAGAATCTGGACGATGGATGATTTTGGATGCGTCCCTTCACCACGTAGGGGATGTTTTTCATCCATTCATTTAAAAAAAAAATTCTTGTGCTAGTCGGTTACCATTTGTGCGGTACGGATCTTCAAGATAAGATATTGAGAGTTCTAGAAAAATAGCAAAAGTAGTTTATGTCAAGTTTCATTCTTAGTTCAAAAAGTGAGACCTTAAACATGATTTTCCATAATAAGAAGAATCAAATAGTGAAAACCATATCATCTTGTAGTACATGTTATTCCAATTTCATTACAATATTTTTAAAAATTTTAATGTTAATTTTGGATTTTTAATTGAATTTCAAGAGAAAACCTTGCAAATTTAATTTAAAAATATTAATAATAAATATGATGAATCCAACCGTATAGATGTTATCTTCACATTGACATTTATAACTTTGCTTTGTATATCAACTCCATTTTAATTTTTTATCAAACATTTTATAACGAATCTTTGAAAACAGTGTTGAATCGGGACCTTAAAGGGTTAATATGTCCTTTAAGGGTTAAAAGCCATACATCACCAAAAATAATTTCCGTGCACCAAACTTTAACAAAAATTAAAGAAAAAATGAATCAGAAGACGCCAGATTGTTCCAATATTTGAAAATAATGATGAAATTGTTAGTTTTAAATGAAATTCATCCAAATATGTGGATGAAAATATTTTTCTATCCAAAATACTTATGAATATTAAAATACTTTGCTACACCATTTTATATTATGTTGTCACTTTAGCACTGCTCCAAAAACCCAAAAAAGACACAAATTCACACTAAATCACAATTTTAGTGTAGTGGATGTGTAACCACAAGTATTGTAGTAGCATAGCAGGGTTGCCACCATGTAAACAAATATTTGATTATTTTTTTGAAAGATAAATTTTGTTCCTTATGAAAATGAATTTCTTGATTTTCATTTTTGAAAAAAGCCCCTAAGTAGTCAAAATGACCCAAAATAGCTTAGAAGTAGCAAAATATAGCTAAAACAAATTATTCTATCTTTGTACTTTTGTCCTCATAATTTCCAGTGTTTTACCTTTTAAATTTTTTTTGGCAAACCTACTATGGTACTATGGTATACATTTATTAACCCTTAACGTCTAGATCCACCACCGATTTCAAAGATGTGTTGTATTATATTCGATGAATCACAAAAATGGAGTTGATATATAAAGAAAAGTTGCAAATTTCAACGTGTAGATCACATCTCGACAATTGGATTTATCTTAAAAAATTATTAGTTTTAAATTAATAGTTTTAAATTAATTTTGCAAGATTTTCTCTTGAAATTCATTGAAAATCCCAAATTAACATTTTTTAATTTAAAAAAATTATAAAGAATTTGAAATAATATGCACTACAAGATTTTCGTTATCTGATTGTACTTATTTTGGAAAATCATTGTTAAGGTCTCACTTTTTGAACCAAGAATGAAACTTGACATAAACATATTTTTTCATGTAAAAAATAAAATCACAATATATTATTTTGAAGATCCATACTAAACAAATGGTTGTCAACTAGCACAAGAACGAAGGAAAATTTGAATGAATGAAAAATTGTACAAACTGTAGTCATGAAAAATTGTACAATCAGTTCATCATCCATTATATGGATGCAGACTAAGGTTTTTTTCTTTGGCTTTTCATAGCCAATTTGCTACAAAAATCCAAGTGCTAGGAGAATCACCATGTGGAAACATAATGAAAAAAAATGTCACCTTATACAGCCACCAAGGCAATGGATTGCACCGTTTGGAAGTCAAG
This sequence comes from Pohlia nutans, assembly GCA_022496805.1. Classification (NCBI taxonomy): domain Eukaryota; kingdom Viridiplantae; phylum Streptophyta; class Bryopsida; order Bryales; family Mniaceae; genus Pohlia; species Pohlia nutans. Next base: position 19,801,378 of record CM040102.1, on the reverse strand, counting down.
CTGGGACTTTGTGTGCGACACGCAGTGAATGAAAAGGCCAAGATTTTGAATGAAGAAGACAACATGTATGAAGGGTTTTTTTTAAAAGGCCAATATATTGAATGAAAAAGATAGAATGTATAAAAAAACAAAGATTTGTCACCAGGTTTTTCCAAATAAAATAAAATAAAAATAAGAGATAAAAAAGCCACCACATTTACTTGCATGCGAGCTTTGTAGCCCAAAGTTAGATGACCCAAAAACCAAAAAAATAAAACCGCATCAAAAGTTTAACTAGAGTAGGATGTGATCATCGAGGGACATGCGTTATTAATTGGTTCCGGTGTGAGGTATGCTCAACTTACACTTCAATGTCCTTCGTTGAGGTGAAGTACAAATGCAGAATGGGCAGTTACTGGCGCTTGAAAGAGCACTGCCATGATTCTCAGTTTCACACACAAATATGTGCCACATCCAACGGGTACCACCTAAAAGCTACACTCACTAGAGGGCAGACGTGGGCTACACTATCAGCATTGCTTTCAACTGGCTGGAAAAAGGATGATTCCATGGAGAGAACGCACCACACAACCCGGTCGGTGTGGGTGGCTTTTGGTGCATCATCAAAGCCTTCTTTTTAACAGCTGTGCTTCACAACATGGGCGCTATGAAAGATGACATCTTGTTGAACAACTAGAGCACACATTCAAACTATGACTAAGGTAACTATACCTTAAAGCCTCCACCTTACCAACTGAGCCTATTTACACACACAAAACAAAAAATATTTTCAGTGGGTCTTAATACCAAGTTCAAGAGGATTTTGACATACTTTAGCATGCATTATTTGGATACTGTATGAATAAGTTATGAATTTCCAAAGTGCTGACTATAGGTTGACCTTCAAGCGGCCCTAAATTCTGATGTTCAAATTGCGCACATTCTCATCAATAATAGGGTGTTAGAATCTACTTATTATAGAAGATTGAGCTAGGGACGCTTTAAGGAAAGGGTCGCTTTTAGATATAGTTACCTTACGGTAAACATTGGTACAAAAGTAGTAAGACTAAAGAGGTTTGATTTTAGAGCCCGAAGAGTTTACTTCCAAAAAATTACAAATGACGTGCAAAAAAAATACAGGGTTCAAATAATTCTTGGAAGATGATTGTTATAAATAAGTTACATTAATATAGGATTTTCGAAATTGATTATAAGAATAAATATGAGAATATTCTTGAAATATTACTAATTATAGTGAGAATTATTTTTATTTTTAGGAGTAATTTTAAATACTCTTTTTTCACATGTGATACGCAAAAAATACAAAGAGCGTCCTCTTTGAGTTTTAAAGCCTAGAGGGTGCACTCTGCGTTATGTTTGAGAATCACATATGTTCATGATCCCCTCTACAAACCCCATGTATACAAAGGGGTTATATGTCTAAAAACCTTTGAATATAGATATATTCCGTCCTAAATACATGTTTGATGTAAGTATACGTTAATATTTTCAGCTCTAGGTTATATGTTTATTGTATGTATACGTCATACGACAATGTTCAAATTAATACCCCTTTTGTGCACTCATGAATACTTGTACGTGTTTAGTATAGTGCACCCCTGGGTTTTAGAACTATATCCTCATTATGACTATGAATGGTGTTTAACCATTCCTCTAAATGAACATATTAAAGGCATTTATACTTCTTTAGAATAGAACCAAAGTAAATTAAAAGGGTTAACTTGAACTTCACTAAGCATTCTTCTACTCTCTACTCCTCCTACTCCTCCTATTAGCTTTTTGTTGTGTTATAAATGGTAAAATAGCAAGCTAGCATGCAAACTTTAAACACTTGATAAAATCAAAATGATGGATTTGGATTCTTGGGTGCAACAATAGGCCTCAAAAATGTTGTCATAAAGAATTTACTTTCCCAATTCTATAAAAGATAGTATGAAAAAAGTAGATAAATACAAATTTGACCTTAATTAAGACTAATCGTGAATGAAGAGTTCATTGGGGTAGTTCTCCAAACCAGGGCACATAAATGCAAATAGCAATTGTTACCGTTATTGCCTCCGTTTGTAACAAAAGACTCGTAGTAACCAATATCCAACTGGTAAAAATATTAATGTTCAAAAGGGAAATATCTTCACAACATTCTTTAGCAACCCCACTGTCAGTTCACCTTTGGGAATCAACATCATAGGCCAAAATCATTAATTGCAGGAATGGTAATCTTCTGGAAAATAAAGCCATCTTTAGCTAAAGATAGCTTGGCAACTCAACAAACTTACGTTTTTTTCTTATAGTTCTTACACGTTCCACATCATCAATTCCCTATTCAGATGCTAATTCTCTGCACAACCAAAAGGGTGTGCTGCAGTACTAGAATGTTATGTAGCCAGGCACAAGAGCTGTAGTTACAATCAGTTTCTCCAAATTACATAATTTCAGCTTGTAGGATGCATATATAAGCACTGCCACTCATCCAAAGCATGAATTTCTGAGAGGGTGCTGATTTGGTATCACTGTGATTCATTTTGAATACGTTTTTTTTTTTTTTGCAAAGGTACTGATATCCATTATGGACACAACAGTAGCGTGCACCACGTTGTGTTCACAGGCAAGGCCGACCATGGATGGCCAGCGCTGAAACACAAACACAAGGGTCGCTTCACAATTACACACACCACTAAATCTATCTAATTCATTTGAAATGTAACTATGTTATAACTCGCCATGGAATAAGATATGTTGCCATGGAGCACTGAACTATGGCTTGCTAAATTTTTATAAAGCGAGGGGGCCGGCGTCATTGGTCATGCCTTGTACCATGGCCGCCGGGCGCGCACTAAAACTGGTGGCTTTGGCATAGAATTGTGTGTTAGTAGCGGATGCTCCTGATTTGGTGAAAAACGCTCCGTTCAGGAACAAGTCTCCAGAAGATCTCCAGTTCCAACTGGCTTCGTCACTGTTTCCTCCATCGTCAATGCGCTTCGTGACCTTCACAACATCCACGCTTTGTTCCTTTAGGAAGTACATTCAATGTCCCAAATCACACAATCCCAAAGTTTATAGAAGAATTCTGGTAGTAGTTCTGATATGGGTACCACTTTTACGTCTCACATAGTGTGACTTATATATGTTAATTCATTTTATGTGTGTTAGAAATTACGTCTTTAACACCATATATACAGTTGCAGCCATGGTGCCTATAACACCCTCTACCTTTTGTAATTTTCCAGTGTTCTTTTCTTACTTAAAAAAATATATCTCTCAAAAATCACACTATTTTTGGAGGGGGTACCCATCACCTAGGAGTGATGTTTTATTTACCTCTTTCTTGAATCTTTCATCTGGAGCTACGAAATAATTCCCCTCACTGTTTATGGTCGGATTTTCACTCCCTCCAATGGCATACATTCCCCACCCTTGATAGTTGTTGTTGACAATGTGGAATGTACCTTGTCGGCACCTGCACGGTCAACAAAGATTATTGATAAATAAGAACTCATTTTTCCGCCAAAATGGGGAGCAAAATGAGGAGCTAAAAAAGGGTTCAAAATGGCTCATTTTTCCCTTACAACAATGACATAAATGTCCATGAGGAATTAGGTATAAAGTAGGAGCACCCAATTCCAACGGTGTACATACCCAATGCCGATAATTTCTAAACGCGTCATTCAGTTAAGAACCCAAATCTAAGCACATCATAAAGCTTTATTGTTTGTTGGTCACTAAAATAATAAGCTATTTATGGTCTACCTAAATTTATGTTTTAGAATGACTACCATGTTTAGAAATTATAAGCATTGGGTACACTGTTGGAATTGGGTGCTCCTACCTTAGTCAACGTAAAGCGGAATTAATCCAACTTATCAATAATCAATATTCACCTTGGCATGCGCTCAATGAGGTTTGCGCCGAAGTGATTGAAGGCGACGGTGACTCGCATGCCCTTGTCGATTGTATCCTTAGGATGAGCTCCAAGTAACATCACCTAAACATACATGGAGAGATTGGAGTAAAAACCAAGGCGTTTGAACAACACGATTAATCAATAATTGATTATAAAAACATGCGATTGTGAAAATTCAAACCTTATCATGATTTTCGAAGTAGTTGTTGGAGATGGTGACATCAGTGGATCCTTGGATGACATCGACGAGGCCATCCGCGCAATTTGAGAAGTAACAATGGTCAACCCAGATGTCGTGCGAGCCGAAGATATTAATGGCGTCCCCATCCGACTTCCCTCGGCTGCCGTAATGAGAGGGTGAGCTTCTGACATCGGCCGGTCCCGTGACCTTGCAGTCATGAATGTGCAGGTTGTGGATGATGATGTTGTTGACGAATTGCAAGGTCAGGCAAGCGCCTCCGGCGATGTGCACGTTGGCGCCACGACCGTCCAGGGTCTTGAAACTGTTCATGATGAGCTCCTCCTATAACATGATTGATTGAATAAAATTGTCATTTTAACCCCTAAAAGACCAAGAAGCCCAAATTGAGTCTGATAATCTTTTTAACAATTTTAGGTAGGTCCTATTTGAACTTCCTTTTGTTCAAATCTTTTTTACCAATACATGCAATGTTTTTCACAAAATGATGGATTGAATTTATCATTTAAAAACCATGAATCCTTGGTCCTTCAGGGGTTAAATTAATCCAATAATTATCTTTTGTTTTTCAAGAATTAGAAATTCACTTTCTGTGGCTATGCTCACAATCCAATTAATCACAATCCAAGCACTCTTTCAGCTACTCACTACACCGATTATTGCCATTGCTGTGAGTCGCAATAATTCAATATTCTCACAGCAATTGTGGTATTAGAATAAAGTGTACCTCACAGTATACTAATTGAGAATTCTCGCAATGAGTAGTGGAGGATTGTGTATAACTTAGTCTCACGCTAGTTGAGGATTGGTGGGAAATCTCACACTAATTTTGTGACTCACAATAATGGCAATAATCAGTGTAGTAGTAAGAAAAGTAGCAAAAAAAAGAAAAAGAAAAAGGGAACACTTAACCCCTAATTGTCTAACTGGCCAATTCAAGATTTCAAAATTTCAGCCCACTTTAAACGTCCATAACTTTTGCAAAAATAACAATTTTTGAGTGTGATTTTTTTTCCTGTGAAGAAATTGAAACTAATCCATCACCCTAAGGATTAAGATTTGAGAAAATGTTTGCTGATTTGTGGCACCTTCAGCTTGATGTTCATGTTGCGGCTGAACACGATCCACAGCGGCTCGGTCTGGATGACGCCGTAGCGGAGCGTCCCGGGCTTGGGGTTGATGACGTCGTCGTCGCTGTCGTCCGTGACCACGTACAGTCCGTCGCCGTTGCGGCCCCCGACGGCGTTCTTGCCGAACCCCAGCGCGCAATTCGCCAGCGAGTGCCGGTCCTGCGCCCAGTTCGGATTGCATCTCCAGCAGTCGTCCACGGGGTTGCCGCTTCCACATCCTGCCAAACTTCTCCGGCTACTGCTCGAATTCCAGCTTCAAAACACAAATAAAAAAATTCACACCATGATCAGCCTTGCAGAATTCCAAACTAGTAGAATTGTTAAAACGGCAGAAAATCGACACCCGTCTGGAACCTCATATCAAGCTAGACTTGAATATCACAATTTTTGGCACTCCAAAACTCGCCATTAAAATGAATAATGGCCGTTAGGATTTCAACACATGGCGCAGGTGCTCAAAACAACACGGTTCTTATGACTTTAGTACGATGAAATGCACATTGTTTCCATCAATGCGTGCACTACCAGGGACTACCAGGAAATTGCAAGAAAATCGATACCCGTCTGGAACTTCATTTCGAGCTTTCTACACTTGAATGTCACAATTTTGAAGCACATGCAGGTGCTCAAAACAACTTAGACAGTTCTTATGACATTAGTACGATAAAATGCATACTTCTGAACATTGCTGAAATCAATCAATGCGATTACAACCCGTCTGGAACCTCATATCAAGCTCGAGCTAAATACACTTCAATGTCACAATTCTTGGCACTCTGAAACACGACATGGTGCAGGTGCTCAAAACAACACGGTTCTTATGACATTAGTACGTTGAAATGCGAACATTGTTTCGATCAATGCGTGTACAATTAATTAATATACAGTTACCTAGACGCGGTGTCCATGGCGTCATGATTCAGAGGCTCTTCCGCATCAGGCAGCTGGGCCTCTTTCGGCGTCGTCACGGAGGCAAAAGTCCTCACCGCGCCACAGAAATGAAGCTCCAGAAGTAGCAATGCGACGAGCAGCCGCAATGATATGGAGCCTGCTGGTCTCTCCATAGCTAGGAGCGATACTGCGGCCTGGCACTCGATCGGTCGATCGATGTGCACGAGTACTGATCGACTGACAAGTCTCGATCGATGATGGTTCGGCGGTCAATTGATCACACCAGTTGAGCTGCAACGAAGGACAGTCACTCAGAGCCTGTGCTGACTGAGCCTGAGGATAGAGATGGCAGAGGACAAGTGCTGTAAGAATAGAGCAGCCACAGGCGCCTTATAAACTGCACTCACTGCCTCAATCAGGCGCTTGCAATAATAAGAATGATAATGATAATGATATTAATAATAATAAGAAGAAGGAGAGACCTACAGTGCAGGGATTCCTCGTTTGAGCCGCAGTCACCAACTGAGCACCGAATGCTCGCCGTTTTTCACTTTTCGAGCCTGCCGAAATCTTCATGCTCTCTGGATTTGTCGGCGGGCTCTTGCTCCATTGCTAGATTCCTCTTAATAACTTATTGGGAGTTTTGAGGAAGACGTGATTGTAAACAAGCTCCCTGACCTTCACAAATGTTGGCTAGCTCATTCTTCCAAACTCTACACTCAAATTTTTCTAATGGCACACTTTGTAATAAATTGCGCTGTTGTGTACACGTTTGATTGTCAAGTTTTGAACACGTGCAGTAACTTAGTGTTTAACCTCGAAGAACCCCTCGAAGAACCCCAAATCACTAGTAGAAATCCAGTCAAATGTGACTTGTCTTTTTATTAATGACTAAGTCTTCATTTTGTTGTGACTTGTCCATAGTGACTGAAATTGTGATTTTGATTTTCAAGTTTTGAATACGTGTGGTAGTGTTTAACCTTGAAGAAGTCCAAATCATTAATAGAAATCCAGTTGAATGTGACTTGTCTTTTAATGACTACATTTTGTTGTGACTTGTCCATAGTGACTGAAATTGTGATTTTGATTTTCAAGTTTTGAATACGTGTGGTAGTGTTTAACCTTGAAGAAGTCCAAATCATTAATAGAAATCCAGTTGAATGTGACTTGTCTTTTAATGACTACATTTTGTTGTGACTTGTCCATAGTGACTGAAATTGTGATTTTGATTTTCAAGTTTTGAATACGTGTGGTAGTGTTTAACCTTGAAGAAGTCCAAATCATTAATAGAAATCCAGTTGAATGTGACTTGTCTTTTAATGACTACATTTTGTTGTGACTTGTCCATAGTGACTGAAATTGTGATTTTGATTTTCAAGTTTTGAATACGTGTGGTAGTGTTTAACCTTAAAGAAGTCCAAATCGCTGATAAAAATCCAGTCAAATGTGACTTGTCATTTAATGACTTCATTTTGTTGTGACTTGTCATAGTGACTGGAATTGTGATTTTGATTTTCAAGTTTTGAATACGTGTGGTAGTGTTTAACCTCGAAGAAGCCCAAATCACTAATAGAAATTTAGTCAAATGTGACTTGTCTTTTAATGACTACATTTCATTGTGACTCGTCCATAGTGACTGAAATTGTGATTTTGAGTCATTGTACACAAGTCACAATGGAAATCGATTGTTAAAGACAAATCATACTTGAAAAAATTTCTACTAGTGAATTGAGACTCATATTCGTTTTAGCAATTTTGAGTAAGTCTTATGTGGACTTCCTAATGTTCAAATTTTTATTTTATTTTTACCACCTCAAAAATACCTCACGTTTTAATTGAATGAATGTTGTTGGTTTCATTTGGACCCCAGAGAGGCTTATGTATTATTGGAATATAGAAAGACCTGGTGCACACTGGAGTGATGAGATTGATTGTCAAACTCGATTATTTGCTCCATAGCCTGTACAGTACAGTAATTTGGATTTACATCTTTCTTTTCAGGAAATGGGTCTGCGTAGTAAGTACTGGAAGAATTACTTCATGGAGAAGACAGGTAAAAAGGCTAGCTGGTTCTTGAAAATTCAATGATTTCATAGACGTGGAGTAAATTTATGGCCACTTAAGCTATTTGCTTAAATGACACTACTATAAAGGGTGGCCGTGTTGAGGGAGATGTTCAGGCAAGTAGTGTTCAATTTCATGCATACACAATGATTTTGCCTGGGCATCTCCCTGGAGCGCCACCTTTTCTACTAGTGTGACAATTGTAATGCAGAATACACATCACGGTACTACACTACTAGCTAGATTATACACTGTTAGCAATGTACTTCTTAGCAATGTATAGAAGGGGAGTAGCTCAAGCAACATAATGTTACAGCTTGTTAACCCCTAAACGTCCCATGGAGATAGTATATACGCTGTCGTATAATTGGGATTTTCTATCAACAAGAAGCTCTAAATTGGGATCTGAATAGCTCACTAGAACCGCATTGATGTAAATTTCAGCTTTTGTGTTGAACTCAAACCTATAAAAGGTCTGGATTCATTCCAAATACTAGAAAATACACCGTATTCTACTGGCCGCAAAGGCACTTTCAGGTCTACGTTTAGGAGTTAAGCAACATTTATGAACAGTAATGTTGTTATAGCTGCCTGTGATGCTAACAAACGTAGAAATTAGTGCGTGTGATCCTAATAGTGCTGATTTCTTACACGTTTACTGTAGCTAGTGCCCTGGGAGTTGGTGCAGGTTATGTAACTCTGGGTGATCAGCACAATTTTGGGAGCTCAGGTGAACATTGTAACTAACAGTCAAGAACTTAGGTGGGGCATGAGGAGCAAGTTTTGGGTGGCAGATTACATGCTGACAAGAACATATAACGCAACAGAACGACACCACCATTTAAGGCTCTCTGACACCCATATGCACACATTGGAAGGAAAAGCGCTCACTGAGGCCATGTTTTATAGAGCCACTTGACATAATTTGTTGTGGAATAGTGTTTCGAAGTACAAATACTTACTTAGTGGGATGTGCACATGTATGAGGAAGAAAGTAACTGATTGTTAGAGATCATGTGATTTCAATGAATAGTTTGTGAGCTTGCACTATGAAAAGGTGTTGTGAAACGGTTAAAATGTACCTCATTTGCTCATTTTGGAGGGGAAATGTAACTCCTTACAACATACCTTATTTTTGGGATTTAGGAAATAAGCCATGTGCTTTAGAGCTACGTTTCTGCCATGAAAGGAAGAGAGCAAATACATTTTAACTGTTTTAGGTCATTATCGGTTTCACAACATCCTACCTTACTCAACTTTTGAGAAACGTGAACACACCTTTGCTACTAATAGCAACGGAGCTTATTTACTACTACTAAATATATTTATTGGATCTTATTGGCAAGTGAAAGAGGATTCCAACACACTTTAGCATGCATTATTTGGACACTAATAGAATAAGTTCTGAATTTTCAAAGTATTGTCTATAGGTGTACATATCCATAATTGACCATAGGCTCTTATAGACTCATGTTTTTTATTGTGAACATTTTGTGCAATCAATATCTAAGTTTTGATGTCGCTTTTGGGTTCAATTGTAGGAGGTCGTCTTTCGAGACATGGTCCATTCTAAGCAGCGTTTTTTTTTCTGGCGAAAAAAAGTTGCTGGCAGATGCTTGGAAGCAGCTGCGAAGGAGCTGCGAGCAACTTCTTATCGCCAGAAAAAAAACGCTGATTCTAAGTGTACATACCTTCACCAAAATTCCAATTTGAGAAAGAAACCAATTCAATGTTATACACAATTATGAGTTGTTATTGCAAAAGTGAACACTATCTTTAATTTATATACATCAAATATCTAGCACGTCTTGGGTCATGAACCAAATTATGAGGCCCAATTCCCAATAAATAGTTGCATTCCATTGGTTCTTTAATTATTAATTTTGAATTTCAAACAAGTGGAAGTTGTTTGAGCCACCTACCAAGAGAGATGAGTCATCTCACGTTTTGAGATTCATTACTGCTTGATATAATTACATAGTAAAGAAAAAAAGTTTGACTAAATTAAGAGCTAGTAGACAGTGCAAAATTTTTATGGACTTGCTTGGAAATCCAAGAGAGGTTGAGAAGTTCTCAGATTTTGTGCTCCAAAATTTCCTCCTTGAGCGAGCATGGGGAGCTTCTTCTTCGAGTCGTATGAACGAGGTGCGAATCATGATTCTTCAAATTAGTGACAACAATGAATCATTGACATCTAGTGAACATTGATGTGGGGTCACAAATGAACAGACTCTTAATTCATGCCAGCGTCAAAAAGAGACTGAAGTTCTTCATTGAATGGGCATCAATGTCAAGAAAATCAGAAGCACTATAGTACTTTCAAAGCCTATTTTGCACCATGGCAGAGTAGATGGATAACTGATGCCTTGAAGAGAACCTGCACTTCATTCTTGTCACACGTTTTTCACTTGGCAATTTTATCACAGATATGAAAGTTGCAGTACATGGCAAAAAAAAAAAAATTTTAAATAATATGTTTATTTTCTTCTTCAGGTCATCTAACTTTAGGCTGGAAAAATGGCGTGCAAGTGAATGAGGTGGCTGTAGTTTTTGGGCACTTGTTTTTTTTTTATTTTTTTATTTGAAAAAATTGGCTAACAAATCTTTGTTTTTTCATACATCTTTTTTTTTTTTCATTCAACTTACTGGCCTTTTTCAAAACCCTTCATAAATTGTGTCTTTTTCATTCAACAATTTGTCCTTTTTCATCCACTACGTGTGGCTCATGAAGTGCCATCCTATCGCATTTCACGAACTTGTTAGCTACATGAGGTGACATTTTTCTCATTATGTTCCCATATGGTGATTTTCCCAATATATTTCTAAAGCAAACTAGCTTTAAGAAGTATAAATAAATAAATAAATAAAACACTAATATGTAAGGGTCAAACTCAAAATCCTCGTGTCAAAATTCAGTTTCCAAGTCAGAATGTCCACCAATCATAGGACGACATGTGGCATTTCCTTTTACAAGAATTAACTAAGTATTCTCGAAACTGACCACGACGTAGGGTACACCGGTGGAATATTACTGGGATCTGGCAATGAGAAGTGGGTCTAGGGACAGACTTGTGCAACATTTTTGCTACTAACCGTAACCACTTGCATCATCATTTTTGCTCTGAACTCCTTGTCGGGAATGCACTATGTTGGTACCCAAAGATACCTTGAAACATGTTACTTGCTACACAGAAAGATCCCACCCTGTCACCTACTGCCCAAATGGCACCAAGATTTTGGGAGCGGCTACTTTTACACTACACCATATGGGTAAAGAAGTGGATGAAATCACCAAAATCTTCTTAAAAAAACATTTGAATGAAAGTTCCTTTTAATAAATAATTTTATGGATGAGCATGGTTGTGGTATTGTATCATGTTGACCATATAATATTATAAAAACGGAATAACTATGCTCATCCAAACACTGTTCATTCACTCTTAACCTTAAGCTTTCTAACATCATCCCTTATTCTTCACTTGGATGTTATTCCCTGATAGAATCTCAATTAGATTCGGAAGTGAACAAGGGTGGCTCTGAAGAACCTTATGAATCAAGTACCAATTTCAACCGATCATTCTTCCAATTAATTGATTATGGCATGTCTTTTGACCTTCAAAACAAGACATTTTTATTTTATTTTTTCATTCTGCATAAATTTCCAAAGTAGCAATATAAAATGTTATAATGGTGCTCCATAATTCAACATTCATCCATATATTGAGCATAAAATATCACATATAAATTGTATTATTTCCATTTAGAAGATGACAATTTCATCCAAGATATTTTTTTAATTTGAAGATTTCTAACAAATAACTTAATGATTTTTGACCATTTTTTAGCCAGATTTTTTTCCTGGTACAATCTAACGATATTTTGCCCAAAAAAATTGCCCTGTCTCACAGTAGCGTAAAGTAACTCTGTTCATACATAAGTGACTGCTACTGAGTCAGATGTCTACTACACACAATCGAAATTGCCTGCCAAGTCATTTCAACTTTTGGGAAGAAACTTGTCACGGCTCAATATGAGTGATTGCAAATCACTAGTACCCCGAACATTATGGCTGTCATGGAAATGTGCCAAATAAATTACTAAAGGTCACTCTGGTTTTTGTTCTTGTCATGCCATCTCTGGCTCTTATGTACGTATTCTCAGGTTCTGCTGTACCATCCTGAGATTTTGGAGTTCTATGTCAGTTGAGCAACAACCAGGGATCTCTTTTTGGTTTTGGTTTTTTTGAGAACTGCTAAAGTGGCGACATAAAATAAAACGGTGTAGCAAAATATTTTAATATTCATCTATATTTTGCATAGAAATATCTTTTCATCCACATGTTTGAATGAGTTTCAATTAAAACTGATGACTTCATCCAATTTTTTTTTATAAATTGGAACAATCTGGCATCTTCATCCATTTTTGCTCAAGGATTGACGCACTCCAATTATTTTTGGTGCTTTTAACCCCTAAGTGACGGATCATCCATTTTATGGTCTCTGCATTTTTTATGGGCTGCCCGAAATAGAAAAAACATTTTTTTATAGAAAATAAAAAATATTTTATAATAGGGAATCAAGTCTACTTTCCAACCCAATTTGAATCATGTCAATCCGAGTTAAACTCCACCCGGGAGAAATTTTCAAAGAAAAACACTTCTACATTGTCTAGTGTTAGAAAACTTACTATTTGGGGGAAAGTAATGATGTTCTCTCCATTGGAAAAATTTCTTTTTTTTAATTTTAGAATAGAATGTCTAGTTTTAAAAATCATACAAAATTTCAAATTCTAAAAATAAAATTTGTGATTCTGATAAATATTTGAAGTTATATGCTTCTAAATTCATAATGAGATGATAAAAAGCTATTTTTTGAAATTTGACCATATGGATAATTACTAAACATCAAGCTCCTCATTTTCTCTTTTGGACCAAACTCCATCAAAGTTGAAGAAGTAATTTTTTATAACACATTTATGTTTTGTCCTTACCCCCTCCGTCATTTAGGGGTTAAGCACTTGAAACCCTAAAAAAATAGAAATCAATGTCAAAAATTGAGATGAATGGAAACAAGTGCATCCACGTCAAACCTATGATACATGGGTTCTGTAACAAAACAAGATTGTTGCTCCTCAATTTCTATTTCTGCTCAAAATAGATTCCGGGGGGTGCATTCTACATTATGTTTGAGAATCATCTACGTTCTTGACCCCCTTTTAAAACCCTTTATATACGAGGGTTTATATGTCTAAAATCCTTTGTATATAGATCTATTATGTATTAAGCATATGTTTAATGTACGTATATGTCAATATTTTCACCTCTAAATATGTTTATTATATGTATACTTTGTATGGCAATGTTCAAATTAATACCCCTTTTGTGCACTCACATATAGTTTCAGAAATTTAACATACACTTGCACCCCTTGAGAATAAAGTGTGCATAGAAATGACCCTAGTTTTTGTTCTCGTCGTGACACCTCTTGCACCCTTGAATCAGTTCTAGAATTTAACCTACTAAATGTCACTTGAGCTCCACATAAATAATCATTGTAAATTTTCTTATATAATCCATCCCCTGTACTGAAGTACAATAATACGCTCAAATATTTTAAACACTCAAGTATAAGGATGTATTCAAATGCATTGGTTTACGTAATGAAACATGGTAGTAATCACCTACTTGTACGCAAAAAATACATGGTCGTGGTGGAACTTCTAGTCGTTTAGAAGTTAATACAAGCCCGGTGAAATCTCACACCAAGAACATGGTGCTCATGTGCTCTTAGCTTGCTCTACACTTAGAAACACTTATAATTCATGCCCATCCCTTTAATTTTTGTTAGGAAAAAAATATAACTCATAAATGTGTAAGTTGTAGAAGATAATGTAGATGAAATCAATGGTGTACATGTAGGAAGATGAAGCCGGGGTTTCATTCTTTTCAAAATGGTGAATGGTTCATAAAATTCTTGAGGAGTTGCTTCAATACCCTTGAAAATTAAAAGAGTACAAATTGTTTCAACGCTCAATTTTAAATTGGGGAGGTATCAGAAGGTACATGAATTAGATATGCAAAAGGTCCCATTATGGGCACTTGTCCCATTCCAAGCAATTAGAAAATGGGTCATTTTAGTCATCATTCTTTTTTTCATATCGTCATTCTAAAAATCAAAAACTTGAATAGCGATGCAGCAATTTTATGGTCACAATCAAAGTTTCAAGTGACGGTTAAGCTCAATATTTATTTTGAATATATGTTGCAATTGAACTTATAAACTATGAAATAATGCTATAATTAGTTTTAATTTACCACAATTTTAAAAAAATGAAAAATTTCCAATTAAATTACAAATGCAAGAAATATTTCCATTTTTCCATTTTGGACTTGTTTGTTTAAAAGTATCACAATAACTTTGATTACCTTAAATAAATAAATGAATGAAGGTTTATTCTACCCCATGGTCAGATTCTGGGGTAGCTAGATGCAAAAAAATGAATTTTCACATCAGATTTTGAGAGGTCTATGTCATCCTAATCCAATCACTAGATGACATGTGACACCTTTTTGACCAAAAAATAATTAACATATTACAAAACCAACTATGATACAGGGCCTTTTTTATTTTATTTTTATTTTTAGTATATGACCAAGAAGCCTAAAAACAAATTCTCATTTTTTTTCAATAGTTTTGAGTAGGTCTATGTGAATTTCTTTTTGTTCAATTTTTATTTTATTTTTACCAACACGTGCAATGTTCTTCAATGATTCCGACGATATAATATTTGGTCCCATATGAATTATATTTTTCACAATTATGATCAATGGAAATTGTCATTTTTAAAACTACAGATCCTTGGTCCATATAGTAAATCATTTGCCCGTACTCATCATGTTTTGTATGAGAAGAGGATCCATAATGTTTGGAGACGATGTCAGATTGTCGGCATAATGTAAGGAAGTGTCAGTTGATGCCCAGAGCACCCACTGGTGAATATGTTATGTTTCTAAAAAGCTTACACATGATTTGCTCTAAAAACACATAAAGAAAAATGAAACATAAAAGCTTGCACATGGCTTCCTGACTCAAAAGCATACCTTATGAGTCGGTTTGTGCACATCTGTGACCTTGTAATTTTTCTGCATCATTACAAAGTGTCCACTTTTTGTTCGACGTTTGAGTTATTTGTAACATGCCACAATAGTTTTTGTCTTTGAGCAACTGTGACATTTGAGTTAACCGAAAACAAGGACTCTGTACAGAGTCTATGCGGAGTCAACAATCTTATGTAAGCGATTTCTGACATGACTTACACATGAATAGTCCCTTAGTCCATTCACAAATAGAGTCATAGGCTTTGGAGAAATTGTGGGAACTCCCTTCTAGCATTGAGGAGGTTACAAGTTTCATTCCCATCGGCGGTGAAGGGTCTTGCTTTAGATTATTCTTCAACTCACCATAGATTAGTTTTGCGGTCTTTTTGAGCTGAAAACGAGTTGAAGGTGAGTTTTAGGTGAGTTTCCACTATGAGACACACTTTTTGGTTAACTCTATTCTTAACTGGTAAACAAAAAAACCAAAATATTTATCACCGGTCCTTGTCTAGGTCATGGTTCATGTATTGTTTTCTTCCGGTGACTTTGCATTGGAATAAAGCTCCTTTTGTCATTAAAAATTAATAAATTTTAAATTTTAGAAAAGAAAAAAAGAAGAATCATTAGAGTTATCCATAAAGTCTAAGCCAAGTAGCTTGTCTCTTTCACTCTGATCAAAGTTTTTGTTCTGTAAATAACTTTCATTGTTCATCTCTGATACTATGGGTGAGCATGTGCTTGGTGTGGGGGTACGTGGAGATTCTCCCTTGGGAACTAGTATGAGGTATGGGGAAGAATTTTTAGCATTGGGGAAGTTCAAGGTTTGAATCTCTTTGACAATGCAAAGCGTTGTTATTGGTCAAAATTAAAGGCATCAAAACTCGTTTTGGCCGCTTTTCAAGCTAAAAATCCAGTTCTATCTTGTCTTTTGTCTTGTAAATTTTTTTAGCTTGTCTTAACGGATAACTCTTACTATTCTCAACCGGTAAATGATTTAATTTAAAAAAAAAATTAACCCTGTTACACTACACTAAAATCACCATATACTATGATTAATGGCCCACGATATTTACAAGAGGCTTTACCAATAATCAATTTTCCAAAATATTGTGGTAAAATTCATCCAAATCTGATGAAAATTTGTTCAAAGTGAACGAAATTTTGTCAAAATGAATGAATGTATCCACGCCATTCAAACACCCACATTATATGATGATTTCACTGTAGTAGAAAAACAATAACTAGGTATCAATGTATAATGCCAATATAGGCTTTGGGCAGTGATAGAGCAATAAAGAAAAAAAAAATTCACGAACTTTTCTCCTATCTACACTAAATAGGTAAATTAGTGATAGATACACTAATTTACATAAACATGTCGTAAGTTTTTAATGTTGACCAATTTTTTTACCCTCTATATTGGTCAAGATGGGGATCTTTCAATAGTATTGGAATCAATGTCTTTGGTAATTTTTTTTGTCGAGAGTAAAAATCTATAATATTTTCAAATCTTATAATTATCTAACACTAATCTACCTATTTAATGTAGTGTGCATTTCTCACAAAACTGTGGACCATGATAGTTCAATCTACCTAGCGGATATCAACTTATCCGAATATTGGACCCGGTTATGTAAAGCTTCACATCCCTGCTCAAACCACAGCCCTGCTCAAACCACAGCCCTCAGCTCTTGCCTGAACCTCAAATCTTGCCAGACAACCCTCAGCTCCTCCCAAAACTCGAGTCGAAGCCAACCCTAAACACTAGTAGGATTTTGGTCCTTTACAACTACACTAAATAGTGTATTTAGTGTGAGGCATTGTAATTGCGAAAATCACTCTAAATATCAAAAAACCTACTTTTGTAAAAACACTAAATGTGAATTCTCACACTATTTATGAAGAATAGTAACTTCCCAGGGTACAAAGCATCTTACTTGGGGTGCAGAGAATAATACCCAAGGTGCAGAGAATAATACCCGGGGTACCCAAGAACGTCATTTCATAGCCTTTTTGGCATTCCATACTTTTCATTCTTTCAATGAAATGATGTGGGATATTCCACATCAAATCAGTAGCTACGGGGGCACGTGACATTAAGCAAGAGCAAGTAACCATGGTGCACAGTAATCAAAAGCACTCATTCAATCACAATTCAACATTGTTTTGTCATTGTTTATTTGATTGATTCTCAACTCAATAGTGTTTGTCATTGTTTATTTGATTGATTCTCAACTCAATAGTGTTTTGTCATTGTTTATTTGATTCAATAGTTCATTCAATTAGAAATCATTGGTCACTCTATATATAAAGGTAGATGAAACTAAAAGGCGGTCTCTTTGAAGGCTACTGAATGTTATGTTAACCCCTAAACGCATGATTGACCAATTTTGGTTGATCATCTTTCTCTGCAGCTGAAATGCAATTTTGGCCATCGAGATGATATTTTTTGAATTTGAGCTTAACTAACCAAATGTAGCTTGCAAAGTCTATTTTCCACTCCATTTTGAAATTTTGAAAAATTCCTAAAATTGAATGATTTATAGCAATTACAAGTTCAGGATGTATTACCGTGGCTCCTCCACAATGTTCCACGGTTTTAGGTTTTTCCACTGTATTTCTAAATTTAGAAATATTTTTTGAGCAGGGTAAACAAACTAATGTTTTTCTCTGTAATCTACACATTTGGTAAGTTTTTAATATTTTTAAAATATATTTTATAATTGATGTGAATTTTCATTGCTTTTATCACTTCAAAAAATCATGATAACTTAAATTTCGCATTAATAATTTTGAAAAAAATCATATATTGTAGTTGACATTCGGTTTTATGTAGGAAAAATATGCAATTTAATTTTTTATTCAATAATAATGGTGAAAGATGACCTACAATCTAAAGTTTTTCCACCACGGTGATAGGGTCAGGCATTTAAGGGTTAAGCATCCAAATTGAACTCTGCATCAATAAACACTTGATGCACAGCCTGATACAAAACCCTAATTGGCTGCAACATTAACCCTTAAACGACAATGCCAACCCCACGGGCTTGGTTTTAGTTTGGGAGAATCTTTCTACATCATTGCACCAAATGGGGTTTTTTAAATTCCAAACCGAGCACCTTAGAGAGATCTATACTTCTTTAGAATAAAGCTAAAGTAAATTAAACACATAATCATGCTTAAAATGGAATTTAAAAGAAATTTTGGGTGTGGTATCAGGAAAGGAATTGTCGTTTAAGGGTTAAGGTTGATACCCGGGAGATGCCACCGAGAACCCCCCGCCCAAACTATGCATCACAAATGGGTATCTCCATGGTATCAACCCGGACCTCGTCATGAACTGGACCGTAAGGTCATCACGCCTTTCTTGAAGTGAACCGCAGCTGTAGACCTTGAAGAAGAAGAAGCTCTCCCTGTATCAAATTTGAGGGGAGGAGATTTTTAAAGATGCAACCCAATGTTTCGAATGCGAGGTACCAAGAATAAAAAATAAAATTCAACTTAACAAAAAGTGGATCTACTTCTTACTTTCAACTTGGAGACAATGAAATGTGAAATGATGTATCTGAGTCTGTAGTTGCAAATTTGAGGTAACGTCTGTGCAATTTGTATGAGATTTTTCATAAGAGTGTGTAGTAGAGTCTATCTCCTCGGAAATAGGCACCAAATTTGCAACCATGTGGTGTAATTAGTAGAATTATCTCCAATAAACTCTTCATTCACACTCAATGCCATTCCAGAAGTATATGCATGTGAAAGGCTGTTAATTTAGAGTCCTAGGATTGAGAAGAAAGCTAAAGTTGGTGGGGTTTTTTTTACATATGTTAATAATATCTTTAACGGTTCCTCTTAAAATCTATCAACGGAAGCAGAAGAAAAATGTTGGTTTGGTTTAACCCTTAAACGTCAAGGAATCATAAAACTACATTGATCTTAGAGGTCAGTGTTGGACATTTAAGGGTTAAGAAGACTAGCATGAATACAAAGTTTGTTGGGTGGTTTTACAATGGACGTGAGTAGCAAGCACTATCACTACAAGCATAGGCTCTGTGGAGGATCCTATTCATTGTCGCTTTTCACTGTACACGCTTGTCTTGCGTGACGAATCGCACTCACCAAATTCAACCAAAAAATTGGTGAGTGCGAAGTGACACCGTTTGACTCACAAAAGGAGTGAAAAGCGACGCCTTCTCCTTGTAGTGTATCTTTTAAAACTGTACGGTTCTTGTTCCGGTGTATATTGTCACTTGAACTGACTTCCATAGTCTTTACAAAAGAATTGCTCATTCTATAAAACTACAATAGGAATGTGTCACGGCAATTTCAAATCCTTATTTCTTGGCCCTAATCCTAATACTGTGGTCATTGACTGAGTCCTGTGCAGAAGAATTTTCAACAGCCCCTTTGGTGCGAAAACCACAGCTCCATTGCCACAGTTTCACAATTTCATTAGGATTGAAACCAGCAATTGATAGATTGGATGACTGCCACTCTCTCCATTCTACAGTCTACCCTCCATAATATAACAGTAATATTCTTCAAACAATTCACATGTGACAAGTCATTTCTGTGACTAATTTATGCCTGTCACCGTGAAGTTAGGGTTTCCAAAACATGTTGTAATAGAGAGGGACAACTGTAACATGATCCATCTCTGTTTTGAACAATTTTCTTGTAGTATGGAGGAATGTTTATAAAATCCAAAGGTCAATGAGATCAACCCCAAGTGAACGAACCCCTTTTTAGTAAAAAAGTATAATTGGACTCTAAGCAAGATGGCTTTTGGGTTGTTCTATCCTTTTCATATCTACTTTGTTTTGTAGGGTTTATAATCTATGAAGGTCCCCTAAAGTACAAACTAGCCCTCCAATGTTGTTGGTAATTATAGTGGAAATAGTGATGTAATTATAGAGATCTTGAACTTAAAGACTTGGAAAATGATTGATGAAATGACTACTTCATACATGGAACCCGCCATGGGACAACATGGCCTCCAAAATCTTAGCAGAAGAGGTTCATGGAATCCCGTTTCATCACCTTCGTCACCTCTCTCAAGAGTGGCCCCTCCAACCCCCACGGGCTCACGCCTTGGAGCATACACCATGCCATTATATGTTAGTGCTAGCCCGAAGACATTTCGGAAGAACAATGAGATTTTTGACATTAGTGACACCAACAAACACGAGATAAGGTTGGCATTTGAGCTATTTGATACCCGCAAAGTGGGCCGACTCGGTTACCGAGAATTAAAGGTAAATGTTATGACCATCCTTATTATTGATATGTTGTTGCTCATACATATTGAGTAATTTTTTCATGTGTGCTAAGGCAAAATTGAACTATGAAAGGCCTCTCAAATAGTAAATGTGAAGGATAGTTTTCCAGACTTGTCCATGTTGAAAGCCAAGGTGACATGTCATGTGCCACCTAAGTCACTACACCCATTATTGCCATTACTATGAGTCATAGAATTAGTGTGAGACTTTACACCAATCCTCACACTAATTTTAGTACATACATCTCAAATGTACGTTATTGTAAAAATTCTCAAATACTCTCAATTACTGTGACTCACACTTTTGTTCTAATACCACAATTACTGTGAAAATATTGAATTACTGCGACTCACAGTAATGGCAATAACAGTTTTCCATGATTCGCTCACTACGGGTCCATTAGATAACTTCTAGCCGAATTAATCATCTTCTGGCCATGTGATTTGAAGTTCAAATGGGATGCAGGTGGCAATGAGAGCATTGGAATGTGATGTGAAGAAGGCAGAGGTATTAGCTCTGATGCAAAAGTATTCCAAAGACGACAATAATGAGATTGGTTCCAACGAGTTTATGCAAATAAGTGAGCTTCCAACAAATCTGAATAATTCAAGGGTACTGTTTTAGTAGCATGCAATGAAGGAGGCCATCTATTGTATTAAATGCACATTGTCACGCAATCTGTCATGACTCATTGTCACGAAAACGGTCACGTTTTTGTCAGGAGTGGTTTTTATCCGGTTCTGTAAAGCTTCGTCCGGCTATCCGGTTCATGTTTTACTACATTCAATGTTGCAGGGGCAACATGTATGTACCAGTAGAAATTTGAACCAACATGTCTTGCAATTGAAGGATATCCTAGCCATTCAAACACTCATAATCGGTGAATGAGTTGAATACCGTGACTAGAGGACATAGAATGTAAACCCTGGCACTACAAGGAGAAGGAGTCGCTTTTCACTCCTTTTTTTGAGTAAAACGGCGCCACTTCGCACTCACCAATTTTTTGGTTGGACTTGGTGAGTGCGATTCGTCATGTAGGATAAACATGTACAGTGAAAAGCAACAATTAACATGATCCTCTAGAGAAACGACGCCTCTGCTTGTAGTGTGGTATGACATAAATTGCGCTAACTAATCCTGTTTGAAAGCCTTTCATTTTTGCGTGACTGTCCTAATCAAATGTTTTTGGTAGTGCAAGTGATGAGAAAGTACAAGGAGAAAGACCCGGAGTTGAACATTGGCAAAATATATGCAGTATTTGATGAGGAAGGCAAGGGAAAATATCAGTGAGTATGACATCCTTTTACTCACAGCTTACAAGCCAAGAAAAAGTATTGCATTGGTGTCACAATCAGAATAAGTTCTTTAGCCCCTCTTTGCAACACTTTAGAATTTGTGTCATTATTATTCCTGAATTACTGAGTGAACATCAAGATTATGGCAAGTCCACGTCATATTTAATTAGCTGAAAATTGGGTGATAAGACATTGCATTTGGTGTCAAACCATCTACAGTACTAGTGTTGAAAAGGGAGAACACCAATTGCTTAAGAACCTTATGATCGTGGTTTATTCCTATTGATTTTTGCAAAATCAGATAGCAAATGCAAAAAGTACTTGAAATAATTCTTTACAATCATATTTCCAATTTAAGAGAGGTCAAACTCCACTCACTAACACAATCATGGAGCATCCTTACTAAATTTAGTTCAAGTTGGTTCTCATGCTTGTCAGGGACTAAAAACAATCGCAATCCTTAAAAGATGGGAACTCTTTCTATGCTTGCCCAATCTTCAACCTTGAAAATGTTCTTTAACGAATTTGAACCCAAGAACATAAATTAAAAATTAATTTTGTCAAGGTTGAAGATTGGATAAGCTTAGAAAGAGCTCCTATCGTCCAAACAATGGGTTTTGCCCTTCAACTAGTACCCTTAGAGAAATTTTGAACCGTCAACAAGGCCACCAGAGGAGGGGGTTTAAGAAGGTCTCACAGATTTAATTTTCTGTTAGAAATGCTTTTCCCTTATCTCCGCGACTCCACCCATGGAGGTTGGATGTACTTGGGAGGTAGAGCTTCTTTAATTGGTCAGCTCTTGTCAAACTCTTGAAATTCACGCAAGCTGACGTCCAAATCTGTCAGATATCCTACACTCTATTTAGCTTCATCGGTAACATTGTAAGGGGCCTTGTTGAGGGTTCAAAATTTCTCTAATGGGTTGAACTAAGTTTGGTGGGACACCCCTAATGACCCATGACCCTAAACCCTAAACCACATGAGTTTGTGTAGTTTTTGAATTAGAAAACATCTGATGTTGCTGAGCAGGTAAAGAACGTCAGGAAAGTGGCGAGGGATCTTGGTGAGGTATTTACAGATGAGCAGCTCGAGGCCATGATCAGTGAATGTGAGTTCTCTTCCTTATGGCATCTGCTGACTGTGACTTTAAAACCCGAGCCCATCGAACATCCAAGCCGGAAAATTAACACAGAACTCAAAACTGTTAAGGTAGAAGCATCAGAACCTGTTAGGGACCAATTCCAGTCACCTATGCAAGCACCTGTTTCAACTTTGTGAGTTCTCAATCAAATTATCACAATCATTAGTTGTAATATTTTGATGATCAATTATGAATGCCAAGTTAGCAAACTGATTGGACTAAAAATGAAAGACGAGTATTGGTTCCCCTACTAACATCAATAGTGGTCTATGCAGATTATGTTGAAAATTCAGAACAAAATCATACATTGTGACAAAATTAATTAAAATTTGGCCTTGGTTATTAAACCCAAAGTTTTATGTGCTGCAATTTTTTATCATTGAAAACCATCGCTTTAAATAGGTCAAAATTCTTAAACTGACAGGGATTGTGGCCTCTACCTTATTCAGAGCCCTAGAGCACAAACCACTGTCAACTTTTAGAAGTTTAACTCCAAGTTGGTTCTCAAGCTTTTAACCTCACTAACTCTTAAACTTCCTTTCTTGATTTAGAAAAAAAGGAGTATTTTTGAGTTTAACTTCAATATAATAGAAATAATTTACATTCTTAAAATATCTATACTTGTCATGGATGATGTCAAAAAAAGTAAATTCATAAAAACATTTCTCCAAATGTTACGGTATTAGCAATTCATGGTCAAAGGGGTTTCAAAACTGAGAAAACCAAACCCGTGAGTCTCGGCTAATCCGTTAATCCGTTAATATTTGCTAGACTGGCAGATTCCAGCTAAATTGGAGATAGATTACTACTCAATACCAGTCATAGTTTTTTTTTAGCTTGGGGCATTCGAAAGCCACTCCTAATTTTCAGAGCTCTGGGCACTTGAATGTCACAATTTCAGAGCTCTGAAACACGCCATTGTAATGAATATGACCAGTTCGGCACTTCTCCAAGTGGTCCGGGATGAGGCACACCTCAAGGTACATTTTTTGAGTCACAATTTTCATGTTCTTCTACAGTCAAAATTTTCGGCACTAACTGAGCATCTTGGTTATGGGGGTGTGCATTGCAGTTGACAAGGATGGAGATGGTGAAGGTAAAAGCTATTGCACTTGTCCCTAATTTCAAATTACTTTGGCAAAATTAGAACTTGCAAGTGTGAATTTAGCACTTATCGTAAACACATGATCCCATATTTATAGAGGTGGACAACCAAGCATTGTATATAAAGAGCATGATTACATCTCATAATTTAGTTTTAGTTTACAGTGTTTTGGTATTTGTTTTTGTGACCCTTGATTGAACACGATCTAACCATGATTGAATTTATGTCTAATAACATGAAAGTAGAGCCTTGTAACGGAAATAACAATATCCCTCACCATCTCTTTGACTTGGTATGTTAGTTTTTTTCAAAAACAAGGTTCTACCTTCACGTTACCTAATCCATAATGATCATAGTGTTACTTGAGCTTTATGGATTAGGTGATTCAAAAGCAGGCAAGACCATGGGGTATAACAGCAGGATATGACCTACCGAGCTATGACAACGGTGAAGGAGGTACTAGCCTGCGGCTGACTCCCATAGTCTTCTTTGCTTTGAATTACTAAACATAATCTCAATGCAAGCCACTTCAATCTGTTGAATCTCAAGAATATCAATGTGGTAGTTGAACAAAAAAAGCAAAGAAAAAGTGAAGTCGAGCATGCATGTAGAGTCCAAACAGTGACTCATGTTTGCTTCTTGGTGAAGAGTTAATGCTCTTTAACATTATCAATTCTAATCCCTCTCCTCTAGTTCAATGGTTTCTTGACACAACAACAAGAAGAGGCTGCATTGAGATTATGGATAGTAAAAGAACCGACTCTGGTGACCCTCACACTCTTTAAGTTTCCACTACAAGAAAATCTGTAGCTTTTCATTGAATGTAATCAAAGACACCCTTGTCCTATGTGACCAAAAGCACTCACCAACTCTGAAATGGCTCAAAACAACAGTGAGAAGCGACCAGTTTCTTTGTAGTGTTCTGAAGTAGATGACGAGCAGGGTACATGCATGGCCTCTTTCATTTTGCGTTGTTGGATGTGCAGTCACACAGGAAGAGTTCTATGACATAATGAGAAGGCACGAGGCCCCCGATGGATGACCTACCAAGCCTTACATTTTAATTTGTTCCAGCAAGAGATGTACTCTTATTTTGGACTACGAGAAGCTCGCTAGGCTCACTTTAGTTTATGTAAGGAAGAGATCCAGTTGAGCTCCAAACAGGTTAACATGGACTTAGAAGTGACAAAAAAAAAGCTATATTGTGCATTACAATGTCACATAGAAACTCAAGTCCTCTTTCAAGGCCGGCATGAATAAACTGTCTGTTTGTAATGTTAATAACCTAGTGTGCACCGAAAAAGGGCCATTGGAACTACACTACTCTACTCTACCGAGAATAAACACTTTAATGACCAATAACCAATAAAAGTAATCATAAAATGTTGGTTGGTAATTGTTTGAGTATAAGTTGATTTTTGGTATGTTGTAGGATCACCAAGGCATGAGTTCTGCAGTTGGTTGGTGAAGAGTGATGTATCACAACTATGTGGTCCGGGTTCATTTCCTGTTGGGTCCGTTTGAGCAAGAATGTGAGATACATGACTTAGTGCTGCTAGTCTGAGCTTAAGATAATTATGTTCTGGATTGTCATAACTCAATTACCTTAAGCTATGTTTTGACATTTTAAGGTGTGATTCTTAAGATGTGACACTCCACTGTCTTCTAGAAATGTTCTCAATATTTCCCCATGGATTAATAGTAGTTGGTTTATGGCATCTGTAACCCCAGTTGTAAGTTAAAAATTAGTTATTTTCTGTATATGATTGACACCGTTAACAGTTGAATACTTCGTTTGTTTTTCAGGAACATGATTTACACAGTTTACAGTAAACTGTAGCATTTCTTCTGGTTTTGCAAATGTGAATTAATGGCTTCTCTTGAATTAAAGGCATCTTCCACAAAGAATTATTGTTGCACTTTAAAACTTGTTTAGTCTTGCACGAATTTTAACTTTGGTGTCCAAGATCTTAATTCCACATTTTTCACTCGTTCTGTGAGTCAAACAGCGCCACTTCGCACTCACCAATGTTTTGGTTGAATTTGGTGAGTGCGATTTGTCACGCACTCACCAATGTTTTGGTTGAATTTCGTGAGTGCGATTCGTCACGTAAAACAAGCGTGTACAATGAAAAGCAACAATGAACAAGACCCTCTAGAGTGAGAAATGACGCCTTGCTTGTATAGTGATTCGTCAACACAACCATTCCATATCGTCAACATGACAGATTCTATTTTCGTCTAGTCTCCAAGACCGTTCTAGGTCCTATAGGTTGCATACTATAGACATTCTAACTAGCTCGCGTGGGAGGATGCTCGAGCGTAGTCGTGGAGCTCAGGCAACATTGCATGTGCAGATAATATTGTACAGACACAGTGCATCTGCTGGCAACAAAGTATGTGGGATAATTAAACAGATCGTTAAGGTAAGGGCGGCTGTGACGAAAAAAGGAAGCGGTCGTTGCTTGCACTAGTAGGAAATGTGTCGCTTTTGACTGCCATTAGAGGTGCTCATCAGTCCGGTTCGCCACAACAGACAAATAAAAGTGGTGCTTGTCAGTCGGGTTCATCACAACAGACAAATAAAAGTGACACTTTTCTTGATTTTCAGTCAGTCAGAAGCGTCACTTCTGCTTCCAGTGTTGAAGCTAAGTGTGAGCTGCCGTTTATTGAAGAGGCGAAGCGCGCGGAAGGAGGAACTGGCTGCTGAAGCTAAGCTGCTGCGGAAAATCAGAGCTCGTTGGCTGCATTAGTGGTTGTCACACATCCTCTGAGAATGAAACTTCTTCAAATGAAGAATGAGAGAAAAGAGGAACCAATAGGACAGTCATATTCTCCATGAAGAAAGGGTGACACCTTTTGTGGTATGTGGAGAATGAGAATGAAGAATAGAGGTTGTTAGTTGGTCACACATCCTCCAAGCATGGGCCATTCTCCATTATCCATTCTTCATACCCATTCTTCACCCATGGAGGAGAAGAATGAAATTCCCCAATCTTCAGAGAATGGGCCCTCCGCCATTCAAGGAGAGTGTGCCACGTCCCCATTCTCTGAAGATTGAGAATGGGGTGGAGGATGTGTGACAACCCCTATTGCAAGCTAGGATATTGACGAGAAGACGACTTCGGGTTGATCCCGAGAAGTACTTGTATTTTCTCTGGGAGTTGTGGTAAATTTCTTCGTTCTCCCCTTTCGGCATTTTTTGTTCCGAGACTTGCTCAACATTTTACTACCTGCAGCATTTTTTGTAACAAGTGTGAGTTTTTGCATTCAGTTTTTGCGAGAAGCTTTGGAGCAAGGGATGTGGCCCCTTTCTCCTTGCAGAAACCCGTGGTTTCAATTCACGTGTAGAATCTTCTTGTGGAACCCCGCGGTTTTTGATTTGGGTGTAGAGTCTTATCACAGAACTTCAATTTGTATTAAATAATTGGTCTCCATTTTACTACCTGCAGCATTGTTTTTTCGATTAGGGTGTGTCAGAGAGTCAGCTTTTGCAACCAGGTTTTTGCAATGTGCTTTTGAAATGGTTTTTTTGCCTTGAGTTTTTGCAACAAGATTTGGAGCAAGGATGTACATTACTTTCTCCACGCAAATTCGTGTACATTACTTTTTGTGACATGGGTTTAGGTTGGAGCACTTTGTTCAATTTTTTTAGACCCCAGAAATTGTTTGAATGAAAAGTGCTTTGAGATACTCAAGGCACAGTTTAGCAATTCATTTTTTTGGCTGTTTGGCATACTTTGCAAAGAATTCTAACTTTGTGTTTCCTTTGACATTGCTGTTGTTGCAGTTTCAAACAAATGCTCCGAAGAGCTGCTTTATGCGCCCAAATAGTGGAGTGCAGAATCCTTTATTGCTACAGGTAATCTGTACAATAATATCTCACTTAAGCAAAATATTGTAATTGTTGAACAAGGCCATGATGTGGGACCTAAAATGAACAGACTCTAAATGTACACTAGTCTCAAAAAGAGAATTGGAGTTATTTCTCTCTCTTTAATCAGTTTTTACTATTTGTCATAACTTCAGAACCGGCTTCAAAAATCATGAACTACTTTATCAATAAAACTTTGAACTTTCATAATTTTTGTATGCAATATTCAAATAATGCATTCTTTCATGTGCTGGAACGAGAGTTGTGCAGGCAGGAAGAGGTTCTTATTACGATCACCACCACTGATTCATTTCAGTGTACTTGTTCATATCCACTAACATGAATAAGTACACTAGTCAAACATCATTGTCACTAGTCACTACCCACACAACACTCGTTGGAACCTTCGTTCTTTCGTTTGCTAACAAGAAATAAAAGAATGGACCAGTGCTAAAAGAATGCTTTTGTGGTGGGACTGCAGTTGTGAAGTTTATTGAACCTGCTGAAGGGGATAAGAGCATTCCCACCCATGCACGCTAGGACTAACCCTCTCAAATTATTCATCTACATGTGAAGGGCCCTTGCACTCAAACTCCCCCACCCTTGCACGCCCTTCACGTATCAAAAGTGCGCATCAAATAGTCAATGGACCAATCACAAGTAGAATGAGAGGAATAATCATCGAATAGTCAACTCAATAGTGATTTCAAGGCCCAATTTCTAACACGCTAGAATCCAGAGTCAAGAAGCATTTTGAAAGGCCCCTTGAAACTTTTCATCCACTTCTTGAGGTCAGAGACCCTCTGAGGCCATGGGTGGCCATGCTCTAAGAGAGGAAGACCAAAGATAAAATCAAGAAACTGAGCCTGCCCATAGCGGCAGACAAAGTTAACAAAAAAGACAAACTTTGACAAAAAAGACTATCTCAGTACTTGAAAAATGGACTATCTTTAATAATAGTATGTAGTTTTTGTGCCACTCTCACCTGTCCACTTAGGGCCTCCTTCCACGCAGATTCCGGCCAATCCTAAAATTTAGCTCTCCACCGATTAAAATAACATAAGGTAGAAGCACCTAATTGTGACACTCACCTGAATGTGACAAATTTTAGGAATGGTCTTCATTTCACAACACTTTTCTACGTGAGTCATAGATCATAGATTTCAAGATGAAGTGTCATAATTAGGTGCTTCTACCTTCGACCACTCGGTAGAGCAATCCACTAGATAAAATTAGAGATTTCCCACAAAGCAACCAATCACGTAACCCACTTATGGCATGGTGAAGTGGGTGACTTTGCAAGCCGCTTTCAACACTCACAAAGCATGGGTGGAAGTTGGGACCTCATTTTTTGTTCTTTGGTTGTATCGAAGCCCGCCTTTAGCTACTGATGAAACACTGTTTAGTGTGGAATATTCCACACCATGTAGAACCAAGGCTACTGATGAAGTAGAGCCAAGGCTACTAAGTGACTTTGCAAGCCGCTTTCAACACTCACAAAGCACGGGTGGAAGTTGGAACCTCATTTTCTGTTCTTTAGTTGTATGGAAGCCCGCCCTTAGGTACTGACGAAGTATTGTTTGGTGCAGAATATTCCACACCATCCATTGTAGAGACAAGGCTACTAAGTGACTTTGCAAGCCGCTTTCAACACTCACATAGCATGAGTGGAAGTTGAGACCTCATTTTCTGTCCTACACTTCAGTAGCCCGCCCTTAGCTGATGAAGTATTGTTTGATGTGGAATATTCCACACCATCTACTGTAGAGAGTTCATTCTACTGAGTCCTGTTATGTCGGAGCCCTGCTTTGTTGGAGTCCGTCGTCGTCTCGCTCCTTCTTGCAAGTGAAGCGTGCGGTCCAAGAATCGAGCAAATAAGGAGACTGAGAAATTTACTGCGAGGACTTGAGCTTGGCTGCGACGCTTGAGGCGCAAGCATTCCATCGATCTGTGCGTGGGCCGTACTTCTCACTCGGACAATTGCAGACAGATCTGATCGATCGGGCGGACCGCGTCTACTTTACAATACATATTTAAGGTATCCCCAGGCCACTCACGCTCATTATAATTTCCTTTGGCCAGTAGACGTATATTCGATTTGCGGTTCAATCCATGTGCGCTTACCGCGAGCTCTCAGCAGTACGCGTGTTTGCAGGTATGCTTCTGTTTTCTTTTTTCCTTTTTTGGCACAAATTGAACAAGAGAGATAAAAATACAGAGTCACCGCATCGGGAGATGTATCGGTTGATTCGGTTCAGTTTTCCGAAGCTTTCTCCCTTAGAATCGGTAGGATTTTCTTTTTACTTAGTAGGGATTGCGATTTTTGCGCTTGTATTGTACTGATTACGAGGAGAGTTATTATCGTGCTGTGATTGTGTCGGTAAGCTTGTGCGATGAAGGAGCTTGGCTTCTTGAAGCAATGAGGGGCTAGAATCTGATGATCAGGTGATTCTTGAGTCGTGAGAGTACGTTCGTTTGAATCTTTATAAAATTTTCTGAGTTCTTGATCGACGAGCTTGTTGCTAGTTTATAGGCGATCTTGTATCCTCGGGGGTGCACTGTACTAAACATGCACGAGTATACGTGAGTGCACAAGAGGGATATTAATTTAAACATTGCCGTGTTACGTATACATACAATAGACATATTTAGAGAAGAAAATGTTGAAGAATACATACATTATACATATATTTAGAATGGAATAGATCTGTATACAAGGATTATACATCGAAAGGGGGTTTTCAGAGAGGGTCACGAACGCACGTGATTCTCAAACATAGTGTAGAGTGCATCCCCGAGAGGCGATCTTGTATCGCCGTCATACAATTGAACTTGATCTAATTGAGTGTGTATCTTATCTACAGGTAGCTGTTTTGCGCAAGGGCGCCATCCGTAATGTCACTGCGACATCTTCGAATCTATTAAGCTTTCCGCAGGCGCTGTTCAGCATGGCGGCTTCAGCATCTGGTGATCTTGTTGGACCACCCGAACTTATGCAGGAGGTTACGAAGGCAATGCAGAAGGCGTCAATGAGCGATCCCTTTTTAGATATGCTTCACAAGAGTATGACGGGCGAGGGTCTTCCACCCCTTGGCCTTACGGAGAACAACTCAACAACGTTTCTGAGCGCGGGGAACAGGTGCCTAGACTTTTTCTTCCAAGTCGTCCCTAGCACTCCCAAGGAGCAAGTGGAATCTCTTCTTGACGAGGCCTGGAAAGAGGAGCCGCTCACAGCATTGAAGTTAATTTTTCAGCTGCGAGGAGTCAGAGGCACGGGAAAGTCGGACAAGCAGAATTTCTACGTAGCGGCTTTGTGGCTGTACGCGAAACACTGTGGCACGCTGGTGGCGAATGCGGACCTTATTGCCGCCTTCGGTTATTACAAGGACTTGCTCGAGATTGTGCTCCGCGCAGTCGAGGGTCCTCAAGAGACTAGCAAGCGCATGCTTGAGAAGGAGGAGCACGACGCGGTTGTAAAGCGCGCAAAAGCCATGGCGCCAAAAGCCATAGGTGTCAAGGTTGCAGGTCGTGGCCGAGCTAATCGAGGTGGGCGCAGAGTGGGCTACTGGGGACGAAAAGCCGCTGCTCGAGAGGCCAAGAAAGCTGCTGGCGAGTTGAAGCCACGGGAGGACCGTATTGCAGAGAGCAATGCCAAGGATCAGCTCGCTAAAGAGGCAGCAGCAGTGCAGCGGAAGGAGAGGAGATTACAGCATGCAAGACAGGCTGTGGATACTTACAACAAGGACCCTAAGTACAAGCGCTTCTACTCAGCTGTGGCTCAAGTATTTGCAGACCAGCTTCTTAAAGACGTGCAAGCTTTGAAGGATGGAAAGTTGTATAACATAAGCCTGGCAGCCAAGTGGGCGCCATCACTGGATCTATCCTACGACAAACGCACACTGCTGTGTGAGGCCATAGCCCGACGCATATTTCCGAAGGAGTCTCATCCCGAATACGCAGGTTTAGATGATCACCAGTATGTGTACCGAGTGCGGGACCGCTACAGGAAGGAGGTTTTGACACCTTTGAGGCAGAAACTTGAGTTACCCGAAATTTACATAAGTGCGAAACGGTGGGAGGAGCTGCCCTATAATCGAGTGCCGTCCGTCGCAATGAAGACGTACAAAGAAGTATTTGAGAAGCACGACGGAGAACGCTTCAAGCAGTTCCTTCAGGATGTTGAGGATGGCAAAAAGAAGATTGCGGCAGGGGCCGTGCTACCTCACGAAGTACTCCGTGACGCAGTTAGGAAATATGGGGAGACTCCCAATGTAGCAGAGTTGCAATGGAAACGCATGGTGGAGGATCTTAAAGTGAGCGGGAAACTGTCCAACTGCATTGCTGTATGTGATGTCTCTGGGAGCATGAGTGGAGAGCCTATGGAAGTATGCATCGCACTGGGGCTGTTGGTAGCTGAGCTTTGCGAGAAGCCCTGGAAAGGACGCGTGATCACTTTTAGCTCGAAGCCGCGAATGCACAAAGTGAAGGGGAAATCTCTTGCAGAGAAGTACCGTTTTGTGGAGCGAATGGATTGGGGAATGAACACAAATTTTCAGGCCGTTTTTGACGAAATCTTGCGCCTCGCCGTGCAGTGCAAAGTACCCAAGGCGAAGATGATCAAGCGGTTGTTCGTCTTCACTGACATGGAGTTTGACCAAGCGAGCACGAGCTCCACCAGGGATTGGCGCGGCACAGACTACATGGTCATCTGCAAAAAGTTTAGCGACGCGGGATATGGCCTCCCTCCCGAGATCATCTTCTGGAACCTCCGGGACTCCGCCAGTACACCGGTGCTGCACGACCAGAGCGGCGTGGCTATGGTATCCGGATTCTCCAAGAACTTGCTCAAGCTTTTCTTAGATAACGATGGTATCATAAACCCGAAGATAGTGATGGACCAGGCCATTGCTGGGCCTTTGTTCCAGGAGCTCAAACTCGTGGATTAGTTGTCTTACTCGTGAGAATTTTTTCCGAGGCATATGTAGAATAGTGTACGATGATCCTCTTCAGGTGCAGATCACCATATTAACAGTTGAGAACATACGAACAGGAGCGATGATTGGAGAGTGAATTATTTGAAACACCCGTTTCATTGCAAAAGGAAAAAAATACAAGACTCACCGAAACCAAGGTGACAGGCCACCCAGCAAGTGGGTAGAGATTTTGAGATTTTACTTTCGAAAAGTGTGCCGTGGATTTTGGAGTAACCCATTGTGTGCCAGCATGGGACCATGACCCATAGATTCTTAGAAATGTGCATTGCTTCTTTTTGATACGAAAAATGTAGCAAATTGTGTAAATACCATGAAGCAATACAGCATTCTCGCCTCAGTTTTGTTCAATTGAGATGGAGTGTGCGTTTTCATTTTGGCTTCAGACTTGCAGTGTTTTCCAATTGAGATGCGGTGTGTAGAGGATACCATTTGCGTCACTTTAAGCATTTTAACATATGTAGGAGTTTGATTTTTGGGAGATTTGCAGAGATTTTTGGCTACACGAGAAAAATCTGTCGAGATCAAATATTTATCACTATTTTATGCAATTTCAAATGAAGAGGTTGGAGACCATTACAAGTGACAGTAGACATCCCCACTTTCATTCAACAATGAGTGGCCATAGACATTTGGCCAAGTCATGCTTACACCCCCTGCTAATAAGTCCAACCAAGTGTATGAAAGATGAGTTGCTGTGACCAGTAAGAGGTGTCAGTTTTGGATCAAGTCCCTGACGGTTTTAGCATCCTCTACCTTATTTGATTGTCTAGTGCTACGCTGTGAACGTTGTGTTCTAGAATTCTGTCTTTCTAGAATTGTTATTCATCTTGAAATTAGTTTATGTTTGATGTGCATTCATTACGTGTGGCTGTGATTTAGTTCGAGGACAAAAATTGAGACTCGTAAGTGGAGTACGAAATGGGGATGTTCTATATTCGGCTTCTTGCGCTCAGTGATCGATCGCCATCAAACTAGATCAAGCTCTTCGCATTTGATTGATGGCATGCTTAACCTGGGTATATGAGGATCTCCAGAAGGAACCGGTGGGTGCTGCATCGGCCGCAGCGACGACGTTAAACGGACAATGGGTGGCCGATTCCAGAAGGGAATGGAATCCACCATGGATTGGGGAGATGATCGTTGGCTTTGTGAGATGCGGCCATTTTGGATCCGTGGCTACTGCTTCAAATCCAGAGTCAATGGCAGGTACAACATGCGAAAGCAAACAAGTAGCAAGGCAAATTCCTAGAACGACCTGAACATGACTCCAGGACAATGTTACGAACATCTGAAAGACCTGCAAGCCATTGCTCCAGCATATGTGATACCCACCAGCAGTAATCCAATTTTAAATTACCTGGCATTGGTCTGCTATGACCATCAAATGTCGGTGAATCGTGAAGAAGTCGCACGCAGGCCAAAAGCTCCATCTGCAGGCTCTTGTTCTCTTTCTCAAGCTGCACAATCATGAACACGGTGCCTCAGCTATTGATGCTGGTGCACGTCCAGGGCACTGTGGCTCTAACCGTTGTCATCTACAATTGTCATATAATGTTACTCTATCGAAATTAAATTCAAACGTCGTACACACAAACTGTAATCAGAGTTCAGTTCAGGTGTAACCTCTTCGTTCTCATCCACGAGCTTTTCTAGAGAGTGTTGCAAGACTCTAATAGTCTTGCCACTGTCATCCCCAACCGATAGTGACAGATTTTCTTCATCAAAGCGCGCATGATGAATAAGTTGCTCCTCTGCATTACTCTCATCACACTTAGGATCTAATCCCTCGCGAGACTTTGCCTTGCCAAAGGTGATCTCTTCAAGGAGACCTTCTTCAACCAAGATGTCCTCGAAAAGTTTGATTATACCGTCTAACGTTTGGGGAGGCCGTGTTGGAAAACTGTACATCAACTGTACATACAAGTCCATGAACGTCCAAATGTGAGCAGTATATTCACTAAAGAGAGATGGTTTGAATGTCATCCACTTGTATGGAAAGGGATTGTACCTTGTCGCGTGAGCTGGAGTGGGTATCATCATGAAAATTGGCCTTAGCGTCAAAAGATATCTCTGTTCAAAATTATGAAGCGCTATGAGTATTTTAGATGAATAATGGTGATATGCGGACTGTCGAATACACTTGTCTGACCATCAGCAAGGTGAAATTGGGATATATGCGACAAGAGTGCAGAACCTTGATTCAAGGAGCGCAGTCGTGCACTAGACATGAGGAGTTGTGCTCGCAATTGTTGGCATTCTTCTTGTGATTTCTGTAGTAGAGACTCAAGTTCATGGCGTCCTCTTTCGGAATTCACTTTGGGTTTATTTTTTATCTGCTTTGCCCTGCACAATGCAATTACGGCCACGAGGAGCCATCACCATTTCTCAATTCACCTTCTTCGAGAATGCCAAACAACGGAAAGGGAATATCTAGAACCAGCCATATCTGGGTATATCTGGGTCTCAGAGTGGTTCAGGAGAGAATTGTACACTTCATTTTCAGGTAGTAGTGTTTTTCATCCCATTTAATGTCCAATGAGCAGTCACCTTGTTCCAAAGCGCAGTGTAGACAATGTCTCAGAAGCCTGTAAGATGCTTGGAGAGCAGCAACATAGTAGAGTTGTCCTTGAATTTCCCCCCTATTTCCAGTTCCACAATTCTTGAATATCACATGTCCAAGAACGCCCTGAGCTTAATTGTGAAGGCTGCAGAATTCTACTTTTCAAAGAAACCAAGACGTGATGCTGAATATTTTGTCAAATACCTGAATGAACAAGTACTTACTAGTGAGTCTTGAAGGATTCGTGTCAATTTTGAGTCGCGGTAAGGTATGTGGCACGGCTTATCTGCAATTTGAGGCTCCTGGATCAGTCACTATCTTCAGATTCTTCCGCTTCTAAGAGAACTGGCAAACGGCGTAAGGTGTTGAAGAACAGATAGTGCTGGGTGAAACAACGTTCTTACCACTCGCTCTTCAAGCTCAAGAGGCTGTATCCACTCACCAGAGGTAAGTGCGTTGATAACGTTGCCGAGAGCTGAAAGTGACTTGTTAATTGTCTTTGCTTCGCACAGAAGTTTTCCTTCAGCCCCTGTTTTCTCCACTTTTTCTGATCCTGCCAAGTCTACTAGGTAGATTCTCCCTGTTTTCACACTGTTACATGGCCGCAGAGTTGATTTTAATTTGGTGATCTATGTAGCGATATTGAGAAGCTGTAGTTTCCCACATACAATCATACTTCCACAAAGCGAGCAGAAGATTAGCATATTAGTTCACATGTAAGAGATACCTCCGATCATCAATGTGTGTCTGTTGGATAGTTAACTGGAAGACACAATGGCTTCTGCTGCTCTCGGAATTCATCGCTTTTGACGTGGGTCAGGGAACAACTCATGTGACCATAGCAACATTTTTTATTTTCAGAAATCAGCAAGTATCTTGTGTTACGTAACCTCAGTGGTCATATCCACAGATCAATCGGCCTTTTTGCCCGTGAGGCACATTTTAGATAATCTGCTCATGATGCACAAAACCATAGACCACTCCCGGAGGTGATTTCTATTGTGTTTTATGCTAGAACAACTTGATCATTATCTGATTTCGTCTAAATGTTTAGATGTTTACCTGGATTTCCCCTAATAAGAACGCAACGATGAACAAATTTTAGTATCACTTCACTGGAAAATATTTAAGAGTTTACACGGGCTACCGGTACTACTGAAGCAGCACTTTATACAAAGGATACAAGTTTGACCAACAGCTCGGTTTGCGACACCAGTCTGGAAACAACAGAATGTTCACTTAGTGCTGCCAAATAATGATATGAAAGACTTGTCCTAGGTAGCTCCCGATTAGAATTGTTGAAAAATATAGTCTATCAGAACCTCCACGAAACCGACTAGCTGATTGTCTAGGCATGCTCACCTGCAGAATCTGGAGCATTTCTTTCTCAGACTGGACATATTTCTGTCAAGGATATGCCATCGAATTGCAAATCAGTCCAACCATCGAATTCAACAATCGAATTACAAATCAGTCCAGAGCCAGGGCCGATAAAAGGAAACGTACCTCAGTGACTCCAGCTACAAATATCCCCTGCAATTTGTTCTCGTTCACCTGCAAGTTCTCTTTCTTACCGTCTAAAAGGTCCCTGGACGTAGACTTCAAGTGATTAGATTACATGCTCGATGCATATATCTAGTGCTCAAGGTAGTGAGTAGTAATGGTCTATAATATGCATTTACCTTATTCTCTCCATGTATATCTCTACCTGAAAACATAACAGGTCACACACAAATTAGCGATGCAAATTGTTGTTCGGGAGTCGAGTCTCGAGTCTCGTAAGATGAATTGTGAAGATTTTTCTAAATTGAAGAAATGTAGCTTTGCAAAGAATTACAACCATCGACAGCTTGATTAGAAACTCAATAGTCTCGTCAGCTCTCTCAATGAAGTCAAAGATGCATTGCGCCACTCTCGGAAGTATTCCTTTCAAAATAGGATCACTGGTCTGTATGCTCGGTCCCTACATGAAAATCACAAACACATTATTTATCCTTTTAGTAACATATACCAGTTGTATTAGCTCAATTCGGGCACAATGATCTGATTTGTCTAAGTCTGGTAGAGAATTTCAGTTCTTGCCATCAGCCAATTACTCTGTGAAGCAGCGAACTAAGAAGCATTTACCTCCATGCTGTGTGTTTTCCCCGCTCCAGTCTACAATTATACAAGTTGATCACAGGAATGCAGTCAGTGTAGAAAAGCTGCTGTTTTTCTTATGTTAAGTAAAATTCAATGATTGCATGCCTTAGTGGACTTTGACATCTCCGTGTATCAAAACATTTCATGAGATTGTTACATGTTTTCATAAAAGCAGTAAGAGCAGTCTAAGAAAGTCAAGGAGTGCAGGAGAGTGAAGTATTTTGACAATTTACGAACCTGACCGTATGTAAGAACCGTTCCATTAATTGCATTCATTGCGTCTATAAGGCACCGTCGAACATATTCAGATATCACGTCTAAGGAATCTCACTATTCCTACAGAGACGAAAACTTGAAAACCATCAAAACGGGAAAGACAAAGTTCTGACTATAACTTAAACTTGTCAAATCTCTAGCAGCCACTTCTGATGGAAATTTGAATATTAAAGACATGCACTAGAGAAGGTTAATTACTTACCTCTTACAATTGGCAGAGCGACAAAGTCAAATATGTCCGCCTGAATGGAATCCTCGTAGAATATCCTGTCAAATTTAAAACTAGTTTCCTCTTGATCTTTCTCGTCCTAGCAATGAATGAAAGAATTACACTCAATAACAAGTACGTCTTAAATAGTTATGTCACATCATCGTGTATTCAACACGTTCCTTAACAATTATCGCGTCTGGAATGCATCTGCAGCTGATAAATGTGTTCAGACAGCAAGGACGTGTTGAAGAGAACAAAAATTGCCATTCGAAATCTAAAGAACAGGCCGGACTTCATCCTCCGCAGAAAGCGTTACAAACTCTTTACACATTTGAACCAAAAAAAATGAGAATGTCAAGCCAGAAGAATCCAACCCTACCACTTGCGGTCAATTCCGGGTCCTGTATGATCACCTTAAATGTCACGCATTCATTGTCAAACCGACGGATGCAAACCGCGGAGGAAGCTTGAAGCGACTCCCGAGAATTCAATGGCCGAAACCGCACACACACAGACACATTCGACATCGGAATTGACCGCTCGTGTAGACTCCGTAACCTCCTCAGCGTGGCTGAAAACAAAATGTCGCAGACCCGCTGTGCATTCAAACATAAGACAGAGGCCCAGGCTAAACTTTGACGAAAGTTCTACGGACGAACGAAAAGGGATGAGACGAACGAGACTACATCGTTTCCTTTAAGCGAAAGATGGGATTCCGTCGACGCTTCGTTCAACGACAAGTTCGACGAAAGTTGTATAAACGAACGACAAGATCGAATTCGGACGAGAATTTTGTTAACGAAAGATAGGATTTCGTCAACTCTTCGTTCGACTAGGCGGAGTCCTCAAGTTCTTCGAACGAACGAAAAGGTTTGAGCTGTTGTGAGTTTCGTTTTCGTAGGCGAAAGATGGGATTCCGGCGACGCTTCGTTCAAATGGGGGACGGATGGCGGAGGATGAGCAAGCGCCTCTCTTATCTAATTTGCGGTCTTCTTCTACACTCAGCGGCCACGCATAGCTCAAGCTCGATTCGTTCCTCTTCAATTACGCAGACTATCTACGTTTTCCCTTCGATGAACCTCTGATATGTTTCATTGCACGCGGATTCCGTCTTTAAGTGTATGCGGATGTTGGAGGAAGAACGTGTATTAGGGCGGGAGCTCTTGTTATCGTAGAATTTACACTGGATTGCATTTACAGATAGGAGTAAGAGGTGTAGCTACAGGAATGTTGTTTTTCCTCCGAGGAATTCTTGTTTTTCCCATGGATTGACGTGTCTGTGGAGGAGGTATGTGAAGTAGGTAGCAGCGTTTGTAGGGAAGTAGGAGGTTGAGTCAAATGAATTGCAATCTTTGTACGAATTTTAGCACCGCATTGAGCAATGCGGTCAGGAGTGTTCGCTTATGCAGGATTTCGTAGTTCGAATTGAACGCCGGAGTCAGCTATGGCATACGTGGTGGAAGCAGGGCACGGTCGGCTCACGGGAACTGCGCTCACTCACTCCAACCACAGGTGCAATTCGTGAATTAACCCTAGTTTTTGTCTTTCGAACAGTTTGCAATGCTAATGGATTGTTTGGCAGAAATTTGGCTCGAGGAATCAAACTAATGGCTCCAATTATGCGGGAATCATTTTGACGACTTCAGTCGGTATTTGTAGATCTTCAAGCAGTATTGAGCTGGTTTTCAAATTTTAGTGCAATTTGTGGTTCTAGGTGTATTTCAACTGAGATGAGGTTTATCTACTGCGAAATTACAGGACGTACATCATTTACTTTTCAGGCAGTATTTCTAGCTTGCAGATTGTTTGAAAGTAAACAGATGCGCATGTTCAAACCGTAGGAAGTGAATCTGTCTGGCTTCGCAATTTCTTGAATTTCATTTGGCCCGTGCAGGTACAGCATACGGTTGAACATACAATCATGTAATGTCAAGTGTCGAGTTGGCCTCGAAAATTTGCCTCATGCAGTGAGATCAAAGAAGAAAACCTCTGCGCCAAGAGACTTACCCGTGTCCTTATGGCTAGAAATTAGACCTGCTTTACCGAAGAAGAGGATCATTGATTTATCTGTAAAATGTGCTAACTCCTCTGGACAAAGCTTGCAACCAGCAGAAAGTCCAGCGGGCACACCTTCCGATCCCCTGAGGAAACAGTTACAATCTAGAAGTGTGCCTGGTGAACTACCGACTAAGAAAGCTCAACCCGCAAAAAAGTCCTTACCTCCAGGGCTCTCTGCATCACCAGTCCCTTATTTTAGAAAGTCTTCTTCTAGGGTCAGACCTGGACCATACTTGAGGCGCACTTCAGGGGAGATTCAGGCTTCTCCAGGAGCACATGAACAAGCATCCGTCACCCGTTCACATACCAGTAAGGCAGCCGAATCTTCACTATCAGGACTGTCGGAGACAAAGCTTTGGTCAATGCTTAACGACTGTTCGAAGCAGCGCAATTGGCGAGTCGCTCTTGATGTAAGCGATTTCATTAGTTCTCACATTTGTCACTTTTGGTCCGATTTCTTCATTATAGTGTCAAACTGAATATACACGTATACCAGCTTTTAGTGGATTCTGTGAAATGTTGCAGGTTCCTCAGACTTCAGTTTCTCTCTTAGCTGTATTCTTAGCAGAATGTTAGTCTGTCGAGGCTTTTTTAATATTTTTCCATTATATGACCGGAGTTGAAGAGTCTCGAATGCTTTTGAAGGGGTCTCACTTGAGGATGATTCTTGAAGAACGCTATGACGTTTAGTCTCCCTTGCTAAAAGAATTTACAATCTGGTGGGCAGGTATTTGCAGCCATGAAACAACTAAACGAATACAAAGCAAATGTTCGTCTGTATTCCATGATCATCCGCATTCTGGCTAAAGCTAACCAACCTCAACGAGCGCTCCAACTATTCGACGAAATGCAGGCTGTTGGAATTGATCCAGATGTATATGTTTTTACGGCCCTTCTTGATGCATACGGGCGGTCTGCTATGCTTGAGAAAGCAGTGTCTGTGTTTCAAAAGATGAAAGAAACTCCTCATTGTAAACCTAATGCTACCACTTATGGTTACATGATGGCTGCATACGGACGAGCTAGACAATGGGATAAAATTGACGCATTGTTTTGCGAAATGAGAGATATAGGCTTGAAATCACTTGGCTCTACTTTCAATGTTGTCATCGGTGCCTATGGAAAAGGAGGTCTCTGGACTAAGATGGAAGAGGCATTGGATGCTATGGTTGCTGCTGGCTGTACTCCTGATACGCCCACGTACAATACAATGATTGATGCCTATGGAAAAGGCTCCCAGTACAGAAGTATGGAAAGAACTTTTGAACGAATGCAATCTGCAGGTTGTCCAGGAGACATATTGACTTACTGCTCACTCATACACGCGTATAGGAAAGCCAGCCAATTCGAAAAGATGGAGAAGATCTTGGAACAGATGCAGATAGCAGGATGTAAGCCAGACGTAACAGCTTACAGCCTTCTTATTGATGTTGATGGCAAGAGAGGAATGTTGAAGAAAATGGAGGCCACCTTGCAGGTAAAATTTAAATTCTGTTGATGGTTGTTGAGTTTGGTATCCTTGCATATAGGATTGTGCATCCCTGCTACTTCCATTTGATTCGAGAAGTTCTAGCCGCCCGTGAAAAGCCCCCTCAAAACCTCCTAATTTCAGTTAAAATAGACTTCATTAATCGAAGTTTCCTGTTCTCTGAGTTATGAAATTTAAACGGTGTTATTGATTTCCAAGTAGTGGCCTAAATGTGAAGAT
Organism: Pohlia nutans; assembly: GCA_022496805.1. Lineage (NCBI taxonomy): Eukaryota > Viridiplantae > Streptophyta > Bryopsida > Bryales > Mniaceae > Pohlia > Pohlia nutans. The sequence goes on along the minus strand of CM040102.1, from coordinate 19,759,457 downwards.
GTAACCTGCTTTCCAGATATTAAGTGTCAAAATTTCACGCATCATTCTTTTGGAGGGATATCAAACACTTCAAGATCCTAGGTTAGTGAAAGTAGAGCTCACTGCTATGCAACGTGAATTACAGGAAATGCAGGAGGCTGGATGCAAAGCCAATATTGTGACATACACAGGAATCATGGATGCTTATGGGAAAGCAGGGAAATACGAGGAGATGGAGCGAGTCTGGAAAACTATGAAAGATTTGTGCCTGCAACCTGATTACTCTGCCTACGTTGCAACGATCAGTGCGTATGGTCGGTGTGGTATGTACGACAAGATGGAGACCAGGTTCCAAGAACTTGAGGTTTGACTTTATACTCCGAAATTAAGCAAAGTTGTTTGAGTCTGCAAGTATCCTAAGAGGATAAAACCTGAAACACCTGATGGCTGGATTACGGTCTGGTGCATCCAGAACTGCGCTTGGTTCTTATCCTGCAAGAAGGCACCATTTTTGTCTTTGAATACCGGTATTCAATCCTGGCCATGATGGATGCTGTAGAAGTTGATCAATTCTAATCGAAAAATTCTGTTAATCGATGGTTGGAAAGGTATTTATCGGGAAATTTGGTCCTAATACCAGACTCGTCTGCAAACGCAGGAAGCTGTAAAGGAAATGCGTTTTGGCGGACCAAAGCTTGGCACATTTGCTTACAATGTCATAATTGATGCTTATGGCAAAGGTAAACTCATCGATCAGATGGAATCCGCATTTGAGGTCATGCAAACTACTGGGTACCGTCCTGACGTGATTACCTACAGGTAATCCTATCACAACTTTTTCGTTTCAGGTTAATCAGCAGCTAGCCATCCTGTACATTCTAGACTTTTCTGCGTAAGTGGCAGTTGTCTGCAGCCTCTAGCTGACGATCTGAAGAGAGGCTTTACATATTATCGGTGCTATATTTGCAGTGCATTAATCAATGCTTATGGGAAGGCAGAGCTACTGGAGAGGATGGATTCCACTTACGTGATGATGCGCGTGAAGGGAGTATCTCCCAACGAACATACTTATAGTGCATTAATTGACGGGTATGGAAAGCTAGGAATGGTGGAAAAAGCTGAAGCTGTATTAGACGAGATGATCAAGGCCAGTATCAAGATGAATGTGGTTGCTTACACGTCCATTATCAATGCGTACGGCAGCGCAAAAAGGTTTCAGGTAGGCCAATTGTTTCAACGAAAATAAAACCTAGTGATTTTTTGCAGTGTGGTAGAGCTATCCTCCTTGCACGTTATGTGATCACTGATGAGGTTGCACTTGGTTATCTCAGGAAATGGCAGCGAGGTTCTTTGCTTTGAAGGGATCGGGAACAGAGCCGAGCTGCGAAACCATCGGTGTCCTGCTCACTGCTTTGTGCTCTTGCCGCTTGCATGAGGAAGTTTCAGCACTTTTGGATTGCATCCAGAGCTGTCAGAGGTTTGGAGTAATTGCATGGTTACTAGAGGAAAGAGCGGAGAGCCAGGGTAATAGATTTTTATGGGTTGAAGCCACAGTTCTGTTTGATGCGTTGCAGTCCGAAGGTACTGCATCACGACTAGTTTTATATGATTCGTTGGTTGAAGCACTTTGGTGTTTTGGATGGAGAGGTCGTGCTTGGAAAGTGCTCATGGCTGGACGAGAACGGGGCGTGTTTCCTCAAGCAAGAGTAGTGGCAGACGAGGAGCTCTTGCTGGACCTGCATCTTCTCTCGGTAAACGTAGCCCAAGTGATGCTCGTTTCTTGGCTTTCTGAAATGGAGTCCACATGCATCAAAGAAGATACTCCCTACGAACAGGTGTGTCTTTGGTCCTAAATTACGCCAAGTGGTCACCTTTTGTGCTTCGATCTTACGTCCAAGGGTTATTCGTCTTTTCGGCGCTCAGAGGTTCGATAGTATAAACTCTGAATTTTCATGATTATCTGTACGCACTCTTCAGGAATCATTTTGTTTTGCTCTCATTTTGTTTTTCGGACTGGGTTGCATAAAGGTCACTGAGACTGTATATCTTGAGTTTTTCTCTAATTTTCATAATTCATGTGATGCCCTCTGCCTGTTCTCTTTCTCAGCTACTCGATCCCTTCATGCCAAGCATGCCATCTACAAGCATGGAAGACTGTTTCTGGATGGTGAGCTAACAGAGCGTATTTGTGCAGGTTACTGTCATAACAGGCTGGGGAAGGCGGAGCAAAATAGAGGGCGATTCACCTCTGAAGGCAGCTGTTACTGCAAGGCTGGCATCCATGAACAGTCCATTCAGGATTCGTCGGGAGAACGCTGGACGTTTTGTAGCACCTGTCAACCAGGTCTGTCGATGGCTATTAACAGAGCGATTGAGTAGTCATCTTTCCCTGGAAGATGTTGAAGTCCCTGGTCCGAGCCACTTAATTTCAAATGTGTAATTGGCTATGGGCGCAGCCTCACGTGCCCAAAATTATATGCAATCACAATCGGCGTTTTTTTACCTCGACCAAGGAGGTACGTCGATCATCAGACTTTTTAACGTTATACCTGTTTTTTGTCATTTGTAAAGGGGAAGGGATTTAACCCTGGAAGGCTTGCTGTTGGATGACTTGAGTTCACTACTTGAATGGTCATAGATCCTACTGACCGTGCGTCATGAGCACGGTGATAGGCCTGTCTTTTCAGGGTTAAAGCTAGGATGTCTTTCAGGATGTGTTCGTCCTTACTGGAGTATTCCTGTTGGCTGATCACACCATTTTGTGGCTGTATTCTGTCCAAATGTGGCAGTGTGCCCTTTTGCTCCTAATTGTTTTGTTGAGAAATTCGCTGGTCCGTTATTTCAATATAATTCCCCACGAAATATATTTACATTTCTGGTGTTTGAACCTCATTTGCAGGGTCAGATGGAGACGATGAATACTCGTTATGGTCATCCACGGTGCTAGTGTGGTCTTAACCAGAGTTAGTCCAGCGTTGGGTATTAACTAGAGCGTTCTCTCATTCAAAGCTGAACGATGGTGAACCCTGTAATATAATAGCTGAACAATTAGACTGTGGGAGAGCAACCCTGAGGCAAATCTGTTTGGATGTCCATAAATTGAAATCTTTTTGTGTCTACTTACTGTACTCCCCCTCGCCCCTGGGTGCTTTTTTGTTCACCTTCATTCAACTAACATTTTATTCCTGTAATATGTGTACTTTCAAATGCTTGTCAATTCCGAGCCAGCATTGTACCTTTCAATAATTGTCCATAAATATGCCACAAGTCATGATGGTCCATTCAGTACTGATACACTCATGGCCCCATTCACATACACCAACGCTACCGCGTGCATGCGCACGTCAGGTAACTTTGAGGGAATATGTTGTCAACTGAGAAATATAAAACTCGCAATTAGAAATTACTCTGACGCATGATAGAAAGGAACACAATGCACAAAAGGAGTGTGGTTCTCCTTGCAACTCTGTTATGTAGTTGCAGCAAGAAAAGACAAGGCTTTGAACATATTTTTGTTTCTCAGTTTTACCTTTCTCCGCAGCAGATGCAAGTGCAGCAGGGCTTTGATGTGAATGGGCCATGATGACACTGTCTTGGGCCCTTGGCGGTACAAATGGGCTTCTAAATGCGCTCTTTACATGTGTTCACAGCTCGAGATGTGAAAGCTATGCAATCATACTCCTGCCTGCAGAACATTATATGACAATGGGTACGAGAGGAACGTCCCTCCTAAGGTGCTTGGAAGTGCACTTTAGAACACATTGCGCAGAACATTATATGACAATTGGTAGGTGAGGAATGTCATTCCTAAAGTGCTTGGAAGAGTACTTCAGATCATATTGCGTTCATTCGTCCAAGCCTCATGGATTATTCGCTCAGGTTTGTTCTATGTACTTTATAGCAAAAAGAATTTGTACCATTGAAGGTATGTAATATTCAATGTGTACACGACATGAAAAGCTTCAAGATATATAGGGAATGTACAATTACAAATTGTATCATTAGAGAGTGTTGAGTAAGGTAGAAGCATATGTTTCAACTTCAGGAGTTCCCAATCTACAAGCATTAATTATGAATACTAAGCTAGCAATCTGATTGGACTAAAAATGAAAGACAGTTATTGATACATCTACTAACATCAATACACTAAATAGTGTATTTAGTGTGAGGTGATGAATAATGTACTTACCCCTACTACTTGTCTAACACTAATTGTCAATTTGTGGGTAATTAGTGTTGGCGGTTATCATCCAATTTGATTCATTCTATTTCTAAAATTTCAGTTTTTCCATCTAAACTTTCATCTCAAGTTTCATTCCTTACTCACACTAAATATCCATATCTCAAAAGATCACAATGTCAAAACGTTACTATTCTTCATAAATAGTGTGAGAATTCACATTTAGTGTTTTTACAAAAGTAGGTTTTTTGATATTTAGAGTGATGTTCACAATTACAGTGCCTCACACTAAATACACTATTTAGTGTAGTGGTCTATACATATTAAGTTTGAAAATTTATAACAAAACCATACATTGTGAAAAAATCAACCAAAAATTGAGCTTGGTTATTAAACCCAAAGTTCTATGTGCTGCAATTTTTTATCATTGAAAATCAACACTCCATGTAGGTTGAATTGGTTAAACTGCAATTTTTTTATCATTGAAAATCAACACTCCATGTAGGTTGAATTGGTTGAAGTGACGGCAACTTACTAATTATCACTATGGCTTGATCATATGGTAGTCTCCATTTTCATCAGTTACAATTGTAGTGGATAGCCTACACAATTCTAATACTAGTATAGAATTAGAAGCTTTCAATGAACACCTCTTGGAGATACAGTACACATCATGTAGTGGGTCACACACCTTAATGAACGTGTTGATCATATGGTACTTCCTTCATTTCCATGACTTAAACTAATGAATGTGCTTATCGTTGAATGTGTTCTTATGCAGTTGATACGAAATTTTTGTTCTTCAATCATGGTGATATTATCCCATTCAAAACTAAGAAGATGGTTTTCCTAAAAGAGTGGTCGTTCCAAAAGTGTGAGTTGGAAAAAATACATCTGAAGTTGACTGTACCAGTACTGAAGGGACCACCATATCGTTATGTAAAGAAGAGTCACAGCCTACTCACGCTTTTGGGAAAGCAAACTGCTCTATCAGAAATCTTCACTGTCAAAGCCCAAATGGCACTTGTGTAAACAAACCATTGAGAAACTTTGAAATTGTGACTCTGAACTTTTGAATACTCCACCATATCGTTATTGTAAAAGATGCTGAGATGCAGAAGCCTGAAAATCCATTTACTGCCTCTTGGAGCTTCAATCTAGAAGCACCACCGAAGAATAAGTGAAACTACCTATCCGCTCTTGCAAGAATGGATGACCAAAATTTCTCCGATTCCTCTCACTTTTGTGAGACAGGAATTTGTTAGTTAGTTTTCCAGCCTATCTAGCTACGTGACAGGCATAATAATATAATCGAGAATCAAATTTACAGCAGATCTCTGTAAAATACGTTCACAAAAGGAAAAAACTTCAATCGCTTCTGGTTTGCCTCCTAATCACTCCTTACTCAGGTAACTCCAAAGCTCCCGCCGTCTTCATTCATCTGAGGCATTCTCCGTTGACCTGCAGAAAAGTCAAACATGTATATAAATAAGTGGGATTTCATGCAAGAAAAAAGAGCTCCATCAGAAGAAATTCCAAACTCATTTGATGTCAAAGATTTTCATTCCTGCCACATATTCTAAATCTTGACTTTTGGGGACACACTTGGTTCTTCGTTCGTGGCACACATATCCTAAATCTTGACTTTTTTACACACACATGACTCTTTGATCCTGCCACGTATTCTAAATCTTTACTTTTTGCCACATGGATGAAACGGAAAACTCCAAAATAGCTCACCTCTTATCCAATTCTGAAGTGTGACGATCCAGGTGCCCATTCATGAGAACATGCTCAATACCGCAATTGAATACTAAACATCCCTAAGAATTTACTAACAATGACAGTCATGCAGGAATTAAGTTCTAGAATTGAAACCCTCGAGTTACTAGAGATTCATTCCTCATTCCTGAATGACGGACGCAGCCTCCTCAGAGTCTTCCTAATAGTGCTTTCAACAAACTAGCTACAAAACCCAATTCATTGATGAAGAATGAAAAAACAAAGAAATTTGTACATTAGAGCTTGTCACCTAACCATTTAGCTTTCTTACAAAAAAATTACCAATGAATGAGGGACATAGTCTCTCACTCCTAGTTAAAACCCAATTCATCACACATTGAACACAAACTATGACAAAAGAAAGAATTTTGCATAGACTTTTAAAGCACTCACCCAACCCTCCATCATCACAAGAGCGTAGTGCAACTTAGAAAGACACTGAGATGTCATTCTAACCATATCACTCTTAACTTACTAGAGCGATATTCCAAATACTGTTCCAACACGTTAAAAATGTCACTCCAGTATGTTCTATAGAAATCATGTTCATTCTACGCATATACTTTTTGGTGTCGAAGGAAAAGAAAAAGTTCAAAAAAAAAATTTTAAAAACTACTGTGACTCCTCAAAATACAATATCAAAAAGTAGTACTCACAATGGACTCTCTTCATTCAACGCAGTGTTGTACTGTGTTGCCTTTTACTGTCTATAAAAAGTTGCAAGCACACCATATAACATTTCGGTATTGTTCCAACACGTCATTCCGGCATATTCGATAGAAATGATGTTCTTGCATTTGTAAGCTCACTCAATCCAATTACAATATCAAAAAGTAGTACTGTGTTGACATTTACTGGAAAGAAAAGAAAAAAGTGCAAGCTCACCAAAGCAACAAATCGGAGGAGCGCTTGTACTCGTCCTGGGAGTCGAGGAAGTTGACATACTGGTGATGGGGCGTCTCGTCCAGGGCGAAGAAAAGGAAGGTATCATTGATGTCGACGGACACGGAGTGACCGGAGTTCGAGGACGTCAACGGCAGCAGCTTGTCGATAGTCGCCGACGCGTGCTCGCCGTCCTTGAGCGTCACAATGCACGCCTGGTCGCTGCGCGACAGCGGAATCGAAAACGTCTCCCCGGCCTCCAACCGATTCGCCGGGTGATCCTCGCAGCTTATCGTGGCCTGCATCCCCGAGTAGTTGAAGAAATCCAGCGTCGCCGATTGCGCTACCGCCCACCTCATTGCTATCGACCACACCCACAGCAGCACCAAAACTCTCGCCATAACAATTCGCCGAAACACCAAAGAATGACCTCTTGATCACAACCTCAAAGAACCAAACTTTCCAAAACTAAAGTAAGCAACTTAACCCATGGACGAGGAAAGAAACCATGTCCGGTTTTCTAAACTTCAAAAACGCGTCAGTCTCCGGCGTTCAGATCCAAGCGCCCAAACCGTTACGCGATTAGCAACACTAACGTTATGAAGACCTACAGTCGCGAGATATGGCGGACGGACAAAACCTATCCAACAAGGCAAAACCCCCACAAACCTTAAGCAACAATGCGGAACGTACGCTTACGAATACACCGAGTCAGTGACGTAGCGTTCACGACCGAATTGGGGAGTGAACAGTGATATGAGGGAGGAGGCGGTGCGCGGGTTGCAATTGCTGAAACTGTAGGCTGCGACGAGGACTCATCACCATGACGAAAGTTAAAAGGAAAGATATTATAGGTTAGTAGTAAGAGCTCTACTAGGTGCTGTGGTGGCTATGGCGTGGGTTTCGATATAGTTTTGCAACGGGCTGCATATGTGAGCAGAAGAGACTGACTGTTGCATTCTAGACCGTTTCTAAGCGATGATGATCGACGAGAGGAAATGAGAGGAGGCTCAGAAGCTGGTCAGAGGAAATGAGAGTGACGACGGAGTGGCGCAGGAGCAGCGGCAGCAGCCTGCATACAGTGTGACGGAGCTTCAGTTTGCAGGCAGCGAGCAGCCCATTGATTCCTCTCTGCATGAATAAGGCCGCCCTCGCTCACTGCCCTCCCCAACCCACCAAGTTACTCTCATTGCCTTCTTTTTTTTTCTTTTTCTTTTTTGAAACAAATTGAAAAAGATCAATTGCAGGGACTCTGGGTTCTCAGTTTTTCCCCTTGTCAGACGGCCGAGCTGACAGCGGCTGATGAACGGTGTGGGAATTTCGCGGCCTTTATGCTTTTGTTAAGCCTTCCATGAAACACGCATTTATGCGGAAGGTAAGCCACCCTGTTTGTGCCACAATTCACTTTTGTCCCACAATTCAGGTAGATATGGTTGATTGTCCTAAAACCACCAACTTAACCCTTTAGTGCCTAGCAAGCCAGATTATGGTCACTGCAACGTCGGAAATGCAAATAACAGAGAATCCGTGAAGAATTGGAACTTCAGTTCTGAAGTTTAGATTTGCGCACATACATTACGCACCTTCCAGAAAAAGAAATTTTCAATTTGGAATTGTACAACTATCAAAATACCTATCAACAGAACGCAAAAATACTGCAAATACTTGAAAATACAGTAAATACTTACAAATACAACATATGTATTGTGTAGTATTTCTTGTGTTTGGAAGTTTGTTATCTTGTTTTATTTTTTTGGATTGTGTTCTCTTCTTCATCTTCCATTAGTGTGTGTAATCCGATCTTGACTAATGTACCCACTCCTGTCAATTTTCAACGTATAAAATTTTGTCCTAAACCGTACATGGACAACTCACTTTCACTTATAAATCTCACAATAATTATGTGTGAGTCTATTTTTGATATGAAAGATTGCAACGGAGAGGTGTTGACATAGGGCATAGCTGAACGTCTTTGCTTTTATTTTTGAAAATTTACCTCAAATTCTATTTAACTTTGAAGTCACACACCCCCCAAAATCTCGTTTTTGAGCGTGCATTATACAGTTCAAATACATACTATAATCTTCCGATCCCACCATCGGATGATTCTCAAATTTTAATAAAATGTGTGCTCTCGAGTTGAGAATATAATTGTACGGTTACTTTCTAATTTAACCCATTCTATATTTGGTAGTCTCGACCACAGTGGAAAAACCCACTGAAATCCAGAGCTGTCTGCTACAGTACCCTAGGCACTGAAGGGTTAAGTAATCTGGCAGTGCTAAATTCGGAAAAAAATATGACTGCATTGGAAATAGGTTTTGATGAGGTTTGCAAAAATTTGCAACATTTAATTCGCATTTGTCAATTTTATACAAAATTTCAAAGCGGAAAGTAACTTGTGACCCAAATCAAACCTTTCGGTTTTCCCATGTTCACACCATGTGGTACTAACTTTCACTCATAATGATACCCAAAACCACCAACTATTTCTTCGTAGTGCTTGGCGTGCCATTGGTCTACTTGAATAGTGAAATTGGTGGTTTTGGGTCTCAATTGTGATGGCCCCAAGAAAAGTCTACATGCCATAATTGGGGGAGGTGGTGGTTTTAGGACATCTTACCTTATTTTGGTGCCATTTTGACACCAAAGGCTGCATACATGTCATTTCATTCATATTGGGTTAGTATGGAGGTTGGCACCAAATTATCTAAACCCCTAAACGTCCCATGGGGATAGTATATACGTTTTTGTATAATTGGCATTTGCTACCAACAAGAAGTTCTAAATTGGGATCTCAATAGCTCACTAGAACCACATTGATCTAAATTTCAACTTCTTTGTTGAACTCAAACCCATTAAAGGTGTTGATTTATTCCAAATACAACGAATATACGTTGTATTCTACTTGCCGCAAATGCTTTTTTAGACATTTAGGGGTTAATTGCATTTTGATGCACCATCATGGCACTATGTTCACATGCCTTGAAGTTCCTAATGGAAATAGAAACTCCGGATCCTTTTTCAGGGCCGGCGTGAATAAAGTGTTTGTTTAAAATGACAATGACCTAATGCCCTCCGGACAAAGGGCCATTGTTGTCCGACAATTTACATAACATTCAGTAGCATTCAGGCAGTATGCCTTTTCATGATCCATGTAGTGATTTGTATTGTATTGTGTGATTTCCATCCATGTAGTGCATGAAGTGTAGCCCTTTGTTTTTCATTTTTGAGAGAGTAGGGAAGGAAGCAGAAAGGTCGTCAAGTTATTTTTTTATTTTGGTTGCTCATTTTCTATTGGTTAGTCATGCACCATAATATTCTTGGATTAAAGTATTATTCCTTATAATGTTGCTATCTTTAAAAGTATGGGATAGCAAAGACCATGCATGGTTACCTTCCCTTCTAATTTTCATTTGCAAGAAAATGTGGGTAGTTTTTTTTATTGTTTTTGGATGATAATGTAGAATATACCGCACAGTCTCCTTAACCCCTAAACGTACCAACCCTTTAAACAAAAGTAGATTTTAGTGTCAAAAGTAGATATTAGCATGGCTTAGATGTACATGGAATTTACCCAACCAATTTGTACTTGGAGGCCTCTTCAATATTATCAATAGTTCCCCATCACAAGAAATTTATTGAAGTTGGTAGAGAATTCAATAGGCCTTGAAAGGTGACTTGAATGAAAATCATCCAAGGTTGTATGAGAAAGTTACAAAGCTTCAAATCTGTTCATAATCCAGTTTCTGGACGCTGAGACGTTTAGGGGTTAAGAGCAAGGCAAAACCAATCAAGACTATTGAATGTTATGACCGATTCACTGTGTACTCTGTAGCTTGAACCAAGAGCAATGGATTATTCTCATAGGGTATAAAATGTAATTTTTACGACTATGGGGCCTGGGAACTTGGACCCCCCAATACTGGTACTCCTTTGGGTTTTCATTTTCTTCCTTCCCCTGTCAGACTCACTGACTGATGAACGGTATAGGAACTTCTCTCTGCTCTTCCTTCATGTTTTAGTTATGTTTTAGTACTGTTTTAGTACAGACTTATACGAACTTCACGTAAGGTAAAAGCCACCCCAGGGATTTTTCTGCGACAGGTGGCATCATTGAATCAAACATTGTAGCATTCTGAATAGGGGTTTTAACCCTTAAAGGGCTAATGGGGATAGTAGATATGTTGGCGTATATTTGACATTTGCTTTGAACAAACAGTTACACTGAGACCCAAATAGCTCATTAAAATCATTTTGACATGAATTTTAACTTCACTTTTGATCTTAACCCCTAAACGTCCTCACCTATGTCCAATTTGGGCAGTTTTGCAAAGATGCATTATAAAATGCAACTAACATGAATATTTGAAACTTGATGTATGAGTAAAAGTTATACATTTTGAATTTTAGATTCAATCTACACGGTTAGATCTTTGATTGCTATCACTGATATTTTTCTATAAATTTTTGAAACATTAAATAAAAAATTATTTTGTAATTCGATTACGAACAAGATATTGACAGTATGGGGATGAAATTTGTTGTGATGGCTTATAATGTAGTACTCTAGGTGTAGTGATTTTTGGAGATTTTTTGGATGCTTGATTTTATGAGTTTATTTTTTCAAGAACACTTTTAGACTAAAATCTTCAAAATTTTGGGTGAAACACTGCAAGACGAAATGAGACATAAATTTTTCAAGAATTGTTTCCTTTTCGATTGAATCACACATACATGAAGCTAACTTCCCATTAAATAATCTAGAAAAAAATCACACTACAAAAAGTGCATGACGGATGAGAAACTGCCAATGAAATTTGTACATCAAGCAAAATATGCATGGTTGGGCAGTTAGGGGTTAAACCCACGGGAGGTGTGAAACCATGCCAAATATAATGGAATATTGTTATATAATACTGGTCGGAAAGGGCTCCTCTAGACCTTTAAGGGTTAAGGGGACCACAATATTTACAGCATATTTTCATTGAGTTCTAGTTTACATAAACATATTACTTCTCTTTGGTCATTTTTATTTATCTCAAAATAAAGACTATTTCATTTCAATAGTTATTCAAAACCACCATTTTAATAAAACTAAGAAATTGTCACATTTACTCTACATATATTCATAGTTTGTGATACCATTTTGTGGGGTGACCAATTACTCCACTGTACCATGAAAATGCCAATACCTGAAACTAATACCATAACATCTTAAAAACGTACACCACCTAAACATATGATTTAGTGTTAGTTCTAGGTCATCCATCAATAAATACAAATATAAAGTTGCCGTTGGAATATCAATGAGAACAAATGTTTGATTTCTTGCTGACAGTCAGAAAGTCATTTACATGTGCAAGGCCTTTGGATCGAATCTGGTCAAATTGCAATGTCTTGTACTATAGGCCAATGCAATATTTTATTGGACTAGCTTTGGTATCTGGAACATATTTTTCTTACAGGACAAGACTTTCAATAACGTACCCGGTCATGAGGACATGTCAAATAATTTTAAAATTTAAAATTTTCCCAAAAATGATACAAACATTCCCTAAAATTCTATGTAAAATTTTTAAGATTCTCTTTTTGCAATATGGAAAATAGATTTATATTTTTTGAAATAATGAGTTCCTAAAGATTTGGGCTTCTCTTTTTGTAATAATTTTTGGTCCATCCTCACGTTCGGTGTTTCTTTCAAACATAGTGCCAAACCAACCCTTTAGTTCATTGTCTCTTTCAAGAATGAAGTACTCCCTCTGTCCCACAAAAAGACCATGTTATCAACTTAAATTTTGTTCCAAAATAAAACCATGATTCCCAATTGTACTCATTCACCTTCGGAAATATTTTCTAACCAGGTGAAGAACGAACCTATTCATTCCTCAAAGTTAAACTATTCTCAATTCCTCCAAAACAACAGTTTCAAAGTACTTCACCTTATGTGATTTACAGTGGAAGCTGAATTAGTATTAATAGTATGTATGTAGCAGTTCTCTTGAACGCTGACAAGTGGAGCTTTTCTCATCCACAATTAAGATTCATTCATTCATTCTGCTTGTGTTATGGATGAGCTGGTGAGAGTCAATGTACTACCAATTGCCACTTGGGCTGTGCCGTGATGTGCATTCTACAGTGAGATAAAATACTGTATTAAAATTAGATTAATTTGTGAGAGCAAGCTACTTGTCAAACGAGCACAACTGGAGAGTGGCCATGGTTTTACTCACAAAGTCAGAAATATCAGCAATGACTCAGTTAGGTGATCTTTCAGCGTAGTACTGCAGCTAGATACCATATGATAAGATTATTAGGCAGCCATCATCATGGACTTCCTGTGTTCTACTTTCAGACTTCGAAGTAACTACAGTATTGCTTTTGTGGTCAGTTGAGAAAACCTATTCTTTCTTCTTTTTTTCAGCACGCTAGAGCATGCAATTCAAAGCTTTGAATTCTCTGCAAACAACATAACATAATAGAGCAATTCAAGATGTTCCCCTTCTGGAACTGGATCAAATGAGCATCTTTTTATGTGACTTAGTTTTCACCTTCTACACCACGTCTTATCTCAGCTTTTCTTTTCTTTTTTAATTTTTTTTTGGGGTCATCTGACTTGAGGCTTCATGCAAGTGAATGAGGTGACTTTTTGATCTCTTATTTTTATTTATTTTTATTTAGAAAACCTAGTGATGGGTTTATGTTTTTTCATACATCCTATGTTTTTCATCCAATATATTGCCCTATCGCGAAACCCTTCATACATCTTATCTTTTTCATTCAACATCTTCGCCTTTTCATGCACAATCTGTCGCATACAAAGTCTCATTCTGACTTGCATCCAGTGCAATCCATTGCCTTGGTGGCTACATGAGGTGGCATTTTTCTCATTATGTTCCCACGTGGTGATTCTCCCACTGGATTTTTGTAGCAAACTTGCTATAAAAAGGCAAAAAAAAAACCGTAGGTCGTACCACTAGCAGAAGGTGGTCCTCCCTTCAAGAGCCATGTTTAGAACTTCAATTTTCCCATTTGTATAGATCCCCATGGTAATTCACTTGTGGGAAGTTGAAACTACCCATGCACATAGCTATGCCCATGAAGACAATGACCCTAGATGTAGGTAACCTGCAAATCATGGAAAAGGGGACTTCGTGAATTGCTTTATTATGTTATGAATTTTAGACATAGCATAGAGCATAATGTCAAATGTTAGGTTCATATTTGGGCATTTTTTGGGCAAAATTTTGCTAGATTGCACCCAAAAACATAATATGGCTAAAAAAATGGCCAAAAACCATGAAGTTTTTTGCTATAAAACTTCAAATTAAGATAATATTTGGATGAAATCGCCAAATTGTGCATGAAAATAATACAAATTTACATGTGATATCTTCTAATGTGATATTTTCTAACCAATATGTGAATGTGTTGAAATATGAAGCACTACTATAACATTTTATATTGCCACTTTGGCATTCCGTGAATTTTTATAAAAAATTATGCCATGGTTTATAAGGTTCTTTAGAAGTTAGTGAAGTCCACCCTTTTCAACAGTAGCAGTGTTGAGAGACTTCAACAATGTCTCACCACCCAACTTATTTAGTTAAAGATAATGTGGACTTGCCATGATTCAGAATGTGCTACAATGATTCGGGAATAGTGACCAGATTCTAAATTGTCGCACAGAAGGGCTTAAGAACCATATGTTACCGAGCAAAAGATAAAGTGGCCCATTGCCAAGAATCAAATAACCATCAATGGTTAGATATGAAGTGACTTTCCCCACAAACCACATAGCCAAACTGAAACCAAAATTCATAAAATCAAAATCAAAAACCAAAATAACTTGCACACATTGATGGTCTATATGGCATAGAGCAGCTCCACCGCAGCCCTCCAATACTAATATTGGAGTCTCTCGCACTCCAATACTAGTTTAAAAGTGCCAAGGGCCCTTTCAAAATACCTCTTGACTCTAAATCCTAGCGTGTTAAGAAATGGCCCTTCAAATCACTATTTAGTTGACTATATCCCTACATTCTACTTGTGATTGGTTCATTGACTATTTGATGTGCACTTTTGATGTGTGAGGGGCCTTCAAGGGTGGGGGAGTGTAAGTGCAAGGGCTCTTCAAATGTAAATGAATAATTTCAGCGAGTCATCTCTAATGTGTAGGAGTGGGGATGCTCTTACTTATCCTACGTGATTTTACTTGGCCTCCTTAACTAATTTAGCCTATCTACCTAATTTTTATTTTTTTTGGCTTTGGTTGTGTGGTTTTTGGTTTTAGCTATGTGGTATTTGGACATCTAGTCTTAAGGAAATTATTTTCAAAAAAATTCGTATGACCTTAAAAAAAATCTTTGACAAATATTTGCAAATATTCCATTTGCTTAACCTTATTTCAAGCCTTATTTTCTTTTAGAAAAAATAAATATTTGACAAAGATGTGTCGACCTTACCCTCCACTACCCTCCACCTACAGGATATGGATTATGGA
This sequence comes from Pohlia nutans, assembly GCA_022496805.1. Lineage (NCBI taxonomy): Eukaryota > Viridiplantae > Streptophyta > Bryopsida > Bryales > Mniaceae > Pohlia > Pohlia nutans. Next base: position 19,744,131 of record CM040102.1, on the reverse strand, counting down.
GTAACACAATACTTTGCTACTCTTTTTAACCCCTAAATGACGGAGGGGGTAAGGGCAAAACATAAATGTGTTATAAAAAATTACTTCTTCAACTTTGATGAAGTTTGGGCAAAAGAGAAAATGAGGAGCTTGATGTTTAGTAATTTTCCATACAGTCAAATATCAAAAAATAGCTTTTTATCATCTCATAATGAAGTTAGAAGCATTTAACTTCAAATATTTATAAGAATCACAAATTTTATTTTTAGAATTTGAAATTTTGTATGATTTTTTAAAACTAGACATTCTATTCTAAAATCTAAAATTGAAAATTTTTCAACGGAGAGAACATCATTACTTTCCCCAAATAGTAAGTTTTCTAACACTAGTCAATGTAGAAGTGTTTTTTTTTGAAAATTTCTCCCGGGTGGAGTTTAACTTGGATTGACATGATTCAAATTGGGTTGGAAAGTAGACTTGATTACCTATTTAAAAATGTTTTTTATTTTCTATAAAAATGTTTTTTTTCTATTTCGGGCAGCCCATATAAAAAGGGCAGAGACCATAAAATGGTTGATCCGTCACTTAGGGGTTAACCCTTTAGTGCCTAGGGTACTGTAGCAGACAGCTCTGGATTTCAGTGGATTTTTCCACTGTGGTTGAGACTACCAAAAATAGAATGGGTTAAATTAGAAAGTAACCGTACAATTATATTCTCAACTCGAGAGCACACATTTTATTAAAATTTGAGAATCATCCGATGGTGGGATCGGAAGATTATAGTATGTATTTGAACTGTATAATGCACGCTCAAAAACGAGATTTTGGGGGGTGTGTGACTTCAAAGTTAAATAGAATTTGAGGTAAATTTTCAAAAATAAAAGCAAAGACGTTCAGCTATGCCCTATGTCAACACCTCTCCGTTGCAATCTTTCATATCAAAAATAGACTCACACATAATTATTGTGAGATTTATAAGTGAAAGTGAGTTGTCCATGTACGGTTTAGGACAAAATTTTATACGTTGAAAATTGACAGGAGTGGGTACATTAGTCAAGATCGGATTACACACACTAATGGAAGATGAAGAAGAGAACACAATCCAAAAAAATAAAACAAGATAACAAACTTCCAAACACAAGAAATACTACACAATACATATGTTGTATTTGTAAGTATTTACTGTATTTTCAAGTATTTGCAATATTTTTGCGTTCTGTTGATAGGTATTTTGATAGTTGTACAATTCCAAATTGAAAATTTCTTTTTCTGGAAGGTGCGTAATGTATGTGTGCAAATCTAAACTTCAGAACTGAAGTTCCAATTCTTCATGGATTCTCTGTTATTTGCATTTCCGACGTTGCAGTGACCATAATCTGGCACTAAAGGGTTAAAAGGGAATAAATTCAAGTTTTATTTGTTTCGATCATTCAGTTCACAGAACGGCATTCTGTTCTTGGATCTATACACACAAATTTGATTATATGCTTGTACATTACAACAGAAAACTATGCAATAATGGCAGATAACAAACATGATTGTGGCTAATATGTGGTAATTCCAATGAGTGAATTCTTTAATTGTACACTCAAGCCACTCAATGATAGTGTCACAAGTGTGCACGATATTTATTATTTTTGAAACGATCAGATGCTTTTATTCTGTTGAAAGGTGCACAATATTTTAGAATGTCATTGTAAAGAGGTGGAAGTACCTATTAACATTCATTTAAGCAATTTCAACATCTTGGAGGACTCCATATCAAGTGTGTCATAAATTTTTAAAGGAAGGATAAACGTTATTGAAGTTGAATCCAAGTGAAATCACCTTTTTCATAAAATTTGTAATTTCTCTGAATTTTCAAAGTGGTCTACTTTCAAAATAAAAAGTCACATCTAGGTGGGGGTCGTGGGCATTCCAAAAATGCTATGTAATCATTCAAAATAAGCCTATACTGGTAGTTGATAGAGGACTCATAAATAACGTTTACCCTAAACATACCAGGGTATCCCTGGAATTGACGATTTGAGAAAAATTATCATAAAGTACTATTTAGAAGAATACTTTGGAATTGATTTATAAATGAAAGTTCTAGATTTTGAATTTTAGATTGCATCCATATGGTTCGATTCACCAATACTATTACCAATATTTAATTATAAAATTGAAAGTTATAATTAAAAGTTCCTTCTAAATTTGATTAGGAAAAAACAATTAATATTTTTTTAGTAAAATTTGTTGGAATGAATTTGAAATGAGACACTCTTGAACGTGGTCATTCTTTGAAATGTTTGTGTTCCTTAAATCTATGATATCATTTCTTTTGAACTAGTACACTCAATGCAATTTTGGCTTGGTCAACAACTTGACATACTTCTACATTTAACACGCAATTCGCTATTTATGCACTTGGTCAAGTGCGTTCATTTCATGAGCAAATCTTGCTTAAAATTTTTTGTGTAAAAATTTCTCTAAAAAACAACCATTTTTGTCGTTCTACAATTACTTTCATTGTAAACAAACAATTATTTAATTTAATTTTTATTCTTATCTTTATCTTTTATTTTATTTTATTTTTTATTTTTTCTTTATCTTATTTCTTTCTTGTCTTCAATTTATTTTCCTTCTTATCTTCCTTCTTGTCTTCTTCTTTTTCTTCTATTTTTTTTCATTCCTCTTGTGGCAGCCGCAAATCCTTCGCCCGCACCAAAGACAAAAAAAGAAAAAAAAGAAAAAAAAAAAAAACTTTATAGGCACATAAAAAGGTGCCGGAGTTAGTCTTACACAATCATGTGATTGAACAACTTCACACATGTGACAAGAACCATCTGTCCCCCAATCACTCAGTGCAATTAGAGGGGGTTTAATGTTGTACCTCCAGGAAGAAAATCATTCATCCATGTGGAAGTCATCCAACTGTTTCATCCATATGTTTAAATTTTGGCTCCAATCGCTTCTATTCAAAATCTGACAGTTCTAGGGTTTCGGGAATGTGCACAGAGAGAGAGTTTGGCTATGGCGTGGATCGATTTATCATCAGCTCGCAGAGCTCACTCATGGCCGGTGTCCAAAGGAATTCTGCGCAGTCGTTCCGGAGCGCTGTTGAGACTCATGGTAATCAGTGTTTGGAATTCAGACAGTGAGTTTCTGGGAGAAGATGGATGTTTCTGGTGACCCTTGTGTGGATGCGAACCGAATTTTTATGTACTCGCCCTGCAATTTAAATTTCGCGAATGTAGATTTAGGTGAAGGAAACTCAAGAGCTTGTGAGGTTAGAGGATGTAAGATTACCAGAGCGGATTTGAGAGGGCGGATTCTTTTTGGAAGCATGAATAGATCATTCTGTAAACAGCAAGGTGACAGTGCTTTTTACAGAATGATCGAAGGTGACAAGAATTTTAGGGTTTACCGCAAGGAAGTGGTTCTAAAGGGGAAGAGATTGCATCGAGGTTGGATTATTGTGTGTCGTCCCTGTCGAGCTCTGGTAAGCTCAATTTTTGCCAAAAGGAAGTAAACTGCTCTATCAGAAATCAGCAAAGCCAGAGATCCAGCCCTTCGCGTTGTCACTGTCATTTTACACCGAGTTTTGATTGAGCTCGGGTGGTGATCGCAAGGCGTATCTCGAGATTTTTCGGAGTTTTAAACAATTTCCTGTGTCTTTTTGAATTGGGGTTGGCCGAAGGTTGAGAGTTCATGGAATTCCTCCAATTAGATTTCAAGAAAACTGGAAATTTGTCTATCAGGCTTTAGACTAGAGGCTAAAGTCCCAAGGCCATCGCCCTCCAAAGTGCTTATATGACAACACTTTTTGTAAGTTTTGGCGCCAATGCAATGGACTCTTGAGGGAGAATTGGATCGGTCAAGAATGGAAACCCAATTCTCCCTCAAGAAGCGGTTGATTTTGGCTAAATGTATATTTTACAATATATTTTATGCCCACATGAATTATGTTTGGATTGGGACAACCTTTCATCATAATGTGAACCAACCCTAAGTTCATAAAAAATTGCTTATTGTACACTAAATCTACCACTGCTAAAATGAAAATCTACGAGAGTACAAAATGGACAAGTGATGGCCCATTCACATACAGCAGTGGTGCCGCATGCATGCGTGCGTCAGGTAACTTTGAGGGAATCTGTTGGCAACTAAGAAATATAAAATATGAAATTAATAATTACTTGAACGCATGACAGGAAGAAACGCAACGCAAAAAAGGAGCATGGCTCTACTTGCAACAGTGTAATGCAGTTGCACAGTAGTTGCAGCAAGAAAAGATAAGGCTTTCAATATTTTTTTTGTTTCTCAGTTTTTACCTTCCTCCATTTCGGGAATGCAGATGCAAGTGCGGCAGGGCCCTGGTGTGAATGGGCCATGAGTGGACGGTTTGCAACAGGAGCTTGCCCTGGTGGATAGGATGAAAATTGAGGTACATTTTAGTTTGAAATAAATATGCAATTGACTGTTGATTTCATCAAGGAATAAAAATACAGATGCATAGAATGACCTACCTATACATATACATTGTGCACCATGCGAGAATTCAGAATTGGATTCATTTGAGCTCAGGGACCTCAAGAGACTGGCGATGGACGCTGGCATCGCGGAATGCTCGCCACCCGAGTGGACTGCTCAAGGGATCCTTGCCCCGCCTCTTCGACTTCGTCCACATTCGACGCCGTAGAAGTTGAGAGTATGATTTCCATTTGAGAGAATCCTGGCGTAGAGTAACGCGCAAGAGGTTTGAATCTGGGCAACGCCGGAAGAGCCGTTTCCATGCTCTCCGGAGCCTGCAGCAATTGCAACACCAGTCGCATGGATGGTCGATCTTCGGGATTCGGGTTGCAGCACAGAAGGCCCAAGCGCAGCAGATTCGCCACCAGCTGCTTGCCTTCCATTGCTGCATTTGCAGTGTAAATCACCGAACGGTTCAGATCATGCGTCATCAACAAGCTTGACACATCACGAGAATCTCCATCCCATCGTGGAAACGCCCCCAGTTTCAAATCGGCTACGAGGAGAATACTGCCAGCTGCGTGCGCCCGCCAGACTCTGTCGACTAATGTGCCATCGCCTCGCTCAATGGCGCTCATGTCAAGCGGTCGCATTCTGCACATCACTTCGAGCATCAATACGCCAAAGCTGTACACGTCCGACTCCTTGGTGGCTTTCCCTGTGTGTAACATCTCCGGCGCCATGTACCCTAGAGTTCCAGCCATCACGGTAGTCTTCTCCATCTTCTGGTGGTCGATCAGACGGGCGAGCCCAAAATCTCCCAAGTACGCATTCAAGTCTTCATCCAGCAGGACGTTGTTGGACTTGAAGTCGCGATGCAACACGCATTGCTTGCATTCCTCATGCAAGTACGACAGCGCTCCAGCCACCCCGTTGAGAATAGACAGGCGGAGCTCCAAAGGCAGTGCCTCCGCTGCATTCAGGCTCAATGGCCCCTTTCGTTTTTGTTTCGAGAATTGAAACAGCCACTCATCCAGGCTGCCGTTGCACATGAGGTCGTACACAAGCAACAGCTGCTCTTCCTCGTGGCACCATCCTCGCAGCTGCACCAAATTCCGGTGCCGAATGCGGCTGAGGCTTTCGACTTCTGCTTGGAAACCCTCCTCCCCATGCTTGCTCTCGTGTCGCATCCGTTTGACCGCCACTAGAGCACCTGATGGGAGAACACCTTTGTACACAGCTCCAAATCCGCCACTTCCAAGAATTTCACTTCTGCTGAAGTTCTTGGTTGCTTTGCTGAGCTTCTTGTATGTGAACATGCGCGGCCCAAGGTTCTGGTCCACAAGATTGAACTTCTCTTGTTTCCTGCACGATGCTCTCCTCCGACACATTACAATGAAGAATCCTACGCTCCACCAACTCCGGCACACACCCCAACAATGATACCGACCTTGCTTCTACCTGCAGTAGGAGGTTGGACAGGGACTTGCTCTAGAGGCATCCCAGAGCTTGAGAACTGTCAAGCTTGAAGCTAATGAACCCTCGCTGTACTGTCCGACGCTGGAACTGAAACCAACATACATGTAATCATCCAAGAGCTCTGATAAGGATTGAGTTGCCTCGACGAGAGGTTTCGGCGGTTTAGAGATCTTGTCGGATCCGGTCGCAAAATAGACTGCCAGCTTTTGGGTAGTGTTGTCGTAATCAATCCAAGCGGTGAAGGAGCCACCGTTGACAAGATACGTGCAATTGAGTACCGAACCTCCACAGAGATTGTACGACCATTTGGAATCCATGCTGTTGATGTTGACGCCGATGTGGTTGTTGCTGGGGTCGTTGTACACGGTGTTCTGAAAGGTGTCGAACTCTACGGCGAGGCCAGACCATTGTTGGCCTCCTTCAGGAAGCACAACGATGCGCCCGTGTCCCCCAGAGCGGTGGTGTTACTGGCGAACAGAAAAGCCATGCCATCTCCATGGAGAGGGAGGTCATTTGCATAGATTGAAAGGTCCGACATGGAGAATGTGAAGGCGGTCTGGAATGAAGCCACTGCATCGGATGCGGCGTCTTTCATCCTCACTTTGGTTCCATAATACAACCTCGCACAGCTGGGTGCTGACTGCGAAGTTGCCGCAAGGTTCAGCAGAAATGAAGTGGTGGCCGCGTAGTACTGGACATCGCCCACCATCGAGAAATTGTCGGCCGAGCTGAAGTAGGGGTAGCTGAAGTTGGTGCTTTGCGCTTCCACGAGGATGAAACTACCATCATGGATCATTAGAATTAGGACACTAATCACCAGCTGATCATACAACCCCATCGTCGTCGAAGCAAGGAATTTCTGGCCGTCTTGACTCGAGCTCCAATAATTAAAACTGTCCAAAAATCGTCATAAAAATCTACTCCACTGCGTCATATAAATTAAATCCACGAACTTTCCATTGTCACAACATTTCAATGTAACCTTGAAATCCAGGACAATTTGAAAGCTTGAATGCGTGCTTGAAATTCAGATACAAAGTAGTTTGGAAGATGAAAACATAAACACAATGAGCCTGAGCCTGGTGTATTGATGCCATGAGCCTACAGTGAGCCTTCAAAACAGAGAAATGAATGGAACATGGGCCCTCCTCGGCACTAACGGCGCCTCTGAAAGGCGCCGGCGCCTGGCAGGCTGGCCCGCCCGTGCGAGGGCTGTGTGCCGAGGCCGTGCGAGGGTCGGCCATCGATGGACAGCGCTGGCCCTCGTTCCCCGATTGCCCCCACCGTTCCCAACCGTTCCCCATGGCCGTTCCCGCTCAGGCTCGTGATACCCGCCCAGCCGAGAGAACTGCCCCGAGACCCTCATATGTACTCTGTTCTCCCGTGCGGCCACTTGAAAACTGTGAGGAAAACTGGGAGCAAAATCGGCTGAGCCTCCCCTCTCCAAGTGTAAAGCCAACTCCCCATAAGCACATTACCCACTTTGAAAATTCATAACTAATTCATTCTTCATCCAAAAATTATGTTTCAACTTGTGTTGGAATCTCTTTCTTCTTCCCTACCTCTAAAAACTAATTATACTAAATAATATCAATGTCTCATATCAGTATTTCTTATTCAGTTGGGAATGGGTTGAAGTATGACGCATCCCATTCACATCATATAGGTACATCTCTTTCTCTCTAAAGAAGATTTATATTGCACACACTAAAGATGCTTAAACCAACAACAACCAATCTATAACCACACTTACATATACTAAAACCAACAAGAGAGGACCCATTACCAATTGTAACTCATGCTACAATCAACACCGTTGAAACATTGATTGTGGAAAACCCATAACCACACTTCTTTTATTCCAAACTCAAGTGACTCTCACAATTCTTGCACAACACATAGTCATCCCCTTTCTCCACTATTGTGTACACTTTACATTTGTCACAATGTACCTTAGGAACCCTAGGAAATATAGTTCTTCTTTGCTTTGAATGAGCCACTAGCACATGAGCTGGACGTTTCGAAGATGGTTGTGGACAACTTCCCTCTCCATCTTCTTCAGGTATACGTTTTTTTCCATGTCCCATCCGTGTGCACTTTACATTCTCTTGAATGCTCGCTATTGATCTGCGTACAGGCAAATCAATAGTGGAAGGTCTTTTAAAGGTAAATGGCTCTGAAAGAGATGTCAGAAACTTCTGCACAAGATTTTTTTGTGTATCACCTCTTCTTCACTATAGGTTTGAATTGAAGACCTCAATTCTTGTATCATAGTCTCCGCTTCCACCAACACATCTAACAATCCTCTCTGCTGATCATCGTTTTCTACAAACTCCGTAGTCATGTCTACAATTGGAGCATCCATTTGTATAGGAGATAATGGTTCCACATTATCGACATACTCCTCAATTGACACACTTGAGTTTGATGTAAAAGTAAAATATTCTTTCACAATTCGTTGAACTCCCAATATGTGCTTGCAAGTTGACACACTACTTGCGCATTCACAAAAATAAGTGTTCAAAGAAACACTATACTTTGTGTTAGGTGAACTCTCACTTACCACATAAAACAACATGTGCTCCAAATTAACAACCTCCAATACTCCACTTGGATTTATTTGATAAGCTTTCAATATATGTTCCCCTCCTTTCAAACGTCGGCGATGCTCCTTATCATTGCCTCTCCTAGAAAACCTTTCAGAATCACCTATACATCATACAAAATTTAATTAAAACCATGATGAGACCAAATTCAATGTTCACGGTTAGAATTACATACAACCAAAACATTGAAAGGGTTTAGTTTAGAAAAACTTACTTATGAGTTGAACCATTTGAAAGTGATCTATCAAAGTGGGCCCTCCAATACGACTTCCATCTTCCGCGCTACCAACAATTGCAATAATAAGATCCCTCAAGGCACGGTTCACCTTAGCTTGTAGTAGAGAATATTTAATCCACTCCCAATGCCGTTCTATGTGGTTGGTTGTATCCATACCACCGTAAGCAAAGAGCCGGCCAAATCGTGGCCATAAATTCCTCCATTGTACTCTTCGACCTGCCCATCCAACCTCCATATACTCTGCCACACTAGGTATGTGCTGAAAATCCTCATACAGCTTTTTGAGATTTTCCTCAAAATGCTCTTCCTTTGAACAATGCATCAAAACATGCAAGGCTATCCAAAGTTTGTTCTTTTCGGGTATGGGAACACGAGTTAAGAGGTTTTCACTCCAAGCCTTCATAACATGGAAATGACATAACAAAACTTTGCCAGCCACTTGTACCTTCTCTCCATTTTCGATGCTCCAACAATGCTTATCACTTCTAACAACGGTGTTGATAAAATTTAGTGACGTTTTGTCCTTGTCTATAACTATACCGGAAGGTCTTACCGCTCCCAAAGATGCAAAAACGGCAATCAACGCCAACTCCAAGGCAATACCCTGATGCCCTTGTTTTTTATCCTTCGTACACAACATGTAAAACACAGGGACTCCTTTTCCATCTTGGTTTGGTACTACAGCAGCATACAAAGGTAAATCGTAGTGATTCGTCTTAAACGTAGAGTCTAGGGCCCAAGAATTACCATGTGAGAATCTTCTTCCAACGTCTCTCATCCAACCATCTTGAATGACTACAATGAATGGCCGCTTTCTTACATTCTTGTCCTTTGGTGCATAAGGTTGATAAAAAATAATCTTTCCTTGTGTTTGCAATCTCATAATCTCCACTTGAGCAGCATCCCAGTCATGTTTGCGTAAAGTATCTAAAAAATACACAAAATAAATTTACTTACACATTCAAAAATTAACAAGTTGTATGTAATCATAACCCTAAACAAAAATGTATTGAATAATTCAAGAAAAATTTACCATTTACTCTCATAGAGTACTTGAGTTGGTGCACCTCCTTCGGTATGATGAAGAAACGATACGTGGTACGCTCCAAGTCTCCAACCATGGCTTGAATTTTCCTTGCATCACGTTTGGATACAAGAGAAATTGTAGATGTTGAAACCATTCTTTTTAAATTCTTTTTGGCCATGGTTATAACAGAAGGATGCACAGGTAGAAATAACATGTCACTTTCAGAACCTGGTACATGGCCACTGTGCTTAGTATGCACAGAAATAGTACATTCCTTCCCTTTGGATGCTCCACTATTTTTGTCATTCATAACATGCTCCTCAGTTTTCAATTGAAAAGTACAATCTCGTAATCTACTCTTCCTATCCTGTCTACTGTCCCTGACTTGAGGGGGTCTCACAACAGGTGCCTTCACATGAGGCCGGTCTTTATTTCCACCCCTATGGCATTTGTAGTACTTAACAATGTGATTTTTGCGCCGAGTGGTTCGACGCAACCTACATAAAACAACATGTTTCACGCATATTTTATCAAGAGTGACATCTAGAAGGTTATGAGGAACATTATGAACCTCATCCCACAACTTTGATTCCTTGCAAGTGGGACAAGATTCAAAACAACTCTCTACATACTTAGTATGAATCCCTCCCACTCTAAAATCAGTGGTCCAATGTGCACGAATTGCATCAAGTGTAGAAGTTAGGCTCAAATGTTTGCCATTAACATCAACATGACATTCTTCCACTATTGAACACCAACGTTCAATAGGAGGAATTTGCCTTCTTTTTAAGTCCTGTCTTGTAGGAGACAAACCAATGGCCCCATTAACACTTATCAACTTCACACTATCTTGAAGTTTTTTCCATCGCTCAATGGTATGAAAAGCATCATCAACATCTATAAGACGGCCATGACTCTTAGAAAGAGGGCGGAAACTAGCATCTGCTTCACGAATTTGTTCAAATACAGGTAACACTTGTTTTTGTAAACACTCAATCATGAGGTTACTACTTCCAAGTGTGAAATGAACATACTTTGGGAAAGTCTCAATATGGACATGTTCAAAGGAAGGAAGAGAAGGCTCATCTATAGGAAACTCCATGTTGCCACTTGAAGAGTTTGGAGGCTCATCGTAAACCCCCAGCATTTCCTCGTGCGCTTCGTCATCACCATCATCTTCACATTCGTAATCCGAACTGTTGAAATATGTCTCACCAAATGTTGTAGTGAAATCAAAATCACTATTACTCCCGTGGGTACCTCCAAGAATTTCTTCCACCCCCGCAACATAGTCTAATTCGTCTTCAAAATCCGAAGGATAGAAATAATCATCCTCTTGCCCTACACTACCTTCCTCCATGGACCCCTAAACCCTAAATATACTAAACCTAATTAAACAACAATAATGTAGAAAGTTGGAGAAAAAACCCTAACAAAATAAAGACAAGTTGAAACAACAAATAAAGAAAAGAGATGCTTGAGTACAAAATAAGTGGGAGGGAATGAGGAGGTGAAGAATGTGGGCACTCTAAGTTATGTTGTGGTACAGTTCTGCTGGGTACTATTGAAGAGTGGACTCTCCCGAAATGCTCCCAGCCCCCGCAGTCGCTGGCTGCAGCAGAAGGGAAACATAGTACATATGAGGGTCTCATTTGGCGGGTCTCTCCGGGCGGGTATCTCGAGGGGATCGGGAACAAGAACGGCGGTCGGGGAACGAGCTGCATAGGGGAACGAGCTCCAGTCTGGCTTGCAGGCAGACACAGACCGGAGTCGCAGGCAGACCGAGGCGGGGCGGGGATGCACAGAGCCACAGACCGGGGCAGGCGCCGGCGCTCTTTCGAGGCGCCGTTAGTCCCGAGGATGGGCCCTGGCCAATGCCTTCAACAATGCTTTGCAATCGGTGGAACCCGCGTTCCCATACACGCGTTCCCATCCATCCGTGTTCCCGACATGCGTGCCAGAAAGTGGTTGCTTGCGTGTATGGAGCCCGAGCCCCAAATTTTCGCGCGTGCGTGGATTCCTGTGCCCAAAGCCAGACTGACCTTACTCCGACTTGCCAGCTCGGATGATGATCACCGTTGGATTGCGAAGAGGCAGGGGAGGGCTGAGATTGCCCGAGCCGGCAACTGAGCCCCTCTCAGTTTCCGCGCCTCATAGCATCCCCACTCCTACACGCTAGAGATGACTCGCTCAAATTATTCATTTACATTTGAAGAGCCCTTGCACTGACACTCCCCCATCCTTGGAGACCCCTCACACATCAAAAGTGCACATCAAATAGTCAATAGACCAATCACAAGTAGAATGTGGGGATTTAGTCAACTAAATAGTGATTTGAAGGGTCATTTCTTGACACGCTAGGATCCAGAGCCAAGAGGCATTTTTGAAGGGCCCTTGGCACTTTTCATTAACTTCTGGAGTGCAAGGGGCACTAGGAGTGCTCTCAGGGACGCGGTTGGGGGAGTGTTTGATTTAAATGTTCACTATTTAGAGACGAGTCTGCTTCTTAGTGAAGAGTCTGCCGAGCTGCACCGTAGCAGTGTAATCTGCTTTGCCAAATGTCTTTCCATGGAAAATGCAGGAAGATCAACTGAGTCTACTTTGCTAGCTCAAATTTATCAATTCTACTTTGTTGCTTGGTTCGTTGCATGTTTGGTCGTTTTTCAGTCAAATGTTAATTTTCACTTAGTTCCCAATTTTAAATGAAAACGGTCTCAACTAAGAAAGTGTGGGGCTATCATCTATTTTTAGTCCAACTTACTATTCTTCAAAATTGTTGAAATTGCATTTTTTACAACTGTTTAAACTCAAAACCCTAAAATTTTAGTACACACTGCAGAAAACGTTTTTCTATAGATTCTTTTTTATGTAAGCTCAAGAAGACAACTTGTTGTTCATCACTATTATTTAAATTTTTCCCTAAAAGTTTTATATTATTTAAAGCATTTTTGAAATTACTATATTTTTTACAAGAATTTATTTTGAAAAATCTTAGAAAAATCGTTTTAATTCAAATAATTATGGAAAATTAGGGTAAATTGGTTTAACAATAAACCGTATGAGAAAAATATCAAGAAAAATGTATAATGTGTTTTAAAATGTGAGGAATTGATGAAGTTTGACTAAGTAACTATGGTGTGGACGCTTTTAACGGTTAAGGGTTAAGACAAAAAGTATTGGTACTATGAATTGCGTTCTTAAAACCCCAATTTCACCCATTTGTAGAAGCCCCCACTTGAATCCCAAGTCATTAGTTTAGATTCTTTGATTGGTGATTATTGAAGGCACCTACATGACCAAAGTAGGAGTTATACGGTTGTGGGTCATTCTACCTAGGTGTTTCATAATAACTTATATTAAATTTTGGTCTTATTTAATGCTCAAACCAATAAGAGTACTATCAACTTTAAAAATTATTATAAATAATAGAAACTCTTTCAAATATTTATACCATTGATTCACTACAAAACGTTATTTTTTCTTTTCATCCATATAATACACAATCTTCTTGCACCATCCACAAAACAATGATACATTTTGTAATTTTTGCTATATTCCATTAGAAAAATAAGTCCAGGGCTACACACTCAGATGAGAAATCAAGACGCACGTCATTATATTTTAGGGATGTTTTGGGATGCTTTTAGGTTGTTTTGGATCAATTTGTGGTTTATTTAGCAACGATTTTGCACGCATTTTGGGAGCGTCTGTCTTTCTTTGTACATATCTATTGTGCTCTCTGATTTCTGGCAAGAAATAATTAATACTTCAAGCCTGGCGAGTATATCTGATTAGTGAACTCGCTCATACAGAGTCTAGAGAGAGACTTGCATAGTGAGAGACTTGCATAGAGCGTGTGGTTATGCTATCAGATCTTTTATTATTATACTCCGGGATTATACTACAACTAAATGTACAATATCTGACAGGTGATAGCTTCAATCTTCTTTCCTCCTGCTCTATTGAACGAGCGACATTTTCATTGTGCACCTTTTCTGACTGCTGAAAACCCCTCCTCATATGCAGATGAGGTTCACAAAGATGGGTCAGGATGAGGTATTCTTTCTGAGGAAAACGAAGCTACGGTCAAGGCCATGGATCACATTTTCTCTCTGTGTTACAATTTTCAAATTGCGAAGTGTTATGTTTGTCTGTCGATATCAATAGATGAGATTTGCTTACATAGTAACAAGTCTAGATCTAGAGACTTGCGTATGTACAGAGGGATTTGCACTTTGGCTTTATGCGTAGTTACAATTAATTTCTGTCCAGACGCTACAGTATGTAAGATAAGCCACCCTATTACTGCCACAATTCAGAAGTTGACATGGCACAAATGAGGTGGTTTACCTTATATCTGTAATGTGTGGCACAGTGAACAGGCTTCTAACATGTAAAGCATCAATTTTGTTATATTGGCACAATTCAGAGCGTCAAAATTTGTGACACTCAATAGCACACGTAGTATAATAACTAGGACTGATTTAAGTTTAGGCTAGTACCTGTCGTGAATTGTGACAATTTTGTGAAAATTTATTAATAAGCGTAATTGACATTACAAGTAGAGCATGGCAACTATGGCAGCTACACTCTTCATTCTATCTTGTGGACTTATAACAATATTGACCCTAAATTGATGGAACCAATGAAAGCCATAGATTTTGGACAAGCACTGACAGTTTTTCAGAGAACCACAACAACTGCCAACCCAAACACCACTACAATTCCACAACACAACAACTGAAATAGTGTAGGTGTATTAAAATACTGCTAAATAGAATGAAGAGTGTAGGTGACAAATCTAATTACCATCACTGAGAACCTAAGTGTACAATCTACCCTCCATAATTAATATGACACTCCATTATACGATGATATCATTGTTTCAAGCAATACACACGTGACAAATCATTTCTGTGACTAATCCATGCTTGCCACCTTGAAGTTAGGCCTTCCCAAACACGTCATAATAATGGAGAGGGACAACTAGTATACCTCAAACTCAGCTGAAGAAGAGATTTGCATTGATCATAAAAAAATGCATCCCCATTAACACCTCAGACACAAGGGGCATTTCTATGACATAAAAAAAAACGAAAAACAAACAGGTGCCTGACCAAACAAACATCAAGTGAGGCACTTCCTCAGTCTGTCATCAATAGAGAATTTCATTACCCAAGAACACCATGATACAACCAACTAATCCACACAGGGAACCTTGACCGATTCACTGCCAAGTAAACATTATTGCCAAACTGCAGATTATAGCAAGTTTTGCAAGTGGTTGTTTTATTTAGCAAGTGTTCACCAAGAATTCACCATCATTCTTGTACCATTTACAAGAATGATGGTGCCCTGTGCCAGTAAGCAGTTTCTAATTGTAAGCAACAAAATAATTTCCAAACAGACAGCTATATACCCACTAGATCGAGATTTAAAACCAGTCCAGACAACGTATTGATTTGTTGAACCAAACTATCAATAATTGTTTCTAAAACACAAGCTCTAGTAACTGATTTCAAACTCCAAATCTTGATTACATGAAGTTGTTCTCCGGACGAAAACCCTGGGTTGGCTCTCAGATTGTGTAAGTTGTCAGCCGAGTCCAGCTCCGTACGTGCAAAGCATATGGAAATGGGAGTACAAAGCCAAACTGTATACAATCCTCCGGCTAGAATTGAAATTGCACGTCGTCCAAGCAAAAGGAAGGATCGTATACAGTTTTGCAATGAACTCCAACATCCACACGGACGAAGATCTATCGCCGCAGCAGTTAATTAAGCTAGTCCAGGAGAAGCTAATGTTGACTGACCAGTGCCATGGTTTGAAGGAAGTGTGCAAGAGCTTCTAGAAGTAGAACTGACACACTCGGAGGAGGTGAGCTGAGAGGGAAGGTAGGCAAGTAGGGATTATATAGTCAGTGCTGGCCTAGTAGACAACGTGGCGGAATCAGTGGAGGGTGGCCCCAGAACTGCTTTTTTGGGGTGTCGCCTGGATGCTCATGTGGCCATCATCAATGTAAAAATCAATATTCCTATTTACTTATTGTAGATATGCTTGATTGCCCTAAAACCACCAACTTAAGCAGTCTGTGTATGTTTAGCAATGATGTCTTTGGTGATTTTTATTTATTTTTCATTTTCCAGAAGGTTTAATAAAGAATGCATATTTTTTCCATAATTTTATTCTCAATATTAGAGTTATCTGTAAAGTCCATCAAATTTTGAAGAAGATATTTGAGTTTTTCTTTATTATAGTCTTATTTCTTCACTTCAAATAGTTAGAAGGTGTGGAAGATCTTGGTGGTTTATCATTAGTAGGTGTATAAGAGGTGTGTAAGAGCTTGGTGGTCTTCAAAAGTTTTCAAAAGCTTTTTAGCTCCTTTCTTGATGCTAAAAAACTTTTGAAAACTTTTGAAAACCACCAAGCTCTTACACACCTCTTACACGCCTAATAATGATAAACCACCAAGATCTTCCACACCTTCTAACTATTTGAAGTGAAGAAATAAGACTATAATAAAGAAAAACTCACGGTATCTTCTTCAAAATTTGATGGACTTTACGGATAACTCTATTGAAATTGATATAAATTTAAAAAGAGGAAAGAACAGATAGCTTATGATTTTTGCCAACAAACAATAGAGTTAACTGAAAAGTCAGCTCAAAGAGGAAAGTTTTAGCAAACTTCTCTTGAATTCCTCTTGAACTCATATTGAAATATAAATAGACTGAAAACTAGCTCATGATGAGTTGGGAGACAATCTAAAGCAAGCCATTGTCATTATTCTCCACACCTCGCAATGACTTCCACACCTGCTACCAAAGCTCCAAGTCCATGGTCCACAAGGGGACAAGTTATGACACGACACTATTCAACCCAAGTATAGTTCAAAAGAGAAGTTAGAAGGAGGGCAAAAAGGGAGGTTAGATGGGCTTCTTTTTTGTTAACTCTAATACATGCTCTATGATGTGCTTAGATTTGGGTTCTAAAATGAATGATGTATTTAGAAACTATTGACGCTAGGTACATAGTTGGAATTGTGTGCTCCTACCTTATGAGGTGAGTTTCCACTTTGAGACATTCTTTTCGGTGAACTCTTTTATTCACTGAAAAAACATGGAATTTACGACAGGATATTCGCATGTGAGCTCGGTTTTGACGAATTTTCACCAGAAATAATTATCGGCATTAGGTACACTTTTGGAATTGGATGCTCCTACCTTATGAGGTGAGTTTTCACTTTGAGACACTCTTTTCTTCTATTCACTAGAGAAATTTCGTAAAGTCCTGAAATCTCAGGCTTTCGGTACTGCGTCAGTAAAGATTCTGGCTCACAAGACAATAAAAGTAGGAGTGTTGGGCTCCAAAAATAAAAACCGGATGAGTTATATTTCCGGTAAGTGAAGTAGGGTGAGAGAGTTTGCTCCCGAGTCAAGGCGCGCCACCGCGAATGCCGCCGAGGCCCGCCCATTAATGCACCACAAGGTTCAATAATAGTGGACGCCAAGGTTTGAACCTTGGACCTCGTGGCCCCCAAAAGCCCTATGGGCTTCCAATCCAGGACAAGCACGCAACTCTTGAGCTTGTGTGAGGACTATTCGGTTATCTCAATATATACGGGATGCGGGATTCAACTGAGGAGCACTGGTCCTCTTAGTTTGCGAATTTCTCTACTGAAAACATGGAATCTGCGATAGAATATTCGCCTTGTGAGCTTTGGCGAATCTTCACCAGAAACAATCACCGGCAGAGGCGGCCTTGACAGAGTCAGGCCAGTGAGTGCAAGAGCGGGGGGAGAGTGATGAGCTCGGCGCGCTCTGCTCGCATTTAACATCCTGCACTGCACTGGGCGGCGTAGCTAGGGGAGAATCAATTCAATTCAAGGGTTGGTGCGCGCTCGGCGGACATCCCGGTGCTGCAACCTAGCTTAAATTTGGTGGTCCACGCCAACAGCATCTGGGTCAAATCATATGCACACCCACTCAGCTAACTTGGCGACTGTTCCCCAGTGAACAGCTTGTCGACGGTCAGGCTCCATTTAGAACTTGCAGGAGACAAGTGCAGGTAACTTACAACAACAAACTGTAGGTGAAGCTTCCATCAAAGGTTTATTTTTATTTATTTATTTATTTTTGACACAAATAAAGGGAACCTTTACTGCACAAAGAGAAACAAATACAAACCCGCCCCGCCAGGACCGGCGAGACCGGTGGACACCTAGGACTCTCTAATCATACTAAAACGAGGACCAGACAGGGACCAACACGGCTGAATGCCGCCCCACTTCGCGAAGAGTTTCTTTCTGCACCACAGCGACCGGACATCAAAGGTTTCCGGAGCTGTTCGAATGGTTCTTTAATTTGGTTTGTTTGCAACAGGAAGATTCAGTTGCAGAAAGTCAGGGAGACTAGCCCAGGGTCGGTGAAATTGTCGATGAAGCATCATTCCTATCATGTATTGATAGGGTGAAATCACAAGCACTACGTTATTCTTCCCCTAAATTACTGGGTGAGTTATGCTTCACGCAACATGCCTTTCATATCTGTTTCTTTTGCAATGAAACAAGTTTCATTTGTGTCAAAAAAATAAAATAATAACATGCCTTTCATCAAACTATCCGTGCGAGCATCCACGTACAGCCCTTCGTTGCCTAAATGGCCCCACTAGGACCGTCAGCAAGTTTCACCCAGCTAAGAAAAACAATTGTTGAGTTTTGGACAGAATTTTACCTGATTATTTTTATTTTTGTTATTTTATTATATGTATATGTATATGTATATGTATATGTATACGTATATATGTGTATGTGTATGTATATGTATATGTGGCACAAATTGAGAGAATCAATGGCAAGAGAAAAATAAAATACAAAGCCACTACAACAAAACTACCACGGGGCAAGAGAAGCCAAAACTGGTTAATGAAAGTGTTGGGGTTGATGGCAACCCAAGTATTGTGGCTAACTAGAATACACAATTCGCTATTCATGCACTATGCGCTCATCTCATGAGCAAATTTGACTTTAAAAAAATGGATAATTTATCACCATACTATAACCAACAGTCAGAGGTTATACCCACCAACTTCGAATTGCAATAAATCAATCAATTAAAAAAATTAAAAAAATAGACTCATAAAGTGGATTGAAAGTAGGTTTGGTGAATTTGTTGTTATAACATATGAACTCAAATTAAATTAACCCCTAAATGCCTAGAGCCTTCTCCAAATTTGGCAGTTTTGCAAAAATGCATTATAAAATGCAACCTAGAGGGATATTTTGAACTTGATATATGAATAAAAGTTTTACATTATGAATTTTTAATTCTATCCGGCATGCGGTTAGATCTATGATTTCTGTTACCAATAATTTTGTATAAAATTTGAAACGTGAAATTCAAAACTATTTTGTAATTCACTTACAAATAATATATTGAAAATTCTACAAATAATTTTTTTGTGATGGGTTGGAATGTAATACTCTAAATATAGTGATTTTAGGAGATTTTTTGGTTGCTTAATTTTATGAGTTGACTTTTTTAGAGCACCTCTACACTGAAATCTTTAAAATTTTGGGTGAATCACTACAACATGAAATGAGGCATACAAATTTCACAAATCATCCCCTTTCCAATTGGATCACATGTGCATGAAGTTGACTTCCCATAGAATCTATAGTAAAAATCCCAGCAAAAAACACATGACATATGAGAAATTATGGATGAAATCTGTACATCGTCCAAAAATTGGACGCTCTAGCAGTTAGAGGTTAAGATCATTTGCAAGTTCAAAACTGTTCAAGGAAAAAGAATTCTAAAAATGACTTGGACAATAAATAATAGATGTAATCTCACGATCCATGACAATTTCAAAAATAACTCCAATATATGAATTTTTTTTCCCACACATTAAATTTTCAAAAATGGAAAACATGGCAATTGGATTCAACTGATTTAGGGGTTCATTTTTATGTGCCTAGATGCTCAATTGAAAGAATTTGCTCCAATTAATGTCTATAGAAGTTAAAATGAATCATTTTTGAGGTTTTTAAAAAGTAGAAAAATATACCAATTGAAGAAAGATATCATACCTTACATTTTTGAGAGGCAAATATGATTTGAAGATTGCTATGATTGGTTATGAACCTCCAAAGTACAATTTTTATATATCCTACCAACATTGTTGGCATTGGTGCAATACTTAATTTTGTATAAAGCACAAGCCTTCTTTCCTTCTATAACTTACACTTATTAAATATAATACACTTCCATATAGCCATGATGTATCTTACTTAGTTATGACCAAATTTTATTTTTTGATTGAAAACGGGATTGAAAAAAAACCAAAATTTATTTATAATTTTTATTTTTTAATGTCAAATCAACATTTTCCACTTTGATTACATGCTCCATACAAATGTGATAACTCTACCCTCCACCTACGAAAATAAATTTATAACAACAATTTTTATTCCCTAAAAGAAGGATTCATAGTTTCAAAATAACAAATTCAATCAAACATGTTGTGAAAAATACCATCCAATTGGGATCAAATCTTATATCAATGGAATTGACATTGTATGTGTTGATTATAAAAAAATAGATTTAAACGAAAGGAAGCCCTCACAGGACCTATTCAAAACTGCTAAAAAGAAACATACATCATGCCCTATTCCAGCCCATTCCAACTTGGATATAATTATGATGATACATCTCTTGAAAAAATGTGCTATTATGTACCAATGATTTTGTTGTTGCTAATTTTAGCCAAATTTCTACATAAAATTTGAGCTGCGCTAATTGATACAAAGGATTTTTGAAAAAGAAGATAGAATAATAGCAAGATTTTCTACATGGAGTCAAGATGTGTAGCCTCTGTAAACCTAGGTATCACCCAAGTAGCTAAAATGTGTGTTACTTTGATATTAGCTACATATTAATATGAAAAGAGCATCCAAGGAGCTTGGACTACTCTTCAAGTAGTGAAAATGCTAAACTGTCTCTTGACCCAAAAAAAAAAAACACTGCTACATACACACCGAGGGTTGCAAAAATCATCACCAATTCTGACAAGAGTTATTGTGTAAAAGAAAAGTTAAGCAAAAACTAAAATAAAATGAAGAAAAATAAATGCACTAAAATCACCGTATACTATGGGTGGGTGAATGGTGTGGGCACATTCATCCATTTGGACAAATTCTCATCTTTTTGAACAAATTTTCATTAATTTTACCACAATATTTTGAAAAATTAATTATTGGTAAAACTTCTCATAAATACCGTGGGCCACAGTATATGGTGATTTCAGTGTAGCAGACATGAAAGTCCTTTTTGGACAGCATGCATGCAGACTCTTTTGCAACTACGCTCCCACATTTCACAATCGAAAGAATGAAGAAATTTAATTGGTAAGCCAGTCAATTGCATTGTATTGAAGTTCTGAGTCTTCAGTTTGTTGGACTCACACGTTTCTTAAATAATCAATGACACTGTAAGTGCTACACTAGACACAGCTAGAATGGCACAAGATTTTAGTCTCAGAAGGCCATATTTGTTGTCTCTGCACACCAAGGGAGAGACTACGGAAACGTTTCGTTTTTGAGGAGTTATCAGGAGTTACGCGCCTGAATAGTAAAATGAATTTGTAAAAGTAAACATGGGATAAATACTAAGGCAAAGACTTTGCGACTAGCCGCTTGTTAAACTAAGACAAAATGGACATTTTGAGACTTTAGCCCTGGCTATAATTTGAGACTTCTATTCTAATAACTCAAAAATTTGTGAACATATCAACCTTTATAAAATCAAAAGCTTTTGTGAGTGAATTAACATATTGAAGTCTCAATTCACCAAAAAAAATCAAATTCAAACACTAAAATTTATCATCTAAATGTAAAATCAAAAATTATATGAGACTACAGATTGTCTTAGTTTAACGAATATGGTCATTCAGGTTCTATTCATCACTATGAATGTCACTGGCAAGATTCAAATCAAATTAGCTTGGATTATATTTACAATTCCTAATCTACATATCAATTCATATCCGTAAAAATTAATCAATGCAAATGCAGGCTCAGACAGTATTTTTCGCATGCAACAGCCTGACATAGTTTTCGAAGTTCGTCATTGATGGTCCTCCAATTGCCACTGCACTCTGCATCTTCAGTCTCATCTTCTGAATATTATGTCGAATGATTTGGCCTTCTTCCTCCAGCATTAGTTTACGAACTTTCTTTACGATTTCCGCCTTCCGGACACGCCGTGAAATCTTGCCTCTTCCCAAGAGGTCCTGCTCTGGATCTATGGGTTCCCTCTCCAACTCAATTCCCAGTTTTGCAGTGTCCACCAAGAACCTGCAGTTACAGTGCCACATCTTTATGATATAAGAAACTGTGAAATTGAGACCAAGTTAGCAGTTCATTTCGACCGTGTTGTATGGCTCTATGAAGTAACTTTTGACTCTACAATTTAAGAGCTTGCCCACACCAAGCAAATAAGAAGTGAGTAGTAATTAACAAATGTTAATAGTGGATAAATGTTACGTAACAATGTTTAGCTTATTTATGCTCACATCTACTAGTTAAGAGTAAGTAGCTAATTGGTGGAGTAGTGAGAGTTAACTAGAATGTCTTGTGCATGATGATTTTGGAATCAAGTAACTTTTTCTCCATTCATGAAGAAGTAGGAACCGGTTAAAGAGAGTTAAGGAAAATTAAAAAGAAGTATAGCAAAGTTACATCTAGATACTTCTTCTTACTTGCTTGGTGTACGGGTAGGGCCTAATTTGCTTGCTCTAGTCTTCACCATGATTCAAGGAATGGAATATGTAGAAGTCTGTACCTTGGGGACACATGTAGTATCGGGAACAGGTCTCACCTCGGCAAATGTGCCCCCGGTGACATTCCCCAAAGGGTGCCCCACGGGAGGTTCCCGATACTACATTCTAGCCAGCACCTTGAATCACATTTTCTACGGTATTTATGGTTCAGATACATTTTACTTAGCTATATTAGGGTTTCATGGTTAAATTCGTATTACAAGGTCTGTAAATTGTGAACCATGACCATGGCCACTAACCGGTTGTTGACATTTTGGTCTGCCCAAAAGGCCCATGTGAGCATTGGGACGCCCGCGCTCACGCTTTCCAAGATAGAATTCCATCCGCAATGGGTCAAGAACCCTCCGGTTGCAACATGCCCCAAAATTTGTGGTTGCCTCACCCATCCAGAGTAGCACATCCCTCTTCCCTTTACTCTCTCCTCAAAGCCTAGTTCCAAGCATGGATACGACACATGTTAAAGGCCTACTAACCTAACCGTACTGTTCTAACAGTAACAAGAGTCCAAAAAGAATTTCCATTTATCTTAACGTAGATCAAGAAACATCCAGAACTGAACTCACTACAAAGCACTAATCATTTCTAAAATGACCCCAATGGTAGAGTTAACTGAAAAGAGTGTTATCGCCATATTTGTTCAATTAGGAATTTCTGCCATATTGGGATTATTTGAAATTTACAACTAGCATAGATTCAGTGAGGAAATTCTATACCAATCGTAGATTTTGAGGAGTCCCAATATGGCAAAAATTCCCAATTAAACAAATATGGCAATAAGTGAACTCGGTTAGAATGTTGTATCGGGAACCTCCCGTGTATTATCCCTGTAGAATGTAGCCAGGGGTACATTTGTAGAGGTGAGGATCCCGATACTACATGTGTCCGAGTGAACTCACCTCATACTCACCTTAAACTTGTTTTCAGTTCAAAAAGACGAAAAAACTAATCTATGGTTGTAGACTCCGCGGCATAGATTCAGTACAGAGTCTTGCTTGTTTTTGGTTAACTCAAGTATACATGTGCAACATGTCTGAAACTACACGACGTTCTTCACCTGGGGGCAAATACTCAGTCATTGATGTCGATACTCCGGAGGACGAATTGATAGGCAATGCGCCAGGAGGCCGCAGGATCCACAAGAATGGTAGCCCGCTAGCTTCGAGCCCCAATGCCAACTCCAATAATTGCGGAGCCTCGTGCGTCGTAAGACTGCCAAAGCACACATACAGAACGGAAGAAGGCTTTTGTGTATTTAGCCAACGTATGCAGGGGTCTGTTTCCTCCACCAATGCATCAGGTTCAGGCTGCAACGGACCGATGTCAAGCAGACATCTCGTCTGCACAAGCGACTCACAGGAAAATATTGTTTTAGACCCACAATCTTCACTTGATCGAGGAAGAAAGGCCGGGTTGAATGAGGCTCACCACGGGCAGCAGGTCGACATATTTCTCAAATCAGTTCATTAGGTACATCTTACTACTACATATCCTGGTTCATATGGAGCAGGTGGGAGCGCTGGGCTCCCAGTCGGATGTAGGGCCGGCCAACTATTTTCTGGACCATTTGCACAACATCCTACCCTACCACACGGCATCTTTGTTTCTCCAATTCTCTTTTTATCTGGGATCTTGCAAATATGTTGTCTTTTGCTGCCATAAGCTACTGAAATGGGCTGTGATGCAATGATGCACTAGAGTGGACCATGACACTGCTAATAACTAATTTTCAGTGAGAATGGCCAGTGTAAGGTACGAATGGGGAACATGTACTGTACAGTGAGCTGACGAGCTCCCGCAATGTGATGAATTTTATGAACGACAGCAGGTAACTTGCAGCAAATGGCCAAACATACTCTAGCTTGTGAGAATGAGCCAATTAAAGAATTTATGAATCCGTTAGCTAGGTGAACGGTAACTGAGATGAAGAGAGTCATACAGCAATGTCACTGACCTGCACGGTAGGAGTTCCGATCACCTCCTTTCGCACTGCATCGATTACTCGCTTCTCCAAATCATAGAAGCTGTTCACCAAAACCACGTCTGCTTTTCCACATCTATTGTCATTATATTTAAACCAGTGATGCATGTCTTCAAACAGGTACATGGAGGGGAGGTCCACAGCTTGGAACGGTGGCAGACCGGGAATGCCTGTTATTGTTACGTCTGGCGCTTCGGAGAGAAGTACCGGAACTCGACCTTCTCGAGCAAGACGTTCTGACTGCAGCCCAGCACAATAATAATCACATCATGAATACAGTTTATCAACTAGATTTCAGACTCACTGTATATCCTCCTGCATAGGTTCAGAGCGTCTTGAAATAATACTGGGAGCTGAAGATTCAATTAATCTAAATTCTTGAAGATGATATTCGACCTTTACCATCGATAGGTTGAGCCAAAGCATTTACAACACGGCCCAAGTAAGCGTCACTTACAGGTATTTGAACAATTTTTGAAGAATGATTTCTCCCACAGACATGAAACCATACCTGGAATCCGATGGAAAGAACTGCCACGGGCGAGACGTACAACATATGCTTCTCAATGTGGAGCTTCTCGGCTGCCTCTTGAGCCCAGCACGCCAGCATGTCGTGCATTACGCACACGGGAAAAGCTGCGGTCGGAACGCCCCTCAAGTGCTGTGCATTCGGGGAGCTGATATCTGTGATCAGTTCCACCAACAGCCTGATCGATTTGTCTCTCCCCGCTTGCGTCCATGTCGCGTGCATAACGTCGCCATCCGTGAGATGCTCCGAGCCATCTCGGAGCCCCAGAAATCTAATCTTCGATCCTTCGGGCAACTGTAGGGCTCTGGGGTTGCGCAGGAGGTCTGCAATGTGCTTGTCGGAGCCTGCGATGGTCACGGTGATACCTTCAGCTGCTAATCGCTTGGCAAAGAAGAGGAAAGGAGTGAAGTGTCCTGATGGAATGATCGGTACCATCACTACATGAGGCAAAGGATTTGACCCCATCTTGCGTAATTTGAAGACTCACAGTTGAGAAAAAGGTGATGATCGACAAATGCTACCAGTGGGAATGTGCGAAGAGAGACCACTGTCTTCCTCCTGCTTGGAAACAAGCACGAGATATGTATAGTTTTGCAACGAACGCCTCTCTTCTCCTGAAGCTAGATAATGTGCCAAGATGGACTACTTCCTCCTGCCTTGGAAACAGGCACTAGATATATGTAGTTTTGCATCGAATGCCTCTCTTCTCCTGAAGCTAGATAATGCAAGCTCGCTCCATCTCCTTGACGACGCATACGGCACATATGTGCAGCGAGAAAATGGCTGATCTGACTGGTACTCTATTCCTTTAAGAGCCCTGTCAGTTGGATATATTCAGAGTACTAGGAGCAATAAGTGCATGTCCACTGGCACTCTGGATTGCACTCTGAAAAAGTCAAAATGCGATCGCACCATGTAGTTCCCCACCAACATCGCTCAATTAGGCTCTTGAAAATAGTAAATGAGTCACTTTCAAGTCACCACACATACAGTAGATTGTGCAACTATGATGTGCAATTAAGAAAAGAAGATACACTTGAGTGATTTTGAGGACTTTGGACTTCATTACAATTTCCAGGGTCACAGGACTTCCAAATAAATTGTTCACCAACCCAATCTCATCCATTTTTTCATAGCCAGAGCGGTATCCAGAGTATTGAACGAGGAGTTTCTAAGGAAACCAGCTAAAATCCAATATTTCACAAAAGCAACTAGTTTTAGACAAGAACTCATCCGGTTAAGTACTACCTATGTGTCACCTAGGATTTCAGACCTAAAACTATGAGTTTCAACTGGTAATTTGATAATTTCATTTGGCTAATTTTGCACTAACTGTCGAATCTCCCCGTACATTGACCCAAAGTGCTAATTATGAAGATGTTCTAAGAACTCCTGTTCTCCATCAAGACACGTGTGAATAAAGGTCTGTTGAAAGTTAAAACACACCTGCATGATTCGATGTTCGATGTCAGATCGAGGACAACTAACTTACCAGTGCTGCAGGACTGCATACTCCCCTTCGACACTACAGCGACAGTAAAAGGTACACCAAACCTCTTTATTACTACTCACTCGAAAATGAGATTCTAGAATTTATCCTGCACAATTTGCCAAACATTTTTTCAAGACTGTAATACACTGATCACACCTGTATTCAAGTTCTGTCATGGGTGAAAAACGTTGGTAAGATCTAGAAGCGGTAGATCGAGTGTACATTCGATCTCCACGTAGAAGCTGAGCCGGGTACGTACAGCACGTGAGTATGTGAGCTTGCGAAGTGAAGCAGCCATGAGTGTGTCTGGTGACAATATTAACTTCACGCGCAATCGTCAGAATTAAACCTGCAGCTGCCATGATAACAACTTGGACCAAAAGTAATTCTCTTCTAGAATCCTTGACTGCGCAAAGTACATGAAATCAATCTTTGCAGAAGCAAGACTACAGTGAGACAGCACACTAGCCACTAGGTTAGTAGAAGATCATTCCCCATTTCATGGGAACAATGGACACTTGGACAGTGGCTTATATTTTTGTCTTCTTATGACCAAAACCACTCACTAGCACTCCATGTGTCTGGCATGGTTTCATTCCTTTTTCATTTATAGTAAGTGAAAAATGACACATAAATTCCTACTAGTGGCAAGTTACTTATCAAGGAATTGTTAGAGCGCGCATTCGTACCATTACTTGCCAAAAGCTGGTTGGATCTTGGATCGTGGATTGTACCATTACTCTCCACACGCGCTATAATGTTGGATCTCGGAGACGGCATAGACACCTTGGGTTTACCCCCATGATATTCATTAAATTGGCCAATCTTATTTGAATTGGCCGCCACACTATTCAAATAAGGAGAGTAAATGAACTCAAATCACACTATTTGAGCGGCCAATATAATCAAGATTGGCCAATTTAATGAATATGGGGTCGAAAACGCAAATAATGGAAAATTTGTGAAGTATTGGATTTTGAATTGTGAAGTTCAGATTTGGAGACTTATGATACACATCTATTAAAAAAAAAGAAATTTTCAATTTGGAGTGTAAAAATATTGCAAATACTTGAAAGTACAATAAATACTTAAAAATACAACACATGTACTACACAATATTTTTGTGTTTAAAAGTTTGATATTTTGTTTTATTTTTTTGGATTGTGTTCTCTTGTTCATGTTCCGTTAGTGTATGTATTCCAATCTTGATCCATGTACCAACTCCTTTTATGTTTTAATGTATAAATTTTGTCCTAAACCGTACATGGATAAATCACTCTCACTTGTAAAATTCACGATATTTATGTGTGAGTCCGTTCTTAGCATGAAAGATTACAACAAAGAGGTGTTGACATTGGTCATTGTTGAACATCTTCACTTTCATTTTAGAGAATTTAAGCCAAATTCTATTTAACTTTGAAGTCACCCTCCAAATCCTCATTTTTGAGTGTGCATTATATGGTTCAAAGACATACTATAACCTTCCAATCCTACCATCAAATGATTCTCTAATTTTGGAAAACTATTTTCACTCCAATTGAGAATACAATTGTACGGTTGCTTTCTAATTTAATCCATTTTATTTTTGGTAGTTTCAATCATAGTGGGAAAACCCAGGGAAATCCAGTGAACCCAGCTATAGTATCCAAAGTGTTAAAGGGTTAGCTCTTAACACTTAAACGTGCAAAGAATCCCGTGGGGTCATGTTTGGTCGCTTTTCAATCAAACGTTGGTTTTCATTTAGTTCCTAATTTCATATGAAAATGGTCCCAACTAAGAAAGTGTAGGGACTATCTTCTACTTTTGAGTCCAATTTACCATTCTTAAAATAAAAAATAAAAATCATTTTTTATAGCATTCTAAACCTCAAAATCTTAAAATTTCAATATACATTGTAGAAAAGGTTTTCTATCAAATTTCTTTTTATGTAAGCTTAAGAAGCATGCCATCTACACCTTGTTGTTCATCACTATTATTTACATTTTCACTAAAACAATTTCATATTTTTGGAATTTTTTTTAATTACTATTATTTTACAAGAAAAAACTTTGGAAACTCTTCTAAAAAGTTTTCTAGCACCAAGAAAGGAGCTAAAAAAAATTTGAAAACTTTTGAAGACCATCAAGCTCTTACACACGTCTTACACACCTACTAATGATAAACCACCATGAACACACAAAACACACAATTCGCTATTTACGCACTTGGCCATATAATCATGCACTTGGCCCCCGGGCGCACTAAAAATTCAAATCCCAAAAAATTGCAAAAAAAATTAGGCAAATTGTTTTTCCAGCAATTCCCTTCTAATAAGGATAAATTGCAAATTCATGGAGATTTTCAACGAGGGATTTCCTTTAAAGAATTTGTATTTGCATTTTCTATATGTCAAATTTTTGTCCTATATGCAACAAAATTATCCTGTGATATTCATTCTGCACATACTATGCGATAGGTACGAAAGTAGGAATTCTGAATCCCTTATTTGTGCACGCATCTTACATAATCATACAAGCACATTGTATGCATTTAGATATGGGCTACAAACATACACATAAGATTTAATTATTCTTTGTATTATATAAAAATCGTGTACTCGTTCACGTTTTATAATAATAGTACACACTTTTCCCTTCAAGACCTCAACATCTAATACAGAAAACCATATACTGTATACCATATACAATTCTATTCTAGTAAGCATCTAGCTCGTTCTGCATCCTCTCGTCATCCATGCCTTCCACCTGTAATGCAATATATTCAAGTATGTGTGGCTTTGCTTCATTGGGAATAGTCACTTGGTTCTCAGTTCGAACTCCTTGTATAGAAATGAACTTCACCTTCAAATGTCTACTTCTCGTTCTTGCTGGTACATCTCTCCATGAAAATATAGCAGCTT
Source organism: Pohlia nutans (assembly GCA_022496805.1). Taxonomy (NCBI): domain Eukaryota; kingdom Viridiplantae; phylum Streptophyta; class Bryopsida; order Bryales; family Mniaceae; genus Pohlia; species Pohlia nutans. The sequence continues at coordinate 19,714,609 of CM040102.1, read as the reverse complement.
CTTTGTCCACCCAACCATGTCTCTCACCAGATGGCTCCCAAGATGCTTCCATGCAGTTCCTGTATCGTTGTGGCTCAGAACCTGCTTCATCCGTCACACCTCGCCTCATAATAGGCCAATACCATATCACCTTCACTTTCATTGCCTATTTGCCTTGTCCAAATTCCACCACCTTCCCCACATAGAATGGTACTCCAACCCTTACTACTTTCCGCTCTACTGTTAAAGCCACGAACTGTCCAATCTCCAAGTCCCTCGCTGGATTGAAAACTGGAAACGGATCATCTGTTGCCTCCAGGGTAGCTATAGATGATGCTTGGCCCACGACTTCCGTCCCTGTTCTTCTAGGCGTTCTCGTTACCGCTGCAGTAGATGGTCTGCCCTTCCAAGGTCCGAAGTACCCTCGAGGCTCTGGGTTCGGCATTGTTGCCATGATCGAGTCCACAACCGCATTCGTATTACTTGTCGTATTGGAGTCAACGTCATCTGTTGTTGTTTCCACCGTGGCATCGTCTCATGTTGCGTTCACATGTGCTTCGTCAGGCCAGAACGGTAACTTTGCATTCTCACTTCTATCTTGCAGAGGAAAATTCTTTAAATACTTGATCAGCCACCGCGCTTCCTCTATTGCTTGTAAGTTCTCCTCCACGTGTTGTATTCTTTCCACACACTTCTCCTTGTATGCAATGAATTCCCCCAAGGCTTTCAACTCCCTGTCGTCCGCACCAAATAACTCTGCAAGATTTGGCTTCTCCTCTCTTGTAGGTAGAGACCGCAGACACAAGTGTCCCTCCGTAGGACCCCATACATCCTTGCTGTAATGCTTGAACTGCACTCGGGGCGCACCATTCTCCGTGTAAAATCTCATTTGATGCGGAAATGTTATGCCCATCAGTGTATCACCTCCTGTCAATAAATGCGGCGTAATGAATGCCTTCCAATCCCTCACGTTCTCCAAATGTCGAGTGCTCACGAATGACTCTGTATACGACGTTCCTTTTTCGACCAACTGCAACAGTTGCTTCAGAGAATTGATGTTTGATCTCTTCAACGTATGAGATATAATGCTGAACCGCTGATCGATGTCCTCGTGAGTGTGTCCTACTATAAGAAAACATAGTTGTACTTCTTGGAAGTAGCCCATTCCAACAAGGGCAACACAGAGGGCAAACATGTAGATGTTCTTGTTCTCTCGGGTTGTGTTGTCTACTTGAATTCGCAACGTAGGAGGCAGCGCACCCTTCCTTCGTCTCACGTCATCTATCACATGCATCACTGTTGTAATGACTTGGTTGCTATCATGCTTGTGATGCGAGTCTATCCACACGTCTGCGTACAATCCAATTCCATGTACGAGGACTCCACACAAGTGAGTCTTCACAAACCGCGACTCAATGTTCTTCACCGTTTGCCTCATCTTTGGAATCATGGTGGTGTTCTGGTCCATGCCGTCGACTATTAGGCACATATAGAGGTCAGGGTTTATTATAGCTGACCTTTTGAATAACCAGTAATCACGTCGTTCCTCCATTTGGTGGCGGATGTGGATGAGAAACAAATTCTTAATCTGCACCTTCGCCACCGTGTTGTTCGTTGCTTCCATCCCACACTTATACTCCCAACAATGGAAGCACTTCGAAAACCTTGAAAATGGTGGAATTTGCACGTGCGCGAACTCCACCCTCCATAGCTTTCAGAACGAACTTATCGACAACGGTTCCCCATCGTGTATCCGCTTCACCTCCTCGTTCACATAATTGAACACGTCCACTTTCGTCGTGTTCATTGGCAGCAGCACTAGTGCCAATACCAAGTTATCACTCTTCCGTCGTACTTGACGATGCGGTTGTGTGCACCCCGCTTCATCTACAAATGTAGAAAAACATTCACGGGCCGCAGACAATTTTGCCCCTTCTCTAATTTTGCAAACGTTTCCATGGACAGCTACGATCCTCCCATACACTTGTTGAAATTGTTTCAATTCTTTGAAACGTCTCTGCGAGTAACACAATGCTGCAGCGTAACACCCATTACAAACCGGCAAGCCATCCAACTTTGTATCATATTTGTTTCGCCTCTGTCCCTCAGTAATTGTGTAAAAAGCGTTTAGCATCTGCAAAATCCAAGTCGCTCTCACTTCATACTTCTGCGCCCACGCCATGTACCGTTGTTCCAAAATGTACTTCTCATTCACATCAAACAATTACGTTTGCACCCCCCTCTTTGCTTTGCAGATCTAACGCTTGTCAATGTCACTTTCTCCATTCGTGACTCGCCTTCTCACGTGGTTTAGGAACTCTGCTCTTTCGATTCACCATAGAGTACGTCCTGCTCGGTCCCTCTAGAGCTAAATCTTCTACATGTGGAAGATTTCCTACGCTGGATTGTGATCCTTGCGTCATTCGAGATGACCCATCTCGAATGCCCGACTGAACTGGCGTGGCAGAATACATATCCGTACGATTGGAATCTCCATCATCCTCATGGAAATCATACTAGGCCAGTGCCGCTGTAGAGAACGAGAAATTTTGTCCCCTACCAGATGAAGGTGGAGGCTGTTCATTGCTTTGGACAACCCGCAACAGTGACCTCTGCCAACGTATGACTACGTCCAAACATTGTCCAAGATGTTCTCCGACTACCTCTCCAGTCCAGAACATTTTGTTTACAACACGTGACACACGTACAGCAACTTCACATGGAAACAATTTCACCTGATTCAGTTCCATCCCACGTTTGAAAGAACTATCAACCACTCCGAATCCCACAACGCTTCCTCCAGTCGATAGTAGTTGTACTGTCTCATTCCTCTGTTGTGTCTCCATCTGAATACAGTGTGTTCGTACCTCTTCGAACAAACTCATGCGAACGGGACGCCCACTGGGTCGCTCTCCTACACTAGGTCCCGGTCTGTCCACACCTCCTACAACGTTTTGTAAAGCAACATGGCTTCCAAAGGCACTCGAATCCATCGTCATCCGTATCTCTGTTCACCACATTTACAATCCGTACTCAGTATAACAAACATTTATAATAGCTTATCGATAACGCTGCTATTAACTACGATCAATACATAAAGTACAATTGTTTTGTTATGTTCTGTTATGTTTTGTTTGTTTGAAACGGTGAGAACTCTTAATCCGAGTGTCCCCGGGCTTGACCCCAGGCCCCATGCGGTCTTAGCGATGTCCCTTGGGGCCCAAATGCTAATTCAGTCCACTTGAGGGCCCCAAACAGGGCCCCCAAGTGTTCTAGGAGCCCCCGTGTGGCCCCTGGGGTTGACCCATAGCGACATGCGCTCCTAGCGGTGCCCCTCGGGGCCCAAATGGCAATTCAGCCCACTAGGGGGCCCCAACGGGGTCCCCAAGTGTTCTGGGAGCCTCCGTGGGGCCCCCGTGGTTGACCCCTAGCCCCATGCGGTCCTAGCGGTGCCCCTCGGGGCCCAAATGCAAAATCAGCCCACTTGGGGCGCCAAACAGGGCCCCGAAGTGTTCTAGGAGCTCCCGTGGGGCCCCCAGGGTTGTCACCTAGTGCCATGCGGACCTCGTGGTGCCCCTCAGGGCCGAAATGCAAATTCAGCCCACTTGGGGGCCCCAAACGGGGTCCCCAAGTGTTCTAGGAGACCCTGTGGGGCCCCCGGTATTGATACCTAGCGCCATGCGATCCTAGCGGTGCCCCTCGGGGCCCAAATGCAAAATCAGCCCACAACTTCTATTTAAAAATTTGTTAAATTTGTTAAAATGTATTCATCCATTCCAACAACTTCTACTTAAAAATTTGTTAATATGTTGCTTACAATCAATTTTTATAAGGAATTTAGAATTCTCACTTTTAAAGTTTAGAATGAAATATTTGAGATAGCATTGGTTAACCTCACCATACGGATGGAATATTCAATTCAAAATCTAAAACTATCATTCATACATCAATCGTAAAATATTATTCCATATAGTACTTTATGATGACTTTCCTCAAATTGTCAAATCTGGACACACCTTTGTACGTTTAGGAGTTTAAAATGAGCCCACTAAGGGGCCCCAAATAGAAACCCAACTGTTCCTAGGGCTCGTATGGGGCCCCCGTCGAAGTACACTTGCAATTTGCCAGAGTACAGGCCGCTATTGATGACAACATGAATTAAATGTGAACCCCTAAATTTCCTTGTGTTTTTGGGAGCTTGAAACCTCAAAACTGCGATTTTCTACCTCTATGTACTCCCGGGGATGTGAACCAAGTTTATTTACGTCTTTTAGAATTCCAACCATAAGATCTTGTACCTAAGCCTATTCATAGCTACTGTTTCAAAAATTGACCGTGGGATGTTTATCATTTGCAAGATCATAACATCCAAAGTTTGTGCAAAAGTTTTTCGGGGCATTGCTTGGGAGGCATTGTCTCCATAGTGCAAAGGGGGACTTGAAGATTGTTACTCCAAACATTTTGCTCAAATTTTTTTCCATGTACATAACTAAGTTGGGTACGCTCATGCAAAATTTTAGAGACTCATTACGCGTTTCAAACCTTCATCCAAATTAATTTCCGGAAGTAGGTATAAGAATGGCAATTTGGTGAAACATGCATCACATTAATTGTATTTGATTTTTGGAAAAAGTGAACGGTGATTAGGTACCTCTATGATTTTATAAATTTTAGGCGAAATTATTTTTAAAAAATTTCAAAATCTCAAATTCTGACAAATTTCGAAAGAAATGGATGTGAAATTACAAAAAACCTTGGAGGTTGCTGTTCTTTATTTTGGAGGCTGCCCTTGTCAAGCCAAGAAAATAATCAACATGAGCCACTTCAAATTCTAAGCCTAAATGTGGTGAAGAGCATGTCTCCAAAAAAAAAAAATTGAAAAAATGATTATAATAAAAAGTTTTTTTCTGCCCCAGTTGGGCTTGAAACCAAAAATTTCAATAAAAAAATTATAAAACCCGAATTTGACTTTGTAATTTTTACCCCACACACTTTGTATGTATGACCACAACCACGCCAAATTATAGTCTAAAATTCTTAATTTAGATCTTCCATCTAAGCTGCCCGAAACAGCAAAAAGCCATTTTGGCTTTTAAGGGCCTTTAGGGGTTAATGCAATGGTTTAGGTATAAAGTCTTACCGGGAAGTCCTGGATTCGTTGTAGAAAGCTCCTACACCCCGTTGATCAGTACTCCACTAGTGCTGAATAAATCCTCCCATATATATACCTTTCACAAATCAAAAGGAAATGGAATAGACTGTTAATTCAATAACAACGATGATTTATTCTGTAGATTTTATGAGATAATAGCTTCACGCAAGTTTGAACCGATGAGAAATAGGATGATTTCTGAAATTATTATGCCTCATTTCATGTTCTAGTTATTCATCAAAAACTTCTAAGATCTTAGTTGAAAATGAATCAAAACTGCACTCAAAGAAGGCACTTCATACAATTATGCAACCAAAAGGTCTCCACAAATTAATACACTTAGAGATATACATTTCAACCTATCACAACATATTTCATCAATATCCTATTTGTAATGTAACTAAATAGATGCTTGAAATTTATTTCAAAGATTATCATAAAAAAAAACAAAAAAGAACAAAAGAACAAACAGAAAGAAAGAAACAAAGAATGCAAAGATAAAAACAAAAAAACTTAAACCAAAAACGAGAAACACCAAAAAAAAAAAAAAACATAAAAAAAAATAAAAATATATAAGCAAAAAAACAAAAAAACAAAAAAACACCAAAAACAGAAAAAAGCCAAAAAACAAAAGACCAAAAAAACAAAAAACCACAAAAACAAAAAAAACAAAAAAACAAAAAAACAAAAGAACTAAAAGAAAGAAAGAAACAAAGAATGAAAAGAAAAACACAAAAAAAAAAAAAACACAAAAATTCAGAAAAAATAAAACCAAAAAAACCAAAAAACCAAAAAACCAAAAAACATAAAAACATCAAAAACAAAAAAATCCAAAAAAAAAAAAACCACAAAAAAAAAACAAAAACAAAAACAAAAGCAAAATCCAAAAAAAAAACAAACCAAAAAAAAAGAAAAAAAAAAAAAAAGGAAGAAAACCAAAACCCAAAAAACAAAAAAACTGTAATAAAAAACAAAAAACAAAAAACAAAAAAAAAAACCAAAAAAAGGAAAAAGGAAAAAAGGAAAAAGGAAAAAAGGAAAAAGGAAAGAAGGAAAGAAGGAAAGAAGGAAAAAGGAGAAAAGGAAAAAGGAAGGGAAAAAGGAAAAAGGAAGGAAAAAAGGAAAAAAGAAGAAAAAAAGCAAAAAAGAAAGAGGCAAAAAATAAATAAAAATAAAAATAAAAACAAAAAAAAACAAAAAGGGCCGCTGGCTGGCACCTCCAGCTAGGCCGACCAGCTGGCCTGCTCCAAGGGCGGCCAGCCCATTGGGCTGGCCTCTCTTGGAGACCCACACAAATAGAAGAGGGTGCGCGGCCGCGCATCCTCTTTGCCCATTTTTTGGCTTAGGCAAGTTTCTCTCTCCAGCCCTCCGTCCCTCTTCCACATTCTCCTTTCTCTATAACATCAGATTGCGTTCAATTTTTCGCAAAAAACTTCAAAAAAACCCACTATTTCACTGTTAACCGAATATTAGTTGATATTCCCTTAGGCTAAGAGTAGGCTAGTCTATACCCGGCAGGAATAGACCCAGCAGGAGACACGTGGCAGTACAGGCTGGTACAGACTGGTCGACCCGACTTTTCCGGTCGACCAGTCTGACACACTGTCAGACTAGTCTCCTATATGTGCCTTCACTCTCTTCGAGAGAGTTGTTGCTATACCATTTGTACATCTTTTTGGCAGCCTCATTTATACTTCGTTCTTGTCTTACGCTCTTCTTGTGCGCACTAGTATGTTAGACTACTGCTGTTAGACTACTGCTGTTTCATGCTCTTGAATTATTTCTTGTGGTTGTATCTTGGTTAGTTGCAGTAGTCTGTGGGTTTGCAGGAGTCGACTTACTAGCATACTGGTGTTTTTCCTTAACCGACAGTCCATTCTCCTTAGTAGAAACCTCTTACTACTCCCCTCAATCTCTAGAAACTAGTCTAGAGTGGAATAGTCTTGGGCGGAGTAGCTTCATTCGTTTAAGGTCGGTTCCTAGAAAACCTCCTTAACATTTGGCGACCATGCAAAGTTCAGCTCAGACGCTAGTCTTTCTGTTGGGCTAGTCAGATCCAAATCTAGATCTAGATCCAGATCCAAATCTTGGTCGATCCAGATCTAGATCCTAGTCGATGCTATCACCTATCGCCAAGGCGCTATACGTCCCTAGGAAACAGCAGCCATCTGCTTCCTACACGAAAATCGCATACTTTGAGAAAAATCCAGAGCCCGAGTAGCTGAAAAGTGCCTCGGAGATCAGTCTGTGTAACAGTCGACCAGGGTAGTCAACAGTCGATAAAGGCTACTGATCAAGAATCTGTAGGAGCAGTCTGTGAACAAGGCTTACGGTGCCACAGAGCAACCGACTAGGCCAGCACAAAAGACTAGCCAAACGGATCTCAGAGCCCGACCTACTTAGCAGAAGTCGGATCTAAATCCCAGATCCAGATCTAGATCCGATAACTGCCGCGTCACTTGTATGGAACGACCGCGTACACGAGCTACCGATTCTCCCTTAGCAGTCGAAGTAACTGCCGACCAGCTCTCTAACCCACGTTTCCATAGAGAATGGCGAAATTTACAGTCGGAGATTGTCCCACCGACAGTAGTCCATGAGACTACCACGGGAATAGATCCCCGACCAACATACGAGATTCGGAGGCAAGTCGCAGCATCGACTTCTACCGACCCGTCTTTACAACACTACATGGAGTTCACGCAGGGAAGGATGAATACCCCGGAAGGTACCATTTTTCACCAAACTTCGGTACCAATGGGACGCGGCATCCCAAATATGCCAACCCGACCCCTGGCGATTCTACCGACCATGTACACCACGAATCATCAGACCCGCCCGACAGTGGCGTTTCAGACAAGGTCGAACCCGACTTCTCCACGAAGGCTCGTGGACGACCCGCTCGACTTACCGGAACGACCTTCCAGTGCGCATCAACGACTAGTAAGGTACGCTACCGAACCTCCCATCATTTCATATCAACGACAGTTAGAAATAGACCAACTACGTCGTAATAGGGATGAATTGGACTCCCAACTGGCCGATCTTTTATCTAGCCAGAACCCGACACCTAAGCAACTACACTCGGAATCGCAACCAGGTCGACCGGACTAGTCGCCTACATTTTGCCAGGAACCCAGTTCTCCTGATCAAATGAATAGTCGACCCGGATCACCAGGTACCGACAACCCATACTCGACCGGCATAGACGACTTTGATAATGACTTAGTGGATAGGATCAGACAGATCTATCACTCCAACCAACCAGTCGACCAAGTTGTTACTCGACCCAGTCTCCCGAATATTCGCACTCATATTCATGAGCCGAATATTCTATACATAGATCAGCCGAGAGTAACTCACACTACAACCCCCAAAGTGTCGACCCCTCGGACTAGTCTACCACCTGGTTACCAAACTCAACCAGCAATAGGCATTCCTATGATGCAACCTATCAATCAACCATCGTTTTCACAGACGCATAATAGGCCCATGCCACAAAACCCATACAACCGATCGGTAGCCTCCCAGCCACCAGTCCTACCGACTGTGACCCAGTACCAACCCACCGTACCTATGTGTACATCTTGTGGCGACTATGGTCATCTTCTCGACCAATATGCACTATACAACCCTCGGTCGATAGGCTATTCGGCACCTGCAGCTCAGACGCAGCAGCAGCCTCCCTACCCAGCAGCTACACTCCCGACTCGGACGACTGCTCGGAAACCGGTAGCGATGCCTACCTACAAGGAAGGCAAGTGTGCCATTACGCATGTCCATCGATTTCTCAATGCCCTTACATTGAATGGCGAAACCGACTCGACTATTACTATAGTGTTGTTCGGAAATTCCCTAGTCAATGCTGCTAACTATAATTGGTTCTCGACTCAACGGACGTCATACCCACACCAAAACTTACATGAAATCCTCGATGACTTCAAACATCGCTACCAGGATATCGACAATGATGACCAGGCTTACCTACGTTTCCGCAGTATGAAACAGAATGCCAAAGAGTCGGTTGACGATTATTATGAACGAATGATGAAACTAGCCAGCCAGTTTGAGGTCCTACCGGCTGATAATTTCCTACTAAGCAATTTCCGAGCTGGTTTGCTGAAGTATCTGCAGGTAGCCACAGTCGGACTACCAAGATCGACACTAGCCCAGGCCAAGAAATCGGCTAAGCTTGCAGAAAGCGGACTACCTAAGGAACCCGACTCGACTACTACCGAGCGGCCCGAGACTACAAAGCGAGCATTTTGCAACCGATGCAAGAAGCCAGGCCATTTTGTACGCAATTGCTTGCTCAATCCGGAGAGCGAGATCGGAAAAAGGCGCGCGGCGGCTAATAGGACAGCGCCAGTAGCAGCAGCAACACCAGTGTCGACTACCGCCGAATCAAGGTGTCGACTACCGCCGAATCAAGGAGTCGACCACCGCGAGATAGCACACCATGACGGATATTCCCTTGCTCTCTGTGCAAAACATTGGACCACCCGACACACTTGTGTCCCCTACTGAAGGATCCGAAGGTCGTCCAATTCCTTAATCAGCAGATCGAGACCAAGCCCAACACGTCGTCAGTAGTCATTGAAGAACTACCGAACACTACAGTTGGTGTCCTAACAGTCGCAGCGATTACCAGAAGCCAGTCGACTACCGACCAGCCGACTCCTGACCAAACCACAGAGAAGACCGACTGGACTGCCCAAGAACTACTACGTGATCAAATGATGCAAGAAGTTCGTCAACTCCAAGCCGAGTTGGAAACAACCACTTCCACTAAAGACCCAAAGTCGACTGAGGACTCACCCTCACTCGACTGGGACGCGGAGGCATTACCGCAACAAACGACCACCCTTCAAGACAACCGAGACCAACCGACTCTGGCCACAATCGATCCAGGCACCATCGCATTCGGCGCCGTCCAGCAGCAGATCCTCGATCAACTCCAACACTGCAAATTGCAGGTTTCCATTCGTGACTTACTACAGTTATCACCGACCCTCACCAAACTGGTTAGGGATCGACAGACGCATTCAGACCCAGAGTCGACTCAAGCGTTACCCTACTCGATTCCAGAGGAGGTGACGATAGCCGCTGCAGCAGTCATCGACAAACACATGCCAGTCATCACAGTCTCAGTCAGTAAAAACATGGTCGACGACGTGCTGATCGATGGCGGTTCCGGCGTCAATGTAATCACCGAAGAGGAACGCCGACGGTTGGGACTAGCCAAACCTTCACCCGCACCATTCAACCTCAAGATGGCTAATGGCACGATAGTACGACCCAAAGGATTGATCAGGGATGTCAAAATTCACATTCATGGCATCCCCTACATAGTCACGCTTATAGTCATCGACTGCTCGACAGTCCAGTCAGACTACCGGTTATTACTCGGTCGACCCTGGCTTCGACATGCCAAAGTCATACACGACTGGGGCAACAATGAAGTGCAGATCATGGGCAATGGCACAGTGAAGACCGTCAAGATAAATCGATAGTTAGGATACGAGGCGGTTACACCACATGCGCTAGTCTGTTACAACTTCACGGAAGGAATCACCGATGAAGAAGAGGAAATTTTGATGGCCTCCGACCCGACCCTCCACACAATGGGCACAATCGACTGGAACCTCCTAGCTACCGAGTCGACAGTCGACCAGTCTGGAACGGAACCGACTCCGACGGCCAGTACCCCTGGGCACCAAGGTATTCAACATAGACCACGAACAATGTTGGTAGACGAGACACCAATACAAGACAAGCTGCGATTCATGGACATTGCCCATTGGAATCACAATGAGGAGGATCGACTCGACCATGTCAACATCGGTACCTCTACCGACCCCAAGCTGTTGAAGCTGAACGCGAATTTGAGCCCTAGTCTCCGAGCTAGCGCAGAATCCCTGTTTAAGGAATACATTGACATTTTTGCCTTCTCTTACGAAGATCTGCGAGGTATACCGGAGCACATAGCGACTCATCGGATCGAGCTCAACCCGACCATCTCGCCTAGTCACCAAGCAAGATACCGGATGAACCCGAATTATGCACAAGCAGTAAAGGACGACCTGGAACGACTTCTAAAAGCAGGATTCATCGCACCAGTCGACCAGGCGACATGGCTATCCCCAATAGTCGTGGTCCCTAAAAAGAATGGGAAACTACGAATATGCGTAGATTTTCGTCGACTTAATGCAGCAACCAAGAAAGACCCGTACCCCCTTCCGTTCACAGACGAGGTACTTGACGCAGTCATAGGCTATGAAGCCTACTCCTTCATCGACTGTTTCTCAGGCTACCACCAGGTACGGATCGACCCGACCGACCGCCCCAAAACAACGTTTATTACCGAATGGGGCGCTTATGTATGGGTCGTGATGCCGTTTGGATTGAAGAACGCCCCGCCTACCTACCAGCGCATCGTCAACCAGATCTTCAAAGAGTACCTGGGCGACTTCATGAAGCTATTCCTAGACGATTTCAGTGTCTACATCGACATCGACTCCCACCTACCGAAGCTCAGACTAGTCTTCGACCGATGTCGATAGTACGGGGTAAGCCTCAATCCAGAAAAATGTATATTCTATGTTCCTTCTGGTGTAATTTTGGGCTACATTGTAGGACGGGAAGGCAAGTTTCCGGATCCAAAGAAAATCTAGGCCCTAGTCGACATGCCATCACCAAAGGACGTCAAAGCCATTCAGACGTTCAACGGCCTAGCCCAGTTCAACCGATGCTTCATCAAAAATTATGCTGCCATCATGGAACCCATCACCAAACTAACCAGGAAAGGCGAACCGTTCGACTGGACGCCGGCGTGCGCAACCGCATATCAGACCATCAAGGATCGATACCAGACTGCAACAATCCTGATCGGAGTCGACTGGTCACTCGACTTCCACATACACACAGACGCATCCGACATAGCAGTCGGGGCGATGCTAGCACAGAACCCCGACCGGCAACATCGACCAGCCGATAGCCTACGCTTCTCGACTACTCAACAAAGCAGAGAAGAACTATACAACAACCGAGAAGGAAGCCCTCGCAATGGTGTACACCATCAACAAATTCCGCCATTACCTCCTAGGTAATAAGTTCGTCTTCTATGTCGACCACCTGGCGCTCCAGTACTTGATCAACAAACCTCAGGTATTGGGTCGACTGGCACGCTGGCTACTACTGTTTCTTGAATTCGACTTCACTGTGGTTTATAAACCAGGCAAAACACATGGAGTAGCCGACGCACCATCAAGAAATGAAGGGACCGAGCCAACCATAGGCATACCCGACCAAACAGTCGACGCACAACTGTTTTCCACCGAACCCGATTGGCTACACCCGATAGTCAACTAGTTGACTACCGGGACTTTTCCAACCCACATGACGAAGGAGGCTTGCAAGCAAATCGCTCACAAAGCCATTCCGTACCAAGTACTCGACAGACAAGTGTACCGACTCGGCAAGGACCGCCAGCTCCGACTAGTCCTGACCGGCAGTCAGCCGACAACAATCCTCCAAGAATTACACAAAGGCAACGCGGGAGGACATTTTTCTCATGACATCACTGTCCGGAAAATACTAGACGCAGGCTATTGATGGCCGACTCTACACCAAGACGCTGTCCAGTACTGCCAGTCGTGTCATGAATGCCAGAAGACTGGCGGACTACCCAACACAGTCTCCTCGAAGCTCGTCACCTAACTACCCGCAGAACCGTTTATGAAATGGGGACTCCACTTCATAGGCCCTGTCAAGAAGACCCGACATACAACCTGTCGATACATTTTGGTGCCTACCAACTATGCCACCAAATGGGTCGAGGCTAGAGCTCTCCGAGGAAATACCGCCAGGGAGACCGCGCAGTTCCTGTACGAGGCAATTCTCACCCGGTTTGGATGTCCACTCCACCTAGTAAGCGACCAAGGTACCCATTTTATCAATAGCACGGTGCACACTCTCACCGAGCATTTCTTACTCCGACACACGACTTCAGCGACATACTATCCGCAAGGCAACGGCCAAGCCGAGTCGACCAACAAGGTCATAGTCCGAATGCTCCAAAAGCTAGTCAACGAGAATCCAACCGACTGGGACTTACAGCTCCACACGGTCCTATTTGCTTACCGAACGGCATACAAAGTTGGCACAGGCCACACACCTTTCCAATTGATGTATGGTCTGACACCATTGATGCCAACCGAATACATCATCCCGACCCAACGGTCGACATCGACTACCGACTTCACTCCCAGGTGAGTACTAGCAGCCCGAGCCGCCGAACTCAAGAAGTTAGACGAGAACCGACTGACAGCAGCCACCCACCACGGCGCACAACAAACACCGTATTCATTAAATTGGGAGTTTCCATTTGACTCTCAATTTAATGGAAACTCCCAATTTAATGAATACGGTGTTAACAGTGGAACCGAGCCCAGTGGGCCCACACCCAAGGTCAGTCGACTCGATACAATGTAGGCGACTACGTCCTATGGCACCCGAAAGGGACAAATGTCCATACCGGTAAACTTCATAGCAAATGGTTCAGCCCATATCGTGTCCAGTATACCCTCCCCAACAACACTGTCCTCCTAGTCAGCATTCAACACTTTGACCCCGACCCGGTAGTAGTCAACGTCAACAAACTCAAACCCTACCGAGTTCTAGGCGAGCAACCTCCAACCGACTTGGCTAGCCCACTCACTAGCAAATCAGAGATTAGGTCAACACTAGAACAGAACGAAGATGAGCCCAACCGACAGCAACGGAACCGACCCGACCTAGTTACCGTGGGTCGACTCGACTGGTCGACCCGACTGGTCAACCCGACCGGTCAAACCCTAGAAGAGCCGCCATATTTATGGCCGCTGCCCTCACCTATCTTCTCAGTTTTGAATGCAAGGCCCATAGGGCAGGTATTTAGCACCATGGCCGCACCCCTTCTTCCTCCTCTTGCCTCCTCGCCATTAGCTTCCTCTCCACCCGACCCACAGGCCGTGCGCCTTCTATCTCCCATTTCTCACTCTCCTCCCTCCTTCCCTTCTCCTCCGGCCGACCGCCACTCCGCGGCCCTCGCCTTATGCATTCTTAGCAAGCGATTTAGACTGTCACGAGTAGAACGGCGACGAGTAGTCAAGCGACCCCGTAGCCCGACTCTGCGAGAGATCATCGAGAGTAGATTGAGTAGGAAACGACCGCGCCCATCGCCACTGCAGCCGACTGTGTGGAAGCCGACTTCGGGACTACGCCGGCCTTTCTCTTTTCTCCTTGTGCGCAGATTTGCAGCCGACCGATCGATGGCGAAAGGCAAGTCGACTGATCGCGGCCCACGACGCCTTTAGTCCTCCGCACCACCGAGTTACGAAATTCCGATCCGCACTAGGGAGGGACTCTACAAAACCCTCGTCTTTCAGTCGATGCGGCCGATGCGGGAATGGCGCGAGTACGCCGCTGAACACACGACCGAGGCCGACTTCATCAAGGCGATCGGCGTTTCAGACTTTGTAGCACTCGACTGGGACAACCCTCAACGCGCGCCACGCATGGAGCTGATTGAGGAGTTCGTCAACGCTGCGGTAGTCGACCTCCCCAACAAGTCGATCACCGCGCGAGTCCGCACACATACAGTCACAGTCGACCCGACTGTGATTCACGTGGTTCTCAAACTGCCATTTGGCATTACGATCCAGCCAATCGACCCTGCGGAGTTCCCACCGGGTCGGTTAGAAGAATATTCTGCAGCCGGCAAGACTGCCGAGGGCTACAGCATCTGCCACTGCAAACCCGAACACCACAGGCGACTGACGGCATTCATTCAAGGCCTCGGGTTCAAACGCAAGACGACCTACATCAGCAAGGAAATGCTCGACGTAGTGTGCACAGTCGAGGCCCTGATCGACCGCGCCATGCAATGGGACTGGACGACATGGATGTTCAACTCGATCGCCATCGACATCAAGGCGATGCAGACCACGAAGACCACGATCTGCCCTTCAACCGAGGTATTAGACTTCCTTCTGGAGTCTTATTTTCCTAGCACTGACAAAGAATATACACACCAAACAGTCGCCCAGCAGAACACCAAGGACCGACGTCGACAGCCGGAGAACTCGGAAAACAACTCCCGAGGACCCGACTACATCGTTTTCCAAGGCGGGCTTGGAGCCGACCGCACCTCGAAGGACCATGTTCGGCCGCGCCGACCGGTCGACCAGGGCCAACCATCGACGGCTCGACCCCCTAGTCGACAAACTACACCCGACCCAGTAGCACCGACAGCCACTACCGGGAGCCAACCGACCACAGAACGAAGAGAGACGCGCTCCTCACTCGCACGCAAGCGGGACCAGGAGCGACTAGAGAAACGTGCCAAACGAGGCAAACTCACACCCTTGAGTCAGTTTGTACCTCGACAGATCGACCTGACTTCATCCGACAGTGAGGCCCAGTCGACTCCACCACCAACGCCAAAAGAGACTCCCATCCCGGACACACCTCCGCCTTCTCTATCCGACTTCACGCCGCTCAACCTCGAAGCGGCATATGGAGCGGCACCAACCGGCGAATTTTGCCAGCCACCACGCGTCTCCCCCACGACTCGACCGCCGCCATCACCTGGGGTCAATCGACCCGCACCCGACTCACCAACATCACGAGCTACGACACTAGCAATGCATTGGCGCCAGCGCTTGGAGGACGTCCAAGGAGCAGTAGGTCGACTCGAGGATGTCGGCTCCCGAGTGAACCTCCTCTTGTTCGAGGCGGTTCAAGCAAAAACCACCCTTCAAGCCGAGCTCGACCGCCACCGATTGGAGAGTAGTCGACTGACCAAGGACTCCACAACATACAAGCAACAGGTCGACAACCTCACCATCGAACTGGCAAGACTCCGTACTACTCTCACCATCGTCACGGAGGAGAAGAGTCAGACCGACAACAGATTGACCCAACTAGAAGCCGACCTCCACAGCAGTCGACAGCAGGAACAGAAACACCAAAGTGAGCTCGTGGTAGCACGAAACGAACTTGGAGCGGCACGAGCCGAGGTAGCATCAACCCAGTTCAGTCTTCAGCAAGCTCGGAGGGAGATAGTCGACTCCAATAACCGACTCGACCTACTACTCCAGGACAACGAGGAAAAGTCCCACCAATTCGCAAGTCGGGAGCTGCAGTTACACAAACTTCGAGCGCGCAAGTACCGACTCCGACTCAAGGCAAGAAATCGTATCAAGGTTCTCAAGCACACCCTCAGCACCGACCGCAACCAGCTCAACATGTACCGCAGGCAACTCGACCAACTTCAGCTCGACCACCCGGACTTGGAGATTCCAGCAGTCGACGAAGACGAAGAGAAGGATACGAGCCACCTCGAACCCGACCATTCGCTCTGGGAGAACCAGTCGACTGACAAAGACGAGGTCTTGACTACCAACGTCAAGTTAAGTGAGGACGACGACGAAGACGACAGCGAGTCGACCAATGAAGACGAAGACCGCGATCAGCAACAACAAGACCAGCAGCCACCGCCAGTCAACCTTCAAGACACGGTGCAACAGCAGCCAGCCACTCTACACCCTCCTTCTCCACAGCAGCAGCAGGATCAGCAGACCCTAGCACCAGACCAGATGACGACAGCACGAGGGCGGCTACCGTGCGAGCGGTGGATGGGAGAGCGGAGAGCGGAGAGCGGAAAATAGAGAGCGGAGAGCGGAGAATTGTCAGATTTTTTACTAAAAATAACATAATATTCGAATATTCTCTGACCGATTCGAATATTCACTGTCATATTTGAACATTCTCTGACAGATTCGAATATTCCATAGGTAAATTCCCGTCGAAAACTGTGTTTTTACCACAGTAAAAATTAAAATGCAGTCATTTATGATATTTTTACTGTGGTAAATTTGAATATCCTGGTCGAAAACATCATTTACACAGGTGAGAAACAAACTTTTGACATGCATCTCTTTATTAAAAGTTGAAGTACACATTGACCAATAGACCGGCCGTGGACGCCTCTTCCACGTCTCCCTCGCATTTTTTATAGAAAGTGCCTTATAGTTGCATCACTCGCAATACAGTTGCATACAGCCAAAAACCCTAGATTAACTTGTGAGTTGTGACTATTAATAAGCAGCTATAAATTACATCTATAAACTACATAAATGGCCTATGATTTAGGGTAGGTCAATATTCCACTTTCGAGAAGGAGCTTAGTTTCGTTGAAGCTGAAAGTTGGGGCATGCATGAAAAGGTCAACTTTCGGATCACGTTTGCACGCATTTATGAACACGTAATAAACGTGCTTGCAGTAGCTAAAATACCCACCTTTCTTGCCAAACTTGACCATAGTTTGTTTGAATGCAGGACACGTGCACGCGGGTTCTGAGCTCACTGTAATTTGGTATTGTGTCACAGTAGGTGGAGTTCCAGAGTCCAGAGCAATGATGCACCCATAGCCTGGGTGTGGTACCATCGTAACACTGTGGATTCTTGCCTTTAAAATCTTGGAGGATTCAATGCTGAGACACTGCTTGGAGGTGGGAACGTTGGCTTGACGGCGAACATTCTTTGACTTCCGCTTTCCAGGATACCGGTCCGCATCACATGGCACTAGGATAGCGGACATATCTGAAGGGAGAGGTGCATTGGAGAATAGCCTCCTAGAAGACACTTGAACTTTTTGTGGGAGCTGAAATCCTGCAGCTTCGAGCGCTTGAATCTCCTTGAGCTTGAGGTTCGTTCCCAGCTTCACGGGCCACACATCAGGAATTGGCGGCCTTGGTTCCATGGGCTAAAAGTGCCTCACCCACTTACGTCGAGTGCCCTTCACGCACCTCTTGATGTCATCAGGGCAAAAGAAGAATTGTTCGGTTATCTCCCTGCCCAACTTCACGTTCAGCCATTCACTAGTGTATGTTGGAGCGGGGGTGTTAGTCAAATTCCGGACAATTCTGGCATTGCACTTCTTCTTAGTTACTGCTCTCATTGCCCAACACGACTTGGCACTTTTTTTGGACAGCCGAGCAATGTGCCAAAGTCGCTCGTTCACAGTGGATTCTTGTACCGCGGTAACATGTTGAATACCACCTTCCAGGACAGGTGGTGAGGATGGAATCACAGGCGATATTGAAATCTCCGTGAGTGATGCGATGATCTCTGAAGCTTCAAATTCTTTCTCCTCGGCTATTGCTGGTAGAGAGGCTACCCTAGAGAGAGCAGCCCGTTTTGATGCTTGGGGACGAGAGTAGTTCACTGTATCCGGCCAATGGGACTCACCGTCATCTCCAAGCGGCAGGTCCGGCTTTCGCTTGGTTGAGCCAAAAACCTCCTCTCCTTCCAAGTGAGGATCACGAATGCAAAACTCATCAGCTCCGGGCATATCCAGCATTGCCTCCTTAAGAACTCTAGGATCGCCCGTGTTTTGGGCTCGTCGTTGTGCATGTCTTAGCTTAAGTTCGTTCTTGCTGGGACCGGATCCTCCAACGTCTCCATTTAGGAATTGGTAGTATGGTACTACCTGCATAAACGCGCAAATGTAGTCGTCGACAGTGGCAACGTAGAGGTCATTACCTCTGTTGCCAGACGCTTGAAGCCATTTGTTGTGCACTGTCTCGGCAAGGTTGCAGGACGGCATGTCCGCTAAGGCCTCTTCGTTAAGGTTCTGAAGAAGTCCATGAAAAGGCGTGTCACTAAACAATATTAGAAAGCACGGCGCTGGAAAGAGATAGTAAGAGCAACGTATACTCACCAGCAGCATGAAGCCACCCCATTGTCGGTATCGGAAGTGCCAGAAGGCTAGCCACAAATCCAAGTGTCGCAACGATGACTCTGATGCAGCTCCAGAAGACACCCACCAAGCCTTGATAGCTAGGTATCTCGAATCCGCCTCAGCCATGGTTGTGGAATCCCTATACTGCATGCAAAGGCGCTTGTGTTGTTCTCGAAATTCTTCGGCGATGTATTGCTTGTTATGCTTCTCGAAGGATTGAGACCAATGAAAGAAGCAAGTCCTCTCCCGATCCACCATTGGATCTTTTGGATTTCCATTTCCGTAAATGATCCTTAGTGCATTCCAATTGGCTTGTGCACTATCCGCCATGAATCCCATGAATTGTGGGTTGGGAATGTCATGTCTCTCCATGACAGCATTCAGGTTTTTCCAGAAGACAATCTGAGCATCTGTGTCTTCCGATTGCATGTCACAGCATGCAATGGTCATGACACGACAATACGTAGAGTCGTAAACATGGCAACCCATTGTAGTCCAATGTTTAACGCGTTTGACATGGTCAAACATGATCCAGCAGTTCTCAAGGTCTCCTCCCGTTTGCATCCTCTTGACCAAATCCACACCACTACCCGGACCCATCTCGGACATTTTGAAAATGAAGACCTTGTCAGAATCCTCACCTTGTCCAGGGAACATGTTCTTTTGGACGAATGCCCAATTACTGAGTCCTCTAAGTTTGGTGATACTATCCATGACACCATACCTCCTAAGGTATCTGAAAGTGACAACTTTATTTCTTATGCTGGGAGAGCCCATGTCCTTGAACCTGTCAAGAACCGGCACGAGATCTTCCAAACTAAGAGTTTTGGGTGGTTCGTCTTCACTGCGTAGAAGATACTCACCTAGGAGTTCTTTGCTGGCCTCAAGAATGACTGCACTCTTGGTAGCTGATGGTGTTCTCTCCATTTGCTCCTCGATGACAGTGTTGATCTTCGTCTTGGTATCGCGGTAGTCTCCAACCTTCACCGGGTGCTTGTGATGTCCAAGATGAATGCAAGCCCTTGTGACGTTCGGCCCACCATGTACATAGTATATTTTTGCGCTACATGTGTTCACGCAAGTAGGAGGCTCCTTGCAGACTTTGCAGACCAAAGTAGAGTCCTTTGGAGGTGATCCGTCCACGATGAATGGCTTCCACGTACAGCCTTCAAACTCCGTATCATTCAACGGGGAGGTGCGGTGGGCACGCTTCAAATACTCACACTCCTTGTTGCGACACTCCAAATGGCCAACACAGACCGAAAATTGGAACGACAAGCCAAATGGATTAGAAACATTAGTTGTCATAGTTCTAGTCCACACATGGCCATCGTACCTCTTATCCATTCCATACATATTTTTTGCGTTTGTATGAAATGTGTAATTTGTGACAGCAGGAAACTCGTACACTAAATCACCATCAAATCTGGGAGGAAGATGTTCCACCTTGATTGTTGTGATCCTGGCGTAATCAAGTTTCTTGAGCACGTTATTCTTTCCAGGTATGGTAGCTAGTTTCTTCAGCTTAGGTAAGATACTCGCAACAGTGAGTGTCTTGGCAGACAATGAGGGACATGGACTCTCATTGAGGTTGATCGATTCAAAACTAGGAGTGGCCGATTCAAGAGTATGAGCGGCATATGTCTTTGAGGACGGAGAATGAAGAGTTTGAATAGGAGGACGTTCAATGACCGTGTCTGAATCAGACAAATCGCTAGAGAGAGCAATGTACGAAGTTGATTCAGACTCAAGCTTAACGGAAGAGGATGATCCATGCAGGGGAATGAATTCCACGGCTGGATCATGCTCGATCTTGACATTTCTAAGAAGAGGAGTCTGTATTGGGCATGTGGGGGATGGATATGGTCTACAATAGCCCTTTGCTACACGCATACCGTAGACATCATACTTTCCAGACTCAAGCTTCCACACTCGACTTTGATCCGGGCTCTCGTGTGGCTGTTGAATAACGGTGTGAGATGGAGACGATTTGTTAGAATCGTCAAAGATGTTCTTCTCGACATATAGACTCGATTCGTCAAAATCAAATCGCATACGAAGATGTTTACAAGACACAACATCGATCCCCTCTTCATTCACTGGGAATGAGAGAGGAGTATTAGAGCCATAAGCTGAAAGCACCGCAGTCCCTAAAGAAAGCTCAGAAGCAGCAGTGGATGCCATATCAAACAAGATCTACAATGAAGAAGACGAGGATTGTTCAGACTAGAAGGTAATTACTATATGTAACCGCATTCAGGATGGTAGGATGATGTTAGCAATGACTGCATTGAGAAAATATCTTGATGAATGCGGTCATCACTGACACAATCATTATAGTTCAAACAGCAAGAAAAGGATGCAGCCGAAATTCTCAGCCCGCCAAGTGCAATGCAATGTAATCGAGGAAAAGATTGATTAGGACAAGGGGTGATATATAGAATTCGCCGATTTTTTTGAAATTAGACTTCTAGATCTTTTTGAAATATGTCAGTATTGTATAATAAAGGCATGGTGATAAACATGAGTACATCGGGATTAGCACTATCAACAATCTTGTGGAATTTTTTGATTCCCAGAGTTGAGTATATATCCAATGCATAACTAAACAAAAACAATGTGTAGAAATGATGCGTGATATTGAGTTTGAGAGAATGAGAGGGGAATAGATTGTTGTAGGGTACACATGAAAGAAGGGGCACCATCTAAGATCGTGATACCAAAGAAGAAGAGGAGACTTGGTCAGACGGACTTTAGCGGCACCAAGGCTAAACGAAGGAAGGAAGCTAGGAGGAGGTTGTTGCATGAGAGTTTGCTTCCAGGTACTCCTAGAATGCAACCTCAGGTAGATGCTGACGACGGAGGATTGAAGAGTAGAAAACATTGTAGCATCAACAAACTAACGCTAGATTCAATTGACGAGGGAATTGAAAAGGACCAAGAGTGCAAAGGATTAGAAGAAACATTGCCTTCTGACAGGACAGATCCAATGTCTAATCAGCAGCAAAGGAAGAGGCAGAGCGATCGTTGCACTCGTTCAAATATGAACGTTCGGTCCTGGCTAGACAGCAGTTACGATGAGGGTCATTTCAAGATTGCAGATGACGATTTCAACATTGACAGTGCTTGTGTCCTAAATAAGGTAAGGAAATAGAGTTGCAAATTGTCACATGTTTCAAGTATTTTGCAGAGCATAGCTCTATTCCAATTATGTAAGAATTTGAATAATTTGCCTTCCTACAATAATGTGTGCTTGGAATTCCTAATTCCAAACTTCAAGTTTTGCTCAGCTAGTGACACATATAACAGATCTAATAATTTCCGTTTGAGCCACATAGTATAATTGATATTTGGAAAGTTTAGACTAACTGTCAATTTACTAAAGTAAAGGACCTACTTCAAATTGCATCTGCATAAGTCTATTGTGAGATTGAATAAACATGCTCATGTAATTATCGTGCTCATTGTATATTCACATCGCATAATTTCATTACTATAGCTTGAATGTCCAAAATATCGTGAGACTTTTATTATTTGACTATGCAGTGATGGCAACGTGCTAAATGTCCATATATAAATTTCTTCATATCTTTTTGGACAAAGTTTATATACATTTGCAATGGAATAAACTTAGAGATTGATTGTAATTAGAATTGATTGCAAATTCATTGGGCATTCTTTAAAAAGTCTTTGCAGTTGATTGCAATGGGCTTAACCCTTTCATGTGCCACTAGAGTTAACCGAAAAGAAGGCCATGGAACCTCCCTTATCAACCTTCTATTAAGCGCTCTTTTGAGCTCCCTTGAGCTATGTTTGGGTTGAATAGTGTCGTGTCATAACTTGTCCCCTTGTGGGCCATGGGCTTGGAGCTTTGGTAGGAAGTGTGGAAGTCATTGCGAGGTGTGGAGAATAATGACACTGGCTTGCTTTAGATTGTCTCCCAACTCACCTTGAACTAGTTTTTGGTCTATTTATATTTCAATATGAGTCCAAATTAGACAACCTTTGGCCACCAAAATTTCTCTTAGTTCTTAAGCAAGTTGACTATCCTTTGTACCGTTTGGATCTTCAAAAAGGTTATTATGATTTTTGGAATAACAACAAAATTGGTTTATGTCAAGTTTCATTCTTAGTTCAGAAAGTGAAACGTTAAATATGATATTTGAAAATAAGTAGAATCAAATAATGGAAATAATACCATCTCGTAGTGCACGTTTTTTCAATGGCAAGAGGGGGTTGTACCCTAATGCAAGGCCATGTCTTCTCTTCTCCTCGTCGCTCCCTTGCTGCTCCACGTCGCCGCTCTGCTGCAACCCCTCGCCGCCCTGCCGCTCCCCGTCGCCGCCTTGCTGGTCCCCGTTGCCGTACTGCCATCGCGATCCATCTTACTTGTCATTCTCGGTGAATCCATACACGACATTTTCTCTTCATTTTTTCATTTTTCAAATAGCTCATAGGCTGCGTGAAAACAAAGGATTGTTTGGTTAGATTTTAGATCATGGTTTACGGTGTTGATGGAACAGAGATCGGGAGCTAAGGAACTGTCTGCGTAAGGAACTGGTGGTGACAATGACCGTGGGTGAGCACATTGATAGTTTGATTCAATGCGCAATCGTTTTGTATCCGGAACTATACGAGAGAGAGTGAATGACAACATTTGTCACGTCGCATTGACGATTGAAGTAGTTAAAAGAACTGTGCTCTAGCATCAGTTGATCATACTGTGCATGTTTTTTACGAATCCCACGCTCATGTGCAAACAGACAGCCCGCCCCTTTGGATTCAAGGGCACAGAGCTTTTCACACATACAAAGATAGAGAGGAATTGGAGGAGGCAGGCCATTGAGTTGTCGCTATTACTTACCAGCGAGTGAGTTGCTGCATGTCTTTTGCGCATTGGGAGTCGCGATAGAATTAGAAATTTATCAGCCCATTTGTTTTTCTCGTTTCGATTTGCTTCCCTCACTGCTATCCGTGCCTTTTCTTTCTTCCGGTTAAGTCTCAGTACAGTACAGTACCCCCTCCCCAATGCTCACTACAAACACTCACTCACGCGACAGAGCAGGCGCGCGCTTAGGATTTGAATCGTGTTATTCAAGACCTTCGTGTTCATTCTCCAGGACAGCATGTTTTAGTGATGATGGGTTAAGTTACTCGTTGCTGTTCCTCTTCCTCAAGTAGAATCCGGAACGTATTATTTTATGTCGAATTGCAGGGATTCAGAATTAATGCAGCTTTCGTCACTTGATTGCTTTTTGTTTCTGTTCAAGGGTTTTACGTGTTGTGGGTTTGTGAAGGAATTTGGTAATTTCATTGCAGCTGAATGTCTTTTGTTTATAGTTTAGCTGAGTACTGTTTAAATCTTTCAAAATATAGCACTTAGTCTAGAATTGTTTTTTAGTACTATCTTCATACATTGGTATGAATTAAAATAAGGCGCCTCTATCAGAGGGAGTCTGATTGCATTAGAACACGGTCATTTCATTTGATTGCGCTCATGGATGATCAATAAATCGAGAAATTCCTTTTTTTTATCGATGTGCAAAATCAATTTGGACATGATTGAAATTCATTTGCTGCTTACTAGACTACTAGTGCATCACTCAATGGTGGTGCTCCTAATCGAGTGCGATTGATGTGAGCCAGTCAAGTTTATATTTGAAGGTAGAAGCTGCACGATGGTAAAATGTCAAGGCCATGGCCATCCTGATAAGTTGTGCAAACTCTTTTTGTTAATTTACACAATGAACTGTGTTGAAGGAGCCATTAATGTTACTTTCATTCAGTTCAAGCAACCGCTGGTAACTAAATGTTTAGACTAAATTTTGAATGATACATTGACTTAGCTATATAACAAGGGTGACATTTGCTATCTGTGCCACATGATAGAACCACCCCAACAAACTCTTCATTCCTGCTGGTCTCTGCACCAGTTCCGTAGACAGTTCCTTCCGCAGGTTTACCAAGGATCGGGAGCTACTTTACTTTGTCATTGATATTGTGTGTGTATCTCAAAAATCTGTGCACAATTTGAATGTACAAGTCGTTGCTAGCAGGCTTCAGGAGAATGTTGAGAATAACTCTTACTATGTAGGAAATCACGCATACAGCACTTGAAATTCTAGCAGCTACTTGACCTTTTGATCCGAAAGAGATAAGAAACTATGTTGTTCTAATTGGCTATTGGACTTATCCTCTCATCAGATGGCGAAATTGAATGATTGTACGGAGGGAGGTCCCAGCCAGGACGAGGTGACTGCGTGTGATCTGCAGAGCAACCATGGTCATTTCGAATGTGCAGATGCAGCAGCTGCGGAATCGGAGGCAGTGTCGGACAGAGCGAGTGATGAACGTGAAGACGAGCCTGAGCAAGGAGACATGGAGGTTGAGGACGAAGAATTGGAGCTGGGATCATCTGATTCCTTGAACGCCACTTGATTCAATCATTAAGTGCTTTTCTAATTTAAAAAACATGACTCTAGAAGGTGCATTGGATTGGTTTGATAGAGGCAAAGAGGCACTCGTATACGAGTGCCTCTACAAGTGTGACTTGATTCGATAATTAAGTGCTTTTCTAATTTAAAAAACATGACTCTAGAAGGTGCATTGGATTGGTTTGATAGAGGCAAAGAGGCACTCGTATACGAGTGCCTCTAGAAGTGTGACTTGATTCAATCATTAAGTGCTTTTCTAACTTAAAAAACATCACTCTAGAAGGTGTATTGGACTGGTTTGATAGAGGCAAAGAGGCACTCGTATACGAGTGCCTCCACAAGTGTGACTTGATTCAATCAATGAACGGGGAGATCCGACGGCTAGTTACATGTCAGCCGGTTCAAATCACAAATTAGCCGGTTGAAAATAATGGAGCTAGGCTTCAAATCCGGTGAAAAATAAAGAAGTTAGGAAATTAACTGGAAGAGGCAGTGAAAATCGGAATTCTACCCATGTTCTAGAATGGGGAATCGGAAAATAGAAGATTCAGTGTTCCGTTGGTCGGATGAAAATCTGACCATTTGTCCGTTGGTCGGATTCAGGCCGTTGGATGTTGGCACGGGGCGGAAGATCTTGATCCTACGGTTGATAGGGATTAGGGCTTGGAATTAGGGCTTGGCAACCGCTTCCCATGGCCTGGCTCACTCGTGTTTATCTCCTTCGTCGTCGTTGTTGTTTGTTGCCGCTCCGCTCGTGGTATTTCCTCCATTCCCGTTCATTGCTCCTAGCTTGCCCCCTCCGCCGCTCCTTGCTGTGTCCTTCGCCTCCAACGGAGCTCCAGCTCCAGCAACACGTACTTCGCCGGTGCCTCCAGCTCGCAGCGCTTTCGATCGGAGCCCCTCACCTCGCAGATCGACGCCCCTAAGCTCGCAGTGCTTTCGATCGGAGCCCCTCACCTCGCAGATCGACGCCCCTAAGCTCGCAGCGGACGCCTCAGCTCGCAGCTCGCAGCAGGCACCTCGCAGCATATTGCAGCAGCCAGCTCGCAGCAGGCACCTCGCAGCATATTGCAGCAGCCAGCTCGCAGCAGGCACCTCGCAGCAGCCAGCTCGCAGCAGGGACCTCGCAGTACGCCGCAGCAGCCAGCTCGACCGCACCTCAGGTTAGGGTTTGTTGTTGTTGTTGTTGTTGTTGTTGTTGTTGTTGTTGTTGTTGTTGTTGTTGCGATTCAAGTCTGCTAAATTGTATTGTAGATGCGCTCTAGTCCCACCTTCCTTGCTGATTTGGTGCATAAACTTATATATTGAGTGACTGTGGTTATATTGGGTTCTTTTGCGTTTTTTGAGTGGTGTTGTTTTGCTTCTGTGTATTTATTCTTATTGTGCGTTTGTTTTAGTGTGTGGCTTTGATTTTCTGGAGTTTTGTTGATTTTGTTGTACATTTTTGCTACTTAGTCAAATTTCTATGGCTAAGAGACAAAGAACCTTGCAAGCTGCAATGTTTAGGGCTGGAAGAGAGGTTGATAGTGATGAGTCATTCTCTCTTCAAAGTTCCAAGTCTAAGGCCTCTGACTCAAAAAATGAGAAAACTAAATTGGAAATTGCAAGGGAAAACTGGAAAGACAATTGGTATACCATGTTTGATTGGATTGATTTTAACTATGAGGAAGGAAGGGTGTTTTGCAAAGTTTGTAAAAAACATGGAGGTAGAAATGTTTTTGCCAAGGCTGGATCCATCAATGTTAAAGTTTCAGCTTTCCAAGATCATGGAAAATCAGAAGAACATTAGAATTATGTGTGGGTTGATCAAAAGGGTAAGAAAACCATGGAAAAAATGGTGGCTGCAAGTAACAAAGCTTGTGATGAAGCTGTCTTGTCTCTTTTCAAAGCAGCTTACTTTTTGGGGAGGGAAACCATAAGTTATTGTAAATTCCCTGCCTTGTGTGACATGCTTGTGTCTGTGAATGCAAACATACCCACTAAATTATATCATGATGAGAAGGCTTGTGCTGAAATGTTGTTTTGCATTTCTAAAGTCTTGCAAAAGAAGATTTTAGATAGAGTTAGAAATTCCAAGTTTTTTGGCATTATGATAGATGAATCTACTGATGTGAGTGTTACTGGGCACATTGTGGTATTTGCTTGTTTTGTAGAGGAAGGTTTACCCGTGTCTGTTTTCTTGGGTCTAATTCATATTGAAGATGGTAAAAAGGATTCTAAGGAAATTTTTAATGCCTTGCTTGGTGCCTTGAAAGAATGGGACTTGAATTTAGACAATTTGGTTGGTTTTGGGAGTGATGGTGCTTCTACCATGGTGGGAAAGAACACCGGAGTTTCAGCGAGGTTAAAGAAGGAAGTTAACCCATTTCTTACTTCTGTACATTGTGTTGCCCATAGGACAAATTTGGCAGCCTTGCAAGCTGCCAATACAAAACCATGTGATATAATTTCTTCTAAGGTAGATGAATTGATGAATTCCTTGGCTGCCCACTTTAAGAAGTCTAGTAAGAGGAAAGTGTGTTTGCAAAAACTTCAAGATGATTTGTTTGATTCTAAAAAAGTTTTGAAACAATTCATTAAGATAAGATGGTTGTCAAGATGGCAAGCAGTAACAAGTTTATGTGATAGCCTTGAAAGTGTGCTGACTTACTTGAGAGATACTCCTAGGAAGAAAAAAAATGAGCATGAATTTACTGATTTGTATGAGAAGTTGAGAGATTTCAAAATGTTGTATTGTCTTCATTTTCTTGCTGATATTTTACATTGCCTTGCTATGCTTTCTAAGCTTTTTCAAGCTAAATTTGTGGATATTACTAGTGTAGGGTCTATAATCAAGACTGAAATCACCCAAATCAAAATGTTATTTCTTGATGAGCATACGGATTTGAATGCTGTGACATTCAATCAAGACACTAATTTTCATGTGTTGCCTGAATTTGGGCCCTTTGGAGGATACATGAGACGTTTTGCAACCCAAATCAGGGGCTGTAGGTTTCTTAGCATTGATATGATTAGGGATCCACAAGGTAGAGATTTAGAGGAAGCTTTACTTTTCCAAAAACAATTTAGTGAGGCTGTGATTGATGCTTTGGAGTGTAGGTTTGAAGATAATGATATTATGAGTACTTTTAAGGTTTTAAACCCTACTAATATGCCTTCTAGGCAAGTTGGATTGGCTCAGTGGGGCTGTGCAGAAATGGAGGTTCTTTGTGGGCAATATGGTGTAGAAAGAAATGTTAGAGGTAAAATTTTGCCTCCTCTCATCAAACCTCAAAAGGTAAGAGAAGAGTTCTTTGCTTTTAAGATTCAATCTACAACGGAATGGTGTGACAAAACTTTCAAAGACCTATGGGGAATGATCACTTGGAATCCTACCTTGCAATTGAAGTATGAAAATTTGTTGATGTTGGCTGAAATTGCTAGAGTCCAGTGTATAAGCACTGCCACATGTGAAAGGGCTTTCTCTATTCAAAACATAATAAAAAATAAGTTTAGAAATAAATTAGGAACAAAGAACCTTGATAGTTTACTTCGTATTGCCTTAGAAGGTCCTACAGAAGGTGCTGATGTTGTTTTAATTGAGGCTGTGGCTTTGTGGAAAAATTCTACAAAATTTAGGTATTTATTTTCTAACCCAAAGTTGTATTTGAGTGGGCAAAATGTTACTGAGGAGTTGCAATATTTTGATGAAGCTTGATCCACTCTTATTGAAGGTAGAGAAGATTGCACAAGGCACACACACAAACACAAGGAATGCGTAGAAAGAGATAATCTTTACTCAAAGGCCTTCCACCTTAAGTAGTGTACACTAGGAGGTCACCATGGACAAACCATATGGGATAACTCATCACAAGGACACTCTAGAGATCAGCCCATGCCTAACCCCTCCTCCCACACACCATTATTTAGCACCCGTACGTCTTTGGCTTCTAGCAATACTACGTTGCATCAATTACCTCAATACTCCCACTTTGCGTAGAGCCAAAGCCTCTAAGTCCAAATGCTATTACTAATCGTTGGTGTCGGTCTCTACAAAGACCCTTTGTGAGCACATCCGCCACCATGTGCTCCGTTGGGCAATACTCCAAATGTATAACTCCCAATTCCAATTTCTCCCGAATGAAGTGGTATTGCACATCAATGTGCTTCGTGCGTGAATGATGTGTAGGGTTCTTTGCAAGTGAAATGCACCCTTGGTTGTCACACATAATCGTTGTAGCCTCACCTTGTGTGCAACCCACATCCACCATTAGTTGCCTCAACCAAATGGCCTCCTTCGTGGCATGGCTCGTAGCCATGTACTCGGCCTCCACCGTTGATGTCGCCGTGGTTTGTTGCCGCTTGCTATTCCACGACACCGCTCCCGATCCGACCTTGAACATGTAGCCCGTTGTCGATCTTCGATCGCTCGTGTCTCCCGCGTAGTCCGCGTCACAATAGCCGCTCAACACAATGTCTTTGCCTCCAAGACACAACTTCACATCGCTTGTTCCCCTCAAATAACGCATGATCCTCTTGACCGTCATCCAATGCATCGAGCCCGGTCTCGCCATGTGTTGACTCACCACGCTAATTGGATACGCAAGGTCGGGCCGTGTCGCAATCATCGCATACATCAATGACCCCACCGCTTGCTTGTATGGCACCTCCGCCATCGATTTAGCCTCCATCGCATACTCCTCCTCCGAAAGCTTGACGAGCTTGGAGTTTGCATCCAATGGTGTTGCCACGGGCTTACAATCCTCCATCCCGAAGCTCTTGAGCACGTCCATCACATACTTGCCTTGACTCATGGTGATAGTGCGTGTAGCCCTGTCTCGCACAAACTCAACACCAAGACAAAAGTGCAATTCTCCAAGATCACTCATCTCGTACTCTCTCTCAAGCATGCCTTTTAATGCATTCATTAAACTCATGAGGCTTGCAAGAATGATCAAATCATCAACATATATGATCACAATCACCACATGTTGCCCCTCTTGCATGAAGTAGAGACTATGATCCGCAATGCTCCTAGTAAACCCGTGTGCAACCAAGAACGTGTCAATCTTTTGGTACCACGCTCTTGGAGATTGTTTCAACCCATACAATGATTTTTGCAACTTACAAACAAGGTGCTCATTACCTTGTTGCACAAACCCCTCAGGTTGCACCATGTAGATATCCTCCTCCAAATCGCCATTCAAAAATGCGGTCTTCACATCCATTTGATGCATCTCCAAGTCCAAGGCCGCTCCAATGGCAAGAATGCATCGAATGGTGGTGAACTTGGCCACGGGAGCAAATGTCTCGTGAAAGTCCACCCCATGCACTTGCGCGAACCCCTTGGCTACTAATCTTGCCTTGTGACGCACAACAATACCCGAAACATCCCTCTTTGTCCGAAACACCCATTTGCAACCAATGGGGTTGCGATCCTTTGGAATGGGAGTTAATTGCCACGTACCGTTAGCAATTAGAGAGTCGTACTCCTCTTGCATGGCGCGCTCCCACTTGACCGCATCCTCACCTTGCATGGCTTCTCGAATGGTCAATGGATCATCCGATAATGCCACATTCGCATGCTCGTCCTCCACTTGAGGGAAGATGTGATTCTTCCACCATTCTCCAGGTGGCTTGCGCGATCTCTCGGGGTACCGCCGCTCGCTTGAAGAAACTTGCTCCTCTTGCGTGCCCTTTGCGCCATTCTTGGCCTTTGAGCTCGATGGCGCTTCAACAACCTCCGTGTCGCCAGCTTCGTCATCACCGTCATCATCACCTACATCAACAACACTAGGAGACTTGGAGGGTGTGTCCACCAAAACGTCTCCACTACTCCCACTTGGACCAACCTCCAAAGGAGCCTCCATCGTAGACTCCTCACAAAATGTCACATCACGTGACCGAATGATCTTCCTCGTGTCCACCGACATGAGTCTATACGCCTTGGTACCTTCACAATACCCAAGAAACACACATTTCAAGGCCTTAGCCTCGAGTTTCGTCCTCTGTTCGTCAGGAACCTTCGCATATGCAATGCATCCGAAGATGCGCATGTGTGCAACACATGGTTGCCTCCCACTCCACGCTTGCTCTGGCGTCATGCCTTCAACCGCGCTTGTTGGACACCGATTGCGTGTGTATACCGTATTCACCACCGCTTCCGCCCAAAGGTCCAACTTCAAGTTTTGAGCGTGCAACATGCTCCTCGCCATCTCTACAATGGTGCGATTTGCGCGCTCCGCAACTCCATTTTGTTGAGGCGTGTACGGGGCCGAAGTTTGGCGTGCGATGCCTTCATTCTTCAAAAGCTCGTCAAATTTCTTGGACATGTACTCGCCGCCATTGTCCGACCGAAACACCTTGATCTTCAACTCGGATTGGTTCTCCACCAATGTCTTGAACTCCTTGAACTTCTCAAAGCACTCACTCTTGGCTTTGATAGGGTAGAGCCATATCTTCCTTGAAAAATCATCGATGAAGGTCACAAAGTACTTGCAACCTCCCATCGATGTGGTCTTCATGGGGCCACACACATCCGAATGCACGATCTCCAAAACTTTTGTGGCCCGTGTCGCCCCTTCACCCGCAAATGGCAACCGTTGTTGCTTGCCTTCAATGCAACCTTCACACGTGAATGTAGAAGCATCCACTTTCAATTGGTGAAGGTCCATACCGCTTACCATGCCGCGTAGTGTCTTCACACTCTTGATGTTCAAATGGCCAAGTCGACGATGCCACAACGCCAACTTGTCGTCCTTCAAGTTTGAATGCGCCAACGCCGCCGATTCCTTCGAATGCACCTTGGAGAACTTGATGTGGTACAAGCCCTCGTGTTCTTCAATGATGGCCACCTCATCTCGACTCGGTGACAACACATAACACCCCTTATCACTAAACTCAACCCTCAAGTGCTTTGCCACTAATTGCCTCACCGATAGTAAATTTGCCGTTAATTTGGGAACGTGGAGGACATCTTGGATAGTGATTGTCTTCACACGACCCCTCACCTCGGTGTCTACAACAATTTGGCCCTTGCCAACGGCCTCAAGCACCGTA
This sequence comes from Pohlia nutans, assembly GCA_022496805.1. Taxonomy (NCBI): domain Eukaryota; kingdom Viridiplantae; phylum Streptophyta; class Bryopsida; order Bryales; family Mniaceae; genus Pohlia; species Pohlia nutans. The sequence continues at coordinate 19,682,220 of CM040102.1, read as the reverse complement.
TCATCTCCCAAAATCACTCTCCTTGGATTAATGAGAGCATACGAATGAAAACAAGTTTTATGTGGTGACATGTGGCTTGTAGCCCCCGAATCAACAATCCAATCACTCGTACTACCATTGCACGATACATTGCTTGCCATGTTTGCATACTCATCACCAACCTCAATCCAATCACTCATGCTTGCATCACCCTCGATACCATCACTCATGCTTGCATCACCCTCGATGCCATCGCTCATGCTTGCCTCATATCTAGCCGTAAATGCGTACTCATCATCGTCACGAGTTTTAGTGTTGTTTGCACTCTCCCCTTTCTCATCCCTCTTGCGTTTGAAGCAAAATTTGGCAATGTGGCCCTTCTTACCACAATAGAAGCACACCTTGTCGCTTGAGCTCCCACCGCCTCCATTCTTGGATTGCTTCGCCACGAGTGCCGCTCCATCTTCTCGAGACTCGTTCTCCTTTCGCCGCGAAAGCTCGTGCAACAACCGTGAGGTCACATAGTCCAATGTGAGCTCCGTAATGGGTCTTGACTCCATCGCCACGATGAGGTACTCGTATGATGATGGAAGGCTCTCCAAAAGTGTCATCACGATGTCACCATCCGTAACCGACACGTCGCAACCGTTGAGTTGATCCGCGAGAGCTTTGACCTTGTTGATGTGCGCCAACATGTCATCTTCTTCGCCCATCTTGATGGTAAAGAACTTGCGCCTCAAAAACAAAATGTTGGCCAATGTTTTCGCTTCGTGAATGTTGCAAAGCTTGGACCATGCTTCCGCGGGTGTCTTGCACGAACGAATGTGCGCAAGTTGCGAATCCGCGAGGTTGAGTGCCAAAATGGCAAATGCCTTCTTCTCCCTCCTCGTGTACGCTTGCATGATCCTAGGATCCGTAGAAGAGAAAGGAGGTTCCTCACTACCCTCGACAATCTCCCACAACTCCTTCTCGGCCATCACCATCTCCATTTTGAACTTCCACAAGTGGAAATTCACCCCATCGAACTTGTCCACGACCTTGGGACCCTCACCCTCAAAAGATGCCATGATCCTCACTTACGTATGCCTCCCCACACAAATGAAACCTCAAACTCAAACACACAACTTTGTTTTTGTGATTTTTTTTTTTTTTGCTTTGATATTGCACCTTTGTGCACCCAATGGGTTTAAAACAACCCCAAACACTAGATCAGCACTTTTGTGCTCCACACACGCCTCCCAACACTCAAATGTGAGAACCCTCACCCAAAAATGCAAAGAGGCTCACCAAAACCCCTCAAATCACTCAATGGAGCTCAAAACAACTCCAAATGCTTCAATACGACGCCTTAGTGTCCCCAAACACTCAATGCACGTCAATGACACCTTTGTGTCCTTCAAGAGCACTCACTCAATGCACATGAACTCACACAAGTCCCTCAAAACCCCAATCGCATTGAAATTGCTCAAAACCGCACCTTTGTGCACAAACTAGCTCCAAATGAAAATTTGAGCACCCCAAGAGCATGAAACACATGCAACACCTCAAAGCAAGTGCCTAATCACTAGGATCAGATGGTAGACCCTCCACGAGAGTCTTCACACCTCACAAATCACTTGCATTTACTCAAATGCTCACAATTGAACCAAACGAAGTTCCACTCGCAACGAAGAGATAGAAGAAAGAAAAGAAGGAGATCAAGGGAAGAAATTGACCAAAGAGAGTGCTCCAACATGTAACTTCAGCCCATGCACACCTCCAAGAAACACCAACGCTTCAACAAGCTCCAAAACCTCCAACAATGCTCCAAAACCGCCCGTTGCGCACCGACCTCAAAATACTTGCACAAATGCAATCTAATACTCATGAAACACACATGAGTGGGCCCATAACCTTTTGAAGGTAGAGAAGATTGCACAAGGCACACACACAAACACAAGGAATGCGTAGAAAGAGATAATCTTTACTCAAAGGCCTTCCACCTTAAGTAGTGTACACTAGGAGGTCACCATGGACAAACCATATGGGATAACTCATCACAAGGACACTCTAGAGATCAGCCCATGCCTAACCCCTCCTCCCACACACCATTATTTAGCACCCGTACGTCTTTGGCTTCTAGCAATACTACGTTGCATCAATTACCTCAATAACTCTTTCTTTCTCTTGTTTTCATTTTTTTTCCCTTCATTTCCTACTTCTCTTTTTTATTCTTGCTTTAATGCTTGAGTTATTTTTTTCCTTCCCTTTTTTTGTGGCATGTTCATTTTTGATTTTGTAGATAGGTAGCCTTTCTAAAATATACAGCTCACAACTTTCAAAAGTTTTGGTCTTTGTATTTTAAAAAGGCTCAATCTTTGGCCTTCAAATGGTGAAGGGCAATGCCAGGTTCAAGTCCTGCCAAAGATAATTCATTAATTTTTTGATTATGTTGAATTCAGGTTTATGCATGTAAAAAGAGGTAGCCTTTGTAAATCTTGGATGATCTGAAATCCACCGAAATAGGTGGAAAATGTTTGGATTTCATCCGTTTGAAAAATTTGAATGTAGGAAAAAAAACCCCCTAAAGTACCAAAACAGCAGAAATTGGCCGGTTAAAATATTGATAGAGGGGCTGCATCCGGCTAGGTTTTATGTGCATCCGGTTAAGTAAGCCAAAAGGCAGTGAATAACTGAATGAAGCCAAATTTCTCCCCGATAGCTGGATTCAATCATTAAGTGCTTTTCTAATTTAAAAAACATGACTCTAGAAGGTGCATTGGATTGGTTTGATAGAGGCAAAGAGGCACTCGTATACGGGTGCCTCTACAAGTGTGACTTGTTTCAATCATTAAGTGCTTTTCTAACTTAAAAAACATGACTCTAGAAGGTGTATTGGACTGGTTTGATAGAGGCAAAGAGGCACTCGTATACGAGTGCCTCTACAAGTGTGACTTGTTTCAATCATTAAGTGCTTGACATGTGAGTTGACGGACGACACAATTGGAACGTGGAGTCCTCATTGGCAGCAAGTCAATGCCGAGTTTGAGCTCGAGCTTGAAGCAGATGCTGATTTGGCCCCACTCCGTCGGAAGATGTTCTATGTTTGGGACGGCAACCACCGCGTAACAGCATGGACCAGGCACATCACCAACTGCCATGCGAACGAGCTAAAGTGGCATTACAGGGTCGAGTCAATTTTCCTTGATCCCAAAGGATCAGTAGCGCGCTTGCTTAACGCAATGGGGGATGTCAATTGGTTTGTCCCTTATTTGAACTTTGTGAATTTATATGCATTACATTGGAATTCATGCAACATTCATTTGTATCGTTACTTATCTTGCTAATGTTGTTTAGGTCCACGGAGAATGACCACGTGAAGAGCACCATCCCTGCTCGACTTCAACGAATGCGGACATTCGGTGTGCTCCCCTTGTCTGCATTCAAGGATCTCATCACCAAGCAGGAGTTTGTGCACTGTGAGCGGATGAAGCCAAAGTCAAATACTTGGTATTCTCTCACTATCGACGTCTTCATCAGCTTTTTATTCAAGGTAACTATCATCATGTATGAAAAATGCACATTGAATTAACTTATCTATACCATAGTTAGATTTCTCATATTCATTTCTATTTGTATTGTAGCGTGAGTTAGCGCTTGTCGCTGACGATGCTGCACGAGAATACACAAAGAAGACCATTCCAGAAGAGAGGACCGCAACTGGAGTCTGGGATGCAATGATGATTGCGGTAGATGCCAGAGTGAAGTCGATCCGATCATGTGACTTCGAAAAATATCTTGCCGTTGCAAATCCCAAGAATGGGGATGATTGGATGAAAGAGGTGTGATTTTGATCTTTACCTATTCAATGGAAAAACCTTGCTTTAACTTTTAGATTTGCTGAAATCTTGTCTCACGCAGATTGATCGCCATTTTAGTGAGAATGCAACACCGGAGATGACGATCGATAAGCTTCAAAGACTTGGTGTCTCTATCGTTGAGCCAAAATTCAAGGCGAGGTGGCTTCGTTGGTGGAACGCATCAGACGAAGCTAGACGAGCATATCGCTTCCCATTGCCCAAGGACAAGGACTACAAGGATCCAAAGGCATTCGAACATTGGATTCACAAGGCTGCGTTCTGGGCTGAGGTACACATTATCTCCACTTTGCCCAGTTACATGCTATCTAACTTGGATTCCTTTGAATTGTATTACTAACTTTGCTTGCTCATTGCAACAGTTGGAGGAGGCTGTTGTTAACATGGTTGGATAGATTCTTACGGACGAGCATATTACCGTGGACTGGTCTGTTCCTGGAGTCCGTAGACCAGGTGATTATGTTGAAAGCTGGCGAATCCTCCTATGGGAAAAAGCATTTCCTATGTTCATTGGATCCAAGGACAATAGGCAGTATTGGAAAAAGGCTGTATTCAAGGAGTTCCCTGGATGTGCCGAAGTCGTGAAGCGCGTTGTCTACAGGTTCGTGTTCTATTTTGATGTTTTTCATTGTTATGTTCAATTTATACAAGTTTATAAAAATGCATTATCAGTGCGTCATGGAAATTGCTGCTGACTCGAGTGCTCTGAATTGTAGGTACTTTGTACGAATGCTTCTTGCAAATGAGGTAATCCATAAAGATTGCCTTCCTCCGTACTTCCATTCGTGGATTCAGAAGGAATCCGACCTTGTGATGTACACCGCAGAGCAGCTCAAGAAATACAAGCAGGCACATCTCCAGTCGGGATGTTGGTATTTAGATTGCAGAGGATACTTTACACCTTCCGTGGAACAAGCAGAGAGAACCAAGCACGACGGTGGAGTGCTTGTGGCAGTTGATATTGAAGAAGAGGAGACAGAGGAAGCAACGCCCCCATTGAAGAAGAAGCGCGAGACGAGGAAGGAGAAGGCGGCCAGGGAGAAGCTAGAGAAAGAGCAACTGGCATTGGCTGAGAAGGAGACAGCAGAGAGGGAGAGGGCTGCAAAGGAGGCGGCTGAGAAGGAGAGGGTTGAGAAGGAGAGAGTTGAGACAGAAATTGTGGCCAGGCAAGAGGAGGTGACTAGACAAGAGGCGGCCAGAGAGGAGTCGGACGAGGATGACGACGATTCCGAACCACCGTCAGAGCAAGGCCAAGGTGATTGCATTACACCCCAAGCTCCAGATTCTTCCATCTCTAATGTCTATCATGCAACGGCTCGACAATTGCGAAAGAAGAAGCGCGATCAATTTCCCTCTGCTAGCTCTTCCATCTTTGATCAGCAATCGATAGAGGTGTATGTTGAGTGCACTTCATTGTCTGCACTAGCGGACGCCGCTCAAGGAACTCAAGGCACTGATCCTAGGTGGCTGAGGCTACACGAAACCATTGCCAAGGTATTCTTATTCTCCCCGCAACTCAAGCTTGTTTGCATGTGAATCAATTCTTGCATTGCTCAATTGTCTCACTTGTGAGTTTGACGACTCAATCTTTGCAGGCTCAAGCTGGACGAGATCGTACTGTTGTCTCCGAACATTGTATCAAATACAAGCACACCGGTATTGATTTGATCATCGCAGATATCCCAGAGAATCTGCCAGTCCCGAGAATCTCCACTTCTGTTCCTGAGTGAAACAAGCGTGCCAAGAGTTATACCGAGGATGTGTTCGAGATGGTGGACGCATATCTTCACGACGACGGAGCTCTTGTCCTCATCCACTGTGACGACCGTGCTTTGATGAGGGAGATCGAAGATAAGGCTCACCAGTACGACATAAAGCTATTGAAGGACTGGTGGGGAATCAATGAAATGCACCTTGCATTGCCCCGTGATTCTTCAATGACGGTATCTACTAATTCAACTCAATTCTATGTTTCCTTGTACTATCACTTATTGCAATATTTGGAATGTCGTAGTGTTGTTGAATCTTGGTTGCATCGCAAACTAATATTTGAAATACACCTCTCGCTCACATTGTTCACTATTTTGTGTGTACTTCGTTTGATCTTGCAGTCTGTAAGGTTTTGGATCCAACTATTTGTACGGCGAGAGGTTCAATCAAAATTCTCTTTCACCGCTAACCGTGGTAAGAACTACATGGGTGATCATGTTGAAAAGAGTGACGCTCTCTTTAACGTCACAGACGATGACATGACTATGAACGGGAGTGTTCCTTGGAGAGGTGCTCGTGAGAAGAATCAGCCTTTCTTCCATCTGCTAATTCAGCAGTTTTGCAAGGCTGGGGATGTCGTTCTCGATTGCAAGGCCGCTACAGGAATGCTCCAATGACTTGAATCATAGTTTGAGCTACATTTTTGTAACGTATCCCATCATCTAAGTCTAAGATTTTGCATTTTGTCCCATTGACAGGTACATCCATCAAGGCATGCTTAGCTCTCGGTCGTCACATTCTGGCATTGGAGGATGATCGACAGATTTTTGAAGAGCTCATTGCACCACTGCGACTACCTAAAGTAAACGACCTTATAGGAAAGGGCAGGGTCAGCACTCCTCCATCAAATCCGGCGCCTGCTAAGAAACCGAAGAGGCAGAGACTAACAGCCAATTGTGCGTAAGTTGTATCGCTCAAGCATGTTTCCAAATTTGATATTGTACAATCATTTGCACTTTACAATATTTCTAAACCGAATTCTGATTTGTTTCAATTTTGTTCTCTTGAACAGTGGGGTGAGAATTATTGCGTCAAATCGTGATCGGTATTTGAGTCCTCCTCCAACTTTCACGCTGCCTGAGTACGTGGCCGCGATTGCCCAGGCGTACGCTACAGCCTCTCCACCTCCATACCGTCGCAAGCGACGATATGTTCGAGGAGTGCGTGCATTTGTGGATGACGAGGCAGTCCAAGGAGAGGATGATTTTAACTCCTCTAGTGAAGGTAGCTCTGGTAATAGATATTAAGCTTTATATTCAATATATACGCATTTGTTGAATTATAATTATTATGTTTCCACTTTTGATTTTTATTTATGCAATGTTTATGCATTGGAACCGAAAGGTTCTAATCCTTTTACATATATGCATAGGCTCGTGACGACCCTTGGATGCAATTTATATCAATTGGATCTACAAACACGGCACTACTACTATCTCTTTTAGAGCCCATATCCAATGCTCATCAAGGTCATTGCTTGCTCTCGATGATTGTCTTTCAAATAGGACTCGTACTCAACTGACTGCTTTACTGAGCGCATCATGTCGTCTATTGTAGCAACGTACAAACACGTCCCTCTACTCTATGACATCCGCTGCCAGTAGCTGTGTACAGTCTTGCCTAGGTTGCATGAAAGAGTGTCCGCAATCTGCTCTGCCGTTAGATCCTGGAAGCCACATACCAAATGTTGAATGAGTAAGACGACAAAGTAGTCATTCGGATTCGTAAGATAACATATTTATAAATAGGCAATCAACTCTCACAAGCTCATAGAATCCACTCCATTGACGGAATCTGAAGTGCCAAAATCCGAGCCAATCATCCAGCTCTCGCAGTCCATCTTCAGTGGCAGCTCCTGAGGACAGCCACCAGTCTCTAGTGCAATGGTAGAACTCTTCAGCCTCCCACGGGGTCTTCGCTTCTTTGAAATTCGTACAGAGTCTCTTATGCATTTCTCGGAGGTCTGGCCGGATGTGCTCCACTGCGTATCGCTCCAAAGAGCCGGTCCAATCAACTTCGTTGTACCTTTCTCTACCAACCATCTTCCTATTGGGATTTCCATTCCCGTACACAATCCTCACCGCCATCCAGTTCGCATCATCCCCGTCTGCTACAAATCCCTTGAAGCAAGGGTTCGGAACTCCATTTCGTTCCATCACGTTGTTGAGAGCCAACCACATGAGCTTCTGTGAATCGACATCATCGCTCAAGATCTCGCATGTGGCTATTGTCATCAGGCGACACATTTCTGAATCATAAACGTAGCAAGACATAGTTGTCCAACCTCTTACTCGGTTGAGGTGGTCAAACATGATCCAACGTTTGTCTAGGTCCCTACCCGGTTGCATGCGCGTCACAAGATCAACGCCGCTGCCAGGTCCATCTTCTGACATCTTGAATATGTAATACCGTCCAGTTCCAAATCCGAATTTGTCGCTCAATTGAATGAAGGCGTATGGACACTCAATCCTCAACTGTTCGACCATGTCAAGTGATCCTCTCTCTTCACTAACGGTTGAATCCAATCTAGTTGCGTCCCATCTGTATCAGGAATGGAACATACTGATGTGCTCAATCATAGCAAGATACATCTGTGATCGGGATGGTACTATTGATCCTATTCCATGTGCCGTACCAACCTCAATGGAGGACTCGCCCGTGAAGCTTGTATCCATTTCTCTACAACGACAAACTAGACACTCAATAAACAAAATTGTGGGCGACGCTACTACGAGAGATAAGCGGACACACAATATAGATGAGCGTTGTAAATAGCAACATATATATTACACATCATCATCTGTCCGTAGTAGTCAAACACAAAGTCTTCGAAGTCAATTTTGGTGCACAACTTTTTCAGTCATGTCCATCATTACTAGACTTCCATGAGTCAGAATAGGTCTATTCTTATATTGGCATCACTGATTCGGCTGGATTCAAAGTCAGTGACAATACGATCTAATTAAAAAAGGCGGACGGACTAAGTGCAAGCCGTCAATTCATTTCTATTTTTGGTCACGAGACTCCCTGGGACTGTCTCTGTGCTAGATCCCGGGACTGCCCGGGAGAGCCTAAGGGCTATTCCCGTGCTTGGTCCCGGGACTGCCCCGAACAGCCCAGGAGCTGTCTTGGTGCTTGGTCCCGAGACTGCCCAAATCAGCCCAGGGACTGTTCCATTGATTGGTCCCGGGACTGCCCGGGACAATCCATGGCCAATCCCGGTGTTTAGTATAGAGACTCACCGGCGCTAATACTAAGACAGTTTTACCACGGTAAATTTTCTGAAATGTGACAAAAATAGACATTTATCGTGCGTAAACTATTATTGGAAAGTTACCATGTGGTAAACTATTTTTAGGAGTGTAAAACCCTAAATTTAGATGAATTTTTTCCTAATTTTACCTAACCAAGTAAATAAATTGTTCGAAATTTCCTCTGTAAAAGTGAAATTTCTGCTCTCCGCTCTCCGCTCTCCTATCCAAGGCTCGCGTACGAGCTTTCCCCACGACAGCACCTACACCATCGGTCGACAACACCTCAGTCGACTTACCGGTAATCTCTTCACCACACTCTCTGGGGTTCGACTTCTCAGGAATGCCTCCCGACATCCGCTCGCCAGGCATGACCCAAGACTCTAGCGACGTCCACGACTGATAACTCGACCTCAGCTGGGTCGATTACTTGACCGCGGGTAATTTTGTCATTCCTCGTGAACAAATTTTCCTAGTCACCGACCGGGGTAGTCTAAAGTCCACAGGAGTGTACTTAGCTCAGAGGGAGGGTAATGTTAACCGAATATTAGTTGATATTCCCTTAGGCTAAGAGTAGGCTAGTCTATACCCGGCAGGAATAGACCCAGCAGGAGACACGTGGCAGTACAGGCTGGTACAGACTGGTCGACCCGACTTTTCCGGTCGACCAGTCTGACACACTGTCAGACTAGTCTCCTATATGTACCTTCACTCTCTTCGAGAGAGTTGTTGCTATACCATTTGTACATCTTTTTGGCAGCCTCATTTATACTTCGTTCTTGTCTTACGCTCTTCTTGTGCGCACTAGTATGTTAGACTACTGCTGTTAGACTACTGCTGTTTCCTGCTCTTGAATTATTTCTTGTGGTTGTATCTTGGTTAGTTGCAGTAGTCTGTGGGTTTGCAGGAGTCGGCTTACTAGCATACTGGTGTTTTTCCTTAACCGACAGTCCATTCTCCTTAGTAGAAACCTCTTACTACTCCCCTCAATCTCTAGAAACTAGTCTAGAGTGGAATAGTCTTGGGCGGAGTAGCTTCATTCGTTTAAGGTCGGTTCCTAGAAAACCTCCTTAACATTCACTTAAGCTCTCTAACACATACCATGGTCAGCTCTCCATCGTTGTAATGAGAAGAATGAAGGGTTCTTGTGATATATATGAAGAACAACTCACGAAAGCACTTCATTTCAAAAATTCACTCTTTCTCAATTAATTTCATTTTCATGTTCGTTTCGATTCGTGACAGAAATTTGGAAGGGAGCATTAATTCGTTAGTGGGGGAGTTCCATCTGCAGAGTCTAAGAGCTTCAACTACGAATTCAAGACTTTGAGGTAAACATTTCTCCCTAAACCATTATTTTATCGATCAGTTCATGCGCTGAATAGGCATCTAGGCCCGAGGGACACCGCTAGGATGGCATGGTGCTAGGGATCAACCCCGGGGGCCCCAAGGGAGCTCCTAGAACACTTGGGGGCCCCGTTTGGGGCCCCCAAGTGGGCTGATTTTGCATTTGGGCCTCGAGGGGCACCGCTAGGACCGCAAGGGCATTGGGGTCGACCCCGGGGGTCCCACGGGGACTCCTGGAACACTTGCGGGCCCCGTTTGGGGCCCCTAAGTGGGCTGATTTTGCATTTGGGCCCCCAGGGGCACCGCTAGGACCGCAAGGGCATTGGGGTTGACCCCGGGGGCCCCACGGGGACTCCTAGAACACTTGGGGGCCCTGTTTGGGGCCCCTAAGTGGGCTGATTTTGCATTTGGTGCCCACGGGGCACGGTTAGGACCACATGGGCCTAGGGGTCGACCCCGGGGGCCCCACGGGGACTCCTAGAACACTTGGGGGCGCCGTTTGGGGCCCCCAAGTGGGCTGATTTTGCATTTGGTGCCCACGGGGCACGGTTAGGACCACATGGGCCTAGGGGTCGACCCCGAGGGCCCCATGGGGATTCCTAGAACACTTGGGGGCCCCTTTTGGGGCCCTCAAGTGCACTGAATATTTATTTTCGCAATGACGGGGTCTCCGTGGGGACATTGCCATTGTTGGGATTGAATCGTAATATGTAATCGCAAGTTTATTTTGAATATCGATGTCTGGATTGCTGATATGCTACTCTTTTATGCAGGCTCTTAGACTTATTACCATGGCGCCTAATGTGGTATCCGAGTATAGGGAGCATGGTTGGTGGCTTACGAGCGAGGATCCTTTGGTGCCCATACTGTGGATGACTGATTTTCCGGTGATGCTGGGTAGATTCTGGACAGCACTCGGGAGGGTGATTGGTGTAGTGCTGTATATTACCTCGTCGCCAAATGGATTTTTTTTCATTCAGGTGCAAAGCGAGGACCCGAATCCGATGAAGTACAGGTTGCAGAGGGAGTTGATAATGGCACCGGTCCCGCACAACCTGCTTGATCGTGTTCCCGCGATGAAGATGGTGCGTTCGTTGCAGAGGGAGTGGGAGGCCATTCCAGAGGAGTTGAGGATGGCACGTGAGGCTTCTGTTATGAAGTGTATGCCATTGGGCCCCGAGGAGATGCTCCGTGCGAGGCGCCGGTTTCTAGAGCATCAGGCGTATGACTTGTTGAGGGAGCGTGCCCCCTTGGAGGCTGCAGTGGAGCAGCCTCCACCTGTTCCGGAGAGTACCGACCCCTTGTATAGAGTGCTTGCGGCTCCTGTCAATGTGGATTGGGTGCCAGTGGCAGAGCGCAGGACAGGACGGCCTACAGTGGAAGCACCGGTGGATTATTTGGTTCCGGAGCCGTATCCTGTACCGCAGGCGTCTGCACCACAGAGGAAGAGGAGGAGGCTACAACGAGTGTCAAGGGCTGTGACACCACCATTGCAGGCAAGTGCAGAGGACGAGGCTGATGATATTGATGATTCTTCGTCAGAGGAGGAGATTGTGGAGGGTGCACGTCGAGGCATGACACGGAGGAGGAGGTTGGTGTTTCCGAAAGAGGATGAGCTTTGGGCGGGTTACATTTGGGGAGCGGATGCGATATTTAATGTCCAAATGCAGAACATCCGTGCAGTGGAGAATCCTGAGATGAACCACCGCGTGTTGACTGGAACGAGGGTGATGGACATGTATCGACGGTTGAGGGGGAAAGACAAAGAGTTGATCAGTCCGTTGACTTTGAGGCCCATCAGATACATTGTGGAGGGTACGGGGTCGCACGGTGAGAGCCGGAGGAGGGCAGTGCCATTCTCGGAGGATAATGCAGTTCAGGAGTTTGAGGCTGCGTATTTGCACTATGCGGAGGCGGTGTCTGGACATGGAGTTCTTGGTTCTAGGGCAAATTGGTTGGAGAACAACATCATTTGGGAGCTAGTGGATGGGCAGCACATTGTTCAGGCTTGCATGGAGGCCAAGATCGAGTGTGATGCGGGGTTACTATTAGAGGAGGAGTACCGTGAGGTGTTTGCAGTACGGAAGGCCAAGTCTGTGGTGTATAAGGATCCGCATTTGTACATCGATGCTTCAGTGAGGATCAATGCCAAGGAGTTCGAGAGACAGTTCTACACCACGATGGTGGAGGACCTCATGAAGCTCCGGGCTATATGGATTGCGTGTGGAAGACCGGATCAGTATGAGCGAGACGACGATGAGCGGCGGGGTCGGGCGTTGATGATGGCCACGAGTGCACTGCATCTGACTACAAGCATGAAGGACAACAAGGTGGGCTTGGCGACATTGTCGAAGCAGATGGTAGACTATACCCGTCATGCATGGCACAGGGACGAAGAGTGCTATGAGGCAGTATTGCAGGTGTGTTCGGATTACGAGAGTGGGTTCTTGTAGTTCAGCAAGGAGGACGAGAAGAAATGGAGGGATTATGCATCCAAACACAGTTTGGATGTCACCGTGGACGTGCGAGCGGGGCGGAAGAGGATGGAGAAGAACTGGCTCAAACCATTGTCGAGGATTCCAGCTCGGCAGTATCTCCGGGTGGCGAAGGACTTGGCAGCACAGCCAGTGCAGGGAAGGAGCCGGGCTACGCAGAAGTACTACTTCAACGGCAACAACAACCCCAATCCACCGAAGGAGACTTTGGTGTGGGTGGCTGATCGGATGCAACGGAGGGAGGCGGTACGAAATGCGTGGAGGTGGTTGATAGTGAAGGACCGAGAGCGCCCGGTACCGACGATGGAGGAGTTCTTTGTCATTCCAGTGGGACGATATGGAAGGGAACGTGGGGAGGTCTTGCAGGAGCTTGGGGAGAATATCGAGACGGATATGAAGAAAGCTTGGGCTAGTCCATTGGTCCGTGCGGTGGGAGCGTTGGAGAAATTGGATCCCCTCATACCTCCATTGATTAGACAGCACTACACGGACATAGCGACCGGTGGTCGTGGATACCGAGGGCATGCCCGAGATGTTGGAGATCTCGGAGCAGCGCGATGGGACTGGCAGTTTCGTTTACCCATCAGGAGGGGAGGTCATGCTTTGAGAATGCTTCCGGTGCGAGGTCGAGGGGGTTTTTTCACGGAGGAGCACCTGGAGCTTGGGGAACCATGCTTATGGATTATTGATTGCAGACGGGGATCATCACAGGGGGAGGACAAGGCTTGGGGAGATGACGATTATGCACATGTGATGGAGAGGTTGCAAAGGTGGATGACGGGTATTTACAAGTGGAACGTCATTTTTTTATTGCCACCCGGAGTGCACTTTGAGGAGCGGTTGCGCAACACCTTGCACGTACCAGAGGAGAGCCGGTGTTTTAGAGGAGTGTGGGTGTTCGATTCAGGTGCGATCAGCGGATATGAGCATGATCTGAGGCACGAGGGGAGAGTGGAGTGAGCAGTACAGGCTATTGGAGGTGTGGCAGTCGTGTTGGTGCATGCCAGCGGGTCCAGGGCATCTCAGAATGTTCGAAAGGGGACGGGGGAGCTTCCTACTGTGTTCATGGACTCCTGGACTGAGGCCAGAGCACCGTGTACAGCGGATCCATTGGAGAGGTCTCCGACAGAGTTGCAGAGGCTTGTGCAGATGTATTTGCCGGAGAAGTGGGGTCTCGTGGTTGTTGGCATCACCACAGCCATACCAGACATACTGCAAGGCGATTTTGTGGGTAGCCAGATCATTGTCCTTGACAGCTCGAGCACACGTACTACATTTTTGAGGAATGCATGCGCAGAGATGTACAGGTGTGACATGGATTGGCCATCTGGTGCTGCTACTCAGCCTTGGGCTACTGCGGGCTTTTCTAAAGTGAGGCCTACACATGGGAGCACAGGATTGATGGACGGTGTAGACAGTGGGGCATGTGAGAGTTCTGAGGGGGAGCCTTCTGCTATACAGCGCAGTGCAGATACTGTACGACATGTGAAGGTGTCGTTAGGCTCTAGGGACACACCAGATAGAGAGAGGACTTACGAGGACACAGCCTGGAGCGTGAGACAGGACAACAGTATCACAGGGTTGAGTTCGAGGTATGAGGTTGTTGCAGGACTGAGTCCCTAGCCAGTTGTTGGTGTAGAGAGTTCTGCACATATCGTATACTCTTCAGAGGGGCAGGACGCCACTGGAGCTTCAGGTGCACGAGAAGATGCACTACAGTTCCTGGAGGTTGATGGGACCATGGAGGAGGGAGGGACTATGGAGAGGGGGGACTTGAGCATCCGTCCTGAAGAAGTTGCAGAGATACTTGCAAAGTCTTTGGGGCACGAGGTGACATTCTCAAGATCAGCAGGTGTATCTACATCTCCTCTCCGTCCATCAGGAGCGATTCCAGTACCGGATTCATTAGTCTCGCGTGACATGGAGGTGTTGCCACGATCATGGCTGGATGCGGGTGGATCTGAGGTGTTGCCAATACCAGGAGTAGTTGTGGATATTGATTCCACCCCACGTCCGTTTCATTGGGCCCTACCAGACCAAGATATGACACTTGCAGCGGACGGATTCTACTATGACGTTGATGGAGTCAGATACAAACGTCACGGGATTGGAGGGCAGTATACGTTTGAGCAGGCGGCGTCTATCATGGAGGAAGCGTCGCCTGTGCACCAGGTGTCATCTCCGATGGTCAATGCTATGGTGGCTCAAGCTTTGGAGTATACAGATCCCGAGACCCCTTTAGATGTTCGTGCGAGGTTGGAGGAGCAGCGTGTAGCTAGTGAGGAGGGTTGGAACGACGGAACACAGTCATCTGAGAGGATTCCGGAGACCCAGTTCCCCTTCGAGTAGTAGCTTTTTTAGACAGTGTGGATTAGTGCTATTGGTTGCACTTTAGATAGCCGACTTGTACTTCTTTATCATATGTATTTTTTATTTACATATATATATATATATATATATATATATATATATTTATATGTGGATCCATACTTTATGTGGATACGTGGATATGTGGAGTAATGATGTCGTTGTACGAAAATGTATTGCGGATTGTATGTGATTGTAATACGAGGGGAATGGGGAAAATGCGGTTGAAAGATAGTAAAATGTTGGATATTTATTGCACTTTTGAAGGGGTTTTATGAAAGACACTTTGCAAAATTAAAAAATTGTATGAAATTCACATATTTATTATTGAAAATCCGTAATATATTTGATTAATTGCAATGCACTGCACTTTTCACCATAGACAAAAATCACACCCTTTTAAAAAAAAAAATTTAATTTCTGAATTTTTTGGCACAATGGGGCCCCGAAATGACCGCACTTGGCCAAGTGCGTAAATAGCGAATTGAGTGTTACAATTTGCTATTTCCGCACTTGGCTATATAATCATGCACTTGGTCCCCGAGCGCATGATTTTATTTGTCTAACTTTTTTTTTTTTTAAACCAACGATTATTGTCTTTCTTCAATCCCTTACATTGTAAACAAATAATTATTTTAATAAATTTTTATTCTCATCTTTATCTTTTCTTTCTTTTATCTTGATTTCTTTCTCGTCTTCTTACTTGTCTCCCTCTTGTCTTTCTTCTTGTCTTCCTTTTTGTCTTCGTTGTCTTTTTTTTCTTCTACTTTTTCTTCAGTTGTGACTGCTAAACCCTAAACAATGGGAGCAAACCAAAAAACAAAAAAAACAAAAAAAGTTTTTTTTTTTTTTTTTTTTTTTTTTTTTCGTTTTTCGGGTTGGCCGTGGGGTGCTGCTGAACCCTCAATGCCAGCCGCCAAAAAAAAAAAAAAAAAAATTCCCTTTTTCTTGGCCGTGGAGTGCTGCTGAACCCTGAATGGCAGGTGCCAGAAAAAAAAAAAAAAAAAAAAAAAAAAGACTTTTTTGACTGTTTCTAAAAATTACTATTTTTAGTCACTGGGGTGCGCAGCCGCGCACCCAAAGACTCTTCTTCCTCTTCTTCTCCTTCCCCTCTCCTCATATATATATAGGGGAGAGGTGAGGGGAGAGAGAGGGAGTTGAAGAATGAATGGGAGAGACCCTCTCCTCTCCCCTATATATATGAGGAGAGGGGAGGGATGAAGAGGGAGGGATGGAGATGAAAATGAGGGAGATGAGAAGGTTTATGGGTGCGCGGCCGCGCACCCAAGCGGCTAAAAATAGTAATTTTAAGAAAAAGTCAAAAAAGTAAAAATAAAAAGTTTTTTTTTTTTTTTTTTTTTTTTTTTTGGTAGCTGCCATTCAGGGTTTAGCAGCACCCCACGGCCAAGAAAAAGGGATTTTTTTTATTTTATTTTTTTTAAATTTTTTGCGGCTGCCATTCAGGGTTCAGTAGCGAACTATTTAATCAACCTTTTTAAAAGTCAAATATGCTTATGAAATGAGCGCACTTGGCCAAGTGCATAAATAGCGAATTGCGTGTTCATGATCTTCCACACCTTCTAACTATTTGGAGTGAAGAAATAAGAATATAATAAAGAAAAATTCATGGTATCTTCTTCAAAATTTGATGGACTTTAAGGATAACTCCAATATGTACATAAATTTAAAAGCTAGTTCACTCATTTTTCATTGAATCCCCGGGGAAGTCACAGTTAAAAATTTAAATAACCATGAGAGAACAAATATAGGGTGACTTTTTTTTCATTTGAGAAAAAATTTATAAATTTTTAGAATTAATATAGGATGTTTTTCCAACCAATTTGAGAATATTTTTATAATATACCATGAATATACCCTAAATATAATATAAATAATAGAATATTCCAAGTATTTCATATCCCCCATTAAATACCCTATGCTCACTCATGTATACCAAAATTTACACTAAGTGACTTCCCCAAGATTGAATTATTGCCACATTAGTTTCAAGTTAATTTGAAATCTAACATTTTAAACAAAATAAGCAAAATCCACAATTGTGCTCCAAGACATTGACAATGAGTTGGTAGACCATACTATGCAAACGTCCACCCGCCGCTAATGACAAGTAATCATCAAGACAATTTCTCAACTTATTTTTGCAAAAGATCAAAGACAAAAACACATCACTCATCTTCAACCAACCCTAGTACGTGAATCATGGCTATCTCAATCAATTTAACCTATTCTTAGAAGTGATTAAAAAGGGTTAAACAAGTCCCATATTATATGGGCCAGCAATTGGCTCATCAATCAATTGCCCAACAACCTTGGTACACACAAACTTGCACTGGTTGGCCAGGTGCCAAAGTCGGACTCAGATTTGCAACATGCAAACCATGGTATGGTACAATAAGCAATGCAATTTGAATCATAGTGCATGTAAGGTCCAGAATTGCTTACCTGTACATTTCGCCCAAATCATAACATTTAGTAGCATTCAATCACTCTACGTTTTCATCCATCATGTGATTTGTAGTGCATCATGTGATTTCCATCGATGTAGTGCATTAAGTGTAACATTTTAATTTTAATTTTTCAAAGAGTTGGGAGGGTTGAGAAGCAACCAAGAAGGTTATAAATCATTGTCAATGGACCTTCCTGTTTGCTTCTCCACGCATTATGAGGGACAAAAGAAGTGGCGCAGTTAGGTAATAATGTTTATAGTGCGTTTGCCTTCACATTCAATAAAGATCATATTTTGTTTACCGAGAACTCAGAGGAGCACTCTACATTATGTTTGAGAAATCAAATGCGTTCATGACCCCTCTAAAAACCCCCATGTATACAAGGGATTATATGTTTAAAAACCTTTGTATACGTATTCATTCCGTCCTAAATATATGTTTCATGTAAGTATACATTAATATTTTTAGCTCTGAATATGTTTACTATATGTATACGTAATACAACAATGTTTGGATTAATACCCCTTCTATGCACTCACGTATACTTGTACGTGTTTAGCACACTGCACCCGGGGTCAAGAAGGCCAACTCCAGTTCTACCTTGTTCATATGAGAGAGAAAAGCAAGGTAGACTTGCTCATAATTGCAAATTAACTATAGAAATTTGTTTGAAGCTATAGAAATTTCAACCAGTGTAGGTTGTTTCCTTATCAATGTATAGTCCCCTACATATTGCTTACGAATTCCAGCCGCAGTGAAGTATAGTAGAAAAACTGCAAAACTTTGGAATGCCAGAACTTGCTCAAAAATTGATGGATTTCGGAATTTCAAAGAGCGTTGGAATGCTAGAGAAGTGTACTTTAATATCACAGAAAATATATACATATAAAGGTCAAAAATAAATAAGCATTTGTATTTCCTTACACACTATCTACCACCTAGTACTTCCACCCCTAGCTGAAATCACTGCTCTAATTCGATTGGGCATAGTTGAAATAAGGCGTTGCAACTGCTCTAAGGGAACCTCATTCCATACTTGTTGAACGCATTCTATCAGTTCTTTCTTATTTTTTGGCATGGTGTGGTAACAAAGCCAATCTTTAAGTATCTTCCACATGTTTTCAATGGGATTTAGATCAGGTGAGTACGGAGGCCAATCCAACTTCTTCATGCCATGAGCTAGTCTCCAATCCTCTGGCAACTTACTTCGATGAATAGGAGCTCCATCTTCCATGAGTGTGAGCTCATGAGGATTATCGTGCATGAAATAAAACCCGCTCAAAGTACTTTCATACACATTTTTTACAAAATGTGCAGCACTTCTTTCTCCTTGAGGCATAATAACTAATGGGCATTTGTCAAAACCAGTAAACGCACCCCAAACCATCACAGATGTTCTTCCAGATTTGAAGGTAGGCGCCAAACATTCTGCCAAATACTTTTCATGAGGTTTTCGCCATATTCGAATTTGTCGAGAATTCTTTTGAAGTTCAAATGACGATTCATCTGTCCAAATGACCTTGTACCAATCCTCTTCTGTCCAATGCTTATACTTGCGAGCAAATGCTAACCTAGTTGCTTTATGCACTACATTGAGATATGGCTTTCTTGAAGCTATGCGATTTCCAAAGCCTAGCTTACGTATATATTTTCGCATGGTATTGTGATGCACCTGATATTTTGCGGCAAGACTAACAAGACGTTGACGTCGATCTTGATGGATGTCTTGAGTTAAGATGCGTAGCGCGCGATCTGATAATTTGCAAGATCTGTGTCCCCCACTTTGAGTTGTCATGCAACCAGATATCTTCCATTTAGTGAGAACTGTTGAAACTGTGGAGCGAGGCATGCTCAATTTCTCCGCAATATCAGATGGCCTCATCCCACCTCGGCACATTCCAATAATGAGTGATCGCTCCTCATTTGTAAGTGTCCGCTTCCGCATTGAACTTTGATGTAAACTGTGCTCAAACAACTAGTTCAAAAGAAGAACATTTCATCAGTTGAGATATGCAAACGGTATTGCATCTAGTGTCGGACAGTGCAAATGTTCTCATAAACACCTTCCTAATACACACATAAGCAATTTTCAAATGCTAACAGAATCATCTATACTCAATTGATGCTCACATATCAGTTGCCATACAAAGAAATGAGTTGGGAGACTCACTTTCAATGAGCAGGAAATTCTGCTTTCCAATGAGCACACAAATCACCAGACTGGAACTCTCACATGAAAGATGAACAAGCTTGGAGTCAACTCAGAGAAGCAGCTCTCACTTAAAGATAATCTTTGATCAAATCACCTCTCCACATCAGGTAGGACTCCCAAATCAACTCCTACATCACACTGCTGGTAATGACTCATGGACAATCCCTACTTTGTATGCCACTGCCATTTATACAATAGTGTATGCATGGGTATGCTCCTCATCATTCATAAGCCCCCTTTTCAGAATTCCAGATGTCTAAAACAGATTAGAGCATTAATTACTCAATTCGGCGTTGTGGACAGCAAGCATACTTGGTTGTGTGTGCCAGTAGCCCAAAATATCAATAGGGTGTGATGTCCGATTTTGGGTGGTGGCCACTTTTCAAAGCAACATTTTTCGGCCATTTGGTCGATGGTGGTGAAATTCTTATCACCGTAATGAATGCTCCACGCCTCCATGCAAAATTTTATCATTTCCACACTTAGGACAAACTCAGGATTCTGCTGACCAAATTTCTTTGCAAGAGGTGCTCTAATCTGGGAGTTTTGGACCATTTTCCACTCCTGTAAGACATGAAGCTCAAGGACTGGAGGCATAGAATTCGTAAGCAATATGTAGGGGACTGTACAATTCAAAAAGCTTGCCTCACACTTAGTGCTCAGACAATGAAATCGCACACATAGACATCTCTTTGCTGAGTCCAATGCATAAGGCAATCAGCCTATCAATCCACCCAAATAAGGATAAAACTGCAGGCATTCCTAAGAGCGTATAAGGATCTTCCAATCTTCCATACAATCCAAGGTAACTTAGCCTGCACCAGGGTATATGTACAAATTTCACAGCCTCAAAATACATTTCCATATGTACACATGGGCTAAAAATGTGGAATTAAACTCCAATCCCCTTGTATATCTACTTTCCGTTTGATTGAAATATGTCTCCCATAAGTACATTTTGTACATGCTTGTTCTAAATAATACCCTTGTTGTGCACGCACGTGTATAATTACAGTACTTGAAGAGTGCACTCCCTGGGTGTGGACGTTTAGGGATTAACCCCTAAATGCCTAAAGCCTTCTTCAAATTTGGCAGTATTGCAAAGATGCATTATAAAATGCAACCTAGAGGGATATTTTGAACTTGATATATGAATAAAAGTTGTACATTATGAATTTTTGATTCTATCCATACGGTTGGATCTATGATTGCTATTATTAATAATTTTGTATAAAATTTGAAATGTGAAATTCAAAAATATTTTGTAATTCAATTACAAATAAGATATTGACAATCTAAAGATGAAATTCTTTGCGATTGGTTGAAATGTAATACTCTAAGTGCAGTGATTTATAGAGAATTTTTGGTTACTTAATTTGATGAATTGGCTTTTTTTAAAGCACTTTTACACTGAAATCTTCAAAATTTTGGGTGAATCGCTGCAACATAAAATGATGCATGGAAATTTCACAAATCATCCCCTTTCTAATTTGATCACATACGCATGAAACTAACTTCCCATAGAATGTACAGCAAAAATTCCACACTGCAAAAAGTGCATGCTGCATGAAAATTTATGGATGAAATCTGTACATCGTCCAAAAAATGCACGCTCAGGCAGTTAGGGGTTAATCCCTAAACGTCCACACCCAGGGAGTGCACTCTTCAAGTACTGTAATTATACACGTGCGTGCACAACAAGGGTATTATTTAGAACAAGCATGTACAAAATGTACTTATGGGAGACATATTTCAATCGAACGGAAAGTAGATATACAAGGGGATTGAAGTTTAATTCCACATTTTTAGCCCATGTGTACATATGGAAATGTATTTTGAGGCTGTGAAATTTGTACATATATTGCATGATTTTAGCCAAATAGAAAATGTATACAGGGGTGTTTTAATAAGGGGGATGCACGCACGTGATTCTTGGCTTTATTAAATAGTGCACTCCCTGAGCGTCCACACCCCTCTCCAGATTTGGAGAATGTCAAGGATTTCTTATAAAATGTAACGAAGAGGGATATTTTGAACGTGATCTTTGATTAAAAAAATTTACATTAGAAATTTTTGATTCTATCCATACGGTTGGATCTATGATTGTTGTCACTAATATTTTTGTATAAAATCTCGGTATAAAATTTGAAACTTAAAATTGAAAATTCTTTTGTAATTTGATTTCGAATAAGATAATGACAATTTGTACATGAATTTTTTTGTGATTGGTTGAAATGTAATACTCTAATTGTAGTGATTTTTTGAGATTTTTTGATTGTTGAATTTTATGAATAGACTTTTTTAAAAACACTTTTACACTAGTAGTGATTCACCCAAACTTTTGGGTGAATCACTACAAAATTTTGGGTGAATCACTACAACATGAAATGAGGCATAAAAATTTCACAAATCGTCCCTTCTCTAATCAAATCACATGCATGAAGCTAACTTCTCATAAAATATATAGTAAAAAATCCATACTACAAAAAGTCAATGACAGATGAAATGTTTGTGTTTGATTATGTACATCGTTTATTTTCTGAATGATTGGATGGTTAAGGGTTGACTCGAGGGTTGAAGCACGCCATGTAGTTGGAAAAATTACAAGGGAAGAAGAAAAAACAATTAAAGAAACAGAGAAGGAGGAGGCAAGCACAATAAAGTGTCTTTTGACTTTAGAAACTCACTTTTAGAAACTCACTTTTTTAGCGTGTAAAAAAGATGTTTAGTCTACTCAAACCCTTAATAATCAATTCAAAACGTTTTTGCTATTAAAGTAGAAATTCGAATAAATGTCAAAATTCAAACTATCAAATTTCATAATTTATTTATGCAACACACTTTGAAACCAAAAAGTTCATGAAACCATCAAAAATAAATTTATAAAATCATTAAATAAAAGTACTCAAAAGTGAGTTTGAAAAATCAGTATTTTAAACCTTTCAAACCATATCTTGATGAAATTGCGTAACAAAACTTGAGGGAAGTCATAAAGCAATACTACCCTTCATCATTACGATTGACAGTGAACACTAACTAGACCATAATTATGTGAATTATCTCATGTTTTAGTGAAAAAACATGAAATTTACAGTTTACCATGATTAATTCTGATGCCATTAAAACTCTAAAAGTTGTATGGTTATTGGGCTAATTAAAAACACATTGCTACTATACATATGCATGTTAGAAACATAAGTACATGAAAAATAAAAGAGCTATTCAAAAATCACTTCACTTTTTGGTGTTTTTGTAAGCATTGGTCATTTTCTAATTTTAGCATCCCACTTTTGTAGTACACTATTGTCTTTGCCTCGGGGGGGACACTTCCCATTTTTTAATAACCTACGTGCGGCGGAATATAGGGTTTATTTAAATAATCTTAGGTAAAATTTAAAATATATATATATATAAATTAGGGGACATTAAAAGTGGCATGTCCTTTATAAGTAACATAGGGAACCGGAAAATATGATCCATTAAAATTTAGGTAGATATAAATTAGGGGCAAAAGAATGGGATCCTAGGAAAAAAATTTAGTACGTTCAATGGCAGCAAGTATGATCACCCCAAGCATATCTGTAACGGCTAGAAGAAAATGTCAGTTCCCGCGTTTCTTCCTAGGTGACAAGGCACATGGTATGGAGGGCATTAGAACGGCGTATTTCGGATGTAATTTTTTTTATATCAAGCATATATTTGTGGTCATACTTCACAGATGCACTTCATGTCTATGTTTTTAAACACATATTGTGCCTAAAATCTTTTCAATACTTTTTCAACCCTAATGTCTTGCTTTTCATGCATGTATTTGTGCTGTATTTGTATTCATGCATTGTTATAACTTGAATCTTTTTTTCTATAAGGTATTTGTTAGTCACTTGTATTCTCATTATTTTTTTAGTTAGTTTTTTTCCTTACAAAGAAAATAGCCTCTAATATATTCCTTTGGCTTACATATTATAAGTAATGATAGATATGATAATATGGGTATTTTTTTTGCTTTAAGTAATAATAGGGGTCCTTTAAATGCTTTCTAGGAGGTAAATAGTCCCCAAAAAAATACCCCACTGTTGCACGTGGGTCCCCAAAATACACAAGAAGTGTCCCCCCCGAGGTCTTTGCCCTCAGGAAAAAATAAAATAATAAAATAAAATGTAAGTACCCCAGAGGATGCATTGTACTAAACACATACGAGAGTATATGTAAGTGCATAGAAGGGATATTAAATTGAACAGTGCCATATTACATATACATACAATAAACATATTTAGAGCTAAACATATCCACATATACTTACATTAAACATATATTTAGGATGAAATAGATATGTTAGTATACAAAAGTCTTAGACATATAATCCCTTGTGTCATGGGGGGTTTTAGAGGGAGTCATGAATGCACATGATTCTCTTGAAACTAATGTAGAGTGCACCCCATGCGAGACCCCATGGGATAAGTACTTGAGCTTGTTTGCCCCATTTCTTGTAGGTGCGATCAACCCTCATCTTTGGCATTAGAGTGTGGTATTTTGCCATAGGATTTGTTATGGGAAGTAATAAGACTTATCCATCTCATTGTGACATTTCTAAGTAATTTTAAACCTTTTGTTTCCATCAATTGTACATAACTATCA
This sequence comes from Pohlia nutans, assembly GCA_022496805.1. NCBI lineage: Eukaryota > Viridiplantae > Streptophyta > Bryopsida > Bryales > Mniaceae > Pohlia > Pohlia nutans. Next base: position 19,657,839 of record CM040102.1, on the reverse strand, counting down.
ACACAATAATTGTATGAAACTTGCAAATGCTTCCCAAATACATTGAAATGCCTAGATTAGATAGAATTTTGTAGGCCATGTTAAGCCTATGAGCTAGATTAAAAAAAAGCCAAAAGGTGACCAATTTTCAAGAGATAATTTGAATAGTCATTCCCTTCTTCTCTTAAAATGTAGAGATCCCATCAACTCTAAGACAAAGCAATTTCACTAGTACAAAAAAATGTATTTATAACTACCCTATTGCAACTCGTTTTTCAATTGCAAAATGTTGTGCGACTCCATTTTAAGAAATTAGGTGAAAAGTATCATTAGTCCCAAGTGTACAGTTCAAAAACTGTGACTTATATAGTCAAAGTTGAGATGGCCCACATACTCTCTACGTTTTTCACATTCATTACTAAGTCTCATATATTATCATCTAGTCACAAACGAGGTCACAAACCTTTTGACAAAAGCACTTGCAACATATCCTTGGAACAACGTGCAATTTTCGACTCACTAAATTGCAAATGTGCAACTATGCAAAACATTGAGCTCCATGACTCAATTTTTTTATGACTTCTATATTCATTGACTCAGTTCAAACGCCTATGACTCTATCGTAGTTGGTTGCGTTATGACTTAGATATGCCATAATTCAAGTGCTCTCAAATTTTTGATTGTGTAATTTTCAAATTTATGTGTCCATTGTGTAGTTGAGGATGCTTCCCATTCACTTGAAGATGTACATAATACTATTTACTCTTTCACATAAGTTGTATTACATTGTCCACATCCAAAACCCTCTAGAGCTTATCTCCAATTTCCACTATAGATGTCTCTAATCTATTTTCTACTCCTTCCTAAAATACTTTTGAATTTTAACTTCCACTCTCAATTTATTTAAAAAAATGCTTCTTCAAGTATTGATCCTTTCTAAAACTAATCGTATGATAAATTCCTAAACTACGTCTTACTACTTTATAATAACTTCTACATTGCGCCATGATACAAGATCTCCTCCATCAATTTTGTCAATGTAATGTAACTAAAGATATTTGATAATGGATGTTTTCTAACCACATGTAGCAGTGAGTAAGTAGAGGATGATGGAAGCAAGACAACTCCTAGTTGAAGATGGATGGATTGGAGATAGACTACTTCAGATTGAAAATATGTACACAAGAGTTAGAACTCAAGATGAGATGCACTACTGGAGTTAGACCACTCCAAATTGAGAACGTGTGCACAAGAGTAATACAACAATTCAACCTCCCAACCATAATGAGGAGATCTCAACCAAAAGAGAGCCTCTACCTTCTTACCCCCGAGTTTTATATCGTCAGTTCTTTCTGCAAAAGAACTAGTAGTCTATCTCTAATCTTTTTACTTTCTATTTCAAAATTAGATCTAGTCTATAGATAATTTAGCATTATACCTTTTTATTTCAAAATAAAATTTGATTTATTCCATATATCTTTAAAGACTTAAAGATATATAGAATAAATCGAATTTTGAAATAGAAAGGTATAAAGACTAAATCTATAGACTAGATCTAATTTTGAATGGATATGTGAATCATGGGTAGATCGAATAAACGCTTTATTCACGCCAACCCCATAAAAGTGGACCGGAGGTTGTACTATGTTTACTCTACTTTGTATAAGAGATGAGTGAAAGGGATCACATATTATCTCTTGCACACGAACTCTAGTAGTCACCAACTCCAGTATTATAAGTCTGTCTCCTGCCTACGATAACTCACTAGCATCACCAAGCCATTTAAATCACATTACTGCTCACACAAACCCAACGAGAATCGAACCTAGATCACATAACTGTGATACAACATTCCTCACCAACCATTCACAAAATTTATGACTTAGCGATCATTCACCTACCCAAATCTTCAATTATACCACCTCACAACAAATGTAATTATGTCTCTTAATCTCGGGGGGTGCACTGTACTAAACATGTACGAGTATACATGAGTGCACAGAAGCGGTATTAATTTGAACAGTGCCATATTACGTATACATACAATAAACACATTTAGAACTGAAAATATTCACGTATACTTATACTAAACATATATTTAAAACGGAATACATCTATATACAAACGTATTAGACATATAACCCCTCGTATACAAAGGGTTTTTTTAGAAGGGGTCATGAACACACGTGATTCTCAAACATAATATAGAATGCACCCCTGAGCTCTTAATGTAGTTTTAATGGTTACATGTTTATAGAGTATCTATTCCCCGAAGTAGAAAGTAGTCTTGTATCAATGATCCTTTGTCATAACATTCAGTAGTCTTCAAGAGGGGTGCCTTTTTGTTTCATCCACCTTAATTTATAGAATGAGCAGTGATTTGTATTTGAATGGACTATTGAATCAAATAAATAATTATAGAACACTATTGAATGTGATTGAGAAGTGCTTTGAGTTCTTGTGCACCATGGTTGATTGCTCTTGCTCAATGCCACATGTCCTCGTAGCTACTAATGTGATGAGGAATATCCCACATCATTTCATTCGGGGGATGAAATGATGTGGGATATTCCACATCAATTTGTCAGAGAAAGGCAGTAGTAACCAAGGTTACTGAATGTTATAGTCCAATGGACACTGGTTCATTGTCAAAACAAACAAACACTTTATTCACGCCAGCTCCAAAACGGAATGGAGTCTGCCTTACTACTCCGTCTACTTTCATGCATGATTTCATCCATAGATGTGTTTCATCCGTCCTTCTTTGCTTACTCAAGTGAATCTCCCACGTGGGTACCACTCAGTTGACGTGGACACGGGGTAATCTGCTGACATGGACTCAGCCTTTGAGCCAATGGGGGCGCTGCCCTTCGCGTGCAGGGGAGGATTCAAGCCAAAAACGGTGGTCTTCCTCCGTCTTCTTCGTCACCTCGATCCGTGCATGCTCGTCGTCTTCACAATCAGTAGAGACAATTACTTATCCGTTTGAATCATTAGACAGAAGCTACGCCATTTTTAATCGAAGCGTTTCGCGATTTTTGGAAGCATTTCGAGGTGCGGAGCTCTGTTTTTATTTTTTTCTTTTATTTTCTTGTGCTGAATTGAAGTTCCGTTTTCCGTTTTTCGAATCATGGCTGCGAAACTGATGAATTTCGCACTTGAATCTTAATCCAGGCAATTCAGAAACACTTAATTAATTTTTTTCCTTTTGCTGGAGTAGATTGAGACTTGGCTGCGACCACCTCCAGTGTATTTAGACAATTGATGAGCTACCGTTTAGCACAATTTTGTAAAATTATGGATACCTTGTACTCTTGACTGTTGATTGAACCTCTACGGTATTTGTAAAGAATTTAGGTTTTGCGATCGTTAACCCCTAAAGGACCATAAGGCCACCAGGTGGCTCCTGTTTTTTTTTCAGTGATTTTGAGTAGGTTTTATGTAGATTTTTTTTGTTATTTTTATTTTTATTTTTAATTCAACATATGTGATATTCATCACTAATTCGAGCGATATAAAATTTGGTCCCATTCAAATTATAATTTTCTCAATATGATTGTTTAAACTTGTCATTTTAAAACCATGAATCCTTGGTCCTTTAGGGGTTAAGCCTGCTTGAAAACTTGTAGAATGTTCCTGAAATCCATGAAATTGGTTCGACAACATCACGTGAACGTTGAAGAGGCATTTACGGAGTCATATGTGCAGGACAAGATTCTTATATACTGCAATGGTACAGTTATTGCAACTCAGTGTGATATGGTGTCATTAACCCCTAAAGGACCAAGAAGCCCAAACTGAGCTCCATGTTTTTTTTCAACAGTTTTGAGTAGGTCTCATGTGGACTTCTTTTTGTTTGAATTTATTTGTTGTTTGATCAACACATGCAATGTTTTTCACTGATTCCGGTGATATAAGATTTTGCCTTATCTTAATTATATTTTTCACAATATGATCAATTGAGTTTTTCAATTTAAAACCATGAATCCTTGGTCCTTTAGGGTTTAAGCCTCCTTTGCTGTATGAATTCCACTTACCGATAAATTTGGTGGAAGAGTTGTTGCTAACACTAGTTCTGCAGCTCCAGGAGATTCCAAATCACTGAAACTTGCGTGAGGATTTGTATTCTTAACGACGTTGCTACCATGGGTTTGATTTAGTGTAGGAGTCTTAGGCTTCTCTCTTTAGGTCGTAATTATTCTTGAACTCTATTTGTTTACCAACTTGCTACAGTCAGCTCTTTTAATCCCTCAAGGACCAAGAAGCCTAAACTGGCTCCATGTTTTTTTTAACAGTTTTGAGTAGGTCCTATTTGGACTTTTCTCTTGTTCAAATTCATTTGTTTTTTGGCCAACACATGCGTTGATCTTCACTAATTCTGGTGGTATAAAATTTGGTCCCATCTGAATTATATTTTTCACAATATGATCAATAGAATTTGTCATTTAAAACTGTGAATCCTTGGTCCTTTTGGGATTAAGCTTTTCTAGAAGAGAAGGTTGACCATGTTGGTGGCTTGTAGGCAACTGTGACAAGAAGCATGGAGCGGGTGATGGCGGGAGAAGGTATGGATGACAAGGGATGGCGTCGACTTGCAAGAATCAACCAGCAACTGCAGCCCACAGGCGTTCCTGGTCTCCTTTCTCCAAGTAAATGCTGGCTCCGCTTTTCCATTTCAACCTACCAGCATTTATTAAAACTCAACATTGTGTCAATAGCTTACAGTCATTTAACCCTTTAAGGACCAAGAAAGCCAAATTTGGCTTCATGTTTTTTTTAGCAGTTTTGAATGGGTTCTATGTGAAGTTTCTATTGTTCAAATTTATTTATGTTTTTGGTCAACACATGCAATGTTCTTTACTTATTTTGGTGATATAAAATTTGGTCCTATTTGAATCATACTTTTCATTATATGAATGATTGAATTTGTCATTTTTAAACCATGAATTCTTGGTCCTTAAAGGGTTAAGTGCAGGAATTCGGGAGTTTGCAACAGAATCAGAGACTGTTGAGGGTTCCATCAGCCAAATGGTTATTAGTGTTCTTGGGGGCCGGGTTTTTGAATATGAGCCAAGGAAATGCTGGTGGTTGTTTCGGCAATTGTTTCCATGCATTGCAAATATATGGAGTTGTCAGTGGTATGTCTTTGGCTTTGGATTGTTAGTACAAATATTGGCCTTTGAATTCTGCTTGAAGGTTGCTCATGTTGTTTTTGTTTCTTTCAGGTCAGTTGGAGAGCATGCCTACGCTTGGGGTTGGCCTTCCTGCACTGGACGTAGCATCTGCCTTTCCGCAAGCGACACCAGCATCGACATTTCCCAAATCAGGCAAGTCCTAAACCCTGAGGCCCCACTTTCTCTCAAGTTGCCAAGATACTGTGCATTGTATACCACCCAGCTTTCGTCACCTAAATTTCCATCTTGCGAATTGTGAATCACTATCATTGTTCATGCTTTTCCCTAAGTATAACCTAGTTGATAATTCTGGTCAACAGTGTCAGACTATTTTGGGCTGGAAGATCTCTTATCGCCAGAGGATATCGCACTTCGTAAGCGTGTTCGGGGTGTGATGGAGAAGCATGTTGCACCTGTTATGACCAAGGTTGGGTTCGTTAAAAATTTGTTCCTTGTTTTTAGTTCGATTCTTAGCAGTCCATGTCTGCAAGCTCGAATCACGGGAGTAGTTATACGTATGCCCAGATTTGCATTCATCCCTACAAGTGGAGCCTAAGTTCTTTTGTCGACTTTACTTTGTTTATGAAGTTTCTGGTGGTGTTGACAGTATTGGGAGAAGGCAGAGTTCCCTTTTGAAATCATTCCCCACCTTGCCAGCCTTAAGATCGCTGGTGGCACAATTAAGGTGAATTTTCCAGCCTATGTGCTACTTGCTTGAAGTGGTGGTTTGGGACTAGAGTGATCAATTGAACCGAGTGCCTGGACGACTGAGTATCTAGAAGTTGGGATTGTGAGCTCATTTTGTTCAAATTTTAGAACGTGATGAACACATGTGTTAATGTTGTTTTGATGGTAGATATGCTTTTCATAATAAGTTTCTCATTGCTATCGCCGAACTGGAGCTTCGGAAATGATGCCAATCTCTAGTGTTGTGGAATGAAGCCTATCACAATGAAGTCTATCACCAGTAGTATTATTAGTGTGGCAATCAATCATCCTGTATGTTGGACGTCTTCTGCCAGGGATATGGATGTCCGGGGCTTTCAATATTGAGCCATGCGTTGGTGGGTGCTGAGATTGCACGTGTAGATGCAAGCTGTTGCACTTTCGCTCTTGTGCACTCCAGCTTGTGCATGTCCACAATCGGTACACTTGCATCGTGCCTTCTGCATTGGTTATTTATGCCCCAAATCCCACTTAATCGTTTAGATTGATACCAGAAGAGTGGCTTGGGGAGTTTAAAGTTCCAAGGGCGAATAGTCTTAAGAAAGGCACTCGTAAGTCTTGTTTTGCAGGGATGTTGGGGAGTGAGGAGCAGAAACAGAAGTATCTGCCAAGTCTTTCCCGTTTCGATACTGTTGGTTGTTGGGTAAGCCTATCTCGTAGCCTGAAATAGCCTTGTACTTTTGTAACAGGATTGCGATTTGTTGTCTTCTATTGTAAAGGGTATTTTGAGATGATTTTTTCTGAGAGAAGGCCACATACTATTCATTAGTTACGTCGATCTTGACGGACATGGATGATGGTAACAGGCATTGACCGAACCTGAGTATGGGAGTGATGCAAGTTCACTCAATACAACAGCAGTGAAGGTACGCACTGCCTTATTTCCTCAGTAGAACAATCTTTCAGTTATGCAGTGGGTATCAACTAGAATAATTATGGAAGTCTGAGGGAAAAACTATCCAACTGTCACCATTTCTAGAGCAAAAAATGCATGGTGAGGGATAAGTTGAGGTGTTAAACTTGTGTTCAACGTGTCATGGCTTTCTATGCATCAGGAATTTAGGACCTCACTGATTTTTAACGATTTCTGTGCGACATCCGATAGTTCATGGGTTCGTACATTTTTCGCACAGATTCTGCACGGATTTTGCCCTAATTCTGCACTGAATCCGCACGGCTTCTACATCCACTTTTTTCGTTATCTAATAAAGTGTAGAATCCGTGCAAAATTAGCGCGAAATCTGTGCAGAACCCGTGCGAAAAATGTACGAATCCATGAAATATCGGATGTCGCACGGAAATCATTTAAAAGCCGTGGGGTCCTAAATTCCTGATGCATGCACAAATCCGTACTCAAGCTTGTCATAAATCAAGCTTTGGAGTTCCTGAATGTTATTAAATATCGACGTTCTGGAACCAGGTGGAAGGGGGATGGCTCTTGAATGGACAGAAGCGGTGGATTGGTAACGCTACATTTGCAGATATAGCGATTGTGTTTGCACGGAACACACAAACCAACCAGATCAACGGGTGCGTGTTCTTCTGAATTTCGACGAATCCCAATTTTTTATTATTATTTGTGGCACACAGTGTTCCGGTCATGCCCTAACTTGTTGATTTACTGGACTTTGTATAGATCTACGTATTAAAGTTTGAATCGACCTCATTTCTTCTATCTGGGATCCTTTTTGGTTCAACGAGCTATATGTATATATCAGATTTCTAAGCACTGATAAAACCTTGTTGAGCTTGAGTGTCTCCAATTACTTCCAAGTGAGCCTTCTGTTGTATCAGAATTAATGGTTTCTTGTGATGGATATCTTCTGGTTTTGTAGGTTTATTGTGAAGAAAGGGACGCCAGGTTACAGAGCTACCAAAATCGAGAATAAGATTGGGTTGAGGATGGTGCAAAATGGTGACATTGTCATGAAGGATGTATATATTCCTGATGAGGATCGCTTGACTGGAATCAACTCTTTCCAAGATACGAACAAGGTAACATCGAACGAGGACGACACTGTTGTGGCTTTTAACTGACTTCACAGAATCTCCGATCAGTTTTTTTTCGAAGTATCGGAACATCATGTTGCTCTGTAAAATGCCAGTCATCTTGAAAGACCTAATAAGTCATTATGCAGAGTGTTATTTGCTAATGTATGCCTTTTAACGGCTCTACCTCAATCAGGTGCTTGCCGTCTCCCGGATTATGGTGGCATGGCTTCCGATTGGAGTTTCTATGGGCGTGTATGACATCTGCCACAGGTCTGATGGAACTCACTGCCCGCACACTCTGGATTCTATTATTATTCGTTGTATTTTTCCTACAAACATGCTCAAGAATCAAGATATTGTGTAGTTCTGCAGGAAAACATAAGTGTTAGCAGTTTGAATGGGCAGTAGTCTCATTAATTAATAACTAGGATATAGAACTGTATCCGGGATCTTTTTTCTGTGTTCTCTGATACAAAGATTTTTGGTTGCGTGTAGGTACTTGCAAGAGAGGAAGCAGTTTGGGGCCCCATTGGCAGCCCTTCAAATCAACCAAGAAAAGCTTGTGCGCATGCTTGGCAACATTCAGGCGATGTTTCTACTGGGCTGGAAGCTTTGCAAAGTGTATGAAAGTGGCAAGATGACTCCTGGGCAAGCCAGTCTTTGCAAGGTTTGTTATCGTCACAGTAATTCTGGTGGTGTTGTTTGTAGAAACAATCATTCAGCTCATCTTTGGGGATTTCAAATTCAAGAAGCTTCTGTTGTAATGCATAGTGGGAGAAACCATATGGATACAATTTTAACGTCGGTGTATATTTTTGAATTGGTAAACTGTAGCTGTTGAATGATTGAGGTTCTATACGGTCTGGTTATTTTACTTTGGATTTTAAGCGACAGCTGCTTAATCTTGGCACTCTTGCTGCAGGCCTGGAACACTCTGCGAGCACGCGAAACAGTTGCTTTGGGCAGAGAGCTTTTGGGTGGAAATGGAATACTTTCAGACTTTCTTGTTGCCAAGGTCAGTTTGCATGCTTTTGCTTGATTATAACATCATTCAAGATGTATGTCTTCGAAGACCTGGAGCACTTTTTAAAATGGGAAGTGATTGATGACGTGGCCAGGCTTTGTAATCATGTATGGTGTGTATGCTTTCCAGGCCTTTTGCGATATGGAGCCAATTTACACCTACGAGGGAACTTACGAAATCAACACCCTGGTTACAGGACGGGAAATTACAGGAATTGCAAGCATTAAGCCTTCTGCCTCTGGCAAAACTAAGGGTCTTTTGGTGTCTCAGAAATAGTCTGTGGCTTACCACTTGAAATTGTCATTGGTGACCACTATAGTCTAATTATGAAATGAGTAGGTTTGTAGCAAGTCTGGAGGAGTGACTTTCGCCCAATTCAATTAGCGATGCGTATGAACCAAGCATTAAGTTAGGCACTGTTACTGGTTGGCTGAGCTTTACCGGTCACAGAAAGTGTTAAGAATCTCACACATTTTGAATTTACAGGAATAAAATACCTTGAGAAACCATTAGGTAGCCTCAATTCCAGTGTGAACTGTCTCACCGTCTGAACAGAAACTAAGCCATTGGTCCTTTAGGGGTTAACCAAAGAAAGGAAGACAAATGTCTTGGAGACAACTCAGTCTTGTTTATTATCTGCCCTTCCAGGGGAGAGACTACGGAAACGCTTTGTTTTTAAGGAGTTACATGGCTGAAAAGTACAAACACGATGTAAAAGTAAATTTAGGGTAAATACGAAGGCAAAGACTACGCAACTAGCTGCTTGTTATCTCTTGGTATTAACCCCTAAAGAACAGAGGCCGATTTTTCAAGTGCAGTCAGTTCAATGTGGATTAAGTATTGATCCTCAATTTTTGAGATTTTTTGTGGTGATTCTACTCTTTGTAATAGAGATGGGTTGGTAACTTGCGTACGTAGGTGATGTATAGATCAAAAGTTACAATCATGCAAAGGTGAAATCTAACTGTGGGTAGCTCTTGAAAATTTGCATACAATGAGCTATGCATTTTGAATTTTTGTACACAATGAGCTAACACCACCTATATACACAATTGTCAAATTCATTTTTCCAAATTTGAGACTAAACTTTGCATTTTGGGCATTTTCAAACTTAGGCAGGGGACCAAAAAAAAAGTGCAATCAACTTTGAAGCTAATAATCTTACTATTGAGGAACCCTGAACGGTTCAAAATTTGTAAATTCAAATTAATTGAAATATCCTACAATTGAATTGGTTAAAAAGATTTTAGAGAAAAAACTATTTAACCTTTTTTTTGAGAAGAGGTGCTTTGAGGCAGCTTTTGAGTGTTTGCAGGGAAACAAAGTTGTGGTCTTTAACCCCTAAAAGCCCAACGGATATTGAACAAAAACATACATATGTTACAATATATGCCTTCCATATGTTTGATAAAGTCTAGTTCAATAGAAAAAAATGTAGGGCATCATCTCTACAAATTATTCGTACGGTCAAACTTCCAAAAATAACTTTTGATTTTTTTTTAATAAATTCAAAAGCATTAACTTTGAAAATTTGTATAAATTATAATTTTCAATTTTAGAGTTCAAAATTTAGTATGATTGGTTAAAGTTGGGCTATCTATTGTAAACTTTAAAAAAGCAAAAGAAATGATGGAGGGATCATCATTACTTTCCCCAAATAGAAAATTTTATAACACTAACACAATGTTGAGGTGATCTACTTTGAAAACTTCTCCCGGGAGGAGTTTAACTCGGTTTGCCATAATTCAAATTGGGTTAGAAAGTAGACTTGATGTAGTATTTTAAAATATTTTTTATATTTTCAAAAAAAAGAAAAAGACAATTGTTCCAAGCATCCTGAAAGATTCGGGCACCGACCAAAAAATGATTGTTTGAGCGTTTAGAGGTTAATGCAATGCTTTACGAACTCACACTCATTTTCATTGTCTCTGCCCACCAGGGGAGAGACTACAAGAACGCTTTGTTTTTGAAGAGTTACCAGGAGTTACATGCTTGAACAGTAAAATGAAGTCATAAAAGTAAATCTGGGATAAATACTAAGGCAAAGACTCCGCGACTAGCCGCTTGTTTATTTAGTAGTAGTTGCAGAGGCGGTGTTGTTCTGGCAGGGAGGAGCGTGGTGAGGCATCGTGGTCCATTGGTGCCATTATCCTTTCATTATTGAGGCTTTTGCCAACCACTGTCTGCATGATCATGCTTGGAGTTGTCGCATGTAAATTGCAGGAGTCACACATTTGAGGTCTTTCCACAATTCCCACTGGCTCCTGCAGACCCACTCCAGTTCAAACAACCAAGCTCCAAAATTTGTTGGACTTTCTCTAAAATCATGACAATGCCTATGTGCCCCAAATGACCTACCGAAAGTGGTCGCTTTCACATTTTTAGCAGTAGAAACAAATCAATTAGGAAGCTCTAGGCGACCGGCTGTGGTGTCTTGTCTTGTCCTGCATATCCATTAGCCACACACGTGCAAGAACACATCATGCTGACTCAGATCTAGGACTAGTCAATATTGTACTATACATATGCAAGCTTCACTCATCAAGTGAAAGATAATGTCTCACCATATTCTAGTACATGTATCAAATCATGCAAACAATCATTACATTCTATAACAGTAGGGTTCTGCAACCCTACTGCTTAGTTTGATTTTCCTCATATAGTAACTTTCCTTTGAACTAGAGTGAAAGATGACACAATTAGTCATTATATGAGGGAATTTAGGAGTCAAATAAGACAAACTTAACCCCTAAATGTCCTAGCGTTTAGAAAGTGGATCACGAACTCGATCAGGAACAGATTCAAAGCCTTGCAACTTTCTCATACAATCTCGGATGATTTTCATCCAAGTCATCTTTTTAAGTCTATTAAATTATTTACAAATCACAATAAATCTCTTGTGATGGGGAGTTGTTGATAATATTGGAGAGGCCTCCAACTACAAGTATGTCAAATTTGTTGGGTATATTTTAGATTTGCAATGGTTCTCTCATGTGCACCTCATGTACATCTGAGCCATGCTAATATCTACTTTTGAGGCTAGGATCTACTTCTATTCAAAGGGTTGGTACGTTCAAGGGTTAAGATGTGAAAACAAAGAGCATTCAAGAGCATCTCAGAACATCGAAGAGAATTAGTCTTGGAAACTTTAGTAAGGGTACAAAGTTTAGGGCTTAACAATAACTATCACTGAAGTCCTAAAGTACAATATAATTGTCAGACAATCATGACTAAAAAAAACCACCATAACCGAGCTAATTGTCAATCAATCTAGTTTTCTCCTAAACTCATATTGTAATATTCTTTAGCAACCCCACTATTCACCCTTGGGAATTAGCAGCCCATGCCAAAATAGTTGCAGGAATCGTAATGTTTTGGAGAATCAAAGCCATCTTTAGCTGAAGATGTATGGCAGCTCAACAAATTTCTAAATAATTTTTTTAATAGTTTCAGCATGTTCCACATCATCATTCATCATCAATTTCAAAAGTTGAATGATTCTCTACACAAGAAAAAGGGTGTGTAGCTAAAGAATGTTATGTTGGAGAGTAAATAATATTGGCCCCAAGCGTTTAATTTCCAGGCCGGTGACCAGAGCTGAAGAAGACTAGTCAGTGAAGCGGCTCTGCACAGGCACATAAGACTGACTGAGCTTGATTCAAAATCCTGCTCACCTTCTTGTCTCACTGTTTAACATAACACAGTATGATTAACTTATTGCAGCCTGACCGTGTCGCTTTGCCTTCTAAATTTGCTCATTTGCGTCCCTCCGCTCCAGCCAAGAACTCAATGCACATGCATTTTCTGAGATTCTGACTCAATGCTGCCCTCTTTGGATGCATGCCACAGATATGCTATCAATGCTAATCCGGGACATGGAGCCTTCATGGCAGGCATGTCATGTCACTCATTTTCATGCAACCCAATAGAGTTGATTGAAAAGAAGTGCATCTAACTTCCCTTTTTTCTCTACTTCTAAGAGCAAGCCCAGCAGTTGGTCATTGTGCACCAAGTCCACATCCAAGATGGTGTGAGAGAATTGAGAACTTCCTCAGCAACAACCACCAAGCGTGCCTAGAATAGAGTGCATCAATCAATTTTAAACTACTACTTTTGTCACTACTTGGGACAATCATAATGGCGGAGAATAAATTTACTAAAATTAACTTCATAAAGTGAGAGCATTGTCTTGTCAGAGAGTGGGACAAATTGCTTGATGTGAGAATCACCACTCGCCATATGGGCAACATTTGGTGGGCAAATATCAAACTCCACACCATAAGAGGTACTTTATCATTCATAAATAGCGTTGGTGAGTGGAAAATGGGTGCTGTTGGGCCTGCTCTAACCTCTCTATTGAAGTGTACTTGGGTTGAAGTGTACTTGGGTTGAATAGTGTTGTGTTATAAATTGTTCCTTTATGAGCCATGGGCTTGGAGCTTTGGTGAAAGGTGTGGGTGCCATAGCAAAGTATGGAGAATAATGACATTGCCTTGTTTTAGATTGTCTCCCAAATTGTCATAGATTAGTTTTTGGTCTATTTATATTTCAATATGAGTTCAAGAGGAATACAACACGAGCTTGTTAAAACTTTCCTCTTTGGGCTAACTTTTTGGTTAACCTTAATAAATCCCTGAAGGACAAAGATTTGTGGTCCAAAAATATCAAGTTTAATTGATCATATGGTGAAAAATACAATTTAGAAGAGACCAAATTTTATATCCTCAAAATCAATGAAGAACATTGCATGTGTTGGGCCAAAACATAAATAAGTTTGAACAAAATGAAGTGCACATAGGACTACTCAAAACTGCTTTAGAAAAAACCATGGGCTTCTTGGTTCACTATTGAACTGTCTGGCTCCAGCTCTCCGGTCCTCCCACAAGTTTGGTTTTTGTTTCATATCAATAAGTTCTTCCTCTGCCACTGGATCCTGCAAATCTTGTCAAGAGTTTTGCACTTGTTCACTGATTTTGCTTCCCACCTAAGTTATATGGCAATCCTGCAGACCAATAATCAGAATGGTCATAATGGACATGAATAGACTCCTAAAGAAGTTGCTAATCAACAGAATTCCTCTTTTATTTCGTCTCCCCTTCCAATGCAATCATCAATTCAGCCAAAAACTCTGCAAAAAAAGGAGTCACATTTGAGCAACAATAAATGGTTCATGAAACTTACTCTCGAATTTACTACACTTTGTTTCAGCTACAGTCTGTAGCTTTTTAAATGAAAGCTCCACAGCTACATCACATGGATCCCGGCCCAAGTCCCCATCCAGTATCAGTTTTGAATGGACTTCTGTCCATTAAAAAAATAAAAATCATTTCCATATCACATGTCATCTTGCGATTGGTTTAGGGTGAAAAAGAAATCCAATTTTTGAGGGGCAAACCTTATTTATTTTTTGAAATTAATTTTGCGTTCCAGGGGGTATGCTGTTACGGTAGCCGCGAAGGACATGGCAACGAGTTTGCGTAGACCTGCAGTGTGGAAATAAGTTATGGGTGATGTGGTGGGTGTGATGCACTCAGGCGGGGAGTGAGTGAGTGTGGAAGTTGGGAGATGGGCGGTCAAATTAGGTCAGTATCATTATTCACGAGTGGGCACAGAGAAAACTGTACTTACACAGAGAATTATCCCTCTGACAATCTGACACTGCAAACTACCAAAGTTACATGCAACCTTTCAATGCCAAGAAAGCCCCTCTTCAACCCCTGTTCCCCTTTCTTCACGAAGAGCATCTCCAGCAGCATTCTGACGAAGCAGCCTCCTCCAAGCCTAGATAACATAAGAGCAAGCCCAACAGTTCTCAGTGTGCACCAAGTCCACATCTAAGATGGTGTGAGAGAATTAGGAATTTCCCCAAGCAAGAGACACCAAGTGTGCCTAGAATAGAGGTCCTCAATCAATTTTAAACTATTACTTTTGTTACAACTTGGGACAATCATAATGATGGAGAATAAGTTTACTAAAGTTAACTTCATAAAGTGAGAGCATGATCTTGTCACAGAGTAGGACAAAGTGCTTGATGTGGAAACCACCTCAGCCATATGGACAATATTTGGTGTAGAAATATCAAACTTCAAACTATGAGAGGCACCTTCTCAATCAGAAATAGCGTTGGTGAGTGGAAAGATGATGATGTTGGGCATGCTCTAACATTCAATAGCCTTCATGTCCTTTGCCTTTCCTTCATCCACTATGTTCATCACATTGGGACTCCACTTGTTCAATTAGCTACTGATGAAGTCCTACTGATTGTGGAATATGTTGTACCATCTCTTGTGGGGTTAGGCACAGCCATTGCATCCTACCCAATGTTATGAATGGATGGAAAGCTAACACGCAACCACTTCGGATTATGTAAATCTTTGGTGTTTAAAGCATCTCCACTAGCATTTTGGGTACTGCTCTGACTATAGAAAAATGAATGAGATTGGGTCGGTGAACAATTTATGTGGCCCATGACACTATATAATCCACTACAAATTAGGGCCCTCAAAATCACTCCTACTAGTGTATCTCCTCATCTTAACTGCACATCAAAATTGCACAATCCACTTGTGAGTGGCTCACTTAATATTTTCAAGAGTCCAATTGAATGATGTTGGTGGGATAACTACATGGTGAGGTTTGATTTTTTTGCTCGTTTTTTTAATGACCTTTAGAGTGCTAGTGGAGGTGCTCTTAGGTAGATCTATAGACATATATAGATATCCAGAGTCCTCAAAACCACTCAAGCTACACTAGAATCACTATATGTTGTGGGTGGGTGAATGGTGTAGGTACATACATCCATTTGGACAAATTTTCATCCATTTGAACAATTGTTCATCAGATTTCGATGAATTTTACCACGATAATTTGAAAATTTTAACTATTGGTAAAGCCTCTCGTAAATACATGTGGGCCACAATATATGGTGATTTCAGTGCAGTGTATCTTCTCTTCTTAATTGCACATCATGATTGCACAATTTATGCATGGCAACTTGTGAGTGTTTTACTTACCATTTTCATAGTATGATAGAGTGATGCCAGTGGAAAACTATATGGTATGTCGTGTAATTTTTGAATGACCTCTGAATCTCTGATAGTGCATTCGCTGGAGGAAATACTCTAAGAACATCCGTAGCCTTCTCCCTCAATTCACCCCTTGACCACATCATCACAATCAAAATTTAATATTACAAGCTATCGTCTTCATATCTTTGAACTACTATATGTATCTCTATAGTGAGTGAATCATTGACAATCATTATACATGGGTAATCATTATTGTTTATTAGTAGTTAGGATACCACGCCCTTTGTTAAATTAGCTATAGAGGGACATATTAACATATCACTATATCATGTTTATATTCCGTGGCTCTTTCGTCTAATCTGAATTTTCAGCATTAAATACATGGACTTTCATTCAATTTTCAAATTTGACTGTGAATTCAGTGATAGGGTGTGAATGTTCTAAGGTGAACATACCTAAAACCGCCCATGACCCAATGCCGCATCCTATTATTGACCCAAATTCCACCCCATTTCAAATGAACACTATAATTATGCAACAAGTAATAGTTTTTTCTTCAGAATGTGTCATGATTAGATCAAACCTAAAATGGATTTTGGGATCAATGATAAGGTCTAGGGTGATTTTAGGTATGTTCACCTTATAGTAACGTTCATCAGAATTTCTTCAGAAGGTTCATTTCCATGGAACTTTTGGAAAAGTACTTTTCAAGTTATTTTCATAGACCCTACCGAGTGAGCCAGCTGCTTCAAGGCATGACTGAAAATGACTTGATATTTACCCAATCAATCTATCTTATCTTATTCATATTCAGCCAAATCTGTGGGCCTCAAAATACAGTGAGTCAGTGACCTTCAGCAAATGTTGCAGAGCTGCACATGTAAGAAAAATTCAAAATTCATGATCTTGACAAAGAAGTTGAGCTCGCAATGGGGCCCACAATTGATACCTTGGCAGATGCAATTGTTGATTGGTCAACCCTTAGGTCTTACTAGTTACTAGTAGGTCAATGCACATGTAGCTTGCAACATTTATTTAATTATTTATTTTTTTGAAACAAATGAAACGCAATTTCATTGCAAGGAGTAACATCGAAGTGACCATACGATACAGGCCAAACTAGCCACAAGTGGTTTGGCCGGAAGCAACAGAACCGACATACCACCCGGAACTTGCAACATTTTTCAATCATTTTATTGCCTCTAACGTATTTGGTCGTTAAGTTCAGCAAAAATAATTATAAAAAGAGATGCCCAAATTTTCAGGATTTTTTTTTTTCAAAAGCATTTTATTTTCTATGGTGAAAAAAAAGATTTTTTGAGAATATCTATAGAATCTAAGAGAATAATTGTATCAATTTGGCACTTTAATTAAATATTTGGCGAGAGTTGCCGATCCTAATAGCTGAGTACGGTATTCATAGCAGGTTAAAGCATGGGAACATACCCTTAGAGTCGCTTAGTTTATATTTGGAGTCGGGTGCATTTGAAATACCAATTTTTTTACATTGCATTGAAGAATCTTAATTTATGGAAACCCTAATCATGGGTTTAGGATTTAGGGTTCCAATCTTCATTACAGAAAGTAGAATCACCACACAAAATCTCAAAAATTGAGGATCAATACTCATTCAACACTGAGCTGACCGAATTTGGAAAATCAGCTTTGGTCCTTTAGGGTTAAAGCCACGACAATGTTATCTAGGGCGTTTTCACGAGCACCAAATGTATTGCTCAGATTCAACACCCTGTCTTTGTACTTGCACGGATAGGAGTAGTTGAACCCTAGCGGTCCTATGTATTGCTAGGGCCGTTTTGTCCCTATATACCTTGGTTCAGCGTGCTTTTCGGAATCTTTAACCCTTGAAAGCCCAAGGGGTATTGGACAAAACATAAATATGTTATAATATGTGCCTTTCAATTCTTTGATGAAGTTTGGTTCAATAAACAAAATATAGGGCATCATCTGGACAAATTATCCATACGGTCAAACTTTCAAAAATAACTTTAGATCTTTTGTTTAATGAATCTAAAAGCATTAACCTTTGAAAATTTGTATAAATTATGATATTCACTTTTAAAGTTTAAAACTTAGCATGATTGGTTAAAGTTGATTTATCTATTGTAAACTTCAAAAAAGAAAAAGAAATGATGGAGGTAACATCATTACTATCCCCAAATAGAAAATTTTATAACACTAAGACAATGTTGAGGTGATTCACTTTGAAAAATGCTCCCAAGTGGAGTTTAACTTGAATTGACATATTTCAAATTCTGTTGAAAAGTAGACTTGATGTAGTATTATTTATTTATTTATTTTCAAAAGCTTTTTTTTCCTAGTTAGCTTGTTAGATTTGGGCAACGATTAGAAAATGGTTGTTTGAGCATTTCAGGGGGTTAATCTGCCTTGTCATTCGGCTCTGTTGCAAGGCATAAATAAACATTGATTTGGCAAAGGCACAACTGCCGTTGATTAGCCAATCAACCAATATGCCGAGGTTTGATGCTATGAGTTGGGTGGCCTGCTCCCCGTGGCTAGCAAAGATAACCTAAATACAATCTCACCATACCCTAGATTCTACCCCCTATAACATTCAATAGCCTTCATAACCATTACTTTTCTTTCATGCTCTT
Organism: Pohlia nutans; assembly: GCA_022496805.1. Lineage (NCBI taxonomy): Eukaryota > Viridiplantae > Streptophyta > Bryopsida > Bryales > Mniaceae > Pohlia > Pohlia nutans. Next base: position 19,639,283 of record CM040102.1, on the reverse strand, counting down.
TGCTCGTCACCTTGGAACCTCCACCCGTCTAAGTATTTGGGTGTGGAATATTCCACACCATCTATTGTAGAGGTAGGAACAATGTATGCTACTGAATGTTATGCCTTACTAGGCTAGAGACCGACTAAGGGTAGTAATGCTCTTAGAGCAAGTCGAGCATTGCCATATCAAATCCTCACCCAACATCAAGTCAATTTTGGATTTAAATGAGATTTTTTTTGGGGGGGGGGGGGGGGGTCGACCAACAAGTTACCCCAGTAGCACCTTGTTTCACTAAACCAAAAGAATTGATAAATATTGGAAGAACCAATAAATGCAATGCAAGTGTAAAGGTGCCAAGAGAGTAGTATATGGCTTCCCCAACTCAAACAAGCAGGTAGTCGCGTAGTCTCTGCCGTAGTATATATCCTACATTTTCTTTTTCAGCTTATTTACAGTGTTCAGCCATGTAACTCCTTGAAAACTAAGCGTTTTCGTAGTCTCTCCCCGGTGGGACAGAGACAATAAAGGCCACCACCAAGGTATCTTGGTGTTTGAATAGTGATTTCTTTTTGATGTTGGGGCCATGTTTACCCCAAACCTCCGCTACATTGGCGTTTGACTGCTGCTGGGCATGCTTGTGCATGGAGATATGCAGTAGTAAAAGTCAAAAGTAGTAAAGAATTCCGCACAAGCTTTTCGTTTCTGGAATAAGGCCAAAGCAGCAGTTAATACCAGTCAGCACACACACAACTACAGCCAAAACAGCAGCCTGACACCGCTTGTCCTGCATTCCTAAATCCAGCCACATCCAGAGGTCACACCACCATCACATTCACCGACCAGCGGACGGAGGACCCTCTCTTCCTTCCCTTCTTCCTTCATTCATTCCTGCCTACGATTCCAACCTTCTGAGATATGCTGCCCCCAGGTCGCCATTTGGACGATGAGAGAAACTCATTGCAACATTGAACTATCAAAACGAATCTGCAGTGCAGTTAGCTAGCTAGGTCGATTACATAAAATGCTAATGCTTGCAATCGTGAAGCATCTCAAGACAGAGTACCGGTCGTTAGTATTTGAGTTCATTTTCATTGAACGGTACCGACCTTCAAGCTCTTCAACCACTTGAATGTCGCGTAAGGTCGGTAACAGACTCGGCGTACAACAGAATTTAGTACATGGAGACTTTCTGCAGACTAACTTACTACGAGCTTGGAGGACACCGTCTCCAGCTTGCGGTTGATTCGATCATTCTCGGCATAACAGACTGACCTTGCGAGCAATTCCTGGCAGGGGTAGTAGAATTAAGAAGCTGGCCAAGTTGCCCCGACATGATGAGTTTTAGATGGAAGTCGTTAGTTCAATTTATATGAGTACATGGTCAGCCTGCGCTTGCGGTTGTAAATGTTCCAGGGAAGAGATGCTGCATTTAGTTAGCCTGTTTGAAGGCGATCTTTGTTGTGGACAGTTTCCAGGAACATGTGTAGTTACGCCATTTTGTTTGGACCCTTCTGGCTTCTCACCAGATTCAACCTGCAGGAGTAGGAACGAAGGGACTGCATCAAATATTGGAGCGTTGCTTTATCCACTAGTTTTCAGTGCCCACCTACTTATAGAGCATTTGGCGTGAAGATCGGTCGACCAATTTTATCTTCAGCCAGCTAGAATCTCCGAAGCTGGTTGGGCTCCTTTTCTGGTTGCAGACATCGACAGTGCCCAGACATGACATCCAACTTCTGATTTCCAACTAGTACTAGATCAGCTAATTCCTGCATCTAAGGCAGAGAATTCATAGTTTCTTGATGGTTCGATTGTTTCCAGGCTCACTCTTGTCTTGAGAGTAAGTATTTAGTTCTACTTCAGCAAGGCCTTTATATATACTCGTTCCAATGATGGAACTGCAGACTCCAGTAGTGTGATCATATTCGGGCGAAGGACTTGTCGTAGTAGATAGTAAATCAATTGACACAAGATTGAACACCAGTGTGAAGCAGTTGTCCTATAATTACACTGATCATTCAAGAAACTGTTCACTCGGTGAAGCTGACTTCATACGAGAATTCACTCCTTCGCATTCATCAGAACCGGACGCGCACTAATTGTGGAGCTTCTTCCAACTCGCTGCTTCTATGCATCCACGGTGAGTACAATACCCTCCCAGCTGCAGGTTCTATTTTGAAAATTAGCTTGAAGATAGCTTCGACAGTAACCCTGTAGCTTGTTGCCGAAAGATGAATGAGGTCGGAGGGGAAAGATCATGAATGTCTTGTTCAGTTTTGCCGTGTCTAGAGGTCGAGATGCAGTACCAAGTGACTGGAACAGTCCTTGACAACTTCTCCTACACAGCAAACCTTCACTTTAGAAGCAGAACATATAATTTATTAATAAATAGTTCCCGAGGTGATCGGACTGGGGACATATGAATAATTAATTCTGTTTCAACAGAGGGTTTGCACTCACTCAAAAGGATGATTTTTTGCCTGGTGACAGAACGATGGCGGAGGTTATTATTGCAGTGAGCTACTACGCAGTGGGGTTTGCTTACGGCATTAAACCTGGCCAAATACATGCAAATCAAGGCAACGCCCATCTAAGAGCCGTGGATTGCATAGCCTGAGACGAACGAGTGTGGCTATGGATGCTTCATGAATCCGATCACAGCCCGGAGGTTAATTAGTCTGACCTGAATCTCTTCAATGGAGCAAGGGAAGGGGCTGTCGAATGACACCATGGGCTCCGGAACCTCAAATGCATCAAGTAGAGATCAGGAGATCAGCACAGGCTTCTCCGCCACCGAGCCCCAGCACTCAGTTTTTCATGACGACTTGGAATATGCAGAACCGAGTCTGTGGAGCCACAAAATGATTGATACCGACTATGGTCTTACTACGAATGTTTTGCCACTGGAGAATGTTTACAACAAGTTTCAGTTTTCGGGCCCAGTGCTTCCGAAATGGCAACCGAAACTCAGTGACTATGAATTTGAGGATTTTCGGAGCCAGCTTTTGGAAATGAAAACTGCGAGCAGTAGTGAGGTGAGTCCTCCAGCGGAGAAGAAACGGAGGTCCCTTGAGTATCCAGCTGCATTATACAATTTTCACGCCACGGAGATGGGTGTGATTCGACCCATGGGCGTGCAACGAGGAGCACAGGGGAGCACGGTCATGGGGACCCGGGAGTTGCACACCATGGAGCAGCTGCTGGTGCAATGTGCTGGAGCTCTGGAGGCCCGGGATATTACTCAAGCCCAGCAGACCATCTTTGTGATCAACAACATTGCTGCCGTGGATGGTGATCCCAACCAGCGTTTGCTTGCCCATTTCTTAAACGCTTTGCTCATGCGAGCCTCCAAATTTGCTCCTCATTTGCTCCTTGAAGGCCCACCGGTGAGGAGCCACTGTAAGCTGAAGACCGTGCTGGAGCTCACGAACTACATCGACGTCATGCCGTGGTACCGGTTTGGTTTCATTGCTGCCAATGGCGCCATGCTGGACGCTTTTGAAGGCAAAGAGAAGGTGCATATTCTGGACTTCAACGTCAGCCACTGCATGCAATGGCCTACCCTCATTGAGGCCCTCGCGGAACGAAGTGAAGGTAACTATTTAAGGCAATCAATCCGTTTTTAACCTCATAGCCAAAAATTTGCCTTTGAATTCAGACTAACTGGTAATGAGCACGGTAATATGTCTGTTCTTTTAAGGTTAAATTTCAGGAAAGTTTTCAATTGATGCACAAGTGCAAAACATTCTAATACAGTATCTCTCAATTCTACTGTCTAAGCGTTCTTTAACTCGTTTTTTTCAAGAAACAATTATTTCCAGAAAGGTGATTTAAGCCTGTTTTTTTTTCTATAGGGGAGTGTTCATCATGTGCATGCCCTTTTAGTGATTGTAGGATGATGGCCTACTATGGGTACCCTCTCCAAAAATAGTGTGATTTTTGAGAAATATCTTTTTGGTAAGAAAAAAACATTAGAAAATTACAAAAATTAGAGGGTGTTACGAGCACCATGGCTGCAACTATATACATGGTGTTAAAGACAGAATTTCTAGCACACATAAAATGAGTTAAACATAAATCACACTATGTAAGACGGGTAATCTTGAGTGCCCATATCAGGCCATGCCCTTGGCTTGTAAGCCTTTCTTTTTCATTGCCATTTCCAATAGAGAACAATGAGCTCTTATCACTGTTATATGATTCTTCCTTTGACGCCACTAGGATCATACATTGTGTGTTACGTTGGGGGAGAAAATTCAAGCAATGTTGCAGCAATCGTAATGTTATTATAGCTGTAGACTCTACTAATGGTTGCTAACGTAGCAATCAGTGTATGTATGATTATAATAGTGTGGGAAAAATATCCAGGACATGAATAATTATGTACATTTTGCACAGGGAGATAAATTCAAGATTCCCACATGGGATACGCGGACAATTGTAACTTTCCCAGATGAAAAATACACTAGAATCATCCCAAGAAAGTTACAATTGTGGGAATTTTGTCCCACTTCCCATATGAAATCCCATGTGGGACTGTCTTTATTTCTCCCTATGTTGGTGTACAAAGTTTGCCAAATTAATGACAATATTCCTTGCCAGGTCCTCCACAGGTGCGCCTCACCGTGTGCGTTTCCAAGTCGCCAATCCCGCCGTTGCTTGAGGTTCCATATGATGAGCTCGTCATGCGCCTGGCCAAGTTTGCAAGGTCTAAAAACGTGCCGTTTGAGTACGAGCTTCTAGTAGAGGACGTGGAGAATCTAGACATGGCAAGGATATGCGTACGAGAAGACGAGGCTCTGGCTGTGAACTGCCTACTGAGATTGCACTACGTGAGCGAGGAAGGCTATGGACCTGGAGAGCAGGTAGGTACATTCACACTAAAAGGACCCAACTGCGCCCCCAAATCTAAGGACTCCTGGGAAATAATATCTTCAATTTATGTAGATATTAGTAAAAATCTATCGACATTTTTGTGTTTTGTAAGGAAATCATAGTGTTAAAATGAGCACATTTCAATCCATATAAGGGACTAATGACCCCGCTATTGACACCCATATTTTAGTCCTTTCACTAGTAGAAAAGGTGGCACAGCTGAGGGAGATGTCCACGCAAGTAGTACTCAATTTCACACATGGACAGTGATTTTGCTTGGGCACCTCCCCTGAGATCGCAACCTTTTCTATTATTTTTTTAATTTAGAGTAACAATAATTTCTATTTGGTATGTAGTAGATTATATAGGAACTAATTTATACATGATATCTCTATGTTGTAATAATTCATAAAACTAAGCACTGTTGACAGTTCTATTGGCTCGTATTATTGTGAATGTATTAGGTTCAGAGTAGTCCCAGAGACCATGTGCTGAGGCTCATACGGAACCTGAACCCTGCCATTGTGACCCTCACTGAGGAAGATGCAAATTTGACGTCTCCCAAGATGGTTCCCCGGCTGCGAGCTGCGTTCAATTACCTCTGGATTCCTTTTGATGCGTTGCACACCCTGTTGCCCAAGGACAGCCAGCAACGGCACTTGTATGAAGATGAAGTGGCCAGCAAGATTGAGAATCTGGTTGCTTACGAGGGGCGCCACCGGAGCGAGCGCGTGGAGACCAAGGACCGGTGGGTGCAGCGCATGAGACGAGCCAGGTATCAATTCGTTCTCTTCCACCACCAAAAAGAATTTTGTAATTTGATGTTTTTATGCATGAGATATGGAGAAATTTCAGTGAGGTTGTTGAAGAATGTGCATGAGTTGAATGATGAGAAAATGTATTACAGTGATCAGAGTTTTGCCCAGGGCTCAATTGTGTATGGTAGATTAACTTATTTTGAGTTTTGTTCAACTAAGAAAAGTTGTACTTGTAACCAAGTTGCACAATCATGGGCAATTTTTTAATCATCATAATTAACATAACATTCTTGAGTTGCCTTGGCTTGGTCCCTTTTCTACTATCCCTATTCTACCGGAAAAATCTTGAATCGACAGGTTCACAATACCCATCATTTTTACTGTTGAGAAATCATGCCCCTACAGTAGCACTGAATAAAAAGGACCAAGCCAAAGAAACTCAAGAAATGAGAAGCATGCACAAGCGGCTCTTAATCCTTAAATCCTTGAACCAATAAATGCTCAAGCATTCAATAGGTGAATGAATACCATATAAATTTGATATTTCATTTCATTTAATCAATATTTAAAAAAGGAAGTGTAATACTGTAGTTTACTAGCAGGTTCCGCAGAAAATAATTCTAAAAATAAATGCCTAAAATTCTGGGAAATTATTTTTCAAAAAAAAATTTTGTATGGGAAAAAAACAGATTTTGAAGAATATTCGTTTCAGCCTTAGTCTATTTTAAAATAATTAAATGTTAGGCAGAAGGGTGCCTAAGCTGCTAGTAAACTACGGTATATCAATGGAGAGGAGAAAGAATACTCTACATGAATCAATGCCGTTGATATTTTGAAGAAATATTTATTATTATGATTTTCTTCAATTGATATTAATAATTTGGGTTTTACGGAATCTCAAGTGTTTTTCTCAACTTTTGAGGAATTCATATTGAGATCCTACTTTGTTCAGTAACAAAAATGTTTCTTGAATCAACGTGAATGCAATGTTCTGTAATGATATATGAAAAAAACTCCCACTTACCACAATATGATCAGTCATTTTAAAATCATGAATCTTTCGGAGTCTTTGCGAAAACATGAATCGTCTTTCATCTTTCATGCAGTACTTGTAAGGTGGTTACCCCATTCCCAATCGAATGAGAGATACCGAAATGAGACATTAATATTATTTAGTATTATTCTTTTTAGAGTTAGGCAAGAAGAAATAGATTTCAACACAAGTTGGAACATAATTTTTGGATGAAGAATGAATTAGTTATAAATTTTCAAAGTTGAAGCATGACATATCCCATTCATGTCACATAGGTAGAGTTGTTATTGTCTAAAGAAGATTTGTATTGCACACACTATAGATGCTTAAGTCAACAACAACGAATTCATAACCACACGTACATATACTAAAACCAACAAGAGAGAACCCATTACCAACTGTAACTCACACTACAACCAACATCATTGCAACATTGATTGTGGAAAATGCACCTAGCTGTTGGTTGAAAGCGCCAGTTGGTAATGGGGTAACCACCTTAAGTCTTTTGCAAAATTGCTGAATGATTTTAAGGAAATTTCCTGTCAGGTTTGAGATGGTGGCATTCAGTGAGGATGTGGTGGCGGAGAACAAGCTCATGCTCGGGGAGCATTCCAACTGTTGGGGTCTCCGAAAAGATGAAGAGGAGGACGTTTTGTTTCTCAACTGGAAGGGTCACACTGTCAGTTTTGCAACGGCGTGGGTGCCTGTTGATTGATCACGCCGGCTATTCATTTGATAAGCTGAAACTCAATTCATAAAGCATTGAAGATGAAGAATGGGAGAAATGGTTTCTTCAGAGACTCTGAAATCCAATTCATTGAGCATTGAAATTGAAGAATGGAAGACAGAAGTTTTCGTGGCATAACATTCAGTAGCATGCACTATCTCTGCCTTGGCTCTACAGTAGATGGTGTGGAATATTCTACACTCAATAGTACTTCATCAGTAGCTAAGTGGACAGGTGGAGGCTCAAGGTGATGAGTAAAGTGCATGAAGGAAAAGCAGTGGGCATGAAGACTACTGAATGTTATGGGAAAATTCACTAGAGCTTGTCACCTAATCCTCCATTTTTTTAGCGCTAAAATTCTATTCATTGAGGAGTGAAAATGAGGAATGGGAGTTTGCATGAAAAATGCACTAGAGATCGTCACTTAATCTTCAATTTTTTATACCAAGAGAATAGGGAAGATGTGCAAGGGAAAGAAAAGAAGTGCAAGAGAATAGGAATGAAGTTTAGAATTCAACAAGTTCACCGACATTTGTTGTGACTCCCTCGTAATGATGGCTTTTGGAATTTAACCTAGTGCCATGTCATGTGTAAGCCTCTCAATGACATGAGATTAATCAATCCTTACAAGAATTTAGTAACCATTCCTTGAATTGTATATATCTTCCCACTTGGGCAAACATTTTTATGCACAAATACTATTCTAGAAAGGTTGTTTTAATTCTTTTAGACCTCTTTTTTATGCATGTTGATAGTTGTACTTGTCGGTTCTCCCCGAGGCCTAAGCTAGTTTGGCTTTATCAACTCGGCATGTACTTTAAGTACTAAGATAGCATGCCCTAAAATTGACTCTTGAAATGAACAAAGTGCATTCATTTCAAGGGTGCTCTTACCTTAATGCAATCCTAAGAGTTTATTTAGTTATAACTTCATTTTGACATGTCACAAATTACTTGTTATTAGACCATGTCATAGAGTTTATCTTCTACCAATGGCATCACAAAAATGGCACTTGCTACCTATATATACACACATATATACATATCACAATAGAACACAATTGATGCATTTATACAAATGGCTTTATTTCTCTTAATTCTTTAAGTCTACTATGCTAATTTAGGTTCTAAATAGGATAAAGTCTATCCTCAAAAGGGATATGTAGTTCATGTGTCATTTTCAATGTTGTTTAATCCCAAAATGCCCGAGGGGAGTCTCCCACCTAAAACTGCCTCATTTTGGACATTTTAATTGATGATCTCTAAATTTGTTTCAAAACCTTTTTTTTATCATATCTCAACTATAGGATCTTGTACTCATAGGCTTTATAAGCCATCCCTCAAATTTTAAAACATTTGACTCTACGAATGTCAAGATAATAGCAAATGAGGTTGAAATTTTGAAATTTTAGGTCCTTAAAAATCCAGACAGCCTTGCTTAGACGGGCTCTCAAACCAAAAAAAAAAGTTGAAATGATGTGCCATTTTTGACCATTCTCAAAATGAGGTAGTTAACCCTTTAGCGCGCCGGCGTCCAGAATCTGGACGCCGGATGAATTTGAGCAGCTCGATTTCTGTAGGTACCGGATGTTTTTCATCCATTTTTTTTTTCATTCTTGTGCTAGTTGAATACCATTTGTACGGTATAGATCTTCCAAAAAAGATAATGTGAATTTTTGAAAATTACAAAAGTGATTAATGTCAAGTTTCAATCTTAGTTCAAAAAGAAAGACCTTAAATATGATTTTCCATAGTAAGTAGAATCAAATAATGGAAACCATACCATCTCGTAGTGCATGTCATTCTAATTTCATTACAATATTTCTAAAAATTTTTGTGTTAATTTTGGATTTTTAATTGAATTTCAAGAGAAAACCTTGCAAAAAAACTTTAAAAAATATTAATAATAAATATGATGAATCCAACTGTATGGATGTTATCTACACATTGACATTTGCAACTTTGTTTGTACATCAACTCCATTTTCGTTTTTCATCAACCATTTTATAACAAATCTTTGAAAATAGTGTTGAATCGGGACGTTAAAGGGTTAACAAGATGCATGATTGAATAAATTTGACAAGATGTTCAAATCATTAACGTCCCATTCCTTTGTAACACAGTCAAACTACACTTTTATACACAGTATACTTTCCACGATTTGTTAAAATATTTTTTTAAATATTTTTCATGAATGAAATTGTAACACGCAATTCGCTATTTATGCACTTGGCCAAGTGCGTTCATTTCATGAGCAAATCTTGCTTAAAAAATTTGTGTAAAAAGCTCTCTAAAAAACAGGGATTTTTTCTTTCTACAAATCACTTACATTGTAAACAAACAATTCTTTTATTTATTTATTATTCTTATCTTTATCTTTTCTTTTATCTTTTCTTTATCTTGTTTCTTTTATCTTGTCTTCTTTCTTGTCTTCTTTTTCTTTTCCTTCTTGTCTTCCTTCTTGTTTTCTTCTTCTTTTTCTATTTTTTTCTTCATACCTCTTGTGGCAGCCGCAAACCCTACATCCGCACCGAGGAAAAAAAACCTTTTTTTTTTTTTTTTTTTTTGTTGCTTAGGGCTCATGAACCCTACAAATAGAAATTTAAAAATTAGGGTTCAGCCAGCGGCGGCTGAACCTAAACGGCGGTGGAGGGAAAAAAAAATAATAATAAATTAAAAAAAAAAAAAAATAAATTCTCTTTTGGTTTTTGTATTCTTTCTTGTTTAGGGCTCATGAACCCTAAATTTTGTTTTAAATTTTTTTTTAGGGTTCATGAGCCCTAAACAAGAAAGAATACAAAAACCAAAAGAGGATTTTTTTTTTTTTTAATTTTTTTTTGTTTTTTTGTTTTTTTTTCCTCCACCGCCGTTTAGGTTCAGCTGCTGCTGGCTGAACCCTAATTTTTTAAAATTTAAAATTTCTATTTTTAGGGTTCATGAGCCCTAAGCAAAAAAGAAGACGAAAACCAAAAGAGAAAAAAAATAAAAAATAAAAAAATAAAAAATTGGTTTTTTTTCCTCGGTGCGGGTGTAGGGTTTGCGGCTGCCACAAGAGGTGTGAAGAAAAAATAAAAAAAGAAGAAGAAGACAAGAAGGAAGACAAGAAGGAAAAAAAAAAAAAAAGACAAGAAAGAAGACAAAAAAGAAGACAAAAAAGAAACAAGATAAAAGAAACAAGATAAAGAAAAAATGAAAGAAAAGATAAAGATAAGAATAATAAATAAATAAAAGAATTGTTTGTTTACAATGAAAGTAATTGTAGAAAGACAAAAATTGTTGTTTTTTAGAGAATTTTTTAGACAAATTTTTTAATGCGTCCGGGGGCCAAGTGCATGATTATATAGCGAAGTTCGTAAATAGCGAATTGCGTGTTTTGTATGTTCCTATTAGTCCTAAAAAATTTCGATTTTTTGATACAAAATGAGCTTTTTACAAATTTTTATATCAAAAACTTCAAGAAATTCATATTAATTACAAAAAATCTTTAAAAATATAAAATTCCTAGAACATGTGCAAATGACAATGGAGAATTAGATTATATATATTTTTGTAGAATTTTTGAATTTTAATTTTAAAATTCAAAAGGCGAACATCTTGGGCAGTGTAATTCATACCTTGAGCTATATAGCTTGCAACAGAAATAAAATATTCAATACTTGAAATTTATAAGATCCGAAAAGTGAAGTGAAAACTAGATTCGATAAACTTCATTTTCTCAAATGAAAGCAATAGCAAAAACTTCATCTTTAAGGTCGAAATTGGCTTTACATCCACTATTTGGATGTGCGGTCCTTAAAGGGTTAAGGAAAGCAAGAGATTTTGGGTAAATTAGATTTTCCCTTCAACTCTCCTCCAATTGGAAGAGCCCACAATTCATGGCATGCAACTCATGTGAGCTCAACAAAAGTTCTTTGAGGTGCCCAATGAATCTCTTTGGCTTGAATTTTTTGGCAAGCCTACCTAAAATGTTGAAACTACCTTCTGACATTGAGGTGTTTCACTTTGAAAATTTCCCTTAAGTGGAGTTTTGATCGGACGAATATAATTCAATTGGGTTGGAAAGAAGACTCGATTATTTATGACATCGTGTTTGTTGTTTTGAAAAGAACTTTTTTTTGGGGGCAGGGCAATCCTGGAAAATGGGCCGCAACCACAAAATGATCTCTTGGGAGCTTATGGGTCAAGATAGTGACTTGGGAACTTAAATAAATACTATTAATACATACTAATTCTTGAAATTGGGATCAAGATTATTTGATTTCAATCAACATTTAGAAAATTAACAGTTTACTCATACATTGTCCATAATATACATACTAAAAAGTGTTGGAATCCTCTTTCAATTGCCGACTAGTCCCAACAAAAACTTAGGTAGCTTTGATATTAAGAACCATGCTCAGATACTTGTTTAGATGCTTTTACATGTACATAAGGATAATATGGTCATATTCGTTTAGTTGGGACTTTTCGTGAACCTGGGACTGACTGTTTTAGTCATAGTTATGAAGAAAAAATGAGTTCTAAATTTACGGAATAGTCCCAACTAGACGAATATGACCATATATGTTAAGGGGTTCTATGGCACTCCAAATGCAATATCCTTATTCTTCTCGCCAAAACCAAAGTACACTGACCCATAGTCATGGTTTGTGGCAGAGTAATATGAGAAGTATCCAGGCCAGACGAGGCTTCGCACAACAACATCATTCTGCAATGGAATACAGTGGATACTCCATGATCCTGGAAGCAATGTCAAACAAGAATGAGAATTCTACAAGTAATCCCTAAAGGACCAAGAAGTCCGACTTGGGCCTCATGATTTTTTAAAATTTGTTTTACCATTTTTGAGTAGGTGATTGTGGACTTCCTTTTATTCAAATTAATTTGTTTCTTTTTACCAGCACATGAAATGTTCTTTACTGATTCCAGTGATATAAAATTTGGTCACATCTGAATTATGTTTTTCACAACATGATTAGTTGAGTTTGTCATTTTAAAACTCCATGTATCCTTGGTCGTGGTGATATCTTATGTTTTTGAATGTTGTTCAAATTAGGTGCCTAGGCTTTGACAATTTACCTGGGAGGTCTTTGGAGAGTGGTGCATTCATGTAGCCCGTGAAAAGGTGACAGTATGAATCCAGCTCATCAATAAATTTTGCACCTTCAATTCATAAACAATAACAGCATTCATCAGTAAATAACAGCATTCATCAGTACTGTAGTGAGCACTCCGGTTTTTGTTTGAGGCCGGCGTGAATTAAGTGTCTGTTCAACTTACCCTTAGTTTGATGTCCACCGGACAGGACTACTTCAAACTCTCTTTTAAGGGTAGACACTTAAAAGTCAACATGTTTAGAAGACACATAAATTTCAAGCTGTTTAAAAAACGTCATAAAGAGAATCTTTCCATAGTTCATGGAGAGGTCTCCCATGAAGGAGGCCTTCGTATTATCATTGTGGTCATAGGCAGAAACTCTGTTTAAAAGTTCTTATCATCAAGAATTTAGGACCCCACGAATTTTGAAAGAGTTTCGTGCAACATTTGATAGTTCATGTGTTTGTACATTATATGTACGGATTTTTCACAGATTTTGCGCTAATTCCGCACGGATTTTGCACTTTGTTAAGTAACGAACATAGTGAATGTAGAATCCGTGTGGATCTAGTGCAGAATTAGCACGAAATCCGTGCAACGAATGCACGCACCCATGAAATATCAGATATCGCACGGAAATTGTTGAAAATTAATGAGGTTCTAAATTCCTGATGGGCATGACAATTTAATTTTATTGAAAACCTTGTTCAAGCTATGTCATCAGCATAGGACGGATAAAGAAGCAAATTTACAATGCATGATATTAGAACGTTCACACAAAATGGAAGTATCTAGGGTACAAATTAATTCAGACCTGTGAAGGCAGTGTTTTTGATGAGTACGTCGTTTGGTGTAAGAACTAAAGAGTTGAATGGGACCACACCACACTCTTCATCGATCCATTTCATCAGCCCTGCCAATCTCTCGAGCTGCAGCCACATCACACAAAACTCGTGAAGGGTAAAGGGAAAAAATAACATTGTCCAATCTCATTAAAATGTTTCATAAAACTTGGTTCTAATTAGACAATCACTAGTAGGAAATGTGTCCTTTTTCACTTACTATAAATGAAAAAGGAATGAAATTGCGCCAAGCACATGGGCTGTGTCAGTGCTGGTGAGTGGTTTTGGTCACAAGAAGACAAAAATATAAGCATAATATTCAACCATTGTTCAGTGTTCTCACAAAATGAGGAAAGAAAAACGACAGATCTTCTACTAGTGAATCCAAGTGTGGAATGTTCACTACCTCAGGAAGCTCAATGCCGGCAGGAATCTCTTCACCTTCACCCTCTTCACCTTCTCCCTCCCCTTCAGCAACTTCTTCATCTTCAATGACCTACACAAAGACGACGAATATTTAAGGTTTATGAAAACTAGAGGATACTAAAAACATTAGGGACTTGATCCCATCTCATGTATGCAACAACACTTCATCTCTTTCAATATACTTGGTTGACCTTCAATTAGTAGCATGATTTTGTATACCAAATCTTGGATCATGGGTAATCATTATTGTCCATCAATCTCGGATACGGAGCCCTTCCTTGAATTAGCTATAGAGGGACTATAAAGAGATTATGGAGACATCACTATATGTGGATCATATTCCGTGGCTCTCTCACCGTACAAAAACATCATTAAATACTAGTGTATTTCATCCAGTTTCCAGATTCAAGGACTCATGTAGACGTAGGGTGCACATGTTCTTATTGATCATAATGAAATGATGCAAAGCGTCGTCTCCCGCACATTTTGCAGCTAAGAGTTTCACTATTAAACTTGATACTAAGATGTGTACCCACCTTGGCCTCTTCTGGTTCACCAGGAGGTTCTTCAGAATCCTCCCCATCTTCACCTTCCGTTTCAGTAGTGTCCGGCTTTTCCTCGTCCTCAGAGCCTGTCTTTTCATCCGTTGCAGAGGATCCTGACTTGTCACCCTCCAATGCCGGCTCCACAACTGCACCATCCATGTATCAGTTGGTTGTCAATTTGCATCATTTCCAAACACCTTGCTTTCATCTCTAACCGAGCAAATTTTCTGCCGGAGCCTCAAAATCTGGCTATCAAAGATTCAAAATCTTCTCGGAAATTCATTAGGCACTAAAATACAAGTGAAATTTTGACCTATCTACTTTGGATGAGTTCAAAAAATCATTCTTTTTTTTGGTTCATATTATTGTAATGGAAAAAAATTCTGTAGCGAACTATGAAGATTGAACCTATGACCATTCAAGATATTGCACAAAAGTTAATAGTAAGGAAAATATCATCCAAAGATTGTTCTTTAGCCTTAACGTTCTTATTCATCACAAACTTGGCAAGTCATGTCTAACTTTGCAATATTTTACGTATGTTATTGAGATGAACATGAGTGATTACATTCGACATACATTTTATGTATGTTTATCGTATAAAAAACATATGAACAACATATTACAAACATGAAAAATCACATCATGATAAAATTTACATGTTTGTAACTGCATGTTCTTTGTACATTTCTTTTACGATAAACATACATAAAACGTATGTCGAATATAATCACTTTTGTTCATCTCAACAACATACGTAAACCATTGAAAAACATGGCTTCCTAAGTTTGTGATGTTGAGTTAATGTAGTAAAATATGTAAAAGTTATGAGGGTTCAAAGTTCAATTGGTAAATGTTCTAAATCCGTGTCTGGGTATTTTAGGGCACGCGTTAGTTTACCCTCATCCTATCTTACTTGTTTTCATGTGGAGCACAAGAGGAGTGAGAGAAAGCGAAGAGGGGAAATGAAAGGGCACAGAAGCATCACATTCATCATATTCAGAGGGTTCAATTGGGTCCGGAACAACAAGAGCAACGTTGGCAGGGTCGCCTGTGAATGGCCCTTTGGCGCTCTTGCACAAATGGTACCGGTCTTCATTCTCTGGTAGCTGCAGGTCTAGCCACAACACTCCATCTTGGCTGCCATTCACAAACATAAGCTTTTCAAAACAAATCAATACTAACACGGTTGGGCATTAATTGAACACCTTGAAAAAAAAAAAAATTATCACTCTCGAAGCAATGCAAATTGAAGGATAAGGTAGACGATATCAAAACCATAATCTCAATTATGCAGCCTCTTCTTGCCATTGTACGTGTTAAGATATCATTGGACTAGAAGAGAGGGATTAGAACTGATAATGCTAGAGAGCATTAACTTCTTAGCAGATAGCGGTGACTCACTATTTGGCCTCTACATGCATGCTCAACTCAACTTATTTTTTGCTTTTCTGTTCAACTACCACATTGATCTTAAGACCCAATGGCTTGAAGTGGCTTGCATTGAGATTATGTTCAATAATCCAAAAGCAAGGAGGTAGGTCCTAACTTGCAATTATTTCTCACAATCCTCCCTGCTTTTGAATTACCTGGTCCATTGAAGATTTGATGCAAGAAAGTTGGGTGTAAGCATGACTTGGCTAAATATCTATGACCTCTCATCTTTGAATGACAATGAGATTGTCTATTTTCTTTTTTATAGTGGTGTACGACCTCTTCTTGATATTGCATGATTTTTTTCCCAAAGTGATCTCTCCAAAGCTTTTACACTGATCTCCAAATGAAAGCACACTCTACATATTGGTTAAAAGTGACGCAAAGAGTATCATCTATTTAACATCACACTCAGTTGTCAATGTCATAGTGGTGAATTGAAAATGAGACTGTATGCATACCTAAACATGTGATTCCTCTCTCAACCTCAGGATTCATGGTTTTGAAATGACCATTTTGATTGATCATATTATGGAAAGTATAATTTAATGGGAGAATTTCTTATCCCAAGAAAGTCACAATCAAAAATTTAGATAACCATGAGAGAACAAATATAGGGTGTCTTACATTCATTTGAGATAAAATTTATAAATTTTTAGCAGTAATATAGGGTATATTTTGATCAATTTGAGAATATTCTTAAAATATATTATAAAAATACCCTAATTATACTATAAATAGTAGAATATTCCAATTATTTCATAGCCCTCCATTAAATACTCTCTGTTCGCTCATTATACCAAAATTTACACTAAGTAACTTCCCCGAGTTTCTTATATCATGAAGAACCATGTATGTGTTGGTGGAAAAGAATGCCATGTACTGTATGTGTTCATATTTTGTCTCTTAAAGAATTGAACAAACAAAAAATGTCCAGAA
Source organism: Pohlia nutans (assembly GCA_022496805.1). Lineage (NCBI taxonomy): Eukaryota > Viridiplantae > Streptophyta > Bryopsida > Bryales > Mniaceae > Pohlia > Pohlia nutans. The sequence continues at coordinate 19,622,626 of CM040102.1, read as the reverse complement.
TGATGAGGCTGCATGCTTACGTGAAATAGTATTTGGTGTCGAATGTAAGTTTCCTGCCGACACGCTTGGCGCTCACGCAGCCTTCGGCAAGAATGTAGTCGTTGCCAGAGGTGGTGAAAATGCGGCCCCAAAGAGCCAAGGTCTGCAAGCCGGCGTCCTGCTTCTTCACTTTCAAGGAGATGTCCAGGGCGGCTCTGTGTTCCGAAGGCAGCACACAGCCATTCCCTGCCAGCGCCTCCAACAACAGCGTCAGATTACTGTCCATGACGCATCCTGCATGTTTCCACTCTGCCTGCTTTTGTCATTCCGCAGCCGGCCTGGCATTTTGATGGTGTTTTTTTTGCCTCTACTCAGATGACGGCCATGGAGCGAGCGACGGTTATGACGTCTTCAGCCGGCCGGAGCTTTAGAAACCGTTAACTCGGCTGTTCTTCACCCTTTGCAGTCTCTTCTATGGTAGTTGCCACCCTAGTAGGAAATGTGTCGTTTTTCACTTACTATAAATGAAAATGAAAAAGAAATGAAATCGCGCCTGGCACATGGGTTGTGTCAATGTTGGTGAGTTGTTTTGGTCACAAGAAAACAAAAATATAAGTTTAATATTCTAGTATTGTTCATTGTTTCCACAAAGTAGGGAATGAAAAACCACAGGTTTGCTACTAGTGCCATTGTTGGTTCAAGGAGGTCACTTCCAAACATTACGTAACAACGTGCAAACAACGATAGGATCCAAATAAATCTTTGAAGGTAAATTTTATAATTGTTTTACATTAATATACGATGCTCAAAATTGATTATAAGAATAAAAATGGAAATATTATCATAATATTACTACTTATATAAAAAAAAAAATTTAAATTTTAGGGTGCTTTTAAATGCCCTTTGTTCACACATGATACTCAAAAGATACAAAGAGTGACCTCCTTGAGACTGTTGGTTGTAAAAAAAAATGCCGATTGATTGGTAGATGAAGGAGATGAAGAGAAAAGCCCAAAATTATGGACTCTTTGACGATAAGTTGGAGAAGAAGGTAACTATTGAAAATTATGACAAGTGTTTTTTTGTTGAATAAAAAATGTTTACTGGATGTCGTTGATCTAAGGGCTTCCATTTAGGGCACTATTAGCAAAGGCGTCGAATCTCACTCACAACAATGTCAGAGTTCACTGTATACACTTGTCTTACATGACGAATTGCACTCACCAAGTCTTGAGTGCTTGGGTAGTGAGTACGAAGTGGCGATGTTTGACTCATCTACCGCCTTCTCCTCATAGTGGGTCGTTCATACATTCATAACCTGTTTTGATTCATCAATCAAAACACTTCATAGTTGCATCGAAATCACAACTTGATATTAGGGGGTGTCACACCTCTTCCAATGAGTTTGATTCACTAAAAATTGAAAAACTAGGAAGCGAATCATGGAGCCAATCTATTTTGACCATTCTCCATGAAGATGTGATTCCCCTTTGAGGCCATGTGAAGGATGAGAATGGCCACAACTTCTCAATCTTCTCCACAAATTCTCAATCCCTACGGCTTCTCAATCCTCACGCTCATTCTTCACCTCCGGAGGAGAAAAATGAAACTTCTCAATCTTGAAAGAATGAGTCCTTCACAATTCAAGGAGAAAGTGCCACATACGTGTTCTCTGAAGATTGAGAATGGGAAGAAAGAGGTGTGACACCCCTATTATAGATTTCCATAGAATTACTTCTTGGTACTAGTTCAAATATCTTTCAAAGTTGCCGCAAAGGCAAATAGGTTTCCAAATGCCTGTGATCGTATGAAGCTCAATTCATGAAAAGGGCCAACATAAGTCAACCTTTTCTCCTAACTGCCCGCTATGAGTAGCCCAACTAACTTGTGTAGTATAACAAGTTGTGCTAGTCTTAATGTGATCTACTCCACTAAACAGAAGATGTTGCGTTAATATTTGTTTTCCCTTACTCCGGGACAATGCCTCCTTGGAGCCCGTGTCTCCTCTATTTCAGCTTTTGATTGACAAAAAGTACAAATCCAAATGTTGTAAATTGAAACTTGAACCTGACATTCACTACTAGATCATACAACGTAGAGGAGCAACTCAAGTAACGTTACAGCTTGTTAAGCCATAGTAATGTTGTTGTAGCCACTCTCCTAACATTGCTAACAAACGTAGCAATCAGTGTATGATCCTAGTAGCGATTATGACTAGAAGTGTTTGCAACGTGTACTGAGAGGAAACTGATGAACTGATGTCATTAACAATTTATAAAATGAAAATATAGCACAAGCCTATGTGGCTTCATCACACAACGGCACTTAGGGGCCAACCCCGACATGCACAGTGAACTTTCGCTAACGTAGCCATGTAGTCACCTGACCTGCAACCACCCAAAAAAAAACGCAAGTATTATCACAACATGCTGCAGAGATGAAAAGAAACTGCCGGAAGTCAGGCTTGTAGTTAACCACGCTTATGTCGTGAGCCAGGTTTTGATTAGTTCTAATAGTTACTCGGAAACCAAAGGCTCACCTAGACCCATAAGGGCTTGAAACTGCAGCAATCATGGCGTCCCTGGCGGCTTCAGTTTCCTTCTGCGGTGCACAATAAACCTTCAACTTGTAATGTTGGCCCAAGAAAGAAAAAAAACCGAGTCTTATAGAGATGAGTTACCTTGTGTTTCAATGTACATATATAAATGCAAAAAAAACGATGTTACACTCCACTCTGAACAGGATGTTGCGCTAAAACGAGCAGAATGTAAAGCCACATACCTTTGCTTCATGATACAAACCCACATACAGATATGCGTAGAAGAAATCGTGTGCATTAGCGCTTGCAAGATTCAAAAGCTGCATCTCACCACTCCAACAAAGTAAATACCAATTTAGCATCTTCCCATGCAATTCGAGCTTCTGAAAAATGACTTTCAATATCCAGCTAGTTTGTATTATATTGGACCCAGAGGACCCTAAACCCTAAACCCTAAACCCTTTGTTGCAGTATACAGGGCCTATAGAACAGGCAGATCCTCCATACTACTCCTGTCCCAAATATCTAAACGTACCTCTTTGGTGTCACCCCCATCTCTGAATAACTCGTATGCAGCCCGCATTACAGGCCTGCTGTCTCTTCCAACCTACAGATAGTTCAATCTCACAGATTGGTGAACATTCCACGTTGATAAAAATGTTGACCAAAGCTCCATCTATACACAATGTTTGTGATGCAGCGTCATCATGTACAGCGAAAAATTACCAGAGTAATAATAACCCCTTTTCTGTCAGGCGAGAAACTAAACCCTAAACCCTAAACCAATGCTCTTCTCTGATTCTATTCATATAAATTTTGGCCCCATCTGAATTATATTTTTCACAATATCATCAAATTGGTCAATGCAAAACCATGAATCCGGGTTAAAAGACAAAGCCCACCTCAAGGAAACGTTTCCGAGCTTCCTCTGGCCCGTGCAGTTGAGCCTCACAGAGAAAGCACCAGATTGACTGTATCCAGTTACCAATAAGAAAATGTCAACGAGGTTTGGATACTTATCACACTAATAGCAAGACAAATTGCCCACTAGATCTATGCCAGTTGTAGATTTCAAAGAGTCCCAATACGGGTGGAAAGTCCCAATTAAATGAATATTGCCATCAAAACTCTTGAAAGCTAACTTAACTCAATGAGGTTTTGATGTGAAAAGGGGGTCTGCTTGCCTCCTCTGTATCGTTGGGATTCACTGCAACATCATCTCGAAACTGCGTAGCTCCTTCCTCAAATCTGTAAGTGCAAGAACCAAAATCATGAAAATGTTGGTCAACCTCCCTTTCATTCACTTTCAAGAGCAACATCAAATACCATCTAAACCTCGTTGCATTTCACTCCTGAAATGGGGAACTTTTGTCCCGTTGTGACCAACACCACTTAGCAGAACCACCGACAACCCCATTTTAGCCAATTGTGGTGCCCTTCCATTGCTTTATGTGGTGAAAAACGACACCATGTGTTCACAACTTTTGTACTCAAGAACTGCTCTCAATGGCATGGCAAGTAGCTCCATTTTCATTGGGGGGAGCAATCATCCAAAACTAATTACCAATTATCGATATACTCTTTAGTTATGTGTATTTTTAGACTGTGTTAGGGAAACTATCACTCTCAACACTAGTAGGAAGGTGGTCATTGGACAGAAAGGAATAGTGTCAGAGCATGGTGCCCAATTTCACTCTTGGCACAAGCTTGGTGTCAATAGTGACCTCCAAGCTCTGGCACTATTGCTTGGTGCCCGAAGACGACCCTTCTTACTAGTGTTGAGAGGGGTGGCCATTGCACACTATACATGAAAAAGGTAAGAGATACAAAAACAAGACCAATTTTTTTTAGCTATATTTTTCTTTTTCAAAGCCATTTTGGGCCATTTTTAATCATCTTTTTTGGCTCAAAAACAAAAATCAAGAAATCCATTTTTTTGAGGGGTGAACCTTATTTATTAAAAAATAAGAAATGTTTGCTCGTGGGGGTGGCAATCCAACTAGAATTAATGTTAGAATTATAATATTTCAGTTAAATATTAACATTTATTGTTCAAATTTTCACAAATATTATTATCATCATTTTATTCACAAGGCTTGTGATAGTGGAGTCCAGTAACAACACTACAGCCACTTTCACTTCCCATTTCGTTTCCAAATTATACTCTGCAAGCCTTTACAAACATCATGGGGCGTTACTGATTTTTGACATTTTTAATGCGACACGTGGCACCCTTCAAGAGAATTCACCTGACCCTATGCACCAGAGGTTAATTAATTAATGCACAAAAGCTAAAAACACCAATTTTGGTAGGATAGGTACCTATTTAGATAGTAAAGAGAAAGACCCCGCTGCCATAAATCTGTAACACACACAGCAACTTAGAGAGCAGAATCCAAGTGCCAACCGAGATTTGCAAGAACTGCAAAGACCAACCTCGTTCACATTTCACAAGTTATCACAGCATCTGATAGAATCTCACAATCTGCAAAGCACTGCTTAAACTCAAAAAGCTTTGAATCCCACTTTGATTTCAAGGTTTCAGCCATCACAAGTTTAACAGTTTTTTGAACATGTTTTGAGCAGTTTTCATGCATAGGGTTCAAAACTCTACTATTTACAAAGCATTAGGTTTCTTTTTATTTTGGTCTGTTTTCTTGTTTACATAAGGTTCTTTAGCCCTTGTAAGCTGTACCTAGGAATAAGAATCGTTGCACAAGAATCGTTGTAGCGGATTCTAGAATATTGAATATGCCACGTAATTCTTTACCTAAAGAATGATGGTGGAGAGTTGGAAGTCCACAGCAGCCCCAACTCAAGAATCACATTTTATCTTTCATGGGTGAAAAAGAGTGAACCCTTACAACTTTATGAATTGGTTTAAGTTATGGAAACAAATGAAACTTTTTCATTACAGAAATAGAAAATACAAGCTTCACATCACCCGGCAATGTTTGTGACCCAACTGACATGGTCTTTGCCGAGGATCCAGCTCCAACGCCTTGTCGAACTCCACCACAGACCCCTTCACATCGCCCTGCCATCTCACCCCTCATTCTCAGAAACCACACTGAAATCAAAACGCCTCCCTACTGAAGAATTTACAAGCAATTGATCTTGAAAAGACAATGCCAGATGAGAGGAAGAACTAATGTCTTGAACCCCACAGTTTGAAAATAGGGTTAGCCCCACAAATGCAATTGCATCGCCCCAACGCTAATGGTAAGCCACTCCACCAATGTAAGACAATTATTGTGATTTAGTGTCCGGGATATTATTTCTAAACACAGACACTCTTTGACTTTTTGGAGATATAGTGTTCCTGTAAATAAAAAGTGAAGTAACCCTTCTAGATATAGTTTTCCAATGATAGATGCCAACTTTATAATAAACATGACATGCCAACTCATGTCACTCTCATCACATGGTAGGAACATGACAATCTCGGTGAAAGTAGGAATGTAACACTTTCAGTAAAAGTAGGAATGAAAAGTGACAAACTCCTATTTCTCCTCACCTTTGAGCAAAAGGCGGTAAAAACATCAATTCTCACTGGACACAAAATCACAATTCTAGTGTAATCTATCAGGCAAAAGGTCTTCTGAAGTCAGATTGGGACCTCAAATACCAAGAAATGCTTTGTCACCGTAAATTGCACTAATTGGTCCTCAAGGATCAGCTTATACCGGCTGCAATTGCCTATACAGATCCGCTTACAAATGTAAGGTAAAGGGCTCCAAAACCAACAGGGTTCTAATTCTAACAAAATCTACGCACAATAATCATCCTAGAAACTAAATCTAGGTAAACCATAAATAGCTTATCATTTTGGTCAACATCCAATAAGAGCTCTATGATGTGCCTAGACTTGTGTTCTAAAATAAATACATCGTTTAAATTGTGTTGGAATTAGAACCCTGTTGATTTTGGAGCCCTCTACCTCAAGCCCACAATTACAAGTTGTCACATGTCACAAAGTGACATTCACAAAACTGACATTCACAGGAATTCAATTGATTCAAGGTTTTAAAACAACAAATTCAATTGATCATATTGTCACTCGAATCAATGAAGAACATTGCAAGTGTTGGCTCAAAAAAAAACAAATAAATTTATACAAAAGAAACTCCACATACGACTTACTCAAAATTGCTGAAAACATCATCAGGCCCAATTCAGGGTTCTTGGTCCAAAATGCATTCATGATTGCCGTTGCTCACATCCCCTCAAATTGTTCCAGAAACGCACTTCAATGGAGCAGGAAGGAAGGAAGGAATTGTTACCTGAGCGAAGAGCTGCATGCCGCGGCGAGTGGCGAGAATGGCCGCTTCTCGTCCTCCTCCTCCTCCGTTGGAAGTGGCCATAGCGCGAGCGGCGGCCACCACGGCCACAGCTGAGCCTACGAAGAGAGCGGCAGTGCCTACCACGCTGCCCACCACCAGAGCTCGCCTCCCTCCACACGACGACGACGACGACGACGACGACGACGGTGCGGAATTAGCCACGGTGTGCTTAGCAGCAGTGGGGCGCAGGCGGAGAGAGGCAGTGGAGATCGAGGTGAGCCCAGCAACAGTCGCCATGGCTGGCTCACTCGCAGCAACATCAATTTCTGCAATGCACAGGAAGTTAGAATCATCAGTGTTAGCATTGAACTCCGGAGTCTACAATTGCTCACTGGATCTATGTCAGTTGTAGATTTTCAAAAAGTTTCAATATGGTGGAAAAGTCCCAACTAAGGCCCAGATAGACAGAAACTCCGGTCCCTTTATAGGGCCATCGTGAATATAGTGTCTGTTCATTTGGTTAATGAGCCAATAGAGTTATTTGTAAAGTACCTCAAAACCCTTCTTTTTGACCTGTAATTTGGAAAGGAGAGGATCGGCATGATCTCACTGTAGACCCAGAATAGAACACTGGATAGATTGAAATTTTTATTCATAAAAATTTGGAGGGAGAGAGAAGAATTGGGTAGTGGGGTAGGACTGTGAGGAGGAGTGGTGTCTGAATGCTCTGGTACCAGCTCTGGTCCATGAAAAATACAGGACAAAGGACCGGATGCCTTTACAAATAACTCTAATGCCCACCAGACAAAGGACCATTAAGACCAAACTACTCGCCCCTTTCGGGAATAGACATACTAAGGCCCACTTTATACTTGGGGCTCGATTGAGGGCCGGACCGAACTCTTCAAATTTCAACCAATTTCAACCAGTAGGATCTCTCGAATCTTTCAAATCGAGTCCAAGGGCTTTATACTCGGGTCGGGTCGGAAGGAGTCTTATGTGGCATGATTTTGGCGCCAAATCTTTGGGCCGGTTTGATGAAATCGGGACAAGGTTTGCCATGCCCCGAACTCCTAACTTGGACCGGATTGAATCGGACCGTCCTTCCATCCAGCCCCAGTCTGTGTATAAAGTGGCCCACTTTATACATAGGTTGGGGCTGGATGAAAGGACGGCTATATTCAATCCGGCTCAAGTTTGGAGTTTGGACCAAGAAAATCCTTGTCCCGATTTCATCAAACTAACCCACAGATTTGGCCCCAAAATCATGTCACATTGAACGCCACGTAGGAAAAATTGCTTCTTACAGCCCGGCCCTAGTATGAAGCTCTTGGAAAGGATTTGAAAGAATCAAGCGAACCTATTGGTTGAAATTTCAAGAGTTCAAGCCGGCCCTCAATCTGGCCCCAAGTATAAAGTATTAAATGAATATTGCCATCTACATCCTCCCTTCGTCTCAGACAACATGATCACTCTTGTACAAAATTTTGTCCCAAATCGATATCTCATTGAAATAAGATTTGTCCACTAGAGATGGGTTTTTTTTCATTTCTATTTTTAGATAAAATAAAATAAAATGACATGAATTGGTCCAAAATGGCTTTATAGATAGCAAAATCTAGCTTTAAATAACTTATTCTATGTTCATTTTTTGTTCTGATAATTTCCTGTTTTTTACATTTTTTTGTTCATGATTATTTTTTGGTGTATCATAAAAATTCTAAAATCATGATTAGTATTTGAAATTTCAGGAGTATACAAAGATGTACTGTCAGTATCTAGGTGCTCACAAAAAATGGTGTTCTAAACTAAATACAACAACAATGATTAATTCTCAAAGAATTATGTTTGGATGAAGTGACTTGTTGGTGACTCATTGAGTCAGTGTTTGTGATTTTTATTAAATGTTACATTGCATAAAATGTGTAAAGATTTCAAATTTATTTTTGAAATATTCCAATATTTTCCAAAATAATTTAAAATATGTTTAAAAAATTCCAAATTTTCCAAAAATATATTATTTTAAAATATATTTTAAAGAATTCCATAAATTTTATATAGTGTTAATTATATAGTAGTGGCCAACGTTTTACATATTGTACATTTATCTTTTTGATAAATGAGACGCCGTCATGTGAAAACGCCCTTCAGGTCATCAACCTCCCTAACTACAAAGTTCCAAGTTCACATGCGTTTGACATTTTAGTTTTTCCTAGTAGATTGATCAACGTAATTGCAAATCTTGAAGGATTTTTGTGTTCTCGTAACAAACATTTACAATTCTCTAATTAACATTGAGTCAAAATTATGAAATCCAAGTAAGTAATCAAAGTAATGAAATTATTCTTGGACACAATGCGTCCACCTAGTTCTTTAGGGGTTGAGCTATGAACATTGCACTATGATACAGTAGAAGTACTTATAGTCATAAAATAAGGTTATTAGCATTGAAAATGTTGAAATTTTGTTGATGAGATGTTTTTCTTTTATAGAGAAACAGAGATATAGTAGAATGGTAACATTTTTTTTGAATTTTTTTCTCAAAATTAAATTTAGTAAAAATATAAATTAAATATGTTGACTTTTGGGTTCATTAAACGTAATTTCTAGGAGTTTTAGAGCATGTGCACGTGATGCTTGTATGAAAGCATGGTATTGTGTACCAAAAAGTTGATTCGCCTTGCTGAAATTACAATGTTTTTGGTCATAGACTGTAAAAGAGTATCAAATTAACTCTTTTTTTGGTTCTAATTTCATTGCGCACTTTGGAGTTCTTATAAGTACTCAAATCCAAAGTTTCCATGTAAAAAAATCATTAAAAATATTGACTAAAAGTAAAGTTTGAAAATAGATGTCTAAATCCAATTTAGAAAGAAAATTTGATGAACTAAATCATATCTATTATAAATATAAATTTTATATTCTTAAGTCCATTGTGCATTCGAGGGCTCCAAAGAAACAAATCATACAAACAAATATATATTTGGTGCGTTTTCAACTTCTTTTATATCACTTTTCAATTGGTTCAAAACTACTTTTTTCCAATTTTGACTACTCCAACGTCTCTAAACATACATAAAATAATACTTATTGAAAATGATTTTTTCAATTTTATTGTGAGACTTTGTTAAACATCATGTCTTTTATTTTATTAACAAAATTGCTTTTACAAAAAAAAAAAAATTTAATGTATTTTTGGACCTTGCATTGTTGTTTCTTCATAGGGATCACAATTGGTCCACTTTACCATGCTTTTACACATCCACCCTTGTCTCTAGAAATTGAATGTTATATCCTTGTACCTAACCGTTAAGCATCCGCACTACAATTATCCGGTCAAACCTCATGAATTTCTCACATTTTGAAATATATTATTTTTTGGGTATTTTCTCATATAAAGTATTGTTAAACCAATTTACCCTAAATTTTTTATAATTATTTAAATTAAAAAAAATTATAAGATTTTTCAAAGTTTGATTGTTGTAAAAATCATAGTAATTACAAAAAAGCTTAGAATAGTATGAAATAATAGTGATGAACAAGGTGTAGGTGGCATGCTTTTTGAGCTCACATAAAAAGAAATTCGATAGAAAAAACATTTCCCAACAATGTATATTGGAATTTTAGGGTTTTGAGTTTTAATGTGCTATAAAAAAACACAGTTTCAACAATTTTGAAGAACACTAAATTGGACTAGAAAGCAGAAGGTAGTCCTCATATTTTCTTTGTTGGGACCATTTTCATTTGAAATTAGGAACTAGGTCATAATCATCATTAACCTTGACTAAAAAACAATCAAGCATGGCCCCACAGGGCTCCTTGCACGCTCAAGGGTTAATGTTGTTTTTGTAAAGCAAGTGAGAGAGCCATGTCTTTTGGGCCTATTATAGTTATACTTCTATAGTCCCTCTATAATTAACCCCGATTCAACACTGTTTTCAAAGATTTGTTATAAAATGGTTGATGAAAAACGGAAATGGAGTTGATGTACAAAACAAAGTTGTAAATGTCAATGTGTAGATAACATCCGTACGGTTGGATTCATCATATTTACTATTAATATTTTTAAAGTAATTTTGCAAGGTTTTCACTTGAAATTCAATTAAAAATCCAAAATTAACACAAAAAAATTTAAAACTATTGTAATGAAATTAGAATGACATGCACTACGAGATGGTATGGTTTCCATTATTTGATTCTACTTACTATGGAAAATCATATTTAAGGTCTTTCTTTTTGAACTAAGATTGAAACTTGACATTAATCACTTTTGTAAATATTCAAAAATTCACATTATCTTATTTGGAAGATCCATACCGTACAAATGGTATTCAACTAGCACAAGAATGAAAAAAAAAAAAAAAAGATGAAAAACATCCAGTACCTACAGAAATCGGGCTCCTGAAATTCATCCGGCGTCCAGATTCTGGACGCCGACGCGCTAAAGGGTTAATTCAAAAAAGGGCTCGGTATTCTAGATTGATGAACAATGATAATTACCCTTGTATGGTGATTGTGATTGATTCACATACTATATAGTATATAGAGAATGTTTATAGCTGGTCAAGGATGTGGTAAAGATAGCTTCTTACACCAAATCATAGATGTGATTATTGAAGGGAGAAGGGTGCACATGCTCTTACAGATTAGTTATGGGGTATATTGGCTATAGGTAATTACCATAATAAATACCATAGGTAATAACTGTCGGACAGGGCTCGATAATAACTGTTGGTCCGTTGTCCGATAGGCACTAGGTCAATGTCATTACGAACAAACACTTATTCACAGTTGCCTCGAAAGAGGTCCAAAGTTTCTATCTAATAACGGTGAAGTTGCTGGGAGGTGGTGAGATTTTTTCTAAAATACAACCAAACTGCTCGTCGACGAAAAATGGCAAGGTATGGATGAAAATCTCTCGACTTGGATGAAAAATGCGAGAGTGATGGATAGATGCTCTGGTGACGGGACAAGCAATCATATCACTAGTACCAAACTTGTCGTTTTTCATTCCGCATTTTGTGGAAACGATGAACAGTGGTTGAATATTATGCTTATATTTCTATCTCCTAGTGACTAAAAAGGCAAAAACCACTCACCAGCACTGACATAGCCCATGTGCATGGCGCAGTTTCATTTCTTTTTCATTTATAGTAAGTGAAAAACGACACATTCTCTACTAGACACTAGAGTTAACCAAAAAGTCAGCCCAAAAAGGAAAGTTTTAGCAAACTCATGTTGAATTCCTCTTGAGTTCATATTGAAATATAAATAGACCAAAAACTAACTAGTCTATGATGATTGAGTTGGGAGACAATCTAAAGCAAGCCACTGTCATCATTCTCCACACCTCGCAATGACTCCCACACCTTCTACCAAAGCTCTAAGCCCATGGCCCACAAGGGGACAATCTATGACACGGCGATATTCAACCCAAGTATAGCTCAAGAAAGAGGTTAAAAGTAGAGCAAAAAGGAAAGTTAGATGGGCTTCTTTTCGGTTAACTCTATTGTGTCATGCACTGGAAACATTGAGAGGCAACATCCAGATGGTGGGCAAGTACACGGAGCTCATCCACAACACGCCCTCGCGTTCCTCGGCGTAGCTCAGGTAGCTGGCATGCACACCGGCCCTGTCCTCGAAAGCTTCGACGGCTTCCCCGTGGGGATTGAGCTTGACCACCATGGCATTTGGACGGGACGCGGTGAGAGCGGAAATGGTGTCAAAGCGCAAGGGCAGGCTCCACACAAGCCGCAGCAGCAACCAGTTGTTGGCAAAAAAGTATTGCAGTCGGGTGATGCGGCTGTGCAGCGCCACCCAGAAATCCCCGTCTCTTGTTCGCCGGATGTTGTCTGGGTACCCTGGCACCTCAGCAAATTCTTCCATTGTCCCCGTTTTCGGCCCTTTCAACCAATACTTCCCAATCCTAGTAGTTTTCAAACCAAATTACGACAGCCCATAACCGAGTCAGAAATTCATGTGAATTTAAACCTTAGAAGAAAACTTCAATTGATGCAGGTTTCATTGGCCCTGCGTTGAATCAGATTTTGATTCACCACCCATGTGTCAAATAGTCATTATACAGTTCAAGATTCAAAGTTGTCTTTTTTGTTGTCACTTTTCACTCCTTCTGAGAGTCAAATGGCGCCACTTTGCACTCACCAATTTTTTGGTTGGACTTGGTGAGTGCGATTCGTCACGTAGTACAAGCATGTAAAGTGAAAAGCGACAATGTACAGGATCCTCTAGAGTGAGAAACAACGCCTATGCTTGTTGTGTTATCACTCGATGTTGTGTTTGATGTTCAACGTCGAGTGTTGTATTAGATGGGGTGTCTAGTATGTTAAATAACTTAGATAAAATATTCCGGAATATACACAAATATTCTAAAATATTATATGTATATTCTAAGAATGTGCTTATTTGACAGACAGGGGTTCTATTCGACGTTGTGTCAAGTGGTCAAACATGACAACCCTGATGCTAGCAAAGTATTTTATCTCATGTTGTCATGCAAAACCAAAGTTCTCTAGTCAAGAAGAGCATTAATCTGCATTAGAGGAAAACCTTGGCAAATTTGATCTTTCAGTTCCCCGAGTAGTTCACCATCTATACAGGTGTCAAAAAGTTGAACACGTATCAAGATTTAGAGTTTGTGCTAACAAAGTGTTTTTTTTGACACGTATTACTGTACATCATGCAAAACTAAAACAATGTAGGGATAGAGTGAATACAAGAAACTAAGAGCCTCAAGTGGGGGTCGAGTGACTATGGAATTTCTTTTAGTGACAATTTGTGCAATGAGGGAAATGGCCATTCAATTCAGAGACCACACAATTCAGCAAGGTTGGGTACTAATAATCAGAGTACTGATGATTGAGCAGTGCACCTGGATTTGGATGTAAGAGAAAGGAGCAGGAATGAGCTGTCTTGTGAAACAGCAATGCCGTTGGGGTAGAACACATCTCTTGCCAAGACTGTGGTTTTCTGCGTTTTTGGGTCATATTTCAACACTCTGCCTGACCTGTCTTGCTCAAACGTCACTATATTGCACTGCCTGCATGTGTTGAATCACCGCAACTTACATGCAATTAATAATATGAAGCATGAAACCTTTTGAGCCTGGAGGGAGAAATAATTCCAGTTCTTTTTTGTTGGGAGACTGACGTACATTAGGAGTTTGTTTGTTGGGCCCCATAGGTTCTTGAGCCTTCCTACTGTTCACCTCAGAATCTCAAGCATGTATCAAAGGATCGAAAGAATCACAGAGAATTATTTCTAGCTTCAGCTGGTCCAAGCAAGAAGGGTTGGAGAGTTGGATTATTTTATTAGCAGTTTCTCTATAGTGCTACTACAATATAAAGGGTGTGGTTTAGCAAGGTATAAATAACCTTATGCCCAAAGAATCAAAGATTCATAGTTTTAAATGAAAATTTCAATTCATCACATTGTAAAAACTAAAAAATATAATTCGGGTGGGACCAAATTCTATATCATTGGAGTTGTGAAGAACATTGTATTTATTAATAAAAAATAATAAAAATTTGATAAAAAAGAAATTCATGTAGAACCTACTCAAAATTGCTTTAAAAAAAAAGGAGGTCGAATTTGGACTTTTGGTCCTTTAGGAGTTAACTCCTAAACGTCCTCACCCCTCTCCAAATTCGGCAGTTCCGTAAAGACGCATTACAGAATGCAACCCCGAGGGATATTTTGAACTTGATGTATGAAAAAAGTTGTACATTTCGGATTTCTGATTCTATCCATATTGATTCTATCCATATTGCTATCACCAATATTTTTGTATAAAAATTGAAACTTCAAATTCAAATTTCTTTTGTAATTTGATTATGAATAAGATACTAACAATTTGTACATGAAATTTGTTATGATTGGTTGAAACATAATACTCTAAGGGTAGTGATTTTTGGAAATTTATCGGTTGCTTCATTTTATGAGTTGAATTTTTTAAGAACACTTTTACACTGAAATCTTGAAAATTTTGGGTGAACCACTACAACATGAAATGAGGCAAAAAAAAAATTACAAATCATCCCCTTTAGACCTAATTGGATCACACATGCATAAAGCTAACTTCCCATAAAATATATAGTAAAAAGTCTACACTGCAAAAAGTCAATGACAGATGAGAAAATTGTATTTGATTCAGTACATCGTCCACTTTCTCAACGGTTAGACGTTTAGGGGTTAAGGTCTCATTTCATGGCCCATTGTCTTATTGTTAAAAGGGGTTAGTATTTGTGGTCACCTTCTAGGACGCCGGGCACTGCTGTCTGTGAAGTAGATAGTTCCATTCTCATCCAAGTCCAAGTCATTGACAAACTTGAATGGGATCCCTTCTGCTTGGGTACTCACAGCCTTGGCCACTCCCCCTTCAGGTCCCATGACGAGAAGCCCAAAGTACGCATCCGCAATGTAAAGGTTGTCATGTTTGTCAAACCGTAGCCCCAATGGTCTTCCACAAACATGCTCATTGTGCAGTGAAGGTGGATGCTCATCACACACATCCGTTCTGCACAATCGGTACGGGCCTGATATGGGTACTGGTGTGACTTACATATAATTCATTTAATATGTGCTAGGAATTCTATTTTTAACGCCATGTATGCAGCTGCAGCCATGCCATCTATAACACCATCTAATTTATGTAATTTTTCAATTTTTTTTTATCAGAAGGATTTTTTTTCTAAAATCACACTATTTTTGAAGGGGTATCCATATCAGACCATTGCCCCCAATAAATAAAACATAAAAAAGAACATTGTCTTTCTCAAGTCTATGTCAGCATTAAGTTAGTAACCTTCTTGAGTACTACACTTGGCGTATATTGCATCTTTTGAGAACAGTGCCAATTAAGAGTCATTTAGAGTAATCTCAAGCAAAATTATCGCGTTTACATGTTCTCGCATGTGAGAACAACGACTCTTTGACTTGGGGAGCTCTCAATTAATCAATTTGAGCTTAACTTCACAAAATGGTAGGTCCTTTTCATGCACCAGAGATTCTTTTTTATGCCAATTGAGAGAGTGATTAACAAGAGTCTTTTACGGAATGTTATGTACATTCAGAACCCCTTGGATAACATCAGTTAGAACTTGGCATGTGGAAAGTGTCCAATCACACGTGTACACAATAATGATTTTTTCAATAACAATTTTTTTCAGACATTGGAATGTGATATTGGAGAGTGTGATAATAACTAATTCAGTATAATTGGAGAATCTCACTTGGTGTTAGTGAGGCAATGGTTTGATACGGGTTCCAAAAAGGATTGTGTCACTAAATCACCGTCATTTACTTATTTATAGTTCATTTAAATTGGGTGCTAGAAATTACACATTTTCAATTTTATGAAAAAGTTACACAATTTTATGAGAAAGTTGAAATACTTCATTTAAAATACTTTTGAACAAGAAAAATTGATATTCCTTTTCATTCAGGCTATGTACTTCAAATCTAAAGTAATCATCTCAGTTTGAGGATTGAGGAAAAAGGAACAATCTAGGATAGCAATGTATAGCGAAGTAGTTCATAACCATGAAATTTAGCTAAAACAATGTTTCAAGAGTCATCTCTACACATTCAGTTACAACTCATAATTTAGGATCTTGGGAATGAATTGAGGCACACCTTTGTATTGGACTAGATTCAATTTAATAAGATCATTCCTAACACCAATTAAGTGACTGTAAACTTGTCATGTCTGTGACTAATCCATGCCTACCACCTTGAAGTTAGAGCTTCCCACACATGTTATAATACTTAGAGGGACCACAGGCTGTAGTCAACACTACTAGATTTTGGGGGTCCAGCAACGTTTATAGCAACGTTTTTTTGGCAAACGTTGCTCAAATGAAGCAACGTTTTGGAACATGCAATAGCAACGTTTTAACATCAAATCTATGAAATTTTATTGAGAACGTTGATTTCAATATGGTAATGTTGCTTAATTTGCTAAAAACGTTGCTATTGCATGTTCCAATACGTTGCTTCATTTGAGCAACGTTTGCCAAAAGAAACGTTGCTGACCCCCCCCCCCAAATTCTAGTAGTGTAATTCTCTGATTTCACCAAGAACGATTCTCATTCAAAAAGGAATTGAAAGCCTGAGACCTGCACTTGCCTGACAGAAGAGGTAACACCGAACGTGAGCCAGCGGCGTTGACGGCCATGCCACCGAAGAATGCGGCCATCAGAGACGCCGGTATACGGACCTCCGCCGGCGGAATCGAACGCCAAGCTCTCGGGGCCCAGCGCGTTGTGCAATGGGAGGGTTTCGGCACGCACCAGCGTGTCGTGAGGGTCGCAAGGCCAGTCGTCCAGTCCCAGCAGGGGCCGCACGTCGGACCGGTTCCAGTTGGACCAGTCGAAGTTCAAGCCTGCCAAAGGCCCTATCAACGGCGGATCCCACGCCAACATCAGCACCGCCACTGTTACCGTCGCACACCCCACCAGCGCCGCCACTGATGTCATGACCCCCACCTCAAAAAACAAGTTACCTCAAAGCACAAAACAAATCGAAAAACAATCAACGGAAAGAATGATGATGAAGTCTTGGTTGATTGATTGAGGATTTCTGATTGATAGAGCGCTGTGAAGAATGAGCGGAGAGTGCACAAGAGCGGCGTGGAAGATTGAGAGTTCTGTTGTGCTCGTCTGATATGCACTAGCTGCCAGGCTCTGTACTGTACTCTGCAGGCACACTGGTGTGATGTTCACTTGGTTTGGATGGGAAGGTGAGCAGCATTCTGCTTCATGGTGTTTGCATGACACTTTAACGTCACTCCGGATTCAACACTGTTTCAAAGATTCGTTATAAAGTATTTGATGAAAAACAAACATGGAGTTAATCCTTAACCCCTAAACGTCCCAGCGTCCAGAAACTGGATCACGAACGGATTCAAAGCCTTCTCATGTTCTCATCAATGCTTGGATGAAACTCATCCAATTTTTTGGAGATTCTTCATCAAGTTGTTGTCCTATCTAATGGCTAGATTTAGTCATACTAGAGTACATATTTTTCTAAAATTACAAATGTAGAAAAATGTCAAGACGTTGACCAAGCCAAAATTGCATTGACTCTAGTTCAAAGTGGAATCGTGAAAAATGAGGTCATAAATTTAAGAAACACAAAAATTTCAAAGTATCACCACATTTAAGAGTATCTCATTTCAAACTCATTCCAACAAATTTTACTCAAAAAATATTGAAATTTAGTTTGTAATCGAATTTAGAAGGAATTTTTAACTTTAACTTTCAAATTTTATAATTAAATATTGGTGATTGTATTAGTGAATCAAACCGTATGGATGGAATCTAAAATTCAAAATTTAGAACTTTCATTTGTATATCAATTCCAGAATATTCTTCTAAATAGTAGTTTATAATGCTTTTTCTTAAATTGTCAATTCCACGGACACCCTGGTATGTTTAGGGGTTAAACAACAATGCCAGCCCCATGGGCTTGGTTATATTTTGGGAGAATCTTGCTCATAACTTCTACTCCATTGCATCAAATGGGGTTTTTTAAATGCCAAACAGAGCATCTTATAGAGGTCTATACTTCTTTAGAATAGAGCCAAAGTAAATTAAAAACAGATTCATGCTTAAAATGGAATTTAAAAGAGATTTTGGGTGTGGTATTAGGATAGCATATGTCGTTTAAGGGTTGATGTAGACAGCAAAGTTGTAAATGTTAATATGAAGATCACAGTCATTTGCGTAGTTGAATTCATCATATTTTTTATTAATATTTTTCGATTAATTTTGCAAGGTTTTCTCTTGATATTCAATTTAAAATCCTGAATTAGCATAACTTTTTATTTTAAATATTGTAATGAAATTGGAATAACATGCAGTATGGGTGGTATGGTTTTCATTATTTTTTATTCTACTTATTTTGGAAAATCATGTTAAGAGTTTCACATTTTGAACTAAGAATGAAACTTGACATAAACCAATTGTGTTGTTTTTCAAAAAAAATCAATATGTGAAAAAACAAGAATGAGTTGATGGACAAAGCAAAGTTGTAATGTCAATATGAAGATCACATCGGTACGTTTGGATTCATCATATTCTTTATTAATGTTTTTTAATTAATTTAGCAAGGTTTTGCAAGGATTACTCTACACTTTGGACTTGGGTTTAGAGTAACCGTATCAAGACATTCTACCTTAGTTCTGGAGCAATGGCACCAAACGTCTAGAGACCCACACACTTAGTGGGGGGATGTTGTGACAAAAATCCGATCTGCTGGTGATCAACCGCCTATTCACATAACAATGCTAGAGGCAATGCATTGTCCATATCATAACATTCAGTAGCCTTCAAGAAGGTTGTCTTATAATTTCATCCACCTTTATATATAGAGTGACCAATGATTTGTAATTAATTGAATCGAATGAGCTATTGAATCAAGTAAACAATTATAAGACACTATTGAGTTGTGATTGAATGAGTGCTTTCATTACTGTTTACCATGGTTAGTTGCTCTTGCTTAATGCCACATGTTCTAGAGCTATTGATGTCATGATGTGATATGGAATATTCCACATCATTTCATTGAGGGAATGAAATGATGTGGAATACACCACATCATTCTGTTGGGGGAAGGCAGCAATCACAGAGGCTACTGAATGTTATGGGATACTAAACTATATTAGTAAAATATCATAATCGTATTAGTATAATTGGTGTAGCCAAGTTGCACTAATTATCCGGCTAATTTATAAGCCATTAAGTTCTAGTTTGTGGACTTAACCGTTGAAAGCACTTAACCCTTGAAAGTTTTGGTACTGTAGCTCAATTCACTGGTTTTTACTTGGTTTCTCCACTTTGATTGATATTTCCAAAAATAGAATGGATTAAACTTGAAATTAACTGTACAATTGTATTAATTTTCAAGTGAAGCACGAACATTTTTCCAAAATTAGAGAATCATCCAACGGTGGGATTGGAAGATCATAGTATGTCTTTGAACTGTATGATGCACAGTCAAAAATGAGATTTTGGATGATGTGTGACTTCAAAGTTAAATAGAATTTGGCTTAAATTCTCTAAAATGAAAGTGAAGATGTTCAACAATGACCAATGTCAACACCTCTTTGTTGCAATCTTTCATTCTAAGAACAGACTCACACATAATTATTGAGAATTTTATAAGCAAGAGTGACTTATTCATGTACGATTTAGGACAAGAATTTATACGTTAAAATATCAGAGGAGTTGGTACATGGATCAAGATCGGAATACATACACTAATGAAACATGAACAAGAGAACACAATCCAAAAAAATAAAATAAAATTACAAACTTCCAAACACAAGAAATACCGCATCTAGTATATGTGTTGTATATGTGAGTATTTATTGTATTTTCAAGTATTTACTGTATTTTGTGTTTTGTTCATAGGTGTTTTGATAGTTGCACAACTCCAAATTGAATTTTTTTTTTTAGAAGATGTATATTATAATGCTCATAATCTGAATTTCACAATTCAAAATCCAATTTTCACGGATTTTCCTGTTATTTGCGTTTTTGACACATCAAAGACCACAATGTGGTTACTTGAGCACTAAAGGGTTAAACCCTGTGTCGTAGTATAAGAGTCAAAATCTTAGCATGACTTCATTCCATTCCCTCTGATCTCCTTTCTCGCACAAGTTTGTTGGTAGTTCTCATTCATTTGTGTAACATCATTGTTTCTCGTTACTCCAAAAAGCATTCATTTCGGTTTAACCCAACCACATGAACTCATTCAAACCCGCAGCTCTTTGCTACTATTTAACTCTATGGTCCAAGAGCATTTCTACTAGCACTTTGGATTGCACTTTGGAGGTCATCCAAAAAGTTAGACCTCACCATGTAATTCCTCACTAACATCACTTAATTAAACTTTGCAAATAGTAAGTAAACCACTTACAAGTCACCACGCATGAATTGTACAATTATGATGTGCAATTAAGAAGAGAAATTGCACTAGCTTGTGTGGTTTTGAGGGCCCTAATTTTTAGTAGATTATTCAATGTCGCAGGCCAAATAAATTCTTCATCAACCTAGGCTCATTCATTTTTCCATAGTCAGAGCGGCATTTAAAGTGCTAGTGGAGATGCTTTAAGAGCATCTTTACAAACACTCTAGATTGCACTCTAAAAGTCATTCAAAAAATGAAACCTCACCATGTTGTTCCCACCAACATCACTCAAAAATGATGACGTGTTGATTGCTTGAAAAAACATTCATTGAAAAAAAAATTCAATGATTTTCAAAATTCCAACGAAACTGAGTATGGAAAAGAAAACACATTTGAAATCCATCTTTTTACAAAGAAATAATTACTTTGAAATGAGTTTACTTTCTTCAATCATGCACTACTACATATGGGCTATTTCTTTTGTATAGATATATAAAAATTTGAGTAATTTTGACAGTTGGCACACTTGAAATTGAAGAAGACTCATGTAGCATTCATATGAAAAAATGATAAAAAAAACCCACAATTTTTGAGAAAATATCACGGTTGAGAAGATTGATGGAACTCTTTTGGAGTATAATATATATATATATATATATATATATATATATATTATATTTATTTATTTATATTTATATATTTATATATTTATATATATGTGTGTGTGTATTGAAATTAGATTGCAAAAAAAATCATGTAATTTGGAAGTGTAAAGAGGAAGATATGAGGGTGTGAAGTGACGTCAAAATAACTTCCTTGCAATTCAAAAAAAATTGACCTCATCATGTAATTCCCCACCAACATCAACTCTTGTTTAACTTTGAGAAATTCATACAACTCAAAATAGGCTTTTGTATTATTAACCCTTTGGGGCGCATGCATCCAAAATGTAGACAATGAACAAATTCTAACTATACCTTTACTACATAAGGTAATTATACTTTACTATTCACGAGGTTTTGGGATCGCGATGTGGAACTGAATGCTCCGTGATGTGCGGTGTAGGGAAGAGAAGGATTTTTTGGCTCTGAACACAGTGCATACTGTGTTTTGAGATGGTTTTGCAATCAGATCTGCATTGTTAGTGTCAAGATAGGCCGGGCTAGGGGTGTGCTGGGGCACCATTCAAAGTTTATGGTGATAGACACGTTGGGGTGTCATTTTTTGGATCTGGCGTCTAGAAAGTTCGAAGGTGAGTGTTGCATCAATAATGCAGTGTTGGGCTAACAAATACAATGAGTGTTGCATTGTAGCTTGAGCAGGCTAGGCCACTCTTGTGTCGGTCAAATCACAAATACAATGAGTGTTGCATTGTAACTTGAGTAGGCTGGGCTGCTCTTGTGTCCGTCTCGATTAGCAGGCTCTGCTGCTAATCACCATTACTTTGAGACTAGTACAGCGCCTACTGACCCAAACAAGCAGATCTGAGGAACAAACCATCTCAAGCCAGATCCGGACACTCCCAACCCGCACCAACGGCTTCAACTCAACAACAATGCTGCAAATCAGGCTTGTGCTTACCATCACAATCTTCTCTTTTCATTTTTTGAATTACTACAATAGCTTTTCTAGATCTGACAACTGCCACCCTTCTTTCTATAATTCCAAGCGAACTAACGCTTATGCAAAGCATTTAGATCTGCAGCACTATCTCCCGAATGTACAGACTTGCTCTGCACTCCACATCGCTTTGAAGCAACATCGTGTCTGCGCCCATAAGAACCCGCACCAATGTCAACCCATCGTTAGCTACGTGAGACTCACCAATCTAATGGAGCAAATGGAAGATGCAAGTTGTCTCCGAGGAGAGAAGAAACGCATCAAACACAAGAACGTCGTCAACATGGCAACAAATTCCAAGTCTACAGTGGAGAGCAAAGCTTGCATGGAAGAACCCAGAGATTTTACTGGCAACCTTGCTTTCCCCGAGGGCGAAGCTGACACAAGATACCAAGACAACAATTGTAGCAGACCACTCAGCCCATCGACAGCGCAGGCAGCACCAACGCTACTGCCCCAACTCTACAGCAGACAAACGCAACAACTTCAAGGCAGTAAATTTCATTGCTACTGCTATTGCTCAGTATACACGGACACAACGCAACAAGGCAAAGCACTGCGGTACCGATTATGGAGACAACACTGCTTAGTGACCGAAGTAGGCAGCAAATGCTCTGCAGGAAGATCGTCACAGCATCAAAATCAGGAACAAAAACCTCTCCAACCACCACCAACGAAGGCCGCTTCAACGCTACTGCCCCAACTCTGCAACAATCAATCGCAGCAACCCGTATTCAGCAAATTTCATTGCTACTCCATTGACAACCGCATGAATCACAACGGGATTTTCCAAGATTACTTAGGGCTATGCTCGAAGGTGAATGACACAGAGACAAGCAACAGCAGTTTTGAAGGAGAAGCAAGGATTAGCAAACCAATATTGCACGGGATGCAAAGTGCCGGAGCTGCACCGGTCAGGTCCAGCAAAACACCGACCACCGGGAGATCCGACCCTCAACATGCGCTTCAACTTCTTCTCGCGCTGAATCACGGCTGTTATGACTGCATTCCGCTTGATTGGAGTAGATTTTACAGAATTGGAACAGACAGGATCTGCAGCCTGCAACACCAACCAGGTCGATCATCGTGTGCACCATCTGTGAAGAAAGCAACCCACCGAAACACCGCAGCCCAAGAACAGGGCACCTCCGAAACAACATGGAACGAGGTAATATGGATCAAAACCCTAATTACAGTAACTAAGGATACGCAACCTGAAATTCACGAAGTCGCAGCCCAAACTTATGGAGTCGCAGCAGCCGACTACGCAGAGAGTCGAGTCGCAGACCGTGGGAGAAAGCGCCAGTGGACAAGTTCGAACTCACCAACGGGCAATCGCCTCTGCGAAACAAGGAGATTCCGCAGGAAGAAGAAAGCAAGAAACGGAAGCAGGAGTAACGGTGTCGCGATGCAAATGCGCATATAGTGTAAAAACTTATAGTATTGTTATTTTGATGAGTTTTAAGATATCTCATTTAAAGAAGAAATGAATAGGGAATATTTGAGAAAGATTATGAATTGATTCATAATCTCTACAAGGTTTTAATTGCCTTGTGTTTTGACTAATAAGAGTCAAACTTTACATTTATCTTCTTAGAATGAGTTTTGATATTTAATTTGAGTTTTGATAGTTGTTGAAAAGAAAGGTGAAGATTGTTTTACCTTTCTTTTAGTTTTTTGTGAGTTTATCATTAAAATAAGCGAATGGATAGAGGTATGGGAGACTTTTGGGTCACCCAATTAGTTTTAGGGTGCCCATGTGGCTAGGTATGGGCTGATGTGTTCCCCCTTGTGGCTTGATAAGGGGGGCCTTCTTCTCCCGAACCTCATTCTTCTTGTGTTCATGTTTTAGTTTTTTAGTTTTGTGCCGTGTGTTTGAGGACAAGTGACTTACTGTGTATAGCTCGGATTTCAATGAAATTTTGAGAGCACGTTCCTCTTCTTGTTGTGATTCCAATGGTGTGTGGCGCTTGTCATTTGGAGTTAGTATGAGAAAGTTATGCCTTGAGAAGTGAAAGAGGGTTTAGTGCCGTCGAAATTCAAAGGCAGTCGCTTTAAACTCTTGTAGAAATTTTTATAATGATCGATTAGTTTTGAAATTTTGTGAGCACATGTGTTATGTTGATAGCTTTCTAAAAAGCTATTAAACTCTTGTTTTGGAGTTAGGACGTGAAAGTTATGCTTGTAGAAGTTTGAGGGTGTGAAACTGCCGCTCAATATAGAAGTTCCATTTTTGACGAAGTATAGAAAACGGACAGTATGATATTTTAAGCTAAGATTTACAGGCAACGTAGATGGTGATGTTAGCTTTCTAAAAAATTATGGCATCATGTATTTGGAGCTTTTATGAAGATGATATGCGTCCCGAAGTGGAGAGATGTACAGCTGCCGTGAATATTTGGAGTCTCAACTTCAGCACGCTATAAATATTGAATGGTAAATTATTTTCTCTTGAAATTTTTACAAATTGTGTAGCTTTGTGTTAGCTTTCCAGAAAGTTATAGCACACTTGATTTGGAGCAAGTATGTGTCTGTGGCATTCATTTGAATGCTGACAGTGTTTTTAAAGGTTTAAGCCTTTACACGGTTTGCTATTTTGCAAAATAAAACATAGATTTGGGTTTTTAATGGTATAAACAATAAATTACACTATCATATTTCCCCATACCTTGAATTCAAACAAGTTGCAGCTAGAAACCCCGCGTTTTCCCAGAGCAAAACCCTCTCTACCCGACAACGGCGGCAGCAGTCACAGCAATCGCAATGGCAGCTACAATTGACAGCAGCAGCAGTCGAGCCCGTTGTTTCAGCAGGGGTTGAAAAGAAATTGCTTCCGAGCAGGGATCGCCGCAAGAAAACTAAGCAGGGAGTCGACACTGCCAGATAGTGCCGAAACCGAAGCAGAGATAACGAAACCAGGGACCAGAATCGAAGACCCCACCACCGTTATTGCAAGATGCTGCCAAACGACGAGGTCGCTGATGACCGCCTCCGATGCAAAATCTGCCGCAATGTTAGCGTAGGACGTCACCAACATTGCGAGAATTCAGGTAAGTTTTCTGAACCCGACTCATTCGTGCATTAATTTTATAGAATCCAGAATTGACGTGGGTAAAGATAAGGTTAGCCCCAGAAAACCTAATTGGCAGATTGCTCTCCCAAACCCTCCGCTCCAATTGAGAAAACAAAGAGCAATCAATGCAAAGGCGAGACAAAAAACAAGGAGCCGAAAGTTGGAAAAGCACCTTCCAAGGGGCCGATACAACATCAAACCCTGCCCTCTGCCGAAATTGACCAGACAGCTGTAGCATCCTCGTCATACATGATCAGAAGCCCCATCCTGAGGTCCACTACAAGCCAAACGCACACCACACCAGCCTTGAATAACACAACGTGGCCACACATGATGCGCATGTACTGCTCCATCGGCTCCTCTACAACGAAAAACGACAAAGACAATCAACTGGAGCTTGACTCTTGCAGCGAAGTAGGCGGGCACGCAATTACTGATCTGACACACTCTTCAAACAAGTTCCAAATATGCGAAGGCCCAGCCCCGCCCCACGTTACGCGCCACCAGAAAATACGCATCACCTTGGAAATCAACGCGGCAACATCACCTAACGCGGCACCAACACCCAAAGGGACAACTTGCGACTACTGCAACCAACCCCACAAGAAAGCATATAACCAGACCAAGCCCCTTCAAACCACTCATCTTTCTCCTTCCTCACGGAAGTCCTTCCCTCCTGCCTCACAAAAGTTATTCCCACTTGCCTCACTTCTCTTTAGACAAAGTCACCACTCTCTCCTGCCTCTGCGCACCTGCAGTACCACAAGTTTCTGCAAGTTGTGTCCTCCTTCCACTC
The DNA here is from genome assembly GCA_022496805.1 of Pohlia nutans. Taxonomy (NCBI): domain Eukaryota; kingdom Viridiplantae; phylum Streptophyta; class Bryopsida; order Bryales; family Mniaceae; genus Pohlia; species Pohlia nutans. The sequence goes on along the minus strand of CM040102.1, from coordinate 19,596,404 downwards.
CCCTCTCCCTCTTCTGCTGTCTCCAAAGCTTTAGTCTGCCTCTGCTTTTTAGATCCTTCTCTCCAAGCTGCAGGGCTGTAGAAGAGTTGATAGAAGTAGTATGGCCCAGCCTGAGGAAACTGCTCGAGAATGATGCTGGAAAGAAGCTGACTGCCACTTCTACAAGAGAGAAGACGACCTGCGCAAGAGAGAAGCTGCCGGTGGAAAGCCTGCACGGAAGAGGAGCTAAGAGAAGAGCTGCTGCTGCGAAGACAACTCGACCTTGCTACTCAAGTAGACGTTGGAACAGACAGTCCAAAGCTCCACGAAGCTCCAGTATTCAAGGTACATATTTTCTTCCCCATTATCTCTACGTAGGCTTGATTAGAAACACGAAACTTTTTAAGGCTTATTCTGAAAGCCTTAATAATTGTAAAACAACCATTATGAAAACGGATCCTGCCCATGTATGCATGCGTAATGTCTCATTTTTGTCGTTGTTGGAGTTACATGTGAAAGTTCGTTGCAACACCATATGTTTGTATAATACTTTGAATGCAAATGACTACACGTATGACATAGTTGTAAATCTTTTGCACAATATGTATGTCCACATCCAAATCGCTTGGACATATTATTGGATAAAGATTTTGGATAACATTAACCATAATGCCCTGCGTTTGTATGTTTGGATAAAAATGGCTAATAATCTCAACCACCATGCTCATAAAACTCTTGTTATGCTTCTTAAAATTTGCCCTTATATGTATGAATGTTTGTATAACATTAACCAATCTTACAACTTGCCCATTGTAAAACTTACTCACAAAACTTATGTCTCCTTCTCAATGATTATACTCCACTCGGCCCCACAAATTAAGTTGTGGGGAGGAGTAAATCATGAGGTAAAAAGGAGAGACTTTTTACTTCACAAAATACAAAAAAATCTTTTAACACAAAGTTTTGTTATTTTCAGCATGGCTCAACGCCCCACTAGCTCCACCTCCTCTCAAAGATATAAAGATAAGCTCCAAGCCTTAGACAATGACCCGGATGTAGAAACGTTTATAACTCAAAAACGCACCTCTAACTCATCTCAAGCTGCCACAAGCCAAAAGAAGGCCAAGGGCAAATCAAACTCCGGTTTGAAGCGCCCTCCCTTTTGGCTTGGGTATCAAGCTATGAATTGGACAAACCGTGGTAAAGGTTACCCGATGGATAGTAACGAAGATGTAGCAACGCTTGTTAAGAACGGGATGAGAGAAAAGGAAGCTAAGGAATGTCAATCAGCATTAATCTGCTTCCCGTTTGTCATTCAAGAAGAATGGCCCAACTCACGAAAGGATGGCAAAGATGGCCAACACTTCAACCTCACACAGATTCCATCTGATGTTGAGGTTGATAAGTATGGCTTCTCCTTTGACTACCAAATCGCCATCCTCTTCGAGATGGGGGAAAAAGAATGGAAAAAAGAAATTATAATGTCATTGGTAGAAGAGAGACTCAAAGAAATGAACATTCTGCTTGGGGATATCATTGGGGAACCCATTGCTATCATGTGCTACTACAAGTCCACTAAGTGGAGCGGGGTTATCAAGTTGCACTTGAAAAACCCCGAAATTGATGGAGTGAACCTTCTCCAAGGATTAAGACCATTCATCCTCCAACTTGACAATGAGAAGTTTAAGAGAGGAAAAATTTGTAAAACTTACGACTCACTTGCTTTGAACAACCTCTTATCAGTCAAAGTAACAAGTGCAGAACTAGAGCACAAGGAATGGTACGAACTCTATGAGAAAATACTAGTGGAGAGTTTCAAAAGAGGAATGGAATATGAGATAACGAATGTTCAAAAAAAAAAAAAAACCTCTTTGCTTGGGTAGTAGCAGCATCTCCCGAACAAGCTCAAAAGATGAAAGAACATCAAATCACATACAACCACGAGATCTTGGAGGGGAAACTAGCGGATCGTGCAAACGCAAAGGATGACATTGCAAGGAAGAACGCACTTATCCTTATCGCCAAGAATCTCAACAAAACGAAGAGTGTTGAAGAAATAGAAGCAAGCATCGAAACTCACATGGGACCAAGAAATGCGGTGAGCTTCTTCTTCAAGCGTAATGAGAAAAATGGTAAACACTTAGGCTCATGCAACATTCAATGTCTCAATGCTACAGTGTACAAAACGTTTGTCAAGAAATCTGCAAAACTTCTTGGCAAACATGTAGAGTTTACTGCACATCCTAGGAGTCTCGATGGTGCAAATGCTCCCAATGCTGCTGAACTCACAAGGCTAGGGTTCAGTGATGTGAACACTGCCCTAGCAAACACCATAGAAGCAATAGGAAATTCCACAAAAGAGACACCTCAAAATGACATTATGAAAGAAATAGTCGGAATTAGAGAAGAAATTTCTACCATGAAGAAAGAACTCCGCAGTGAACAACAACAAATCGCAGAGAAAGTAGTGGAGAAGTCATCATCAAGCCTCACAGCGCAAATGGCAATCCTTAGAAGACAACTTGCTAGTACTATGCAAGCCTTGGACGAGAAAAGTGGCAACACTCTAGCCATTGAAGATGGCAATATGGACACGTCAAACTAATTCGGACAAACAACGCAGCGGTAAATCTACGAGTATATTTATATACTAAGAAAAAAGTAATAATAAAAAAGGAAAAAAAGAAGAAAAAACACAAAAACAAACATATATTTATAGTATTTATGGATGCTATAAAATATATAAAAAGACACAAAATAAAAAATATAAAGCCACAAAAAAACACCACCAAAAACTACCTCAAAAATAAAAACAACAAAATAAAAATAAAAATAAAGAAAAAAAATAAAAACATATAAACAAAACAAAAACTCATCTAAACAAAAATGGACTCCCATCAATCCAAACCAAAAAATACCAATAAATATAAACCACCCAAAAAACTACCAAAACATAAACTCTAAGTGGCCTCGGCCTACCGGCCTCGGCCAAAAATCACACACAATAATATCACTTCACAAAACTAATACACCCAAAAAGATATACAAAAACACCCCATCTAATACCCATCTAAATAATAATAATAATAACCGTAATTACAAAAATCCTATTCACTACAATCACATAAAAAACACCATTAACAAAACAAATAAAAAGGCCTCAAAACCCCTCAGAAAAAACAAAAAACACCTTCCTAACAAAAATAAAATTAACATCAAACCAAACTTCATCAATTACCACATCCCAAAACTACTACTACTACTCTCTGGTGACATTGAAACTAACCCGGGACCGATGCCAAACTTACTTAAAACACATCCTACATCACATAAAAATAGAAACAAAACATATTTTATACCATGCACAATAAAGCTACATCCAGAGTACTAAGATTTAGCAAAAAAGTTTGCTCCTTATTTAAAAACAACACACCTAAACCATCCAGAAGCATCCACAGACTATCCACACCTCTCTATATACATACTTGAAAACCAACACCACTCACCTCCGCGCATGCTATATGCACTCATTACCACGCTAAGTCCATTACTAGAATCATGCGACCACCAATTAATACAAATACCCGACCCAGACTGGACAACAAAACTTCTTAAGAAAATGGCACTTCTTCAAAACTCTCCCGAAAGACACATCCTAAACCCACACCCATACACCGAATTTAAAAACAACAACCAAAATCTAATTAACCCCCTCAATACCATACATAAACAACTATATGATTTTATCAAACAAAACATTAACCCACCAAGCTTACAAACACTAACAAACAAATTCCCATTCCTACCCGAAAATTTACTAATAGAATCTCTCAAATGCAATGAACCTATAAATGAATATTCACACCCACCTCCACTAACCAATATACCATTACCACAAATCTAATAGACACAATCAACAAACCACAACACACACATTATTACATGGAACGCGTCATCTTTAAACACAGCCCTACCAAGCCTACAAAACTTAATCTCAAACACTATAACAAATCCAGCAATTATCACAATACAAGAAACCAAACTAATCGCAACAAAATCAACAAGATATATACAAAACCTATTCCCACAATACAAACTAATCTTCAATAACACACACGCCTTAACAAGATGCATGCAACAAAAAATGCCATATACCCCTGCTAGAGGCGGACTCCTCACTCTAATAAATAACAAATATGCATACCCGGGAAATATCACCAAAATACCTACCCCAGCTGAAATCTCACCATATTTACAAATTATACAAATAAAAAATGCACCACTACAACCCTGGCTAATACTACATATGTACATGCTTTCCCACTTAGAAGATATTCAATACATAACAATAATACAACAACAAATAGAACAACAAATTATAGCACACTCAAACCACACATACATATTATGTGGCGATTTTAATAGACACATAGCCCTTATCGGTAGACAAAATGAACTCAACATAACACCCCCACAAACAGAAGACATAGAATGACGTACATTCACAGACACTCTAGATTTAACCTACATACCAACAAACAGCACATTCACCAGACAAGGTGGACAAAATTACACCCAAACAAGTTTAATAGATGGATACTACATCAAAACTCCCAATAATACATTATATACCTCAACCACAAATCATGACTACAACCTCAACTCAGACCATTCACCAGTCACCTTATAAATACCACCAAACACACTACTAGCTCGCCCCATTCAACCAAAAGTAAATAAACCACCAAGGATTCTAAACCCCATCCCGCAAGATAACATTGAAAAATTCAAAACACTATAATTCAAAGAAAACTCACTTCAAATAAATGAACTCACTACAATATTGATGAATGAACAATTAAAAAACAACCAATGGCAAACATCTTGTACAAAATTAGACCACTTGATACAACAAATATCAGAAAAAATTCAAGAAACCTGTAGTGCCCCACCTCTACCTTCGCTAACACACCGCACAGCTCAACAAGGAGGTTTTTTGCCAAAAAAACTCCAAAAAAAATGGAAAAAACACCTATCTACCTACCACTTAATCAGAAAAGCAATATACATAACAAAAACCACACCAGACGGGCACAACCACCCAATAATAGAAGAATTGAAAAACCATAACCATATTATCATACCACCACCTCCTAACCCAGAATTAAATCCACAAGAATGGATTAAAACTTTAGCAGAACTAGCTAAAACGGCAAACAAGCAAGCACATAAAATTACCACAAAGTACACACAAGAATGTGTTAAAAAAGCTATCACAAAATGCAGACAACTATATGAAAAAAGCCCCAAGAAAATGAATTAAAAAGTCTTCAAAAACCATGAAACACCACCGTTAGATTGCATTATGGATAGAAACAATAACATACTAACTAGCACAAAAGACATAGCAAATGAAATTTATATCCAACAATCAATTAGTAATAGACCAACAGTCCCAATATGTTACTACCAACCAGAGCACCCAACTAATTGCACATGTGGAGTCAAACAATACCCACGGCACGACCTAGATGGATTTATAATAGATAAAAGAGGAGACCCTCAAACACCACTACATAAATACTTCGACCAAGAAACATACGACTTATGTTTAAAACACCTATCCAATAATAAAACACCAGGACCAGATAAAATCCCAAACTCAATATTAAAAAATATGCCAGATAGCTTTCACAAACTACTGTTCTTATTTTTCACGCATTGCTATAAACAAAAGAAAATCCCAGCATCTTGGAAAACAAGTTTAACCATACTTTTGTACAAAAAAGGTGACCTATCACTATTACCAAACCACAGACCTATAGCACTTGCAAACACAATTTACAAACTATTTACTAGCACATTAACACTAATATTATCAGCATATGGTGAAATATTTCAAATACTCCACGACAGTCAAGAAGGATTTAGAGCAGAAAGAAGCACATCTAGACAGCTACAACTACTCATAGCAGCCCTGGAAAACGCCAGATTTACAAATCAAAACATATACCTTCTATACATAGATTTCAAAAATGCTTTCGGCTCCCTTGACCATGCTAGACTATTAGCTATAATGAAAGACCTTAGATATCCAACAGATGCAGTAACACTAATTGGAAATATCTACTCACACTCTACCACTATATTTACCGGTGAACACTTCGGCAAAACAAAACCAATACCCATTCAAAGAGGCACCATCCAAGGAGATACACTAAGCCCATACCTATTCTTGATATTCCTTGAACCACTACTTAGATGGTTACAAAGAGGAAATAACGGGTACACATTTGGCACATCGAAATTTCCCATTAGCTCTGCAGCATACGCAGACGACTTAGCAACTATAACAAATAATCTCCAATCACTACAAACGCAATTAAATAAACTAGATAAATTCTGTGAATGGGCTGGAATGGATTTAGGCGTACAAAAATGTGCCATCACTGGATGTCCCAATAAATCCAAACTAAATCCTATAAAATTTAAAACCCAAATACAAAACCACAACATATCTTATAGAAATCAACCAATACCAGTCCTACACCAAAACGAACCATATGTATACTTAGGCATTCAACTAGTACCCTCACTAAAATGGAAACTCCAAACGCACATCACCACAAACAAAACAACAGACCAATGTAAACAACTAGCCAAATGCCCTGCCACAATTAAACAAAAAATCAACATGGTTGACACCGTCATTAGAGCAGGCATTGCATACAGTTTCTATGCAGTCCCATATTCATTACCGACCATCAAAAAACTAGATAAAAAAATTATAGGAATCCAAAAAACAACATGTGGTCTACCAAAATGCACAGCAAACGTAATAACCCAATTACCTCACGAACTCTTTGGTCTTGAAGCCTTCTCACTAAAAAACGCATACCTACGATGCATTGGTGAACAGCTTCGAAACGCCCTTAACGACCAAGGGAGACTAGGTATAATATATAAGGGACTAATACACCACATATTAGCCAAATATGGAGGCGCGGAAGAAATCCCAAGAATCACACAATATGATTGCAGAAATTCACCAACCATAAGTACACTATTTCTCTTAAAAAGTGCCGGAGGAATTCACCTCAAAAGTACAAATGAAAATTTCCAACTTCATATGACAGAATTAGAACGAGAATGGCGAGCACAATCAACAATTGAACTTCCACATCTCAACCTCGAACAATCACTCAAACTTTTACACAAATTATAAATCCATAACATATACGAAATAAAACACATCACCCTTCCAAACGGAACAACCCTTATGACGCCAGAAAACTTCAAAACATACTACAAAACACCAACCAAACTAGAAAGAAGGGCACTTCAAATAGCTGAAAAATTGTTTTGCTATCCAAGTTGCACACCAAATTGCCCGAACCCATGTGCACGACACCCTCCTGCCCGAATGCTAAACCCTAGATACATCACTGACAATCAAAATTTACTACCTAGAGCACCAGATAACCCACCTCAACCCCTAGCCCCACATCAAAACCTGCACCCACACCCACCCCCGAATGTCAAAAACAACCCACTAAGATTTCCCATCAACATAATACTAGACCATAAAACAAAATCCACAAAAGATAAATACAAAATAACAAAAAAATACAACACATACCTATGTCAATGGACTCTCCAAAACATCACATACAACAAATGGTTGCCACAAAGAGAAATCTTCCCCTTCAACCACCCAACTATCATAACACATAACATTAAACTACTAACAGAATACTACACAAAATTACAACACAACCACTACCAAAAAATTATTAACACACACTTCACTCTTCAACAAAGCAGAGATGCAAGAGTCATCCCACCACCCACATCCACCCCGCTTACACAAATACACATACAAGAATGCAACCCGGAAAAAGACATTATTTCCAATTACGATACCATACAAATAAATAATGAACAAACCCACCTATACGAAAATACCGGTAGACATCTTATCACTATACCAACCACGAGACTAAAATGGTTATGGCAACAATATAATAAAGCAACCTATAGCTCACACGGCCTAGTACCGCAAACACAATCATTTGAAAAGAAGTAATATGGCTCTATCAAAGATACAACCATAAAATCCCCAGAAAAGACCCACTAAAAGCAACACAACACACCCTACCAACAAGCATTCTTGACTCCATTACTACCTCTTTTAATATCTCCCATTCTTACTTCTCATCACCAATAACATGCTCCACACAAATTTCACAATTCTACTCTCCATTTGCAAGAGATAAAGTCTTTGGATCACTCGGTACTGCCTTTCAATACAAATGGAAAGGCATAGGTTACGCCCATCCACATAATGAAGAAACAGCCCAACAAGCAATTCACTGGGCACGACTGGCAGCCAAAACCGACCCAAATACCATCACTATACTAGTAATACCACATACAAACAGGTACCAAATTTCTTCCCCACACACGGGGCCCTTCCCAAACACCCATATAATTGCACACTTCGCTGCAGATTCCATCACATATGAAGAACCAACAATCCCACAAGAACTCCATAAACCAAAGACAGAACCCCTTGCAATCCGAGTCCTATGCATCCATCACCAAAATCACAACATTGGTACACCATACCAATTAAATACAATTAAAGCAGCAATTGAAAACCTACAAATCCCACAATACCACATACAAATTGCTCCAAGTACCCCCCACAACACACCGGTCAATAAAAATAAAAAATGGAACAAACTCATATACCCACCTTCCACCAACGCAACCACTTTAAACACGCCACCTCTACCCAACTTTGTGACAAACACCACACCTAAATTCCAACCACAACATAGCTACTATACCGATGGATCCTTCTTTCCTCCTGAACAAACTCCCGACGGACACTGGAAAAAAGAAAAAGCCGGGTACGGGATATATAACCCTACAGAAGCAGACATGCAAATTTCAGCAAGATTACCAGGCCTACAAACATGTTTTCGAGCTGAACTAATGGCTATCCATAGAACACTTAGACTGATCACTACTAAATACCCAGACGAACTGGCACATATATTTACAGATTGTCTCAACTGCCTATACAATCTAAACACACACATCAAACATCCAACCACACACAACAATCACGCAGATAAAACCATACTAACAAGCATGGTAGAAATGTTAAAAACTCGTACTCAACCCACCACATTCCACAAAGTCAAAGCACATATAAACATTAAAGGCAACGAACAAGCGGATAATCTTGCAAAAATGGGGGCCAGAAAAGAATACTTCAGAGCCACAAGTTCATATGAATTTTGCACATACTACACCATTTTATTTTCAAAAAGATATATGGCCAGGACCTATAAAACGGCCAGATAAAGGCCCCGTCAGATGCCTCCAAACATACCTAACCAAATATGACCAAAAAAATAACCTTGAAGAAATGGCAATCGAATTTCCAAACATTAGCAAATGGACCATGAACCCAAACATCGATAACGAACTATCCAACACATTTTGGTCCAATCCTACAATCACCGACTTACAAAAAACAATCATATTAAAACTTCGTACCGGCCAATACATGGGAAATGCTAGAAAACAACTATTTTTTGGTAGAGAAAGATTCCCCTCAATAACATGTTCTATCTGCAACTCTGTAGACGCAGACACATGGCTTCATGCACTTCTAAAATGTAGTCATCACCATATTCACGCCATTAGAGTCAAAAGACACAACAAAGTAGTTTGGGAACTAAGGAAACTAATTTTCTCATCACAAAAATCTAGATGTTACACCCTCATGAACGCAGGAACATTCAACAACAACCCTCAAGAAAACACAGTACCCCCATGGCTACTACCATGCACATGTGAACAACAAAGATGCCATTGCAACGCTAGATTTAAACCAGACATCCTCTGTGTAAAAGGACTCCCATACAAAAATGACCCACCATCACAACCATCAGACAACCTCACAATTCAATTTATCGAATTTACATACTGTAATGACAGATTCCCACAACAAACAATAGATATCAAAAATCAAAAATACCAACCACTTCTTAACAACATTATTAATTTAGGATGGAAAGTAGACCCACTCATAGTCATCACGGCAGGAGCTAGAGGCACAACACATATCCCCTCCATGAAACTCCTCGAAACAAAACTTAAACTACCAGAAACTGCCATTAAACACACATTCAAAGAAATAAACGCCATTGCTATACATCATGCCGGATCAATTATTCTACACAAAAGAAAAATAGAAAATAACCAACCACTACCAATGGATTAATAAATAAAACAAAAACTACCAAACAAAAGGAGGGCAATGGTGAAGACCACTACTTATTTCTTTTGTATTTTTTGATTAGCTCAGAGTACACACTTGTCTCAGGTAGATGGGACGGGGCCGGTTGGTTGGTACAAACTTTCCTGCCTATGAATAATTCACTAGCAGCACCAAGTCATGTATATCACAATAAACGCTCAGACGGACTCCACGGGAATCGAACCCGGACCGTACAATTGTAACATAAACGCCCTTCTCCAACCAACCTTGGAACCATGACTTGGCGACCTCTAGCAAAACAAACACCAATTTATACCCGCGCTAATTCTAATCTAACATACTTTACTAGTGTTACTAGTATTTATCTCTGGTCACTAAAGTGTCTATTCTCGAAAGAGGTGAGTAGTCTTGTACCGATGGACCTTTGTCCGGGGGGCATTGGCTCATTGTCAAGATGAACAGACACTTTATTCACGCCGGCCTCGAAAAAGGTCCGGTGTTCATATCTATCTATCTAATTATACCTTAAAGCGTCTACCTTACCTACTCAACCTCTTTACTCACATTAAACAAAAAATAATTTTAACGGGTCTTAATAGCAAGTTCAAGAGGATTCCAAGGCACTTTAGCATGAATTGTTTGGACACCATATGAATAAGTTATGAATTTCAAAAGTACTGAGTATAGGTTGACCTTAAAGTGACCCTGAAATTTGATGTTTAGATTGGGTACATTCTCATCAATAGTAGGGTGTCACAATCTATTTATTATGGAGGATTGAGTTAGGGACGTTTTAAGAAAAGGGTTGCTTTTAGATATAGTTACTTTACGTGGACAGTTCTCATCCATCCAGATTTCTCTTGGGTTTGCTGCTAGTTGACTATCATTTGCAGGTTATGAATGTTTAAAATAAGATATTTTGATTTTTGAAGAAAAATACAATTGGTTTATGTCAAGTTTCATTCTTAGTTCAAAAAGTGAGACCTTAAACATGATTTTTCAAAATAAGTCAAATTAAATAATGGAAACCATACCATCTTGCAGTGCGTGTTATTCCAATTTCATTACAATATTTTTTAAATATTTTTGTGTTAATTTGGGATTTTTAATTGAATTTCAAGAGAAAACCTTAGAAAATTAATTTAAAATATTAATTTAAAAATTGATAAATACAATTGTACAAATGTGATCTTCACATTGACATTTACAACTTTTCTTTGTTCATCAACTCCATATTTATCTTTCATCAAACTTTTATAACGAATCTTTGAAAATAGTGTTGAATCGGGTTGTTAAAGGGTTAAATACTAAATAGGTCATTCTGAATACAAATTATGTGTGGATGTTTTCTTTTTGGAGGCAAAGTGGAGATTTGGAAAACAAGAAAACTCAAAGTAGGAAAAACACAATGCTATTTAAAAGTGCATTGAACATTTGAGGAGTTAGAACAAGTATTTTTTTAAACAAATATAATACTAAAAAAATAACGTGTCATGTAGAACATAGACTTCGATTCATTCTATTCTCATAAGCAAGGTGAAAAAACATAAAGGCTTTTGTTTTGCATGCAATCGATGAATCTTGTAAAATATACAATACAAACTATTGAGCTTCACCACATGAATATGCAATACAAACTATTGACGTTTAACCTCTAAAGGACCAAGTGTCCTAACTAGGACATTTAGAGAACTCGGTAAGTTTTGGTGAACACATTTTCAATTGAATTTTGAAGAAAATTTAATAGTATATTCCCCAATGTGCCACAAAAATGGGGGTTTTATTTTTTTTGAATTCTGACACCGTATGTGGAGTTATGAGGAAATATGTGTTTTTTTCGGGAGAAAGGGCAGCAAGACATCAGAGAAATAGTTGAATTTGGGGGGGGAGGGGGTAACAAGTTGGGCGGAATGTGGAAAATGGGGTGGCTTGTAGGACAGAAGGCCACCCCATTTTTGGCTCTCATTAACCCCTAAGTGCCCAATTGACCATATTATACTTGATTTTTGGTCAAACGCCCCAAAAATCAAGTATTTTAGCTTTATTGTGGTTGGTGTTTTCATTAGATGTTCAAGTTAAGATATGATACATCTTTTGACCATTGGGATTGGAGAATAGACTTCATTTGAAAAAAATTCACCGTCGATAAATTTGAATTTTGAGTGCCCAAAATACAAAGGGCTTTCTAAAAATGCTCCAATCATAGGTCTCTTTTAATTTCTTCACTTTCAATTTTTTTCTCCTTGTAGATATAACTTTTTTCTACCTTAAATATAATTTTTGATATTAAATTTGACAAAATATATTTATTTTGAATTTTTACCTTGTTTACATGATAAAATTTGTAAATATTCAAAATATCTTCCAATCATGTTGTAAATTTTGTCATACCTTCATAATGTTGATGACTATCTATGAAAAATTATAAATCATGCAATGTGATATTTCAAGTATGCAAATTATAGTGCTTTGACTTTTACAAAAGAGATGAGGATCTTTAGGGGTTAAAAAAATTAAAATTTTAAAATTAAAATTTTAAATTTTAAATTTTAAAATTTTAAATTTTAAATTTTAAAATTTTAAAATTATTATTTCAAGTTAAAAATTATTATTTTAAGTTAAAAATTAAAATTTTGAAATCAATAATTATTTTTTTAATTTAAAATAAATAAAAATAAATAAACAAGTGTCCAATGAAAGATTGCCACGTGGCAGTCTACCTTGAGAGTTAGTGGGGTCATGAACATTAGAATGGGTTGGGTGAGGTGGCACTTCGACTCCCTTCTTCTACCCTTTATTTCCCCCCCCCCCCCCCCTAATACCTAAATTATTTTAAAAAATATGTTATGTGTCTCTAAAACTTGGAGATTTTATTATTTCAAAAATTGTTTTGCCATTCTATAGAGGGTGGAATGTACTTATGTTTCACAGCTCGGATTTGTGTTTCAAATATATAAAAAAGCCAAAAGTATTGCAATTCCAAAAACAAAGAGTTGTTTTTAAATTTTGAAACCCCCAACAAGTGCAGGGTGTTCTTCAACATTCTAAACATCTCCAAACGCAACAAAAATTGGTACACATCTAAGTAACATTAAATAAAATGTGAAAGTGAAGTGCGATAGGTTTTGGTAGTGAGGTTTTTTTGATATAGCCACAGTCAAATACATATGAAATTTTTGGGCATGTGCTTTATGGGGTGATTTTTTCCTTTAAACGCAATTATCTTGCAATTGGTGAGGTCAAAATCAACAAAAAAATTGCGTATATTTTTCAAATTGTTTAGAACAAGATCTCATGATTAGAAGGGAAAAAAATGACATTTTTCTGGATATTTGGATGGGGGAGTTAAATAGCAGCATATGAGTGTTTCTGGAGGAAAATCGCTCTAGTTCTTTAGGGGTTAAAATTCATCACATTATTTGAACAATAATCCACACTCTGTAGAACTAAATAGTGCAAGGTATTAGCAATGTTGATCACCACTAATTAGTACGGTGTTGAAAATAACTACTATAATTCGATGGATTTTTGTTGGATCTCATTAACAATTGAAAGAGGATTCCAAGACAACTTAGTATGTATCAAGATAGTTTCTACACTCTTATGGCTTTTCAATTCCCGTAAATAGACTAAAATAAATATGTGGTTGAGTAAGTCAATGATGGCCAAATCGTCGTGCAAAGTAATCAACTTTTGAGAAATTTTTAAGGCAAAATCTCAAAGATCCAAACTTGTTTATATAGTATTTAAATAAAATACAATTTAGTGCATTGAGATCCTTTTGAAAGTGGGCACAAGACCTACAATTAGTTTGAAATAAAAATATTAGAATACACACTTATTAGCTTGAAGCCAAGGGAATGAAAAAACTAATTTATTTGATGAGAAAACAATAGGTTTTTAAAGTTATAAATATAGCAGTACTATAAACTGAGTCAAAATAGCAATTCTACAAGTGTGTTTTTCAAATATAAATTTGTCCTTGTTTTTTGTTTGAGTACAACCCTCCTGATTCTAATGGCAAACCATCTATTATACAATACAACATGGTTTGTCTCACTCAACCGTTCCGCACTGGAATCCCTCGAGGAAACAACTCAAGCTCAATGTGCTCAACGGCACGGGTCTCAGTAGTATATTATACAGTACAAATCATGCATGCGTGCGAGTATAGTTCTATTCTTGAAAATTGTCATGCTAGAATCCAATACATGCAAACTTAATTTACACTAATATATGTAGAAAGTACACATGTAAAAAAAATCATTGTTCATAAATTGACCATACACTTTATTGTTTACATGGTGTACATCTTCACTGTAAAACATTTCATTCTAAATAACATTAGTACACTAAAAAAGTGGTCTTTGGGCACATAGCAATAGTGTCAGAGCATGGTGCCATTAAAAGAAAAGAAGTACTTGTACTAGTAGAAACACCTCCTATATAGACTAAGGTAGAGGGTCATATTTCCGACTGGGTTGTATTTCCGACCCCTACTGGTTGGGGGATGGGTGTCAGAAACCAACCAGCATGGTTTTAGATAGTGTCCAAGAGTGTTCTAATTTCGTCCATGCTTGGAAAAATCAAGAGCTTCTGATTGGTGTAGAAGCACTCTATTTTCAGAATCCAACCTCTCATGAAAACCATGACTCTATGAGCGGTTAATGGTCACTCTAAGCTTTCAGATTTAAAAAATCATAGAAAATTGTAGAAATTCTCAAAAAATGTTTTTTTTAGGGGATGCCTTTGCAATAGCTTTGCAGAGCATCCAAAACTTATAAAAAATTTCTTTCACAAGTCTAAATATGCAAACCTGAAATTCAGTCGGGAATTGGTCCCACTACCTTAAAAAAGCATGCCCAAAAAGACCTACAACTATAGTAGGTGCAAAGCAAGTTTGACAATAAATATTTCAAAAATAACACGCGTGCCGATTTTGTTTGGAAAGTACAAGTAGTTTTTACCAAATTTTATATAATTTATTTTTTGAAATTAACAAAACTTTGAATAATTGCAATTTTCACACTTCTTAATATTATTTAGATAATCAAGTATCAGTTGTGGGGGGAGAATGAGTTGATCTTGTAATCAAATGTATTCCAAGTCACTTCCAAATGATACAAGATAAAATCAAAGAACTTACTAACCCATGTGAATTCTCACCACCATATTTTTCAATAGACTTTAGTGTACAATTGAACATAATCAGTGATCATATTTTGAAATGTTTTCAACTAAAAACCTTAGAAGGCCAAGCTACCTTCTACCTCCAAAAAGACTTTTGTGATTTGAGGTTTTTTATGAATAAGATATAGACAAAATTCAATAAGGTTGTGAAGAATGTTCATGAGTTGAATGAAAAAAAAATGTTTTAATCATGATTTTGAAGCTCAATTGTACATAGTAGACTGACTTATTTTGAGTATTGCTCATCTAAAAATACTTGCACAACCAAGTAAAAAATCACATCCAAAAAGATTTTTTTGATTTGAACTATTCACCCTTAAGTTGTGCACATTTTTGTAAAAGATTTTAATGCCTAATTAACCCTTTAATGCGCCAGCATTCACTATGTGGATGACGCACAAATTGAAACTACTAGATTCTCATCCAAATTGAACAATTTTCATCCACCAAAATTTCTCTTAGTTCTTGAACAACTTGACTATCCTTTGTACAGTTTGGATCTTCAAAATAGGTTATTATGTATTTTAGAAAAATAGCAAAATTTGTTTATGTTGAGTTTCATTCTTAGTTCAAAAAGAGAGACCTTAAATATGATTTTCCAAAATAAGTAGAATCAAATAATGGAAACCATACCATCTTGTAGTGCATATTATTCTAATTTCATTACCATGTTTTTTTTAATGTACTAATGTGGAATTTTTAATTGAATTTCAAGAGAAAACCTTGAAACTTTAATCTAAAGTATTAAATAAATATAGAATAAATCTAATTGTACTGAAGTGATCTTCACATTGACATTTACAACTTTGCTTTGACCATCAACCCCATTTTTGGTTTTCATCAAACATTTTATAACACTTCTTTGAAAATAGTGTTGAATCGGGACATTCAAGGGTTAAGCGAGGCCAAAAAGTGAGACAAGTTCTACATATCTCACATTCATTGTTGACACTAGTGCACTGATTTTGTATAAATCACAAGGCTTTACTCGGTCCATAACTCATATTCATCAAATAGAAGTCGCTTTTGTACATCTTTGACATACCAATCGATTATGGCTGATTTTTTTAAAATTGGAACAAATCAAGATAGATATGATAGATATGAACACCGGTCCTCTTTCGAGGCCGGCGTGAATAAAGTGTCTGTTCATCTTGACAATGAGCCAATGCCCCCCGGACAAAGGTCCATTGGTACAAGACTACTCACCTCTTTCGAGAATAGACACTTTAGTGACCAGAGATAAATACTAGTAACACTAGTAAAGTATGTTAGATTAGAATTAGCGCGGGTATAAATTGGTGTTTGTTTTGCTAGAGGTCGCCAAGTCATGGTTCCAAGGTTGGTTGGAGAAGGGCGTTCATGTTACAATTGTACGGTCCGGGTTCGATTCCCGTGGAGTCCGTCTGAGCATTTATTGTGATATACATGACTTGGTGCTGCTAGTGAATTATTCATAGGCAGGAAAGTTTGTACCAACCAACCGGCCCCGTCCCATCTACCTGAGACAAGTGTGTACTCTGAGCTAATCAAAAAATACAAAAGAAATAAGTAGTGGTCTTCACCATTGCCCTCCTTTTGTTTGGTAGTTTTTGTTTTATTTATTAATCCATTGGTAGTGGTTGGTTATTTTCTATTTTTCTTTTGTGTAGAATAATTGATCCGGCATGATGTATAGCAATGGCGTTTATTTCTTTGAATGTGTGTTTAATGGCAGTTTCTGGTAGTTTAAGTTTTGTTTCGAGGAGTTTCATGGAGGGGATATGTGTTGTGCCTCTAGCTCCTGCCGTGATGACTATGAGTGGGTCTACTTTCCATCCTAAATTAATAATGTTGTTAAGAAGTGGTTGGTATTTTTGATTTTTGATATCTATTGTTTGTTGTGGGAATCTGTCATTACAGTATGTAAATTCGATAAATTGAATTGTGAGGTTGTCTGATGGTTGTGATGGTGGGTCATTTTTGTATGGGAGTCCTTTTACACAGAGGATGTCTGGTTTAAATCTAGCGTTGCAATGGCATCTTTGTTGTTCACATGTGCATGGTAGTAGCCATGGGGGTACTGTGTTTTCTTGAGGGTTGTTGTTGAATGTTCCTGCGTTCATGAGGGTGTAACATCTAGATTTTTGTTTTTTGTAAGTCAGTGATTGTTGGATTGGACCAAAATGTGTTGGATAGTTCGTTATCCATGTTTGGGTTCATGGTCCATTTGCTAATGTTTGGAAATTCGATTGCCATTTCTTCAAGGTTATTTTCTTGGTCGTATTTGGTTAGATATGTTTGAAGACATCTGACGGGGCCTTTATCTGGCCCTTTTATAGATCCTGGCCATATATCTTTTTGAAAATAAAATGGTGTAGTATGTGCATATTCATATGAGCTTGTGGCTCTGAAGTATTCTTTTCTGGCCCCCATTTTTGCAAGTATATCCGCTTGTTCGTTGCCTTTAATGTTAATATGTGCTTTGACTTTGTGGAATGTGGTGGGTTGAGTACGAGTTTTTAACATTTCTACCATGTCTGTTAGTATGGTTTTATCCGCGTGATTGTTGTGTGTGGTTGGATGTTTGATGTGTGTGTTTAGATTGTATAGGCAGTTGAGGCAGTCTGTAAATATATGTGCCGGTTCATCTGGGTATTTAGTAGTGATTAATCTAAGTGTTCTATGGATAGCCATTAGTTCAGCTCGAAAACATGTTTGTAGGCCTGGTAGTCTTGCTGATATTTGCATGTCAGCCTTTGTAGAGTTGTATATTCCGTACCCGGCTTTTTCTTTTTTCCAATGTCCGTCAGGAGCTTGTTCAGGAGGAAAGAAGGATCCATCGGTATAGTAGCTATGTTGTGGTTGGAATATAGGTGTAGTGTTTGTCACAAAGTTTGGTAGAGGTGACGTGTTTAAAGTGGTTGGGTTGATGAAAGGCGGGTATATGAGGTTGTTCCATTTTTTATTTTTATTGACCGGTGTGTTGTGGGGGGTATATGGAGCAATTTGTATGTGATATTGTGGAATTTGTAGGTTTTCAATTGCTGCTTTAATTGTATTTATTTGGTATGGTGTACCAATGTTGTGATTTTGGTGATGAATGCATAGGGCGCGGATTGCAAGGGGTTCTGTCTTTGGTTTATGGAGTTCTTGTGGGATTGTTGGTTCTTCATATGTGATGGAATTTGCAGCGAAGTGTGCAATTATATGTGTGTCTGAAAAAGGCCCTTTGTGCGGGGAAAAAATTTGGTACCAATTTGTATCTGGTATAACCAGTATAGTGATGTTATTTTGGTCAGTTTTGGCTGCC
This sequence comes from Pohlia nutans, assembly GCA_022496805.1. Lineage (NCBI taxonomy): Eukaryota > Viridiplantae > Streptophyta > Bryopsida > Bryales > Mniaceae > Pohlia > Pohlia nutans. The sequence continues at coordinate 19,577,646 of CM040102.1, read as the reverse complement.
AGTCGTGCCCAATGAATTGCTTGTTGGGCTGTTTCTTCATTATGTGGGTGGGCGTAGCCTATGCCTTTCCATTTGTATTGAAAGGCAGTACCGAGTGATCCAAAGACTTTATCTCTTGCAAAAGGAGAGTAAAATTCTGAAATTTGTGTGGAACATGTTATTGGTGAAGAGAAGTATGAGTGGGAGATATTAAAGGAGGTAGTAATGGAGTCCAAAATACTTGTTGGTAGAGTATGTTGTGCGGCTTTTAGTGGGTCTTTTCTGGGGATTTTATGGTTGTATCTTTGATAGAGCCATATTACTTCTTTTTCAATTGATTGTGTTTGTGGTACTAGGCCGTGTGAGCTATAAATTGCTTTATTATATTGTTGCCATAGCCATTTTAGTCTAGTGGTTGGTATAGTGATGAGGTGTCTACCGTTATCTTCATATAGGTGGGTTTGTTCATTATTTACTTGTATGGTATCGTAATTGGAGACGATGTCTTTTTCCGGGTTACATTCTTGTATGTGTATGTGTGTAAGCGGGGTGGATGTGGGTGGAGGTATGAATCTTGTATTTCTGTTTTGTTCAAGAGTGAAATGTGTGTTAATATTTTTTTTATATTGGTTGTGTTGTAGTCTTGTGTAGTATTCTGTTAGTAGTTTGATGTTGTGTGCAATGGTTGATGGGTGGTTGAAAGGAAAGAGTTCTCTTTGTGGCATCCATTTGTTGTATGTATCATTGTTTTGAAGAGTCCATTGATATAGGTATGTGTTATATTTTTTTGTTATTTTGTATTTATCTTTTGAGGTATTTGTTTTATGGTTTAATATTATGTTGATGGGAAATCTTAGGGGGCTGTTTTTTATGTTGAGGGGTGGATTTGGGTGAAGGTGTTGTCGTGGGGCTGGAGGTTGAGGTGGGTTATCTGGTGCTCTTGGTAGTATGTTTTCGTTATTTGAGATGAATCTCGGTTTAAGCGTACGGGCGGGTGGGTGTCTTGCACATGGGTTTGGGCAATTTGGTGTGCAACTTGGGTAGCAGAACAATTGTTCAGCTATTTGAAGTGCCCTTCTTTCTAGTTTGGTTGGTGTTTTGTAGTATGTTTTGAAGTTTTCTGGCGCCATAAGGGTTGTTCCGTTTGGAAGGGTGATGTGTTTTATTTCGTATATGTTATGGATTTATAATTTGTGTAAAAGTTTGAGTGATTGTTCGAGGTTGAGATGTGGAAGTTCAATTGTTGATTGTGCTCGCCATTCTCGTTCTAATTCTGTCATATGAAGTTGGAAATTTTCATTTGTACTTTTGAGGTGAATTCCTCCGGCACTTTTTAAGAGAAATAGTGTACGTATGGTTGGTGAATTTCTGCAATCATATTGTGTGATTCTTGGGATTTCTTCCGCGCCTCCATATTTGGCTAATATGTGGTGTATTAGTCCCTTATATATTATACCTAGTCTCCCTTGGTCGTTAAGGGCGTTTCGAAGCTGTTCACCAATGCATCGTAGGTATGCGTTTTTTAGTGAGAAGGCTTCAAGACCAAAGAGTTCGTGAGGTAATTGGGTTATTACGTTTGCTGTGCATTTTGGTAGACCACATGTTGTTTTTTGGATTCCTATAATTTTTTTTATCTAGTTTTTTGATGGTCGGTAATGAATATGGGACTGCATAGAAACTGTATGCAATGCCTGCTCTAATGACGGTGTCAACCATGTTGATTTTTTGTTTAATTGTGGCAGGGCATTTGGCTAGTTGTTTACATTGGTCTGTTGTTTTGTTTGTGGTGATGTGCGTTTGGAGTTTCCATTTTAGTGAGGGTACTAGTTGAATGCCTAAGTATACATATGGTTCGTTTTGGTGTAGGACTGGTATTGGTTGATTTCTATAAGATATGTTGTGGTTTTGTATTTGGGTTTTAAATTTTATAGGATTTAGTTTGGATTTATTGGGACATCCAGTGATGGCACATTTTTGTACGCCTAAATCCATTCCAGCCCATTCACAGAATTTATCTAGTTTATTTAATTGCGTTTGTAGTGATTGGAGATTATTTGTTATTATTTGTTATAAGTCGTCTGCGTATGCTGCAGAGCTAATGGGAAATTTCGATGTGCCAAATGTGTACCCGTTATTTCCTCTTTGTAACCATCTAAGTAGTGGTTCAAGGAATATCAAGAATAGGTATGGGCTTAGTGTATCTCCTTGGATGGTGCCTCTTTGAATGGGTATTGGTTTTGTTTTGCCGAAGTGTTCACCGGTAAATATAGTAGTAGAGTGTGAGTAGATATTTCCAATTAGTTTTACTGCATCTGATGGATATCCGAGGTCTTTCATTATAGCTAATAGTCTAGCGTGGTCTAGGGAACCGAATGCATTTTTGAAATCTATGTAAAGAAGGTATATGTTTTGGTTTGTAAATCTAGCATCTTCCAGGGCTGCTATGAGTAGTTGTAGTTGTCTAGATGTACTTCTTTCTGCTCTGAATCCTTCTTGACTGTCGTGTAGTATTTGATATTTTTCACCATATGATGATAGTATTAGTGTTAGTGTGCTAGTGAATAATTTGTAAATTGTGTTTGCAAGTGCTATGGGCCTGTGGTTTGGTAGTAGTGATGGGTCCCCTTTTTTGTATAGAAGTATGGTTAAACTTATTTTCCATGACGCTAGGATTTTTTTCTGTTTGTAGCAATGGGTGAAAAATAGGAATAGTAGTTTGTGAAAGCTATCTGGCATATTTTTCTAAATTGAGTTTGGAATTCTATCTGGACCTGGTGTTTTATTATTGGAAAAGTTTTTTAAATATAAGTCGTACGTTTCTTGGTCGAAGTATTTGTGTAGTGGTGTTTGAGAGTCTCCTCTTTTATCTATTATAAATCCATCTAGGTCGTGCCATGGGTATTGTTTGACTCCACATGTGCAATTAGTTGGGTGTTCTGGTTGGTAGTAACATGTTGGGACTGTAGGTCTATTACCAATTGATTGTTGGATATAGATTTCATTTGCTATGTCTTCTGGACTAGTTAGTATGTTGTTGTTGCTATCCATAATGCAATCTAACGGTGGTGTTTCTTGGTTCTTAAAAACTCTTTTATTTATTTTTTTGGGGCTTTTTTCATATAGTTGTCTATATTTTGTGATGGCTTTTTTGACACAGTCTTGGGTGTATTTAGTGGTAATTTTACGTGCATGCTTGTTTGCCGTTTTAGCTAGTTCTGCTAAAGTTTTAATCCATTCTTGTGGATTTAATTCTGGGTTAGGAGGTGGTGGGATGGTAATGTGGTTGTGGTTTCTTAGATCTTCTATTATTGGGTGGTTTTGCCAATCTGGTATGGTTTTTATTATGTATATTGCTTTTCTGATCAAATGGTAGGTAGATAAGTGTTTTTTCCATTGTTTTTGGAGTGTTCTGGGCAATAAACCTCCTTGTTGAGCTTTGCGTTGTGTTAGTGAGGGTAGAGGTGGAGCACTACAAGTTTCTTGAATTTTTTCTGATATTTGTTGTATTAAGTGATCTAATTTTGTATAAGATGTTTGTCATTGGTTGTTTGTTAATTGTTCGTTCATTAATATAGTAGTGAGTTCATTTATTTGGAGTGAGTTTTCTTCGAAAAATAGTGTTTTGAATTTTTCAATGTTATTTTGAGGGATGGGGTTTAGAATCCTGGGTGGTTTGTTTGTTTTTGGTTGTGTGGGGCGAGCTAATAGTGTGTTCGATGGTATTTGTAAAGGGACTGGTGAATGGTCTGAGTTTAGGTTGTGGTCGTGGTTTGTGATTGAAGTATACAGTGTATTATTGGGAGTTTTGATGTAGTATCCATCTATTAAACTTGTTTGGGTGTAGTTTTGGCCACCTTGTCTGGTGAATGTGCTATTTGTTGGTATGTAAGTTAAATTTAGAGTATCTGTGAATGCGCGCCATGCTATGTCTTCTGTTTGCGGAGGTGTTATGTTGGATTCGTTTTGTCTACCTATAAGAGCGCTATATCTCTGTTATAATCTCCACATAAAATGTATGTGTGGTTTGGATGTGCTATGATTTGTTGTGTTATTTGTTGTTGTATTATTGTGATGTATTGAATATCTTCTAAGTGGGAAAGCATGTACATATGTAGTATTAGCCAAGGTTGTAATGGTGCATTTTTTATTTGTATAATTTGTAAATATGTTGAGATTTCGGCTGGAGTAGGTATTTTGGTGATATTTCCTGGGTATGCGTATTTGTTATTTATTAGAGTGAGTAGTCCGCCTCTTGCAGGGGTATACGGCATTCTTTGTTGCATGCATCTTGTTAGGGAGTGTGTGTTATTGAAAATTAGCTTATAACTTGGGAATAGGTTTTGTATGTATTTTGTTGATTTTGTTGCGGTTAGTTTGGTTTCCTGTATTGTGATTATTGCTAGTTTTGTTGTGGTGTTTGAGATTAAGTTTTGTAGGCTTGGTAGGGCTGTGTTTAAAGATGAGGCATTCCATGTAATAATGTGTGTGCTGTGGTTTGTTGTTTGTGTCTCTTGGGTTTGTGGTAAAGGTATATTGGAATAAATCAATATACAAATTCCACAAGTTATAATTTTAAATTTTTCTGAACCAACTTTGTACATCTTAAATAATTATTCATCAAGGGAGTGACAAACCCCCTATACGCCTACGGTAGTTTAGTTCATTTACTTGTGTTTCTTTTTGCTAGTTTACTAGTGTTAGGCATCAACAAATAGTATAAGAGCATCATTCTCCACCCTTGGTAGTAAAGGTGACGTGGACACCATATTTATCATCATGCTAAAAGATGTATTTATGCATCATTTATCTAGTTCTGGAAAAAGGGCTCAAATATGGACTGTCTAATTCTGGACAGAAACCCCAAATAAGACGGGCGACTCTGGCTGAATTTTGGACCACGGGGGAATTCCAGTCAGATCCTATCGGAGGATCCCCCGATAGAACAGGAGAACTTGGATGATTTCTAAAATCAACAAGAGATCCCCCGATAGAACGCCTTCCCTGACGGGAGAACATGGATGATTTCTAACTTCGGGAGAGTCGGGACCCTTGTAAGCTGAAATCAACAGGAGATCCCTCGATAGAACGCCTTCCCTGATGGGAGAACTTGGATGACTTCGAACCTCGGCAGAGTCGGGACCCCTGTAAGCTGAAATCAACAAGAGATCCCCCGATAGAACGCCTTCCCTGCGGGAGAACTTGGATGATTGAGAGAATACTTCGGGAGAATCAAGACCCTTGTAAGCTGAAATCAACAAGGGATCCCCCGATAGAACGCCATCTACCAGAGGCATCTCCTAGAACATGGTTAATACCCCAAGCTCTGACGATACAGGCTAAGCCAACTAATCAAAACATCAAGTACAGCCAATACAACTAAGCGATGAGGCTTCCAATCGAATCCACATTCAGTCTATCATGTGCAATTTGATTCCGCAAGGAGTGACTCTGACTACTGAGCTAAAACTAAACTGAGGAAGAATTCAATTAAAACTTACACTCAGGCACCATCTTATCGGGGGATCCTCCGATAGAAGTAGCCCGGAGGTAGATAAAATATATGGAACAATCTTTTATTACACAGAGTGAATCATACAATGTACAACGCTGCACTCAAGGCTGCATCAACCATTCTTCACATCATGTACAGGGAGTCCAACTAAATGATCAGACCTAATGCAAACTTGCTTAATGTGCCACGGCTTTAAGAACTTCCGCTTGAATTTTCCATCGAACTCATTCTCCTCAAGAAATCTTCTCACTGAGCTATATCTTCGAAGGTCAAAGATGAAAGGAAGTAATGCGGTGCAGATATTGGGGATAACATTACGTGGATTGGGTAGCGACCTCTCCCCCATCCATGAAATAGGAAAGTAACATGCGAAGTCACCATTATATACATTCCTGTGCCTACAATCGTCTACCATGAGAACTTTATCTGGTAAACAGTACTCCTTTGCATTTCGTTGGCGTAGGAGATCATTGAGCTTCTTAAAGCAATACGGATAGCTCCCCGGTTGCCCACACTTGTTCCTTCCGTTTACAAATAACAATTGCCTCCTCATGTCTTCAGGTAGGATATATTCCATGACCTTTTTTAGACGGATTGGAAGCATGCAAGACCAAATTCCAACATGGAAGTATTGAAACAAAAGACGAAAGAATTGTATTAGCCCAGGTCGAACTTTAATGTTGTTCGGATTAAAAGGGGGTGGCGTGAACTTGTCGTATTCCTCATAACATAGCAATCCATTCACTGATAGAACGATCACCATCTTCACGTTACTGCCCACATCCTCCTTGACCTCATCCACCGCATTGTCCTTGAGCTTTCCCACCAAGTGCTGCATAATGAAAAACAACACTACACACATCAACGGGGGATCCTCCGATAGGAACCAATAAACACATCCAACAACAAATAAAGAAAAAAGCTACAAAGTAAGAAATGTGTCGTAAACATATAATTAAAGGAGTATCCGGGAAGGAAGTTTATGCACGGATATTGTGAATCTGTGATGTTCAGTAACATCGGTAACAATCTAGAATGCTTAAGTTTCCATTCGCCAATGAATGTGTTTGGGCTAAATAATGTGTTGTCCTTCCCCATAGAACGCTGACGGGGGATCCCCCGAAAGGAACCAATGACCCACATTACATCTAAATACAAATCATTCACTTAGTTACAAGGCTACAAACAATCAAATCTGTCATCAGTAGTTAACATTCCTGGAAGGGAGTATCCCGGATGAGGGTGTCTATGAACAATGATTGTAATGTATGTTCAACCTAAGATGCTATCCCAATGAGGACGTGATTGTAGTAATGTATTGTCTTCCCTAACGGGGGATCCTCCGATAGGGACCAATGACCCATATCACATCAACCAACACGTGAACTATAAGGCTAGAAATTACCCGGAACGAAGACAATGAGCAGTGATTGTAATGTATGTTCAACCTAAGATGCAATCCAATTGAAGACGTGATGGGAGTAAGTGAGTAACGTGCTGTCTTCCCCCATGGGACTCTAACGAGGGATCCTCCGATATGAACCAATGACCAATATCACATCAAACAACACATCAACTCTAAGGCTAGAAACAAACAAAATAATGTGTCATGAAAAGTAAAATCTGCTTGAAAAGAGTATCCCGGAAGGAAGTCTATGGGCATTGTTTGTAATGTGCGTTCCCCCCCCCCCCCCCCCCACGTGGGATTCTAACGGGGGATCCTCCGATAGCAACCAATGAACCATATCACAAGTCATCAAACAAAACATAAATTCGGTAGCTATAAACAAACAAATGTGTCATGAAAAGTAAAATCTTCTAGGACAGAGTATCCCGGAAGGAAGTCTATGCACAGTTATTTGTGATGTTCCTGAAAATTTAAACTAACCTAAGATGCTATCCCTCCAAGGATGTGTTGGGCTAACGGGCTGTCCTTTCCTATGGGACTCTGACCGCCGGGCAGGGGGTTGGCTTCCACATAGGTTGGCACAACCTGGGCAGACGAGAAGAGGCCTTCCAGCCAAGGCTTTAGGACGGTATTAAGGAACTTGTCCTGAACGTCTCCAGACCACGTGGAAGGGTGAATGGCTTGGAATTCAGAATTCAAAAAAAATTTCTCTGGGCTGTCATCAATAAGTAGGATATAGTCCGTGCTCTCTAGTCCAGATTGCCTTGCGACCTTCTGAACATCCTTCAAGAAGTATGGCTTATGTGGATTGCTCTGACGTTTTGCCGATGACACTGTACACGCTTCTTGACTCATTACATGAATTTTACCCCTCTCTAATCTAGTATTCCAGATAAGGTGTTTTACCATGTAATCAACCTTCTTCGTTTGTGCCGCACTCCAAATTGTGATAGAATGAACAATCTCATGCAGCCAGTTTAAGAACTCTACGTAGCCAAGCCTGTATTCGGTTTCCTTTTTCCAAACCCTGTGAACTAATAGGCCATTCAAATCAAGCACAACTGAGTACGTAGGATGTACCTTTTGACTCCGCAATGTCCGCGTATTAGGAACGGCCGTCTTCGCCGTCACTGCGAAAAACCAGTGCACATGAGTCAGGACTACGCTAGGTAATTATGGGACCCATCCCGCAAACTCCGTGGATGGCTTGTAGAGTAAAAATTCCGTATCGGGGGATCCCCCGATAGAGCATTGTACAATGGGTTCTGCATATTCATTGAACAGATGGACTCACATACGATGAGACATTCCGTGTTAGACATAAAGAAAGAGAATGACTACGTCCGATGAATTTCTTAAAATTAAACAGTCATATGAACTGTCAATGGTGTCTTCAAACCACATCAACAGTTCGGGTACAGATTAACTCACTAGTCACTACCCACTATAACACTATTGACTAGTACCTTTTTTTGGACTCAATGCATGGAGATCAGTAGCCGCATCCTCAATAATGGCCTCCATGTCTTTACCGTAGTTTGGGACACCGACTTGCACGGCTTGACTTGGTGAAGCCTGTGTCGATAAGTGAACCTGTGGAGTGGGGACAACATCTGGCGTAAGAGCTGCCAATGCCGTCATTGCCTCGCTTATGTTGGACTCCTCCGCATCGCCACGAGGAAACTCATATCCACCAGAGAGACTGACGCACTCTAGTGGTTCCTGTGATTGGGGTGTTGCACATGCCACAAATCGCGCAGTCTTCATAACCCTGTTGCCACCCTCGGTCCGGAACACTCGAGTCACCACACTTCTACCACCTTGGACTACAGTAGGTCCAACAGAATTGAAGTCAAGAAGTGATGGGCGCGCCTTCCTTACACTGGCTAATATGCTAGCTGCGTTCTGCCTGTTCCTAAGATCATCGGAGGCCTCATTCAGATACTCAGGCTGCTGCTCCATAAACCCTGATCCCTGCATCTGCGAGTAGGAACATTCATCGGTCAATTGAGGAGTCCACCTTGGATTTATAAATGGGATGTTACTCCTCTTTGACACCGGGAAATACTCCTTTGATCAGAGGAACCGTGGATCGTTGGAGACATACTGGTTGTTGGATACTTCTGTCCCCTGAAAGGACCACAGACTAGAGGATTCAAGATATCATCCAAAGCATTAGGCATCGCATATTATCGGGGGATCCCCCGATAGAACACATTAACTGCATCCTAGAGTATACTTTCGTCAATGCAATATTAAACGTTTACTTAGGGAAGACAATGACAGAATTATTAGAATTCTCTTATCTTGTTCGCAAGTAAACTTAAGTAATTTACATGCATTACTTACACTGTAGTGTTCGAAAGATTCATTTACTGTACATGCTGCCTACATATCAGTATTGGACGCCTGCATGATGGGGAAAACATGCATGTGCATCACACAATAGACCTGTCCACCCGCAATTTACAAGTCACGCCTAAATGTATCGGTAACTGCTAGTTATGACCTACCTTGCCCTCATAATCATGACCAGGACCCGTGTAATCCTTTGTGCCCATGCCACCATCAGAGGATCCTCCAACAGAGCTCACGCCACCCTCCTCGTCCAGTCCTGTGCCCATGATCTGATCCTGACATTCAGTTTGCCCTTCGTTTGGGTCTGCCTCAAGGTCCTCATCCTGCGGACCCCCAACCTGCATAGCCTCATCCTGCTCACGCTCATCTTGCGCACCCTCAGCTTGCACACCTCCACCTTGCACAACCCCATCCTACCCACCCTCACCCTGCCCACCCTCACCCTGCCCACCCTCATCCTGCCCTTCATTTGGTTCTGCCTCGAGGTCCTCATCCTGCGCACCCCAATCTTGCCCACCCTCACCCTGCCTACCCTCATCCTGCCCTTCATTTGGTTCTGCCTCGAGGTCCTCATCCTGCGCACCCCCAACTTGCGCACCCTCATCCTGCCCTTCCTTTGGGTCTGCCTCGAGGTCCTCATCATGTGCACCCCCAACCTGCTCACCCTCATCCTGCTCACGCTCATCGTGCGCACCCCCAACCTGCGCAGCCACATCCTGCCCACCCTCATCTTGCCCACGCTCATCCTGCCCACCACTGCTGACACATACATTGGGCCCCTCGTCTAGTTGCCTATCAAGATCGGCAATCTGCGTAGCGAATTTCGGATCGGTATCAAGTGAGCTACGATGTCCCCTTAATATGTCATCACCCTCATCCTCACCCCCACCCGTGATGTGCTGATCTCCTCCTGTGTCAGCTCCCACGACATCACCCTCAATCTCATCTTCGCAGCCGATCGGCGGTATGGCATCAAGATCAATCAACTCGACATCTGCAGTCTCATCACTCGTCGGCTTCCGCTTGTTCTTCGATTTCGTCTTCTTCTTCTTAGTCTCAGGCCCAGCCTCAGGAGCCTGAGCCTCAGTCCCAGGGTTCGACTTCGTCTTCTGCTTCTTAGGCTCAGGCCCAGCCTCAGAAGCCTGAGCCTCAGTCCCAGGGTTCGACTTCGTCTTCTTCTTCTTAGGCTCAGGCCCAGCCTCAGGAGCCTGAGCCTCAGTCCCAGGGTTCGACTTCGTCTTCTGCTTCTTAGGCTCAGGCCCAGCCTCAGGAGCCTGAACCTCAGTCCCAGGGTTCGACTTCGTCTTCTTCTTCTTAGGCTCAGGCCCAGCCTCAGAAGCCTGAGCCTCAGTCCCAGGGTTCGACTTCTTCTTCGTCTTAGTCTCAGTCTCAGCTTCAGGAGCTTGAGCCGCAGCCCAGGGTTCGACTTCGTCTTCTTTTCACGCGGTGCGTCAGCCCCGGTCCCAGAATCCGCCCCACTCGCACGATCCGCTCTTGCTTTCTGCTGCACTCTACGCACTCCTTCAGCCCCAGACGGAGGACCATCTGTCGACTTCTTCTTTGTGCTCTCCTTAGCAGAATCCATCTGGGGAACAACTACTGTCATCTCTTTCGTTGAAGGCTTCTCAGCGGCCCCATCATCACGTTGAATTGAAGAACCTGGCACGTTCTGAAGCTCTTCTTCAGCTGAAGACGCAGGGATATTATCCTTCTGCTTCTTGAGTTGTTTAGGGGGACAGTAAACAACTCCAGCGAAGGACAAAGTCTTCTTTGCTGAAACTTGAGCGGATGACGCCGCTACTGCGTCGAGCTCTTCTATATCCTCATCCGTATCCGAATCGTTGTTATCTGGTTCGTCCGTATCATCACGAACACTGTCGACGTCTCGGCTAGCCCATATGAGCTCAGCAGTCTTCTTGGTTGATTGAACTAGTCCTTCATCTTCCACCACCTCCAGCACTTTGGATCCCCGAGTCTGTCACAGGCAATAAGCCAGTCAAATAATGTCGTAGTAAAAATCAAAGAAGGCATGGCGACATCCTATCGGGGGATCCTCCGATAGCAACATCCTATCGGGGGATCCTCCGATAACAACATCCTATCGGGGGATCCTCCGATAGCAACATCCTATCGGGGGATCCTTTGATAGGATCAACCCATCACAATGACTCCGTAGTGAGTAAAAACTAAATTGAAACAAATGGGCACCATCTGATGTAATGAGCGAATTCATCTATAACAAAACTGGACGGATAAGAGGGGGATCAAACGTACCAACCCAAGATGTGTGAATGTGGGACCTCCACCGATGTTTACGAGGACTGTTGTATCATTGAAGACAAATCCCAAAGCAAGCGCTATGGCCTCTATGTTCAAATCGGCCTTCTCTGGGTCAAGGAACTGATGGGGTGAATCTGGGAAGTCCTCGGCGTCAATTACATTCGGCAGAAGTGTTGGAACTCCGTCACCGAAGTAGTGCCTAAATCTTGCCCATTGTGTCCGATCACTCTCTTGCCCGAACAAGAACATTATATATAGTGGCGTCGTCTTGTGCATAGCAGTATCGCATAATTTGTCGTTGGCTGCACAGAGGTAGATGACGGACACAACGTCCCACACAAGTAACTTCCAATTCTGTGCTATCCATTTCAAGTATTCGTGGATAAACAGGAATCCCTGCTCGGCAACGATGAAAATTCCTGGAATATGGGCCATTCGAGAATCGCCCTCTCCGCTTTCCATGGACCTAAGCAGCATGGTCAAATACGCAGGTTCCACATCGATAGGCATCTGGCGCTCTCTGTCAATGAAGGGACAGACTAGAACAACTTTCCGCTCCTGCCCTCTCCATGCTTTTACATCCACATCATAGAGGACATCGCCAATGTTTCCTGTGCCCCTTCCCAAAACTTTGTGGAAGTAGTTCTCAAACAAGGCATCTGCACTACGCTGACTCGTCTCCACATTTGCTGTATTGCTTTCATGTGCATCCCAAAGAGAGTGTAGGAGCTGCGGGCAATCCTTTGGGTTACTGGACTTGTTAAGGTTTCGTCCTCGCTTTTCGAAAAAGGTCTTTCCAGCGTCAGTTTTACTGAGTCTGCCATGCCATAAACTAATCTCCGTTTCCGTGATATGGAGCCACTGAGTAAGAGCGTCGTACTCAGCATCCGTATATGGGACGTAAGATTGCTCCTTGCTTGGGAGAGGATGATCGCCTTTCCAATACATCAGCTCGTTCTTGATCAGTCGGATCTCCTTCACGAGACCCGCTGCATCCTTTAAGCTGTCCATCGAAGGCGTCTGGCTCTTAGACTTAGAAGACTTTACAGAGATATGTTTGGACTTCACCCTCGCTGCAAGGTCAAGTATTTCGGAATCCCTCAATCCGTAAAGCGGCTGAAAATCAGACAAAGGAAGGGGACCAGCCTTCTTAGATGAACGTACGAGGGCATGATCACCTGAGGCTGCATTCGGCGTCGCCTCCCCAATACTTGTCTTAAACGGAGGGTATTTGCCAAAACAATCCGGAAGATGGCCCTCCAACCAATCGTCCTGAATATGCACCCATACTTGAAAAGCCTGGTCGTTCGCGTGTAGCAAGGGGATCTTAGGAGCATCAGCGGTCTCGCCTATTCTTTTCACTTTCGACTCGGTCATTATCGACACCAACGCATCGACGAAACTCTGCAAGAGTATCATCCTCGTTAGTCAACTTTCAAAGGTTCTGTAGAATACAAACTTAAAAAATGAGCACGCGCTCTCTATCGGAGGATCCTCCGATACAGTCGGTATTCACACATGACTACTACAACTGTTGACTGCAACTATTCAATGACAACCGGGATCCGAATCATACCAGGTACTCTTTTGAATGTTTATGCCCGTGCAATGTATTGAGGTAATTGATGCAACGTAGTATTGCTAGAAGCCAAAGACGTACGGGTGCTAAATAATGGTGTGTGGGAGGAGGAGTTAGGCATGGGCTGATCTCTAGAGTGTCCTTGTGATGAGTTATCCCATATGGTTTGTCCATGGTGACCTCCTAGTGTACACTACTTAAGGTGGAAGGCCTTTGAGTAAAGATTATCTCTTTCTACGCATTCCTTGTGTTTGTGTGTGTACCTTGTGCAATCTTCTCTACCTTCAATAGGTTATGGGCCCACTCATGTGTGTTTCATGAGTATTAGATTGCATTTGTGCAAGTATTTTGAGGTCGGTGCGCAACGGGCGGTTTTGGAGCATTGTTGGAGGTTTTGGAGCTTGTTGAAGCGTTGGTGTTTCTTGGAGGTGTGCATGGGCTGAAGTTACATGTTGGAGCACTCTCTTTGGTCAATTTCTTCCCTTGATCTCCTTCTTTTCTTTCTTCTATCTCTTCGTTGCGAGTGGAACTTCGTTTGGTTCAATTGTGAGCATTTGAGTAAATGCAAGTGATTTGTGAGGTGTGAAGACTCTCGTGGAGGGTCTACCATCTGATCCTAGTGATTAGGCACTTGCTTTGAGGTGTTGCATGTGTTTCATGCTCTTGGGGTGCTCAAATTTTCATTTGGAGCTAGTTTGTGCACAAAGGTGCGGTTTTGAGCAATTTCAATGCGATTGGGGTTTTGAGGGACTTGTGTGAGTTCATGTGCATTGAGTGAGTGCTCTTGAAGGACACAAAGGTGTCATTGACGTGCATTGAGTGTTTGGGGACACTAAGGCGTCGTATTGAAGCATTTGGAGTTGTTTTGAGCTCCATTGAGTGATTTGAGGGGTTTTGGTGAGCCTCTTTGCATTTTTGGGTGAGGGTTCTCACATTTGAGTGTTGGGAGGCGTGTGTGGAGCACAAAAGTGCTGATCTAGTGTTTGGGGTTGTTTTAAACCCATTGGGTGCACAAAGGTGCAATATCAAAGCAAAAAAAAAAAAAATCACAAAAACAAAGTTGTGTGTTTGAGTTTGAGGTTTCATTTGTGTGGGGAGGCATACGTAAGTGAGGATCATGGCATCTTTTGAGGGTGAGGGTCCCAAGGTCGTGGACAAGTTCGATGGGGTGAATTTCCACTTGTGGAAGTTCAAAATGGAGATGGTGATGGCCGAGAAGGAGTTGTGGGAGATTGTCGAGGGTAGTGAGGAACCTCCTTTCTCTTCTACGGATCCTAGGATCATGCAAGCGTACACGAGGAGGGAGAAGAAGGCATTTGCCATTTTGGCACTCAACCTCGCGGATTCGCAACTTGCGCACATTCGTTCGTGCAAGACACCCGCGGAAGCATGGTCCAAGCTTTGCAACATTCACGAAGCGAAAACATTGGCCAACATTTTGTTTTTGAGGCGCAAGTTCTTCACCATCAAGATGGGTGAAGAAGATGACATGTTGGCGCACATCAACAAGGTCAAAGCTCTCGCGGATCAACTCAACGGTTGCGACGTGTCGGTTACGGATGGTGACATCGTGATGACACTTTTGGAGAGCCTTCCATCATCATACGAGTACCTCATCGTGGCGATGGAGTCAAGACCCATTACGGAGCTCACATTGGACTATGTGACCTCACGGTTGTTGCACGAGCTTTCGCGGCGAAAGGAGAACGAGTCTCGAGAAGATGGAGCGGCACTCGTGGCGAAGCAATCCAAGAATGGAGGCGGTGGGAGCTCAAGCGACAAGGTGTGCTTCTATTGTGGTAAGAAGGGCCACATTGCCAAATTTTGCTTCAAACGCAAGAGGGATGAGAAAGGGGAGAGTGCAAACAACACTAAAACTCGTGACGATGATGAGTACGCATTTACGGCTAGATATGAGGCAAGCATGAGCGATGGCATCGAGGGTGATGCAAGCATGAGTGATGGTATCGAGGGTGATGCAAGCATGAGTGATTGGATTGAGGTTGGTGATGAGTATGCAAACATGGCAAGCAATGTATCGTGCAATGGTAGTACGAGTGATTGGATTGTTGATTCGGGGGCTACAAGCCACATGTCACCACATAAAACTTGTTTTCATTCGTATGCTCTCATTAATCCAAGGAGAGTGATTTTGGGAGATGATACGGTGCTTGAGGCCGTTGGCAAGGGCCAAATTGTTGTAGACACCGAGGTGAGGGGTCGTGTGAAGACAATCACTATCCAAGATGTCCTCCACGTTCCCAAATTAACGGCAAATTTACTATCGGTGAGGCAATTAGTGGCAAAGCACTTGAGGGTTGAGTTTAGTGATAAGGGGTGTTATGTGTTGTCACCGAGTCGAGATGAGGTGGCCATCATTGAAGAACACGAGGGCTTGTACCACATCAAGTTCTCCAAGGTGCATTCGAAGGAATCGGCGGCGTTGGCGCATTCAAACTTGAAGGACGACAAGTTGGCGTTGTGGCATCGTCGACTTGGCCATTTGAACATCAAGAGTGTGAAGACACTACGCGGCATGGTAAGCGGTATGGACCTTCACCAATTGAAAGTGGATGCTTCTACATTCACGTGTGAAGGTTGCATTGAAGGCAAGCAACAACGGTTGCCATTTGCGGGTGAAGGGGCGACACGGGCCACAAAAGTTTTGGAGATCGTGCATTCGGATGTGTGTGGCCCCATGAAGACCACATCGATGGGAGGTTGCAAGTACTTTGTGACCTTCATCGATGATTTTTCAAGGAAGATATGGCTCTACCCTATCAAAGCCAAGAGTGAGTGCTTTGAGAAGTTCAAGGAGTTCAAGACATTGGTGGAGAACCAATCCGAGTTGAAGATCAAGGTGTTTCGGTCGGACAATGGCGGCGAGTACATGTCCAAGAAATTTGACGAGCTTTTGAAGAATGAAGGCATCGCACGCCAAACTTCGGCCCCGTACACGCCTCAACAAAATGGAGTTGCGGAGCGCGCAAATCGCACCATTGTAGAGATGGCGAGGAGCATGTTGCACGCTCAAAACTTGAAGTTGGACCTTTCGGCGGAAGCGGTGGTGAATGCGGTATACACACGCAATCGGTGTCCAACAAGCGCGGTTGAAGGCATGACGCCGGAGCAAGCGTGGAGTGGGAGGCAACCATGTGTTGCACACATGCGCATCTTCGGATGCATTGCATATGCGAAGGTTCCTGACGAACGGAGGACGAAACTCGAGGCTAAGGCCTTGAAATGTGTGTTTCTTGGGTATTGTGAAGGTACCAAGGCGTATAGACTCATGTCGGTGGACACGAGGAAGATCATTCGGTCACGTGATGTGACATTTTGTGAGGAGTCTACGATGGAGGCTCCTTTGGAGGTTGGTCCAAGTGGGAGTAGTGGAGACGTTTTGGTGGACACACCCTCCAAGTCTCCTAGTGTTGTTGATGTAGGTGATGATGACGGTGATGACGAAGCTGGCGACACGGAGGTTGTTGAAGCGCCATCGAGCTCAAAGGCCAAGAATGGCGCAAAAGGCACGCAAGAGGAGCAAGTTTCTTCAAGCGAGCGGCGGTACCCCGAGAGATCGCGCAAGCCACCTGGAGAATGGTGGAAGAACCACATCTTCCCTCAAGTGGAGGACGAGCATGCGAATGTGGCATTATCGGATGATCCATTGACCATTCGAGAAGCCATGCAAGGTGAGGATGCGGTCAAGTGGGAGCGCGCCATGCAAGAGGAGTACGACTCTCTAATTGCTAACGGTACGTGGCAATTAACTCCCATTCCAAAGGATCGCAACCCCATTGGTTGCAAATGGGTGTTTCGGACAAAGAGGGATGTTTCGGGTATTGTTGTGCGTCACAAGGCAAGATTAGTAGCCAAGGGGTTCGCGCAAGTGCATGGGGTGGACTTTCACGAGACATTTGCTCCCGTGGCCAAGTTCACCACCATTCGATGCATTCTTGCCATTGGAGCGGCCTTGGACTTGGAGATGCATCAAATGGATGTGAAGACCGCATTTTTGAATGACGATTTGGAGGAGGATATCTACATGGTGCAACCTGAGGGGTTTGTGCAACAAGGTAATGAGCACCTTGTTTGTAAGTTGCAAAAATCATTGTATGGGTTGAAACAATCTCCAAGAGCGTGGTACCAAAAGATTGACACGTTCTTGGTTGCACACGGGTTTACTAGGAGCATTGCGGATCATAGTCTCTACTTCATGCAAGAGGGGCAACATGTGGTGATTGTGATCATATATGTTGATGATTTGATCATTCTTGCAAGCCTCATGAGTTTAATGAATGCATTAAAAGGCATGCTTGAGAGAGAGTACGAGATGAGTGATCTTGGAGAATTGCACTTTTGTCTTGGTGTTGAGTTTGTGCGAGACAGGGCTACACGCACTATCACCATGAGTCAAGGCAAGTATGTGATGGACGTGCTCAAGAGATTCGGGATGGAGGATTGTAAGCCCGTGGCAACACCATTGGATGCAAACTCCAAGCTCGTCAAGCTTTCGGAGGAGGAGTATGCGATGGAGGCTAAATCGATGGCGGAGGTGCCATACAAGCAAGCGGTGGGGTCATTGATGTATGCGATGATTGCGACACGGCCCGACCTTGCGTATCCAATTAGCGTGGTGAGTCAACACATGGCGAGACCGGGCTCGATGCATTGGATGACGGTCAAGAGGATCATGCGTTATTTGAGGGGCACAAGCGATGTGAAGTTGTGTCTTGGAGGCAAAGACATTGTGTTGAGCGGCTATTGTGACGCGGACTACGCGGGAGACACGAGCGATCGAAGATCGACAACGGGCTACATGTTCAAGGTCGGATCGGGAGCGGTGTCGTGGAATAGCAAGCGGCAACAAACCACGGCGACATCAACGGTGGAGGCCGAGTACATGGCTACGAGCCATGCCACGAAGGAGGCCATTTGGTTGAGGCAACTAATGGTGGATGTGGGTTGCACACAAGGTGAGGCTACAACGATTATGTGTGATAACCAAGGGTGCATTTCACTTGCAAAGAACCCTACACATCATTCACGCACGAAGCACATTGATGTGCAATACCACTTCATTCGGGAGAAGTTGGAATTGGGAGTTATACATTTGGAGTATTGCCCAACGGAGCACATGGTGGCGGATGTGCTCACAAAGGGTCTTTGTAGAGACCGACACCAACGATTAGTAATAGCATTTGGACTTAGAGGCTTTGGCTCTACGCAAAGTGGGAGTATTGAGGTAATTGATGCAACGTAGTATTGCTAGAAGCCAAAGACGTACGGGTGCTAAATAATGGTGTGTGGGAGGAGGAGTTAGGCATGGGCTGATCTCTAGAGTGTCCTTGTGATGAGTTATCCCATATGGTTTGTCCATGGTGACCTCCTAGTGTACACTACTTAAGGTGGAAGGCCTTTGAGTAAAGATTATCTCTTTCTACGCATTCCTTGTGTTTGTGTGTGTGCCTTGTGCAATCTTCTCTACCTTCAATACAATGCCGGCTGTGGCGAGCCCATATCCTTCTATTTTCTGCGGGCGGTGCCTAGCTGCCCAAGGAATGTCAATTCTGTGCGGTTCCCGGCGATATCCTGATTCAGCACCCTCGACAAATGCATCAAGGTGTCGTGCTTCGACGGCGGTGCCCAAACAAGGATAAACTTGAATTGGGCAGCTGCTTCCGCATCAGGCTTCGATAGACAACCCTCCGCTATGAGTCGCCTGTGAGCTTCCACATTATGCTGCCCTCCGATTATGTAGAAACAAGTCTCCACCGTGATCTCGTTCCTCATGGGAGTCAACTCAAAAAAGGTGGCCGGTGGATAATCCAATCTCTTTCCCTCCATGTTCATGGGCCTCCCTTTCAATGGTAGCAAATACAGGTGTTGCCTCCCCATCTGGAATGACGGCATAAGCCGCTTCTGTGCTAGTAATGCCTTCACCCTCTCTTCGATGAGTGATCTATATACAATTTTTGCTGGAGGTGCCCTGTACAGTTTAGCGATGTCTACTAGCATCTCTTTACCGGAGTCGGGATCTGATTGGAAAGGAATTCCACCAAAAATGTACACGGGGTTGAACTCTGCTTCGTACAGCCTTCTGATAGCTAGCTGTTTCTCCATGCTCAGTGATTCTTGATTTGTCGATTTAAGGTGTACAGCATCACCCAACGTCAGAGGTCCTTCAGATTTCCGCCTCTTCTTCTTATCAGGCTCTTCTCCCGACTCGACGACATCTAATGGTGCACCCTTCACGGCTCTTGCCTTCTTTTTCTTTGGGGGCGTCTTGGGTGTTGGAGCACTAACCCGCACCAGCCTCGTGAGCTGGTCATCAATACCAGCCCTGTGCTTACTCAGAGTCATCCACATCCTATGCACAGTAGAAGCGTCAGGCTCCGACTTCAAAAGCACGAACCCCTTGTCGTCAACATCCTTGCACAATCGTCTAGACAATGTCTTTGATGGCATAAGAAGACCGTATGTGAGAGCCACATCGCCTGAGCCCTCTTTCACAAGAAGAAGGACCTTTGACAGATCCACAACCTCCATTTCCAGGACGTCGTTCCCATTGCTTGGGGTCATTGTAACACGCGCATCACTGCCCAAATATTCAGCAACGAGGCAGATGTCCGGATGCTTGCCTTCCAATTCGTCCCAATGAAGTCCCCAGCTCAACGCGTCGTCGCATTCAAAAATTTCAGGAACAGGTTTGTTCTCATATTCTGCAGATGACTTAACATGGCAGTTGTATCGCGAACACCAATTGCTCACAATACAGTCCAATTGCACTGGGCTCTTCCCAATTGGGCGATCCGATTGCTGAACAGCTGGCTCCCTAGAACATCCAAGAGGATCAACAGGTCAGGCTCCCTGATGGATAACAATTAAGCTACACACTTCTGATCTATCTAACGGGGATCCTCCGATAGGGACAATCCCCCCAGCACGTATGCCACCCTGAACCCTATCGGGGGATCCCCCGTTAGAAAACGCCCTGTCTGCATAGCAAACGCGTTTGCTGCAGACATCTAACATCTCTATCGAGGGATCCCCCGATAGGAGAAATCCCCACAACAAATAGTGGGAATTGGTACTATCGGAGGATCCCCCGATAGAAGACACACTGCCTACTTAAAGGTGACAGGAGCGCATTCACTGCATACATCTAACCTGGCTCTCTAACGGGGGATCCTCCGATAGTTAGGAACAATCCCTCCAGCACGTATGCCACCCTAAACCCTATCGGGGGATCCCCCGTTAGAACACGGCTTGTCTACTTAGTAAACGCATTCGCAGCAGACATCTAACACCTCTATCGAGGGATCCCCCGATATGAAAAATCCCCACAACAAATAGTGAGAATTGGTCCTATTGGAGGATCCCCCGATAGAAGACGCGCTGCCTACTTAAAGGTGACAGGAGCGCATTCGCTGCATACATCTACCCTGGCTCTCTAACGGGGGATCCTCCGATAGTTAGGAACAATCCTTCCAGCACGTATGCCACCCTAAACCCTATCGGGGGATCCCCCGTTAGAACACGGCCTATCTACTTAGTAAACGCATTCGCAACAGACATCTAACACCTCTATCGAGGGATCCCCCAATAGGAAAAATCCCCACAACAAATAGTAGGAATTGGTCCTATCGGAGGATCCCCCGATAGAAGACGTGAAACCCACTCAAAGGTGACAGGAGCGCATTCGCTGCATACATCTACCTTGTCTAACGGGAGATCCTCCGATAGGAACGATCCCCCAAACACCTATGGCAATCCATCCTATCGGGGGATCCCCCGTTAGACCACAGCCTGTCTACTTAGCAAACGCAGTTGCTGTACACATCTAACATCTCTATCGGGGGATTCTTTGATAGGAGAGATCGCTATGAAACCCTAAACCCTACAACCGCAGAGACTAGACCCTAAACCTCATACCGCATTCACTAAACCCTAAACCCTAAACCCTAAACCGCATTCACTAGTACATACTTCTAATTAGTGTTGTAAGTTTAGGTTTAATTAGCGTTAATTAAGTTTTATTGAGAGCTAATTTTAGTCTGCAGGGATTGGATTACTCACTTTCCCGGCCGTTGCGACGTTGTCTCCTCCGGGGCTGCGTCAGTACTAGGCGTCTCCATCTCTTCTGCAGATCAAGACCTGCATTCAGTATGGAATCCAAAAGATTTAGTGAATATTCAGAACCTGATTCACAATAAAGAATGATCTAGCGTGCATCATAGCAAATGAATGTTTAACCTACATTGTAACAAACCCAACAAAGAAGACGCGTCTAGTACAGAAGATTCCTTTATTATAGAAAATCAAACTAAACGTTCTTATAATATAGATAAACCCTAGTAACGATAGAGCGCAACAACAGACTGAGAGTGAGTACTCAGACAACCTTGAATCTCCATTACACAAGTCCGATTGATTATAAGAAAGTTAACTATTGTAGTAAGCTAGTAAAAAATTTAGGTCTTGTTAAAAATTTCAGGACATGTTCACTCAGGATGAGAGAATACTAGTACGCATTGAGATTCCCAGCATGCAAATTCCCAGTTCATAGCTAGTTACCGATCAAACATTCAAACAACAAGCATGCAAAAGCTTGACAAACAGCAAGCAGACATTCAAACAGCAAGCAGCAAGCAGAAACTTAATATTAAGCTTGACAAACAGCAAGCAGCAAGCAGAAAAGCTTGACAAATAGCAACAGCAAACAGCAAGCAGACAAATAATTACTTAGCAAGCAGGCAAAAAAGATCCGACCGTCCTCCGATTCTGGGTTTCTAAACGTACCGGCCAATGAAAGCTGAGACGATGAATGCGCCCTGGCTAGGCTTCTTACACGGTCGCCGCGTTGTCCAACGAAAGAGGCGCACAAACACACACCGCGCAGACGCACACCGCACGGATAGAATTGCTACATGCGCTAGAAATCGGAATACAAACTGTCCTCGAAAAAGATACTTAGTTAGCGAAGGATAGCAGCGGAAGATAGCAGCGGAATGCAGCGGAAGAAAACAGCGGAAGGTAGCAACGGAACGCGCTTAAAATGAGACAGAGCAGAAAAAAATCCACGACCCCCCCCCCCCTTCCTCCCAACTGGACCCATTGGGACACTCAGGCGACCCGACCTGTTGAGGGAGACGGGTTGCAATGGGTACAATATTAAGTGCGCCGCCAAGTGACTTGACTTGAGGTGACATGCAGGAAACTCAAGTGGACTGGAACTAAGTCATGATTATTCATTCATGCATGGCCACTCACATATTTGCATGATTTGCAGATTCTGAAAGTAATTAGTAGATTCTTGTCACTGATTTGTTACGATTTTTTATAATTCACATACAATAATACAATGACCCTAAGTATTTATATTTATAGTGATTTTATTGTTCTAATTAATCCTTATTCATGTACTAATTTACTAAACCGCAAGGTAGGTCCGCTTTAAAAGTTTTAAAAATAGATGCCTAAACCCTAAACCCTAAACCCTAAACCCTAAACCCTATTAAACCATCAGTTGATAATATAAATTGCGAAACTCTGAACCTTGCCTAGACAGTTCGGAGTACAATACTCTAATTTCTGACTAAATTTTTTATTCTAATTGATATTCATACTAATAAATTAGAATATTGCTAGTTCAATACTAGTGTATCCAATCATGTGCCATTGTTCCAAATCACACCCGCGTTTCTATATTTTTGTGCCGTCTTGTAGTCAATCTATTCCCATGCGTTCTTTTAACTTGTACATCCCGGTAGTAACTTTTTTGTATGCTTTGCTCATGATTTAATTAATTTTATAAACAATAACAAAATCCCTTTCGATTCCAACACTTTGATGTCGTAGGTCCAAACGTAACGCAAACTCCACACACTCCTCCATGTTCAGAATGATCTTCCCGACGACAGAAGAAACACTACCAAGATGCATAACTTTTCTCACCTTATTATTTAATTTACTAGACAATATCATTTAGTTCTTTCAGGCAATGAATAGTAATTATAGTTATTAACTCCTAAGTATAGGTCCTCACCTAAATTCCTAAATTAGAGTACTGCTACGCTTCATTACAAAATGCAGTCAGCAGGATATTTTGAACTTGATGTATGAATTATACAATGTGCACATGATGTTTTAATTTTAGATTCTTTCCATATGGTCAAATTTATAATTATTGATTTTTATCACCAAGTATAATATTTGAAATTCAAAATTCAAAATTTCACAACAATATGATTGATTACAAATATTTAAACGAATTATTCATTTATTCATACGTGTTGTGATGGGTCGAAATGTAAATAAATACACCATAATTAAATGTAGGAATTATTGTAAAATATTTGGTTTGTTTCTAAATCTTATGAATTAGAATGATCTTTTCAACTTTCAAGAGCACTATTGAACGTCCGACTTTTGAAATTTTGTGTGAATCACCGCAATATGAAATGTGGCACAAAAATTTTGGATACCCTCGTCATAATTATGGTAATAACATATAGTTACATAATTGTATGACTAAATCGTATATAATTATATCATATACTTATACAATGTACAGTTATATAATTAAAACACTCAATACATTTACATCATAATTACAATATACTTACACTAAACACACAAATATTCACGTATACTTAGACTAAACATATATTTAAAATAGAATATATCTGTATACAAAGGTATTTAGACATATAACCTCTTGAATACAAGGGGGTTTTTAGAAGGGGTTATGAACGCACGTAATTCTCAAACATAACGTAGAGTGCACCCCCCCGAGTTAAATACTAGAGGGCTATGAAATAAATGGAATATTCTACTATGTTACAGTGTACTTGGGATATATTCTAGAAATATTTTTATAATATTCTTCAATTGGGTTTAAAGCACGACCGTAAATTGCTCCTATAAACTTATAATTTTTATCTCGAATGTGAATAAAAGACACCCTATATTTGTTCTCTCAATCATAGTGAATTAAATTTTTGACCGTGACTTCCCTAGGACTAAATCCAGTTAGTCAATATACGTGTACGTATATATACGT
This sequence comes from Pohlia nutans, assembly GCA_022496805.1. NCBI lineage: Eukaryota > Viridiplantae > Streptophyta > Bryopsida > Bryales > Mniaceae > Pohlia > Pohlia nutans. The sequence continues at coordinate 19,553,465 of CM040102.1, read as the reverse complement.
GGTTTAATATATATACTATTTTTAACATATATACAAATTTACTACATATATATACATATACATACGTGTATATATATATATATATATATATATATATATATATATATATATATATATATATATATATATATATATATATATATATATATATATATCTATAATTATATATCTAGTATATAATTATCTATATATATACATACATATTGTAACAAATATACATAAATATATATACATGTATAATTTAAAATAATTTTGTTATACATAATTATATATACAATACAATTAGGTTATATTATTATTTATTATAAATAATAAACATATTAGGTTATACAATGCAATTATAGTATATAATTATCTGGATAAATTACAATTGTATAATATATATTTGTATATATATATGTTTCATACGATACAATTAATATATACAATTATACAATTGAATATAGGGTATATTATACAATTAATATAAATGTGTATATATATACATATATAATTGTATATATATGTATATGTATGTTTATATAATATACATGTATATATACATGTATATACATATATATACGTACTAGCAAATCTTGTGTTGAAATGCAACATAAATTAAACTAAATAAACATGATCAAGAAACATGGATTCCGTTGGAAACTTAAGATTGATCGAAAGAAATTGTAAAATTTTCAGTATACTTAGATGAAAATAGTCTTACAAAACAGGAAAATGGATAAAAATGGATGAAATGATATATGATGAGATTACATATATAATTTGATATCACTATGTGTATATCACATATATATGACATGTATTTGATAATTGTATATATACAACTATTATACAATCAGTTGTGTATGCATATATATATATATATATATATATATACAATTAGGTTATATTATACAATTATGTATAATTATTAGGCTATATCTGTTATTATGTATATATATATATTATACTTGTATAGCCTTATATATTTATTGTATGTATAGGCATAAAAATATTATATATAAGATACATAGTTAAAATTAATTATAGGTATATATATGTATTTATTTGTGTATTTATGTATATGCTTATGTATATACTTATATATTTATGTATATATTTAATATGTATTCATTTAATATGTATGTATATATTTATTGTATAATTATATAGGTATATATAATTATGTATATCTATGTATGATCATTAGTCATTATGTATATATATAAATAAACTAATAGTAGTTAACCCCTAAACGCCTGAACGTGTCTTTGCAACCAGTAGGATAATTACGTTGTATTTTGAATCCACACTAACTTTTATGGGTTTCAGTTTCAATCATAAGCTGAAATTTAAATCACTACGATTCTAGTGAGCTATTGAGATTCCAATTTACAGTTTCTCGTTGATAGCAAATCCCGATTTTACGACAATGTATATACTATCTCTAATATGGGACGTTTAGGGGTTAATACGTGCTAAAACATACAGATACAAATATATACATATAAATGTATACATATATAGTTACATTTTTTTGATGTAATTAATTTTATTTGAACTTTTATAAGTTCACAAGTATATGCACATACTAGGAACTTACTCCAACTAATTATAAATTTATAGTTTATTATAATTATTTATATATAAGAACTATTAATAGATAAAAGAACTTAAGTTTACTATGCAATCTCGTATATAAATATATGCATATACATTTATATAATTATGGAATACATTTTTGTATAGTTAATAATTATGCAATCATATATGTTACACAATTAATAATTATATACATTTAACACGTTAATTTGAAATATATTTTGTACCAATAATAATTATATAGAATTTATATATAATATATGTATTTGTATATGAACTATTATTAATTCACCATTGTATAATTATACAATCATATTAACTATATTGCATAATTATATATAAGTAATATATACAGTTAATACATATAATCTAATATATATGAAATTAAGTTAATATACACCGTTAATATATATGAAACAATCAATCATGTATAAATATGAACGATCTATAGTTTAGTGTATATAGGTAAATAAATAAATTAGTTTTTGTATATTAATGAATTGTATAGTACTATAATTAATTTATATTTAGGTGCTAGAATCCATCTAAACATGATTATATAATATATATTCTTATTTAGTTTAATTACTGCACATAAAATAATTCAATTAGCTACTGTATAATCAATATATATTACACAGGTAACTAAATATATGGAAAATATAAAGTAAAAAAAAATATATATATATATATATATAATATTACTATATAGCAATTGTATTATACAATTATATAATTATGAATGATTCTATAATTATATATTTCTCGAGATTAACCTTGACTTTATATATAGTTTGATACTAATATTAACTATTAGAATCACTATTCAAACACTATATATTAAGAATTAATATGAACAGTTAGTAACTAAAGTGCTAAAATATATATAAGTAAAATTTCATATATTAAATAGTTTACTGATTTGATTATATCATTATGAAATATTATTTATAAGTTCATTCGTATTTCAACATATAAACTTTCAATATTAAAATATAAACATAAATATATATAATACAAATATATACAACACTGACTATGTGTTTTAACTGTCTGATATATATGTTTTAGCACTATCTATTACAAAATAATTCACAAATGAGTACACTTTGTGAACTAATTATAGGTATATAAACTACTAAAATAATAGTATTATTATAACTGTTTATACATAAAAAGTTCTTGAGTTCTTTTATAAAGTTTTTACGCAGTTATATCCAAGCACACAGTGGACACATCAATTTCAACTATATATATAATAATCGTATAGTGAATTTATAGTTGTATAGTTTAACCCCTAAGTGCCCAATCAACCATATTATGCTTGATTTTTGGTCAAACGCCCCAAAAATCAAGTGTTTTTAGTTTTATTGTAGTCGGTGTTTCATTGATAGATGTTTAAGTTAAGTTAATCTACATCTTTTGACCATTGGGATTGGAGAATACACTTCATTTGAATTTTTTTTACCGTTGAGAAATTTGAATTTTGAGTGTTAAAAATACAAAGGGCTTTCTAAAAATGATCCAATCATAGGTCTCTTTTAATTTTTTCACTTTCAGTTTTTTAGTCCTTGTAAATATTATTTTTATCTACATTGAATATAATTTTTCATATTAAATTTGACAAAAGTATATTTATTTTGAATTTTTACCTTATTTTCATGATAAAATTTGTAAATATTCAAACTATTTTCCAATCATGTTGAAAATTTTGTCATACCTTCATAATGTTGATGACTATCTATGAAAAATTATAAATCATACAATGTGATATTTAAAGTATGCAAACTATAGTGCTTTGACTTTTACGAAAGAGGTGAGGACCTTTAGGGGTTGATACAATTAAATACAAGAGTCATTTTTGACGGTCTATAATTATATGTTAATTTTTAGTAAACAATCAATAATTTATATATATATATATATATATATATATATATATATGTATATACTTTTAGAAGACAATTAATAAGTGCTACTGATAGTATACATATATATCGAAATCCTAAACCTTAGTTGGAGGATTTGAGTATATTTTTGGTATTGGGAAATCCCCCGATTTACATGTCCAATTGGGTTTTTATTTTGTTCACAAAGCTATGGGGGGAGCGCTCAATATATTGTTTGTGGACTACTTCGAGTCCAACATTCATTTGATTAAATGTAGCATAATATTCCCTCTTAACCCTAAGATTCTCTTAGTACTATGGATATTCCCTCCAAACCCTACAGATTCTCTTCTAACCCTAGATACTCTCTTCAACCCTAGAGATTCTATTTTATCCTTGGATACTCTCTCCAAACCCTATGGTACTTCAATCCGCAACTTGTTCTCACGCTATCATGGTACTTCAATCTTGAAGTGCCACTCACTACTCCCCACTCGTTGTACTACCGTCCTCCCACCACTAAGTTAGAATAAACTCCCCACTCCGTGTAGTACCGTCCTCCCACCACTAAGTTACAATAAACCCCTCTTCACTCCATGTACTTAGGCACCTAGGCTTATTATGATTACGTCCTTTTTTATCCCCTCCCTCCCATTCTTGGATCCCGGCCTTGATTTTCCCTCCCAAACGGCTCCCTCTTCCATTCAAAAATTTCCCCCCTCCTCCTCCTCATTATGCTCCATCCTCCCTATTGTAATCCTTTTCTCTTTCATTTCAATCTGTGGTTCTTGGAGGCCTGGGGACGAACGATTCTTGGAGCATTGGAGGCCTGGGGAGCACTGTCTGGAGGAGAGCACTTAGAGGACATCAATTTCTTGTAAGTATTCTGTCCTTACACGGTGTTAAGTTCAATCCCTTTCGTTCAATTAATTACAGTCTGTGGTTTACAGTAAATTAAAGTGAATTCATTGGAGTAAATCGCAGTGAATTAGAGTTAGTATGTTGTTTGTATGTGAATTGCAGTAAATCACAGTGAATTAGAGTGAATGTATTTAGAGTAAATCACAGTGTATTAGAGATTTAGAGTTAGTTACAATTATTTATATCAGAGTAATATTGATTAGAATTATTTAGGATAAATTCATTTGGTGTTAATCAAAGGTAATTACAAGGCATTAAAGTTAATTACGAGTTATTAGAGTTAATTACGAGTAATTAAGGTTAATTACAGCTGGATATTATTAATTACACGTAATTAAAGTTTATTACGAGTATTTGAAATTAAATACAGGTGGATATTATTAATTAAATACACGTAATTAAGGTTAATTACGAGTACTTGAAATTAATTATCGGTGGATATTATTAATTACACGTAATTAAAGTTTATTACGAGTATTTGAAATTAAATACAAGTGGATATTATTAATTAAATACACGTAATTAAGGTTAATTACGAGTACTTGAAATTAATTATAGGTGGATATTATTAATTACACGTAATTAAAGTTTATTACAGCTTATTATTTGTACTAAAGAATTAGCGTGAGTGCCTTCTATCGGAGGATCCTCCGATAGGGCAAGTGTCTAGTATTGGAAGAACCTCTATCGGAGGATCCTCCGATAGAGCTCGAGTCGTGCATTGCAGGGCATTCTATCGGTGGATCCTCCGATAGAACTAGTGCATCGCAATTTAAGCATGCTCTATCAGAGGATCCACCGATAGTAGTACTGCGTTGCAATTAAGTCCCTCTCTATCGGAGGATCCTCCGATAGAGCTCGAGTCGTGCATTCAGGGCGTTCTATCGGAGGATCCTCCGATAGAACTAGTGCATTGCAATTTAGCCGTGTTCTATCGAGGGATCCTCCGATAGAAGTATTGCGTTGCAACTAAGTTGCGCTCTTTCGGAGGATCCCCCGATAGAGCTCGTGTCTTGCACTGCAAGGCCTTCTATCGGAGGATCCTCCGATAAAAGTAGTGCACTAACATCAGGCGCGCTGTACCGGAGGATACTCGGATGGTGCTAGTGACTTGAAGTGGATGCGTCGTCCATCGGAGGATCCCCTGATGGAGCTATTGCCCTACATTGATGGTGCCTGGACTCTATCGGAGGATCCTCCGATAGAACAAGTGTCCTGTAATTGAGTTGTTCTCAGTTGGATATCTTACTTGTTGTTTTATGTGGGCAGTTATTCGGACATGGATTACTTCCACAGGGACTCCACATCGGGGTGGGACTACAGAACGACACCCTTGGACATCCCCTTTGAAGCCGGTGCAACTGTGTCCCTACATCGCCGTGGATTTGGAGTCGTTGGAAAGGGGATCATTATTGAATCCTCTCCAGTGGGACACTGGCTTGGAGTGGATATTGCGCGCACCATGACTTCGCTAATTCTAGTGAGGCCTACAGACATCAAACTGTCGGCATTGACTCTACCGGTTATTCCATCCCAGACAGGATTTACAGTTTTGGGAGATGTTGTTTATAGGACACTACTCTGGCCTGTCGAAGATGTCGCGGATCCAATAGGGGAGCATCCGATGCCTGATGCCAATGACAAGACTACTGATGTTGCAAACAACGGAGCACCCTACATCCCTGTGGAGGAGTGGATTGGGATGGCCATTGAGCGCTGCAGCGCTGATGGCGCTGTGTTAGCAATTGGTAGGATCAATTGTGCTTCTCCGGACGAACCATTTAAGGACGGCCTTCTTGGAGAAGGATGTAAGGGCGTGACCGTCCTTGATATCTTTGAAGGAGACGCACATGGTTTAATGACCCACCAGCGGTGGTCCACACTGGAATGTCGATTTCCGAACGGGCGCTCACTCAGCGGAACAATTGAGTACCTCTCCATGATCCCTGATGAATGCGACCCGGATGCACACCTTGGTGGGAGAAAGAAGGCTCCGGATAGGTTCATCCATAGGAAACCGATGGTGGAGCAGAAATTATCAAAGTATGCACTGAAGACCACTGATACAGCCATTCACGCAGTGACATTAATCAAGTGTTGTGAGCTTCATTGTTGCCGTCACTTCAAGCTAGAGGAGACCATGGCTTTGAGGAAGAAATTCTTCCTCAAATCATTTGATGAACCCCAAGAGTATGGGATAAGCGTAGGGGGGCAACTTCACTCTTCAAATCTCATTGGCGGAAAGAGGAAGTATGTGACGCTCGTTGGTACCGAGGTTTGCAGTGTTGCGTGGTATACGATTCATGGTATCCCGTCCTCAACATTCTTTTCGTACCTGAGCGTGTTCAAGGAGAGAGTGCAATCATCAACACATGGAAACAGAGGAATCAAGTGTCCTCGCCTAGGCACAGTTCAAGCCATGGGGACAATTGCTGCTATTGTGAAGGAGAATGTTGATCTCATGCCTCACCAAATGTGGGACACGGTCCCCGGAAGAATGGATACCTTGAAATTCCTTCCGGCTGGCCACAACTGGAAACGAATTCAAGCCGAGGCCACAGACGTAAGGATACAGTGCAATGAAATTTTTTGTTTCAACCTCTGTTATTACTTTGGACTTGAATCCCAACAGGGGATCCTCCGATATATTTAGAACGATATTTATTTTTGATGGTGATGTGTGCAGACGAATCTAAGCTATGGTTTGTCGGCGGTATCCCAATCGGGGGTCAGTAGGATTAAGAAGGAATTGTTTAACAACGTAGCCATCAAACCAGTTGGGAGTTCGTTTGCGAAGTGCACAGTTTGCGACCAGCTTCAACAATTCATCGGCAAATCCGTCAAAGGTAGCGCCGAGTACGTGGGATTTGTGAAGCAGAGGGCAGCTCATTTAAGCCACCAGAGTTCCTGCCGTCGAATCTATCATTTTTGGAGAGAAGAGTCAAAACGTAACAAGGCGGAGATTCTTTGTATCATTCACGATAAGATGGACACTGCTAAGACTGCCATTCCTCGAATGCGTGTGACCATGAAGTATACCGCGTCTCTTGGGCAACTTCCAATCAACGTCACCGGTATGGTCACACACGGTCATGGTGATGGAGCCTATGCGCACTACTCGACGGACTGTTGGCCAACAAATTCGAATTATACGATATCATCCATCGCAAGACTCCTGCGAAGGTTGGAGGGACAACCTATTAGAGAGAACAGGGGTCTTTTCCCCTACCCTCCGGCAAATTCACTTTTTGAGGCAATGCTTCGAGGGAAATCGAGATGCTTGGACGTTTTGCCCCCTGTATTGGAGGATCCTCCAATAGCTCCAATTTCATTGCCCACGAATTTGTTCTTACAGCTAGACAACTCAGCAAAGGATAACAAGAACTAATTTTTGATGGCATTCCTCTCCTTGCTTACACATCGTGGAGTGTTCAAAGAGATTCAAGTTGGATTTTTGTTGGTTGGACACACGCACGAGGATATTGATGCATACTTCAGTCATCTCTCGAAAACTTTGAAGAGTAAGAACACATTTGAGTTAGCAGATTTGATGAAATCCTTCATGGAATCGCAGGAGATGAGGTTTATGCCGGAGTTTATACAAGAGGTGGCTGATTTTAAATCCTATATTTCTGGGTATTTGTGTGACAGTGCAACACGACTGATAGGCCTTGGAGAGATGCACCTCTTTAAATTCTACGTGGATTCAGACGGATGGCCAGTGATGAAGTACAAAGAGTCCACAACTGATGATCATTGGTGCCCTCGTAACAAGCCTCCCCTGCGCCTCTGGAAAGAAGATGGAAATGGACGCCCCCTTCTTCCGATAGGTGATCCTCGTCCTGTTCCGTTCAAGCGCGTATGGGGTGATGAGGTTGCTTTGCCCGTCGGTAATCAAGACAAGGCTCAAGAGAAGCTGAAGAAAGCGCTCGAGAAACGGTCATTCATCAAAACTGGCCTACAGAAGTATATTGAATTTTGGGAGCACGGAATGACCAAGTGCGAGGGATTTGCGAAGCAGTTCGGTCTGTATGTGGATTACTGGAAAGTCCTGCTTGGAGAACTTGACAAGCCATTGCCCACTACGCCGTCCAGGTTAATGGAAAGCTTCTGGCCTAGTACCCACAACTTAGGCAATGTCCCAGTCCTTCAACTCGTAGGTACAGAAGGTGACACCACTCCTGAAGACGAGGTCCTTGAACCATATTGTGGACCATACAATGAAAGGCCCAAGCATGCATTTAATCCATGGAGAGATGTTAAAGAGGGATCTTGGGTCCTTCTCAGGCCTTCTGACCCAGACGTATACCCTGTCTGGTTAGGGAGGGCACTGACTGCTGTGCGCAGAGATGTTGCGGATCCAAACTTTGAGAATTTCTTGCTGCAATTTTGGGAACCGATGAACTGTGCGCGAACCCCTGCTGCAAAGTATAAGGACTGCTGGTCTGCGACGTGGGTCCCAGAACGAAGTGCTCCACGTTGGGAGCGTTATAGCAGTGTATTGTTTGCATCGTGGTCGAAATTGAAGAGTCCTGCAACCCGCAAAATTCCAAAGGTAGATAGAATTGCAGCTTTAGCCAATCTTGTTGAAGCCAACAAGCAGGATCCTTAATCTTGAACCTCGGTCCCCAAGAGTTGTTCTATGTTTCTTCAATGAATGGTTTGTAATGAGGAGCGAGCACGTCAATCATACTCTATCGGAGGATCCTCTGTCAGACTTCTGACTATGGCGTTAATGTTTAGAAGTCTTGTGAAGTACTGGATCTAGCATGATCTGTGCAGAAGGAGGCCTTAGAGCAATTACCAGTTCATATGTCATCGGAGGATCCTCCGATATCAATACGTTAGGTCGAGACCTTTAGTTAGTTAGTATATGTGAACTCCTTAGTGAATATAGTTAGTGATGAACTAGTCTTCATACTTCATCGGAGGATCCCCCGTCAAATAATATACTTACTACTTAGGAAGTCACTTGTCTTACTATTTTAGAAGTCTAGTGAAGTAGTGGATTTAGCATGATAGTTAGGTGCAAATAGAGGCCTACGAGCACTTAGCACTTCATTTGTCATCGAGGGATCTCCCGACACAATCTTAGGTCCTCAGTATTTAGCTTTGCGCATATGAGAAGTCCTTACTATTTTTCTACTATGTTGGAAGTCGCTAAGTAAAGAGGTACTTGTTTTTGGAGACAATTGACAAAGTTTACTTACTGTGCAAAGAGCATTGTATGTGTTGAACACTGTATGTGGAATAAAATGGAGAACATCGGAGGATCCTCCATAGGCGGAAAGTATGGTGATATCTATCAGAGGATCCTCCGTTGGCTAAAATCCTTCTATATCCTCCGTTAGAAATTTTCGCTGATTTCTCGAGTTTGTGAACTCTGTAGTAGGGTCATTCCAGAAATAGATAAATGATGCATATTTCCTCACTCATTCACCCCACCAACAATACTTTTAGTTAGTAGACCACTCACAAGACACCACATACACACTAAACAAACAATCCCATGATTGCATTATCTCAAATCAAGATTCAACAAAATATACTCGTGACGTTCCTTCTTGACTTCTTAGTGTATTTGGCCTTGTGAACCATCATTATTTAGAATGACCGTCCTTCCTAAAGTCCTCATAGCATCTTCAATCGAACCGGTTGTTTGGTACACCAACGCTACTTTGCAAGAGGAATCGTTTTTTTTTTACCCAATGTCGTCGGCATTCCAACCTTGATTTTTGGGGCCTCTCTATATGTAGCCCTTTGCACGTCACATTTGGTGATTCTACTATACCCTCCACTTCCCTCTCTTTGTGTAATTAACTTTTCTTTATGACAACTACCAACCAATTTTTACTCCAATCGCTTTTAAATTCCAACAATTTTTATATTCCAACCTTTTTTATTCACAGTCAAGAGTCAACTTGCCACCCACTGCCTGTCACCTCAGCCAAGCCCTATTCACACTTGCACCCCTTTTAAATAATGATGACGCCTAGCATTGGAGCACATGAACCAGCATCTCTCCGTCAAAATCAACCGCCGTTGCAGTGACTATTTACGATGCAACTATTAATAGTGTCAGAATCTAGGTTTTACCATTTTTTTGGATAGGGGCAATTATGGAGGCATGTACCTGAGTCGCAACTCGCAAATGAGCCGTTCATGTCATGATTTTCACCAGGTGTGGACCAGTGGGGGTTGGAAGTATTTATAAGCATGAGCCGTTTATTCACACGTTTAGTTTGCTGGGTTGAACAGGAATTCAAGGCAGCAACTGAATGAGGACAGAGAAAGGGGTTGCTCCGTTGCTGCTGCTCAAAAAATGCACAGTACTGAGCGAGGCTGTTGGTTTGGTTAGTCTTATCAGGTTTTAAAAATCTTGCAAACGAAGTTGCTACTCAAGTTGACAGGAAATCACAAGTTAGAAGCAACTCACAGTTGCAGGAACTCACACTTAGCAATGCAACTCTCGTGCATGAACAGTAAGTGTCTTGCCTTGATAAAAAAATTGTTCCACTTGTTCTGGTAATTGTCCAGCATCATGTGCAATTGAAACAAGCATCTAGTTGCGTAGTCTTTGCTTTAGTATTTACCCTATATTTACTTTTCCATCTTGTTTGTATTGTTCAGCCATGTAACTCCTTGACCCTTTAGTGTGCCAGCGTCCATATATTGGACGACGAACACAGTTAAGTTGTTTGATTTCCATCCAAAGTGGCCAGTTTTCATCCACCAATTTTTTGGGGGGTTCTTGGATAAGTTGACTATTTTTTGTACAGTGTGGATCTTCAAAATAGGTTATCATGATTTTTGGAAAAATAACACAATCAGTTTATGTCAAAGTTTCATTCTGAGTTCGAAAAGTGAGACTTTGAACATGATATTTCGAAATAAATAGAATCAAATAATGGAAACCGTACCATTGCGTAGTGCATGCTATTCCAATTTCATTCCAATATTTTTCAGTTTTTTTGGTGTTAATCTAGGATTTTTAATTGAATTTCAAGAGAAAATCTTGCAAAATTATTTTAAAATTATTAATAAAAAATATGATACATCTAATTGTATAGATGTGATCTTCACATTGGCATTTACAAAAAAAACTGTATGTCGACTCCATTTCTGGTTTCCATCAAACATTTTAAAATACTTCTTTGAAAACAATGTTGAATTGGGACGTTAGAGGGTTAAAAACGAAGCATTTACGTAGTCTCTCTCTAGGAAGGGTAGAGACAATAAATGAATTGTGTCCATGAGTAGTGTGCATGAATTGAAGAGAATATTAACTTCTCTCAACTAGCAAGCTCCACAATGAAGAAACCAAACCCCTCACTAAGGGCCTCTTTACACTAGAGGCGTGATTTTGCATCACTACAGACGTGTCACAACAAACATTTTGTCGTCAAAGACAAGTCCCGTTGGACAATATTTCTACTAGTCGTTGAACATGCCACATCATTATTTACCTAAAGAATGATGGTGGAGAGTTGGAACTTGAAAGTATACATTAGCCCCCCTTCAAGAATCGCGTATTTTGAATTTTTTTATCTTTCATGTAGTAAGAGCAATAGGATGAACCCTGGCAAGGGCTAAAGAACCTTATGTGTCCATTGAGGGTTTGTTTACACTTCAATCTTGAGGATAATTAAAAAGTTGAGGTCAAGACATTCTATACAATTTCAACATACACCAAATGAGAGGGCAAGACATTCGAATGGTCCTATTCATTTTATCATGTTATTATGCCATAGTATTTGAAGTATTTCATAAAATGGTTAAAAGACTTCACTCGTAAACGTCGCTCAGACCAAACATTGGCTTATAAATGTAATTAACTATTCAATTCCAACTGCTACATGGATGATTTCTAATTTTTTATGTGAAGGATTTTTTAATAGCATTCAATAGCTAGTACTACCTTTTCCTTTGCTTTCAAGGAGAATATGCAACATGTTCCTTGACATCATTCATGTTCTATCAACACCTATCCATCTTTCCAAACATGTGGAAACTTAGCGATTGGTATGTCTGCATGGTAGTAACAAGGAAGGAGGTAGAGAGCCCATATGTTATAAATTCATCTTTGTTGTGCATGAGGACTCCAACTCATGGATGGATGGAAAGGCAAACCTCACAATTGGTACTACATGTTATCTTCAACATACCATCTCTTCAAGTTAAATTTATATCATTCAAGCTATTATAGAATTTTACATGGGGTCTCAAATACAAAAACAATTGTAAAAGCAATTTACCATGTAGTGCATTTTGGATTCATTTTGTTTTTCTCTTAACTCAATTGAAGCCATGAAAATGGATTCTATTGCATTAGATTTGAACTAAGAAAATGAAGCTTATTACGTCTAGTTTCTACTGCACATTGAGATTTGGAAAACCTCGCTCTAAAAACCAAGTGGTTTATTGGAGGTACAAGTTATGTAGGTTTCACCGTGGTGTAGAAAAATAAATTATATTTAGATAGAGGGATGTTTTCATTTACTATAATACTCTTCATTGTCATTTCCACCTTTGGACTAAAAAAATTGGCATTGTTGAATACATTTTGTAATTGATATGAATTTTCTTTGAAATCACTTCAAAAAATCATATTAATTTCAAAATTTCACAAAAATCTATGTAAAAATGATAATTTATAATAGACATATGGCTTCATCTACTGATAAAATTGAATGCTTCTCTTATTTATAGTGGCAAAATTGAATGTGGCATGTAAATCATGATTCCATGATTAGAAGCACAAACATTTACGGGTTCAATCCCTCTCAAAAAAATTGCTATATAAACTTCTATGTCATTGAATCATCCTTTCTAAAGTTTATTTTTCAATGGATGTTTAGACAAAATGTAAAACTTTGAGAACAATCCTCCAACCTTTGACTAGTCACATTGTTAGGGTTCTTGAAACATGATTGAGTTATTTTCTTCAAACGACATAAATTAACCTTGACACTATGAAAGAACTATTCAAATGTGTGAGCAATTGTGTATAAGTTTGAAACTTAACTCTTTAACCCTTAAATTTCACATTGTGTCCCTTGAAGTTCACATTTGGAAAAACCTATTCTAAACCATTACTAAGAAGAGTATTTTGGGATTGATTTATATATAAAAGTTGTGGACTATGCATTTTAGATTCCATCCATACAATTATATTCACCAATGCTATTAAAAATTTTATTATAGAATTTGAAATTTGAAATCAAATATTCCTTCTCTATTTGATTACAAACAAAATATTAACATTTTTGAGTACAATTTTTTGGAAGAGATTTGAAATGAGATACTTTTGACGTGGTGGTTTTTAAAATATTTGTATTCCTTGGGTTCATAGGGCTGAATTTTTACTAATATAACACTAAATAATTTCCATTAATTTATGTCTTTATCCCTCATGTATGAAAATCACTAAGTACTTGATGAATATGAAAATGGAAGGATGTTGAATAGTTTTCTTCAAAGAAATTGGTTTCTATATGTGAGATTATACATAAAAGGAAAATTTCATCCATGTCCATTTTCACCACACAAGATAGATAGATATGAACTCTTGTCTTCTTTCGAGGCCAGCGTGAATAAAGTGTCTATTCATTTTGACAATGAGCTAATGCCCACTGGACAAAAAACCATTGGTCCAAGACTACTCTCCCCTTTCGAGAATAGACTCTTTAGTGACCAGAGATTAGTACTAGTAACACTAGTAACAATGATTAGTTAGATCTTGTGTGGATATAAATTGGTGTTTGTTTAGTTGGTGGTTGCCAAGTCATGGTTCCTAGGTTGGGGAGGGACGTACGTTATATTACAATTATATGGTCCGGGTTTGATTCCCGACGAGTCCGCCTGAGCAAAGATGTGATTTACATGACTTGGTGCTGCTAGTGAGTTATCATAGGCAACAAAGTTTGTACCAACCAACTGGCCCCGTCCCATCTTTCTAAGACAAGTGTTCACTTTGAGCTAGTCAGAAAATACAAAAAGAAATAAGTAGTGGTCTTTACCATTACCCTCCTTTTCTTGTTAGTTTTGTTTTATTTAGTAGTCTATTGGTAATGGTTGGTTATTTTTCTTTTATGTAGAATAATTGATCCGGCATGTTGTATAGCAATGGCATTTATTTCTTGTCCACCGCACAACATGAAGTCCGATTAGACAAATATGAATGTAAGAATTATCTTAAAATTTTGAGACATTATTAAATCTAGGAAGCTATTGATGTTAGAGTAATTGAAAGCAAAATACTATGGTGTTGTGAAGGATGTCACATCCAGTGGAGTCCACTAATCAACTACACCCATTATCTTGTTTACTTTAAGAGCCACAATTAGTCCAAGTTTCTTTTACAAATCTTTGGAACAATTCTAGTATAGGTGTCTTCATGCTAAAATGTCATAGTTCTCAACAAAAAAAGTTTATAATGTTGTAAACCATTTGCATTGATGACGTAATATAATAAATAGGGAAAACACCAAAAACATTTTAATATGGTAAATTAGAATATTTTAGAATCTTTTCAAAATATTTTATATTATTTTGGAATATTTTAAAATATTCTCATAATCTTTTGGAATATTCCTACTAACGTCATTTAATCCGATTGCAAATTACGTCAAATGCATATTCCAGCTACACTGCATTCCTTGTTTTAGTTAGCCAACCAAGCTTGCAAGATTCTTTAAGGGAATTTTCCATTTTAAGGAGTAGTTAATGTAACATTGTCACCATAAACTTCTAATATCCACCTTGCTCACAAAATCTTTTGGAATCCTTTTTTAATACTATACCTTTATGTTATAGAAATCGAGGAAAATTATTGCCATCACTATATCTTCAATGATTGAAATGTATCAATTAAGGCAATAAAGTATTTATATTACAACGCCACCAAATGCAATGCATTAAATTTTGGTCCAAATAATATTTTATATTAATTTTTAATTACTAATATATATAAATCCTAGGATACCTTTTCACTATGGTTAGTTTTTTTGCCAAAAACTAATTTCAATGCCCAATAGAAAATGTTCATCAACACATTTTGCTTAATATACGATGTCACACTACACATTTTGAACGTCCTATGATGAAAACACCCATGTGTACTATCTATGACAGTATAATAATATTTTTAATCTATTTAAATTATAATATTTTATTTTCAAACAACTAAAAGAAGTAACAACAAATATTTAATTCATATATGACATGGTAGATTTGTAGTAGTTTGGATTTAAAGAATTAGTATAGGCCACACTATATCTACATTACCACAATTACTATAGTTTTGTCAATTACTATGACTTGGACTTTTTTCTAATTCCACAATTATTATGAGTTTTTGTTATTAATACAAGTCCGACTAAATAAAAGAATGGGTGTAGCGCATCCACGTATTGGACAAATCTTGTGAACTTGAAACTTCAAAGGACTTGCACAAAAAATAGAAGACTTTATTCCATGTCTGCAGAGATTGTAGAGATAAGTGTGTGATAAGTGTGTACCAATAAGTTGGAGGAGGAGATAGAATAAATTGAATTTGGTAAAGGCTATTTAAAGTCATAAACAAAGGCGTACCATGTATTGATCCAAGATAGCAAGTCTACATGTGTATTATTCAAATGCATATATAGGCTCTACAATGTAAACTTGTCACTATTTCATACTTGAGTAGAGCATTCTTATGCCAATGGCAAAACCATCTATTATAAACCACAAATTGTACACTCACGTGAAGATAGTTATGTCCTTGAAACTGTTGTACCATATCGCGATAAAGGCCAACTTAATTTGCACTAATACACGTAGAAAGTACACATGTAGCAAAAATCACCTCTCATAAATTGACCTTTGACTTTATCGTTCGTATAGTGTACATCCTCATTGTAAACATCTTCATTCAAAATAACATTTGTACACTAAAAAGGCGGTTTTTGTGCACCAAAAATTAGTGTCAAAATATAGTGCCAGTAGTAGAAATGTGGTATTTTAAGGCCAATGAATAGTGTGAGATAAATGAATATGGGCATTGGCCACCATGCTATCACACTCAGGGCCATCATGGATGTTTATCTTATTGTGTTGAAGAGAAATTCCAACATAATGTCGTGTCATGCCGGTATTATGCCAACACATGTCTAAGAGTTCATGTTGCCTATAATTTTTACCACATAATTTGTTTTAGTGCAAGACCTTTCTATTGCCCTTCCGACTGTAGGACCTTGGTTGCGTCCTTGGTCAAGTCAAGTGAGAGGACACCACTTCACCCCGGACTACACCTTTGGTTGCCGATTTCTGCCTTCATCCAATACTTGGTTGTCATGTATCCCAAATGCAATCTACAATGAACGCTAAATTAGCTTTCATATACATGTGGTTCAAAAATATTGGTAGCAAATAAATATACTACCGTATTGAGAGAGTCAAACTATTCCAAATCTAGGTTGACTCCAGAATGTTGTGTTGGAAAGGTTCGACACGACACAATAACAATACACGTTTGGCGTGTTGAACATCTACGAGGGTCGTTTTACATTTGAATTTGGGTCCGATTAGCATGGGGTCCAGTGAATCCAACTTTTGTTTAGACAAAGAAATTGAATAAAATAATCTATACATCAGGGAAGATTGTTTGTTTGTTTTTTTTTTTTTGTATGTTACGTTGAGATCTTGTAGACTAAATGCTTTTGGACAGCATTCCTAATACCGTCAAAAAATTCTTGTTGAGAAAGGGTGCACCAAAGTTGTTTCGTCTCATTTGGATGTACGGTGTGAGAATTATGGATTTTTGAGCGATTATCATCACTACAACTTGAATCAATTTATGAAAAATTAAAGACATCATGAGTTTTTAATGCCATTCTTGGCATTGTTGGAATGCTCTTAGCAAGTAGGGATGCACTAAAGTCAATATGTAGCTTTTGGACCTACGATGCAAAAGTTGTGGATTTTTAATCAAATTTTATCACCATATGTTGAATTAAATTTTAGATAAATCATTTTAGGAAGAAAATGAAAATGAAAACACCAGGAACATTTGAAACACAAGGACGACAAGAAACACGGGAATGTACAGAGTACGAGAGACATGTAGAACATAGGGAGCGTGTGGACCAACAACATAGGACCATACTAGAGATCTCCCTAACTGTTAGGATGTTGGCCGCATTCTTAGTACCGTCAAAAAGCTCTAAACGAAGAGGGATGCGCTGTAATATTTGGACATACGGTGTAAGGGTTAGGGATTCTTTTTGGTGATTTTTGTCATTACACATTAGAAGAGAAATGAGCCCTCCAAGAGGCTTTTTCGATGTTCGGGCCAAAATCTAATTTTTTATTGGAATTATTTTTTAAATGAAAATACTTTTAAAAATAAAATGTTAATAAAATAAAATAAAAAATATTATTTAAATTTTTTAGAAAATGTTTAAAAAAATTTCAAAGATTATTTGAACAATTTTTAATATTAAAAATATATTAAAAAATATATTAAAAATTTTAAAAAAATTTTAAATTTTTTTTTAATATTTAATATCCAATCTGAAATGTCGAACTCATGCCACATTAGATTTCATTTTTTTAATATTTTAATATTAATTAAATATTTTTAAAAAAATTCAAAAAGTTAAAATAAAAATAAAAACTTGAGGCCTCTTAGAGGGATCAAATTTCTTGTAATGAATTGAATCAAATTGTGAAAAATGAAATGTGGGAGTTTTTAATCTCATTCTTAGCTTTGTCGGGAAGCTTTTGACGAGTCGGGGTGCATTGAAGTCATTTTATAGCTTTTGGACCCCACTGTATGAAAGTTATAGATTTGCAATTGAGTCTCGTCATCAAAAATTGAATTGAATTATGGATAAAATATTCTAAAAAGAAAATGAAAACAAAAACGTACAAGGAACACAAGGAGTACATTTAGGCCAACGGCACAGGGCCACGCTAGTAATATGAGTATTGAACTCGGACCCAAATATAAAGCCATTGAGTCCAATTTGAAGGTTTCTAAAATTGAACCTATTTTTGATTGAACTTGAACCTAAGTATAAATCCTTTAAGCTTGGTTCAGTAGTAAGTCCAATTTTCAGTTGCTTGACATGAATGCTCCAACAACTTAAGTATTAGAATTTTGTTAAAGTGACCATTGGATTGAAGAGAGGAGTTGGTTTCTCAAAAACCAGTACTCTCCATTGGAACCTTGAGAAGAATGTTTGGGTCCAAAAATTTCCTCCCAAAACTATGCCACTTTAGTGCTACATCCCTTTGAGACTTGAAGTAGTTTTTTTTGTCCCGGACCCTAATAGAAAGCTTTAGGGTTCAATTTTCAATTCTTAGTCAATATGATTGCTCAATTTTGGGGCTTTTTTGAACCGGGACCCTAGTGTAAAGGCCGCTTTACACTATGGTCGTTCAAGTCGATAGGTTGTGGGATTGAGTGGCCAAACTTTGTTGAGATTCTAAATAAATAGGTTGAAAATAGGCAATATAATATAGTTTTGATTTTTTATATTAAATTTTTTTGACGGCCTCTTGACTATAGTTTAGGTTTCCATTCCTGTTCCACCCAAACTTTCTTCAAACAAGTGTTGCATTGGTCAAACAAGTGTTGCCATAAAGGCATTTTGGAGGGAGACGACCTTTGGGCTTTGGCACCTAGTGGGAAGAGACAAGAGAATGAATTCTTAATTTCTTGCAATTTGAGTGGTGGAAATCAACGACCTCATCTCGACATTCATGCATAGAGTGAAGCTTTATCGCAAATGAGCCGTTTATCAGTTCTTTTCTTTCATTCTTTTCATTTTTCATTGGAACAAAAGAGGCCATAATACAAGTTCATCAATTCATTTAAAGTAGGCGTACCTTAAACCACCAATACACCGAAAACCACCAACTTCTACACCCTTTCTTCATTTTAGGTAGGAAATGTAAGTTGTCAGTACATGACTTAACCCTTAACTACCTGAGAGTCCCTTTTTCGGACGATGTACATATTTCATCTATAATTTCTCATCTGTCATGCACTTTTTGTAGTGTAGAGTTTTTACGGTAGATTCTATGGGAAGTTAGCTTCATGCATGTGTGATCCGATTATAAAGGGGATGATTTGTGAAATTTTTGTGCCTCATTCCATGTTGAAGTGATTCATCCAAAATTTTGAAGATTACAGTGAAAAAGTTCTCTAAAAAAAGTCAACTCATAAAATTAAGCAACCAAAAAATCTCCAAAAATCACTACACTTAAAGTATTACATTTCAACCAATCACAAAAAGTTTCGTACGTAGATTGTCAATATCTTATTTGTAATTGAATTACAAAATAATTTTGAATTTCACGTTTCAAATTTTATACAAAATTATTGGTAATAGCAATCATAGACCCAACCATGTGGATAGAATCTAAAATTCATAATGTACAACTTTTATTCATATCTCAAGTTCAAAATATCCGTCTAAGTTGCATTTTATAATGCATCTTTGCAAAATTGCAGAATTTGGAGAGCCATGGCTCTAGGAATTTAGGGGTTAACTTTTGAGCAATTGATGCATAAACCATATAATGAAAGCTTACATTTCCTTCCTGCAATGAAAGAGGGGTGTAGAAATTGGTGGTTTTAGGTGTATCGGTGGTTTAAGGTACGTCTACCTTAGTTCATTAAGTTTTTAGTTCATGGTCTCTGGCAGTGATCCTAGGACCACTTTATGACATTTAGAATAGTATGCGACCTCCATCATAAATGGTATCTACTTTTGCTACCCAATGCATACAATACTCACAATACCTTTGTAATATCTGGCAATACCTGTAATATATTTTGGTGATACCATGATGATATCCGCAGATATCACCTTATGAAGTTGCTACATATTTATACAGTGACTGTCAAAACTGATCATACATTGGATAATTACAAGTTTGATTGTCATTAATTGCAATCTGGCAAGTGGCATGCTCTGGTTTAGAGGTTAATCACAATCTATTATAAGCTGAGATACTTATCAACGTAATTGTACAGATGGCAATGCATTTGTGTGGACAGATGGATGGTTAGTGACCATCTCTCTCATTTGATCACTTTTGACACTCCATGAAATGCAATATCTCATGAAGTGATGTGCACAGATTTGTGAGAGATCTTCCACTGGCACTCATAGAACTTTGAATTCTCTAGTCTCTGATAGCTGTGTACACAATTATTGCTATTGTATAGGCCTTCTTCTTTAGTGTTTCAAGATGCCCAAAGCATTATCTCGACAAACTCAAGATAACATAGTTTCGATGCTCCAGAGAGGATATTCACACAGGGAGATAGCAAATACTTTGCATGTGAGTGTGGGAAGTGTTCATAACCTTCGTCAGGTACATGTTTCAGATGTAAACCGCTTGCGTGGAGGTAGACCTCGAAAGTTGAATAGAGCACAGGAACGAAGGTGTGTATTAGAAATGGTGAGGGGAAGAGTGGGTACTTGTGCAGATTTAGCAAGGTCTTCGCAACAAGTATTGGGAGTGAAAGTGAGCTCTCATACTATCAAACGTGCACTTCATAGAGCTGGTTTACGTTCGCAAACAAAGGTCAAAAAACCACATCTTTCTCTCAAAAATGTAAAGGCACGTTTAGAGTTCGCTAGTGTCCACGAACACTGGACCATAGAGGATTGGAGTCGAGTAATCTTCTCAGACGAGTGTAAAATCAACCGCTTCAACTCAGACGGAAGAGTTTGGTGTTGGACACGAGAGGCGATGCCGCTTTCGGAACGAACTATCAGTCAAACAGTGAAACATGGAGGTGGAGGGATTATGGTTTGGGGGTGTATGTGCATGCATGGACCTGGATTGATATGCAAAGTGGAGGGGCGCATTAATCAGATTCGTTATCGTGACATTCTAGAGGAAAATGTCCACAGGGTAATTTCCAAGTTCAACTTAGACCGTTCTCGTGTTATCTTTCAACAAGACAATGCTCCCATTCACACAACAAAGATGCTTCAAGAGTGGTTCTCACGGCAACCTTTTGCTCTTCTACCTTGGCCTGCTCAATCGCCTGATTTGAATCCCATTGAACACCTTTGGTCAATTCTCAAACGGAGACTCAATCAATATGAGAGACCTCCAAATGGATTATTAGAATTATGGGATCGTGTGGTAGAAGTTTTCCACTCAATTACACCAGATGATTGTAGGAGGCTTGTAGAAAGTATGCCACATAGAATTGCAGCTGTAAAAGCAGCAAAAGGGAGGTGGACAAAGTATTGAGAGATCATCTTTCATGGGTTGGCAAAACTGATCAAATGCCTAGGTGGACTTTGGATTTTTCTCAATCTGTTTAGAGCTCTAATATGGAAGGCGTATTTCCTCTAATATGTACTATTTATTACATAGTATGTTAATAAAATTACCAGCTCCATTTTTATGTGTTCATTTCTTGTCCACCAAGGATTGAATGAAGTGTTTGCAAATGTTTGATCAGTTTTGACAGTCACTGTACGTCGAGCTATCTTGTACATATGTATATGTACAATCTTGATCACTGAGTGTAGTTTCAATCAATTGCCTTGATGTAGGGAGTTGCTGATATCCACTTGCTGATACTTGAGTGTGAGGATGCCAGATGTCTTAGTAACTCCATGCCAGTAACGTAGTTTGCATGCTACGGTCATTGCGTGGCGTAATTGATCATGTGTCTCTACAGTGATATATAATAAAATATATGAGTTTGTTCATGCGTTGATTATGGTCATCCCAGGATGTGAAGCTGCTTCAGAGGAGCATTATATAATTATACTGATCAAAAGAGATGGTATAGTAGTAGGTTCATCAAGATTAATCCCTGGTCATGTATTGGTCAATTTCTGTTTCTCCTGGAATCTTCGCAGTCCATGCTTCTCGGAACTTGTGCAGTCAAGTTTGTAATCGATGTGCTGTACTGTACATCAGGCTGATAAAAGTATGAGAGACACAGGAACGTCAGATTCAGAGTGTAAATTTGTGAATGAGGATTCGTACAAATATGTGAAGAGAGCTAAGTTAGAAACTGTAGTAAATCAGTTATCCAAACTGAAACGATCTCTTTCTCCGATCACATCCAGTAAGGTTGGATGACCTAGGTTATAACCACCAACTTAAGCTTGCTAATCTATTTATAGCGCTTTTATAAGTGGTAAGAATTCTTTTGCGAATTTTTTTGCGGATTTCATGAATATTGCAATTGTCGCGACCATTTATTTCTTCATATTGAAATTGTTACAAACTTTCAAAGTGGAAAGTAAGTCGTGACCCATTCCTCGACATATGAAACTCCCTACTTCCACACTAAGTTGTGTTAATGACCACTTGTGAAAGTACCCATCACTGTGAGCACAAGAGACAAAAAACCGAGAGTTGTGAAAATTAAAACAGACTCTAGTGATAACCAAAAGTCAAGTTTGGCTACAATCTAAAACCACTACAGCCAGCTAGAGATATGTTCACGACGTTTACATATCACATACTACCATTTACATTACTTTACCTATTGGAGATATGTTCATGGCGTCGACCCATATTGGCGGTTTGACTCACCAAAAACCTCTCCAATTATAAATTGACTTCCCAAAAATTACGGAAATGGGGTGGGCGGCTGGCGGTTTTGGGACACATAAGACAACTAGTTTTGAAGTTGGTGGTGGTAATAGGTTATCCAACCTTACTATGACACAATCAGTCTCATGTACCTTATTTACTCGTGGCAGAGCGATTTAGAACGACATTCCACTAGAAGAAAAAGGGGACTTGAATTGTACACTAAGCATGTGCACTCAGATGTGGCTAAATTCACTCAAATGTGACTAAATGCACTGACTCAAGGTCTCACTTTAGGCTGAGTGTACAGTTGGGTACAAGCTAGATGATTATGAATTTTGGATGAGATGTGATTTGTGGGAACTTTGGAAGGCCCATGACGGTACCGCTAAGTTAGATCAGCCACAGAAAGGAATGAAAAACACAGAAACCTCCGCCTTCCCCTTGCAGCAGCACTCACACTGATTACTCTACTTTCTGGAATTACGCTCTGTGACTCACGGTTCCCTTTCACAGGATTCCAAACAACAAAACAAAATAAAACAAAATAAATTTATACTTCCTCTGCTCCTAAATTTTGCACCTGGGTCACTCAGTCTTCACCCGCAGCACACCGCTCACTTTCAAACTCACCAGAACCAGTACCCAAAATCGCTCACACATCACTCCGCTCTTGCAAATGATGCCGCACCAACAGCACTCCAGCTACCACACTGATTCCAATCACCCAGAAGAATTACTGCAGCACCCTCACACTCACAGTGAGACACACACACACAAAACCACCAAAGATTTTGTACGCAGGTATACACAATTGCAAGGGAGAAAAGAAGAATTTTATTTCAGAATCAAAAATGATCAAGACAACGTGCACAACTGCTGCTTTTAGCAGTTTTTCAACCAGCTTAACCCTTAAAGGGCGGATGGGGATAGTAAATATGTTGGCATATATTTGACATTCGTTGTAAATCGAATGTTCCAAATTGAGACCCCAATAGCTCATTAAAATCATGTTGACGTGAATTTTAACTTCACTTTTGATCTTAAACCAATATGAGGTGTGGAACCATGCCAAATACAATGGGATATTTTACGACTTTATTGCTTTTTCTTTTTAGCTTTTCTACACTTGCTTTTACTTTCTTTTTAACTTTTTCCTACTTTTTAAATTAAGCGCAACGAATTCTATCACTTTAGAACTTTTAATTTACAAAAAAGTGTCAAATTGTCTATGAATTTTAAAACTAACATCATAGCCTACTAAAAAGTCTAACTACATCTTTATTTTGTACTTATTTTCTTGTATAGTTAAAAAAAAATTAAAAATTTTGTTCAATTTTTGATTTGGGTTGATATTCAAGGTGTTTCTATGCGTATCGTATTGTTGTTGTCAAGTCTAGTCTTCTATCTATCTTTGTCGTTGTCATTATCCATGCTTTTGTTTCTTATCTAATTTCTTCTCTTTCAATTGGAATTTAAATTGAATTTTTTTCCTTGCATTAAATCATGTGATATGAACTCTCCCTCAATAATAAATGCATGAGTAAAATACAAGGCTTAGGTAACACACTAGCCAAAGTAATCAATTGTGCAAGACCCATTCCACCATAGTTATGGGATGATTCACCGGCTTCTTTTTAAATATCCGCTCTAAAATCTTGCTTTGAACGGTAATAGGTACGTTGGATACATTAGAGATGTATCCAACGTACCTAATGAGATCTAATGTATCCAACGTACCTAATGAGATCTAATGTATCCAACGTACCTAATGAGATCTAATGTATCCAACGTACCTATTACCATTCAAAGCAAGATTTTGGAGCGGATATTTAAAAAGAAGCCAGTGAATCATCCCATAACTATGATGGAATGGGTCTTGCACAATTGATTACTTTGGCTAGTGTGTTACTTAGATACAAGGCTACACCAATAATTTCTCAACAACTAGCTTGTGTTTGCAAGACAATATAAATTCGCAAGTTATGTTGAATAGACAATGTAAATAAACAAAAAAATAATATATATATATATATGTATATACATATACATATACATATACATATATATACATAGAAGTTATATATATACATAAAGCTTGTGTTGACAAGAGAATATAGAGCTTTCATCTTTATTCCTCTTGCACGTATATATTGTACATATTAAAGCTTTTACTTTTACATAGATAAGACTTAAACAACTAAAAGTTCATTGCTACAACTATAGTCATTTTATAGTAAAAGGACACTTCTAGAACATTTAGAGACGTTGTAGATAATCACTTCCATTACAATATTTTTATGTGATTGTAGTTAAAACCGTATTTTTTTAATTATAAAAAAATAAAAGATAAAAATAACTTGGTTAAAAAATCTACGATTTTAACTACTATCTTCTTTAAGAACAAAAATATAAAATAAATAATTAATTACAATCAGATGTGCCCAATCGCATGTGCCAAACATAGGATTAGATTGTTTATGTATTATTGAGTAATAATATCTTTTAATACACTAGTTTAAAGCAAAGAGGCCTTCTAGAGGCCCCAATCCTTGTTTAATGTCAATGAGAAGAAGTTGTTTAAAGAATACTTTTACAAACTTGCAAACAACAAACCTATAATGATTAACCTTTGAACGCCCAACTATTCATATTTTGCATGATGAATTTCTAAGATATTAATTTAAGAGTGCTTTTGAAAAATCCAACTCATAAAATTAAGTAACAAAAATTTTCCATTTTTTACTTTGAGAATTACATGTCAATCCATCACAAGAAATTTCATCCATAAATTGTCAATATCTTCTTTGTAGTAAAATTACAAAATAATTTGGAATTCTAAGTTTCAAATTTTGTATATAATTTTTGGTGATAGCAATCATAGATCTAATTGTATGGACGGAATCTATAATTCATAATGTACAATTTTTATTCATTCATCAAGTTCCAAATATCCCTCCTAGTTGTATTTCATAATGCATCTTTGCAGTTTCGCAATTCTAGAGAGGGCAGGTATGAGATCTTTTATGGGTAAAAAAGAAAAAAACTCAAAATAAAACCTTTAAATCCCTAAACTTCTATACCACAAAGGAGAGCAATTGTAAGAGGGTTCTTCAGTCCCCCGAGCTTTTCTGGTTCCCATCAAATGGACCAAAAATTTTCAGTTAAAGATCTTCTAGTCTTATCCTAAACACTATAATTTTTATATATATTTTTACTTCATATTTTCTAATCTTTCTTAGTAAAACTAGAGTATTTAGCTACTGAAAGTAAGGTATATTAAGCTGGTGAAAGTACTTTAGTACCTGTGATCCCTGAAAAGAAGCAACAATGCAAGGTCCAAAAATATTTTTTATTTTTATTATTTTGTGGAAATCTAATAAAATAGGAGATACAATATTTGACAAAGTTTCAGATTTTTTTTTAAAAACTCATCTTCAATTAGTATTTGAACCTCATAGTAAAGTAGTAAGGTTGAAATACCCAAAATTTGAAACTTTTCGTATCAAAATGAAAGGTAGATATACGAAAAGCAGTAATTATTTAGTTCTAAAGGTATTTTTTTACTTTAGAGCCTTCCACTGTACAATATTATTTTAAAGTACAAAATTATATTGATAATGAATATAATTTATTTATCAAATTTGCTCTTGCTATTTGATTTAGACATCCATTTTCAAGCATTACTTTTTAGTATCCTTTTTTAATATTTTTATTAGGAACTCTGGATTTAAGTAATTAGAAACTATTAAACAAAAGTTTGTTGAGCTACGATCAAACTATCTTTAGCAAAAGATGGCTTTGATTCTTACAAAGATTCCTACTTTGCATTATTGTAAGGCAAGAAATTGTGAAGCATAGTACCTTTATCTTATGTGATGAAAAATTGTATGGATGAGAACGTGACCATCGATTTAAAAGAATTCCTGAAACATTTTGTGACGTTGCTCATGTGATGATATAGAAAATATGAGATAATTTTAGTATACCGTACGTGGAAGGCAAGGTCGGCACTTTCATGTCGAATAATTAATAATAGTTGAAAACATGAAGGTCTTTCAAAAGTAATTATTGAGAAATTGGCTATTAATAGCTAACTTAAATTTTTTTCCGGAAACTAAATATTTTATTCCATTTTTTGTCCTCGATTTTTGTTGAGTCTTATGTTTTTATTTTATTTTATTTCGGCTCTTTTTTACTTTATTTTTGTTGATTTCGACAAAATACTTAATAAATTTAATTATTTTTTCGGCATTTTTTTGAGGAATTATTTTCTGCCGACCGTGCCTTCCACGTACGGTAGTGAGTTGCTTGGGTGGAGTAAACACGGCAAGCGATTTGCCCATTGAGTAGAATTGTTTTTGGTATTGATGAAATTTTCTTGCATTGTGAGGTGCGGATGCCCTGATTGATACACCGTGATACCCGGTGTGGCCGTACTGCGATACCCGAGTCTTGGTAAACTCTCGGTCCCGCGAATCGCCTCCAATAGGGTGTGGGGAACGACGTATGAAGCGGCTGAGTTGGCCGTGGTCCATAGGCTGGGGAGAACAGGTCAGCGGGTAAGATTCCACGCCAAAACTGTCGTCCTCTCTGCCAGTCTGGGCAAAGCCAGGACTCTCGAACGTGGCCATAGTCACTAGGGTTTGGTGCACGTCGAGCAGGGACACAGAGAAAGAGAGAGAGAGCACACACAATTTTCTCGTGGTCGCGCTGAATGGATTGACGTGCAATTGATCGGTTTCCGGAACACAACAAATTCCGAGTCGAGGAAGGTGATAGTGCGCTCGATCGTCGTCACCATGCAGCAGGGCGTGAGAGCCGTGGAGGCCTACAGACGGACGCTTCTCATTGACGGGGTCACCAGCGACAATGACTCCGTTGCGCCCGTGTACAAACTGGAGGAGATTTGTACGCTCATGCGCACTTCGTCTTTGGATATCGTGCGGGAGCTTCTGGACCGGATTCTCAAGCGGCTGGATCACAAGAGTCCTATTGTGAAGCAGAAGGTATATTAGTTGCGCTCCAGCTCACTACCTGAAATTCGGCACTGTTGCTTTTTAAAAAGGAAACTAGTGATTAGAGTTGGAATTTGTGCTTTTGAGTTTGTTCCCGATCATGCTATGGAAGCACGGGGGTTTCTTAATGTTTTGAATTAAGCAGAATTTTCTGTGAGCAGTTTTCTATTTGGATTTTTCTTTTTTCCTTTGGTTATGCAATGCTGCAATTTGGCTGTGGTGCATCCCGTTTGAGATTGGAATGTATGTAGACTGAACATCAATAGATGTTTATAGTGGGAAAGTATACAGCTAGGTTGATCGTTCTGAATAGGCCCCTTGGAAGATTTCGTTTGATTTCAGTGAAGGCCTACTTGAACTGCAGCTTATTACAATTTTCAATGGTTCGCGCAGGCATTGAGACTCATTAAATTTGCTGCTGGGAAAGCTGGTGTAGAGTTCCGTCGCGAAATTCAACGACAGGCGCCGGTTATTCGAAACTTATTACACCACAGGTTGGATAGTGTTCTGTGCTTTGTGAGTTCGAAAGGAATCTTTGAATTTGTCTGTTATTTTTGCCGCTCTTAGCTTAATTCTGATGGTGATTTGGTTGTCTACTTGCTTCTAAATTGATGGCATACTATCTAGAAGTTTGACAGTATCTTGAATGATTCCCTTGAATGATTTCCTTTATTGTAAAGTGCAGGGGACAACCAGATGCTTTGAAAGGAGATGCGTTGAACAAGGCTGTGCGTGAAACCGCACAAGAGGCGCTATCTGCTATATTTGCGTCCACAGATAAAGCGTCCGCAGAAGAAGCGAGCAAGCGCATGGAGGGTTTTGGGAACACCAATTTCGATTCATCCACTCGCGAGGTTAAAAAGTCGATGTTGGATGATATGATGGGTTTTGGGAGTTCCACAATTCGACAAATGAGTGGGTTGGCTAGTAGTGGGAGCAGCGGGAACTACGGTAGTTCAAACTCTGGCAGCTACAGGTATCAACATTTCTGTATAGGTTGTTTTCATTCCAGTTTTTCGCTACTACGAAAATGTAGAGTTTAAATCTTCATGCCTTTGAATATTCGACACTGATGTATTCTCATCGAATTACCCTTTTCCTCAAAACCATATGAGCAATCATGCCTAGAACTCAGGTCTGATGTGATTGCAAATACATTATCTTGTTTACAGGGGACCCAATTTAAGAAGATCTTTGACTGAAAGAGAAACTAAGTACAACCATTCAGATAATCAAGCATCGACATATTCTTTGAGTTCACATGAAACTTTCGAATCCCGGGGTGGCAAGTCAGAGTCCAGTGGAGGAGGATCTCCGCGTCATGAAGGAAGGCCTATGACTCAGGAAGATAGGTTGGTCGATGTAATTACCACTCCAGGGGGTGTGCGCCTGCAACCCAGTCGAGAAGCTGTTCAAAACTTTCTCACAGCAGCTGCTAAGTTGGATGGAGATAGACTTGGTCATGCGCTACAAAGCAAGTTACAAGCCCATGCATGGCAGGTGGGCATTGCGTGTCCTCTGTACTTGGCTTAGTGAAAACTTTAGAGTTATTATTACTATGCCTGTTGGCTGAATCGATATCATTTTTCTTGTAAATAGCCCATTGGGACTGCCATTGGATGTTAGTGACGGTACTTGGTAGAGACTGACGGGTCCTCATTGTTTTTAGGGTTTTGTCTGGTTTAGGGTACACGCAGAGCGAATAGTTCTAAAGAATTCTCTGTTTTCTGAACTAGGTACGATTGAAAGCCACGTGTATTGTGGAAGCTGTACTGCGGCAGGGAGACAGCAACGATGTGTTTCAGAGAGTGGCAAGGATGTTTGAAGAGGACTGTGGTTCCGTTGTTGATAACGCACAATCTCCACAGGCTTCTTTGAAGGAGAAATCTAAGAAGGTTCGTTGCACCATGAGCCCTCATGATTTTCTACAAGTTGTGAAAAGATTTTTGTTTTCTTCAGGGTTGAAATGATTGTAGTTTGACTAGGATGGTAAGCCTTACTTTGGTGCATGTGATGGATTGTACTCTTGCAGGTTCTGGATCTGCTTGGACTAGGCGATGCAGAGGAGAATCAGCGTCAAACTGCGTCAGGGCGCATTCCACCTGGGTCGACATCAGCTGTAGCTACTCCTCAACAGCCTGTGGTGTTACCTGATCTCATGGATGGTTGGGATGCACCTGAAGGAACCGATAGTGGACAGGTGATTTTGCTGGATCAAGTCTGTCCAAATTTATTGGGTATATAGTCGGTTGCAGTGCATGTGAATGTGATTTATAAACTACAGCTGGACTGTTCTTTCAGCATGTCTATTTAATGGAAGATTTTATGGATGCAGAGCAATGGGACGCTATCTCAACAACACGAACCTGCAACTAATGCCTCTGGTGCATCTTCTGCCGCTGATGACTTACTAGGGGGTTTTGGTTGGAATGAAAACGCCCAACAAACAACTGAGACAAACAGAGAAACCGATATTTTTGCGGGGTTCTCAATGAATGCCGCAAGCACCCCAAGTTCTGCCGATGATCTTTTCTCTGGACTTCGGGTAGACTCAGTTGAGACTGCTGTCTCAAATGGAACTTCTGATGACATCGGTCTTTTTGAAGGTCTGTCTTTAGGAGGGGAGGATTCATCCACTTCACAGAAAGCACAACTTCCTGCAGACAGCTTGGTAGATTTGTTTGGCGGTCTCTCGACTGAAACTCCTGTAAAAGCAGGTGGTGCTTCTGTGGATCCATTTCAGGGTCTATCCTCTTCTGCTGCTTCCAAACCTTCTCTTGCAAACGGAACCAATTCCAGTCACTTACAGTCTCTGGGTGGCGGTAATATTTCAAAGTCAGGTGTTGGAAATGGGCAGATTCATCCAAGCCAAGTTGGAACGTCGCTTGCTGGAGGAGCCCTACCATCACAGATGATGTACATGAATCCAGCCTTGTTGATGCAGATGGGTGGGGCTACGTTTCAGCCAAACATGGTGCCTCAAGGATTTGGTCCTGGACCTGCTAATTTTGCAGGGATGAGTCCTCTTCAGATGCAACAGCAGCTGGCAGCAAACCTGGCTAGTATGCAAGCACTTGGAATAGGGATGAACCTTCCTGCTGGAGCTCTTTCTCAAGGAAACGGAATCTCTACAAGTAGTTTTGGACAATCTTATAATGATGGGTTTGACTTCTCCAATCCCGCAGGACCTAGATACTCAACAGAACCCAAAAAAGAAGATACTAAGGCTTTTGATTGGTTAAAGTTAAGTTAACCGATAAGTCGCTGTAACGTGCCATAGCGTTTCTTTTTTGCTTGGTAGGAAGTTGATGTGACGGTGTCCCTTTTCAGTTCTGCGACCATCAGTTGGACGGAGGCGTTAGGAGTTGGTGGCGCTATTGGTAGGCGTTACTGCCTTGTACTACATCCTGTGTTCCGATTCTAGATAAGCTTTATGCGAAGGTTAGATATGTATTTGTAGAGGTACAGAAACATGCTCGTCGTTTTAGTCTGGCTTCATTTGAAGTTCAAGGTCGACATCAGGACTGAGTTTGTTGTTACTTCTTGAAGTATGGAATATAGCATTACGGTCCACTCATCCATTGGAGCATACATTTTTCGCTTGGCTGTCTGGGAATGATGGAATTTGTCAAATCATTTTCATGCTCTTGCCAAGTAAATACAAGTAATATGTTTGTTTTTGTGTCTGATTGAATCTCCCACAGTTGATTCCTCTCTATTATGACATGTTTGGGAAGCCCTAACTTCAAGGTGGCAAGCATGGATTAGTCACAGGAATGGCTTGTCATATGGCTTTCAATAATAATATCATCATATTATATGGAGTGCCATATTATGGAGGGTAGATTGTATTTCTCTTCAGACTTTGTGAAGTCTCACCTGCCTTAGATACCGATATATGCAAGGGTGAAACAATGGTGAAAATGTGACATTAAATTTTTGAACTCTCCGGACCCGCACTAGAAGTGGTACACATTCCACTTCCTCCAGAACCTTCCTGGAGTATTATTTTATACAAGTATTCTATCCACTGACAGCGAAATGGCATAAGTACAGGGCCACCATGAGAAACACCCTCGTCACCTTCTGTCGGTATCGAAGCATTACACACGCTGTTTCTGGAGAGGAATTCAGTACAGTACGTAGTGTCTGGAGAATACTCTGTATAATTTAGAGCATGCCGTAAGGTTCTTTAGGCCTTGTAAGTTGTAACTAGGAATAAGAATTGTTGCACGAGAATTTCTCTTTAAAGAATTGAAAGTTTACAACAGCCCCACCTCAAGAATTACGTATTATGATTTTTTATTTTTTTTCATGTAATGAGAGCAAAAAGGTGAACCCTTGCAAGGAGGGTTCTCTTTTTGGCTTTTTATAACCACTTTACTACAGAAATCCGTTGGAAGAACCACTATGTAGGAACATGATGAGAAAAATGTCACCTCATGTAGCCACCAAGGAAATGGATTGCACCGGATGCAAGCCTAGTTGAGACTTTGTGTGCGACATGTAGTGAATGAAAAAGTCAAAATGTTGGATGAAAAAGACAAGATGTATGAAGGGTTTTGTGAAAGGCCAATATATTGAATGAAGAAACAAAGATTCGTCACCAAGTTTTTCAAATAAAAATATAAAAAATAAAGAATAAAAAAAACTACCAGATTCACTTGCATGCAAGCTTTGTAGCCTAAAGTTAGATGACCTGAAAACCCAAAAAAAAAACCCTCTTTGCAAGGGCTAAAAAACAATATGACCCAACAACTTCAGAGAATTTGGGAGTTAATTTGAGGGCCATTTGAGAGCGTGCAATTACAGAGTGTGCAATTAGAGTGTGCAATTAGAGAGGGTTGAGAGTATTGTCCAAGTGCTTCCCCCAGGCACTTGGTCCAGTCATACGGTACTGTGCTAATAGAAGTCACTAACGAGGTCACTAAAATGAACTCACTAAACTGAGGGTAAAGAAGGGCACGAGACGCGGAGGCACTTGTTGTTATTCCACTTGGACGGCGATGGCGATGGCTATGGCGGACCTGCACCTTCGCACATTCAGTTCGTGCGTGCCCTCGCAGCGCCTCGCAGCATCTGCCCCGGCAACCTCTCTCGCATTGCTCAGGTTCGTAGCTTTCTTTTGACATCCTGGTCGTGGAAATCCGTTCACAGACGCGCGAATGGCTCTTTGTTATCCACAGGGACATCGATTCTGTGCAGCCTGAGATTTTCATGTTCTTCTTTTCCTTCTCATTATTCGAGTCTGTGCAAGCGACGGAGTTTTTGTTGAATTCGGCGTTGAATTTTGCTGATTTTGAGTGTTCGGAGCGGAGAGTTTCGCTTTCAGATGTCGTCGTGCAGTGGAGGCCTTCGATTTAAATTAGTGTGGAAGTGTAGAGAATTTCAGATGAACTTGAGACTTGTAAGAGTTTATTTGAACGAGTTTGTTTAGCAATTTTCTCTGTTCTATCGTCTTAGGTTCTTCTTGAGCTCTGTATTTACAATTTGAATTCGTGGAATTGAATATGTTTTCGAAACAGCGACACAAGAACATAGTTTAATTCACTGAATTTTCATATTGTCTAAACGAACACGACAATTTTTTTCTTCCTGGAAGCAGCCATTGTCATGGACATAATTTTCTCACTCTTGTTATGTTAGCTTGTAGAGCTCTAAAATCGTGTTTATAATAGATTACCTCCTAAAGGACTGACCGATCCGTTTCGGGTTGATGGATGTTTTCAAACTTATAATCTTAAGTGTGATTTTTTTTGGAAGTATCTTGGCGAGGTTAGTCTTGGCAACAGTAGAATGGGAATATAAGTATATGAAAATTTGATTGAGTTGACTTTCAGTTCAAAAAAATTAGCAGTGAAATAATGAGTTCATGGACGAGTGACTGATTTTATTTATTTTAATTACTACAATGAAATGATCACATTCAACAAATTTCATTAAAAAATTATCAATTCTTTGATTGTGATCAAATTTAGAAGGAATTAAAATATTAAAATATTAATGTTAATATTTAAATATTGATGATAGCGTTGGTAAATTTAATCAAACAGATAGAATGCAAATTCAAAATCTACAACGTTTATTCAGACATCAACTCCGAAATATTCCTTCCTTTTAGGGCTTAGAGTACTTATTGCTTATTAATTTCCACATCTCTTTCTAATACATATTCCTTATTAATTGGTTATTTTGATGATCCTGTTTGCGCAGGAAATGTGATGTGCAAAAACCTGCGTTTCCCACTCTTCTCTTGCAAAATCAGTGCTCGGGTTGGTCTAGTGGAAGAGGAAGGACTGTCGCATGTACTGCGCCTGTGAGCACCTCAGGTTTAGCTACTGACACTGAGAAATGGAATCAACAAGCTCGGGATGCTCGACTGCAGCACCTAGAGGCACAAGCATTAGAAACCTTGAAGATTACAGTGGAAAATTTTCAGAAGCCAGCGTTCCCATGTGCCTTGATCGCAGGTGATGTGGTATGCATTCCGATGAGACCTTAATCTTTCTTCCTCACTCTCTCTCTTTGGCAGTGAGAAGATTTAGTTCTACTGCTGATGAAGTATGATGATGAGTCGATGATATTTCTTCTCGTGGCAAGTTCGCTGATGGAGTTTTTGTGCGAATGGAATCATCCTGCATTAAGGATGGGCACATTTTGTGAGTCCCATGGAGTACTTTCGGTGTTGGGTAAGCTTTGGAGGACTTTTTTCAGTCTTCATATGTTCTTATTTCCGTGCGCCACATTGTTCTGTGGACAGGTTATATTAGATCTTCTAAGTAGGATAGGAGTGTTGTCCGATGAAAAAGTGAAGGTTATCTTCATCGACACTTTCCATCTCTTTCCTGAAACACATCAATTTCTCAGTGAGTTGGAGGTAAATATTCCGACCTTGACCTTATAGGTCTGCTATTTTGGAAAACATATGGGGTTCTCTAAAACATGTGACATTGCTAATCAGTTTAATATTGTCTGGGTCTAATCACTGATCACGAATATAAACCTACACATGTTGTGAGCATATAATCCTATTTAAAACATTCCAAAAATTTGCTCCAAATTCCTGCATTTTCATTCTACTTTCGTGTAGCACTCGTGTGCAAAGAATGTATGCACGAGGGAAGTCGGTGATGTCTACAATGCGCAGTAAGAGATTCGAGATCATGTACTCCTTAAGTGCGTCTCAGTACATCAGTTATGTGCTTTGGTATTTAGTGAAGCTCACTCGAGCAAGCATCGTTTCTTGCAGAAGCGGTATGGATTCAAGGCACACAAGTTTCATGCTGCCGATGTAAACAGCAAGGAGGAGTATGATGCCAAGTTTGGTTCAGATTTGTTTATAACTGTGAGCTGATTCAACTTTTTGGCTGTGTATTGAGTATTGGGTATGAACCAATTCATTTCATGTCCAAAACAACGGCACGCATACAGTTGAGTCTGCTGGGTAATTCATGGTCTTAACTTTTTGATGGGGAGTGCAGGATATAGAAGAGTATGACCGCATCTGTAAAGTCGAGCCATTCAGCCGTTCTCTGAACACATTGGAGGTAACTCAAAGTTGTTTGCAGGCTTTGTGGTATTGCCAAATAATGTTTGTATGTGCCTTGGAATAATCTACTTGGTTTAAGGATGTGATAGAGTCTGAGTATATATCTGGAGGGTCCCTGCAGGTAGATGCCATGATCAACGGGCGTAGACGTGATCATGGTGCAGAAAGGGCTCATCTTGAGGTATGTGTTATTTGAGATCATTTTCTCCCTTCACACTTTAGTATGTTGGGATTTTGATCTGTATATTGAATGATATATTTACATGTATGGCTGCTGCTGTATTTCTAATCAATGAGAGTAATTTATATCGAGGAGATAACGAGGGTTTGCTGAGAACTGATTTGGTGCGAAATCTTGCTCACAGTTCGTTTTTCTGGTGCGTTTCTGACACGGGTACTTGCAGGTTTTTGAGGAAGGAAAGATGATTAAAGTGCAGCCTCTTGCTTATTGGGAGTTCAGGTATGACCAGAGAGTTTTTTAGGCATCACAACAACCACGAGGAGTTGGCTATTAAATTTCTGTTGCAATCGCTCTGTAGATAAAATTCCGAAATGGGACGACTACTTGCATTTAATTCCACCTCATAAAAATATTGCTTTAAACCAAGCTGGAAAAACTCCTAATGTTGCTGAGTATGAATGGATGTGACAGGGATTGTTGGGACTACTTGAAGAAGTATTCGTTGCCTTATCATCCTCTTCACGACCAAGGCTTTCCAAGCATTGGCGATGTGCAGTCGACCATTCCTGTTTCTCGTGACAAATGGTTTGAGTATGCTGGAGAACGGTCAGGCCGCTTCCAGGTGAGTTCCATTCTTGTTGGCTTGTTGTTTCGATCAATGAATACATTAGTAGTCTATAGCTCAATGATTGTTTCGTTATGAATTAGCAGCTAGCATCTGGGTAAACGGCACTTCAATTTTCCTGAAATGTAACTAAGGTAAGAGGAACCTGATGTGAACGCTTAAACTGGGGAACTCACACCCCAATGCACCGAAAAAGAATACTCATCCTGTCAATTTTGGGTCACGAGCCACTTTTGGTTCAAGGCTGAAGTAATCAAGTCTTGGCAATATTGTAAACGTTGGGGTCTACTGTACTTATATCTAAACAGGGTAAAATGTTCTTGTGTGCTAGATAGGAAACTGATGCAAATGTTTGTCTTTTGCAGGGTCTGAGAAATCCAGATGGGACGGAGAAAACAGAGTGCGGGATACACGTAGGTGGCAGCAATTAAGTGATGAGTGTTGGAACTGTTCGTCTCCTAGTAATCCCTCCCCTTTCGTCTGTGCAATTTGTACACAGTGAGATGTATCTTTAATAGTTATGGGTTGCGCAGTTTCCATGCTCTTAACGGACTAGGTAGCCTCTCCCCCTTTGACCGTTGAAACTTCCGAGAACAGAAGTGGTCAACTTATGGCTTTACTGAAGGATCAGATATACTTTTCTGTGTATCTTATACCGTACGCAGTCAGTTGGATGTTTCGTGTCGAAGGCTTTGGCCTACTTTTGATTTCTATTGTAAGTTAGAACGGCTTTTGATGTTGCACGACATTTTCCTTCAGTAAGTTAATACTTCTCTGCTCCAGCCCCAAAACCGTGTGCCTCCTGTGTGTCTTGCGTAAAACCAGTTAATGGTGTAGGGAATTTCAGTGGTGTGTGAAGAAACTGAGTTAACGATGGAACTATTTCGTTTCGAACAGGCTTGGTTTCCACGTAAGAAGAGTAAATGTATAAACATCAGCAACTTACATTTGCAAGCCAATTTGTGCTTGAGCAGATCTGCAGCTGGTTTCAGCCAGGAAAGGCATCAGAATGATCTGACAGGATTTTAGTAAACGTCCTGAGTATCCTTGACCAAGCCTGAGATCATATTGGACGTGCAGTTGGAGCTAAATTTACAACATGGAATACATTAAAAAAGAAGAACTCCAGTCCCTTCTGACTCACGTGAATCAAGAGTAGGTTTCTTCAAGAACCCCTACAGGACAATAAGGAAGAAATACCATAAGGAAGAAAATAAGGTGTTTTGCATCATAGAAATAGGAGTTTGATGGACATGTTTTTCGTAGACAGAGAAAAAGAAACCATGAAGAGTCTAAGTGGTTCCTTATTTTTTTTAAGTAGTTCCTTATTTATTTTTATTAAATATAAAATAATGGGTTGAGCTTAGATCAATATATGGGAAATCCCACCACTTTATCCAAATTAGAGCGAATGCAAGAAGTCGATTAGTTGGCACTAATCTTCCAAAAACTGAATTAAGATTAATTTACAACATGAATTCATTGGCAATCTATGACATGGTTCTTGAAGGTGTCTTGGTTTATGATATTTCTACCTTAGTGGGTTTTTGAGTAGCCCTAAACCTTAAACCCTTCTCACCATTGGACATCACTGGCACTCGCATTTTGCACGACTCTTCCCACAATAACGTTGGAAGTTGTAACCCACATTCATTTTGCCATGTCATTATACCAAACCTCAAATGGAATCTTCACTTAGACTAGATTCTGAGTAAAGAGCAAGAAGACATTCCAGAGCAAAAAAAATTCATAAAGTTCCCCAACTTTTATTTTGGACCTCTAAACAAAGATTTTCAAGTTCTTCAAGCTTTCTTTTTCCATGACATTGTACTGTACTGTACAGAACGTCAAAAGATGAGGTTATCCATTTTTTTTATCCCAACCAATTTCCACTACTGTAGTCTAAAATCCAATTTCACTAAAGAGTGTACCATATTCATATATTATATTTAGGACTAGTATATTGCACTCAAAACTTACAGTAGGTACATTGTAATTTATAAAGTCCCACTACCGAAAGGTGGGACTACTCCAAAAAAGAGTATGTTTAGGCCATAGAGGCCTACCAATAGGACTCTTACAGACGAAAGGACTGTCTTCTCACGCCGATTGTAGTACCAGAGTTCTATACATATGCACCATACTCTTTGAATTACCAAATCAACACAAACCTAATTGAAGTATTTGAAGAGATTACTCAGAATCTTCATAATGTGAGGATATCTTCATCTTTTGGAAATAATTTCAATCTACACTACAATACTTGAACACCACTAATTCCTCTTGGATAATAAGAGCGGTGTTGTGGTGCAAGCTTCTGAGGTGAGATTTCAATTTTATTTTTTAAACGAGGTCCAACGCGATTCTAAAACCAACAATCGTGTGCAAAAGTAATAGTCCCAGCCGTGAGATTAGGAATTCAAAGCATTCCTTAATCACAATTCAACAGTGTTCTATGATTATTTATTTGATTCAATAGTTTATTCAATTACAAATCACTGGTCACTAAATATAAAGGTGGAAGAAAAAAAAGGCACCCTTCTTGAAGACTACTGAATGTTATGGAAGTTGTAAACTGTGACACCCTTAACCCCTAAACGTCACAGCGTCCAGAAACTGGATCATGAACGGATTCAAAGTCCTGTAACTTTTTCATGCAATGTGGGATGACTTTCATCCAAGTCACCTTTGCAAGCCTATTAAGTTCTCTACCAATGAGAGTAAATCTCTTGTGATGGGGAGAGGTCCATAATATTGGAGAGGCCTCCAAATGCAAATATGTCAAATTTGTTGGGTAGATTTCATGCATGCAATGGTCCTTTCATGTACACTTATTGTACATTTGAGTCATGCTAAAATCTATTTTTCAGGCTAACATCTACTTGCGTTCAAAGGATCTACGTTAAGGGGTTAATAATTGCACGGAAAGCCTCCTAATCCACGCCAGGCAAGAAAAGGACCAGAGTTCCTTTCTCTCTTCTCTACTAACCTGGAACTCTTAGCCGGCGAGGGACGAACGCCAGATCACGTGGTGACGACGACGCGCTGCCTGCCTACCTGCGCGATAGCCGGAAACCCACGCCCGCGACGGACGGAATCCTGCCCGCTTCAGTCGGACCATTTTCTTCCCGCTCCCCCAGATTCATCGCCCCCTCGACTTTGCAGCGATCACTTGTTGATTGCGTGACTTGGCTCTTTCTCTTCTTCTTCTTCATCGTGTCCTGGAATTCTTTCGAGATTGAGGGGTGCATGACACTTGTGTTCGGAAGGAGGTGAATGATGCGCTTTAAAGTTTCTAGATTCTGGGGCTTAGGCTAATTGTGCATGAGCAGAACAAGAGTCGCGAGTGAACTGTGACACCTTGTGTGCGATTTCTTTAGGTGACGTGACGACGAGATTCGTGCAATTCGTGACAATTCGTGGTGGGTTTCAGACTAGTAACAACGTGTGGGAGCATCAGGTAGTCTGTGAAACCGCATTCTTTAA
This sequence comes from Pohlia nutans, assembly GCA_022496805.1. Lineage (NCBI taxonomy): Eukaryota > Viridiplantae > Streptophyta > Bryopsida > Bryales > Mniaceae > Pohlia > Pohlia nutans. The sequence continues at coordinate 19,513,645 of CM040102.1, read as the reverse complement.
TCGTGGAAGCATGTAGAAGATTCAGAGTCATCAATCACGACGACGTTAAAAATTGCTTCAAGAATTGAATGAATGCGAAGAGGATCACCGATGGAATTGGTTTCGCTGAAACCCACGGAGGCTACTGTGGCATCGTCGCATTCAGAGGAATCCAGTTTGCTGTTGCACGCGCGAGGAAACAATACGGTTCAGAAGCCCCGTAAATATTATGGGTCGTCGATAAGGTCAATTCTTACTTCTTTAAATTGTTTTTATGTAATTATCGGTGTGTCGGTTGATCGAGATTCTTTTTTTTTTTGGTTTAATTTGATTTCTGTGCACTGCAGGCTGTACTACTGCATCCCCTTGGTCGTCGTCACGGCCATTCTTCTCACGATCCTCGCGCTCATCCCGAAGCAGTCCGAGGGCTCCCAGGTTGCGCGGGCGTGCAACGTGACGAGGTACCCTGAGACGTGCGTCGCAACGGTCACGGGCAAGACAGCGCGGGGCCTGACCGCGGCGACCGCGGTGTCCGCCGCGCGCGCGCACGCCGTCGCGCTGGGTCTGGACCCGGCGGTGGGCCGCAACGCCACGTCCAGCGGCCTCGTGGACGACTGCCAAGCTGCGCTGGGATTAGCCCTCCAGGGGGGGCAAGGTGGATCCGGCTCGCCGAATTCCCTCAGCGGCGCCCTCACGCTCACGGGCTACTGCGCGGACGGGCTGACGCGCGTCCGCGGCGCGGAGTCGTTGCGGCGCGAGGCGAGTCTCGCCTTCCAGGTGGTCAGTAACGCGCTCGCGCTTGTGAATGCGCTCGCTAAGCACGGGGAGGATTTGGAGCATTGGGCGCCCACGTATTTCCTGGCCGCAAACGCGCGTCGGGATGCGTCTGCCCCGCCTCCGTCACGCCGACGATTGCTGTGGACAGATCAAACTCTGCTGGATCCCAACGTCACGGTTGCCCTGGACGGGTCCGGGAATCACACGAGCATTCAAGCCGCGGTGAACGCGGCGCCCGTGAATTCAAGCAGCCGCTTCGTGATTCACATCAAAGCCGGTGTGTACGATGAGATTGTGAGAGTTCCCACGAGCCGGACCAACTTGATGTTGCTGGGAGATGGCATCAACCGCACTATCATCACTGGAAATCTGAGCGTACAGGTGCCCGGCATCACCACCTTTAAGTCCGCCACTGTCGGTAAGAGTTTCATGCAGAGTATTGGAATGCTGTTCCGAATTTGTGGCCCTGTTCAGAAAAGCAAATTGGTGGTTTGGGCCTTGGGGGTTGAATATCAAACAAGGTGCCTGCGGCACTCTGTGCATGGCAGTTGGTGTCAGTGATGATTCAATGAGTCTGTGACATTCAAGGGCTTTCTGGCAATGGTACGAAGGCGTACCGGTAGTACAGTGAGAGGGTGGGATCTGTGGCTCAGGTAACAACCAGGGTAACGTCAGGACTTGGCCTGCAGGCACAACTAGCGTGAATTCCAAAACCATCATTCCACCCCTTCTTGTAACCCAACATCATTTAAATAACAAAACAAGAGAATTTGTTGAGACCCTCCTCATATTTGTTATTTAAATGGTGGATTTCTTTCTGCACCGAACTGAAACCTCAGATCTATAACCCATCTTCTTCGTTTTTCAAAAAGCACATGAAAATCCTATTTCGGATTCTCGTATTCGTTGAAATGGCATGTTTCATTGATGCAATCTTATTCCCTAGCTGAAACCACAAATTGCAACCTAAGATCTACACCAGTTGTAGTTTTCAGAGGAGAATGGCACAATTTTGGCACTCTGAAACATGCTATTTTAATGAAAATGGGGAGATTTTTGTTCTCAGCCTGTCCGGGTAACTTAACTCCCATCGTGGCCTCGAAGGTCCTATTCGTACTGACGAGTGTCAGACTGAAATGAATGCAAGTCAAGTCAGCTTTTGATTCGGCAGTTGATGCAGGTGGTAACCTGTTTGTTTGCATTAATAAATTTATCATGTGACTGGGGTACATGACGACTGGTGCAGGTGTGGAGGGGGAGGGCTTCCTGGCCAAGGCCATCACGTTCCGCAACACGGCAGGCGCCGTCGCGCAGCAGGCCGTCGCGCTCCGGGTCTCTGCGGACAAGTGCGCGCTCTACCAGTGCTCCGTGGAGGGCTTCCAGGTACTAGGGCATTTTTTGTAACGACTTTGAAACTAGTGTAGCCAAACTAGTGAAGAATTATCAGTAACAGATTCAAAGAAATTGGTACCTTCCAGGATACACTGTGGGCGCAGGCGTTCCGTCAGTTCTATAAGGAGTGCATCATCACCGGCACCGTGGACTTCGTGTTTGGAAACGCCGCCGCCGTGTTACAGGATTGCACCTTGTTGGCCCGCAACAACTTGCCTGGGAAGCACAATGTGTACACTGCGCAAGGGATGTAAGGAAATTTTAATTAAGAACATTGTATGTGCTGTTCAAGAAACATAGAAATTTGAACAAAAAGAAAGTCCATAAAGAATATACTCAAAATTGCTAAGAAAACATGAGGCACAATGTGGGCTTCTTGGTCCTTTAAGGATTAAATGCACAATCCATATGTGGTGACTTGTGAGTGGCTTACTATTTTCAAAGTCTAATTGAGTAATGTTGATGGGGAACTACATGGTATGCCCTGAAGTTTTTGGATGACCTTCACAGTGCAATTCAAAGTTGCTGGTGGACACAGGGAAATAAATACAAGATTCCGATATGGGAAACGCAGACAAATTTCCCACAATTGTAACTTTTCCAGATCATTTTCACACTACAATCATCCCAAGAAAGTTACAATTGTGGGAATTTGTCCCACTTCCCGTATGAAATCCCTTGTGGGAATGTCTTTATTTTTTCCGTATGAAATCCCATGTGGGAATGTCTTTATTAAATGTTTACAGGCAATCAAAAGAGTTGATGAAAAGTGTGGATTACAGGTATGATCCGGGGCAATGCACGGGGTTCTTGCTGCACAACTGCACGTTGGATGGCACGGCGGACTTGCACGGCGCCTCGCTCACTCCGCCCATCACCTACTTGGGGCGGCCGTGGAAGCCCTTCTCTTTGACTGTCATCTCTCACTCGTTTATTTCCGCCCTCCTCCACCCCTCCGGCTGGCTTCCCTGGTCAGGTACTTATCAATTATGCCTCTCCTAAACCCTAAAACCCTCTTTTCTTCCACTCTGTAACTAAAGCAATCAAATCATTATTCAACTGGAGACTCACTAGTGGTGAAAACTAGGACTGGTGTTGATTTTAGTTTTGCACATCTACACATTAACACTGTAAAATTATTGCTAATTTAATGGATATTTCCATACAGGGTCCATCAGTATATATAATAATCTCAACCAATTTAATTTTGACGGAATTGCAGTCTGCACACTTGTCACACATTTCAACTGTATTTTTGGGGACCAGAGTCAAATTAGAGAGGCTAGGTGTTCATTAACTTGGCGATTCTGTAACTGTCAAAAATGAGATATGCAATAGCATACTTTGAAAATATTAGCAAAAGTCATGTCTCCCCCTTAAGGCCGTGTGAAGAATAAGAATCATGGCCACGACTTCTCAATCTTCTCCATTGATGGCTTCTCAATCTTCACACCCATTCTTCACCTCTGGAGGAGAAGAATGAAACCTCTCAATCTTTAAAGAATGGGTCCTTCACTGTAATTCAAGATGAAAGTGCCAAGTACGCATTCTGTGAAGATTGAGAATGGGAAGAAAGACACGGTGTGACACCCCTATTGTTCAACTCATGAAATTTTCTAAGTTTGTCAAAATTTCAACATGTTTTCATTAGAACTGACAAGAAAGTTGACATAGATCAAAAAAAATTGAGTTGACTCTATTAGAGTTAACCGAAAAGAAGGACAAACTCATGTTATGTAAGGTGAGTAGAGGGTGAGGCAAAGGCAGCCAAGTTGACTGGTACGGTTGCCGCAGAATCCCAAGATAAATTACATGTTGAACTAATTTTGCCGTCAAAAAGACGGCAAAACTAATTCTAAAAGGAGTTTGGTATCAGATGCGTGGTTGATTGATGCGACTTGCAAGCTTCTTTCCTGGCCATCCACCTTTTTCCGCCAGCTACATGATTTTACCTATTATTGGATTACAGCAGCCCTGAAGTCCAAAAAAAAGTGGAGTTTTCAATATGGGTTTTCATTTCGGCTACACTCCTAGAGAGCATAGACTTCCATTCCCTAGAATTTTGGGGGTCAAAACTGAGGTTTTGAATTTTGCTTGAACTTGTTTGAATTCTGTGGGCATCAGATTGTACTGTACTAGGACTAGGCTTGGTCCAAATCTAGATTATTAGTCTTGAGTGTTTGATTGAGTTCAATCAGTCGACTCCATGCAAGTCTTGTTGACTGTCAGAAGTTGTGCCCAATTATTGGCAGCAGTTGACCCAGAGGCTGTTTTTTCAGGTGACTTTGCCTTGGATACACTCTTGTACGGAGAATATAGTAACACTGGGCCCGGTGCTAATACGGAGGGCAGGGTGAACTGGTCCACCACCATCACACACCCTTCGGTCTTCAGCCAGCTCCAGCCCAGCCAATTTCTGGCTGCAAATTCATGGCTGCCCAGTGCTGGCATTCCCTTCACGGATTCTTTGTGACCCCATTGATTCAATTGACTCATTAAACATACTTGGGGCGGTGCTTGCGACGAAAACGAGGTGGATGTTCGAAGTACGGTACGTGCACCCAACAATGTCCCTGCCTTAAAATTTCATAAGTGTCCAAATAATACATGCTAAAGTATGTTGGTTCATTTGTCAATAAGAGCCAATAAATTTAATTTTGTTCTAACAATAAGAACTATGGTACTATGAACAATTTTGGATGCTCATACCTTACCAATTGGTCTTCCTCATCATGAAAATTTTAAATGGCATGTTTGAAAGCGTCAAAATTGTGACATTATTGACATTTGTATATTTTAATGAATATGGCAATACTAGCGGCATAGATGCCATCATAAAACAGATTCTTACTTGGCAATTGATTCAACGAGCCCATGGACGGATTGCCCAAAGGAGTAAGATGGACAATTACTAATGTTGGTGAGCATTGGACGTGACAGGGATTGTTGGGATTGCTTGAAGAAATATTTGTTGCTTCATCATCCTCTTCACAACTAAGATGGTGAGAACCAACCAATAGTTACCTTAGTTGAGCTTAACTAATCTGACAGAATTTCATATTCCGGAATCCCGTATGCTATTCCCTCACAGAATATGGGCTCACCTCCAAGGGCTAAAGAACCTTATGTCATCCAGGTGATTTGAGGTTTTCGTTGGGCAACTCAAAAACAATTAGACAACTCAGAACTACAATAGTTCCTTGTTGGAAGTCTTTACCACGGGCACTGATTTCATGGAACTTTGCCAATGTAACATATTCATGTTAACAAATATACCAACAAGTATCTTCATGCTTGTAATAGTTATTTTTGACAATCTCACATGCACATATTCATCCCCTTGAGCCACGCTAACAATTCATTTCATGCATTTATTGACTTGTTAAGAATGTTAATTATGGAAGCAGTCCATCTCGAATTTGGAAGGTTACAGAAAAGAATCGTTTACCACTTGCTTTAGATAGGGGTACACTCCATGTTGTGTGTTTCCAATGATTCACGCCAGAAAGACATGACGAGCTCCCACTAAGAATTCTAAGAAAAGTCTTCAATAAGAGCATAACCAGCTACAAGGTCACAAACCATAGAGGAAGCTGACATTTTGACACAAAATCCCCAAAAGAGTGAGGATCATGTAATGACAATCAACAAGCTACATTATTTTTTCTTCTAAGCTTTACAGGAAAGGCTCAGCGGAGGAAGAATCTGTCAATAAAACTGAAGACACTGCAAATGGATACCACCCATAGCTCTAGGCTAAAATCAATTGATCGCACTAGTATAGACACCCAGTTAGTAGGCATTCGTAAATTAGAGCTACTCGATCTGTACACTCTCGCAGAAGAAGTCTAAATGATAAGTCACTCAATATGATACACTCAATCTGACACGGCCCCTTCCTTATTTCTTCAAAGTGTTCTTTCCAAACATTGTAAACAATGAATCCAGGTCCGGAGGTTTCAGGAAAGTGGGTTTCTGACCAGCTGGGTTGGGAGGCTGGGTTTCTTCGGGTGACGGCTTCAGCAAACGTGATGCAGGAGCAGCAGAGGCTTTAGAGCTTGAGCTCTCGGCATACGCGGAGTTAGACTTCCGGTGTGCCGGCACGGATGTTTTCCGCAGCTCGGGCTCAGTCTTCGCACCAGTAAGACGAGGAGAATTGACAAACCTCTGGGGCTTTTCATCGTCCAAGTTTGGTTGATTGCCAACCTTGATAAAACGAGGAGGAGGTCTGCCATCATCGAATCTAGGAGGAACGTCAGGTTTTCGCTGTCTGTCAGATCTCTCCCTCTGCGGACGAGTGCTTGGCAAGTACTCATCATCATCGTCTTGCAAGCCAACCTGTGGACTAAAACGAGGTCTGTCATCATCATAGACAGCAGGAATGCCGGCCTTGCGATGTCGGTCAGTTTTGTCTCTACGTCCTTCCATGACGTCTTCCTGCATCGCCTCATTAGATACAAGTGCAGACAGTCTCCTAGTGTCCACCTGTTTCTCCCTCTCCCCATACCGACTATTCCTGTGAGGATCTTCAGTATCCTTGGAGGATCTTCGAATTTCCTCTGGCCCCATTGTTGCTCGTCGCCTCACAGAGTCATCGTGATCATCATAGGGTCGATTCCCTTGATACTTGACTTTCTCATGAACACTTCCTCCTGGCAAACTCATCCTCTTCACATCGTTCGTGGTTCTAGAGCTTCTGGTAAAACGGTCTTCGTCAGAATCGACCTCGTCATCATAGTTGAAATCAGGACGTCCAGATGTCTTCACAGGGTACCTCGTGCCTCGAGAAGATCCTTCCCGGTCATCTGGAGCGTGGTCTCTCCTTTGCTCACCAATGCTGGACAATCCGGGGGTGGTCCTCCGTGTACCCTTACGAGAACCCTCTTCTCCAGACTCTGATGCTTTGAAATTATTATACCTTGGCTCAGGCTTTCTTGCACCGCCACGACGAGAGTCATACTCATCCTCACTGGAGTCATAGTGAGGTGTATCAAAAGTGGTTCTCTCACTGGGATAACTCGCAATCTCCTTCTTCGGAACAGCTGGAGTGTTGCTCTTTCCTTCAACAGAAGATTTCGTGTTCAGAGAATCACGTCGCGAGTTTTTTCCAGAATCACGATACTCATGATCCTCTGAGTTCCTGGGTATCCTAGTCGTTACAGCATTTCTAAAATGCTCATCATCCCACGCAGGATTATATTTGTCCTCGTCTAAATACTTGGGTGTGTTGCTAGTAGATTCTCTCCGCCGTGGATCTTGAGGTACATGGTCAACGTCGTCATCGGAGTAACCCTGCTTCCGGTTCTTCCCTGACTGTTGCTTATCCTCCTTGCCCCTCACACTAATCCGACCACGGGAACCCTCGTCAACCGATGTCTCCTGCAAATGCGTTTTACCTCTGGAGCCTTCCTTGCTAGAAGTCTTCCTAAAATTGTCCTCCTCATCATCATATTGTGGCCTTCCCCTTCCGGAGCCTTCACTGCTGGCGGCCCTCCTAAGATTGTCCTCATCAGCTTCATATTGCGGCCTTCCCCTTCCGGAACCTTCCCTGCTGGCAGCCCTCCTATGATTGTCCTCCTCAGCATACTGGTCTTCGTATTCCGGCCTTCCCCTTGCGGACCCTTCCTTACCTGCAGACTTTTGGCTGGGCCTACCATCATATCCTGATTCAAACTCTCTTCCATGGCTACCCTTCCTATGACTTCCTTCGTCAAAGTCGTCTAACCCAACACCCTGCAAATCTCTCCGATTGTTCTTCTTGTAATCCTGCGGCAAAGGCTCATCCGTATTTGATCCAGTGGGACCCCGAACACTCTTCTCTCTTGGCACACCAATAGAGTTACGCCTCGACTCCTCAACCTGATGCCGTGCGAGAAAACTGTCTGACTCGCGCCTTTGATTCCTCTGAGATTGGGTTTCCCTGCTCCCTAGATCCATGTCGTCATTGAATGTCAAGTCTTCTGCCCTCGATTGATCTCGTCCAGGGGGTTTCCTGGAAGGAGGCCCCGTTTTAGGGAAAGCACCTGGTAAATCATTCCTGTAATCACCTGGGCGTGGCGAATCTGTTGGCACTACATTATCTTTTGCGAACCTTCCCGAAGTTGGATTTATGAGATCCTTAGGCGGAGATATATGTGTCTCCAACTTGGGCGGAGATATATGTGTCTCCAACTTAGGCGGAGATATGTGTGTCTCCAATGTTGGCTTACGTTTCGGGACAGAGGGGAAATCGTCAATTAGGACAGATGACGTGTCAGCTCCAGTGAACGCAGTAGGTCCACGCTGCAATACCAACGAGTGACATTCCCATTACTAGAGAACTAGTGCACCAAATGCATTTGGCAGGTACCAAATGACTGACGAAACCAGACAGCAAAGGCAATTAGTTGGTGTTCAAGTGTCAACAAAACAGGCACTTACAAGAACATCGTCACGATCCGCCCTGATTTCCCTCTCAAAAGGAGTTGGATCCCAATTTACATTATGCTCTGCAGCTATATCCTTCATCAACTTCAGCTTCGCTTCTCCTGTTGCACCATTCACTGAGAGTTTCTCAATGATCTGCGGGTCAATCATTACGTTCAGTGAAAATCACTCTCGATCGAATGTAAAAGCGTGTAAATTTAAACACAATCTCCACACAACAGAGGAAGGGATCCGCTAACAACCGCTTGGAGATAACAAAACACAGAACCAAACAACGCGACTAATTTGACAGTTGAAAGCCAGCAGAAATGGCAAAAAACATCACTGGAGCTCCAAAACGTGAATCAATGTACCTTTCCATTCACCCCGCAGCCAGCGCGCAATCCAGTTGCTGCAGAAACAAACTCTTTTCCATATTTTGCGACAAACATAGGACGGATCTGGGCGAAATCAGTTAGTTCGGCACATCTTGAGGATGCATATAGCAGTGTCGATATATCCTCCTTGAGGTCCGGAGGGCAGGTCCTGTATAGATCCACAGACCACCAAACAAGTAAGCTCTAAGAAGGAATATCCCATTAACCCAATTAAGAAAAAAGAGCCAACTGATTCTTAAGAAATATTTCATGCCGGCCAACTGAGTTGGAAAGGAAGAAATATTTGAGTTGGAAATATTTCCAACTGAGTTGGAAAGGAAGAATAATTATTCACAGGAAAATTACTTTTGAGAATCGATAACCGAGAGTTGCGCCGCTATTTGCTCAGCATAAATATAAAGCATGTCATAAGCTTCGATAAGATCCTGCTCCATTATTACATGCTCTACCTGTAATCACAAGATTCAATCGTTAGAACTATTGTGGAAAACCTTTCGACTCCCGAGGTCATCAAACCGTGAATTACAGATATAAATTTCTCAACAAAGAGTGGAGACGTTTCCAAGCTATGTTATTAGCAAGAAATGTAGTTATTAGCAATTGAATGACAAACTTTTGAGAGTTCGTATCATTTGCTGATGACAAGTTACTGTAAAACCCGGTGTCTACTGAGCATTCAGATAAATACCCATCGCTGCACGAAAAAATGAGAGAGGACAAACCAGTAATCGAGCATTGTTCTCTTGCCCATTCCTCAAGAACTCAGCAACTCCTTTTTTATCAGATGCAATCTGTGACAATTTTTTGTTGCGCAACAACTTGATTCGAGATGTCCCTAATCGAAGTTGAGTTTTGCTGCAGAATAGAAAATACCAATGGACACATAGTAAGTCTCAGCCAGCGCCTAATGACAACATTTTTTCGACTCGGATGCTTTAAACCCCCATGACCTAAGTTGAAAAAAATTCCCCTAAACAAATCCATACCTGGACAGATCTGACGTGACCATCACACTTAAAAGTTTGTCTAAATCCAAATTTATACAAGCCATACTAGGCGCTAACATGTAATATGTAACAACCTAACATCACTCAAGAACGTAGATACCTCGGGACACAATGCACTTCAACAACCGCCCAGTCCTTGGGGCAATTCAAACTAATTAAACTACCAAACAATCACTTGTATCAAATAATCACCTGGACTGATCCTTAATCACAAGAACGCTAGTATTCAGTCCCTAAATGCCAGTGAAACCCTAACCAAAAGTTCGACCCCAATCTCAGACTATTTACACCGGGCTTGTCAAATCCCCGCACTGGAACAAGTGAAACAGAACACGACCCGTGCATTCTAACGCAGATTCCACAGAGAATCATCTTCAATGAACTCCTAGAAGATTACTGACCATAAACCGACTGACAATAGGGCAATCGAACTAGGAGCATCCCGTCCGCTGTCTGAACATCTGCATAATTAATAAACGTACAAGTACATGAGAGTCGGGCGCGTTACCATTTCGAGGCCTGAAAGCCTTTCACAAGTAGAGAATTCATTCTTTTCATTCCACTTCACTCCCAAAGTGCGCTTCAAAATCGGCCCGCGAGTAAACACTCCAACAACCTCGTCGCCAACTCCGAATATTTGTAAATTTAAAAAAGAAAAACATACCATAGAGACAGCCAATGCTCTAGATCCGAGATAAACGCTATCAACGAAAATCTGCTCTCAAGTCTCTGAATGATAATTTCCAACAAAGACAGATCCAATCTAACAACAAGAGGTCGCTTCTTGCACACACTACCTCATCCGCCAAACCAAAATCAAAGTAGCGTGCCAATAATCAAGTGCACCATAGCTAAATCCTTCCAAGCAACTACCAGGTCACACCATCAAAACCTACACTACAAAACCATTTTCTCGAGGAAAACCAAAAAAGAAGCATAATTACGCAAAACTGCAGACGAAATTGGAGAATATTCGTGGCAGCACCTCCCGAGACGCTGCCAGCACAGACAGAGACGCGTGAAAGAGCACCACGGAGTCAACTGACCGCAGATTTATTCTGCACACCGAAGCTCAGAGATCTAGGGTTTGACAATCCGGAGTGGTAGGAGGAGAGTGACGATGACCTAGAGGTATTGATCGGGGAAAAAGGGACTAAGTTAAGAATAGTAGCATTCTGTATAAATAGCTTGGGATTGCGCTCCGCAGCTTCGAAGCTGGAAGAGTCGTCGAGAGATGGGCGGGAAGGGAAGAGGATTCGGTGCTCGTTCGAATGAGAAAATTGTTCGTTCGTGAGCCAGGGCTTTTAACGGTCTTCGGTTCAAATCCCGCTGGCGCCACTTTTTGGCAGGTGGCTCCACCTGGCTTTTTGTCTTCTGATGGATGAATGATGTGCATCCGAATATGGATGGAGTTCATCGGATAATTGGTCTGGACTCCTCACCTAAAGGCCCTGAAGAAATTACGTTGACAAGGGGATAGAGACGTACAGTGACTGTCAAAACTGAGTACGAAATAGCTTAGTCTACCTTTAGCCATTCATATTTTATAATTTACTGCATTTAATGCCAAATCAGTTGACGGCACAAGTATACATTCAAGTAAATGATGTGGCTACCAAATTACAAGTCCAGCAATGCAAAATGATTTGAGAAAGATATAGATCAAAGTAAATTAGCTCTAAAACTCAGTTATGCTCACACTTGGATTACGCGGTGAATGCTACAAATTTGACATGCACAAGTGGTTTTCTGGGTCTATTTTTTTGGATGGGCATGTTCTTGGCCTTCACATTTATAATTGTGTCCCTATTCAATGCACATCATGTATGCAAATTGAGCAAAATGGTTTCATTAAGGTCTCTCTCTGTTGTTGATAGAAAGCAGATAGAAGAAGCTACTTTAGAAAAGTTGAGGAGGGGTGAAAGTACTAGAAATGTTGCTAGAGACTTACAAGTATCCCAAAGTTGGGTTGCACAATTTCGTAAGCAACATTTGAGTGAGTTGAGTGATGTGAATCGCAGTTTTGGTGGCAGGCCATAGGTGTACAGTGCAGCTGATCGCAGGGCTTGTGTGAGAGAAATCACTATAGGTGGCTTAGAAACTGCACACAAAGTTGGAAATTACTTGAGAGGAGCTTCATGTTGGTATGAGTGATAGTACTGTGAGGAGAATGTTACGAAAAGCAGGTTTGAAATGTGAAGTGAAGCAAAAGAAACCAAAGCTCACACTTCTTCAAATTAAAGGACAATTAGAATTTGCTAGACGTCATTGCCATTGGACTGATGATGATTGGGATTGTGTAGTATTTTCTGATGAAACAAAAATCAACCGATTTTACTCTGATGGTCGCAGTTGGTGTTGGTTTCGTGATGGACAGAGTAGAAGTGCTGGAATGGTGCAACAAACTGTCAACTTTGGAGGTGGGGGAGTGATGATGTGGGGTTGCATGACTCCGAGTGGCCTTGGTATGATGTGTAGGATTGAGGGAAGAATGGATCAGTACATGTATAGAGAAATTTTAGAGCGAGAACTGGTTCATACACTGCATACATACAATCTAGATCCTGCCAATTTGATTTTTCAACAGGATAATGACCCAAAGCATACATCCAAGAGTGTGCGCTGTTGGCTGAATTCGCAAGAATTCACTCTTTTGAAGTGGCCGGCGCAATCTCCAGACTTGAATCCGATCGAACATTTGTGGGCAACTTTAAAACGTCGACTCAACCAATATGAGAGACCTCCCAAAGGAATGTTAGAATTGTGGGAGCGTGTTGAGGATTGTTGGGCTTCAATTACTCCCAGTGAGTGTAAGAACTTGTATAAAAGCATGCTTAAGCGCATTGCAGTTGTTATAGTTGCTAAGGGTAGGTGGACAAATTTTTAACTTTGTTCCAGCTAATGTGAGCAAAACTGAGTTTTGGACTGAACTTCACTTTACTTTTTTTTTAACATGCATACATGTGTGTAATAGACCTCAATCCCCATGGAAGTATGACTGATTGCAATGGTAATCCTGTGCAATTTATGGTTTCATTTTTGACGCATCCAATTTCCCTACATTGTTTGTTAAATTTCAGTAAGCTGTGTTCGTACTCAGTTTTGGCAGTCACTGTACATGCAACAATGGCATGATAGTTTTGGGCAACAAGAACTAGCAGAGCCCTTTTAAAGATAGTTTGCATATTTGGGAAGAGGTTTTTTAACCCCAAAAAGACGATAAGGTCTCCACGCGGATTCTAAAACCAGAAAGTGAGGAAATTCGAGAGCTTGTGCTTTATGAATAACAAAGAGACTCTAGCTCTTTTGAGAGTTGAATTTGTAAATATTTCTTGATCGGAAATTCATGAAGTGTGCGATTTTTTGTGATTTTTTTGAGTTGCAAGAAGGCTATTTAGACGTCACTTTAGATTCTCGTATCTTCCTCCTCACACCTTTCTCCTCACACCTTTAAATTCTGTGAAATTATTTTCACATGTTTAAAATGATGATCTCTACACATAGTAAAATTTTCAGAATTTTTGGGGTACTTTTGAACAATCCGATTTTAGCATATGTACAAAATACCCCGAACAAGTTCCATTAATTTTCTCAACGGTGGCATTTTCTCAAAAATTGTGTGATTATGTTGATTCTTTTTACATACAAAAGCTACGTAAGTCTTCTCTAACTTCAACGATGCCGATTGTCAAATTTAACTTACACTAATGAGGAGTTGGAATTGTTACAATAGTTAGTCAAGAAAACAAGAGCTAAGTTCACAACCACCTTCCTTTAGGAGTTAAGAAGGTCAAGGATTTGGAGCATGTTTGATCTTTAGGGGAAAGGTCCACGTCAGACATTAGTTGATTGGCTAGAAACAATCTTACCTTCAATAATGTGAGGTGGAACATAGTCAAATTACATAAAGAGATTTTGAGTAAGTTATACTTTTCAATGCAATCATTGTGGCCTACGACAATTCTAAAGAAAAATGCTTTTTACAAGCTCAAAGTCTTTATAGAGTAAAGAAATCTTTGCCCAATAGTATTGTTGAAGAAGACTAATACCTTTCTTACAATAATTACACAGAAAAATGTAGCATAAAGAGCAAATTGAGCCGCAAAACACACATTTCGTTAAAATTGGACCACATTGCGATAAAACTACACTACCATAGTGAAAAGTAATAGGGGGTGTTGTTCTTCTCACTAGAGATAGATCTCCGATTTTTTATAGCACTCTTATTTCACAAATAAGAGCTTTGTAGAAAAATTTGGGGACCTACCTCTATTGAGAAGGGTTGCACTCTTTATCACTTTTCCAGTCTAGTAGTTTAATGTTAACAAATTGTGTGTTTCAAGGTGTCTGAGCTACCTCCCCTCATTCTTCATCCTCTAAGTTTCCAAGTTTCTCATGTTTTGTTGTTGGCTCAATTCTTTGATTTCCAAGGCAAAAAACTTTGTTTGCATTGTGTGTACTCGTTATTTTAGAATAGGAGGCTTTGTCTCATTTAATGAAAATATCTTAAAAATGTGCAAAGTTGTCGTTGAAATTCAAAGGACCCCTTTAGATAAGCAAATCATTTGTTATGGTTTGATGAAGAATGAAGATTTTATTTTAGGCTTGCTTTCAAGAAGGTGGTGATGAATAATCATTGCTATAGAAGATTCTTTAGGCTTGTTGATGCATTTTGTATGCGTAGATAGTAGTTAGTTTCATTCATTCAATGATAGAGGATTTTATTCATGTAAAAAGTGACATGAACTCTTACTGCCACTCATGCTTGTGCATAGGCACGCTATTTTATGTGGCCAATCAACGAGCACCATATAGGATGTTTTTGCTCCTTGTCAGTTACTGTGAGTTGCCTAAAAGGCCTAAATGCAATATAAGGTTTTTTTAGCCCTTGCAAGCTGTACCTAGGAATACAAATCGTTGCACAAGAATTGTTGTAGCGGATTTTGAAATATTGGGCATGTTACATAATTCTTTATCCAAAGAATGATGGTGGAGAGTTGGAAGTCCACAACAATCCCGCTTCAAAAATCACATGTTTTGAATATTTTATCTTTCATGCAGTGAGAGCAAAAGGATGAACCCTTGCAAGGGCTAAAAAACCTTATGAAATGTACCTGTAAACAAGCAACTAATCACGGAATCTTTGCCTTAGTATTTACCCCGAATTTATTTTACAATTTCTTAACTCTTGGGAACTTCTCAAAAACGAAGCGTTTCGCAGTCTCTCCCTTGGTGGGGCTGAGACAATAAAATCAAATAAAAGAGGGTTCTGTGCAAGTCATGCACATTACACAACCTGAGTTTCAGTTACCAATGAGAGCCATCTGTCTCTGGAGATTCAAAAATTTGTAGTGAAAGTGCTGGAGCTCCTTCTCATGACCAATAGTACCTTTGACATAGTGGTACGGAGTCTCACTTTATTGCATCTCAGCAATATTCAAGTTATCTTTAGTCACCTCGTGTTTGAATAAGATACCTTGAGTTTTGCTTTATTATATTCTTTTTTCTATTCATGTGCATTATTGATAAAAAGTGAAAATCAGTGACTTTGACACCCCTTCCAGAAGGTTTTTAACTAAGTTTATAAGCAACTCTTTTGTGTTTGGCTTCTGCTATGTGCATTTTTAATAATGAATGACCTAGTGGACACATGATAAATTAACCCTTGTCTACCCTCAAAAGGGCAGAGGCTATAGAGCAAAACTAAAATGCATTATAAAATGTGATTTCCATAACTTTGATGAAGTCTATCTTAACAAAAATAAAAATGCAAAACTTGTTGTTTGAAAATCATCATGTATGAATGAAAGTTGAACATTATGAATTTTTGATTCTGTTCATACGATTAAATCTACAATTGCAATCACCAATAATTTTTTATAGAAATTCATTGTGATGAGTTGAAATGTAATAGTTACTCTAAGTGTAGTGATTTTTGAGGATTTTTCGATTAGTTAATTTTATGAGTTGATTTTTTCAAGAGCACTTTTGAATGCTTATGAACTAAGAGCATGGCCACCCATGCCCTCCTAGAGTCTCTCACACTCATGAAATAAATGAAAAGTGTCAAGGGCCCCTTGAAAATGCCTCTTGACTCTCAATCCTAGAGTGTCAAGAAATGGCTCTTCAAATCACTATCTAGTTGACTATATCCCCACACTCTACTTATAATTGGTTCATTGACTATTTGATGTGCACTTTTGATTTGTGAGGGACGTGCAAGGGTGGGAGAGTCTAAGTGCAAGGGCTCTTCAAATGTAGATGAGTAATTTCAACAAGTCAGCTCTCGCGTGCATGGGTGTGAATACTCTAAGATCTTAATTTTTTTTGGTGGATCATTGCAACATGAAATGAGGCATAAAAATTTTCACAAATCATCCCCTTTCTCATCAGATCTCACACGCCTGTAGTTAACTTCCCATAAAATCTGTAGTAAAATATATATTCACAGTGCAAAAAGATGACGTATGTGGAAATGTGGATGAATTCTTCTATCGTCCAAAAAATGGACGTCTATCGTCCAAAAAATGGACGATTAGGCAGTTACGGGTTAATTTAATTTGAATAGTAGTAAATATCAGGAGCAGACTTTGATTCACACCAGCATCTAAACATTCTTATTCTAGATTCAGCGATGTGAATAACATTCATAGGAGACGGGAAAAGGCCAGAATGCGTGACAAGTTTTCAAAAGCAGCTGCAGACATTCCAACTTCTGGCCAGGCATCTACTTTGCCACTGCAATATTCCTCACCTACCTATATTCACACTTTCATTGTTGAGGTAAAAGAGCAAGCTGCTTGTAACACCATACCAGAAAAAGAGATTACTCTTTCTCAGTTCTTAGACACATGACCTACATAGATACACATGACATGCCCATAAACTCACCCGATGCAAGCATTCTGATATGAAAATGAAAGCAGGCCATCCCACATGAAATCTGGACATAAGATATGACTCATTGTCTGTCGCATGGAATTCAAAAAGCAGAAATTCATTCATCAGCATCGGGAAAAAATTCTACCAGAAAACTCCAATATAGTACGTCTCAAGAAATCCTAATCAACAAAATGAACATGCAGAAGGAAAAAATGCGGAAAAGCTGAGTGAAATCATGAAATTGCAGTGTACTGTGTCGCAAGCTCACACATAAAACATTACCAGGCCATCCTACATGAAATCTGACTAGAATGAACATAAGATGTGACTCATTGTCCGTCACATGGAATCTGAAAAGCATAAACTCATTCACAAGCTTCAGGAAATATTCTATCAGAAAACTCCAATATGAACATGCAAAAGGAAAGTACACGGAAAAGGTCAGTGAAATCATGAAATTGCAGTGTACTTTGTCTTGCAATTTGAAGTTGCAAGCTCACACAGAGGACATTACCAGGGCTGATGCTAATCTGCAGCCGCGGACATACTCAGTAGAAGGCTCTACTCCGTAATAGCACCACCAGGGGCACCTCCGAAGCTACCACCTCCACGACCAAAGCCGCCGCCGCGTCCACCTCGGAACTCGGGACGGTACTCTCCAGGAGCTCCACCCTTCTCTCCTCCGAAACCACCTCCACGGCCACCGCTGCTGCGGTAACCTTCCCGGTCACCACCAAACCGTGGCCTCTCTCCTTCCCTCGGGGGGCCGCGGGGAGGTCTGTCACCTCCAGCACCTCCCATAGGCTTGCTTGGTGGCCGTGCAGACTTCTTCAAGGTAGCAGGAACGATTTCGGATGGCAGGTTGAGGTAGGTCCTCAGGTGCTCAATGCCGTCGTTGGTGAGGTACCTGCGATACAAAGAATATAAGTCAGCTAAAACTCTTTGTAAAAAGAGTCCCCAACCACCAAAGGCTAATCCAACATGCCTATACAAAAAATGCTCATCCAGCACATTACGAAGTTATAAATCGAGGAGAATGATATCACATCATCATAAATCATGATGTTTATTTTGTTCGGACAAAATGTAGACATTAACTTCAGTATGTTGAAAAACAGATTCAGACGGCCATGAGGGTTTAGGAAAACATTCAATTCTGAAAAGCAAAATGAGATCCTTTCAAACCTAATACTAGAAAATAATCTCAAACATAACCTGGCAAGTCGTGAGATGAATGTCGGATTTATTCGCAGTACAAAACAGTAAGAAACATAGAACCCTAAACAAACGGGGTGGCGCTTCTACATGATCCTTTAAAAAAGAAAATCCAGATACGGATGGAGAAGCAAAACCAGGTACAGGAAAATAAAACCATGCGTTAGAATCTAATACTAACATGAGTTCCTCCGAATCACGAAACAGGTTCTTGGTATTCCACATGAATGCACAATTGTAGCCAGAGTAGCATCGAGGGCTTCGGGAATATTATCAGTCAGACCACACGCTTCAAATAGACTTAATGAGTATCGTTCGTAAAGCATACTTATCTAAAAGGGGGAGCAGACAGCTGCATTAAGAGGTACTGAATTACTACCCTAAATTGATACATTTTCCGCCACCAGAAACCCCTCACAAATTCAAAGACTCACCAGTAGAAGTGCCTCCATGCGAAGCTCTCCTTGACGTATTCCTTTGACTTGAAGCTCTGCATGAGCTTGATGACCTGCAGATTAGGCACGTCGATCTCGGGGTGCTTGGGGGCGTTGAAATCCTTCTTCGCGTACAAGACGCCCTCCTTGAAGAGGTACTTGTACACCTCCACCCGGTTCTTCTTGGGGATCAACATGGCGCCTGGCTGGCTCGGTCACTGCTCTGCGAGCGAAAATTCGAGCGAGACGGCGGGCAAGCGAGCGACGCAAGACGCCCACTCTCGCTAAAGGAAGGCAAACATTGCGGAGAAGGACACAAAAGGAGCACCCCTCCCTCCCTTCCATCGAGATTAGGGTTAGGGTTACGTTCCCCTGCCCAGTTCCTGTTCCAGGGCGGCTTTCGAACGTCTGTGGGGTACTCGAATGAATGACAGCTGAATGAATGACAATCATCACTCAGAGTGTATTATGGATGAACGTGGTAGGGGAGTTGCATAGAGCACCTAAGGTGAGTAATTTAGGGGGAGTTAAACATGGGTTGGGTTGAAAATTTTAGTTGCTCGGTTTCTCTAATGTAGTCCATAGTTTAGTTTGAAGATAGAAACTCGTAAATACACATGAAACTCACGTGAAAAATTCATAATTCATTCTTTACAAGTGACATTTTAAAAAATGGATCCAACTCAAGATTTCTTTTAAATTCGCTATTATAAAAAATAACTACACCATTGTTCTATTATGCTATATTTTCAGGGCCATTTGGTCCAAAAAAATGAGCAATGCTATATTTTGTGTCAAATTTTCAACAATGCCCTCATTAGTTCGTTGTGTTGACTTAGTTTTGGATCAAATTTGTAGGTCACTCATCAATTGTTCGTCGTTGCACACTTCATTTGATTTGATTCTCACACTTGTACAACATGCAATTGCAATTCAATTCCTATTGAACATGTACCATTCATAAATGCACTATTATTTGGGGTGCACCTCTAAAATTTTATGTTTTTAAAAAGAATATTCTTTAAATTAAAGCAAAAATAGAGGGTGACGTCATTTTGTTGTGTGGGATACAGTGTAAAACACTCTTTACTCTACTCATCCGGATAATCACACCCACTAACCTTTAGTCTTCTATGTCCTTTAGACATAAAGGCAAAGATTGTTGCAACACAATGTGATAGTTGTGTGGCTTTGGTCTTGATACAAGTCCTGGTTTGTTAAATTACATTGAAGAGGATTTCAAATAGAAATTGAGAAAGAATTAAATAAATGAAATTTGTTGTATCTTGTAGATGAAATAATTCAATAAATGAAGTTTGTTACAATTCTACGGTAGTTCTACTTCAATTCCAAAGCTCTAAGTAGAGCCATGAAGCCCAAACCAACACATAAAGGAATGATACGGAAACTTGAGTCAATGTCACCTCCAAAAGTACCAATGATATGTAATTTAGTTACAATTGTAGTTTGAGTCTATTATGTGCATTGAATTTTTGATTTGGAATGGTTTGATGATGTATGTTTGTTGATCTTTTAAGAAGGCCATACATCAGATTGTATACCTCCTCAAAGACAACAAAACCTATCCAACACTTGGAAATATATTGGTACAGTTTACTCCAAAGATGTTAGGGAAATATAAAGATTCACTTAACGTTGGAAGAATTTTGATAAAAAAAACTTGGCACCGTATCTAGATCATATAGACATACAACATTGAAGTAAAATTTGATAGAAAATACATCTAGCACCTACATTGTAAACATTACAATGCCATAAATTTTGCTATCCCTAAATGACCAAACCACGAGTTGCATACAAAAGATACAATTAGCAATCAAACAATCAAAAAATCTAACATCTCATTTGTAATCTTTGCTCATAACTCTAGCATGTAGGACCAACATGAATGATGAGTTTGTTGAAGGAAGTGCTACCAATTTGGCCACTACGACCAAGTTCGCGTGTGATGTGCTCTACTTAGTTGTCTTATGAATTTTTTTGATATTAGAGTTATCTGCAAAGTGAACTTCTTGCACCATGTCTGTTGAACTCGATTTATGTTCTTCAATTAGATTTTTCCGACACCTTCTACCACAAGCCATCAAACTCCTTGGTTTGGAAGAACATGAAGTTGATGTGAGGGGACTTGGAGATTCCATCATGGAAACTTGGGTGTGGCTTAGGGGCGCTTCTCTAGCATTAAGAAGGTGCAAAGTTCAAATCTCCTTGACACCGCATTGCATTGTGATTGGTTGAAAAAAATGGGACCAAAATTCATTTTCATCACCTTATAAGATAGGAAACCAGTTCTCCCTTGTCTTGGAATTTTTTTGCTTGACTTTATGGATGATTCTATTGAAACTTAATTTTTTTTAGAAGCCATATCGTATAATACATCTGAATTATGTCCAAAGTCCGAGGTATTCAGAGGTTAGGTTATGTCTTAACCCCTAAACGTCCTCACCTATGTCCAATTTGGGCAGTTTTGCAAAGATGCATTATAAAATGCAACTAACATGAATATTTCAAACTCGATGTATGAATAAAAGTTATACATTTTGAAATTTGAATTCAATCTATACGGTTAGATCTTTGATTGCTATCACTAACATTTTTCTATAAATTTTGAAACATAAAATAAAAAATTATTTTGTAATTCAATTGCGAATAAGATATTGACAGTATGGGGATGAAATTTGTTGTGATGGCTTATAATGTAGTACTCTAGGTGTAGTGATTTTTGGAGATTTTTTGGATGCTTGGTTTTATGAGTTTATTTTTTCAAGAACACTTTTAGACTAAAATCTTCGAAATTTTGGGTGAAACACTGCAACACAAAATGAGGCATAAATTTTTCAAATTTTTTTTCCTTTTTGATCGGATCACACATATATGAAGCTATCTTCCCATAAAAATTCAGTAAAAAAATCACACTACAAAAAGTGCATGACGGATGAGAAACTGCGAATGAAATCTGTACATCATGCAAAATATGCATGGTTGGGCAGTTAGGGGTTAACCTGCTTGCGCTTGGTCATTTTCAGCAACTATTCGTCTATTAACCCCTAAACGTCTGCATGTGCCTTTGCGGCTTGTAGAATACGTTGTGTTGTGGTTGTGTTTGGAATGAATCCACACCTTTAATGGGTTGGAGTTCAAAAGAGAAATTATAATTTAGATCAACACAATTCTAGTGAGCTACTAAAATCCCAATCAAAGTTTCTTGTTGACGAGTTTCTTGTTTCTTGTTGGCGTGTAATTGCAGATGATTCATTCTTGATTGACGACACGATCCTTTCAAGGCTAGCTCCTTCTTCTCTGTTTGCCGATCTACTAAGAGGGATGACATTCGTGCTCTTCTGAGAATTCCATGATGAATGCGAAGCCTAAGAGCATCTGCACCCATACTCGCCAAGAGTCTGACACACGCAATAAGTGAATGAAAAATGCTAAGGGCCCTTCAAAAATGCCTCTTGGTCCTCAACTTTGGCGTGTTAAGAAATGGCCCTCCAAATCTAAGTTTAGTTGACTAAATTTGACATTCTACTTGTGATTGGTGCATTGACTATTTGACATGCACTTTTGGTGCTTGAGGGACGTTCAAGGGTGGGGGAGTGTGATTTCAAGGGCTCTTCAAATATAGATGAATAATTTTAGCGAGCATGGGTGGAGATGCTCTAAATGTTAACCATGTTTTTTCGCAGTTGCAGGGGCAGAGCTCTAGCTAAAATGTCTTTTAGAACGAGCCTCGGAGTCGAAATCGGCTACCAAACTCCCACCATGGAAATGGAGGTACGTAAACACTAATTTGTATTTTTGATCAATGTACCACTTTGACAGCAAGCAGTTAGAGAATGCGTTCTTAATAACCTCCGAAATTCAACACTCATGTATTGTTGTGGAAGTGTAGGGCAAGGCAATAAAGGCAGCTAGTCTACTGATTTACACAGGTTGATGATGGACTGTACCTTGTCTGCATCCACAGTCCAAGTGACAGAATTCGTATCTCCTGGTAGAAGACTTTGCAATGGACTAACACGAAGCTCCTTCCGCACACTGCCGTGAAGCTCACTCACGCCGAGCTGATTTACAACATAGCTCGCATTTGCTTCCGTAATCCCAGCCCCGGGCAAGATACTCATAGTACTACTCCCCATTTCCGCCATCAAAGCACGCAGTAAAGGAACGCCCTCCACCACTGTACGTTCCTGCCCCGACGTCAACACACGGGAAACGTTTCCCAGGCTCGAAATGAGCTTCAGGGCTTTCAGGGGCTCCACGACACAATCAAAGGCACGGTGGAAAGTCACTGAGAGATTGTACCGCTGGCATTCCTACCAAACAATGAGAGTCAAAATGAGTAATAAAATGGTGACAAAACTGCATCGCTTTCACGTGGATCTCCCGAGAAGGAGTGAAGGTACCGATTGCCACTCCTTGAATCCTAAAATGTCAAAATGAGCCAAAAACGCATCAAGTTGCATCGAAGAATCTAACAAAACTGCATCGCTTTCACGCCGATCTGCCGAGGAGGTATGAGGTCACCGATTGCAAACCCTAAAATGTCAAAATGAGCCCAAAACGCATCAATTTGCTACAAAATGATCGAAGAGTGTAGGCTTTGTTGAACAAAACAGCATGGAACAGGAGATGCATGACTTTCACGTCGATCTCCTGACGAGTTATGAGGGCACTGATTGCAAACCCTAAAATGTCAAAATGAGTCAAAAAACGCATCAGGTTGCTACAAAATGATCGAAGAATGTAGAATTTGTTGAACAAAACAGCATTGATCCCTGCCCGCATCAGGAGATGCATGGCTTTCACGTCGATCTGCTGAGAAGGCATGAGGGCACCGATTGCAAACCCTAAAATGTCAAAATGAGCCAAAAAACGCATCAGGTTGCCTCAAAATGATCGAAGAGTGTAGACTTTGTTGAACAAAACAGCATGGATCCCTGCATGGAACAGGAGATGCATGACTTTCACGTCGATCTCCTGACGAGGTGTAAGGGCACTGATTGCAAACCATACAATGTCAAACTGAGCCAAAAAACGCATCAGGTTGCAACAAAATGATCGAAGAATGTAGATTGATCCCTGCCCGCAACAGGAGATGCATGGCTTTCACGTCGAGGCATGAGGGCACCGGTTGCAAACCCTAGAATGTCAAAATGAGCCAAAAACGCATCAAGTTGCTACAGAATGATTGAGCAAAAGAGCATGAATCCCTGCCTGCGACAGGAGATGCATGGCTTTGACGTCGATCTCCCGGGCCGGGGTGAGGGCGCCGATGGCCACTCCCTGGAACCCCAACTGGGCGACGGTGTGGATGTCGGCCTGCATGACGTCGAGGTCGAGGTCGGAGTAGACGAAGTCACCGGCGCGCGGGCGGATGAGGACGTGCACGGGGATTTGGACGCGGGATTTGACGAGCTTCATCAATCCGTAGGAAGGCGTGACGCCCCCCGTGGCATGAATGCTGCCGCAGAGCTCCAAGCGCCCCGCGCCTCCGCGCTCGGCTTCCAGAGCTCCATGGAGTGAGTCCACGCACACTTCTAACAAAAAACCCTCCCCCGGCATGCCACCCTAAACCCTAAACCTCTCCACTGAACTCTCAAATGAAGGCTTCAGACTCGCCTGGCTCTACAATATAAAATTCATACAAAATATACCCTCATCGGAAAAATTGGATTCACACCTTAATTCTTCATTCAACTTCAGTTGGCTATGATTCTAAAACGATCTTATAAAACTTTTGGAGTGGTCTATTTATTGGTTTAGGAGTTTTGGATAGGAGCTTCAATGATAATTACGCAAAGTATTCTTTTGGCTGAAAGTGTTGGCAACAACGAAATTAGCTGGGTAAACCTTAGATTTTGCAACATACAACCTTACATATAATTAAATGTATGCCAACTGAAACTCATGTCTTACAGGCGTTAACGAGAAAGATGAAAAAAAAATTCAAATTTGTGGTGAGACAACTCTGAGTTATTTGAGTCAAGACATTAGAGTTAACCGAAAAGTCAGCTCAAAGAGGAAAGTTTTAGCAAATTCCTCTTGAAAACCTCTTGAACTCATATTGAAATATAAATAGACCGAAAACTAGTTCAAGAGGAGTTGGGAGACAATCTAAAGCAAGCCACTGTCATTATTCTCCACACCTCGCAATGACTTCCACACCTCCTACCAAAGCTCCAAGCCCATGGCCCACAAGGGGACAAGTTATGACACGACACTATTCAACCCAAACATAGCTCAAGGGAGTTCAAAAGAACGCTTGAAAGAAGGTTGAAAAGGCATGTTCCAAGGCCTTCTTTTCGGTTAACTCTATTATTTTCGTGGTGATCCAATTTGAGTCCCTCAAAACGTAATTTCACAGATCAACTTGGTGGTAGGTTTTTCCAACAATCAAAGTGAAGGAGAATATGCGCAATATCACTGTGGAGGAACAGGTAGTCCAGTTTGATTTTGAATTGGGTCCCTCGGGAGAGGGGTTTAGGGCTGCGCTAGCCAAGGAGGTAGTGCAAGACCAAGGCGACGCGCGCGGGGCCGGGTAGCAAGCTACCGGATGGACCCGCACCCGCTGAAAAATTAGATTAATATCATGGGGTTCGATGAACCCCGTATCAGATATTAAACTGATAAGAACAGATACTACACTTGATCTTAGCCAAAAGGCCGAGAAAGGTATACTTCAACTCGTTCACTCCAGCGGTTATATATCCCAAGTCCGGCTGTAAGGTCTACAAACCTTATGGGATAACTCCGGGATGACAGACAACGTTCATACCAAACAAATACTCAGGTAATTTGCCAAAGTGCGTACAACTGTTTCATGGAAATCTAAAAGAACACATCATAGTAAGCAACACCTCAATCAGCAGGAATTGATGTCCAATACTTAAATTTTGTATTTTAACAAATCGTTCACCACAACAATAACCTTTGTTTCTGAAATCATTGATGGCATGACCCCGGATATCATAAACTTGCTCCAAGGCCCGAAACATGTATCACTACGCTTGAGTGAGATGCCTGGAGATGAGACAGCTTTTGATGACAATTACCCACGATCAAGTGGAAATCAGTATTCATCATATTGACGGCGATCTTGTACACCGACAAGAATATGGGCTTGATTTGATAGGTGCAATAGAGCTCAGATTAGCTAATTCACGCTTTGGACTACACGGTCAATTGAATTCACTCTAATTTAAGGGCCATCTTGTTTGTCATGTAAAATTTTGCATGTCTCGGTACCCTAAACTCGTTCATAGTGTTTTTAGTTGAGTTCAGGTTTGCCGATGACCTACTGCGTCGGATTAATATGAGCTGAAGGTGCAGTACCGGTGGTATCAACTTTCATTTAGGGTTCGGAGAGCTACATATTGTAAGCAGCTTGATTGAGTTCTGTTAGGATTGATTATTGGTTTGTACAGAACCTTGATCCCGGATACTTGAATTTCGATACTTACTACACCTAAAACCCAAAACCCTACCAGCGGGCAGCGAATAACTCTGTCGGTCGACATCCTCCAGGTATTGTCGCAGTGATTGATTAGAAACGGAGTTTTAGGTCTGTGCTACTGATTTTGAATTGTGTAATTGATGCTTTTGTTGTGGGTGAGTCTTTGTTGTTTGTGGTGATTGTCGGTACTTCATTGTGATTTGTTGTAGTCTTGGTCTTAGTGCGCCCTTTTAATGAATTTGCTTGAAAGAATGAGCGTTCTTCGTTGCTGCAATTGATTGCGCTTTTCTTCAGCTATCCAAGTCACAGGAAATTGATTAGTGTTGTCTGAGTTGCAGAATGTAATCGCATTGGAAGCAATTTTTTGTTACTTTCCGATTGAGTTCAATGTTCACAGCTCAAGCTAGAACAGATTGTGCAGCTTCAGAGTAGCAACTACGTCTTCTTATTTGCTGTTTCTAAGGCTTGAATTACCGCATAAAATCGGCATGTAGAGTAGAAAGGAAACCCTAATCACCTGTCCTGTGTCCTGCGCAATTTAGACTGCCGCAGCGTTAAATTCTGTGATGAATGGTTTCAACAATGACATGAATTTCTATAGTTTTTCAGAAAGACGGAGAAATATCCAACGCGATTAGCAAGAATGTGAGAAAATCAGATTTGGGTGTCGCTGACTTCGAGTTAACCCTAGAAGGACCGAATTGGGCCTCATTTTTTTTTTAGCTTTTTTGAGCAAGTCGTATGCAGACTTCCTTTCGTTCGAATTTATTTGTGTTTTGACCAGCTCGCACAATGTTCATCACTGATTCCAGTGATATAAAATTTGTCCCCACCTGAATTATATTTTTCACAATATAATCGATTGAATTTGTGAATCCTTGGTCCTTTAGGGTTAAGAAGGCGATCGTGTCGTTGTTGGGATTGGAGGAGATGGCAGGCAGCCAAGACGTGGACGATGAAGGGGAAGGAGAAATCAAACCCGGAGCCAAGGAGGGCTCACTCCTCTTCCACACTTTCATGTATCTCATGGGTAAGGATTCTTTCTTGTTGAATTCATTCATTTTTATGGATTACTCTTGAGACTCTGTTGTGTCAGATTCAAACCTTTTGCTGTTCTAACTAGTATAGTTATCTGTGTAACTGTTGTTGTAGCATCAAACTGCGCTTCCTGGATTGCAGCTCCGCTTCGTTGTATTGTCGTTAAAAAATACTCCCTCCGTCCCAAAGTTATTGTCCAACTTGTTTGCTTGGTATTTCTTTGAGCCAATTTCATCGATCATATTGTAAGAAACATGATTAAAAAAGGTTCCAAATTATGTCACTAGAATGATTGAAGAACATTGCATGTGTTCATTGCAACCTAAATAAAATTAGCCACAAGGAAGTATTTTTTTGACCTACTTAAAAAAGCACTTTCTTTCAAACATGACAATAACTTTGGGACGGAGGGAGTAATATGTATAAGTTGTTGTATTGCTATCAAGTTGTTGGTTCCTTTACAGTGAAGGGCTTTGAATCGGATGCTACTTCTTTGGCATCCTTGTTGACAATTAGGGTTGTGCGGCTCTAAGGCCAGTGTCGCAGGTTTCTTCACGTCTACTATCATTTATTCTCAATGTGCTGGTGGCACGCCTCCTCACTCATGAGCAATTTGGAGTAAGTTTAAATCCTCTTAGTTCCTTTTCTGCATGCGCCTCTTATGTTGTCCTTCAAAGAAAAGTTTGTGACATGCTTGGCTTTAGCTAATTTGAACTTCTGCTGTGGTGTTGCCTAAAGTGACATCCTTATGTTGTCTGTCTCATTGGTCCATCTTGTATGCTTAGTCTGTTTGTCCCATCAAGCAAATGTGGCATCTCATATTGTTTTGTGGGTTTCATTTCAGTTGCAAGCAGTGCAGTTCCATCTCTACACAACAACTATGCTGTTTATCAGCCGGGAAGGGTTCCGTCGTGCTTGTTTACGCGGAAATGTTGGGTGAGTATTGCAATATTTTAGTATCAGATCTACTACTTGTATATTGTAGTCTCCATCCTGTACTGTACATGGCATCCTTGCATCTGCTCAAGAGAATGATGTCCAAGCTATAATTCTGTGAATGTCGAGGTTATTATAAACGTGAAAATTTACATGGGGGTTTGTGTCAGACGGAATGATTCAGAGTCGGAGAGCAATGCTAGGGTTCTGGCAGTGGCATGGCTCACATGGCCATGGGGTGCTGTTGCATCACTTGGTGTTTACAAAGTTGTAATGTGGTGGCAAGGCCTCGATATTTCTCAAGATTATGCTTCTTCTATGGTTGTGCTGGGTAAGATTCAAATATACAACAGCACATTAATTTCTTAGTGATGTAAACAAATGAGTAGATCTTAGTTTCTACATTCTCTTTTTTGTGAAAGCAGTTGCATAAGACTCAAAACACATTTTATCTATTTGGATGCAGTTTATTTCCGGTTTTCTCATGTTGAAACGAAGCACTTTCATAGAGACTTATGTCCATTTCTTTGTTTGTTTTGGGGGATAAAACAGGAGTAGCAGCAGCACTGGAGTTAGGCTCTGAACCTCTGTATATTCTAGCACAGCATTTGCTGCTGTTACGCCTGCGCATGTACATCGAAGGGGTGGCTACATTTACTCGATGTGTTGTCACTTACGTCCTTCTTATTCAAGGCATTGGAGTGGTAAGTTTTTTCTGATACCGCTTTGATATTCTAGGCTCTAGAGTCCTTACGAGGTAATTGTAATTGTGTAAATGTGCATGGTGCATGTTATCCCCTGTTCATGTGCATCATAGATTCAGACTGAAGAAGTGATCTAGGTTGTTTTGTTTTCGTAAACTTTGGGCGGGTACTTATTGCATTATTTAACATATGTGACATAATTGGCAGGGTGGAGGACTAGTATTTGCATATGCACAACTTGCATATGGTTGTTGCTTGCTTTTTGGTTACTGGTTTTACTTTCTGTTCTACTACAAGGGAACTATATTTCCCTTCAGGTATTATTCGAAGGGTGGATACCGCTTTTAACGCTGCTCACAGCTCTTTTGGTCTTGTCATGGCACAGAAGTTACGCGCTACAAATTTGGAGCTACAGCTATATATATTGTTGTTTAGGTTTTTCAATTACTCAATTTCTTTGCATATTTTGGTATCTTAACCCCTAAAAGCCCGAGGGGTATTGGACAAAACATAGATGTGTTATAATATGTGCCTTCCATATGTTTGATGAAGGTTGGTTCAATAGACAAAATGTAGAGTATCATCTTTACAAATTATCCGTACGGTCAAACGTCCTAAATAATCTTTAGATCATTTTTTAATGAATTTAAAAGCATTAACCTTCGAAAATTTGTATAAATTATAATTTTCAATTTTAGAGTTCAAAATTTAGTACGATTGGTTAAAGTTGGGCTATCTATCGTAAACTTCAAAAAAGCAAGAGAAACGATGGAGGAATCATCATTACTTTCCCCAAATAGCAAATTTTGTAACACTAAGACAATGTTGAGGTGATCTACTTTGAAAAATTCTCCCGGGTGGAGTTTAACTCGGATTGCCATAATTCAAATTGGGTTGGAAAGTAGACTTGATGTAGTATTTTAAAATATTTTTTATTTTTTCAAAAAAATATTTTTTTGTTCCGGGCAGCCCGTTTTTTTCGGGCAGCGACCACAAAATGGTCGCTCGGGAGCTTAGGGGTTAAGCATGGGACCGTGATACAGGAGCAAAGGAAAACCGGTACTTGATGTTGCCCTCATAAAATTATGTGCGACGTTCACATTCCAGTCGGTACAAAAGTTGGTGCTACAAGAAGGCGAGAAGTTGGTGCTTGTGCTCTTTGACACAGCCTACAATCAGGGTGTTTATGGCCTGGTTGATAAACTGGGTATACTGTTCCTATTGCACATTTTATCGTGCCTAGATTTTTGTCAATTCTGCATCTAGTACCAGAAGTTTCAAACTACGCATAGATTTATTTATTTATTTTTATTTGCCCTGCTGAATATCTGTGTGTAATCAAGCCTAGATCTCTATTTCGGTTGATGATGAAGTTAAATAAAGTGCATATGGTAGACTGTTTGGATGAGTTGCAGCAGTCTTGGAACTTGTATTAACTATTTCTTGGAAGTGCAGGGAGCCTTGTGGTGCGATCTATATTTCAACCCTTTGAGGAAAGTGCATTCACAATGTTTGCCAAGGCAGGATCTACTATTAGCACTGAAGGTTACTACATTCTTGAGATTCCAACACTGGATTATGTGATTGATCTTATGATATGACAAGCAATTACACCGTACCTTTTTATTTGAAAGAGCATTTAAACATCTTTTCAATGTAATTGAAACATTCAACTAATCATAGGGTTATTCTGATTCGTGGGCTGCTGGCAGACCGGTCGAGTAACCGAAGACGTGGTGTGGAGCGCATACTTATCTTAGCACTGAAACTTGCCAATTTGGTTGGTGAGTATCTGCTTTCACTTCATCTTATAAAACCTGGCTCAGAAACTTTTCTGCTCTACCTAAAGGAAGTTGGATTCTTTTGGTCATGTTTCTGGAATATAATACCTCTACTTTTCTTTGAGTTCTTTTGGCTTATACAAGGTTTGGAGGGTCACTAGTTCAACAACGATGACAATCCTTGTTCTCAACGTCTCATTAAAAAAGACTGGACGCTCATTTGTTCTTCACTCACGTTTATACTCCGAAGGTTATCATTTCTTAATGAATTATATTATATTTGATATTCTCTATTTCTAACTGTTTATTTTTGTCATTTTTATTAGGGTTGGTGTTTGTTGTGTTTGGCCCAAATTTCGCCTACGTGTTACTCCGTCTGCTGTACAAAAGAGAATGGAGTGATGGGGATGCAACTGTTGCATTAGGATACTATTGTATTTACGTTCACGCCCTTGCACTTAATGGTACGCATATTTTCAACTTTGAACGGGAGGTTGGAGCCTCAACCTAATATGAGTTTTAAATCTTTATCTCTAGCTGGGTTTTGAGCAGGTGAGTGCTCTTGAGGATCACAAAGATGTAGTCAAGATTGCCAGATTTTAAGGTCAACTGCTGTTTGCCAAATTTATGGGAAAAACAACGAGGACAAAATATGAATTACTGTGTAAACTGTTGGTTGGAAGGACAAAAAATTGACTTTTGTTTCGTGTTTCTTTGGATGACGAGTGTGTTAATTCTGTGGACTGGGATTTTTACAGGTATTAGTGAAGCATTTGTACATGCAGTGGTGACAAAAGGAGAGCTACTGTGGTCCAACGTCTGGCTGTTTGGCTTTTCGGTAGTATACATGTTCCTCAGTGTGATACTTATTCGAGCTGCCCCATCAACTGGTCTCATATTGGCTAACTCCATCAGTATCCTTCTTATTTCAGACACTTCGTTTGACTTGAATTCATACCTCTTCCAAGTATATCGCTACTAACCATTTTGAATATTATCTGTTTCAAAAGCTTCAGGCCCTTGAGCTCCTTGAGTGACACCTTAACAACCTTAGATATGGGGATGCGGATTGTCTACTCGCTCACTTTCATCCGGGACTACTTCAGGGTGAGATTTGGATCTTGATAATCTGAGAAATTGTATGTGAATGCCTGTATTCCTTCAAGAGGTTGAAGACCTATATTCACTCTTTACAGTTCGGAAATAATTGTCCTAGTTTGTGGCATTTTTTTTTCTGACATAATTATCCTATGTTTTATGCTTCAAACTTGAGCCCTGTCCACTTCAAATGGGGCAAGCAACAAGAGTGACACAAAAACTACATACTACTGTAAAAGATAGACCATTTTTTCGAGTACTGACAACTTTGTGTCAAAAAAAACGCCAAAAACTAGGATAGTTATTTCCGGACAAGAGGGAGTAATTGTAAATTTGGAGGCCATACAAACTGTCAAGTCCAGAGTACTACATCAGGAATTTAGGACTTCACTGATTCTTAACGATTTCTGTGCAAAATCCAATATTTCATGGGTTTGTACATATTTTGCAGGGTTTATGTATGGCTTTCGTGCTAATTCCGTACTGATTCTGCACTGTGAAAGATAATGAAAAAAGTGAATGTAAAAGCCGTGCGGATCCAGTGCAGAATTAGTGCAAAATTCGTGCAAAAAATGTACGAACCCATGAAATATTGAATGTCGCACGGAAACCATTAAAAGTCAAGGAAGTCCTAAATTCCTGATGTACTCGTTTAGTTTCTTCAATCTCACTGAGGTGATGTGTAATTGTTGGCAGGATTCCCACACATTTTCATTGTGGCAGACGATCCCAAACTGGAGAGTGGTGGGAGTGTTTGTGAGCTCGGCCGTGATCACCTACTTGTCCAAGGCATTTGTGCTGGATTACGACATCTTTTTCCCAACTGCAGTCATGCATGTGGGGATTGGTGTTGTTTGCCTGGGCATACTAGTTTCCACCGTGTATAAATACGAGAGACCATTCCTTCAGGAGCTTGCTGCCTTCCGCAGCATGAGAACACAAACTGTATCAAAAAGCGACTGATATAATAATGATCACACAAGTAAGTACATCTTTGTTTTTTTTTCATTCTAAGCCATAACAGGTTGTAGAACGGTTGATATTAACCTGAAGGACCAAGAAGCCTGAGTTGAGCCTCATATTTCTTTTAGCAGTTTTATGTAGGTCTTATTTAAACTTCCTTTGGTTCAAATTTATTTGTTTTTTATCAACAAATGAAATGTTCTTCACTGATTCCATCATATAAAATTTAGTCCCATCTGAAATATATATTTCATAGTAAGAACTCCGGTCCTTTTTTCAGGCCAATGTGAAGAAAGTGTATGTTCAACCCACCCATGGTTCAATGTCCACCGGACAAAGAACTTACGGTGCATGACTACTTCCCTCTCTCGAGGATAGACACTATAGCTAGTAACCAGTAACCATATAACCAAGAATCAAGAAACTAAGTACAATTGGGCTCAAGTTTTTAGACGTGGATGATTCCTTGTATAAGGTTTCTTTTTCTCTTTTGGTGGTCACCAAGTTATGAGCTCAATGGTTGGTTGTGAGTGGGTGTTTATCTCAAATAGTAGGTCCGGGTTTGATTTCCATTGGGTCCGTTCGAGTGGCTTTGAGATATACGTGGCTTAATGTTGCTAAGTGAGTATCACATGCAAGAAATTTTTAACAATCAGTTGGTCCTGTCTCTCAAATTTGTGACAAGTGCTTAATGTGCTAACAAAAATAAATAGTGGTCTTAACCATTACTTTAAAATTTTGTTATTGGTTTTTAAGGCGGGTCTAGGTTTTGTTGGTAGGGGTTGATAATTTTCTATTTTTCTTTTATGGATAGCATTATGTGACAACAATATATATGTGGTAAGAGTAATGTCTGCTACTTTGTGCTTGGCTTTGTACAACTTTTTGATATATATTGAGCCAACTACAACATACTAATATGCTAAAAATTTATAATATATACTTGATATAACTCATTCATTCTTGGTCCAGGTTTAAAAAATTAGGGATAATTCACACTAGGTCCGAGTCCTAAGTCCCACATCATCTTGAAATATGATTGTTTTAGAACTCAAAGCTGGCCAAAATCGCTTCATATTATGTTCCAGTTCTTAACCGCTAAAGTACGAAGGGTGTTGAGCCGAGCTCTTGTTCTCCTGACTAGCTCTTGTAACAAGCTCAATTCCTCATTGGCGGGGGGCAAAAAATGCCACCGTTGAGAAGATTGATGGAACTTGTTCGGGGTATTTTGTACATATGATGAAATTGGATTGCTCAAAAGTGCTCCAAACATTCTGAAAGTTTTACCATGCATGGAGATCATCATTTAGTGCTCTTATTTTGACCTTATTTTTGAGTGTGCATTATACAGTTCAAAGATATATACCATGATCTTCCAATCCAGCAATCCAATCTTACCAAGGTTAAATCAACACTTGTTTAATTAAGCTATGTTTACATTTATACGGTTGAGTATTATTAATAGTATTCCTAATTTCAACAAAGAGTTTTTTTTTTAAAAGCATCAAAAATTGTGGTTTCTCTAAAAGCACCTTGAGCACTAAAGGGCTAAGTGGCACCACTTTTTAACAAAATTGCACATAATGTTCTTTAGCCAGTGTTAAACTTTACCCTTTTGCTTTGGTACAAAAATAACTAGGCACAGTAATGGGCCCCAATTAGAAGCAATTTTTCCATGTGTTTTGAGCTTTATGATGACATGTTTTGGTCACTATTCTCCCACAATACTGATTCTTTGTGCTTTTATGCTTATTCTTTGACATTATGCATGGATTCTAAAGGTGTGCACTAGGTGTGTTTGAGAATGTTATGCATGTTTCTGACTAAAAACAAACACCATCATATTTGAGATACAAATTTTCCATTTTGAGTCTAATGTTGGATCGACGAACTAGGTCCAAAAAGGAGTTTTTTGTCTTGGATTTGGACTTTAGTGTGATTCTAGCCTAAATTACAAGCAACCCATTTCCAATTGCTCCTAGGTAACTAAAAATCCAAAGTTATACATACACGTAGTGCATGTCTCGGGAAGGTCACTCTATGTATCTTATGAGTATCACGTGTGAACAAAGGGTAATTAAGAGTACCTAAAAATTAAAAGTAATTCTTACTTTAAAGGACCATGCTCATTTCTAAAATTTTATCACTTTCTCGTGATGCTTTCAGAAAGGCAATTGTATCTCTTGATTGGTATTCATGTAGAAAACTTCACCGTTGAAGTTCAAAAAGGACTTAGTCATGAGACTGTACATTAATTTTCAGAACAATCTACCGTATATATTACATGATTATAAGGTTTGATCATAAGTTGATTTTTGATCATAACTTTGATTTTTGAAAATTTTGAATAAAACCAATAGGTCATTCATTGCAAACTTTCTCATAAATTTAAAAACCATTATTAGCATTTGAAAGTTTAGGAGCATACAAAGATGTACTATATCTAGGTGCCCACAAAAAATAATGTTCTAAAACTAAATACAACAATGATGATTGATTCTCAAAGATTTATGTTTGTGTGAAGTGACTTGTTGGTGACTTGTTGAGCCGGTGTTTGTGATCGTTATTAATTTTTACATTGCAAAAATGTTTTAAATAATTCAAATATATATTTGGAATATTCCAAAATATCCCAAAATAATATAAAATATGTAGAAAAGATCCCAATTATTTTGAAAAGATTCCATTTAAAATATATTTAAACATTTTCCGAAATTATTTTATAGTGTTAATGATGCAGTAATGGCAAATATTTTACATATTGGACGCTTGTTTTTTTTACGATTGTGACATCCAAGTGTGAAAACGCCCTTCAAGTCATTAACCGCCCTAACTACTATGTCCCAAGTTCACCTACGTTAACGTTTTAATTTTTCCCGATGTATCAATCAACGTAATTGCAAATCTTGAAGGATTTTTGTGTTCTTGAAACGAACATTTTCAATTCTCTAGTTAACATTGAGTCAAAATTATGAAATCCAAACAAGTTATTAAAGTAATGAAATTATTCGAGGACACAATGTGTTCACCTGGTCCTTTAGGGATTAATGTAATTCATTCATAAAATTTTCCTTTAAAGATTTATTTGGACCTTATCTTTGTTTGCATGTTGTTACGTAATATTTGGAAGTAAACTCTTCAAGGTGCATATACAACATTTGTTTAATATGAAAATGAGTAATTTACAAACCACACTTTGAACCATCAATATATTTTCATAATATGTTCGAATAATATAATTTTATGTGAACTTTTAAAATGTGCCATCATTTTTAGAAGCCATAAGTGCCACTAGGTGGTGATCATAAATATCAAGAATTTAGGTGTTCCGCTTGTTTCAAAAAAAAAAAAAGAATATCAAGAATTTACTACTTAGTCCACATAATTATTATACAAGAGAAAAAGAGAATCTTAGAGAATATTCACAATGTTTGAGAAAAAAAATTAATTGTTTGGCATGACTTGTTACTTTTGACAGTCGGGTACAATACTAGCATGTACATATTTTTTCTCTCAGACATCAGCAGGTAAGAGTTTAACCCCTAAAGGACCGGAGTTTTTTACCTTCTAACCGTAAGATCTTGTCTTGAACTATTTGAAAAACATACACAACAAATTTCATTGATTTTGACCGCAAGGATTGCTAGATAATTGCGTTTGATGGAAAAAAACACCCCAAAAAAACACATGCCCGGAAATTTCAGATGCGTTTGACCATGGCTACATCAAAAAATCCTCACTACTGAAACCTGTCGCACTTCACTTTCACATTCTATATGATGTTACTTAGTTGTGTACCAATTTTTGTTGCATTTGGAGATGTTTAGGATGTTGAAGAACACCTTGCACTTGTTGGAGGTTTAAAAGTACAGAAAAGACTAT
Source organism: Pohlia nutans (assembly GCA_022496805.1). Taxonomy (NCBI): domain Eukaryota; kingdom Viridiplantae; phylum Streptophyta; class Bryopsida; order Bryales; family Mniaceae; genus Pohlia; species Pohlia nutans. The sequence continues at coordinate 19,477,277 of CM040102.1, read as the reverse complement.
ATGTTTTTTGGAACTGCAATGTTTTCGACTTTCTTTATTTAAAATACAAATCCGAGCGGTGAAACACAAGTACATTCCACCTTCTATAGAATGGCGAAAATAAATTTGAAAAATAAATAAATTTTGAAGTTTTAGAAGACATGTAGTACATTTTTAAGAATATTTGGGGGTTAGGGGGGAAATAAAGGGTGGAGGAAGGGAATTGAAGTGCCAACCCATTCCAATGTTCATGACCCCACTAACTCCCAAGTTGTAGTGCCACGTGGCAGTCCCTCATTGGATGATTTTAATTTTTTTAAATGATTTTAATTTTCAAAAATTTAAATAATATATTATAATAATAAAATTCAAAATTTAGTTTTAAATATTATTTTTTAATTTAAAATAATAAAATTTCAGTTAAAAATATTACTTTTTATTCATAAAAAAAAAAATTAATTTTAAAAATAATGTTTTTAAATTTTTTGAATGAGTTTGGAAAATGGGGTGGTCTTCTCCCCTCCACAGGCCACCCTATTTTCCACACGCTGCCCATCTTGTTGCCCCCCTTAAATTCAACAATTTCTCAATTGCCCCGCTGCCCTTTCTCCCGAAAAAGCAAACTTCCCCTCATAACTTTCACATCTGGTGTCGGAATTCAAAAAAAAAGAACCCCCATTTTCGTGGAACATTGGGAAATCTACTATCAAATTTCCTTCAAAGTTTGATTAAAAACGTGTTCACCGGAACCTACCCGATTCTCTAAATGTCCTAGTTAGGACACTTGGTCCTTTAGGGGTTAAAAAGAGACTCGTTCAAAGTTGCTTTAGGGACTGATCTCAGAGTTCAAAGGACTTTTCAAGGTACTCATTGCCCTCCTATTAGACGTCGGACGTGTATTGTTTAATTTGACAAGTGTCAAATATGTTAAACAACTTGAATGAAATATTCATGAATATTCAATAATATTCTAAAACATTCTAGGTATATTCAAATTATTATTTTTGGATCACAAATGAGGAGGTTTAATTAGAATCTTTTGATGTTGTATTTAACTCTTTTTCTAATGGTGAAGTAAGTCAACTCTAGTTTTTCCTTGCAAACTTTGTTTGGAAAGTTGTTGCAGTGGACAAAATGTGTTTGATTCGTTTGATTTTATCATTTACATTTTTCCTAAGTTTATGCTTACATGTCTTTTATTATTTGCTCTACTTTGATTCTCATTTGTACTACTATTTTTAACTTTTAAATCATTTTTTCACTATTTCAGTTTTCTTTAGAATTTCTATAGAAGCAATTTTCATTCTATACATGAGATAATTGCCCCAACAAATGTTGATCACAGAAGTACCTTGAACCAGTGCACGGTAGACATTTTAACCAAAGAAATTTTATTTTATTTTGTAACTTATTTTTAAAACGTTTGAGTGGAGCCTATAAGTAAGTCTTTAGCTAGATCAGATCAATAGTTAATAGCTTTCAATTCAATACAATTCCCGGGGGACGAGCACAATGAACTGAATGGAGTATACTTCAAATGTGGGATGCTCAAATTAGAAAGTGACCCACAGCTACAAAAACACCAAAAAGTAAAGTGATATTTGATTAGATTTTTCTAGCATATACTTATATTCCTAACACATTGAATAAACACTGTAAGAATGTATTTTTAGCCTAAAAATCATGCAACCTTTAGACTTTTTATGTCACCGAAGTGAAACATAGTAAATTGTAAATTTCCTATTTTTCCACTAAAACGGGAGTGAACTCACATGATAATGGTCTGGTTAGTGTTCATTTGAAATCATGAGTAGCACAACATGATGACTCTCCTCAACTTTTTGTTCTGCAATTTTAGAAAAGCCCAGTTTTAAATGTTTAAAACATTGATTTTTCAAAATCACTTTTGCATACTTTTATTCATATATATATATGTTTGTTGTGATGGATTCAATTGCAATACTCTAAGTGTAGTAATTTTTGGTTGCTTAATTTTATGAGTTAACTTTTTCAGGAGCACTTTTAGACTAAAATCTTTGAATTTTTTAGTGAAATATTACAACATGAAATGAGACATAAAGTTTTGCAAATCATCAACTTTCAAATCAGATCACACGTGCATGAAGCTAACTTCCCATAGAAAATTTAGTAAAATTTCACACTACAAAAAGTGCGTGATGGATGAGAAAACAAAGTTCACTTCTTTACATCATGCAAAATATGCTTAGTTAGATAGTTAAGGATTAAGCAATAACTTGATGCCCAATCTATTCAATCTAGTAGGGAATGCCTCACTGTACAATCACCTACAGAAAGTAAGGTAGCCCCACAATCCACCATTCACTAAAATGCTTCCCAAACTCATTAGAATGTGATTTGTCGATCACCAAAATTTTCCCACAATACAACTTATGTATGACTCATTTTTGTGCCAAATTTGGTACATGGAACTAATGGAAGATGAATGAAAAATTGCATTAATGTCAATTTACCAACTTTTATCTTTGATGTGATATAAAATGCATATCAATTATACAAAAGCTTCCAAGGATCCAAACTTTTCGTAAAAGGTAGAAGCCCCAATAAAGAACAATATGGTGTTATAAAAAAGAATGGTAATCCTAGGTATTTTAAAATTAAAGAGTGTCTGCATGCAATTCAAAATTTTAAATGTAAAGCCAAATTTTAGTTTAATTATACAATAAAGTAATTTATCTATTTTTGTCACTTTTTAATGACATTATATTTTTCCTAACTACGACAATATGTTCTGACAAAAAAAGTGACAAAAGTAGGCTAATTACTTTATTATATAATTAAACTAAAATTTGGCCTTAATTTTTTAATTTTGAAATGCACTTAGACACCATTTAATTTAAAAATACTTAGGAATACCATTCTTTTTATAACACCATATTGTTCCTTATTGCAATTTCTACCTTCTATAAAAAAATTGGATCCTTGGAAGCTTTTGCGTAATTGATATGCACTTCTTTTTACATTAGAAAGAATAGTTGATAAATTGACAATATTGCAACCTCCGGTCATCTTCCTTGCACCAAATTTGACACAAAATTGCATCATGCACAAGCTGTATTATGGAAAAAAATTGGTGATTGACAAATCATTGTAGTGAGTTTGATAAGTGTTTTAGAGAATGGAGGATTGTGGGGTTACCTTACTTTCTACAGATGAAAGTAAGGCCTAAAGTTGTTCACCAAGGCCGTCTGCCCCTCCAATGTTGTCCGCCCCTCTGCCATCCGCCCATCCACCCTTATGTCATGGAATGTCCACATGTTCAATGTCTGTCTGTCCCACATCCGCCGCGACCAACCACATTTTTGCATGTGCTATGCAGATGGCGGATGGCAATTTACATGATCCGGGTAAAATACAAAACATCATGGTTATCACAAACGTCCAGAAGTCGCTTCCAATGTCCGCATCCAAGTCGAGACCTCCTGCCAATTCTGCTTGTGACAACTTTAGTAATATAAGATGGAGCTTCTGTGCTACATACAGTGATGACTGATCGAGCAGTGAAAGCATTTTCTGATAATGGAAACGCTTTGATTTGGTGTGAATGTAGGTTAACCGTTAACCTCTAAAGGACCAAGGATTCGGAGTTACAAAAATGACAAATTCAATTGAGAATTTAACCCTTAAAGGACATGGCTTTTTTATTCCCACACCCAAAATATCTTTTCAACTCCATTATAGGCATGATTCTCTTTTTTATTTACTTCAGTTCTATTCTAGAGGAATGTAGATGCCTTAAATATGTTTGTTGTGGCATTGTAAAAACCCCATTTTGTTTAATGGAGTAGAAGTTATGAGCACAATTCTTCCATGACAAAAGTAAGCCCATGGTGCTTGGTATATCCTTCAAATGGGGTCAAATTTTATGTAACCAGAATGAGTGAAGAACATTGTATGTGTTGATCAAAACACAAATAAATTTGAACATATAGGGCTTGCTGAAAATTGGGAAAAAGAAAAAGGAAAAAGAAACAGAAAAAAAGGTCTTCTTGGTCTTTTAGGGTTAAGGAAGGCAAACCGGAGCGTTCAAAAGTTTGCGGATTCTTGAACTTTGCTGAGTGTTTCTTGAACCCTAATTAAAATCTTCTCCCATTCAAAGATGACGGCCGGCTGCATGCATGTAAGTCTAATTTACGTAACCGAATTCGGTTACGGAGCGCTTGGACTTGGAATTCTACTCGTCGAGTGCCCTAGCTCACTGGCTGTCTGTTAATTTGATCGATCCGTGCACTCCAGTGCCCCAGCTACTATACCGCCAGGCCGATTGATCAATCTCCATCATTCAGTAATTTGCTTGCCCTGACTGTGTCCCTCGATCACACAGTTCATACATTTCTCAGCTCATTTTCAAATATAACCACAGCTGCAGGATTAGCTTACACCGGCGTTCCAGTAAAGGCTCACTGTTCTGCAACTCGTCCACAGCTCACGTACTTCGTCGATCGCCGTTCTTGCTGGTCTGTGATTAATTGCATGCATGCATGCATTCTCGGTAACGTTCTATACCGCGTTTCTATGTTGAAAATTAGTCAAATTACATCCCTCTTGTCAAGACAGTCGATAGATGTCATGAATGCATTCTCGGTAACGTTCTATACCGTGTTTCTGTGTTGAAAGTAGTCAAATTAGTTCCCTCTTGTCAAGACAGTCGATAGATCTCATGCATTGGGCCACGTTTCGGTTCGAAGGACTCTTGAGTTTCGATTCTCATCAAGCTGTGACAATCATACGTTTTCGACCTTGAATGTTCACAGGTCCTTACGTGAGTGTGCCACATGGTGAGCTCAAGGCATGTACGAGGAGCATGTGATCCAGAAGTTGGAAAACCAAGCTCGACGATTCCAACCTCCGGAGCAAACCAAGGTATGTTCGTTCAATTCTGCAGGTTATTGACTTCAGATAGTAAAGATTGACGAGCCTCTTCAATTGGTGATTCTTCTTCTTAATATCTCTTACCTCCGTCGTTTCCTCAAGCTCGCAGTGATCAACTGAAACTCAGTTTTTACCAACTGATTATTCACCCTGAGTGGATATTCCTCGTTCAGACGTGATTACATGGAATCTACGTCTTTGCATGGATTATGTAGTAAAACTGCAACAACCGCCCTAGTGCAAACCCCCTTTTGAAATAACTTTAAAATTTAAGCAACTTATATTGGGATGTTACAGTATCATCCAAATGAATCGTGGTCGGTGGTTAAACAACATCGGGCAACGTTCTTTTTTTAGGTTGTTTCAATAGTAAGTGGCTCGTAAATATTCTTTCAGCTTTAATTGCCTTCATGACGTTACTTGAGCTTGCAGCCGACTGAATGCAAACCCTGAAATGAGTAGTAAACTTCAAAGTAAGCATTAAAGCTGAAAGATTTACGAGCCACTTAGCTTGCACATGATTTGTGAGATATTTGTTACAATAGTACGTGAATGGGCACAATTATTTCAGTTGGCCTGAGACCAAGTATCACCAAACTGAAACCTCAGATGTCTACGGTCAGCTTAAAAAATAAATTAGGGCACAAGTTGAATTAAAATCCTAGTTTTCAGAGCTCTAGGCTCACTTAAATGTCACGATTTTGGCGCTTTGAAACGAATAATGATGATCTTGAAAGGAGTTGGGTGCTGCCATAGACTTCTCACGAATCTGGTGATCGATTTTTATTACAGGAAACTCCACAAGAATGAGCTCCGAATTAGGGCAGAGCATGAGTCCGGCTGTGACATCAGTGTCGACGACCAGATGGTCATTTCCCAAAGGTCGGAACCTACAGAAGGCGGTGCACAACTTACGAGTGACCATTTTGTGCGGATTCGTGACGGTCCTGGTGCTGCGGGGCACCATTGGCATTGGCACGTTCGGGTCGCAGAATCAGCGTGGAGCCCAGGGGGCTGACAGTGCTGCCCAATCCCGGGACCAAAGCTCCAGTGAGCCCCGCCGGGTCCTCAGCGCCACCAGCGACGAGCTGGAGGATCCGGAGCCCGACTCAGGTGATTTTTGGTTTTGGCATGCCTCACATTTCATGTCACTTTTTTTAAAAATTCCACAGTTTTAAGATTACCGAATTTCAAATTAATTACTGATTTTCTTACGTGGTCAAATTATTTTTTTGCCATTCTTTCATTCGTAACATTCTTATCCTAAAAGGACCAAAATAACCCCAAATCGGGTCTCATTTTATTTACAAAAGGTTTTGAGTAGGTCCTCTGTGGACTTTTTATTATCAAAATCAATTAAATTTTGAACAACACATGCAATGCTCTTCGCTGATTCTGATGGTACAGAACTTGGCCCCATGCCACCTGAATTACTTTTTCACTCTATGATAGATTCAATTTGTCATTTTAAAACTATGAATCCTTGGTCCTTTAGGGGTTAAGCAGTCTGTCGGGTTCTGCCTGACCATGGCTCTTTTTTTTCATTCTAATATAGTCCGTTGGGGAGGGTGAGTAAAAGCCACTGGGACCATAATCATTGAGACTCAGATTCTTTTCGGAGCACCTGCGAGTCGATATACTCATGATCAATGCAAACACAACTGGGATTTGTTTTCGGTGCAAGCCCCAGTTTCATTTGAATCACCTGAAAGCTGGATATTAACCCCTAAAAGACCAAGAAGCCCGAATCAGGCCTCGTGTTCTGTTTAGCAGATTTCACTAGAAGGAAAGAGGGACTTGTACACTGAGCATGTTCACTTAGATGTGACCAAATTCACTCAGCTGTGGTCAAATTCACTCAGAATCCCACTCCAGGCTGAGTGAACAAGTCCCTCTTTTCTTCTAATGTTTGAGTACATCATATATGTGAACTTTTTTTTCTTTAAATTTCCTTGTTCCTTGACCAACGCATGCAATGTTCTTCACTGATTCTGGTGATATAAAATTTGGTCCCATCGATCGAGATTATATATTTTATAATATGATCAATTGAATATGTGGTTTTAAAACCACGATTCCTTGGTCCTTTAGGGGTTAAGATTCTACCATTTACAGTGGGAGACCATTCGATCCGTTGCTTAATATTGTTATGTTTGGGGCATTTCGACGCGTGACGGTGAAAGGAATTTGTCCGTGGAAATTAAATCGATGATCACTGCAGGTGGCGACCCGTACACGCTGGGTCCGGCGATAACGGACTGGGACGAGCAGCGCGCGCTGTGGCTGGCGCAGCACCCGAGCATGCGGAAGAACAGCCGCGGCGCGGACCGGATGCTGCTGGTGACGGGGTCGCAGCCGAAGCCGTGCGACAGCGCGGTGGGCGACCACCTGCTGCTGAAGAGCCTGAAGAACAAGATGGACTACTGCCGCCTGCACGACATCGGCATCTTCTACAACATGGCGCACCTGGACCCCGTGATGGCGGGGTTCTGGGCCAAGCTGCCGCTGCTGCGCAAGCTCATGCTCACGCACCCGGAGGCGGAGTGGATCTGGTGGATGGACTCGGACGCGCTGTTCACGGACATGGTGTTCCAGCTCCCCATGGACAAGTACCGCGCCGTCAACATGGTGCTGCACGGCTTCGACGAGATGATCTACACGCAGAAGAGCTGGGTGGGCCTCAACACGGGCAGTTTCCTGTTGCGCAATTGCCAGTGGGCGCTCGACCTCCTCGACGCCTGGGCGCCCATGGGCCCCAAGGGGGCGGTGCGCGCCGACGCCGGCAAGGTGCACTCATATGTAACTCTTCTTTTGTCAATGGCTATAAGCACTACACTAAATAGGTAGATTAGTGTAGATAATTATAAGATTTGAAAATATTATAGATTTTTACTCTCAACAAAAAAAATTACCAAAGACATTGATTCCAATACTATTGAAAGATCCCCATCTTGACCAATATAGAGGGTAAAAAAATTGGTCAACAATAAAAACTTACAACATGTTTATGTAAATTAGTGTATCTAACACTAATCTACCTATTTAGTGTAGTAGGAAATGCGTTGTTTTTCACTTACTATAAATGAAAAAGGGAATGAAATCGCGCTAGGCACATGGGTTGTGTCAATGTTGGTAAGTGGTTTTGGTCACGAGATGACATAAATCTGGGCATAATATTCTCTCACTGTTCACCATTTCCACAAAGTGGGGAATGAAAAACGACAAGTCTGCTACTAGTTAGTGCTATAAGGTAGTAGAGGAACCTTGAACCACCACGACATCTAAAACCACCAACTTCTACACCCCTCTTCCACTTCAGGGAGGAAATGTAGAGTGGCATTCATTACATGACTTATGCATTAATCACTCAAAAATTAAGTCATGTATCAACAACCTATATTTCCTCCCTAAAACAAAAAAAGGGTGTAGAAGTTGATGGTTTTAGGTTTGTGGTGGTTTAAGGTACCTCTACCTTATATTGCCAACTTGCTATTTAAAAAATGCATAACATTCTTAAGTAGGTTAGAGAGGGCACCCTTTTCCAAATGTTGTCACTTGAAAGAATCAGCCTTGATTCTGACATCTTTGGACGGGAAAAAAAAAAAAAAAAAAAAAAAAAAAAAAACTTCAATCATCCTATGTGGCTTAAACCCAAAGTATTCTAGTTACCAAAAATGACGATGTTGTAGGAACATTGTTCATTTCCAAAGAGTGTTTTGAGAGCAGACAGCTCAAGTTGGGAAGAGAGAAATGATGACATCATTAGGGTTTTAAGCTTTTATACATGAACATTGGGTTTAAGCTCAACATGCTTTGATTCCAAAATCGAGATTGATTCTTTTGAAAAATTGGGCCAAACAAAAGGGTGCGAGTCAAAACTGCTTCAGAATGTTCTGAACGGGCTTGCTACATGTTGCTGTAAGAAAAATTAGATATGAATAGCGAACAATTCTGTTGATGAGAGTATATCGCCATAATCTTCCCTTATCATTGATACGAACATAGCCAACAATTTTATAGAAAGCTAAGGAAAAAGAATTGTAAATCAATCGCCGAAAAATGCTAGATCTATTTTGCAAGTTTCGATTTTCAAACCGCCAATGGAAGTGACTCCCTTGATGAAATGAAATCACAGGTGCTGACGGCGTCGCTGGCGGGGCGGCCCGCGTTCGAGGCGGATGACCAGAGCGCGCTCATCTACCTGCTGATCACGCAGAAGGAGCGCTGGGCGGCGAAGGTGTACTTGGAGAGCCAGTACTACCTGCACGGCTACTGGGTCATCCTGGTGGAACGGTTCGAGGAGATGATGGCCGCGCACCGCCCCGGCAGCGGCGACGACCGCTGGCCGTTCGTCACGCACTTCGTGGGCTGCAAGCCGTGCGGCCGCTACGGCGACTACGCCGTGGAGCGATGCCTGGCGCAGATGGAGCGCGCCTTCAACTTCGGCGACAACCAGATCCTCATGCACTACGGCTTCCAGCACCGCACTCTCGCCACGCACCGCGTGCGTCGCCTCCGCAACGACAGCGCGGACCCTCTCGGCCTCCGCTCGCAGCTGCCACTTCGCTAGTAGTCACAGAAATTTACTGCTGCCCACAATCAAGGTACATGGAACTCCCTGACTAAGAGCATCTCCACCCACACTCTGGATACACTACAAGGAAACTGGTCGCTTTGCTGTTTTGAGCCATTTCAGAGTTTCGTGAGTGCTTTTGGTCACATAGGACAGGGATTTCCTCGATTTCAATCAGTGAGAAGCGACGGTTTCGCTTGTAGTGATAGCTCTCTGGATTTAGAAAACAATCGATGTGCATGGGTTGGTCAACAATTTATTTGGAGTGTGATACTGAATAGTGTAACCTAGTTCAAGGCCCTCAAAACGACTCAAACTAGTGTATGAGGGTGTATCTTCTCTTCTTGATGGCACAATCCATGCGTGGTGGCTTACTTACTATTTTCAGAAGCTAATTGAGTCATGTTGGTGGGGAATAGTGAACTACATGGTATGCTTTATGATTTTTGGATGTTCTTCAGACTGCAATTCAGAGTTGCTGGTGGAGATGCTGTAAGGAAGTGGCCGACAGGTCGTAGGAGTGGTGAGTCGATTATGGGATATAATGTCAGGTTTAAGTTTCAATTGTGAGCTCCTAGATTTGTACTTTGGTTGATACAAGAATCGTTAGGAGCTGTTTTTTTAAGAAGCATTGCCATATATATCACGCAGCTATTGATTGACTGGATAGGGCAAAATGTTGAGATTGATAAATGTAGATGTTTGTTTTGATAAATATCGAATTTAGTTTTGACTGGATACGAAGTGCAAAAACAACTAAGGGACTCCTTCCATGTGGGGATCGGTTGGGTGGAAGGCACTAGAAGACAAGAATTGAGGTCTCAAGAACCACCCATGCTCCACCCATTTCGGTACAAATGAAATTTATACTCTTGAATCCTCCTGTTTCCACCCATTTCAGTAGAGCTTCATCCAAATTTATACTCTTGAATCCTCCTTTTTCCACCTATTTCGGTAGAGCTTCCTCCTTTTGAGGACCGGCCACCCACACCGATCTCCACATGGAAGCCTGCCCTAACTCCATTCATTAATGGGTTACAAAATCTTGGTTGGCTTCTCGAAAGTGACGAATAATTACAGTTGCTGCCATTGAAGTTGATTACTACAAGTGAAAGGATTGACCTTTATGTTGAAAGAGTGGAATTTCCAAGTCATTTTCAAGTTGATCAATATGTACCACTCTAAGATTTTGCCCAAGCGCATTCAACCCCCAAACGTCCGGGGTGTCCCTAGAATTGACGATTTGAGAAAAATCATCATAAAGTACTATTTAGAAGAATATTTTGGAATTAATATACAAATGAAAGTTCTAGATTTGAATTTTAGGTTCCATCCATACAATTCAATTCACCAATACTATCACCAATATTTTATCATAAAATTTGAAGTTCAAATTAAAAATTCCTTTTAAATTTTGAATGCAAAAAAAACATTAACATTTTTGAGTAAAATTTGTGGGAATAGATTTGAAGTGAGATACTCTTAATGTAGTTATTCTTTAAAAAAATTGTGCTAATTAAATCTATGACCTCATTTTTGCAAGGTCACTTTTTAAACTACAATCAATGCAATTTTGGCATGGTCAACAATTTGACATACTTCTACATTTGTAATTTTAGAAAAATATCACCAAATCCAACCATTGGATGCGACAACAACTTGATTAAGTATCTCCAAAATTGGATGACTTTCATCCACGCATTGATAAGAACTTAGGGTGAGTTTGAATCTGTTAGTTGTCCAGAAACTGGGACGTTTAGGGGTTAACTAAATACCAAATGCATCACTAGCATCCAAATTGGATACACAATTGACTAAAGAATTTACAAAAAGTGACAAACTCTGGGATGCACACCTTGTTGGACATGGCCTGAAAAGTTCATCACCTCATGCTCCATTTATTAGTAAATATCGTCTTCTTGAGGTGCTTTTGTCCGAGATCGTATGTCCCAGGGGCTGGATACTCCGGCCACAATACTGACTCCAGCCCTAAAATTACTTCGGGAGGAGATTCTACAATTCAGTTTGTGTTGACTTATTAGTATCAGAGAATCAAAGACTTTGAACCAATGAATTGCTATTGCTCAGATTCGGGCTCAGATTCAGATGTACGCTGACCGCCGACAGGGCTTTCAAATCACGGAGAAGATAAGTCTCCATGTCACTTGCATGCTGCATGGCATCTCTACAAGACAATAATAGAACGATTACTTAGACTTCCCAGTGCGAAAGGTAGGTGAGTGATTTGAATAACAGCAAACAATGCATAAACTGAACCAATTACTTATGTGGTAAACCGGTAATACCTGATCGAAAGTTTAGGGTCTAAGGAGACTCCCACCTCCGCAACCACATTGCCGTGCAGGAAATGACAAGTTACGTCCTCCACTTTTACTACCTGCAGCATTTCAAAAGCAACTTACTTAGTCTATCCACTTCTCCTGTATTTAATCTATATTTCTGGTACACTACCACCAGAAACCCCCTTCTACTCTCGAGTTTTCAAGAATACCAATCAAGTATACCTCTAAACATTGAAGCATCGGTGCTGGCACTGAACTAACTGTTCACATCCCTAGCTCTATAAATAAAACCAAAACGAGTTTATATGCTAACCAATTTTCTGAGGAATGAACGACATTTGCAGGAGATATGTAACTCGTACGCAAACTAGAACAAATAAATAAATGACGTGCATCGATTTGCAAACCACAGTGTACATAGAGATCAGAAATCACTGCAACAAAGTCTTGAAAAACTTGCCTCGCTGAAATTGGCGTGAAGTACGTTTCGCACATCGCGTTCTACTTCCGATTGCCGCAAGGTACCTACATTATCGTGAAATGCCTCATGTCCATCCTTTGGCGTTGTGTCATCCCATGCAAAAAGTTCAGCTTTTGGTCCAACTCCAGTAAGGTCCTTCATGTGTTCTTCTTCTCCAACTTCACCACCAACACTCTTGTCATGTCCAGGAGAATGCTGGTCTCTGTGCAGATGGTCATTATAGTGATGCTTGTCTGCTGCTACAGTCTCAACCTCCAGCTCACCAGGGACTGCCGATGTTGGTCGCCCATCGGCTGGATCTGAATGCGCACGAAAGCTGAGCGACTAGAAGAAAATATACAGTAATGAAGAAAAGGATTCAACTACCTTGAGTTTTTAGTTTCTGGAAGATGATAACCTATCAATACTCCGCAGATTTTCTTTTAGTGGATTCGCTATTTCTATTCATAAACAAAAAAACTGCAGAAACAACACAGACAGTATTATTCCTGCAACAATTTTTACTTTAGAGATAAAAACATACTAAATACGCAACTTCTTCAATTTAAAATACTGGTATGGTGTGTAGACGAACCTATATGGACAAAACTCTCTGTAACATTTGGATGATGCACTCGCAGTTGCTGCCTTACTGCTTCTCCAATATTATGGGCTGCACTCACACTTAGCCATGGATCCACCTGAAAAACCAAAAAAATCTTCCTTCAACTGTAACTTCCTCATGTGACGCTTAGCATACTCCGATGTTGTGCAAAGCAGTCTTATAATTACACTACGACACAATCACTCTACGACATAATCACACTACGACACAATCACTCTACGACTTAATCACACTACGACACAATTACACTACGAAACAAATTAATATCAAAAATTGACAACAGTGGAGTGCGAAGGCCATCGAAGTTTCAAGACCATAACCATACTTGAGTAACTCCTACAGAATGCCATACCTCTATGTGAACATCAACATGGACAGTAGAACCCATTCGCCGGCCCCTCAATTGGTGGATACCCTGTAGGTTCAATAAAATATAATTTGAATAAACCGCAAACTAGAGATCCCCTTGGCCAGCAACTACATTTGAAATCGTAATTCTGAATTCAAAGTACAGTGGGATTGTAGCCGACACGTAAGTCCACTCACGCTATTAATTCCCAAAACTATTGCCATTTTTAGCGTAATGATTCAAGTGATGTCAAAGAATCCTTGCTGATCAAAAACCCATTGCTTACAGAAAATACTGCTTACTACACTACTATTCAAATATCTCAAGACGATACAGCCCAACTATCAAAGCACACTACATAGGACACACAAGTCCGTACACCGAAAATTTCTGGAAACAAGATTCTTCATGAGGATTGTCTTGCTACTTGGTATTAAAAAGGTCAGCGTTGCGGTCATTCAGTCCAAAGACTACATGAATAGAATGCTTTTGCGTAAGATTGACACTGTTGCACTGTACACTACTACCCTGTATTTCAATTATGTACCAAAGTACAAAACTTCAAGATATCAACACCAACTTCAAGCACTCGAGGATAAGCTTCATAGACAATTCTTCTAGATGAATAGAATAAATGCAGCATGCCAGATTCAATACCTCAACACCGTCAACTTCGGAAGCGGTTTTGCGAATGGGTGCCAGGACTGACTCGGATAGCCCCATGTCCAACAGCTCCTGCATACTGCATTTTGTCACATGCAACATAAGTTGATGATATACACACAACGTGACTGATTAAGGCAGATGTGTGAACCTAAATACCAAACGATAAAGTACTGTCCTACAATGAGTCTGGCAATGAAAGAAAGTAGAGTTTTATAAAGGCCTAAATGCACACCAATAAATTACCTCTGATAGCCAGCTTCCAGGCCTGCTTTTACGATCATTCCAGATACAAGCAGTGCCGCTACTGGATCCAACAAGGGAACACCCATCATAGCCCCACCTGATTGGGAATAACATTTATACAGGTATTAGCGAACACAAGAAATCTTACTGAGATGTTGCGCATCGGATGTGCATCTTATTAAACGATCAAAATATTAAGCCCTGAATGTTGCTGAATGAGATTACATCAGTGAATGCTACACCCTGTGAAGCAGTGTTGAACGTCGCCGGCACCATGACCTTCAAAGAAAAGCAAACCAAATGCGAGCACACATGATATGTCTTGAACGTGCATAAGTTATACCAAAGATGAGCACTAAACATGATGAGAGGGGGGTATGAGGCCCTAATCACTCTTTCAGATCGAGGTCTTCGGCATTGCTCCCAAGCCCCACTTTAGAGGTGAATGAGACAAGTTTGATGGAAAAAGTAGATCTCAACAGATTTTTATGAATGTGTAGTAATGCTAGCTTAAACGAAGACGATCAATCTGGTTTCCATGGTAATCTGATATGGGAAATAAAGGAGTACCATGCCCATACCTGCAAAGTTTCAACTGCATTCCATGCAATCCCACCACCGGTCGCCAATAGCAGACCTGATATAGTCAGCGCGCCCATTGTCTCGAACTTACCATGGCCTGTATCATGATAAAAGAAAATAATCAGTAATATTGAGCAGAGTAAAATAAATATCACTAAACATGCACGTTGTAATCAAAATTGCCTGCGTTGTGCAGAACATCAATCAGATCTGCTATTGGCGACTTGAATAGCATTGTGAAAAATTATTCTAGGCATAAAATATCATTACATATTACATGGACAGCAATCCATCTAATACGCCTACCTTACACTCAAAGAGGTACAAGCTCCGCACACATTTACAGTTCATAAAGAAAGGTTGCGACAAATTCAGTGACTTGCAAAACATTTACCATACGGATGCTGTTTGTCTGGTGGAGCAGTCGATGCTCTTGACGTCCACAGTGCAACTCCACTCAAAACCTAGACCACAGCATGCCAGACGATCACTTCCTCATCCTAGGTCCCTACAGAAGAATGTAGAGCGTAGTCCAAAGACATAGCAGTAACCGTAGAATCTCTCCAACGCGCATGTTGGAGATATTGTTGCATCAAAGTGATGATACTGCAATCCAGTGCTAACGCATTGGCTTTACCGGTGACAAATAAACAAAACCTCGGCTCTAATGCGAATCCCCCAAAAATACACAGAAACCACTGTTCAGTCGAGCATTTTCAATTCTTGAAATCCCAGCAAGAACAGGAATTGCTGTGACGATTAAAATGGGCCCCGGCACCAAATAAATTTAAGGAGAAATCATGCAGGGTTTCGATCACACACAATGTCCGACGCAGAATGTGCCGCGTCCGCAATGATAGCGGTACTGCCAGATATATAGCCTGCTGCGCCTTTGAAGATGGTTAATAGCATATCCGTCCAAAGGCCCCACCGCAGGACCTTATCTCCGTATGCTCCGGCCTTCTCCTCATGGCCATCGAGGTCATGGGCATGGCCCATGTGAGTTCGCCTCCCATCGCTCCATTCCGCTGAACCCTTGGCTTTAGCAATAGAAACGTTCCACCCGCGCATCGAAGTCTTAGCATATTCGCTTGACAAAAACGGGGTAAGTTTTGATCCATTACAACCGATGTCCTTCTTGATGTCAGCAAAACTGGAAAGTAATCTTTCACCACAGACATTGAAACTTCGGTTCTCCCAAGATGAATTCGAGGATCTTTTCACCCCGTCTTTGTTCTCTACAGGACATGAAAAGTACAGAGATCCAGAGTCCAAACCACGGGACGATGACAGTGTCCTGACCAAAGGCAATTTTTGGCACTTCCACGTCCGAAGAATTTCCGAAGGCCGAATCAAGAAGAAACTCGACTCAGACCAGAGCACATCATTAAAGAAGAAGCTCGTATGTCTGGAGGAAAGGCCATAGCTGAATCGGGGCGGCATCGATCAAAAACTCTTCAAGCGAAACCCTGACACCCTGCCTGAATCTGTCAAAAATGCCACTCGCCCTAGCCGGCCATTGAGAAATAGCAAAAATTACATAAATGCTCCCAATCCTGTATCATTCACCGAGAAAAAGTTCAGAAACCACGCGCATTGAGCTAGACAGCATTCAACAAGTAGCAACATAAACTGGTACTATCAAATGACTCCGACATCTAAGGTAAAACCCCTTCAGCCATGGAACAATTTAACCAATCCCTGCATCCCTCAAAAAAAAGCCTATTGCAGCCTAGCTAAGCTAAATCTAAGGCACATCAACAGACCGAGCTATCAATTTATATAAAATTCCTTCAAATGTGACACAAATCCAAGTTTCCCTCGCCTCCTTCTCACTGTCCTCAATTCCATGTTCTGATTTCAATAATGCAGTAAGCTGAAAATTCAAACCGTAAACACTGCCAATTAATCACGATCACAAGTGAACCGATGCATCCCTACTTCACGGTGCATATGCTAACGTACGGGAAAATACAGAGTATGAACGCCAGCAAAACGTGCCGAGACTCACAGCCATGTCAAAAGCAGCAAATTCGTTGCTACACTTAGCAAATTTAGCAAAGAAATTACAAATTCAATTACAGAAATCTGGTCATGCGAGGGATCAATTAAGCTGAAAATTCTCAACGCAAGATGACACACGGCCAATTAATCACGATCACGCAAACCGATGCATCCCTATTTCCGCTACTTCAATACACAGGGAGCTCATAATTGTTTCCCTGTGTGAGTTTCTCTTCCAGTCTCACTTTTCCCACCGAGTCTCAAGAGCTGACACTTGTTAAACTTTCCTTTTACAAGCAAGTGAGTCAACATTAAACTGGTGAATAAGCAGTCAGTGGGAAAGTGAGACTCGCAGGGAAATCACACCGACAGGGAATCGCTTATGAGACCCCGGTGATACGGCAATGTACGGAAGAAACAGAGTGGGAAACGTGCCGAACGGGACTCAGTGAAGCAGCAAATTGGTTGTCAAAATGCGCCAGATTCAGCAAGGAAGTTACAAGTTTAATTACAAGGGAGCGCAGGCAACGAACCTGAAGAATCAGTCGCGCGTCGGGGGAGTGAAGAAATCGGCCAGCCAAATAATTCGGGAGTGTAAGGAAAGCAAGAACAAGCAGAGCAGCGTCGGAGACGAAGGGAAATGGAACAACAACAACAAAGAGAATCGCGGAGAAGAGGGCGAACTCAAGATGCCGAGTTCGAGCAGCCTCAGTGCACCACTGTAAAAGGGACGGTATAAATGAGAAATGTTCCTGTGGGGGTACAGTTCTCGTTTGTACTGTCCCTTATACAGTGGTGGGTTGAGACTGCTCTTCGTGTGTTGCTATTCAACCACGCTCCCTTTCCCCGGGCTCTCCACGTGGGTCCATTTCATTGGTCGGACCCCGAGTTTCTTTCTTACGTCCCTTGCCATTGCTAAATTTGTTTTGGCATATTATAGATACCGTACCCAGACAGTAGGTCATGTTGAATAATTAATTTTTTTCTTTTAAATGATGTGAATATTTTTTAAGACTTTGAGGATTTTTTTAGGACATTTTTTTTTACCGGTGGCATACAAAATAAAAATAATTTGAAAAAATACTTTCCTAAAGGTTTGGGTTTTATAATTATTCCAGACAGTGAGGTATAATGGTAACCATAAATTTATTGAAATATAGTATAGCCATGTTGTCTTTTGAGGGAAATAGGGATTTTATCTCAAGATGGAGTCCTTATCTATGTCCCAAAATAAATAGAGTATGAAAAAATGAATTGGAATATAGATGAGGCCCAAAAGTTCCACTGGACTTTGAACTTGGTTTGTCAATAATGGATACTGTCGAGGTTGCTCTTAATCATTGAATCAGTCCAAATTGATACTATTTAAAGGCATAAACAATTTAAAGGAAGACTCTTTGGTTGTCATATCAACTACAAGGTTGGACAACAAAACTAGCATAAACATACCTATGATTTTATAGTTATCTTTCTTTTCTTTAACCTCTAAAGGACCAAGTGTCCTAACTAGGACATTTAGAGAATCGGGTAGGTTCCGGTGAACACGTTTTTAATCAATCTTTCAAAGAAATTTGATAGTAGATTTCCCAATGTGCCACGAAAATGGGGGTTCCTGTTTTTTTGAATTCCGACACCGGATGTGAAAGTTATGAGGGGAAATGTGTTTTTTTCGGGAGAAAGGGCAACGAGGCAGTTGAGAAATTGTTGAATTTTAGGGGGGCAACAAGATGGGCGGCGTGTGGAAAATAGGGTGGCCTGTGGGGGGGAGAAGACCACCCCATTTTCAAAACTCATTCAAAAAATTTAAAAACATTATTTTTAAAATTTTAAAATAAATTTTTATGAATAAAAAATATTATTTTAAACTAAAATTTTATTCTTTTAAATTAAAAAATAATATTTAAAACTAAAATTTGAATTTTCTAATTATAATATATTATTTAAATTTTTGAAAATTAAAATCATCCAATGAGGGACTACCACGTGGCAGTACACCTTGAGAGTTAGTGGGGTCATGAACATTGGAATGGGTTGGCACTTCAATTCCCTTCCTCCACCCTTTATTTCCCCCCTAACCCCCAAAATTCTTAAAAAATGTGCTACATGTCTTCTAAAACTTCAAAATTTATTTTTTTTTCAAATTTTTTTCGCCATTCTATAGAAGGTGGAATGTACTTGTGTTTCACCGCTCGGATTTGTATTTTAAATAAAGAAAGTCGAAAACATTGCAGTTCCAAAAAACATATAGTCTTTTCTGTACTTTTAAACCTCCAACAAGTGCAAGGTGTTCTTCAACATCCTAAACATCTCCAAATGCAACAAAAATTGGTACACAACTAAGTAACATCATATAGAATGTGAAAGTGAAGTGCGACAGGTTTCAGTAGTGAGGATTTTTTGATGTAGCCATGGTCAAACGCATCTGAAATTTCCGGGCATGTGTTTATTGGGGTGTTTTTTTTCATTAAACGCAATTATCTAGTAATCTGTGCGGTCAAAATCAATGAAATTTGTTGTGTATGTTTTTCAAATAGTTCAAGATAAGATCTTACGGTTGGGAGGTAAAAAATAACATCTTTTTGGATTTTTTGCATAGCGGAGTAAAAATGGCAACATTGGAGTGTTTTTGGAGGAAAAACACTCCGTTCCTTTAGGGGTTAAAACAAAATAAAAATTGAATTGACTAAATGTGGTTTTGACTTTCTACACTCATTGAAATAGTTTAAATGTACTCACATTTTAAAATTTATGTATCACAATTACACCCTAATCCATTAATATTGGCTTTTACATTATTAATGACTAAAATGACTAGTTTTTTTTTTTATATATTCATAGTTTTACATGAAAATATAGAATAGTTTAAAAAAACCACTATTTAAAGTGCTCAATTTTTACCAATGTATATTGTATTTCCTATTCGTTCAAAAAACACTCTAATGTTTACAAAAAATTAGAAAGAATCAACTCTAAGTATTAAGTGTAGACTAGACAATTGACAATATATTACATTTGCACATAATATCTAATTCATGATCAATGTTGCTCGGTGTACTTACTTTACCGTCAACAAATGTGCTTCGCGAGGTACTGTAGTACCATAGCAGGTTCGTCCTAAAATAATTCTAAAAATAAAAAACGTAAAAATTAGAAAATTCTGAAGACAAAAAAACGAAAATTGAATAAATTAGTTTTTGAAATATTGTTATTTCTAAGCTATTTAAGGTCATTTTTACTGATTTTTTGCTAAAAAACGAAAATTGAGAAATTCAGTTTTCGAGAGGTGAACCTTATTTTTTCAAAAAAAAAATATTCGTTCGCCAGGTGGCGAACCTGCTATGGTATTACGGTATATGATTGCACGATTCAAAAAAACCCATCACTCAAAAACAGACTCAATGAACACAAACTCAAATGAGACAAATTGAGTTACTCAGATTGTTTCATTTTAAGACTGTCTCGTTCAAAATCTGAATCATTTTGGCATTCAGTAATACGTGGACCCCCTCTACCTAGACTAAGTCCCACAGTAATAAACTCTTTTCTACACCTTTTGATAATTTAAATAATACGTGGAACTCCTCATAATTATCCATTTCTACTTTTTGAAGCCACCACTTACTCATTCTTTTAGGGTCGTAGTTTCTGTAAAGAAGTGAAATTGTGAAAAAGACAAAAATACATAGCTTTGAACTTAGTTGGGTGAGTAGAAAATTATAAAATGACTAACTTTTTAAATTACAAGACTAAAACTTATATTATCACAAGACTAATAATTGCAAAATATGAAATTGAATTATAAAACCATGAAAAGTAAATCTTCGATGTTATTTGAATTGTTAAACATCTTTTATTAGAAATAATAATCTCAAAAAGATTCAATTAAAAAGATTTAAGTGTAATGATATTTTAACAAAAACATAAAGTACCAAAATAAATTAAAATTGAAATTTGCAAAAGCTCATTCTACAATATAATGAAGCTTTTACCATATCAAACAGAAATGACCATGCTCATGTAAAATGTCACGAAGCCATAATTTTGTATCAATTACTATTTTTGAAATTGATTAAAAATGCTTCAAATCTTCAAAAGATACAAAAAAATATATATTAAAAATAGGAAAACCCCAAAAAACAAATACTGAACTAAAACCAACTAATATTGTTAAAAATATATATAGACGTATATATTATGGCTAATATTAGCGAAGAAGCTCTTTGTACCAAAATCCGGACATGTGTACACTGTATGTTGGTACTTAGTCGGGCTTTGATAGCCCCTGCTGATTGTCGTGACCGTTATGCGAGGATATGCTGAAGAATTTAGTCATATCACACAATGAATGAATATAGAAAAAGTAAGGTAGGTAGAGCGTGTGGTAATGGGGACAGATTAAATGGAGTAAAGAATAACAAAATCAGTGAGAAATACGTGAGTCAGACTTTGTAAACAAAAATATTCATTAATATTTTCTCCGGAATTAGGAAGGAAATAAAATAACATATTGGCCGATTTAGTCATTAGCACTACATGTCCTGAGATATAAAAATAGAAAATAAGACAACTATCAGAGGCTAGAATAATGCTTATATAGAGATTTTTGTGTGAGCTAACCTTATTTGCTGTTTCCGAGAAGTCCTAGAGATGTGAGAAATCATCGGCGAGTCTATAGTTAAGAGTCGAAAAATGCTTCTCATTTGATCGTTATACGCTCGCGAAGTCAAAGTTGAGAGTTGAAGTTGATGTACCAAGTGGTTGTGGTAGAGGGTAGCTTACGCAGCGTTGATGTCGAGTTTTTTCTAAATTATGTGAGTAGAGACTGTGAGGTCTAGTGAGGAGATGTGGGTGCGTAAGCGACCTTCGTTTGCTTGATGTGTAGCGTCAAATTGTTGGATTGATGGCGTCGGTGCGATTTTGTTTTTGATGTCGGTGATGGCTTTCGCGATAAGATAAAAAATCAAAATTAATCAAAATTAATTTCGTACGCATTCCATTTTTTTGATTTTTTTTGTTCAAAAATCAAATGGGCATCTGATTTCAATGAAGCCGAAAATTGATTGACTGAATGGCATTCATTGATCACCGTGCAACACTATTTTCAAAACCACTTCCAAGTTTTAATATACAGATAGTAAAGAACAAACGATCATACAATAACTCAAATAGACTTGTATTAAATTATAATTATATAATATAGTGATTTTATGTACAAAACACCTAAAATAATACTTACTTTCTTCCATTCTGTTTTTGTTGTTCGTAAATTATGCGTAGCACAATCATCACAAGACACACAATCGCAATATTCCTATAAAAATACAATTCAATTAAAAAATATTAAAAAAATATTCATCATAATAACCATATTTACAAGATGTAAGAATGAAAATTAGTTAATTTCAAGATAAAACAATAATATATAAACCTATAATTTCAAAATAAAATATATCAAAACAAACCTTATACCGCTTTGATTATCGAATATAGAGATCATCCGCCTCGTGAAATGGGAGATTTGTGGCATTGAGATAGCGACGGCAAGGCTTGTTAAAGTGCAACTCTTCAACACAGACATGTAAGTGTACATTTTTGACACACTTTTTGTGTTTTTTTGTTTCAAAATGTGTTACACTTTGATTCGGAGAACCTTTGGAGGCAACTCAAGCAAAAGAAATTGTCATCATTGTATTGTATAACTTCATCCTATATACAAAAAAAATGTTTGTTAATATATTTAAAAGATTCTCTAGCGCTTTCAACCAACGTTGGTGACATGAACTACGTTAGATCGACTTAGACTTGCAGTAATTATACTGCTCGTCATTCAAGGCTTTCGTAACTTGCTTCAAACATAAAAAAAACTGACAAGGGATTCTCGAGTGAGAATTGAAAACAGGAACGAGGATGGTTGCTCATAGGTACAAATATGCCTATGAAAAAAATTGAAAGGTCAATTTTTTTTCATTAATTTTATTATGCACTAGTCATCTTTATAGTTATTGTTTATTTTTGTTTGTTGTCATTGTTTATTTTCATTATTGATATTATTCATTAAATATTAAGAAATTATTATAATTTACTTTTGTTGAATTGACAATTTTTGATGTTTTTTTTAAGTTTAGCCACATTAAACATTCATTTTGCTGTTCTTACAGAGAGAAATTAGCAACAATGCTATGTGAAATTTAAAAGAAGAATTTTCTTTTAATTTTTAAACACTTGCAAGCCGTTGAGATAAAGAAGAATTGCATATCAACGTTGCAAGAATTAATACTGCAACATTTACAAGAATGTGTATTATAAGAAATTATTCTTGTAATCCTCATATTAATAAACATGACTACAAATTGAAATTCTTCATTTGACTTGATGCACATGGTAAGTTTTAATTTATCATTCAATTAATTTTTAATTAATCATTATTCTTTTATTTTAGTTTTTAAAATTGTACAATTGTTTTTTTTTAATATTAAATTGCAAGCTAGAGATATGTTTGGCAATGAAGTCAAATTTAATCTTCCAAGTTCAGATTATTTTTTTATACTCAAGAGTGGTGATGTTCTTCTATTACAATCGAGAGACTTGAACCTTTGTACAAAGACTGTTCATTTAAAACTGCAATTAAGAATTGCTTTACTCAGAATTTTTTTTTTTTTTTAGACATCTTACTATTTTGAGGTAAAATTAGTTCAAGGCATGAGAGATAAATAGACAGAGAGTTAGCTATATAACGAAAAGTTTTATAGAGACATTTAGTGTTTAGGGTTTAATGTTTAATATAAATGATGATTTAACATTTGGTGTTTAGAATTTATAGTGGATTAAGGTTTATAGTTGCGAGGTGTATTTTCTTTTTTCTTTTTAGGTGAAGGTTTAAATCGTGATTTAAATACGTTTAAGCAAACAAGCGATTCATTCAGACCAATGACGATTCGCTAAATGATGAATATTCCTCTTCTGTACTCTTTCGATCACGCGTAAATTCCTCCTACCGCATCGTGCACAGTACATGTCTCCGGAAAGTGACCACATTTGCGGGCCTCGTTTTATCCTACTATTAAGTTATGATCGAAGTATGAATCGCCCTTAATCGCGATGGGTCATGATCCACTCAAACTTGTTTAATCATCCCTCGGTATGACCATAGAACAATCCGTCGAAGTAATCAAACTTTTTTGATAATCTTCCAGAGTTAAATTCAAAGACTTTCAAAGTAAAATACTTCTTTCGCCCTCACTGGAGGTTTAATGGTATAATGAATCTCTTCCTCGTCATCAAGGTTGATGTCCTCGGCCCTCACACTATTTATGTGTTACGAAGGATTAATATTCTTCGCACACACAATACAAGAAACCTAAAAAACTTCAAAGCATTATTACCATATCTCTCCAGGCAAATGCACTATTATGTGAGTCAAAGATTTGTTCTTTGATCCACAAGAAGTTCTTTAGTAGGAATGGTAGCCAAGTAAAGTTACTTTGCAAATTATTCTAATCTTTTCTAATGATAATTGTATGATACGTTCTTTTCTAGCCTTTCAAGCGATAGATGTCTTAGTTAATTTTTTTTAATTTTAATTTTTTTTTCACATAATGTAAAAGTATGTCTTCTAATGTTTCCAAAAAGTCAATATACGAAGAAATTGGATTTACTATCGAAATGGATTAAACAAAGTTTCGAATGATCTTTAAGTTCAATTCAACATTCTTATTTTTTTTCCCTGGATTGTAATATGCAAATTTTCGCTATGAACATTAATTTAAAAAACAAACTTCACCACGCTATTCTATTTTTCATGCGAAACCCAAAAATAAAAAAATTACTTAATTTAGAAGTACGGTTGATAAGTTAAGTCGGACGAACTTACCATGGCGGCGAATGAATTTATAATGGATGAAATTGCGGCGGATGAAACTGCACCGAATGAAACTGTGGCTGATAAACCTATGGTAGATGAAACTACAGTGGATGAAATTGCGAGCATTTTTTTGGGTTTTCTAAATTTATTTTCACACTAATTTGTCTAACTAAGCCTTTTAATCAATTAATATAACAATTTTGAAGGAGAAAAAATCTATAGACTAGCAAGATACTAAATTGTTTATGCTAATTGTGCAATCAAGAGAAAACGAAACAGTGATTTTTTCACATAGAGTGTAGAAACATTAAATCAAGAATTCTAATTAAAATTTAAAGGAAAACAAAGAGTGAATTAAAAGAAACGTGTATTGTATATATCTAAATGTATATACATAATTCAAAGCTTGTTTCCTAGCAAAGTATTGTCGTGATCTAAATGTCGTGATTTCTTAGGAAAATAAAGCTCTTTATATACTAACTTCAAGTTTTTACATTATCTACTAACTGTAAAAACTAATATTTTCTAATCTACCTTATTTATTTCTACCCTTTAAAAAATCAATGAATTAGAATCTAAACCTTCTAATTTTGAATCATGTAATTTTCACATTTTGCAAAAGTAATTGCAAAAGATCTATTTTACCTTTCATTTTTATCCTAATTTAATAATATTCATTTTATCTTTAATAAAAAAATCTAATAGATTTTAAACTAAATTTGATGCATTCTCGTCATTTTGCATGATTGATGTAAAAAATATCTAATTTTCTTTTTACTTTTACCTCTAAAAATTACTTTTACTATAATTTGATAATACCCATTTTGCCTTTAATCAAAAAGATGTAATGGATCTAACTAAATTTGATGCATTCTCGTCATTTTGCAAAGTCAATGGAAAAAATCTTGATACTCATTTTGTCAATTTAAAAGTCAACGGTTAATTGCTTATTATCTTTCTTTCTTCTTACGTTTGCTAAGATCTAATCTATTTACTTTGAAAAAGCTCCTTTTCTATTTCTTTTTTCCCTTTTTTTTCTTTATTTTCAATAGAAAAGGATGAAATTCCAAAAAAAATCGAATTTACTGCTGAACCTCTTAACAACATTCTTAATATAGCTCGGATCATTTAAACATTATTTGTTTAATATCTAGGAATTTCTGAGTCCTTTTTATTGCAACCCGCGTTCGCGTTTTCTGCTCTAATTTCAGTCGCTACTTTTACAAAAAAATTGAGATTCTCCTACATTTTCAAGGGATTTTTGGTGAATTTTTACAAACGGATTTCGACAATGATTTCAGAAGGCCAAAAGTAGACTACAAACTTCACATTTGCTAAAAATAACATATTTTATCAAGTTCTCCTCGTTTTGACCTTCCGTTGCTGGCAGAAGTTATCATTCGTTGATAAATGTAAAATTTGTTGATTTTTGACTTTACTATTGTTCCTCGATGGTCTCTGTTTGTAGAAAACAGATGTTATGAACCGTTGAATTGCGTTCTGGATTGTCCTGTGCGGCATTGTAGAAAATTCTTCATGCTTTTGCAAAGTGTACGGTAAGTTGATCTTTTAAAAAGAAGTAGCTCCCGAATTCGAATAATTCTTAGAATTTGTCGCTGCATTTAAGGTACTTTGAAGTCCTCGTTTAGATTTTCTGGTCATTTCAACATTATTTGTTTAATATCTAGGAATTTCTGAGTCCTTTTTATTGCAACCCGCGTTCGCGTTTTCTGCTCTAATTTCAGTCGCTACTTTTACAAAAAAATTGAGATTCTCCTACATTTTCAAGGGATTTTTGGTGAATTTTTAAAATTTACTAAAATTGTAACTCCTCGTCTATTTAAACACTATCCTAATTACCGTTTGTTTAAATCCAAATTTACTACACTAAATAGTGTATTTAGTGTGAGGTGATGAATAATGTGCTTACCCCTACTACTTGTCTAACACTAATTGCCAATTTGTGGGTAATTAATGTTGGCGGTTGCATGCGTCGCCACCTTTCTTCACAGCTGCAATTTGCACTCGAATCTGGTTGAACACCTTTCGTTCTAGCCGCCTATTGCACGTATCAACTCCTTCTAGCCGCTTTGTACACACTCATGCTCAAGTGCTGCATTCGCCGAATTGCTCAGGTGCTACCTTTACCTTCGCCGAATTGCCTATACAGGTGTTGCCTTCGCCGAATTGCATGTTTGGCTCTTCTATACCTGGTTTGTGTTGAGTTTAGGATTTGAGTTGAGATTGTTGCCGCGATGGCCGCCGCCGCATTTCACCTGCCTTGCTTAAATCTCTGCTTTAGTCGTTGTGATCGGAATCGTCGTTGCTGCAGTCGGACTGGGTGCCGATATCGGTCGCTGTTCTTAGATTCGCCCTCGCTGTTCCTGGATTCTTGTCGTTGTCGTGTTAATCGTCGTCTTCCTCTACTAGGCTGCTTCAGATCGTTGTAGATAGTCATTGGAGGATATATATCCTGCTTAGCTACCGCCCATCAGCAAAGAGTATGGTGCATACAGCCGCGCGGATAGATGGATGAACTCTGTCCGTCATCCAAAAGTCTAGTAGGCCGGATAGATGCAATATAAGTTTTCCGTTCATGCTAATAATTTCGTCTTATTTATTGTAGATGGATTCCCAAAACCGCTTTTCACGACCCTTACAGCAAGTGTCGACTCTCACAACTTGTCAAATCCTAATCACTTAGATGGTACAAATCGAATCACTCCATGGATTTCCAAGCCTTTACATGTGCATTGTTGCTGCATTTTCAGATCATTTTCGAGCGACGCGCTATGTAAACCTTGAACATGTTGGCTATTGGTGGAATATGCGAGCTCAATTCTGTCCAGAAGGAGAGGAACCGGTTGCAGTATGTATGCACCAGAAGTCGTTTTAGCACACGAAAATTGCTGTGAACAAAGGCATTTCACGGACAAGGCCCCAAACGGTCCACATCGGTAGACTAGGTTTACCCTCAATTTCTCCTTACTTTTGAACATTATCAAAAGGCAGGTGTCAAATTTTCAGCACGATTATTGGTTGATTTAGCAAAAATGATTTTCTTTTATCCTACTTCACCCTATACTATCCACTCTAGAGACTCCAAAGACAATATACTTCTCTCTAAAAAAATAACCCCTAGTTGGACGCAGCAATTCATGCATACTTATAATTTAGTCCTACTTACCGAACGTGGTCGATTAATTTGTAGTCCCGAAAAGATACTTCAGATTGAGAGACAAACAACACATCATTTGGATGTGCTGCATAGAGGATTTCAAGATGGACTTTTTAACGAGAATTTCATGGGAAATGTTGATGAAACTCATTTAGTGGTTAATATGGACAATGACTGAACTTTAAGATTCAGAGGAGATACGACAGTCAAGTTATCTGAAATGGTTTTTGGAAGAAACTCCATGACCATGGTCGTTCGTCTTTCTGGAGGGCGACGATCTATGATCAAGACACCCATGCTCATATTTATGAATCCATGAAAACAATGTCTCAGGTGTTTGCTACAGAACATGTCCGAAAGACTGGATGGACCAATCCTTCTTCCCTGCATTTTTTGCCAACCCTAGGTCCTTTCAGCCTAATATACATGAACGAGAAAAATTGATCTGGGTTGACAATTGTAGCGGTCACAACATGAGTCCGACATTGACAGCTGTTTTGATAACTTAATGAGCAGTTCTGAAGTACCTTCCGCCTTGTTCTACCCATGTCTGTCAACCAGCAGACACCTTCATTATTTCAAAAATCAAGGATCTTTAGACCAAACGATGGGAGGCCAAAAAAACAGAGCTTATTGCTACAAACGTTTGGCAGAATCAAGTTCGGGCTGATGGTCAGTGGTCCGGTAAGCTTACAAATCCCGGTAAACATTTTTTTTTTTTTACAATTGGCAGCAGATAGCGTGGAGGATGTTAACAGGGAGCTTGATTCCGACAATATGTCGTATGCAAGAAAGACCATGATTCGTTCGGGAATGTCACTTGGAGTTGATAGAACTTGGACTGTAAACCAATTATTTTCACATCTTCAACTTCTTGTAGCAAAGCATGAACCGTATTTTCAAGGGCACATTATAGCAATCTAATTTTCAAGGGCAGATTGCAAAAATCTCATTTTGTTATTCAAAGTTCACTTTGTTATAAATTTGAATTTGTTTCCTCATTCTCTATGTCCCATTATCTTTCATTTGCAATTTCAATATGTCTGAAAATCATTTGCATCACTTACAGTTTTGCTCCATTTTGTTATTCTTTCTTCCAAAAAAATTTGCTCCATTTTGAAATACTTGTTATTTGCTTTACTTTACTTAATTTTTGAAATGGAATGATTTTAGTTATGATCCAATTTGATTCATTCCATTTCAAAAATTTCAATTTTTTCATCTAAACTTTCATCTCAAGTTTCATTCCTTACTCACACTAAATATCCATATCTCAAAGGATCACAATGTCAAAACATTACTATTCTTTATAAATAGTGTGAGAATTCACATTTAGTGTTTTTACAAAAGTAGGTTTTTTGATATTTAGAGTGATGTTCACAATTACAGTGCCTCACACTAAATACACTATTTACTGTAGTTCTTTTCATTAATTGAATTTATTAGTTATTTTTTACGAGTTATGCTTCTTAACTATTTTTACCTTTAATTTTTATCCGTCATTTTTAGTTTTTACCATTATTTAGGCTAAAAGGTTGTACTAACAACATTCCGACTGTAATTAAGCTATAGAGACCTTTAGTTTCCAAATTAGCTAAAATTCTGCTATTGGTTTTACTAGTTTTATTTCTAAATAAGTTACTAATTTGGAATAAACAGTGAAAAAGTCTTTAGAAACTAATAAATAGTAAATTTTTTTATGTTCGAAACACTTACTCTTAATTTGGCCTCTCACACTCCTCAAAATTTGTATCCAATAATAATTGGTAACACTACAAGTTGTATCCAACAAATAGTTTCTAGAGAATTTAACCCTTAACTTCTTGGGCGACCCAAAATCGATCGCACTATTTTTAGAACTGAAAATATTTTGAGGAAGGAGTGCCCAAATGATTCAAAGTTTGGGTCAATTTTGTGTAGAAACGAGGTAGCTATTCAATGGTGTAGTCTGATTTGGAGAAATGCACATTGTCAATTTTACAAAAATCCACATGTGTTGGGTGGTCACAAAATTGAGGAAGAAAAGTCAGCTCAAGAGAGTGATGGACGAATGACGAGCTGCCACGTGTTCCAATTGGGTAGGGCGGCTTGTGGGTGGGTGTAGCTACTGAAATGCAAATCTTGCACTTGGATTTCACTTCTTTTCCAATATTCTTTTTCCTACTATATGTGTCCTTCTGTATATTTTCAATCTGCCGTGTCTGATTTTGCAATGGAAGATCAAATTTGTAGGAAATTGTAAAATTTCTCCCAAAGTCACAAGTAAACTAGTAAAAAGTGGATGTGATGTCAAGGCCTCTTTCTCACTCAATTTTTATCCTAAAAATACAAAAATTGTTGTTATGCGTAGGGAACTTGATTATCTTCAGAATGACAAGAAGGCACCAACTTTATAAAATAGTATGTGCCCAAGAGAGTCAATCAAAGCTCATTTTCAGTAGTGAGAAAACAGTGAATTTCTTGGAGTACCCTTCACTTTTATGTCCCATCTAAACAACCTATAACTCCGATTGACACCAAACTTTGTGAAGATGAAAGTGACTTGCATATCTACAAGATCTTACGGTTGATTTTGTAAAAAAGTGAGCTACGTAAGTTTGAGCAACATGTATCTCTAACCAAAAAAATCAGGGTCCAAAACGCGCTCAAAATGGTTCAGGAAGTTCAAGTTTAAGCTCCAACACCAACTGCACAATAATTTTTTTGAGTGGCGTTCAAATTACAAAGATGATTAAAGGTAGGTTTGTTTCTACCACTTCTAACTGCTACCCCTTTAACATCTTATTAAAGATAGCTTTGATTGAAACTTTGCCTTCATTAATGTTTCAAATGACCCAAATTAGCCTCTAGAGACTCTATTTTGTCAAAAGAAGTAGAATTTTCATTCTTGCTTCGTGAAGTTACTACCAGAATTATAACAAATAGAACACGCAATTCGCTATTTATGCACTTGGCCAACTGCGTTCATTTCATAAGCATATTTGACTTTTAATAAATTGGTTAAATAGTTCTCTAAAAAACATCAATGTTGTCTTTCTTCAATCCCTCACATTGTAAACAAATAATTATTTTAATTATTTTTTATTCTCGTCTTTATCTTTTCTTTTTTATCTTGATTTCTTTCTTGTCTTCTTTCTTCTCTCCCTCTTGTCTTTCTTCTTGTCTTCTTTCTATCTTTCTTCTTGTGTTCATTTTTGTCTTCGTTGTCTTTTTTTTCTTCTACTTTTTCTTCAACTGTGGCTGCTGAACCCTAAACAATAGGAGCAAATCCAAAAAAAAAAAAAAAAGTTTTTTTTGGGTTGACCGCGGGGTGCTCCTAAACTCTGAATGGTAGCCGCCCAAAAAAAACCTTTTTTAGGCCTTTTTAAAAAAAATCTATTTTTGGACTGGTTACCCTAAAATCCTCTCATCTCCCTCATTTCTATCTCCATCTCTCTCTCCATCCCTCCACTCGCCTCATATATTTAAAGGGAGAGGTGAGGGTCTGTCCCACTCCCCCTCTCTGCCTTCACCTCTCCTCTATATATATGAGGAGAGGGGAGGGATGAAGAAAGAGATGAGAGGGTTTTAGGGTGCGCGGCCGCGCACCCCATTTTAAAAATAGAAATTTTTGAAAAAATCAATAAAAAAATTTAATATTTTTTTTCTTGTTTTTGAATTTTCTCCCATTGTTTAGGATTCAACAGCCACAACTGAAGAAAAAATATAAGAGAAAAAAGACAACAAAGACAAAAGGAAGACAAAAAGTAGACAAGAAAAAAAACAAGAGGGAGCCAAGAAAGAGGACAAGAAAGAAATCAAGATAAAAAAGAAAAGATAAAGATGAGAATAAAAAATAATAAAAATAATAATTTGTTTACAATGTGATGGATTGAAAAAATACAATAATCCGCGGTTTTTTTAAAAAAAATTTAAATAAACAAAAAAAATTATGTGCTCGGGGACCAAGTGCATGATTATATGACCAAGTGCGTAAATAACGGATTGTGTGTTATAGGTAAAAGTAAATTTATCCCAGTTGGATTCCCAAGCTTTCAAATAGTTGAAATATCATCTTGAAAAACCCAATGGTAACTCAAGGATTGTATTGCTCACGTCAATAACTTCAAAAGATTCAACAATATTATGGTAGGATTATCAATTATGACAAACGGTAGTTTTTTAACTCTATTGATTTCTAAATTTTCCTCAATGTTTAAGGTATTTTGACAAAATTTTACAAATTTTAGGGTAATTTTAAAATCATTCAATTATTTCCTAGGATTTTCTGAATCTTATTTACTACCTCTAACAGATTTAAATTATCTAATAAAAAATTACTAAAAAAATCTATAATTTTTTTTGGAAGTGTTCTAAAGAATTAAATTTTTTTAATTGAATTTTTTTTAATGACTATGATTATTCCTGCAATTAGTTGACTTCATTTCTTGACCCAAACTATCACTACATATCATTCAAGTCAAGATTCTTACACTTTCTTCTTACCACATACATTAATGACTTAGCCCCTAAACATCCACACGTCCAGTTACTGGATGT
Organism: Pohlia nutans; assembly: GCA_022496805.1. NCBI lineage: Eukaryota > Viridiplantae > Streptophyta > Bryopsida > Bryales > Mniaceae > Pohlia > Pohlia nutans. Next base: position 19,445,004 of record CM040102.1, on the reverse strand, counting down.
TTGTTGGTTGACCAAACCCAATTTTGATCTTCGGGATGTATTTTGTTTCTAATACATCGAACTAAAAAAATGAACTTTTTCCAACTAGTTACGCTTCATTTTTCTAATCTTAAGAATTCCAAGTATTGAGTAAATTTTTGCTTTTGCGAGCCTTGTAGCTCAAGGTCTAAATTACACTATATAGAATGTTCACTTCTCAAATTTTAAAATTTAAATAAAAGATTTTTACGGAAAACACATCAATCATGTGGTTCTCCATTTTAATTTACATAGGATACTGTATCACATTGATTTAAATCACATTGATAATGTGATTAAAAAAATATTAAAATTTTAAAAAGATTATTTGTAATTAAAATTAGTTTTTGAAGTATTTAATTTAAAAATTTGAATAAAAAGCCATGTTAATCCCTAATTGACAAAAGGGTATTGGACAAAACGTACATGTATTATAATATATGACCTCTTTATCTTTGATGAAGATTGGTCCAATAGAAAAAATGAAAAGCATGATGATTCGAAATTATTTGTACACTTAAATTTCCAAAAATAGTTATAGGTTTTCATGTAATGAATTTAGAAGCCCTTAACTTCAAAATTTTATTTTTAGAATTCAACATTTACCATGATTGATTAAAACTAGAAAATCTATTCTACAATTTTGAGAAGCAATTATTTCATAGGAGAGAATGTCATTACTTACCCCAAAGAGTAAATTTTATAACACTCAGACAATATTGAGGTCTTTGTTTTTGAAAAATTATCTTTGATGGAGTTTAGGGTTTTATCTCAAATTCAATTCAATGAATCCTGTTCTACCTTTACGTGGTTTTTAAGATTTTTGAACAGTGAGTCCTTGGGATCTAGTAGTTTTCATATTTTTCATTTTTATAATGTATCGTAGTGAAATTTGTACTGTACATGCACAAATTTTCATACATTGAAGGGTAAAAGAAAGTGCTCAATTTTTATTTTTATAAAACTTAATATTATAAAGTAAGTATTTCATTTAAATAAATTACAAATAATGTGCCTTTTTGAAAGAAGTATCACACGCAGTAAGAGGATAAATTACGGTAGTATGAGATTTAAAAAAAATCATAAACTTAAATAAAATTATTTTATAACTAAAAAGTTCAAATTATTTTGAAGCAATTATCAAAAGAATTAAATGTAGAACCTGTTGTCCAAATACATAACTTGTAGCCAATGATCTCAAAACTGGCTAAAATTAGCTGGATTTCTACCCAAATGGGGCCGCTAAACACACAAAGGAAAAAAATGAAAAAAAATTGGACTGTAGCAAGAATGCTCATCATGATATAAAAATGCAGCAACTTCAAGAGTATTGCCGGATATTATAGAGGTATAGTGGGTATTGTATGCACTGGGTAGCAAAAGTAGATACCATTTATGTGTGAGGTCGCATAGTGTTCTAAATGTCATAAAGTGGTTCTAAAATCACAGGTTTGGCAGATCATTACCAGCCATGGCAACTGACCCATTTTGTCATTCCTTTTGGTAGATTCCAGGACAAAATTTGAATTTCCCATTTAAGTGACCTCCCACTGTAGGAACCACGAGGACCGTTTACACAGCCATTTTTCTATTGAATTCCCAACCAATGCAGTACAATTTGAAGCAGAAGAAGAATGCACTTCATAAAGAGGCTCAAGAAGAGATACCCGGATCACGGGGTATACACACAATTTAAGAGCAACAGACAAGGAAAAAGGCGCACGTGGCAGCGACTCGCCTCGTCCAAATTCAAATTCTGCTTTACGTTCCAGCCGTTGGATAGGAAGGTCCGGGGAAACGGTAAAAACGTCAACCTAACTGTTTGAAGTACCGGCCACAGGTAAACCGCTGCGGTCCTTTCGGTCTTCCGGAAAGACGGCACAGTACGTACGTCAGATCGTCGCAGCGTCTCAATCTCAGCCGTCCATACGGAAAGAAATCCTCGCTAAGTAAAAGACGCGTCGTGCCTTCCTTCGTCTCCCCCGATGCGACGGGAGCTAGGTGACAGATTGTTCCGTGCTGGAGTTAATGGACTGAGATGGACTTATTGCAGCTCGCGGGGGAATTCATGAGCGTATTTGATTCGAAATTTGGATGAGGTACATATGTGGCCACTTCCTCCCAATTTCTCGCGATGCGACTTGGTAGCTGGAGATCGCAACGACTGTTCTTGCAAGCAAGGAAGCTCGCGTCCGAACTCCGAAGATGCAATTGATTGAAATGTACGTTGAATGCGATGACCTTTATTTTAAAATACAGTGTTCAGTTTTTGGTTTGTCGGGAGAGTAAGATGAGAGAGCTTGCTTTTAATGGAGCGTCGGTGTAGTCTGTTTCTGGAAGCGAAAGCGCTTTTAATAGAGCAATAGAAGGGGGAATGACGTTGAAGAACGTTTTATCAGCTGCTGGGAGTGCAGGCCAAATTTTCTCCGTGCTATCTGCATTTTGTGTTTGATAAGGACGGTAGCTGAGACTTCACTTCACTGTCGTCGTGGTTGTTTTAATGTAAGCGGGAACCAATGCTCTTGCTGGAAATTTGAACTTCTTGCACTTGTGAGGGACACTGTAGGCTTGTGATTGTGGTGTAGTCTCAGTGCTTTAGTTTTTAAGATTTTAATTTAGCAATAGAAGGTGGAATGGAGCCGAAGAATGTTTTGTCAGCTGCTGGCGTGCATTTCCAAATATTCCCTCTGTTATTTGCATGAAGTAGTGCTGCTTCGGGTTTAATAAGGTAGCTGAGTGTTAATGTCACTCCTATAGCTGTCGTTGTTTTTTACACTTTCTGTATGCGGGAATCAATGCTCTTGGTGAAGTCCTAATATCTTGCACTTTGAGGTACTCTTCAGGCTGTGGCTACGGTGTACCCTGAGAGCTTCAGTTTTTAAGATTTTAATAGAGCAATAGAAGGGGCAATGAAGCCGAATAACTTTTTTTTATCAGCAACTGGCATGCGTTTCCAAGTTCTCTCTCTGCTTCTTGAACACTTTCTACTGTTTCAGGGTTTATAAGGTAGCTGAGTCTGCCGTGGTCGTTTTGTTGTACGCTTTTCTGTAGGCGGTAATGAATCTTCTTGCTAGAGATTCTAATTTGGTGCACCTGTGAGGTTTTCTGGAATCTGGAGGCTTTTGTAGTCGCTTGCTTCCGCGTGACCGTGGTGTATCGATTTGTGCGGTCTTTCCTGGACGTGTAGTGAGGGCTTCAATTTTTGAGCTTTTAATATAGCAATTGAGAGGGTAATGAAGCCGAAGAAGTTTTATATACTGCTGGCATACTTTGTAAAAAATTTCTCTCCTCTATCTGCATTTAGCGCACAAAGTCATGCTGCTTTAGGTTTGATAAGGTTTATAGCTCAGCCTTAATATCGCTGTTGAAGCATTCGTTTTGATGTACGATTTTTCTTACGCGGGAATCGATGCTCTTGCTGGAAATTCGAGTTTCTTACATTTGTGAGGAGCTCGGCAGGCCAATGTATACGCGTGCTTCAGCGCGACCGTGGTGTATCATTAGTAATATCGCCACAGTGGCGTCGGTAAGATTTGGTTAATGTAACTTGGAGCTCCAAAGCTTAGAAATATTGCAGTTCAGAAATTCCTGAAGGCTAGTGGATGATCATTCAGAGTAGCTAAATGTTTTTTGCTGTTGTACTTGTGACCAGCTCCCTTCACTTCCCGAACCAATAAATTTAATCGGAAGCGTCGTATGCTCTGGTTCGAAGCGAGGTGGATCTACTCGTCCAGGTCCGATAGCCCTTTGCCCAGCCTGTTTTACACCTGCGGAAGCAACCGAAGATGAGCTCCGTTTCTTTGTGGGATCGTCTACGACCCCGTTATGGCCTGAGGAGTGGATCGTTTCCTGACAGCTTTCGAAGAGGCGCATGTTGCTGCCCTCACACATCCGGAGCACAATGAGATATTTCGTTTCTCTTTGAGCTTGTGGTTTCTCCTAGGAGTCTCTTGTCACTCTTGGTATTCTCCTTCATTTCTCGCACAGCTGGAGACGAATCAAGACTTGTGCCTTTTTAGTTCTCAGGCCAAGGTTGAGGAATTTCTTCAAGAAGTTTCCTATTTCTTCAACTAATCACGGGCTTCAGTCGCAATGTCTCTCTGGCAAGGATAATAGCATTGTGTGTCGACTACCAAGCGACGACGTTCACTAAACTGCGGCATTGCGAGGCGGGTGTGCAATATTACTGTGAAGGTAAGCCTCCGTTCCTTCTTCCTGAGCTCTCTGTGTATCCGACCTTTCGAGAATTCTTGGATTCTTCTCATCAAAAGGGATCCCTTGCTTTTGTAGTTTGAATGATTGCATTGTGCAATCTGTAATGTACTGGGAATGTAAGTGGGTAACAACTTGCACAATGTACTAGACATTCAATCCCCATTTTTTGAAAATAGTATCTTATCTAACTCGTGCTTGTCAAAAAACTTGACCTCTCTTGTTCAGTTCCTCCTCTTTGCTAGTCGCTTTCAGTTGCCAGTTTTTTGCCTTCCATGTCTTTCTAAGCGTCGGAATGGATTCAAAGGTGCACGGAATCTATACGAGGAATGCTCGTCCTTATGGGCGACTTTTCAGAAGTGTCTTAACCTTGATCAGAGCCTTCCATCTCATTGACTTCCGTCCGTGACCATGCAGGCTCCCGAAGTAAAGCTATTAGAGAAAGTATGGCTGATCTGCCATTGCCATGCGCCACAACGACGACCACTGCAAATTGAGTGACCCCAACTCACTCGATTTTGTAATTTGTAGGATCAACATGTGCCCTGGAAGTGAAGATTCATCTTCTCTAAAGATGGAGGAATATTCAGTATCAAACGGATCGCGAAGTCCTTTGCATTCGCAAGATGATATCCATTCGGACATAGCTGACTCTCTATTTGAACTTACACCTCACCCCAATAATTACATGAAGAAGTATTTATGCGATGAGAACGGAGTGCAGCTGCCAATTCTTGGGGAATATTTTGGTGTGGCACTTGCATTTGCAGCACTTGGGGCGCTGATCCGTGGAAACAAAGCACCAACGCACATGAATCTCAGTCCGAAGCTTCAAAGAGTGGGACTGGAATGCATGTTAAAGAATGCCATGGACCGATTGCAGATGCTAGCTCTCAATGCGCAGGACTTAGAGCAGAAGGTAAAGGATGGTAGGGAAGCAATTCGCAGAGACATGGAAGCGTGGGAGGGTGAACGGCGAATCCTCGTACAGAAGCTCTCAGTTGCTGAAGCACAGATTCATAGCGTGCGAAGAAGTCGACAGGAGGATGCTAGGGCCAACGAGAAAGTTGTCAGCATTTTTGCCTCTTACGAGCAGAGTTGGAAAACTCAGAAGAAGAAAATGAGGCGTGAGATTGAGCTCCTCAAGAATGAGATAGTTGGTATACGGAATCGAAGTCTACATAAAGATGACGGAGGAAAAGGATGTGAAGAGTGTAAATTGAAAGTTTTAGAAATTGAGAAGCTAGAAGACAAGCTTTGTGAGAAAGAATTCCTCATGGCTGCGGCAATGGACGAAGCACGGTCGGATCAGCATGAGCGTAACCAGTTAGCTGGAAAGCTTGCTATGGTGGAGTTATGTGTCGTAGATCTGAGGGACAAACTGGCGCAAGAGACAGCGAAAAGCGCTGAACTCCTAGTGGCGATGGCTGATTTCTCAAGGAAGCACGAAGAGGATGAGAACAAGCTGATGTGTGCTATGTCAGATCTTGACAGTGCGAGAAGAGATATCGAATCCGTATCTGCAGCAAAAACGGACCAGAATGCCATGGTGGAGAAGCTTTTGGACGACCAAAAGAAACTCCGGAAAGATGTTGACGACAAAGAGGAGGTGATCGCTGTGCTATTGAAGAGATCCAACGTTGACCGGCAAGAGAGGGAGGAGCTCTTACATCAACTGGCTCAAAATAAAGCCAAGCGGAAAGCGGCGGAGACTGAAAAAGACAGGTGGAAGAGGCTAGCGGAAGAACGCGCACGCATTTCCCCTCCAGGAAGAGGTGCACAGAAGCCAAGGCGTAGCCTGGGTAGCAAACCAGAGATAGACAAGCTGTCTGAAATCCAAAGAAATCATGACGATGAGGTTCACGGTCTCCGATCCATGTACGTTACCAAGCTAGAGTCGCTTCAAGAGCAATTAAAGAATTATGAAGAGAAAGTGGCATTGCTGGAAGCAAGAATTTTGGTTCATAGCGCTGAGAGTCAGAAGCGAAACTCCAAGCAGGAAGATCGAAGCTCAGTGGACATGAAAGCAATAGAGCATGTAAACTGCCATGAACTGGTGACGCTTCTTGAGTCTGTTGTGCCTGATGTGGACTCGATACAACTTGACGGCTTCTCTTCAAAAATTCAAGGTGGGCATTGTCTCAGTCTTAGTCAAGGATTGTGTGAGGAATTGATCTATGAACTCCTCAAGGGGGTGTCGCGTTGTTAGAAATGGCCCGAGCACAAACGCGAATCTTGGTCCTTTAATATACAATGATGATGCAATTCATATATCTCACATAACTCGCTGACACATTTGTCACTATGCTTTTCTGTACACACCAGAGATACCTTTGACTACTGTGGCTCTTAAAAATTGGCTCAAGCAGTGGCTGGAGGTAGTAAAGGCTGACCACGCTCAGCAGCTCGAGCAGCGGCATTGGCGAGAACTTGATGCGTTTGAACGACAAATGAGGCTGAAAGACGAGAGGCTGGAGTCCTTTCGTTGGCAGTTGTTGAGCATGGAGTCCGAATTCAGTAAAATGAAATCTGAGCTTGAGATGCTGAAAAGCAGGCTGGCAATGGCCGTGGATGAGAAGTGTAGGGCAGAGAGGGCGGTTGAATTGAAGGACAAGGAGTTACGTGCATTAATGAGAACTACGTTGCAGAACAGCGAAGGCTCATCAGCTTCTGATTCCCATTTAGATCAGCTAAGTCATCATGAAGCTCAACAGAGAGTTCTGATCTTGTTACAGAAAGAGCTCAACGATGCCAAGTACGTACACATAATCATGGCTGTTATCAGGGATCGCACTTGTGGATCAATCTATTTTCGTCTTAGCACTGGGAGTTGATTCTGCTTAGAGTCCTTGAACAATCTTTTCGACCGATTGAGATCTTTGTGCTTGCACGTTACAGGAGAAAATTAGAGGAGGTCGAAGTTGAGCACCAGAAGGATCTGTTAAAAGTTGTCGAGGATACTGAAGCGGAGCTCCGACAAAAGGACCATCACCTGGCTGTTGTGGAAGCTAGATTATGCCAACTAAGAATTCAGGTTGATAACGAGAAGCGGTTGAGCCCGAAAGAGCCGAATCCTGAAGTTTTTTCTGAAGAGGTATTGTTCTTTCAGTAGGGTCCGTAATGCCCCTCGCTGAATGCAGTTGCTTTATAATTCTCTGTTCCGAGACGTGCTTATTTTCAGTTTTTCCAAAAGCCACGGTTGCTTCGCTGCGCTTCCATAAATTTGATTTCGTTTACCTTAAGGTTCCTCAAGACCAGGAGAAAAGACCACGGTTGCTTTGTTGCGCTTCCTCTGGACTTCTTCATTTCTTGCCAAATGTTAGTGACGTGTCACCTTGCGCCTGCTATCGCAAGTCCTTTCAGGTTACGCGGGCAAATTGATTTGAAATGAAATTTTTTTCGACCATTAAATTCCTGATACGAATTCTGAGCTCTTTCTTTGCGTCTCAAGAATCAAGACTCACATTGGTTGTCTTATGACCTTTGCAGGCTGTACCTGACAGAGTGTACACGATTGCAGTTGTCGGAGCCCAAGACGAGGATGTCAAGAACGCATTAAGCACTGCCTGCACTGAAGTAGAAAAATTAGCTGACAAGATTGCAGATGTTCGGAAACAGATGATGGAATCTGAGGACCACTACGGTTGTGGTCTAGAGGAACTCCTTGACCAGGCTACAGCTGTTTCAAACTCAGGGAAGAAGCTTTCTTTGTTGAAAAATGCAATTTCCGTAGAGGAGCTCAACGACACCAAGACCGCTCTATTCAGAGATTATCAGACAGCTATCGTACAAGACGTTCCAAATCAAAATTTGGAGGCAGCTGTGGAGCAAGAGATCCTTGACCAACCTTCTGTCCATGTCGATGAAGCATCGACCTCAGGTCCACTTCGTTGCCGCCGTCTCTCATTGCGTTGTATGATGTGTTGACCTGTTCTTTCCATTTACATTTGAGTAATAAAGGCAGGCTCTAGAGTTAAGTACGCGGGGTTAAGTCTTCTGATACTATTTCCTTCAATTCAGGGGCTCCCGAGGGAGAGGCATCAGAGGATTGTATTACGCCCTCAGACACTGAACCTGAAGTCACTTCAAAAAGAGAACAGGCCAAAGATCTCACTAACCTCAGGGAAACAAATTCTGATTCGGAGGAGATAGTAGAAGATGGAGAGACCACAGATACTGGAATGAACAACAAGACGACAAAAAGTTCAAAGAAAAGAGAGAGGAGGAAGACTTTAGAGGAATACTTTCTCGATTCACCACCTGAATTGGCGGTGGAAAATGCTTTTCAAGTCTCAGCTTTGAATCTGGTACAGCATTACAGCTTCATCGCATTTTCACATGATTATGCTGCTTTATCTGACCGTGAGTTGTCTACTTTAGAATGTGAGACCAGGATCATCATTTCTGTTTATTATATCCTGGAAGTCTTGCTGAGAGCGGTGAATACTTGATCGACATTATATTTACACAGGCTTTCGTTTCTGATACAGGGTGAAAGGAAAAATATCTCGAGTTTCTCAGGTCAGGGCGTCCTCCAGGTTGTCGAGAGAAATACCCTCGCCGAGATCCCTCCTCGAGAAAATGTGGCCAAACCTTCCCAAGCTGCAGTTCCCCTCTACAATAAAATGAAAAGCAGGTGAACATTCATCTCATGCTCGAGTTGGAAATCAAATTTGTCTACAAGAAATCTGTAAAGTTTATATCAACCTGGGTATGGTAACTTGTTCTGAGCACTTGTAACCACTTGTTCAGGACGGAATGCAAGAAGACAAAGGAGGAGATTCAAGTCCTGAGTCTAGCATTGGAAGTTCGGAAGATTGAAGAACAATTACTCCAAATCGATAGAAGATGCGTAATTCAGCCACATGTGATAGTGAACCCAAGAACTGGTTTAGCAATGCCCACTACCACACCTCCGAAGAGATTCAGTAAGCGATATGCAGCTCTGACTGGAAAAGTTGGTCAACTTGCCAAACAAATGGTGCGTAAAATCTAGTCCCATAAATCCAGTCCCTTTATTTGCTAAGAAAGTGTCTAAATCGCACATCTGAACTAAAAAATTTAACGGTATTTATGTCGAGGTTCATTGAAAGTCACCCGACTCATTTTAGACCTTTGCGTGCTTCTGATCACCTTGCCTTTTGAATGCATTCTGCATCTCGCTAAACTAGTTAACAAGCTGGCAAAATTCACATACGATTATGATGTTGGTTCTGTAGGGTTTGACTTCGGAAAGAATTCCTGAGATGATAACAGACAATCCGCTCTTCAATACAAGGCCGACCACGTCAGAAATCCTCAGCTTGCAGCATCGTGCTGAAGCCGTATACCAGAGCCTAGCAGCGATTGAAGCTCCGGAAGCTGAATATCCTACTGATGGATCTGCTGGTCAACGTACTGGGTATTCAAAGGATCGTCTAGTTGATACCGTCAAGGCCCATCTGTTCCAAGTGGAAAGAAGTTTGAGTACCAGGATGGAGCCCATACTTGCCCAACAGCAATCGTTCACATAGACCACAACGGCACCCTTCAAGGACAGAATGGGATCCTACAGTAAATCTTGGGATTCTGGTGCATCCAGATTAAATTCTAGGCACGAAGCTGTACCCTCTGAAAACCCTGTTGACTGACAACGTCCAACAAATTCAGGTAACTCTCATGCACGATATATTAGTAACCTCATTTCACATTTGGAAATCTAAATCTGTAGGAGTCTAGCCCAGGAGGTCATTCACTACCATGTCCAAGATTAAGCTCACCCTACCATTCTCAAAAGAAAGCATTGTTTTCATATCTGATCAAGACATTCGGGCCTTCTGTTCGTGGCAGGGGCAAAGGATGAACACGTGCGAAGGTCGTTTCTCGCTTCCACCTTGTCAGAGGTACTGTATATAAGCGCCCTCGAACTTATATGCACATTGTCAAGTGATCGGTAACTATAGTCCATTTACCATTTTATGGCACTTTTGTACGTCTCAAAATTACTGGCCCGTAGAAGCAGAACGATTTCACAGATTTTCTGCACTGAATAGGCAGAGTTTTATACTAGTTGTTGTCAACTATGTTGACATTCCTAGTTCCTGTGAATCTTCACTGTAAGTAGGATACACACCTTGATTGTAAGTTGTCTTCACGGTGACTTATTTATACATTCAGTGTAGTAGTGAATTTCAAACTGCCAGCTCTGATTATCATAATGCAGCATGTTTATTTGTAAGTCTCTTAATGCGCATACCCGTATTGTTGGATTGCTAAGTGTAATTTATGTAATTTTTTGTTCATTTTATCTTTGTTCCTCAATGCGAATATTGTGTACGATAAAACAGAGCTATACTACGAACCAAAGAAAGCTTTTACGCAGGAGTACAATGATGGAACTTCTGTTTGAGAGGTAGGATCACATAATTGTGATGCAGACCCAATTGCTGCACAGAATATAATGGCACCGACATTTTTGAATCAAAATGAATTAGTCTCTTACATGTATCACAACAATTTGTTATTTGTCAGCAAATCTTATAGCATGCTGCATTCCGTTCTGGGATTAGTGCAAATCAAGATCCCAATGGCGGAACTGTCCTAGAATACAGACCAGCCCTTTTTTTCAATTTTCAGGGACTGCTGAACTGACAACACAAAATAAATTTTACTCCCTCTGTCCCATAATAAGCTTCCTCAATCCCTTCTCAGTTTGTCCCATTGTAAGCTTCATATGCTCACATTAACTACTATTAGCTCAAGGTCCACACTATTAAAAGGGCTGATAGAGACTTTCTCATGAGGATTCCACCTAACATATACTAGATGCCAAGGGAATGCCACATGCTAACTTAACTCCTAAAAGCCTGAGTGTTATGGGACAAACATAAATGTGTTATGATATGTGACTTCCATGTGTTTGAAGTTTGGTTCAATAGACAAAATGTAAGGCATCATCTCTACAAATTATCTGTAAAGTCAAACTTCCGAAAAAAGCTTTAAATAATCTTTTTATGACTTTAAAAGCATTAACCTTTGAAAACTTGTATAAATAAAAAAATTCACTCTTAGAGCAAGTTTCAATGGGCCGCCACTCAAGCTTGCGCTCAATCTTTCTTGCATCAATCGCATACCGGTAGTCATGGCCGAGGCTGTCCATGACTTGCAAGATGAGCTTTTCTCCAGGCCCAATCGCGGCATCTGGTGCCATCTCGTCCATGAACGAGAAGATCACGTGCACCCGTGATTTGTTTTTCACTTTTTCAAGGGAGTCCTATCAGCGATTTGAAAATTGAAACTTGAAAAATAGAAAGCATTTGTTGACGTTTTACAATTTTTTTACTACATATACATGGCTTTCTATAGAGTTCATGGCTATAATACATACCAACAATCGACAAGGGAAGATTATGGCGATATACTTTACTTTCTTTTAACCCAATTTTTCTTATAGCAACATAGCAAGCCCATTTTTCATATAACAAGTTGGCAATCAATATAGCCACCAAAAAAACATTGGTGCTCACCACATCAATGTTGGTGGGCTCGTTGTGGCCTCATATGTTGTAGCATAGAAATACCAGAAACTGTGAAAATAAGGAGATTTGGATATTGGAAATAAAATTTTATCTTAGGACTCAATTTTCTACATAGAAGAGAAGAAATCATAAAGAGGCAAAGTGATTTCATATTTTATGCCATACAAATTTTTTTCTACAATTTTTTTAAGTAAGAAGTATTTCAAACCCCTTTGTGGTTATATAAGCTCATCTTAAACCGATACTAAGACTAATCCAAAGTCAATATATGGACTGGCCCACCATTCCACTAAAAATAAAAATAAATACAAGAAGCCGATTGGTCAACACTAAAAAGCGGTTTGTGGTCACAGTATTTACTATTTCAATGTCAATCGATTGCACAACTGTTGGACCTTCACGGTTTATAGTATTCCTACGCTACACCACACCGTGCTCAGCAACACCCCCACCACGCACACCGTGCTCGGGGACGAGAATCAGCGCCGCGACGTGGTCCTCCACGTAGAGCCTTGCCTTCAATCGTGTTCAGCGTGATGAATGCGATCAGCTTCTCCGGGTACTGATACGGGCCGTAGTTGATCGCGCAATTGGTGATTATTGTGGGCAGGCCGTAGGTCTCATGCCAGGCGCGCAAGGAGTGATCCCAGGTCACCTTCAAGGCTGCGTAGGAGGAATTTGGTTGATACGGCAAATCCTCTTTGAATGGCGGATCCTCTGGGCCCAACGCCCTGCACTGGAAGGAGAAGCGACGCTTCTGACTGCCGTTGGAGGTGCTCTTCAGTCGGAAAGGACACAACACACAAATTAAAGTGTTGCTTGTCAGTCGGGGAGGACACAACAGACAAATAAAAGCCGGATTCTCCGTCGGTCAGAAGCGTCGCATTTCCTACTAGTGCCCGAACACCTCATCCGTGGAGATGTGGTGGAAGCGGAAATACTCTGTACCGTTGAAATGAAATGAATTGTTAACGTCCGATGAGAGGCCTGTGGCTCAAGAGACTAGCAGACACGGAGTTGAGCAGCCTATGATTGGTGCTCAGTGGCATGCTTATAAAAATTACCGATTAATTTGATGTGAAAAATTCTTGAGGCTTTCCATTGTGTTAGGTGTGAAAAGATTAAGATATTTTGTTTGCATGTTATCATAGTAAGGACAATGAAAAATGAAACAACAAGATTCAGCTTTGACCTCACTAGATGTGCACATTTGACATAGTCTTGAATGAATCTCTTGATATGTTATCCCACCATTCAACTTCAACCTCCAAGTTGTGGTTTGATGTCCTACATGCTGAGATAGTACAACATTGAAGCATGCAATGGGTTTTGGAGAGGTATTGTTCCAATTTATGATCATCAATGTTTTTAAATTCAAGATAGTGAGATTTTTTAACCAGCGATGGGGAGTGCCCCATTGAAATTTGCTAACCAGAGCTTCTTTTCTGCCAGTGTACTGAAAGTTGGATTTTCATAATGGGGAACGGGTCCATCGGGGAGACATCCTTATCTGAAAGCATGTCTTTTCTATGTACAGTATAGTCAGGTAGGAATTGCTTACGAATTCCCACTGCAGGGAATTGTTTTTAGAAACTTTGAACAATGCGTGTGTACTCAAAAATGATCCGATTTGGAAACCGCAAAGTGCGTTGGAATCACATCGACGTGTACTACAATATTATTACAAATTTACACATGTATTAGTGAAAGTTATATAACAAGTTAAAAATAATATATATAGTATCTACCATTGAGTGCTCTCACCGTTTGCTTCAGTTACAGTGTCCATTTTAGCAAGAAAAAATGAAATGAGTGATTGAAGTTGTTTTTGAAATACTCGAGCTCATACTTCTTGAAAAATTTGTATCATTTCATCTTTTTCCTTCATAATCTTTTTGATTCCTTGGGCTTGTCTCCAATCATTATAATATCTACTACGGTGTATTGGATCACCATCCTCCATCAATGTGAATTGAATAGGTCTATCATGCATAAAATAGATGCCAATTGATAGATTTTCATAAATAAGTTGCACAAAATGAATTACTGATTGTTTAGTTGGAGGAATGACATCAGGAATTTCATACCCCACTGATTCTGCACGATTTCAGTGCGTTTATCGTTAAACACTGATTCCGCACGTCATACGTGCATTTAGAAGTGTCGTTATGGTACGGAAGTGACATTCATTACTAAGATGTCGATGCAGTGTCTTTTCAATGATTATAAAAAAAATGTTGTTTCCGCACGAAAGTCGTGCTTGACGGAATCCATGCGTTAATCGTGTATCTACATTACATGGCTAATATGCGATAGCTTTGAATGCGGATCTAGTATCGTATACGTATCATATCAACGCCTTTTATTACATTGCTGCGATTTTAGCATCTATCATAATGCAAATTATTTTCGTACGATATCCATGTACAATATTTTTATATTTTTTGGAATCTTTTGGAATTTTTAAAATATTTTATATTATTTTGGAATATTGGAATATTCCAAGAATCTTCTTTAAATTATACTTACGGTTTAATTTTCAAAAACATTTTTAGATCTACATTTATAGAGTTTAGAAGCAATACACATTAAAATTTCAAAGAAATAACATTTTATACTTTTACAATTCAAATTTGGTATTATTGGTTATCATTGTACTTTTCATCATAGGAGCAAAAAAAAATAGCTCACAACCACCACGATTTTGGCAAAAAATAAAAAAAATTCAAAATATTATGAAAAAAATCTTAGATATAGAAAAAGTCCTGCATAATCTAGTGCAAAAAACAATTTTGGAATTTTTTTTTTCACATAGTTAAAAACATTCAAAGTCCGCTGAAAAAAAAAAAAAAAAAAACAGCTCACAGCCATGATCTGCCATCACGATTTTGGCAAAAATTAAAAAAATTATGAAAAAAATTCTAGATATAGAAAAAGTCCTGCATAATCTAGTGCAAAAAAAATTTGGAATTTTTTTTTTTCACATAGTTAAAAGCATTCAAAGTCCGTTGAAAAAAGAAACAGCTCACAGCCATGATCTGCCATCACAATTTTGGCCAAAAAAAAAAAAACTCAAAACATTCTGAATTTTTTTGTAGATGTAGGAAAAGCCCTGCATGTTGTAGTGCAAAAAAAAATTTGAAAAAAGAATTATATACACATGGCAAAAAATTGCCAATGGTTTCATTCTTTTATAATTACCAAAAGAGTTCCTTTCCATGCATGAAGAGTTTGAGGTGGTTTGGTGGTTTAAAGATTGGTTGGCCGCCGGGAGGTCGTGAGTTCAAACTCCACTGTCGGCGATAGAGCTTGGGAATCCATGGTGGGCCCCACTATGGGTTCGGGCAATTTCCGTGTAGTTGAAATGGGTAGCGACTTGAATATTTATTTTATATTTTTATATTATTTTATTTTACTTTATATTTTTTAATAATATTATTTTGATCAAATTTAGATATAGAAAGAAAATAAAATCTAGATACAGAAAAGATGATGTCGCACGAAAAACGCACTGAATCAGTGTAGTTTTAAAGACGATTAAAACACGACATTTGACGACTATAAAGAGTGTTGAATTCATACGTTTTCAATAGATGTATCAATCGTGTCGAATCAGTACTATATCCGCTTGTACGAACATCGTGTCATATCAGTGCGAAAACTGTACGAACCTTTGAAATATCGGAAATCGCACTGAAATCGTGCAGAATCAGTGGGGTCCAAAATTCCTGATGGATGACAAATGGACTTTTATCAACCCCCATAAAAGCCCCTACACCATTACAAAAGAAGAAATTACAAAGGAGATTGATGAAATGATACAAACCAACCAACAAGTATGAGCTCAAGTATCTCAAAAACAACTTCAAACACTCATTTCATTTTTTTCTTGCTAAAATGGACACTGTAACTGAAGCAAACGGTGAGAGCACTCAATGGTAGATACTGTATATATTATTTTTAACATTTTATATAAATTTCACTAATACACGTGTAAATTTGTAATAATATTGTAGTACACGCCGATGTGATTCCAACGCACATTGAGCCGGTTTCCAAATCGGATCATTTTTGAGTACACACGCATTGTTCAAAGTTTCTAAAAACAATTCTCTGCAGTGGGAATTTGTAAGCAATTCCTACCTGAATGTACAGTGCCTTCTAGTAAGTAAGGTAACCCCACTTTCAAACCTCATACTAAAACATTTATCACACTCATTGCCACGGTTCGCCAACCACAAAATTTTGCATACATCACCACTTGAACATGAAGCATTTTTAGGCCAAATTTGATACCTTGAAAATGCACAATTTCTGAAATAATGCATGTTTGCCAACTTTGAAGCCTCTGTTTAAAAAAAATCATATCTGCTATACAATAGCTAGCAAGGATCTAAATTTTTGGTAGAAGGTAGAAGGCGCAGGAAGGAATAATATGGTGTTATAAAAGATAATGATATTCCTAGGTATTTTCGTGTCCACTTGCAATTCAAGATTTTAAAAATAACTCCATTTTTTTTTTTTAATTACAAAATAAAGTAATTGACCATTTTTCTCATTTTCTTTTGACACCATATTGTTCCTTATTGTGACAACATGGTGTTACAAAAAAAGTGACAAAAGTAGGAAAATTACTTTATTGTATAATTAAACTAAAATTTGGTATTATTTTTAATAAATTGAATTGTATATGAACACAAAAATACCTAGGAATACCATTATCTTTTATAACACCATATTTTTCCTTACTGCAACTTCTACCTTCTACCAAAAACTTGGACCCTTGGCAGCTATTATGTAGAAGATATGATTTTTTCAAAACAAAGGCCTAAAAGTTGGCACAGTGGCATTATTTTGTAAACCGTGCATTTTCAAAGTAACAATTTTGGCCCAAAAATGTTTCATGTCCAAACGGTGGTGTATGCAAAATTTGGTGGTCGGGGAACTTTTGTAGTAAGTGTGATAAATATTTTAATGTGAGGTTTGAAAGTGGGGTTACCTTACTTACTAGAGGGCACTGTACATACAGTAATAAATTTCTTTCTATCTGTTAACATGCTACATAACATTCAATAGCCTTTGAAGAGACTGCCTTTTAGTTTTATCCACCTTTATATATGGAGTGACCGGTGATTTCTAATTGAATGAACTATAGAATCAAATAAACAGTCAATTACAAAACACTATTGAATTGTGAATGAATCAAGTAAACAATTACAAACCACTATTGAATTGTGATTGAATGAGTGCTTTTGATTACTGTTCATCATGGTTGATTGCTCTTGCTTAACCCCTAAAGGCCCTTAAAAGCCAAAATGGCTTTTTGTTGTTTCGGGCAGCTTAGATGGAAGGTCTAAATTAAGAATTTTAGACTATAATTTTGCGTGGGCGTGGTCATACATACAAGGTGTGTGGGGTAAAAATTACAAAGTCAAATTCGGATTTTATAATTTTTTTATTGAAATTTTTGGTTTCAAGCCCAACTGGGGCAGAAAAAACTTTTTATTATAATCATTTTTTCAAATTTTTTTTTGGAGACATGCTCTTCACCACATTTAGGCTCAGAATTTGAAGTGACCCATGTTGATTATATTCTTGGCTTGATAAGGGCAGCCTCCAAAATAAAGAACAACAACCTCCTAGGTTTTTTGTAATTTCACATCCATTTCTTTCGAAATTTGTCAAAATTTGAGATTTTGAAAATTTTAAAAAATAATTTCGCCTAAAATTTGTAAAATCATAGAGGTACCTAATCACCGTTCATTTTTTCCAAAAATCAAATACAATTAATGTGATGCATGTTTCACCAAATTGCCATTTTTATACCTACTTCCGGAAATTAATTTGGATGAAGGTTTGAAACGCGTAATGAGTCTCTAAAATTTTGCATGAGCGTACCCAACTTAGTTATCTACATGGAAAAAAATATGAGCAAAATGTTTGGAGTAACAATCTTCAAGTCCCCCTTTGCACTATGGAGACAATGCCTCCCAAGCAATGCCCCGAAAAACTTTTGCACAAACTTTGGATGTTAAGATCTTGCAAATGATAAACATCCAACGGTCAATTTTTGAAACAGTAGCTATGAATAGGCTTAGGTACAAGATCTTACGGTTGGAGTTCTAAAAGAAGTAAAAAAAAACTTGGTCCACATCCCCGGGAGTACATAGAGGTAGAAAATCGCAGTTTTAAGGTTTCAAGCTCCCAAAAACACAAGGAAATTTAGGGGTTAATGCCACGTGCCCCCATAGTTACTGATTTGATATGGAATATCCCACATTATTTCATTGAGAGGATGAAATGATGTGGGATATTCCACATCATTTTGTTGAAGAGAGGCAGCAGTCACAGAGGCTAGTGAATGTTAAGTACAATCAGGTCCAATATGCTTACGAATTCCCCACTGCAGGAATTGTTTTCTAGAAACTTTGAACGGTGCGTGTGTACTCAAAAATGATCCGATTTGGAAACCGTAAAGTGTGTTGGAATTACATTGGAGTGTACTACAATATCATTACAAATTTACACATGTGTTAGTGAAAATCAAACAACAAGTTAAAAATCTTATAAGCACTATCTATCATTGAGTGTTTTCACTCTTGGCTTCAATTACAGTGTCCATTCTAGCAAGTATATTTGAAACAAGCGTTTGAAATTATTTTTGAGATACTTGAGCCTATAATTCTTGAATGATTTGTATCATTTCATTTGTCTTTTTTGTAATTTCTTCTCTTGTATTGGTGTAGGGGCTATCACGGGTTTTGACAAAAATCCACTTGTTATCATTCCTCCGACTAAACAATGAGTAGTTGATTTTGTGAAACTTATTTATGAAAATACATTGATGGGCTTTCATTTTATGCATGATAGACCTATTCAACTCACATTGATGGAGGATGGTGCTCTAACACACCGTAGTAGGTATTGTGGTGATTGGAGACAAGCCTATGTAATCAAAAAGATTACGAAGGAGACATATGAAATGATACAAATCATTCAACAATTATAGGCTCAAGTATCTCAAAAAACGGTTTCAAATGCTCATTTCAAATATGCTTGCTAAAATGAACACTGTAACTGAAGCCAAGGGTGAGAACACTCAATGGTAGATATTGTATATAAGATTTTTAACTTGTTGTTTGATTTTCACTAATACATGTGTAAATTTGTAATGACATTGTAGTACACTCCAATCTAATTCCAACGCACTTTACAGTTTCCAAATCAGATCATTTTTGAGTACACACATCGTTCAAAATTTCTAGAAAAAAATTCCTGCAGTGGGGAATTCGTAAGCATATTGGACCCGACTGTACATGACGGATTCATGCTCAATATTCATTTCCCTGTGCAAACATGTTTTCTTGAGTCCCTTGATCAGTTGTGGAGATAATTGACTGTAGATGGACTTCCTTGGTCCAGTTTTTGGTAATGTCCAGTTCTTGGCAACTTGGCAAGGTCTTGTGCTGGGCATTGAGCTCGTGAAAGACCGTCAATCAAAAGCTCTTCGCCTTTTTGAGGAATTGAAGAGTAATTTATGTGTGGCTTGCAAAATTTTGTTACCTAAAAAGAATTTGCTGCACTGATTTTGCTTGGCATGGTAGGAACTTAGTAACAATCTTCAATTAATTTCATAAGGGATGTTGGAGTGCAAGTTTTTGCGCAAGCTTCTGCAATAAGTTGTATTAACTTCTGCAACAAGGTTTGGAGCGAGGATGTGGCCCTTGTCTCCTTGAAGGATGGTCGTAAGACCCCAAAATTTTATTTTTCTTGTTGAAGGCAACATATTTGGTGAGAGCATCACAGTCGTGGGCATGGACTATGAGATACCAACACATCGATCTACATTCCCTTCCCTACAGACTCTCGAACTCCTCAAACTTTCATAACCATTAAATCTCACAATTATATTTAAAAGAAAATCTATTTGTTTGAGTGTGTGATTCACATTATTAACCCTTTAACGCTCCAGCGTCCATATTCTGGACACTGGATGATTTCTGACGCGTCCCTTCACCGCTTACGGGGATGTTTTTCATCCATCCATTTTTTTTCTGATTCTTGTGCTAGTTGACAACCATTTGTACGGTACGGATAATCAAAATAAGATATTGAGAATTTCTAAAAAATAGCAAAAGTGGTTTATGTCAAGTTTCATTCTTAGTTCAAAAAGTGAGACCTTAAACATGATTTTCCATAATAAGTAAAATCAAATAATGAAAACCATACCATCTTGTAGTGCATGTTATTCCAATTTCATTACAATTTTTTTTAAAATTTTAATGTTAATTTTGGATTTTAAATTGAATTTCAAGAGAAAACCTTGCAAAATTAATTAAAAATTATTAATAAAAATTATGATGAATCCGACCGTACAGATGTTATCTTCGCATTGACATTTATAACTTTGCTTTGTACATCAACTCCATTTTAAACTTTTATCGAACATAATATAACGAATATTTGAAAACGTTGTTGAATCGGGACCTTAAAGGGTTAAATCTAAATGCAAATCCATGCTACAATAGAATTATTTGTTGACTGACAACCTTAAATAGGGGTTCCTTGCCTCCCCTTGGAGAGAAATGCTAATTGAGCACCTAAATTTTAAACTGACAAAAAGAGACGACAAGTGCTGAATTTAGGATGAAAGAGGGGCCATTTGCAAACACTATTCATTGCACAAACAATGGTAATATTTATAAGCCAGTGCACTATTGACAACATGAGCACTCGCTCTCCTATTCCTCAGTTAGCCAAAAGTCCCTTCTTGCTACGATCGTGGCAACTATTCATGTTCCAAACCTCCAAACCAAGAACCAAACTCAAAAGCAGTTTATTTTTCAGCAAAAGGATTTTATGTCCACAGTTTATTTTTGCAGAAGAACTAAAGTTCTATTTTTGCACCTCAATTTATCTTTTAGGGGAATTTAGGGCTAACAACCTCACTTTCTATGAGTTAGGAGATAACTATAATCTCTCTCTTGGATTTTTGACTTTTTTGAAATTTGATTGGTGAAATTCGATGAACTCTTGACCTTCAACCATAGTGTGAAGCGCCCCTCAGACTAAGCCTTAAACGTCAAGGTAAGCCCCATGGGCTTATTTAAAAGAGAATAATGAAGAAAAAAGTGGATTTTCTCAACCAAATCAAGCAAGGATTGGTGCGTTGGAAAGCTAGTGAAAAAGCGATTTAGATTCCAAATTTCCGCCTCATTTGAGAGATTGTGGAATAGTTGGTAAGCAATCAAAGTTATCAAATTGAACAAGTTTTGAGGTTGGGGCAGTTGAGGTTGTTTTCTGAAAAGTGCCGGAGTGCTTCAGTGTCACAATAATGCTGGCCAGCAGAGCCGTTTTTCCAAAAAATAATTAAAATAATTAAAAATTAAAAAATCAAAAAAAAAATCACTTCCAAAAATTTAGATGCCTTTCGGGCTGCCGCACCCAAGCCCTCTTGACGTTTAAGGGCTAGCAAGGTCCATAACATTCAATAGCCTTCATGCTCACTGCCTTTCCTCCATGCATCATCTTGGGACTCTACCTCTTCTCTTAGCTATTAATTTGGTCTTGTTGGGTGTGGAATATGCTGCACCATCTACTATAGAGCAAGACAGAGCCAATACAAGCTACTGAATGTTATGTCATGCAAAGTACCGAATCGCCATTTTGCTTCAGAGAAGAAAGAAAGTAACATTACATTTTTTCTCTTGAACCCTGCCCCACTCCCCACGGCCAATTGAAAATCATATTTCTCTGGTTTTCGGTATGTGCAACCTATAATTCAATGGGGTTTCATCCTCTCGTTTCAAAAATAAATAAAAATGAATACGGAGTACAAAGTAGACTGTACCATACTACCATTGATAGATTCTACGGTGGCTTTATCCAGAACCACCCCTTCTCCAATGCTTGCAGTGTTGGCGGTCTTGGCCTTGTCAACCCATTAGATGCGATAAAGGCCATGATGGTTAAGTGGATTATTAAGAGTTGCGAGCCGGGAGCCTCTAATCTCAAGAGCCTTATTCACCACAAATTAGCTAACTACCAACCTTATAGTGGTGGTAGATGGGACCCGGACCCCCTATGGTTTTTGCAAAAGAAGCACCAAGCGAAGATGGGGTCCCCAATTTGGAGAAGAACGGCACTCTCTTGGAAAACTTTTGTCATAGATATTGTTGAATACACTCCCAAGACATACGAAGAGTGGCTTAGTGCTAGCTTTTGGTGGTGCCCCGGGTTTAATACCTTAAGTCATGAGTTTTCTAGAGCCCGTGCGGCCGAATTACATCGAGCCGGCCTCAAGCAAATTAAGGACGTTTGGACCCACGGTCAACTTCGTTTTATCTCAGGACAAGAGGCGGCCATCAATTTTGGATTACAGGAAGCAGAATTCACTTGTTGGGAGAGGGTATGTGACGATCTAACCATCAATGGGAGCAGGTTGTTCCTCATGCAAAGTAGCCAGCCTCAGCAAGAGGAGTGGGTTGGACTGTTCACCTCCTGTGAGGACGTGGTACCGGCGGTGGTCACGGTGGGCCGAGAGATTCCCCACTGCAACATGTCCACTGGCTTCCAAGCCGTAACCCTCCAGCCGGGAGGCAAATTCTGGGCAGTGCAGCCAACCTCACGCCTCGTCACGAATTATGGGAGAGGAGCGGACGAGTCACAGCAAGTCACCATATCCGGCTTCCCAGCGAGGATTAGAGTAATTGAGACCAAACGAGGCCAGAAGAATCGGCCCATCCTCATGTATTTTGGGAGAATTAAGGACCTCGCGGTGGATCCAGCAAGACTGAGCTGGGCAGGGAAGGAAGGGTTCTTCAGTTACTCAACCAGCCTTGGACGGAAAATCCTCAGTACACGGCACCAACCAATCCAACTAACGGAGAAGAAATGGAGAGGAATCCTTCCCCATGATTTCAGATTCAGGTGGAATAATGTCTGGGACCCAAGGCGAGCGAGCAAAGAGGCAACAATGCTTTGGCAGCTTTGGCACAACGCCATTGCAGTCAACTTATGGAGGGGGAAAATCTCCATAAACATCGACACCTCCTGCCTGATTTGCAATTCCGGTGAGGAAGAAAGTGTTGTCCACAGGTTTTGGGAATGCGACCAAGCACAAGATGCCTGGCAATTCTCTCGTGAGATTTTACGAGAATTGACCACCTCCAAGCAAACATGGGATTCCATGAACTTGCAGCAATGCCTTTTTGCCTCACGAATCCCCCGCCGATTTCGTGCAGTCCAGATAATTTGGCTTTTGCTTCGAGGGACCACCCTCTGGACCTTGTGGATTGCTCGCAATGACTTTATCTTTAACCAAAACAGATGGAGCTCTGGCAGAATCCGCTCACCATTTGGGAAGGAATCATTGATTACGGCCGCTGCGCTTGGAAGACAATTCGTAGGGTTATCAAGCAGAACCCTCACACCAGCAACCAAGAGCTCAGCAAGTTTGATCACAGTTGGGGCAAGCAGGGCTTTTTGTGTTGTAGATGTGAATGGCACATTGCCTGGGGGGCTATCCCCCACCACTTACTCACGGTTGTATAGTTGGCTCTTTCGCCTCGCATCGTCTTGGTGCGCTGGCTCTGTACTTTATCTCTTTGCAATTGATTTCTCAATTTGTGCCAAAAAAAAAAAATGCTTGCAGTGTTGAAATAGCCAACGTGTCTATTAACTTAGTACCTGGACAAAACAAAACTATTAATTAAAAGTGAAATGAAAAATCATTGGAAGGGAATTACAAATGGACTGAAAATTTTATATTCTGAAAAAAAGTTCAATTGTGGGCAACTGAGTGGGCAGATACTCAAAGGGATATTTGCAGTGCCTGGTTTTTGTAGAATCTGCTCATGACAACAAAAAGTTTGACCAATGTGAGGGGTACCTTTGGACACATCCATTTGGAAGCTACTAACAGTCGCCAGATCCCATGCATTCGTCAGCATAAGTATAACTTTACCTTACTTCTAGAAATCTATATCTTCACAAGTACAGTAGACATGCCAACGACCGCACAATTCCAATCATGCCAACGACTGCAAAATTTTACTGCACAATTCCAATAGAAATTGAAGGTACCGCTCAATCACCGCAGGGCTGTGTGGTGAAGGGCTCCAAGTAAATTTTCATTAAAAATCATACTCAACGTGTTTGATGTGCAATAAAAGTTATTGTACAAAACATTTTTGAGTGTGAATTTTTCAAGTTGAATTCCAAATTGACATACCACAATCTCTCAAAATTTGAGACAGTGTGAATTTCTACATTCTCATGGAGAAGGATTTGAGTATTGCATGTGTGGTCATTGGCATGTCTACCTTATCTCTCATCAATCATCACTTGCGCATCACAAATTCATGAGTGTTGGCACTACTTTGTTGGACTTGCTCTGCACTCGTGAATTTGGGACATTGGAATCACTCTATATACTGTGGCCCATGGTATCTACGAGAGGTTTTACCAATAATTGCTTTTCAAAATATTGTGGTAAATTTCATCTGATGAAAAGTTGTTCAAAATGGATAAACATTTAAAGGTTGTTTGAGTAGATGAGATTTTTTTTCAAATAGATGTATGAACCCACAACAATTATCCACCCATGGTATATGGTGATTTGAGTTGCGTTTTATTGTCTCTCTCCCACAAAGGAAGAGACCACAAAAATGTTTCGTTTTTCACAAGTTACACAATTGGAAAGCAAAAACAAGTCGTAAAAGTAAATTTGGAGTAAATACTAAAGCAGAGACTGCGCGATCAACCGCTTGTTTCTACTCCTATGTGTAGCTCAGGTATATGGAAAAATACAACTTCATCATTGGTAAGGGTCACTCTTGGTGAAAATGAGGTAAAAACACCTTGAATCGTGAATGCTCTCTGAAATGACAATCTAAACTTCCTCATGCAGTTGTAGCAAGCTAAATCTATCACGGCAATTTTTCTTTATCTAGTTCGAATTTTGTGTGTCCAATCATTGCAATTTCATTGTGTCTTGCAACAATTATTATTTTTGGTTTATGTATTCACAAAATTGAGTACAAAAATGTTCAAGAAAGAATACTTCACTTTTTTGTCATAAGGTGTTTTTTCACTAGGGTATCATGGTTCTCAACAAAAGAAGTTTACAATGTTGTAAAGCAATTGCATTAGTGATGTAATATAATGAACAGGAAAAATACCCAATTTTTTTTAATATAGTAAAAATGAAATATTTTTGGAATCTTATAAAATCCTTTCAAAATACATTGTTTGGAATCTTTTGGAACATTCTTAAAATATGTTGGAATATTCTTGTTGATGTCATTCAATCCGCTTACATATTTTGGCCACACCATAAGCTCCATTTTAATTGACCAACCAAGCTCGCTAGATTTTTTGGGAACCCGCCATTTTATGGGGCATTTAATCTAAAGGAACAATAATTGTTGCCATAAACCTTTAAAATCCACCTTTCTTATATAATCTATTTGGAATATTTTTTGAATACAATGCCTTTACGTTATAGGAATTGAGGAAAATTATTGCAAACAATATATCTTTAATGAATTGTATCAATTAAGGCAATAGTGTATATATTTTACAACGTCACTGAATGCAATGTATTACATTTTGGTCCAAATACTATTTTACATTATCTGAAAATTATTAATATACACATAATCCTAAAATACCTTTTCATTGAAGTTAACCTTTTGCCAAAAAACTATTTCAATGACCAATAGAAAATGTTCACCTTCACATTTGGCTTCTTATGCATTTTGTAATGTCACACTACACATTTTGAACGCCCTACCATGAAAACATCCTATAAGCATGTCTATTCAAAAATTAAGGATGTTTACTTACTATTTTCTTTGAAAATGTGTATTAATTTCATCATTGAACAAAAAATTATGCAAAAAAGTACATTATTAATGGCCTCTTATCACTGGTTTTATCAAAAACAATTAAGAAAATATATAAACAAATAAAAAGGATTGCTTCTAATGTATTCACCATATATTAGAACATGCACACAAGTGCACGAGAACTTAACTTTAAACCCCTTAACGCCTTAAAAATTTTGACTAGTGTCATAATAAAGACTACGTTATACTTGATTCTTAAAGTGTCCAAATTAAGAGACAATGTAATTGCTATGTGATAAATGATTTCATACTTTTTTTTTCTAAAAAATGTTGTGAGTCTTTTCAAATAATTTATTGGATGTCAATTATAATGTTTTAAAGAACAACCCATCAAATCTAAATTTAGTTAAATATATTCGACACTCTACTTGTAATTGGTTCATGGATTATTTAATGTACACATTTGGTGTACGATGGTGGAGAAGTGTAAGTTTAAGGGCTCAACAACTTAAGTGTGTTGTGTGCTTGCGTTGGCTGATAGTTGTCATTTTGTCACTCTTCTTTTCATTATGTCTTCCTTTTTCTTTCATTTTTCTTGTTGAGGCCTAGGCAAACCTCACAGGGTTCAATAAGCCAATCACACGTAGAATGTTGAATAGAGTCAACTAAACTTAGATTTGAAGGGTCATTTCTTAACACGCTAAGGTTGAGGGCCAAGGGGCATTTTTGAAGGGCCCTTAGCATTTATCATCTACTTAATACGTATGTTAGACTCTTGAAGAGTATGGGTGCGGATGCTCTAATGTGAATACACTATGAGACGCTCTTTTCGGTTAACTCTAGCAATTAATTTTCTTTGGCCTACATTGGTTCTAACCTCTTAAAATGTGATAAGATACAAAAATTGAATTCCAACAACAAAGGGTTGAGTCTGACCTGTAAGGTGCATTCTAGAATTTCTAAACATATCACTCACTCATATTTGGAATGTTGGATGGTTGGAGCCACGTTTTTAAAAAGTATCGATTAAACGGAATAAAGCGTCCTGTTGCTTCAAAAAAAAAAAAGAAAAAAAAAAAGAGTATCGATTAATTGCAGGGTAGTGCAAATATTAATAAAGTACATTTATGCTACGTGGAACGCTGCTTCGTGCGCTTGTTCCGCCCTTCTTCTGGAAGCGGAATCTGCGCTTGATTGAGCGTTGACGTTTCCTCCAGATAAGCCTACATCTCCGTCTCCTCTGTCTGTATATAAAAACTAGGTTGGTCCGTGCCGGACTTTGGGTGGACAATTCCACCGGTGAAATTGTCCTTGTGTGCTGTCGGAAATTTACCACGTCCGACTTTGACATGACAGTTCCACTTCTGGAACCACCCTAGCGCAAGTGCATGCACGGTTTAAATGTAGTAGAATAAGTTGGCCCTTGTCAAAGTGCAACACATAACAGTTTTAGATGTGGAATTGTCTTAGTATGCGTCTTTATGATATTAAGTTGCTTATGTGGGAGCCCAACATGACAATTATGATTGCAAAACCGTCGTGGAAAGGGTGCTTGCTCATCTCGTGTTATATAACAAGCAGCTAGTCGCACAGTCTCTGCTTTATTATTTACCCTATAATTATTTTTACACCTTGTTTGTATCGTTCAGCCATGTAACTCTTTTAAAAAGAAGCGTTTACATAGTCTCTTCCTTGGAAGGGTAGAGGCAATAAACTAAGTTGGCATGTGTCAGGCTCCGGCACGACAGTTTTGGTGGCAAAACTATAGTGGGGAGTGTGTGTTTGCACTGTCTTGCATTATATAATTGATTAGGTTGACATGTGTTGGAGTGACTTTGACATGATTGCTCCCACAAAGGAACTATCGTGGAGAACGTGTGTCATACATTAATCTAGATGAATACATGACAAAGGAACTTTGGCATGACCGTTTCAATGGTGTAATTGTCATGGGGAGCATGCATGCATGCACCACCCCATAACATTTAGTAGCATGCATTGTTTCTGCATTGGCTTTACAGTGGATGGTGTAGAATATTCCACACCCAACAATACTTTATGAATAGCTAAGTAGACATGTGGAGACTCAAGGTGATGAGCAGAATGCATGAAGGAAAGGCAATGGCAACATGAAGGCTACTAAATGTTATGCATGCACCACCCTGAGTTGCATAATAAATACTAGACTAGGTCGGCCTGTGGTGAAGTTTGGCATAACAATTCTAACAGAGGAGCTATGGGTACAGTACAGATTACAGACAGACCAGGGCTACTTTGGTACTGTACTGTGTAGGGAATAATATAAATAATGCTTTAATCTCCACGAACTCTCTGCTGGGTTTGCTGGAGCAAGCCTAACAGTCCGCACGTTTTTCATTCTGGAATTGGAAGTGTTCTGTTACTTCTGTTGCAAAAATGTGTTAAAAATTGTTTTTCCCCAATTCCTCTCGCCCAATCTTAGGACTGACTTTTATTTTGTTCCTTGCTTCTGTAATTAGCACGGCCATTTCTCCAAAGAAAAATAAGATGTGTTCTATCGAGCACTTTTCTGGCACCCATGCATGCGTGCATAACATTCTTCAGCCCCTACTGTTCACCTCCGAATCTCAAGCATATATTAGGGGATTGGAGGAATTGCAGAGAATTTTCTCTAACTTCAACTGGGCCAAGCAAAGAGAGTTGAAGAGTTGGATTATCTTATTAGGAGTTTTTTTGCATTGCTACAGTGTAAATGGTGTGGTCCAGCAAGATATGAAGAACGATATGTGTGTATTGCACCAACATTTCGGGAGTTTCAACTTTCATTGGAAATTCCCTTCTTCCCATGAAAAGAGACATGTTCCCTAAGGGTTGCTTTACATTATGCATAACGTTCTTAATATCTTGCTTGACCACACCTTTTATATTGTACTAGTATTGTAGAGAAACTGGTAATAAAATAATTCAGCTCTCCAAGTGGACCAGCTGAAAATAGAAAAAATCCTTTGTGATTCCTCCGATCCACTAACATATGCTTGAGATTTGGAGGTGAACATTCATGTTGTTTAAGAACCTTATGTATGTAAAGTCAAGGCTGTTTTTTCTTGAACCCAATTCAACCAAATTTTAGCCGTATTAGCTTTTAGGCCACCCTCAAGTACTCAATATAATAGTAATACAACGGAGGCCATTTCTTCCATGTCTAATGGCGTTGGAGCCAAAGCCCAAAGCGTGGGGGCCATTGTTGAAAATTTCAGTCCATATCTTTCTTTCTTCATTGCCATTTGCACTGCAAGATAGAAATTTATTATTTGAAATAAGTTTTATTTTATTATATTTAGTTAATTAATTTGACTTATTTATTGAAATATGGAATCGAACCTAAAGTTACAAATTGATCTTCCATTTTCAGTGCATCCAATTCTTTAAGTTGAGCTCATGTCAGATCTTGTCGTTTTTAAGCTAGAAAATTCAAATAAATTAACGTCAATCAATACATGTGTTGTGCATGCATCGTGCAACTCTAAGTAGGAAGAATAGGAGGTTGAAAAGCTAGTAAAACACGAACAACGAGATCAAGTACAAAAAGTGGTCACAACCAACTCAAGATTCTATCACCACTATGTTTACTATTATTAGAACAACCATGTGTAACTTATAAAACATTCTTGTTGCCAAGTGCAAGATGATTCCAACGTACCAAAAGAATGCATGGATGGGTACTGCAGTATGCAAAAGTTACAAAAGTACAGAGAACCAAACCTTTACCAGTATTTAAATGTATCTTTTTCTTTCTTTCGAACAAATGCAGTATTTAAATGTATCAAAGCAGTAGATGTACCACAGTCACTCGTCACAGGTGACAATCTTTTCGGAACAAAAGAATCAATGAGCTCAAATGAGACAGTCAATGTGGAGTAGACTCTACGGAGAACACGGACCGGGAGGCTTCGTGGGGAATGAGGAGCGAGGAGCGCGTGCCTGAGGAGGAAAATGTCGGACTAGCCAGCGCGACTTATTATTAGCCAAGTGCTCATACGTCGATACTTCGACGACCCGGAACTCTGGAACTCATGAATAAGAAATCCATTTCTCTCAGCGCTTTGCCCTGCAGAATGGAATGCTTGGAGTGGAGTCCACCCCAAGTGATCCTCAGTCTCTTACAAGTACCTCGAATCCCAACACCACTCCACATCCACTCTAGATTGCCGGTCGATCACAGGAACTGATCGATAAAACCCTGCAGGCCAGTGAGTCCAGACGTTGACGATGGAACCGCGTAATATACCCACCAAGTCCATCAGCTTGTCAACGCCGGTACTAGAGTCCCGACTAGAATGATCATAAGTCTTTGCATCTTCAGGGATTCTGAATCAGTTCATTGCGAGACTAGCTAGATACTGAGAGAATGGCGGAGATTTGGCCCAGGTTGCGGAAGAAGCTTCAGCAGCGGAAGAGTACTAGGAGTAGTCGGAAGAAATCGAACCCGTATGCATCCGTAGGGCTGGAGAAATTTGCCTCATTACTGGAGGAGATTCATTCCAAGCAGCAAGCCACGACGTCGCTGGTGGAGCGGACGGCGTCGTCGCTCTCTGCGGTGCGTTCCATCTCGCGCTCGGCGCAGGAATGGACGGCGTCTACTCTAGTCCGCACCATCCAATCTCAGTCTGACACCACGGCCGAGCAATTACAGTCTGTGATCCTAGTCGGAGAATTGCAGCGAGAGGAGAATTTGGGCGAGGAGAGGCAATTGCAGGGATCGTGCCAGAACGAGGAGCCTGTGAGCACAAGTTCGAAGAATTCCGCAACTCCGGGGTTGGGTGTGCGTTTGCCGACGACGCGATGTCTACGGCGCGCTATGACGTCGAAATCCGCAGTCCTGATGGTGCTCGTGGCGCTCGGTGCGTTTCTGTCTAGCCGCGCAGGCAAGGTCGGGAAGCAGGTCGCGGCCGTGCTGACGTTTAGTGCGGTGATTCGAATATGGCGCAAGGGTAAAGTCTCCCTGCGGTTCGTATTCTCCTCCTTGGCGCTCTACTTGCTGTCTCCGCTCCGATCTTACCTCGTTACTCGCATTCCAAAGCCACTGAGCTTATTGCCCCGCAACAAGAATCCAGAGCCTGACAACCGCGACGAAGTCGCCCAGCCGGAGCCGCTTCCTGAGCCCGCCTGTTTAGAATTGGCGATTCCAGCTCTACTTCCAATTCCAGAGAGCAGACCCGTCACCCAAACTCCAACGGGGAGCCCGTCGCGGCGACTGGCGAAGAAAATCTCGTCCCGGTTGAAGAAACTAAAGATATTTAAGAAACTTAGGTCATCATCCTTTGCGTCCGTTTCCGTTTCGGAATCCACCGAGTCAGTATCTAGCCCGAAGTCGTCACCCTCGAATCATCGCCGCATGTGTCCGTTCTCCTGGACCGCCGAGGCTCAATCCACCCCATCATCACATCAGGGCTCCAGCAAGTGCGGAGTGGTGATGCGGCGACAGAAATCCTCGGAGGAGATGAGCTGCAGCAGCAAGGGCTCGCGATTGAACCGCATGTTATCGTCCGAAACTCTGGATCAATTCAATCAGCTGCAAGGGGAGTCGTCCGGGTCGTCGAAGCATTCAAGCGTGGATCATCACGAGGCGGCGGGTGTGGCCTGGCCTGTGGTGGGATTACTCGTGACGCTGCTGTTTCTCGTCGTGGGGCGTGTGCCGGCCATTATGGCCACCTCGCTCTTCTTCGTGGTGGTGTCGCCGCACTCGCGGGCGCGGGGACGAGAGAATCGTGCGAATTGGGAGGCCGCGGCGCGCAAGCTGCAGCGCAGCCCGCCACCAGCTCGTGGCGGACGCCGATGGGCAGGCAGTCCTGGGTCCTTTTGAGCTTAATGCATCTATAATTTTCTCTTCGGCCATTTTGTACATTATAATTTTTCCTCTGAGAGGGTTTTTCAGATGAGAGTGGGAGGACCATCATCATCATGTGCTCTTAACATCGAGGGCCGGTTGATGATTTGCTTCATTTTTGAAGCATTTTGTACATGATACTTTTGAGTTACCAATGATCATAAAATTTGATGATCTTGCTATGTATGATCTCTGTTGTACCTTGTGGCACAATTGCATGTTCTTTGTTCAATTGTGAGCATTTGGTTTATTGTATAGGAATTTTGCCTTCGGGAGTTTTGGCTGTAAAGTGCATGAAAGGGTTTTTCAATTGAGAGAGTGAGGACAATCATCATGTGCTCCCAACATTGGGGGCCGGGTGATGAGTTGCTTTATTTTTGAAGCATTTTGTACAGTATATGATCTTTTTGAACCATTGATTGTATAAATTGATGATCTTGCTACTCATGATCTCTGTTGTACAATTGTGGCATAATTGCATGTTCTTTGTTCGATTTGATTTATTGGGTAGGATGCTTCGGGAATGTAAGGCAACTGTGCATGGGAGTGGAAAGTCAAGTCTCAGTTGCCTTACAATTAGGGCATTTTATGTTCATTCAATTTTGTGTATTTGAAATATGTAGGGTAAGTGTGTCTTCATTAATGTAAGGCAATTAAGTGCAAGGTCATAGTTCTAGAGTCTCAATTGCCTTACATTGGTGAGACCATGAAATGAAGTGACTTATTTTACAAAAAAAAAGTGATGAAATTGCACCACATGACATTCAATGCTCGTCATACATTGGTTCTAATTGCATGTGGTGACTGATGATCCAACTTTCGTTGTGTCACTAACTTATTGTGAGTGAAGTTGTGAAGAAGGGCCGCACGAAATACAGTGGCACAATTTCCACATTTGGGTATGAGAGTTGTGATTGATCAGTTCCTGAGGTTGTCTGAGGAGTCCCTGGCTAGTGTGCGTGTTTGTAATTCTCTACTGTGAACATCAATAAGTAAATGTACGGCAAAGTGTGTTAAGTTTTGCCCAAATGACAATTTCAGATTTGCCATAGGTGAGGGTCAGGTTCAGACAGCCTCGTGTCGAAAACGAATTTCTTTGTCATCCCAAACCAGTCACAAGATGACACGTGTCACTTTTAAACAACGATTAATTAAATTATGTCAAAACT
Organism: Pohlia nutans; assembly: GCA_022496805.1. Taxonomy (NCBI): domain Eukaryota; kingdom Viridiplantae; phylum Streptophyta; class Bryopsida; order Bryales; family Mniaceae; genus Pohlia; species Pohlia nutans. Next base: position 19,412,372 of record CM040102.1, on the reverse strand, counting down.
CACCACGATGTAGGGTATTGCCCAACAAGAGAAGCCGCATCATCTTTAGCACGAACTCCAACATTCAACAAGGAAGTAAGCAAACAAGACTAGGGGAAAAATGATATTACAATTTATCTCATACCTTACCATAAAGTGGTGCACACTTCCATGGACTTGCATAAGTGACATTTGATTGGTTAGGGAAAAGTGAAATGGAACATGGAAACTGGCTTTTAACCCTTAAATGCCCAAGGGGGGTCCCAAGCCTAGAATCACAATTTGGAAAAAAGTGTCATAGATGAAAATGAAGGCAAGCTATTTAGATCAGGTGCGCTATTTTGTGAGCGTAGAGCGGTGAGCAGTGAGCGGTGAGCGGTGAGTAGGTTTCCTGAAACGCGAATTTTTTGGGGAATTTACCTATTACCGTGGAATGAAGATCCTATACCCGTGGATTTATAGTGATGAAGAACAAATGTGAACATATAACTTGCAACAAAATTGAATTCAGAAAGAAGTGATGAAACTAAATTCAGAACGAATTGATGAAATTGAATTCAGAAAAAAGGGTTGAAACAGAGTGATGGATGATGCTGAAGTACAAATGGAAGTTACTATTGCCACAAACAAAATCAATTCCACACTGAACCCAATAAGACAAAATAACATATGGAGGTGAGGACCTCCCAATCAACTCTAGTAGAATAATATAGACTACTGCTACGAATCTTCGCTAGATTCGGAAGCCATATCATCAATGTAAATCGGACATGCTTTCCTACGAGTAACAAATGGATAGGACGGTGATGAAGCACTAGCTGAAGCTAAAGTTGTTGCAACCCCCTCAGCATAAGGAGGCAAGGCGTAAGACTTCTCCGGACTTGGAAAAAAATCTGGCCTTGCAAAGAAGGGCCGGTCTCGTGTCTCTGATGTCGGAACTCTACATAAAAGCAATTTGAAGTTAGAAATCTAGATAAGGCAAATGAAAAGGACCCAATCAAAAATTATAAAACATAAGCTTGAACTTACGTACAGAATCGAGACTGTTGATGAACGACGATCAAATCCTCATTGTCTGAGGCGCTGTCTCCCTCAGCTGAGAATAGAATAGTAACCACTGGAGTCACTTTTGGAAACTCTTGCAGTGGTTTCAAGAGTGCTTCAAAAATTTCTCTGTCCGGCTCCAACGCAATAACATGGCGCCCACTTGCCTTGCATGCGTGAATGACAGCACCTGGTTTGTCATACACAACGTAGTTAGATTTTATAATAGTAAGAACAATTGATGCCAAAGTCTAACAATTGAATCCAAAATTAGAGTGAGAATGATGTCAAAAAACACCTGTAGAGGCATTATAATCCATGACAAGATCGCCAGGTCGAGTACAAGCCTCCAATAAGATCTGTACGAACTTCGGGTCTTTCTCCCGAGCGCCCCTCCATGGAATGCTGCCTTTCATGAGCTGGGAATCTTTGGTGGTGAAGTTATGGAGCAAATCATCACACTGAAGATCTAAATCGGAGTTGAAGGCATTTGCATTCTTTTGTAGTTGGAAATTTGAAGAGGCTGCCTTCACAAGAAGGAGTATCCAGAACCGTTTAGTCTGCAAGGAAAAAACCAATAATTAAAATTCTACAACATGTAGACTGCTTAAGCATAAATCAATACTGTAATCCAAAGTTTAAGGAAGATGTGAAAAGATGGTGTTTTGATGAAGCTTACTGTTCTAGAATGATCAAACGACGATGTTAACCGTAAGTCATTGATTCCCCACCAATCTTTATACACCACGAAGCCCGACTGCTTTGCGTTTGCAACAATAGTCTTCCGTATAAGATGATTCTAAGGGTGAAAGATGAGGACTGCACCGTGGTCACGTACATACTTCCCTGCAAACTCCAAGAGTGGCCCAAAAAACTGTGGAGTATATACGTTCCATGAAGGAACCGCTGTAGGGGGCGAAGATATATGTGGAACGGGCAGTCCATCAGGAACATCTGCAACCAACAAATCAATGAAGCCTCTAGTCTGGAGCGCACCATTAACACGCTCCGATCGTCCTGCTGTCACCTGTCAAAGAAGCAGCACCAGAACGGATGAGTAAAATAATTAAGAATTCTACGAACTATTTAAAGCACCATGCAATATAGGAGTTTGCAGATACTCACCTCAGAAATGAATTTGACCACCTCCTTATAAGCTGCTGGAAAAGCATTGACTTTCACGAACTCCTCCATGAATCGCTGAAGACAATCATTCAACACCAACGACCGCACAGAGGGAGCAAAAGGGTTCGAAGTAATGGCGGATCTTGCCCGAACCTGCGAAGATTAAAAAGGAGGATTCACTATAGCAGATGATACGTGTGGAACATCCGATGAGTCTTTCTTAGCCCTAGATTTCTTAGGCTTGGACCCCGAGTCTTCAACCCCAACGGAATTGCGCTGTCTCTTCCCTCTACCGGAAGCCACGGTGATGGCGGTCGCCTCTTTGCCGCTCGCAGTGGCTTCAGCATCCAAGTCCTGGGTCGGAAATTCACCTCCACACCTTACCTTCTCTTCTTCTTCTTCGGATGGGCAGAAGTTAGCCTTACACTCCAAGTACCAACATCCAGTTTGCAAGTGCAAAAGTCGAAAAGTTCTCACTTGTTGTTGCGTGTACATGCAAGTCTCGGAGGACTTGTCAACCCATGCATCCAAGTACTTTGGAAGAAGCTTGCGTTCGATGATCTTCTTCGCTGCTAGCTCACGTTTGAGGTACCTGCAAAATTAATCATAGAATTATCAAGAAGGACTCAAATGGAGAGAATGAGTAGGAAAGTCAAATAGACAGAAAAATGATACAAGTGAGCTCAAAATGCAAGCAAATAAGTACCTGTAAAGCAAACGTTTTCCAGAATTCACGGTTCCCAGTGTCCCGTCTTGTGCTAAAAAGTGTACTTCTTTGAATATTGCTTCGTACCACGAAAGTGTGAATAGAATGCATGATCCCAAAGAAGGCAACGCCACTTCTCAATGTAATCAGGCAAACTATCCCCTTCCTCAACAGTTTCCCAATTAATGGTGATGCCTTGGTCTGTTGCAATCTTTTCATACTCCTTAACAGCCCAGTCCTCCAACTGGCAGTGACCAAAGAAGTTAATTCAATCACTAATTGAAGAAGTAATAAAATGAAAATAAATATCAAATTGAGTTTATGAGATATATGACATACCTCAGCCCAAAAGCAAGCTCTGTGAAGCCAAGCCTCGAATTCCTTGTCAGTACTTGCAGCAACCGGAAAGCTGAGTGCTACACTGGAACCAGCGCTGCTGTTCCACATTTTCAGCCACCTAATTCGATAGATAGGCTGGACCTTGGCAGTGGCTACTAGTTGAAGCCCCTCCAAAGTCATCTCCGGCTTGAGGTTAGAGCTGTAGTGCTTGTTTATCTGCCATACCACAAATTGAGAATAAAGCAAATTGCAAAATCTAAAGATATAAATGTTATAAAACAAGCAAACGGCGTTACAAAAGAGCCTCACCTCTTCAAGAAACTCCGGTCCGTTCGCCGGATCTGCAACGTTGACTTGCTTGTCAAACAAGGATTTCAATTTATTGAACTTATCCTCTTTCGCAACAGTCATGGCAGCAAGCAATCCTTCAGAACTCTGCTTCTCTGGAAGTGTCTTTTCATAGTAAAGACGAGCGGCTTCATCAGAAGCGCCTGCAATTTCATGCTGCACAAGAACACTTTGAATTGTTTACAGTGAACTACAAAATAAAAGGAAGAGGCATTAAAAAACAGTAATGAAACACAAAAATAGAAGCCGAAGGTGCTTAAACAATACCTGGAAGAGGAAGTTGACAAAGATGTCCTTCACAAGTGGAAACCAGCAAAATTTTCGCTTGTTCATGGTACTGATACATTTATCATACTCTTCATCTGAGATAAGACCCTTGAAATCTTCTAACTTCAAAGTGCCAAACTTGTTAATTCTGTGCAGCGTGAGGAAGAATTGTTTTCACATGGCCATGCTCAGTGGACCTGTAAAACACGTGCTCAAATGAGTACTTTAAGTTGAAATGTCTTAGAATGAAATGATAAGAAGGAATCAACGAGAATGAATATCATACATGTTGATGTCGTTCATAGCATTGATGAGCATACTCGTATGACCAACTGTCACCAACACAATAGCCTTGACGCTGTAATGCCATTTACGCTTGTCAGGATGTAGTGTGTCAATGGCCTCCGACCATGCAATCTGTCTATGGTTTCCATCCCAAAAAAAAAACATCTTTCCAGAGAGGGGAGCAAGGTAGGGATCACTCTTTAGAAACTCCTCAAACTCGTTGTGTTTTGCAAGCCAATGTGAATTCCAAGTAGACATAACTGTGTCATTGACAAGTTCTGAGTCTCCCTTGTCATCAGTGGTTGGCACATAGAAAACCCTATCTCCAGATCGATAACCGAAACTGAACTCCGCCTGCAAACGCAGTATGTCCGTCCTTAGAACCGGACGAACTAATGGCATTGCACGCATTCGACATAAGGGAATGCGTAAGGCTGCCTCCTCGTCTTCTAGGAAGCAGAGGCTGTTGATATAAGAGATAGAATCCAATTTTTTCTTCACACGAAAAACCTCCTCCGTCTCCTGCATGGTCTGGTTGCCAAAATCAACAGCCGCAATATCTTCAACTCTCTCGTCGCAACCATCATCTTCAGTGAATTGGGTATCGCCCTGCAAAAATCAAGTCATTTAGAATATATCGATACTACTGCACACGTGAGTCTACTATGAAAATCTTACGAGTGTAAGTACTAGCACAAAATGAATGTAATTGGAATGAGACATACATGTCTCAACACGACTCCCAAGATCCTGATGACGTAAAGTGATTATGGAAAGTATAAAGATCACCACTCCACTTGACCCTCTCGGCGCCGAGAGGGTGCTATTTGGAGCGAACAAAATCTAGCGCCACTCTTATCACGTGCGCACAACGCGCCACCCTGCACCTTCTCGGCGCCGAGAGGGTCAACTGGAGCACACACATTACTTCTGGAGTGCCAGCTTAAAACCCAAGGCGCGTAAAAAACGGGTTTTAAGAACTGAATATGCGCTAATGTTTTATGTACTCAATATGCGCTGGACAACACTCGGTCCACGCTCTCGGTGCCGAGAGGGTCAAGTAGTGATGATAAGAAAGAAGATGATGAGCTTAACAAAGCTAGTGAAAGTATGCGAAAGGTGAGTATAATGCTGGGCCTAGCACTTCAAAAGGTGAGTATGATGCTGAGCTTTAGGGTCAGTCTGAGCTTTTGGTACTGAGTATAAGCTAGTTCTGGGGACCCTCTCGGCGCCGAGAGGGTCTGGTTGGGAAACTAGAAAACGTAGTGGGACTCCACTACTGCTGGAGTACTACAGGCGAGTGGGCCTGTTATGGACTCGCCATCGGCCACGTCTTGCAGCATCAACCTCGTCAGCAGGTTCTAAAGACCCTCTCGGCGCCGAGAGGGTCAAGATGAGGAAATTTGAAAACCAAACATTTGGAAACGAGTGTGGAGCTCGACTTATGTGGCACTAGCAATGAAAGTAGTAATCGAACTAGTCAAGCCATGGAGGTTCTGGGGACCCTCTCGGCGCCGAGAGGGTCTGTTTCAGAGTCTTTGGCCAGTGCCTCGAACCTCGAACCTCGCACCGCAATTTCATGGAACTCGTCACGCCACGGAACTCGTCACGCCACGCAACTCGTCACGCCATGGAACTCGCCACGCCACGCCATGGTACTCGTCACGCCACGCCACGCCATGGAACTCGTCACGCCACGCCACGCCACGGAACTCGTCACGCCACGAAACTCGTCACGCCATGGAACTCGCCACGCCACGCCATGGTACTCGTCACGCCACGCCACGCCATGGAACTCGTCACGCCACGCCACGCCACGGAACTCGTCACGCCACGGAACTCGTCACGCCATGGAACTCGCCACGCCACGCCATGGAACTCGTCACGCCACGCCACGCCATGGAACTCGTCACGCCACGCCACGCCACGGAACTCGTCACGCCACGAAACTCGTCACGCCATGGAACTCGCCACGCCACGCCATGGTACTCGTCACGCCACGCCACGCCATGGAACTTGTCACGCCACGCCACGCCATGGAACTCGTCACGCCACGCTATGGAACTGGCCAATGGAACCTACCACGCCATGGACACGCCACGCGAGGTTCGAGGCACTGGCCAAAGACTCATTGCGGCAGGTTCTTGTGACGGCACTGTGACCCTCTCGGCGCCGAGAGGGTCAGGAATACCTCCGCCTGAAAACGCCAATGGCCGGCACTGGCCAAGGACTCATCACACCTGGTTTTGGCCACGGCACCGGGACCCTCTCGGCGCCGAGAGGGTCGGGCGAGTTTGTGCTGGAACCCCAAATCCTAAACCTGGTTTTGAAAATCACTCTATAAAATACAAGAGAAAGTGTTGGTCACAGCATAAAAAACCATTACCCTGTTGGCGAAGAAACTCAAATCTTCTCTTCAATAAAACCATTTGAATTCCACAAGACCAAACTTGCGCAATCTCGGTGCTGTCAGAGCTTCTTGGGGGCGTATTGGCAGCTCCAGTGTGCTCCCCAGCGAGGGGCTAGTGGGGGATTCAGTGTGACGAGTCCCACAGTTCTTTCTCAGTGCATGGCGAGTTGGGGACTCGTCACACGCCATGGCGTCAGGCCACACACACACACTTATGTCACGTTGTCACGCCACACACACATGTGCCACCGCGTCACGCCACACGGTTTGGAATGGCAGCAAACGCTTTGGACATGCCGTGGGCTCCTCACGCGCCATGGGACTCGCCATGAACACGTCACGGGACCCTCTCGGCGCCGAGAGGGTCAGGAAACCAGAAATTAAAAGCGCCAAAAAAATGTTAGGGTTTCATACCTCTCTCGCAGTCTGGGTGCTTTCCGCCCCGATTTCTCTCCCAGCGTTGTCAGCGGACGCCGTCTCTTCCTGAACCCCTCTCAAACAACGTATAGTGTTAGCCATTGATACAAGCGCATCATCACTGCTTAAGTTCAACAATCATGAAATTTTAAACAACAGCCAATACTCATTCTTGGATCGTGTTTTCTATACGCGCCTGCATTGTCTGCATTGACAACGTCCCAGAGACGAAGCGCAGTGGACAGTAGAGCATGGCGGAGTGTGGACAATGGCGGACAGTAGAGCGTGGCAAAGCGCGGCAGAGTGGCGTGCGAGGGTGTGGCGGAGTAGCAGAGCGCGGCGGAGTGGCGTGCGAGGGAGTGGCGGAGTAGCGTGCGAGGGAGTGGTGAAGTGGCAGCGTGCGGCGGAGGGGCAGCGTGCGGCGGAGGGGCAGCGTGCGGCGGAGAGTTGCAGCGTGCGGCGGAGGGGCAGCCAGGTGAGGGAAGCGCGCGGCGGAGTGGCAGCGTGCGCCGGAGCCTCAGCCGAGTGAGGGAAGCGCAGGTGGAGTGGCAGCGTGCGCCGGAGCTCAGGCAGGTAAGGGAAGCGCGTGGCGGAGTGGCAGCGTGCGCCGGCAGCGTGCGCCAGGTGAGGGAAGCGCAGGTGGAGTGGTAGCTAAATCCTAAACCCTCAGCCAGGTGAGGGAAGCGTAGGTGGCTGTGAGGGGAGGCTACTGAGCTAGGCGAGGGAAGTGAGGGGGAGCCAGGATAGGGTTTAGGACTGGCTTTGTGGTGGAGGGCATGGCTACTAAAACCTAAAGCCTATTCCTGCATTCCTTGATGTTCTAAACCCTCGCCCTACTGACCAGTACATCCGGACTTCAGTTTGCAATCGAAGTTGTTTAGAGTTCGCAATCCTTAGACAAGGCAATGAGAAAAAAGAAACTGAAAAGTAACTTCGAGTCTTCACATATTTCTTCATCATCTTCGTGTCCCGTCGACGCCATTGTATTATCACAAACTACACTTGCTTCGAGAACGACCTGGAGAAAAGGTAAAATTCCCAGTAGTTAAATATTTTTTTTGCTGTTGACCTCTGATAATGAAGTACTTTCGCTGCTCCACTTTAATCATACAAAGTACGAGGCGGCAAAATACCCTAAACTATGCACTCCTTTACTTCCTTTGTTGTAGAAGTGGACCCTCGCCGTTTCTTCTTTCGAACGGGTGTTGTGGTAGCCGTATCGGTTTGCGATCGAAGCAACATTAGCTAAATCCTGCAACAAGGAGAGCCCTGTCACGCATTGTCCTCTTAGCACTCCTCTACTCAGCATCAGAATGACGAAGTTAAAGTCCTCTCTGAATGACTGGGAGTTATGGATGCCAAGGAAGACTCCATATACAGCTGTCCTAGACGTTTTAGGGCTTCTCTGGCATCGCCGAAAGTAAAAGATAGTCTTTTATTACTACATCATCGTCATATACCATTCCTAGAAAGCCATAATTTCATATTTTGAATTTCTTCGCCTCTGTCTTAAATATTGAACACCATCAATTTATAATCTATTACAGTCTGCCAAACATACTTTCCGTCGACAATAACTAAATAACGCCGGCATGATAATGTATGTGTCAGATGGGGTCCGATCCTAGAATCGCTCAACCACCTCTACCACTTGTAAATATGTCCGAGCTAATGATAGCAATTAAACGCGGTGCTTCACAATAATGATGAATCATACTCAAATATTAGTCCATCTATACTGTTGGTGCTTCTCCCAAGTACTTTGTTGTCATTTGCTCTACACCCTGTCTCACGGCATTTCCTTCTACCACATTCATGCTTCTTTGTACGTTACCTAGATGGCTTACATTCGTGCGATAGGCTTTGATGTCCCTATGGTTTTCCCATTGTCGAACAGTGGCTCTGCCATTGTAACAGAGAATGTCTTGAATCTGAATTTTGGTTTTGCTCTCCTCTCCATGCACATTGTTGAAGAAGTCATCTCCCAGTCTGGAGCGATTGAAAAGACGATATATCAGGTGTCACTACTCAACGATGGTGGCGTGTACTGGAATCTCAATCCTGGTCGCTATAGATGCTTTGGTCTCAACCCAGTTGAAATGGTTGCTACAACGGAGCTATTTAATCCTAACTCAGGTACATCGTCCGTTCAGCTTTGTACAGTGAAGATAGAGAGTCCTGAGAATGTAGTAGAGTTATTGAGTGATTCTTCTGATGAAGATTCTTCGGTAAAAGATACATTACTTCATGGCCACGACCCCCCTCGATCCACCCCTCACAAATCGTCAATTTCTTTGGATGAATTTGGTTCCTCGGGATCGCTAATTCCTATGTCCTCCACCCCCGAACCCTTTGCATCCCCTGCCAGTAGTCTTCGACAATCTTCTCTCTCAAAGCCCCCTCTCTATCCTTCCCCGAAAGAGTGTCCAAATATAATGCAATGTCTTAGAAACTCAGTCACTATTCGGGGCTCCAAGAACGAGTTGAAGCTTGTTAACTTCGATAAGATCCGGTATGAGAAAGTGAAGTACATTCCTCCCACGTTCGATGGGGAAGTCGTCTTCGAGTTACCACCTCCATCAACATCTTCAACATCTTCCATCGGGAAACACATGGACGGGATGGACAAAAAATACGACGGCCACACTTGGTGTCGCACGAAGACGTCCAACATTCGAAATGATTGGGGACTGACATTCAGGCGAGCTACGTGCGTTGGTCACTTACAATGCCAAAACAAGGATTGCGACTTCCTTTCAAGGTCTTCCAGAATGAACGAGACAGAGTGGGAAGGGAATACTGTGACTCCTTTCTCTATTGGTATGGATCCCCCCCTTCACTCTACTATTACTTGCAAAATTTGCAATTCTCCTCCTGTGTGTTTGGCAACTTGTAACGCTCGTATGTACTACATTTTTAGTAGAGGAGACAGGAGTCAAGTATGCGTGCATTTAGGACATCATGAACATCCTGTGTCAAATGGAATATGTCGTGAGACATTAGATAAAATATCATCTATGCTTCAAAAAGAAGTAGCCCGAACCCCCCAGGCTAAGATCTCTGCTATAACACTCTCTTGTAGCAAAGAGATGTTAGACTCCGAGCTTGTTCACAATGGTGAAGGGCCAAAGGAAAAACTAACAGGGCAGTCGTTGGAGGCCGTGATGGACAAGTACGAGTTGCTAGCCTCTCCTACTGTGCGCAACAACATCGTCTCCTTGAAGCACACTCCCGGTAAGACTGGAGTCATCGATTCAATCATGGCCTTAAAGGACTCCAGCAAAATAGACTTCATCCACGGCAACATCTTCCCAGGGCAAGGCAAGGAGAAGGTGTTCCTCTTTAAGATGCTCACAGAGGGTGACGGGAGTGGAGTCGACCTGATCAAGAGAATGCAACCCGGCGGCAATTTGGAAAATTCCTGGATCATGTTTGATCACGTCAAGCGTGTGAAGAATTGGACCACCATGGCGTGCCACGTGTACGACAGTGCATATTGCAAAGTGATGACAATTGCTGTCTGTGACATGCAATCGGAAGACACGGCCGCGCAATGCATTATGTGGAGATCCTTAAATGAGGTCATGGCCGCCAATGGAGTTGCAAACGTGAACTTCAAGGGCTTCATGGCCGACAGCGCCCAAGCCAATTGGAATGCTGTTCATACTATTTATGGTACAGGGGACCCCAAATAGCCAATGGAGAATCGGGAGCGCACTTGTTTGTTGCATTGGACTACTTCTTTGAATCGACACACTCAGAAGTTTATTAAACCCGACATGCAGTTCCAACACAACGTCTTATGCAAGCAATACAAAAATTCGAAGTGTATGGAAGAGGCCGAGACTCGTTATTTGGCAATTAGAGCTTGGTGGCTATCATCTGGAGCTGCATCGGAGGATGCCATTCGTGAGTTGGACTTGTGGCTTGCTTTTTGGCATTTCCGTTATAGACAATGGGGCGGCTTCATGCAAATGGTATGTCCTATGCTACTCTCGATTGAAATTGTATCATTGTATCATTATGAAGCAGTAATTAATTTGTCTCTCATGGTTTGTTCATCTATGTAGGGATTGAGTCTGGAGGAGATGGCAGACATGCCTTCGTGCAACCTTGCAGAAACTATCCACAACAAGTGGAAACAACAATCCGGAAATAGGGGTGATGATCTATATGTCGCCACCGTGGATGACTTCATTCAAGCATTCATGCAAGCCACGAACTACCGTGCATACTTGAAGGGCCGTGCCACCGGAATGGGTCCTTCAAAGTCTGAATTGCGATTGCGAGCAGCCCGTCGTTCAGGTGATCCTGCGAAGATTGCAACCGCCCTCAGTATGATGCCTGGTGCGGAGGAGCTATGTACGCGCATTCCACACTTGGAAGGGGAAGAAGTTTTTGGTTCAACCAAACGAAAACTTGACCTTCCTATTGGGTCTGAGGGTGATTCTCATCGCCCCGATAAAGTAAACTACTCTCAACCAAGAGTGCAAACACGCTCTACGAAGGTGAGAGTTGAGGACAGCACGGCTATGCCAACAGCGGAGGTTCCTCTCGAAGTGCTCCATGTCACAAGTGTATTAGAATCGGATTGCAATACGAGCGAATGGCACATCGCTCGAATTTCTCACAAGTCAAGCACAAAGTGTTCTGCAAACCAAGCGGTTACAGGAAGGCGTTGTTCAGGAAAAATCGCAAAGGGAGCTACGGGCACTCCAGCTCCAACATATAGGGGAAAAAAGTCAGAATATCTCACTAAACGAGAAGTTACAGCAAATTTTTGGTTTTGCGCTGATGACATCAACCGGTGTTTCATGGGTAGCAAAAGATCTTGGGTACATTCTTGGCCTGATGTTCCACAAGTATGGCCTGTCCTCATTGGAACGAAACTCACTCGTCAAGAAGTCTTAGGTTTGGAAGAAGCCGGTTTCCACCTCCAACAGCGCACTGGGTTCTCTCCCCGTCGACTGTTTTCGCATGTGCGTGGTTTCCAACCTGTTCAATTTGACCACCCCGGTGTAGTTCAGCCAGAGGTGTTTCCAACCACTCGAAATGGAAAGAAGATCCGCCGCGTTGCAAAATTTCCATCCACCGATCAACGCAACAAGTGGGAGAGTGTAAGAAACGTACAAGGGACAATCATGGATGTCACTGTACTTCCACACCCCGGATTCGGGGCTATCATCTCCCTACAATCTGGTGTAGACCCTAACCACAACGTTTACCGAATCACAATTAGTAACTACCCAGAGTGTACCTGCTTGGGCTTCAAGACAATGGCTATCGCCTCCATTGGCAAAAGAGGGCAGTATGTGAACTGTAAGCATCTCTACTACATATACAGGTTTGTTTGCATGACTGATGTAGAGAAGGATAGCTTCATCCATGCCCCGAGTCTCAGTTTCAACGAAGTGAAGCATCTTTTGTTAGCTTCTAGGATCATGACGAGCACTCCTATGACAGAGTGAAACCCAGGCATTTTGAGATATTTTGCAAGTAGAAAGGGATTGACGCTACGTCTCTAATTTCCCTATGACCATTTAGAATTGTATTGGATTTGAATTTGATTTGTTGAGGCTGTCAATAAATATCTCTCTTTTTATAATATCCCTGAGTTCGGAAGTTTACAAATCCAGCGACCGCCTCCTACATCATGTCCAAACTAGCTACATTAGCACAATATTCTGGATATTGATCCTATACCACGGTAGTAGGATACTCTTGGGCACGGTAATGGGTATCAAAATATTTCTAATTTTAACCTCTCTGGTTGTTTCCTGTAAAATTTCTAAATATAGAAAAAATTCCATCAAAAAAATTCTAAAAAAAAACCTCAGGCTCACTACTAACAAAATCAGCGCTCACCGCTCACAAAATCAGCGCTCACCACTCACCGCTCACCGCTCTAGGCTCACAAACTAGCGTCGTTGCTATTTAGATCTCAACCGTACAATCTTGTGGTAAACTTATTGTAGGTCATGTGGACCAAAATTTGGGTCATGAAGCCTTATAGATTGCGAGATCATAACGTATTAGTACTCAAAATAGACAACAAAATTTCTTCATTTTCACTTTAGAGTGGAAATTCTACCAACAAAGCTACTACAATGAAAAAACCCCCAACTAGAAAGTTATTCACCTTCATCTCAATAATACCCTTAAACCAAAAAAACTCATCAAAAAAAATTTCTTTGCTCAAATAATAGCCTTGCAATGATGAATCCTGTCAAAAACTTAACAAAGGAAAATTAGTCCAAAACTAGACCCTTTGCACTCAAATCTATGCCTTATCTTCAAAACGTATTTGATTTAGTCAAGGTTTCTACCACTAAAACTAGACTTGAATTGAAATCCATCCCAAAAAAATAAAGTTGAAATCCAAAGGTGGATGAAGGAGATATAGCTCCTCAAAAATCATCCATTTTTTCACTTTTTTCATTATAGAAACATCATTGCAAATCTAATACCAAAAGTATTTGGATCAAAAATCTTCCAACTAGAAAGTTTTAAAATTTCATCTTAAGATCATGATTATGTAAAAAAAATTCATGAAAAAACTATATTTGATTTCACATAATTGGCTTGCAATGGTAAAACATGCCCCATGTTTGAAAACCCAAAAACAAAAGCTGCCTTCACTAAAATGAATGTCATTAATTCATACTTCATTGCACGGGTTTGAAATTTTTACCACACAAAGTAGACTTGATTTGGGACCCAACCCAAGTGATTTCGTCAAAAATGGACTTTGGATGAAGAAGTTATGGCTCTTTAAAGTTTCTGCCTTTCATCCAAAATGTCGTTTTTCGACATCGTGGGCGTTTAAGGGTTAACTAAAAACGGATTTTTTGGGCAAATCCAAACTGAGGCAGATAGAGGACACAACAATTGGGGTAGGGAGGTGGCACACGCAATAGACGAGAAATAAACTGCTCAGCCTGCAATGTCCAATAACAGCGCTGAAGTATTTAATCTATCAGCACCACAGCCAGTGGCATACGACTTCGAATCTAACAGGCCCGGCCCCGTCATTTTTTGGAATAGGGGATCCCCTAGTACCCTTTTCACAATCCCCATGGTACAAAATTCAAACCGAACCCTAATTAATTTGTTTTTAGTTAAAAATGTACTTGAACACATTTGATTGGTTAGAGAAAAGTCGCTATGAAGTCAAGAGCTTGAGAACCCTTTATACTTCATAACAACTTCTCCACTTTTTTTTCTCAAAATCTCACTTGAAGTGTACCTGGTTAGGGGAGTTGTCAGTCTCATCTCTCTTGTACTAAAGCCTGAGCTTCAATTTAGGAGGACGCCAATCTCACTCTCACTTTTGCTGCTGCTGCATGAGGAGGTTTCAATTTCCTCCTCTCTCATCCTAGACATTTTTGACTTGGTTTGAATTGTTGTTCAACCAGGGGACTTTCACTAGGAGAAAAGAGGGACTTGTTCACTCAGCCTGGAGTGGGATTCTAAGTGAATTTGGCCACATTTGAGTGAGTTTGGTCACATCTGAGTGAACATGCTCTGTGTACAAGTCCCTCTTTTCTTCTAGTGTTTCAATCCGTTGACGTTTAGGGGATGGTGAGTACTTCTCCGGATGTTTCTTCAATCCGTTGGCGTTTAGGGGTTAAGGTAAAAATACTTAACACAAAAATAAGCAATTCAACATATTTGGATGCACTTTTTCCAAGGTCATTTTTTTTTTTTAATCAATATTAACAATTGAAAATGATGATTTTCATCAAAATAAAAAATATATTTGCTAGATAAGCTGTGTGATTGTTTTGAATTTCCTAAATACAAGTTGCCTAAACCACATAAATTGCCCCATAGACTTATTAGAAAAAAATGTTTAAAAATCCAAACTCAATCAATGACAATTGGGTTTGAGGATAGTTTAAAAGCACTTAAAGGGATGGTTTTTGAGCAAGTGTGGAAGAGAAGGAATAGATGTAAAGATAGAATTGGGTATTTCTACCTTTCATAGTGGTAGTATAGAAGTTAACCAAAACCTAACCCTAATATTTAACCCTAGTCAGTGTGCAACATGGACAGAGCTTGATCTTTACCCTGCCTCTTCCTCACGGCTGTTCACCCTCTTCACTAATTCTTCCAAATGGTAACCAACCATAGAGGTTCCAAATTGACTTTGAACTTCTGGCATCTTTGGTTTTAGTTTCCCCTGATCTGCACCCAATTCATGATTGCACACCAACCTGTTAGCAAATCCAGATCTCTAGGGAAGTGATACATCCAGTTCAAAACTTCACTTTGTACTCTCACTGCCACACTGTAGAATGTCACAAGAAGCTAACAAGTATGAAAATGAATGTAGATCACCTTTTCACTGTCACACTCTATCATGTCACAAGAAGCTACATACAATGTGACAATAAGAAGTTAACAAGTATGAAAATGAATGTAGATCACCTTCTCACTGTCACACTCTATTATGTCACAAGAAGCTACATACAATGTGACAATAAGAAGTTAACAAGTATGAAAATGAAACAAGAAGTTAACAAGTATGAAAATGAATGTAGATCACCTCCTTGACTCCTATGACCTTAACGGGACACATGTAGTATCGGGAACCTCACCTTGGCAAATGTACCAGATGGCTACATTCTACTCGAGATAATACACCGGAGGTTCCCGATACTACATTCTAGCCCAAAACTCCATTGAGAGTGGTGAAGGTGCATTTGGGGCACATTGCATGAATGCATGGGCTACGGGGGGAGCCAGGGGGGATGGGCACTTACTGGGAGTTCGTGACGGTGAGAAGAAATTGGCCTTCTGGCGATTGGGTGATGGTGATGACGCGGCTCTCGATCATGTCGTCGGTGGAGACGGAGATGTCGGTGGGGGCGTTTTTGTGGAACATGCGCAGCGTGGAGAACGTGTTGTTGGGGTCGAACTCCTCCTTGCACTCTTCGCCGGCTTTCAGCGTCTTCTTGAACCGGTAGTTGTCGCCGAACGACTCCACGTAAAAGCTGATCTCCATCGTCGTATTGTTCACCAGCAACGTGCTCGTCTTGCCGCCCGCCATTGATCTCCAGATCGATCCTACCTCCGCTCGTCTGCTCAAGCGCAGTCTATTAATTGCACATCAAAGTGTCAGTGACAAAACCAACATAACTCTACTCAACTTCTATTGCATATCATAGACTTTAGTGTGACAAAAAAACTCTGCAGATAATTTAGTGAACGCTAAGAGCAAGTCGGCCATGGCACACGAACTGTTACAAGTTCTTAAATTGTGTTCACAGCAGATGTGCATGCATATGATTAAAGTTTTTCTTTAGTACCTCCAGAATTTACAACTTCAAAGTCTGCATTTGAACTTAATATGATGCACGTGTCAGAGAGATTTCGAAGATTCTGGAGTTCAAAATTTTGCAGCGAAAGGATAACTCTGACATCGACAACATGTAGGGTAAGCAACGAGGGGAGGTGCTTCCTGGAAATGAGCACCTACAATGAAGACGATCTAACCTGAGTTGTGAGTGCTTGTTCCTATGAAGCTAGCACCACCATAGCCTAGTTGAGAAAGGGCTTTGCGAGATTCATAGAAAGAAATTTCATACCGACACTATTGAATTGTCAGAGAGTGCAGGAATAGCTAGCGTCGATTCTTACCTCGATCTCTCCGGCGATATATTCAGGTACGCGGCAACTCCTGCGCAGGTCGATTCTGTGACCCTCTTGTCGATGCAACACTGCGGAAAACGTTGTAAGTAGTGAGGTTTCTGAAGCACGAAGAATCCGGTGACCGGGCAACCAGCTGATAAGTACTGTTTGTAAGAAAAATCTAAATGATCGGTCGATCTCAGCTGGTTCTACGAAGTGTCCTAAAACCTACAGAGAGAGTTCACGGTGATTCTACGAATGGCCAACCTTGAATAAAAGAGTCTATGGGGGAGTGCAAAGTGCTTAAAAACTTGAAGCAGCAGGATCGAGATGGCACGTGTTATCTTTGATGCCCACTTTCGAGGGCAGACTCTATAATCATAAAAATAATAATTAACAAGTAGCAAGTAGCAAGGAACTTAAAACCTACACTCTTAATCCTTAAACGACATATGCTTTCCTGATACCATACCCAAAACCTTTTTTAAATTTCATTTTAAGCATGATTCTGTTTTTGATATGCTTTGGCTCTATTCTAAAGAAATATAGATCTCTCTAAGGAGCTCGATTTGGCATTTTAAAAATCCTGTTTGGTGCGATAGAGTAGAAGTTTTAAGCAAGATTCTCCCAAAATATAATCAAGCCCGTGGGACTTGCATTGTCATTTAAGGGTTAAAGCATGCCCAACAACAATCAAATGCAGCAGTCGAATGCCAACATAGCGGAGGTTTGGGGTAAACATGGCATCAACAACATAAAAATATCACCACCAAAACATCTTGATGTTTTGGTGGTGGCCTTTGTTTGAGTTGGGGACACTATATGCTACTCTCCTGGCGCCTTTGATATTCTCATACTAAACAAAGAGGCAACCAGTTATCATTCTCCTTGCAAACTCACATGCGGTGGCTTTTACACATGTGCTGCTCTTATTGGTTCTTTCAATATTTATCAATACTTTTAGTTTGATGAAACAAGGTACTCCTAGAGTTGCTTGATGGCCGACACCCCAAATCTCATTTGAATCCAAAATTGACTTGAAGTTGAGTGAGGATTTGCCCTGGCTTTGATTGGCTTGCACTTAGCCCTTTTTAATCTAACCTTATGGGGTCCAAACCTCTTTGATCTTATCACCAATTTGTATTGTGTACCGCTGTTGGAATATAATGTGTGGTTGCAAGTGTGTCATAATGAGGATGTGAAATATAGTAAATCGTCATTTTAGAGAAGGTTATAATAATTAATAAGAGGTTCGAGTGTGTTGATGATAACAAGCATGACGTCAGTTGGCCCAAACTTTAAAATGTGATGTATGCTTAACAAGCAGCTACGCTACAAGGAGCTCTGCCCGGAAGGACGAGAATGCATTTCAGTGGAATCATGGATGAAATACATTTGCTACAATGATAAGCTTATTTAGCCCAAGAAAATGGGTGTCTCTGCAATGCCTCTTTCCTATGCTCAAAGCCAATAAACTTAGTTCCTTATAAATTTGTCAACTGCGAGTTAGTCTCATAACATTCAGTAGCCTTCAAAGAGACTGCCTTTTAAGTTTCATCCACCTTTATATATAGAGTGACAAGTGATTTCTAATTGAAAGAACTATTGAATCAAATAAACAATGACAAAACACTATTGAGTGAGAATCAATCAAATAAACAATGAAAAAACACTGTTGAATTGTGCTTTCAATGACAAAACACTATTGAGTTGAGAATCAATCAAATAAACAATGAAAAAACATTGTTGAATTGTGCTTTTGATTAATGTGCACCATGGTTGCTTGCTCTTGCTTAATGCCAGGTGCCCCCATAGCTACTAATGGGATGTGGAATATCCCACATCATTTCGTTGGAAGGATGAAATGATGTGGGATATTCCACATCATTCCATGCAAGGGAGGGCAACAGGCTCAAAGACTACTGAATGTTATGCTCGTGCAGCGTGCTGGATAGTCCAATAAAATATTGGACAAAAACTTTGCGCCACTGGAACGCAGTCAATGCATTGGGTTTATGGACTGACACATTCCACCATGTGGGCCTGTTCGTGCAGTATATGGTAAGTTAATGGTCTGTA
Source organism: Pohlia nutans (assembly GCA_022496805.1). NCBI lineage: Eukaryota > Viridiplantae > Streptophyta > Bryopsida > Bryales > Mniaceae > Pohlia > Pohlia nutans. The sequence continues at coordinate 19,393,740 of CM040102.1, read as the reverse complement.
CAGACTTTCTCCGACGATTTAGACGTTCGGAGGTACTACCTGCGGTAACTTAAGTTGCATTAAAAATTCATCATTTTGAATTGCTAACTATAGAAACGCGTATACTCGTATAGACCAGAAAAACAACTGGCGTTTGCATTGAAAGCAGTAAGCCTTAATACAAGGCTGGTGAAAACAAACCTAACAAACTAAGTGTGCTAATCATGATGTTCCTAACTAACTGACTAACTAACTAACTACATAGTGCTACGTCTTAAGAGAATAAGGACAGTGTACACACAGGTATGTCCAACACTCCCCCTCTGGCCTTATGCTGCAAGGATCTTCAGTCTTCACGCGCTTCATTCCAGTGATTAGCTAGAGAGAAGTGAGAGCGTCTCGGCATTAGACGGTGTCTATGCAACACAGCATCTTTCTTCTCCCAGTCTCCTTTGATGTGGCAACTAAGAGATAATTCTGAAGAGACAAATGAGGAAGATGAGTAGTTTTACGATAGCTTTGCTGTAATGAATCTGGATGAATTTTCCTTGGAGAGTTCACTTGAGCTTATAGCTCCCCCTGTCTCCAGTGCTCGTACTCTCCCTGCTTCATCTGATTCATCTGATCCAGGTTGTGGCAATCTATTGCCTCAATTGCCAAATTCCATACTTCGTGGTTACGTATGGGCAAAGCTAATGAGAATGAACCCTATCTCAATGTTGCAACGTCTCAGGAGGGTGAACCAAGCGTGGAAACAGATGGTTGAGTCCACGGTTGAGTGGAGTGCGTTGGAATTCACACGTCTCGACGCGCCAGGTTATCATTGTTACGCAACTGAACAAGCTCGAAGGTGGTCGGTGCGTTTCAGAAAGTGTGACCGGAAGGAGAGATTCGTCAATGAGATGAAGCATATCCAGAGCATCTTGGAAGAGCCTCGTTATCCGATGTATAACTTGGTTTGGTGTGTAGGCGATGAGTCAAATTAAGTCCCTCTAGAGTTTGGTAACAGTGAATTGAGATACTATTCACAAATTGCTATGGAAGTGTCCATGTAACTTGACCTTTGATAATAGAGCTTTACCTTGATAATAAAGCTCCTTTCTTCACAGCTTCTAAAGTTGTAAGTTGTAATGCATCCCGCAGCTCCACGAAGCGTTGCTTTGCCAAGGGCTTGGTGAGTATGTCCGCCAATTGTTCATGTGACCTTACAAATTCCAATTGGATTCGACCCTTCTTTATATAGTCACGAATGAAGTGACAGTCTTTCTCAATGTGCTTCGTTCGCGCATGCAACATAGGGTTGTGCGCAAGTTTGATACAACTCTGGTTGTCGCAATAAATCATCATGTGCTTTGTCATCTGCATGCCGAGTTCTTCTAAGAGTCCTCTCAGCCATTTTGCTTCTTGCGCTGTTTCAGAAAGGGATCTGTATTCAGCCTCTGAACTCGAGCGTGCAATCTCGTCTTGGAGTTTACTGCGCCATGCTGTGGGTCCACTGCCAAGGCTGAACATGTAACCCGATGTGGATTTGCGTTCGTCAAGGTCGCCGAGGTAGTCACTATCGGAAAAACCGTAAGGTTGAATTTCCTCCCCCTTTCGATAGAGAATGGCGAGGTGTGCTGTGCCCTTGAGGTAGCGGAATATTTGGATAGCAGCATCTAGGTGAGTTTGGTGAGGAGTTGAGGTAAAACGAGAAACCACGCCTGTCGCATAGGCAATGTCTTCGCGAGTGTTGGTGAGATGTAACGCCTTGCCAACAACTATCTTGTACTAGGTAGGGTCAACTAGAGGTGACGCCATCTGTGTCATAAGCTTAAGAGCAGGATCCATGGGGACAGGTGCGATGACACAATCTAACATGCCCAAATCCTCCAAACAACGGAAGATGTACAAGGTGTGTGACATTAAAATGCCCCAATCATTTGAAAAAAATGAAACACCCAAATAAAGAGAAAGAGGTCCAAGTAGAGACATGTGGAACTCACTACAAAGTTTGGTGCGAAGCCAGTCGATCTTGCCGGGGTGACTCCCAGTGATCATTAAATCATCAACATAGATGATGAGAAGAATGATCATGGAATCTTCAGTGAGGACATAAAGGCTTGGGTCGGCTGAGGTTGGTGTCAATCCAAGGCTTTCAAGGTAGTCGTCAAGACGCTTATACCAGGCGCGGGATGATTGACGAAGTCCATAGATCGCCTTGTGTAATCGGCAAACTTGGTGCTCCTCGCCAGGGGCAGCAAAGCCTGGCGGCTGGCGTATGTAGACCTCTTCGGTGATGTCGCCGTTTAGAAAAGCAGATTTGACATCCATGTGGAGCAAATCCCAACCCTTTTGAGCAGCCATCGAGGCAATGGAACGTAACGTCGACCACTTCACCACGGGAGAGAAAGTCTCTACATAGTCAATGCCAATTTTCTGTTCATCACCACGTGCTACAAGTCGAGCTTTGTAACGGAGAGGGCGGCCATCAGATCCGGTCTTTAGTTTGAAGACCCACTTGCAAGACAGTGGCCTGATACTTGGAGGTGAATCGACAAGGGACCACGTGTGGTTTTCTTGTATAGAAGCAAGTTCTTCCTGCATGGCAGTCATCCATTCGGGATGGGAAGACGCTTCAGCAAAAGTTATCGGTTCATCCACGGAATGAACACATGCGATGAGATCCTCAACACATTCGACTACCCCGACATAATCCATGAGTTTGCAACTCGGGACAGGAATGCGAGAAGAGCGACGAGGCTGAGCCGGCGAACTCGAAGCTGATGGCGGTGAAGCTGCAAAGTTTTGGTCTTCTGCAGGCTGAAAGCTTGATGAAGTGGCTTCCGGGCGGGCACGTCGCATGTACACACGCAGGGGTGGGACGTCAGACATCTCGGTAGTGTCATCACCATGTAGATCAGGAGCCACGATAAGAGGTACCTGAAGCTCAACAGGAGGTGGTAAAGGAGCACGGAACCTGGGAGACGGCTCGGAAGTTGAGGCCGGTGTTAAGACCGGATCAAAGACTTCAAGTGCAACAGACCGATCAGAGAGTTGTTCTAAGGCAACAGATGGGCCAGGTGGAAGGGACTCCGTGGGAGTGTGCTAGTACCGGTGTTCGATGAAGTGTACATCGCCGCTTGTGAGGACCTTGCGGGTGGCAGGGTTATACAAGCGATAGCCCTTTGACTCCTCTGAATACCCAACCATAATGCATCGGATGCTCTTGGGATCAAGTTTCTTCCGGTGCTCATCAGGTGTGTGGACGAAAGCAATGCAACCATATACACACAAATGCTCTAGTATAGGAGGTTTTCCATAAACACGCTGGTAGGGTGAAACTCCGCTATTTGCTCTTGTTGGTGAACGATTAGTGAGGTAGTTGGCCGTGTTCACCGCTTCAGACCACAGATACTTCGGGGTGCGTGCCTCAAGAAACATAGATTGGGCCTTCTCCAAGAGAGTCCTATTCTTGCGTTCACTTACTCCGTTTTGGTGAGGAGTCAATGCTTGGGAAAGCTCATGATGAATCCCAAACGTCTGCAAGTAAGTTATGAACTCATTGGATAAGTATTCCCCACCACGATCATTTCGGAATGAGCGAATTAACCTCCCTGGAAATTGGGTCTCTACATAGGCCTTGAAGAATTTAAAATAAAGTAAAGCCTCAGACTTCTGTCGTAAGAAGTAGATCCAAGTGAATCGAGAATAATCATCTGTGAAAGTAATGAAATATCTCTTGCCTCCTAGTGAGGGTGGAAAAGGTGCACCACATAAATCTGAATGGACAAGTGCCAAAAGCATGGTAGCCCGGCGTGTAGCAGATTTTGGTGTAGCAGCACGTGACTGTTTGCCTTCAAAGCAGCTATCACAACTAGTGGCTGATCCAGAAATGAGAGGGATACCTTGAGCTACACCTTTGGACCCCATGGAACGTAAGCTGTCTTGATTAAGATGGCCGAGACGCTTATGCCAAAGGTTGGCAACTTGTGGTGATTGAACCGCACATATAGGGAAAGTGGGGTCCTTCAATATGTATCTGTATAAACCAGTAGCAGAATCACGCACACCACGTCCTACAACGTGGTCAGTTCCCTTTTTGAAGACTAAACATTCGAGGTCGTCATAGACCAAAACAAATCCCTTGTCGGCAATGCATCCAATAGACAAGAGACTGTAGGTGAGTCCAGGCACGAAATACACATCATTCATCTTTATTTCACCGGATGTGGAGAGGCTAACAGTGCCTGTCCCCTCCACGGTTAAAACATGACCACCAGCAGTGCGCACGTTGGCAGAGCCAAAGTTATGTTGGTCTATGTTCGTGATCATGTCACGATTGCCAGTAACATGTTTGGCTGCTCCGCTATCTACTATCCAGCTATCCTCATGTTCTAGATCTAGACCGCTCAAGGCAATCTCAAAAATATTAGGTTTGTTGAAGGCTGGAAAGTCGTGTTGTTCATCAACCACAATGTTGGTCTGGTAAGTGGGAGTGCCGTATGAGCTACCACCATAACTGGAGCCAGTTGAGTTGGAATGCGAGCCATTTGACCATGAGCCAGATCCACGTCCACGGCCACCAAAACGCCTTTCACATGCTAGCTTTGTCATTTCACTAGCAAGGTCCATGCAGTTACGCATCAGATGGTCGAAACTGCCACAAAAATTGCATTGCAGGCGACGCCCTTGATTATTGTGGCGATACCCTCCTCCTGAGCCAGGATGTGTGCCTCCTGGTGAGAATCCGCCTCTCTGTCCTCCGCTTGGACCATGATAGGGTCCTCCGGACGAGAAACCTCCCCTCTGCTGATGTCCAGGCTGCAAAGACATGTTCTGCATGCGGACTGCAAGAGCTTCATTGTGAGAGCTGCCGTCACTCCCCATTCGAAACTTGGCCCGCGTTTCAGCTTGGAGGAGGCGAGCTGCAAGATCAGCAAAACTTGGCAATGTATTAAGACCAAGGACATTCTGATACACGTAGTCAAAGGAATGAGGTAGGTTGTTGATCATTCGTTCAACGAGTTCAGACTCAGGAACTTCACTATTGAGACCTCATAACTCTGACTGCAAACATTCGATTTGTCTAATGTAATCGGTAACAGAGGCTCCTTCTTGCAGACGCAAGCTGTTGAGCTTGTCCTTAAGCATTAGACGACCTGCATTTGTCTGTTGCTGGTAAGTGGCAGCTAGGATGTTCCATGCAACACGTGGATCGACGCAAGAAGAGATTTTTGAAAAAGGACCCTCACGACAAGACATGCAAATGGAATAAAGTGCTCTAACTTGCCCTGCTGCAGTATCGGCTGCTTCTCCAGGGCGTGGAACATTAGTCCCGGTGGGATCAGAATACTGCCAAGTGTTTTCTTTGAGAAGGAGAAGTTTCATCCGCATCTTCCATGTTTGGTAGTTTAGCAGGCCTTCTAATTTAAAAGCTTCAGGGAGAGAATCACGAGTAGCCATGTGAAAAGAAACAAGGAAAGATACAAGTGGAAGCGACAGGAGAAAATAAAATAAACACTTTCAGTAAGTAAAATGAAGAATAGAAAAAAAAACAATCTAATATTGACGGTTCAAAATAGAAATAAACACTTTCACTAAGTAATAAAAATAAAGAATAAAAAATGTAATTATGACTGTTCAAAATACTGTAAATATAAAGTGATAAGATAGTGATTCATTCTTCTGCAAATGCTAAGCTACCAAAGGTCATAAACTCATGCAACAACAAGTTATACTAGGGATAGGCTCTGAGGAGCACGAAATAAAATTCTCTCAAACTAGTCCTATGGGACATACAATAAGTGAACGTAAGAAACAATTTCCAAGAAACGGCCCTCGGGCTCTGATACCATATAGAAACGCGTATACTCGTATAGACCAGAAAAACAACTGGCGTTTGCATTGAAAGCAGTAAGCCTTAATACAAGGCTGGTGAAAACAAACCTAACAAACTAAGTGTGCTAATCATGATGTTCCTAATTAACTGACTAACTAACTACATAGTGCTACGTCTTAACAGAATAAGGACAGTGTACACACAGGTACGTCCAACGAAATAATGGTACCATTTTGGTAAAGAATCGGTAGCCTCCATGTATCGGTGGGGTCCTGAAATTATTGGAGCTACCAATTCACTACCGAAATGGGTGAAATGAGGAGTTTGTTTCTATTTTTGCAAACACCAATGAACTATGTGCGATTGTTGAGACTTGGATTCTTGTCTTCTAGCAGCTTTCACCAGCCCGATCCTCACATGAAATTTTTGTCCTAAGTTATGAAAAACCTCTTTCATTGAGTTGGGGAAGGTGGAAGTGTACAAACATGACTCCCTCTATTTAAACAAGCGGCTAGTCGCGTGGTCTCTGCCTTAATATTTACATTAGATTTACTTTTTACAACTTGTTCATATTGTTTAGCTATATAAGAGCATCTCCACCGCACACGGGGTTGAGGGCTTGCGGCAACATTTAAAGGGTCACACTTGTTATTCTGTCCTAGCGTAGCAATTTTGAAGGGCACATTGCCTGCACCCGGGTTTGTTTTTGGCAAGGCCACGCTAACGTCACAGTCTCTGAGCTTTCTTTGACGCATCTCTGCAGTGAGATCTACTGCAACTTTTATTGTGATTTGCATTAATTGCAGAAACCGTGGTGTGTTGGGTCGAGGTTTTTCTTTTGCACCGTAGCAGTGCTCCATCCATGCAATGGAAGGTGGTCTCTCCAGGTTTAGACCACTGTGACTGGGCCACGACATTGGAGTTTGGCTCCCACAAGCCAGAAAAAAAAGCCCTAGTTGGGTGGAGAAAAGTAGGAGAAAAGTACCACTCCGAGGCAGTTGACAGGATCAACCAAGTGCAAGGGCTCGGCCAAATGCTCCAAGTTTTTATAGCGGTCTGTTGGTTGAATTTTGTCCCTTGCCAAACCATTGTCAAGAGCCTGTGGCCTCCACCAGCGGTGGAGGTGCTCTAACTCCTTGAAAACAAAGCTTTGTAGACCCATGCACATCGACCTCAACCGCCGGCTGCAGCCGCGGCACTTGTATAAGCGACACAATGTTCTCATTGGAAGATTGGCAAGATCCTGCAAGATGACGCTGTGCTCCTAGGTGGTCAAAAACTTTGTAGCCGTTTGCAATCACTGTTCACGGCTATTACAATCCTAGTTAAGCTTCTAAAGCAATACTCAATGACTTGCTGAAAATAGCGAGCCACTCTTAACGTTACACATATCTTCATCAACGAAGGCTGCAGCCGGTTGCTGCAGCTTGCATGCGTGGGACATGCGACAACACTTGTCCAATCTCTGGTGTGGTTACCACAGCTGCCAATTCCGTTGACAAAAGTACACGTCACTTTTAATGCAAATATCACAAACTCAAACTCGGTTTTGAGAGTGTATTTTCTAAGAAACCCAAAAAAATTATAAAACATTTATTTGTGTGAAAAATTAAAACTAAAAAATATCACAAAGACAAACTTGATAAAACTTCTGGGAATGTGTACAAGATTCTTTTTGCAAGGTTCTTGAGACAACTGCTCAAGTTTTTAATGTTGCATCCGTGTTCTCAAACTCTTTTTTAGCACACTCTTTAATATCACATTCTAGTATGTGCATGAAATATTGGATGTTGTGTGCAAATACATGTGCTTGGAGAATTCACGTGTCATGTTCTGAACTAAGTCACATTGGTTGCCAAAGACGTGACATAAAAGAGTTCTAATATAAACATGTATCCTTTGTCAATGTACTAGTCGCAATTCTGGAGTCGAATTTGCTGGTGAAGTATTATCCAATTCTGAGAAGCAGGATTTACAACTCCACAACAAACCTTAGATTCAACCAAAGGGGCTCCAAACCCTGTTCCAAACCCGGTTCCAAATTGACTTTGAACTTCCGGCATTTTTGGTTTTAGTTTCCCCTGATCTGCACCCAATTCACAATTGCAAACCAACCTGTGAGCAAATCCAGACCTCTAGGGAAGTGATACATCCAGTTCAAAACTTTATTTTGTACTCTCACTGCCACACTCTATTATGTCACGAGAAGTTATGTCCATATACACTGGATGTGATAATAAGGAGTTTAACAAGAATGAAAATGAAAATGAAAATCACCTTCTTGACTCCTATGACCCTAAGTAAGTCTTTTCAAATGTCACTTTCACGTAAAGACCTTCAAAATGTATACCAAAATGTTTTAAGTGAACTTTACAATGGTGGATATTGAAACCCATCCAATGTGGGACCACATATAACTAGTACATTACAATATAATCTCATTAATTACATGAAGATCATGATTTTCTTCAAAAGGAAACTCCTTCAAGTCTTTGAAGTTTTTTTTTCTTTAGGGTAGTTGAGCTTCTAGCTTTTCATGTGGTACTTTGTAGGGACATTTTTCTATGGAGAATCTCGCAAAAGAAGCACTATTGGTGGCGTGGTTCAATTTGGGAAGTCCAGTAAGGTCGTTGAACCCAAAAGTGAAACTATAATTTGCCACACGTACATTGAGTACTCAAATGAGCGACATTCACAGTCTCTAAAAACAACAATAATTTTTAATGGGAGTCATAACATTTGGTGCTTCAAGGGTGTTCAATTGAGAACACTCTACTATCAATATTAGTTTCTCCAATAATCACAATTTTGGATATCCAAAAAATACTTTTAAAAAGGTTAGAAAAATATGAAACAACTTGCATGATTGTGATTCTCTTCCATTTGCTAATACACTCAAACTAAACCTGCAATCACAAAGTGATATCATCTGGAACAAGTGTTCCTTTCACCTTACACAGAGGGAACCTTGACCAATTCACTACCAAGTAAATGGTACAAAAATGATGGTGAATTCATGGTGAACACTTGCTAAATTGAACAACCACCTCAATTTAGCAAGTGTTCACCACGAATTCACCATCATTTTTGTACCATTTACTACCTGGTGAATGTGTCAAGGTGCCCTGTGACATTGTCACAAGGTTACAAAACTCTAGTACGATGATTGGGCACTTACTGGGCATTTGCGAGATTGAGAAGAAATTGGCCTTCTGGCGATAGGGTGATGGTGATGACGCGGCTGTCGATCATGTCGTCGGAGGAGACGGTGATGTCGGTGGGGGCCTTGTTGTGGAACATGCGCAGCGCGGAGTACGTACTGTTGGGGTCGAACTGCTGCTCGCACGTTTCGCCGGGTCCCAGCGTTTTTTTGAACTGGAAATTGTCCACCGACGACTCCACGTAAAAGTCGATCACCTTCTCCGTCTTGTTCACCAGCAACGTGCTCGTTTTGCGGCCCCCCATCGATCGATCCTCGTCTGAGCGCAGTCAATTGCACATCAAAGTGTCAGTGACAAATCCAACATTACTCAACTCAACTCAACTCAACTCTGCAGATTTAGCAAGTTCACTCCAGCAGCAATTCAGCTAGATACAAGATCTGCTACTACAATCTTCTTAAATTACAGCGTTCACAATAGATGTGCATGTAATTAGGGTTTTTTTTCACCTCCAAAATTTACAACCTCAACTGCATTTTAGCTTAATATGATACACACATTTGAAGATTCAGAAGTTCAAAATTTACAGCGGAAGGATAACTCTGATATATCGAAAATGAGCACCTACAATGAAGACGATAACCTAAGTTGTGAGTGCTTGTTCCTATGAAGCTAGCACCATAGCCTAGTTGCTTACTCCGCACAGAAAGAACTTTGAGAGATTCATGTGAAGAAAGTTCATACCGACACCCGCGATTGCTATTGAATTGTCAGAGAGTGCAGGAATAGCTAGCGCAATGCGAATCGATTCTTCCCTCGACCTCTCCGGCGTTATATTCAGGTACGCAGGTCGATATTTCTGTGACCCTCTTGTCGATGCATGGACTGCAGCTGCTGCGGAAAACGTTGTGAGTAGTGAGGTTTCTGAAGCACGAAGAATCCGGGGACTGTCTGTAAGAAAAATCTAAATGATCGATCTCAGTTGGTTCTACGAAGTGTCCTCGAACCTACACAATTAGCCCTCTTTAATCTTACCACAAGGAGTCCAAACATTTTTGTACAGTACTGTATACCATAGACTTCGGAATGTGGGACAAGTGTGCTACAGTCAATGAGGTTGTGAAATATGGTAGATCATCGTATCAGAGAAGGTTCTAGCTAAGGTCGAGCCACCCATAACCGACCACTTAAGGATTTTAGCATATGATATTAAGGTATATAATTTGTTTAGGATTTTTCATGTGTACAAACATAAGGTTCTTGTTGAATGCAAAAAGTCCTGTGATTTTATTCCCACTATTCAAATAGTTATAATTATTTGAAGTGAAAAGTACTTCAGGACCCAGAACCGATCATATGCTCAAATGTACAAATGAGGTACATCTGTTCTTTCACAATCTAGAAATTAGGCCTGATCGGTTTTGTGTCCCTGGTTGGTAATGGGTGGCTCGACCTTAGTACCTAATAATAAAGACGTTTGCTGTGAGTGCGCTGATATTTGTCAGGCATGAGATTGGCCCACAATGTACAGTTCAGTATGTAGATCGTAGAGTAGTCACTTACCAATTTGTCGACTGCAGCGTGCTTGATAGGGCAATAAAATATTGAACAAAAATTGTGCGCCACTGGAACGTAGTCTGAATGCATCGGGTTTATGGACTGACACATTCAACCGTGTGGGCCTGTTCGTTGACACATTCAACCTGAACACTATTTTATTATAGGGCTCCAGATTTAGTGTCCTTGTAAGAAAAAAATGGAATGTAGTATTCCAATGACATATGGTAACGAATGTATGATATATACGGCATGCCACCTCATGTCACTCTCATTACTTGGAAAGAACATGACACTCTCAATGAAAGTGGGATTATGACAAGTGGCAAATGCCTCTATCATTAAAGGATATTTGAGCTCTAAAAAGGGCCCTCAAGGATTGACAAAGAACCCCATTTTATTGATGTAGGCTTAGCCTAAGTTTGTACCAATGGATCCGTCTCTATCTTGTATGAAAGATTAGACTAAATGACAATGAGTGCTACCGCTAAAGAATGACTCATCTATCAACTCCTTCCACCATGCTTTGAATCACAGTACCATACCATGGAGTACATGGGCACAAGTAGGGGAAATGTTCTCGTCCTCCACCTTTGAAGTACTAATTAAAATAAAAACCAAGGTGCCCCACACAAGTTTCTTAAGGGGCACTCTTTGAGCTCAAAAACTCTCTAATGAGTGTTAAGGGACACTATTTCTCTTCACTTTTGAATGAATTGTGGTAAAAAACATCAATTCTCCTCGGACACTAAATAAGGTAACTATATTTAAAAAGGAGCATTTACTTTAAAGTGTGCGTATCTATTACAGTGTGACATTTCAACTATGAAATGTCACACTGTAATAGATACGCATGCTTTAAGGTAAATGCTCCCTTTTAGATATAGTTACCTTACACCATTTAGTGTAGTCTATTGTAATGATCTCGTCAAACTTTCTCCGACAATTCAGACGTTTAGAGCAGTGTTCAAGAAGATTTTGAGGAATGCCGGTAATTTTCCCATTGTCAACATTCAACCAGTTTTTCACATGGCTACTTCGATTTTTGCTTTGTTGTCTCTGTCCGACCAGGACAGAGACCACGGAACGCATTGTTTTCAAAGACTTACATGGCTGAACAATATAAACAAACTATAAAAACAAATCTAGGGTAAATACTAACGTAGAGATTACACGACTAGTTGCTTGTTTATAAATAGAAATAGAAATAACCTTAAAAATTCAAAATGGTAATTAAGGTTTCTTAGACGCAACAAAAATGGAATCAATGAAAAGTGCCACCAATGAGCAGTAAAATTCAATGTCCTGCTTCTCCACTCACCCTCTTCCGGTGAAGTTTGAGACCTCAATCCTTGTCGTTTTCCTAATTCCACTAGAACCGATCATACATGGAAGCCCGCCCTAAGGGCCTCCTTACATGATTCATCAGTGGGCAAACATTGCACTAGAAGACAACTGTGAATAGAAATGGTGAGCACAAAAATTGGACAAGGCTCTTTGCCAATATCGGTATGGAACAAGGGAGGTGGACATTGTTGAGAGACACTTGAAAGATATTTGAGAGATTTAAGGTAGTGGGACCAATTCCCGACTGAATTTCAGGTTTGCATACTTAAACTTGTGAAAGAATTTTTTTATAATTTTTGGATGCTCTGCAAAGCTATTGCAAAGGCATCCCCCCAAAAAAACATTTTTTGAGCATTTCTACAATTTTCTACGATTTTTTAAGTCTGAAAGCTTAGAGTGACCATTAACCGCTCATAGAGTCATGGTTTTCATGAGAGGTTGGAATCTGAAAATAGAGTGCTTCTACACCAATCAGAAGCTCGTGATTTTTCCAAGCATGGACGAAATTAGAACACTCTTGGACACTATCTGAAACCATGCTGGTTGGTTTCTGACACCCATCCCCCAACCTGTAGGGGTCGGAAATACAACCCGGTCGGAAATATGACCCTCTACCTTAGAACGCGTCACCCTGGTCGTGGTGGCCTCAGTGATAGCCCTTCCCCCAACAGATTCTTCATTCATGCTTGCCCTTTGGGCCGGAATCACTCTTCTTCTTTGAAAGATTCCCTCTTCTTTGAAAGATTCAGGCATTGATGAACGCGCGCAGCAAAGACCCACCCACTGGAGCTGTAAGGAGGAACCTTTTTGGGGAAGGTGAGAGTGTACAGTACAACCATGACTCCCTCTATTTCCACAAAATCCACAAGTTGTGCTCCCGTGCTCTCATGCTTGTAGGGTTAGGGTTCTAGCATCAGGAGATGCTTAGCCTCATCGCGATTCTTGCTTTGTGATTTGCAGGTTTGTTATCAGATTAGGCACCGACAACGTGATTCTTTTTTTCCTCAAGTTTTGGAACTCCATTCTCACTGAGATCACCTTCTTCTGCAGGCCTTGTTTTGTGCTTCTTAATTCGTTTCTAGGTCTGTTGTTGCATCCATTTGCACTGCAAACTGGATTGCGTTTCTGGGCTACTATTGGGGCTATAGATGGCAGCGCCGATTCTGGGCCGGCAGGCGGAATGCATGGTCCAGATCAACGGAATTCCGGAGCTGAAACTCAGCCTGAAGGATTGGGACAGCAATTTCAAGATGTCGCTGGAACGCGTGGAGAACAAGCGGACGCGCACCATGAACTTGAAGAACGAGCTGTACCAGCTGATCGGGTTCTACAGCGTGTTCCAAGGCGTGGTGCTCACCGCCGTGGCGCAAGCCAGCTCGCTCAAGTGCCAAACCGTCTGGGGCCCGGCCTTGCTGTCCGCCCTCGCTTCCCTCGCCACCCTCTTCAGCTTCCACAACAAGGTCACCGAGTACCATTCCATGAAGGTCGATCTCAAGAAAGAAGAAGATGATGCCAAAGTACGCCGCTGCACCTTCCTTGCCTCCCTCTCAAATTGTCTTTTGATCTCTCATTTCCATAATTAATTAACCCTTAAAGGTCCAAAGAGCCCTTTCTGACCAGTATTATACATCAATATTTCATTGTATTTGGCATGGTTCCAAACCCCCTTTGGGTTTTTTTTATCAAAAATGAAATTAAAATTCACGTTGACATGATTTGAATGAGCTACCGTAGTACCATAGCAGGTTCGTCCTAAAATAATTCTAAAAATAAAAAACGTAAAAATTAGAAAATTCTGAAGACAGAAAAACGAAAATAGAATAAATTAGTTTTTGCAATATTTTGTTATTTCTAAGCTATTTAAGGTCATTTTTACTGATTTCTTGCTAATAAACGAAAATTGAGAAATTCAGTTTTTGAGAGGCGAACCTTATTTTTTCAAAAAAAATAAATATTCGTTCGCCAGGTGGCGAACTTGCTATGGTGTTACGGTATTGGGGTCTCAATTTGGAACTTTCTATTTACAACAAATGTCAAATATAAACCACTGTATCTACTATCCCCATTAGCCCTTTAAGGGTTACTATCCCCATTAGCCCTTTATGGGTTAAGCTCTGAACCTGAGAATTGTCTGAATGGGCATGATGTTGCTTCATCAATCAATGATGAAGCGATCAGAGCAGAGAGGCTGGTTGTAAACCTGTTGCTCTTGTCAAATGGCTGTATTCCACCTTTACAGATGAGAGGCCTCAATGAGATTTTGTACCAAGTAACTCAAATTTGGAGGCTTATTGAAGGAGATAATACCTACACCACTTGGAAAATCGCACGAGTGTATTGGTGACCTTATTCTTGTCGTGTTATCTCACTACAACAGATCCCAGATGCTTACACCGGCTATTATCACTAAGAACCGGCGTATGTTACCGAAGTGGGCCTCTGACACCCAATGATAATGGCCGGTGTAAGCAACCGGGATCTGTTGTACTGCGATCTAGAGTGATAACTCATGTGAATAATCCACGTACATAACCTATTGTGCCCTTTTTAGCAGATGTGTCACAAGATGATAGGCTATTCGCTCATGGGTTAGAATTCATAACCAAAGTTGTACTTTTTGACCACACCACCATGAAACTAAAAGTGGACAATCTTGATTAACCCCTAAAAGACCAAGGATTAATGGTTTTAAAATGACAAGTTGAATCGATCATAATGTGAAAATTATAATTTGAATGGCACCAAATTTTATATCACTCGAATTAGTGAAGAATATTACATATCTTGAATAATTACTTTTTTTAGATTAACCAAAAAAAATCTACATCAAATCTACTCAAAATGACTGAAAAAAAAAAGGAGCCACCAGATGACCTTATGGTCCTTTATGGGTTAAATGAGTGCACACTACGTTATGTCCCATAACCGGTTTGGGACTGCTGTCCCTCGCCGGTTATGTAGTCCGGTTATGGGGTGCAAATTTCTCAATGGTTGATGTTGGTTAAGCCACTCCCATCTCATGGCTTTATCATTGTCAGACAATTGACACTTGGGCTTATGCCCTCTTGCCTTACACTGGTGAAGGCAATTGATGGAGTGACTTACCCTACACAGATAATCAAAGACAAGATTCGGAGTTTGAAGCTGGATGCCACCAGGGAGGCCACGAAAGACGTTGAGAAATTCTCGACTCAGTTCTTTTCGCAGCTTGATGATCACGTGCAGAAGCAATTAGACAAGAATGAAAGGAAATACAAGGACCTTCTCAAGAAGCAGTACTACTGGTCTTACATGATCCTCCTCGTTTTCTTCTCTGTCATAACCTTGGGTTCTTGCCTTGACATCTTGTGTTCGGACTCTAATCTCTTGCACAAACTCGGCTCCATGATAGCTGCGATCTTCAGGAAAATTTTCGGGCAACTTTTCAGACAAGAAAACCAAGTAGGATTTGAATGAAATATACACTTTTGACACATGAATTATTATGTACTAGAGAATGCTTCTTAACTTTCAGAGACTAGTTGAGTTAACCAAAAAGAAGCCCAACTAACTCACTTTTTGCTCTGCTTCTAACCTCTTTCTTGAGCTTTACTTGGGTTGAATAGTGTCGTGTCATAGATTGTCTCCTAGTGGGCCATGGGCTTGGAGCTTTGGTAGAAGGTGTGGGAGTCATTGTGTGGAGAATAATGACAGTGGCTTGTTTTAAATTGTCTCCCAACTCATCATGAACTAGTTTTTGATCTATTTGTATTTCAATATGAGTTCAAGAGGAATTCAACACGAGTTTGCTAAAACTTTCCTCTTTGAGCTGACTTTTTGGTAACTCTAGTATCTCGTATAATGTAGACAGTTACTTTTTAACTTTTTGATTGATCTAAGGGCTTAGAATAAGAAGGATTATGAGTTTTAATGCAATGAGGCACCCACGTGGTTGCATTGAACACCAGACTCGACATTGATCACAGCTTCTTGTAGAAGTTGTCACAGTTTTTCCAATTAAAACAAACTAGTATTGAAAGCTGTGAACTTCTTACATGTTTAAACGGAATGTAATGTACAATACAATTATATGAGTGCCTTGGGTGCAGAAACATGGTCTTTCAACAATGTTTTTTTCAACTTATATAAGATTTCACTGTGAAATATGTACAAGCTTGAGAATGACTGCAAATCATATCATTCTTTAGCTAAAGTTGTCAAACTTTGATTGGAAACCAACTTGAGTCCTGGGGCTGGTATATTTGTGATAAGAAGATATTCAAGTTGTATTGTGGTACGTTCAAAAACCCGATGTGCAAAAATAATGAATTAAAGGGCTTGGGTCAATTGAACAAAAGGAAGCATAAGTTGTGAGCATGCCACAATTGCAGACTGTGATCTCAACTTGTATATACATCAGAACAGAAATAGCATGTCATGTGTGGAAGAAAGATGTATTCTTAAATAGTGTCATGAAGTTCATGAACATAACATTCAGTAGCATGCACTGTCCCTGCCTTGGCCCTACAATAGATGGTGTGGTATATTCTACACTTAGGTGGAGGCTTAACCCTTAAAAGCCCGAGGGGTATTGAACAAAACGTAGATGTGTTATAATATGTGCCTTCCATATGTTTGATGAAGTTTGGTTCAATAGACAAAATGTAGAGTATCATCTCTACAAATTAACCGGACGGTCAAACTTCCAAAAATAACTTTAGATCATTTTTTAATGAATTTAAAAGGAATAACCTATGAAAATTCGTATAAATTATAATTTTCAATTTTAGAGTTCAAATTTTAGTATGATTGGTTAAAGTTGGGCTATCTATTGTAAACTTCAAAAAAGCAAAAGAAATGATGGAGGGATCATCATTACTTTCTTCAAATAGCAAATTTTATAACACTAAGACAATGTTGAGGTGATCTACTTTGAAAATTTATCCCGAGTAGAGTTTAACTCCGATTGCCAAAAGTCAAATTGGGTTGGAAAGTAGACTTGATGTAGTATTTTAAAACTTTTTTTTTTTTTTCAAAAAAATAAAAAATTATTCCGGGCAGCCCGTTGAATTCGGGCAGCGACCAGAAAATGGTCGTTTGAACTCTTAGGGGTTAAGGTGATGAGCAAAATGCATGAAGGAAAGGCAGTGGGCATGATGGCTACTGAATGTTTTGTCGGTCAACTGACCATTTACCACATTGTGACTTGTGCATGGCCATGTTTGTACATACAAAAAGCATGTATTGTACAACATGATCATGTAAATTTATTATGAGAGGCCAAATGTTGAGCGTGGCAATTGTAATTCACCTTCCATCTTCCTATTCTATTGCCCTCGAAACCATGAGTTATCACTCCTACTCTTTCTAAATCATGACTAACATACAATTTGTTGTTGCCTTAATCTCTTTAATTTCATGCTTCTCCTTACAAATTTCATGACATCAACCCCAACACCTCCAAAGAAACACATGTACCCTTTCCAATCATGAAAATGCAACCCAATCTTATTGTAATTCATAAGTGGTAGAGCGATTTAGAACAACATACAAAACAAGTCATTCAAACCATGTAGTTCTAACAAGTCAAAATAACATTGACATGTCCTTCTAGCATACTCTATAGAAATACCATTCTTACAATGTCGTTCTAAACACTTGCTCCTAGTTGTAATTCAAGATTCAAACACATAGTTTTACAAGAATTTCTATAATGTTGTTGTAGACATTTCTTTAACCTTTAAAGGCCAACTGACATGTAGGGTTGATGGATGATTGTTTTCATCCATATCTCCTTCCTTATGAACCTCTTCACCATAAAACACTTTTTTAAAAATACTTCATCAAATTGTTATCCTATTCAATGGTTGATTTTGGTGTTATTAGAGTACATACTTCTCCAAAATTACAAACTTATAAATATGTGAAATTTTGAACAAACCAAACTGCATTGACTTTAGTTCAAAGAGTGGCCCTGCAAAAATGAAGTTATAGATTTAAGCAACACAAGAATTTCAAAAACTCAAAATGTCAAGAATATCTCATTTCAAATCCAATTCAACATTTTGTACTCAAAAATTATTAATGTTTTGTTTGTAATTCATTTAGAAGAATTTTTTAATTTTTACTTTCAAATTTTATAATAAAATATTGGTGATAGCATTGGTAAATCTAACCACATGGATGGAATCTAAAATTCAAAATCTACAAAATTTCATGAATGTATATCATTTCAAAAATATTCTTCCTAACAATACTTTATAATGGTTTTTCTCAAATTGTCCATTATAGAGACACCTTGTGACCTTTAGAGATTGAACCATTGGTCACAAGTGAATCTACGAGTCATTGTGAGGTTGCCAAGATCAACCCCAATGTGACCTACTATTCACAACAAGAATTTCCAATCCCGCTTTACTACACCACATCGTTTGATGCTATGGTAATCTTTCTTTGATAAAGCATGTCTTTTGACACTTCATCAATAGTAAGAGCCAAGTGGTCTAAAACCAATGCAAATAGATGGCTAGGTTGCTTGGTTGCTTCATGTAGCTTGTGCCACATGTCCTCATAGCTACTGATGGATTTATGGGTGATGAGGAATATCTCTCATCATTTCATCGGGATTAGTGATCTCAAAACTAGATAAAAATAGCTGTATTTCTATCAATAAATGGGACTGCTAAATATACAAAGAAAGAAAATGATGTCAAAAAGAATATATGCCGTTGAAGCGGCCCCAACCCGGCCGACACTCGGGCCTCAAACTGCTCTCCTGACCCTCGATCCCGCGGTTTTAGATTTTGCTAACTTTTATATATTTATATATTTTATTGATTTTTTAGTTTATGTTTTTTACTTTTATTTAATTTTAGTTTTTAATTGGCTACTATAAATTTATTTACTTTTTTATTATTTATATTCTTTTAATGTTTTAGTTTACTTTTTGCCTTTTATTTAATTTTGGTTGTTCTAAAAACAATTATATTTAATTTTAGTTTTTAATTGAGTACTTTATGTTAAAATAGAAGTCACAAATAGTTAACCTGTGGTTAACTGTAGCCAAATTAGAAACGATTTGTAGTTTCTATTTTTATTAAGGTAAAATAATGACTTTCACCTTATTAACCCCTAAATGATAGAGGGGGTAAGGGCAAAACATAAATGTGTTATAAAAAATTACTCCTTCAACTTTGATGAAGTTTGGTCCAAAAGAGAAAACGAGGAGCTTGATGTTTAGTAATTTTCCATACGGTCAAATATCAAAAAATAGCTTTTTATCATCTCATAATGAATCTAGAAGCATTTAACTTCAAATATTTATAAGAATCACAAATTATATTTTTAGAATTTGAAATTTTGTATGATTATTAAAACTAGACATTCTATTCTAAAATAAAAAATTGCAAAATTTTCAACGGAGAGAACATCATTACTTTCCCCAAATAGTAAGTTTTCTAACACTAGACAATGTAGAAGTGTTTTTCTTTGAAAATTTATCCTGGGTGGAGTTTAACTCGGATTGACATGATTCAAATTGGGTTGGAAAGTAGACTTCATTACCTATTTAAAAATATTTTTTATTTTCTATAAAAATATTTTTTCTATTTCGGGCAACCCATAAAAAAGGGCAGAGACCATAAAATGGTGGATCCGTCACTTAGGGGTTAACTCTTAGTTATAACTTTAAATTCTATGGTGAACAGAAAAGTATATAAAGGCAACCTTTCCTTGGGTTGAGATACTTCTTCTTTTTCTATAGAGCTCACACTGTAAAAAAGCAAAGACCCCATCTAGTGCAATTTTTCCCAAATTGTACACATAAGGGCAAAGTAGACTTTCTTCATTTACAAAGCTTGGGTTTCTTTGTAATTTTACTTGGTTTTCTGTTTAGGAATAAACACAAAAGTTGCTCCGGCCACCGGGACTCGTTGCCTCTGCGGGCAACAAAACCGCTATTTATGTAAAATTTATTTTACCTCTAAATATGTTATACCCTAAACCACTATTTATTTTTAAAAAAATCCCCTTCTCGGCGGGAACTACGGAGTTGACCTGCCATATCTGTAGTTGACTTGTTGTACCGTCGAGTTTCCAGGCTCCGGGAAAGAAGGCAAAAACACCGGCCCCGGAGGTCCGATTGCCGGGGCCGCAAACGTACTGGCGCCTTTTACTGCGGGATTGGGGCACGTAGCCATTGCTACCCCGGGAAAGTGCCGTTGGCGGGCCACTTTGCCGTGAAGATTGAGGATACCCTAAGCAATTTTGCATACTTGTTCTTAGGGCGTGGGGCAGTGTGCCGTGGGCCGGGTGGCGCCCGGCGTTTCGTCGGGTCGTCGTTGCCCCTCCCTCTGTTCCGTGAGTACTGCCGAGCTTCTCCAACAGAATTAGGGCTTGCCATTTCCGTTTCAACCCTCTCCGTTTTGCCTTCTGCCGCTGTTTAGATTTCGTGCAAACGGGATTCCTCTGTTGCTAGATAAATTATTGTTCTCACCTCCACCGATTTTTCCTCAGCCCTTGGCAGCGATTTGGACTACTGGACGTGGTTTCTTCTAGCACGATTCGGACCTGTTTTTCTGATTAATATCCGAAGTCGATTTTCAAACGACTAATCTCGCCCTGGTGAGGACTTTTGCTTGTGCTCTGACAGCTGGTAGGATCGGCGTGCTTTCTTGTACCACGAGGCTAGCCGATGTTTTTAATTTGAAGAGTGGAGAGCGGGAAGAGTATAATCTTCTCGGGGCTGTAAACATTAGATTAGGTTGGAGAATGGCAAGGCGATTGAGATTTTAATGCAGTCCACTAGTTGTATTCCAGATTTCTTGAATTCAATCCGGTTTAATTTTGAGGCCTTAGTTGTCACGTGAACCTGCTATTATGGCATTTATTCAATATTTAAGCATTAGACTGGTAGGAAATTTGATTCACGTGATGAAGATTTTCAGGAGTATCACTCACGTGTCGGAGATCAACTCTGCTTCAGCTTCGTGAGACTGATAGTTTCTTGACGAATGTGGATTGTTTGTGCGTAGGGTGTGCGGCGAAGAACGACCCTAGGGCATGAGAGACAAAGCGTCGGTTTGTAGACGTCCAGGAATTCTAAACCTATCATTCGCAATTGAAGTTACGGTAAACGCTGCGGTTTGCATTGGAAAGCTTGATTAATTTTCAGCTCGTACTATACATACCGCAGAGGCCAGGCCGAGAAAGTTAATCTTATTCTTGATTATGGTGCCATAGGGCTTAAGCTCTTCCTTTGCAGCTCGTAAGTTTGTGCGCACGGGATTACTGGTGTTCCTGGAAGCTTAGGATTTGAACAAAAGATTTCCTGAGCGTTTTGAGATAAAAGGAAATCAATAGCCATGACGGGGGACGTGAAAAGAGATTCGCGGATGCGAATTCATGTAGTAGTGATTGGGGATGCTGGAGTTGGCAAATCTAGCATGATTTTGGCAGTCGCAACGGATTCGTTTGCGGAAGCTGTGCCGCCTGTATTGCCACCTACACGATTGCCCACGGATTTTTATCCAGACGGCGTACCCGTGACTATTACCGATACTTCGTCGAGGTGAGAATCTCATGCTTGAGTTGTTTCTCTGATGGCATGCAATAGGCCGGATCGGTGACTTGTTGTAGAGGTGGCGAGTGTGGTTCGTGAAACTGACTATTTCTGCAATCCGGACATGTTTTATAGTCTTAATATGAAGAGGCAGGAGAGGAACAAGGAGATTCGTCTTGGTTTATTCTGTTTTTCCCGTCCTAAAACTTAGTACAACTTCCGCATTTTTGTGGACAGAGAGGAAGACAAGGCAAAGACGGAAACGGAGCTCAGAAGGGCAGACGCCATAGTACTGACGTATGCCTGTGATCAACCAGAATCACTTGCTCGTTTGTCTAGCTATTGGCTGCCAGAAATTCGGCGTCTAGAAGTGAGTCTCTCTTCGCATTCTCAAATCATGTCATTTTCTGCATCCCCCACTCTCCTTTCTTCATTCTCTATCTTGTTGCTCCTGAGAGCATCTCCACTTGTACACTCTAGAGATGACTCGCTGAAATTATTCATTTGAAGAGCCCTTGCACTTACACTTCCCCACCCTTGCATGCCCCTCACACATCGAAAGAGCAAATCAAATAGTCAATGGATCAATCACAAGTGGAATGTGGGGATATAGTCCACAAAATAGTGATTTGAAGGACCATTTCTTAACACGCTATTATTGAGAGTCAAGAGGCAGTTTTGAAGGGCCCTTGGCACTTTTCATCTAGTTCTGGAGAGTGTGAGACTCTGGGAGGGCAGCGGTGGAGCTGCTCTGATGTCATTTCTTTAGGTTCATACTTTCTGCATGGTTATCCTCATCAGAGGACCTGGTTGCAGACTTGCAATACTAACTACGAATTTGCGTAAATCTTTTTTTTATTCATCTGCTTCGGCTACAAGATATCCCGTTGTGCTGGCATCATGAACACGCATGTTTCCAAGTTGTTTATGTGTGTGTGTGTATGAAAATAAAATAAAAAAATAAAAAAAATAAAAAATAAAAAATAAAAAAATAAAAATAAAAATAAAAATAAAAATAATATATATATATATATATATATATACACAGCTTCCATTCTGTGTACTTGTTTCGCATTGACAAGTGTATTTTCCTGCAGCTTAATTTGCCAGTGATAGTGGTCGGTTGTAAGCTAGATCTACGAGAGGATCGGGAAGCAGGCTTGGAGGAGAAGATGGCACCTTTGATGCAAGAGTTTCGGGAAATTGAAACTTGTATAGAGTGTTCAGCTGCCAAACAGATACAGGTCAGTTGTGGAAGATGCTCGTAATTCTTCTTTCATCACATCCTTAGTTCTCACACAAAGTTCAACGGAGTCACTCAAATTTTGGCGGTTTTGAACAGGTAGCTGAAGTGTTTTTTTACGCTCAAAAAGCTGTGATGCACCCGACAGCTCCACTCTTTGACCAAGAAACGCAAACTTTGAAACCTCGATGTGTGCGAGCACTGAAGCGGATTTTCATCCTCTGCGATCATGATCGGGATGGATGCTTGAGTGATGCTGAGCTGAACGACTTCCAGGTGGGTTTTTCATCTTCATCGATAGCCCCTTCTTCTCTAAGGTCTCCATTGCTCCCTGTAATAGTGGAGCATTCAAAGTTCCTTAGCTCCTGATCCTCAGTTTTGGGTCATCCTAGCTGACGCTCATATGAAAGCACTTTGATTTGAGCGATCACAAGGTGACTAGCTTACTACGGGAGTACTAATATCCATTTCGTACACTTCACTTTCTTATATTTTCCTGTCCGTACTTTCTTACATTGTCCTCGTGTCTGATTGAAACGTCTGGGGCAGAAATTTATCGAGAGCGTGATGCCTCACTCAAACTGATCAATCAGATTTTCCTAATGAACGCTACCTTTTTCCCTGCATATGTTGGCCAGGTCAAGTGCTTCAATGCTCCCTTGCAGCCTTCTGAAATAGTTGGAGTGAAGAAAGTTGTCTCTGAGAAAATATCGGAGGGGGTGAACGAGAATGGACTGACCTTGACAGGGTTCCTCTTTCTCCACGCTTTATTCATTGAAAGGGGTCGACTAGAGACAACATGGACAGTACTCAGAAAGTTTGGTTACAACGACGAAATGACGCTGCGAGATGATATATTGTCCACTCCTTCGTGGAAGCTGGCATCTGACCAGGTACGTAGAGCAGGCTTGTAGCCAGCAGATCTTTTGCTGGTTTTCCCCCTTTGAGGATATTTTCTTTATGGTTCTTTTGATCCTAAATTCAATGCGTAGTAGGGTATGGAAAACCATGTGAACTGCCAAATGATTACTCATCTGGCATACATCAAAATGCTTGGTCGTCTGCTTTTGGAGGGCTTGAAATCAAACTTGATACTTGCTTTGTTTATATCTAGGACCTAGTTGTGGAAACTTTGCGTTCCTATGTTCTCAATTGTTGTTACAATTTTCCCTCGTTTATATGGCTTAGGTGTCCTCTGACGCTTCTGTGTACTCTACATGCTCTTTACTACGTAGCTTAATATTTTTTTGCTGCGCACATGCAGAGTGTTGAATTGACAGAAAAGGCAATAGATTATCTGAAAGGAGTTTTCACGGCAATCGATCAGGATGGGGTATGGAAATATTGACCTTAATGTCGGAAACTATATCGAAGTATGGGTTACTTTCTGCGATCAGGAGTGTCTACTTTTAAAAATAGTGTCCCAATGTATGCTGTTGTTGGGCATGAGATTTGGTACTTTAGATGGTGGAACGCTTTTCCAAATGGACACATACAGAGTTGGGTTGACTGGGTGCCATTTCTGTCTGCCAGGATGGGGCATTGCGACCAGCCGATTTGGAAGAAATTTTTTCAACCGCTCCATCCAAGTAAGTTCAATTGAATACATGATAATGTCAATAGACAAGATTCAGCATGCCTTAGATTATGCCCATCGACTAGTCTCAACTAGTATTTTTCGAGTCCAGTTCAGACTGCACTGTCATTCTAAAACCTGCCAGTAGGGTTCAAAAACTCTTTCTGCAATCCATTTTTCTTTTAGATGCTGACACGTTCAATGCGAAGTGACTTTTCCCTTTTCCAGAACTGACCGTTTGAATCATGATGTTTGTAGCCCATGGGACAGCCCAATTTACGAGGGCACGGTGGAAACCAATTCTGTAGGAGGCATTACTTGGAATGGATTCATCTCACAGGTTTTCTATATTCATTTGACACACCGGAAATGTTGCTTAGAGTTGTAATGTTGTCTGTTCCTCTTATTGGTTTCATTTTATGTTCGTTTTTCCTGTCAAAATGAGTTCTATAAGGACTGCATATTTGAAGTTCTTTTATGCGTAGATATTAGTGTAGGCTAAAGACGGCTGTAATCTAAGTTTTCTGCCGTTGTCTGATGGCATTTTTCTGAATCTTATATACCGTAGATTCTGCTGATCTACAGGGTGGTTAACAGGATGAGCCGGTCATGCAGTCGAATTTATTCCTAGCATTCTTTCTGTATTGATTCTTGTGTGATGATTGCAGTGGGAACTCATGACCTTGCTGGAGCCTCAGAAAAGCGTAGCTTCTCTGGTTTACATGGGATATCCTGGGGACATATCCACGGCATTTCAAGTTACTCGACGCAAGAAATATGATCAAAAGAAACAACGGTCACAGCGAGGGGTCATACAGTGCTTCGTCTTTGGCGCTAGGAAATCAGGAAAATCAGCTATTTTGGATGCTCTAGTTGGCAGGTATTTTTTCGCTCTTTTTTGTTGGTCATCACAGCGGTTATGTGAGAATTGTTCGTACCTAGCTCTATCTATGAAATGAAGTGACCATCTTTGTCTATGATGTTCCTAGGTTCCAAGTCGGAGGAGCCATGACCGTCAGATTCTTGGTTGCCAATATTTAGACTGAAAAGATTTAATTGAAAACGAAATTTTCATATGGAGAATTTGATGCCGATTCTAATCAACCCTCCTAATTTCTGCTGTTACACACTTTATGAAATAGTTGCAAATTTTTAAATTGAAAACCATTAAGGTCCTTCCCTGTGCCTTGAAAACCATGACAGAGAAAGGGCCTCCAACCAATAATTACCACATGTGCATCAATCTTATTGTTCACGATACTAAATAAAGTCAATTTACCTTGAGTTCCCTAAATCCAAATAGGCTCCTTCTCTTTTGGTTTAAGAAGCCCCTTCAAAGTATGAATAGCATTGTGACGTATACAGGCTCCTCCTCCTTACCTTTTGAGTTCAAACTCTTTACTGACATGCATAATTGGGTTCTTCCATTTAGCTCGTGTTTTTCGCTAACCCTTTCAACCATTTCCAGGCCTTATAAAGAATTGCAAGAGCAAAGCAAAAGTGATCGCTATGCTGTCAACAAAGTTGAACAAGTTGGGGTACGTTTTTCTGCCTTATTGCATGCTCCTATTATGACGGTAGTCACGCTTCCACATGCCATGTTTCAGGCTACTATGAGGTCTCAGTTTTTGGCCACGTAGATCTAAAAACAACAAACCAAGATCTTTTGGAGTGTTTGGATCACTGAGGTTGTTTGCTCTCTGAGTGATCTAATTCGTTTTATTGGTTCTGACCTTCCATCGTTAGTTCAACTTTGAACCTTCTTTGAAGATTTGTATTGAATAACGTACGTAGTTGATTTCTCACGTAGAGCGTAATTTTGGTATATAGCAAGAATGGTTTAAATCACTTGGTCTACTGTATTTACCTTCTTCTTTTTTCCTTCAAAATAACAAGTGTTGGCTAGCTGTTGGTGCTGGTGTGCTGGTGATGTCTGTGAATCACATTCCACCGTTTTGTGCGCTCCTACTTGTGGACATGACCTGTGTTTTTGACATGTTCTTTGATATAATTTTCTGCAGGGTGCAACCAAGACTTTAGTTATGAGAGAGATCAGTGAAGAATCCGTGTCTGCCTTCTTGGAGAATAAGGAAGCATTGGCTCCTTGTAACGTTGCAGCTTTTGTCTATGACAGGTGTGCTAGGATTCTTAAAATATATTATTTTATTTGTTGTTTTTCTTCTATGTTACTGGATGCTAGATATAATTACGTAGATCTCAATCTCAGTCGAGATTCATGTATTCACAAGATTTAAGAGATGTAGAGATAATCTTCTATCAAGCCTCTAGAGACTGCAGATTATAGGCTCCTGTGAAAACTTGGAGAGCACACAGTATCTAATGTTGAGGTTTGGCTGTATGGACCAGCTGTAGCGAAGAGTCATTAAAGCGAGCTGATGAACTACTGGAGCAGGTAGCAGCCCATGGAGAATGTTTTGGATACGAAGCTCCTTGCCTGCTCATTGCAGCTAAGGATGATGAAGAAACCAATCCTTCTTGCATAACCAATTCTGCTCGGGTACTCTTGGACCTCCTG
Source organism: Pohlia nutans (assembly GCA_022496805.1). Taxonomy (NCBI): domain Eukaryota; kingdom Viridiplantae; phylum Streptophyta; class Bryopsida; order Bryales; family Mniaceae; genus Pohlia; species Pohlia nutans. Next base: position 19,366,982 of record CM040102.1, on the reverse strand, counting down.
GACTCTGTTGTACAAAATTAGCCTTGATTAAATGGAACAGTCAATGGAGGTCATAATGTTGTTGCTGCTTAATTGCATTCTTTGAATTCTACTACTTAAAGAACATTTTAAGCATATGTTCAGCTGAAGTTAGCATTTTCATGTGTGTTAACTCGTTTGAATATCTTCAGTATCTGTTGCATACTGCTCTTTAGTTTTAAGCATTACTAGAAGAGAATGTGCTGTCGGCTAGTTGTTTATAGTTGATACAGTTTTGCTAACCAAAACATTTGCTTACAGATATGCACGACAATGGGTTTGGAAATTCCAATCCCTGTAAGTATGAAGCTAGGAGATAATAACAACTTATTCCGGAGGATAGTTGAGGCTGCTCAGCGTCCTCACTTGAGCATTCCAGAAACAGAGCTAGGGAAAAGTACTAAACAACATCGTCATTTAATCCAACGATCTGTCGGATATGCAGTTGGTATGTTTCCTTTCTCAGTTCTGAACTTGGGCTTTGTTCTTCCGCGTTGTACGATGTCGTCGATTGTCAAGCAGATAACCATGCAATCAGTCCCGTTTGCTATTTTCGTTGGTAGTTCGTGAGTGCCTCTCATGAGACTCTCGATTCAATCCCCGTGGAGACTTCTGCAAATTCATTGCAGTATTTTGCACTATCTAGTTGATAGATATTCATGTTAAGGTTGGCGTTATTGACATGAGCACCTGGTATTGGCAGTGGGGGCAACTATTATTGTCGGAGGAATAGCATTGTATCGGTTGTACCATATGAGGAAACTTCATTCGGGCAGTTGAGACTTACACCCCGCCACATTTTGCTTATCTGAGGTGACCAAGGATTTTCCGCCAAGTGTAAAGATTGAGGGCTTTTTGGTTGGCCATATAGACTCAAGGACATTATGTACTTGTAGCTGGACATTAGATCCTTGTCTAGATCCTTCGCTATTGATAAACAAAACTCAGAAGTAAACCTAGACAAGGATACATCTCGCGGCTCAAGAAATTAGATGGAAATGGCGGCGGTCGCCCGCATTTTGAGGGACTTGGAAAACATGCAAACCCGGGGGCGGTGAGAATGAAACGCCGGGTTGTTGTCGACGGTGGTCGCAGGAAGACTCCAGTGAGACAAGATAAGTTGAATCTTTCTGCCTTGAATTGATCAGAATTGGGACGAATTGTGTACAGTAACTTATCAATGGAATCCGTGACAGGCTCACTCAAAACGACCTTGCGAGGGAGACTATCCCTTTTCGAATATGGTGTTTTGAGAACGTTTCAAAAATGGTTTTAAACGATTCGAAAAACCTAAATGACCACAAAAATGGAGACTCAAAGCATTAATTGGCAGTAAGCATATTCCTCCAGTTGTCATGGTCATGCAGTTGGGCTGCCATTTTTGGTGTTCGTCGTATATTTTTTTCAGCTTGTGTGGTGCTGTGATTTTGGTTGACTCTATTTTCACTTATTTTTTTCCTAGTAAATTTAATTTCAAATGTGAGTATCTTCTCGTTTTTAGGCTTCTCACTTGTACTTGATTAGACCTTTTGTTTGATTTGCAAAGCCAGACACAGCTTTCCCTCATTCAAAATGCTAATTTTAAATATAAAAGTTGAAACAACAGGACATTTTATTCCTTTGAAAAAACATAACATCGCAGTGAACTAAGGGCAGAGGCCCCGGCGAGTAAATTTTTTGTTGTTCTACTATCATCTGGTTCTAAGAGAGCAACTCCAATGGGGAGCGCTGAAGCTTCCATGTGAGCTGATCAGTCGAGGCAAATTCCCAAGCATGCTTGTTCTTCTCAAAACGGAGAAAGTGATGTGAAATGGATTCGTCCAGGCCGCCGGACAACTCTCGTAGATTGTGGATATCCCAGGGGATGCCTTGGCATGCCAACAAGAGGGTCTTTGGAGGGTAACCCGAATAGCATCTCCAAAAGTCTATAGGAGTATATATATATATAGATAGATAGCAAAAATGATAGCCAGCAGCGCTTGCAAGCAAAATATATTTAATTTAGGTGTACTTGCTAAATTTAGCCTCTTCTCATCACCTTTCTAGAGCCTCTTCTCATCACCTATTTCAAATTTGATTTAGAAACTCCATTTTTTCTCCATTATTCTCTTATAAACAAACCCGTGGGGCTTTTTTGACGTTTAACCCTTTAAGGTCCCAATTCAACATTGTTTTCAAAGATTCTTTATAAAATGTTTGATTAAAAATTAAAATGGAGTTGATGTTCAAAGCAAAGTTATAAATATCAATGTGAAGATAACATCTGTACGGTTGGATTCATCATATTTATTATTAATATTTTTTAATTAATTTTGCAAGGTTTTCTCTTGAAATTCAATTAAAAATCCAAAATTAACATTAAAATTTTAAAAATTATTGTAATGAAATTAGAATAACATGCACTACAAGATGGTATGGCTTTCACTATTTGATTCTACTTGTTATGGAAATTCATGTTTAAGGCCTCACTTTTTGAACTAAGAATGAAACTTGACATAAACCTCTTTTGCTATTTTTCAAAAAAATTCAATATCTTATTTTGAAGATCCGTACCGTAAAAATGGTAGTCAACTAGCACAAGAATTATAAAAAAAAAAAATTGAATGGATGAAAAACATCACCCTGCGTGGTGAAAGGATGCTTCAGAAATCATACAGCATCCCCAGAATCTTGGACGCTGGCGCGTCAAAGGGTTAAGGGTTAAGCAAATTCAAAATAAGTGTTGACTATTGGTGCACATACCCGGCCTTGGGGTATTTGTTATACTGATACTTCTTTATTATGGAAAGTGCATCTCCCATGTTTCATAATTGAATAAAGTAGCAGCAGCGTATAATTATCCTTGTTTCTTTGAGCATATATTCTTGTTTGTTTGTTTGAGCCATGATGTATTATAGTGGCTGAAGAATGGAGTGAAAAAACTTTCTTTTTGGATTGTTGAAGAATGATTCTTCTTGGTAAGACTGAAGGTGCAGGCTTGGTCACAGTAATGGTTGGCATGCACAACCCCAAATAAAAACCAAAATAATAAAGTTATTTTCAACACTTTTGATACTAAAGTGTAAAAACAATGTCAAAAAGAGTGGAAAAAATACTTTTTTTTTGGTAGTGACATTTCATTCACCTCTGGACAACTTACTAACTACCGAGTGTTCTCACATTGTGAATGGCATGGGACACCCAAATTCCTCATTGATCAGGAATATGTTACTTGAAACTGCCCTATGCTATGGTCAGATTCATTAAAAATAATTCAGAATGACATGTACTGAAAGTTTCAGAAATTATAAGGTGGTATAATTGGATAGTGTATAAAAATTTAATAGAAATAATTGAAATTCATAAAGATTCAAGATTTTGCAAACAACCTACCCAAATACAAATTACGGCACTTCCCATCAAAAGAATCATCACAAAATTGCAAAAGGAGTAGACTTACATCATCTTGTGCTATATCAATGTTCAAAATTTTAACAATGAAAAGCTTAATGAAGTGTAACAAACAGAGCTTGAGATCAAAAGTCACGGGGAAATATTAGATATCACAAGAAATGAAATTTGAAGAAAATATAATTTCACTTAATGAATGAAAATAACCCTAAAAGTAATTCACTTTGTATTGGGCCTAATAAATCTAACCAGAGGATATAGTATACTTGGGTTAAACTATTGAATGACTCTTGTTACCAAAACCTCGTACACACTAGAATGACTGTGTAAGAGTTTGTGAGGAGGGAACGCAAGAGCATCCAAGTAATTACAACTATTACAATCACTTGGATGCCATCCCACAATCTCTTGCATATCTATTCATATAATGATCATGTTGTATCCTTAATGTTTGAAGAATGTGCCACCAGTAGAAAGGTGGTTTTTTGGCATCAAGGATTAGTGTCAAAGAGTGGTTTCCAAGGGCCCATATTAGCATCAAGCTAATGCCAATTATATAGGCCAAGGGCACCAAGCTCTGACATTATTGTTTGGTGTCCAAAAACTACCCTTTCTACTACAATGATTATGGCTATTAGTGTGTGTGGGCAACTAGTGTCACAAGAAATTATTGTGTGTGGCACTATTTGGAAACTTTGAAATTAGTTCACTTGTTTTAATTATTTGTTTTTATAATTAGAAAATAGAGTTTTAGACCTGGAGAAGTCACTGTAAAGAATTTAGAGAACTATGAGAGAACAAATTTAGGATGTCTTTTACTCATTTGAGATTAAAAAAATATAGATGTTTAGAAGTAATATAGGGTGTTTTAAAACCAATACGGGAATATTTTAGAATATTCCTATAATATATGGAATATACCCTAAATATACTATAAATATTAGAATATTCCAATTATTTCATAGCCCCCCATTAAATACCCTTTGTTCACTCATATGTACCCAAAATTTACACAGTGACTTCCTCAGGGTTTTAAAAATGAATTCGAAATCTAGCATTTAAAGAACTTGTTGAATTTCTAAAAGAATTCTCACATACATGCTTGTATACCAATTTTAGACTTCATGTTGTATGATAAGAATTGATTTGAATGAAATTTTCCTTTTATGTATGGTCTCATATATAAAAATCAATTTCTTTAAATAAAATTATACAAAATCCTTTGATTTTCATATTAAACAAAAACACACTAATTTTGATCCTGTGATTTTAATTTAGAGAGGAGTTGAAGACATGAATTAATGGCAATTAGCATCACATAGTAAAGAATTTCATCCCTCCTAGATCCCAAATTATTCAAATTCGTATGTGTTTTTCCAATTAGAGTCACATATACTTATAGTGATAAGATAGATAGGAACTCCGGTCCAGGGTTACTGGTCCGGCGTGAATAAAGTGTCTGTTCATTTAGCCATTAATCTAGTGCCCACATGGCAAAGGGTTGATGGTACAAAACTACTCTCTCCTTTCGGGAATAGACACTCTAAAAGAAACTATAGTGATAACTAATGTACTATATTGTGCTTCAAGACCGTCTCGGTAGAATTCTCAAGAAAGAGCATCTTCAACTTGGGCTCTTCAAATGAGCCGTCAACAAATGTGGCGCGTCTCTTGCTTGGGCCGCCAAGGCTTTGGCTCTCCAAGTTTCTACCTTCTAGCGAGGCTTGCCAAACGCCTTGTTCATTTTCTAATCCATTCTTTTCATGATTTTTGACCGGTCTTTTGGTCCTTCATGTGTCTCCGAGAGCCACATTACAACGGCCTTACACTACAAGCAAAGGCGTCATTTCTCACTTTGGAGGATTTTGTTCATTGTCGTTTTTCACTGTACAGGCTTGTCTTACGTGACGAATTGTACTTACCAAATTCAACCAAGCAATTGGTGAGTGTAAAGTGGTGCCATTTGACTAAGAGGAGGAGTAAAAAGCCACGCCTTCTCCTTGTAGTGTTAACTCTTGGCATGTTAAGGATGGGGCAAAAGCCACATCAACCACGAGCCGTGTTAAAGGGACATACAAAGGACACATGGAAAGGTAAATCGCGCGTTCCTTTCAATACAAGGAGAAGGCGTCGCTTTTCACTCCTTGTTGCGAGCCAAACGGCGCCAGTTCGCACTCGCCAATTTTTGGGTTGGACTTGGTGAATGCGATTCGTCACGTAGAACAAGAGCTTAGTGAAAAGCGACAATGAAAGGAGGAGGATCCTGTAAAGTGAAAAACGACGCCTCTTGTTTGTAGTGTTTGAAGCTACAATTAGGGCCGCTTCACGAAGGTCGAGAGTTCATCAATTTCCACCAATCAAATTGCAAGAAACCAAGAGTTCGGCCTCTCGACCCTTCATACTAAAAACGAAAGTCCAAAGGTCGTCGCCCTCCAAAATGCCTACATGGCAACACTTTTTTGACCAAGGTGACGGACTCTTGAAGGAAGTTTGGGTCTAACGGGAATGAAAACCCAAACTATGGTTGAGAGGCTGTCGATTATTTTGCATGAAAAATCAAAACTATATTTTAATTCCTATTTTCAGTAGATTTCTTTGGACTCTCAAAAATATTTGGCCACTCAATCCCACGGCCTCTCGACTTGAAAGGCCATAGTGTGAAGCGGCCCTTAGAGATGCTCAGGGGCAGTTTACACTACGGACCAAGAACTCGTCCCATGCAACTCTAAAATTTGTGATTGGCTCCATCATGGATTTTAGCCAATCACAGATTTTAGAGTTGCATGGGACGAGTTCCTGGTCCGTAGTGTAAACCGCCCCTCAAAGTTAGAGCATGGAGGTGTGCTCACGAACAGTGGTGATTTTTCACAAGGTCCCTAACATGTCCAGGGGCATGTTCAGAAAAAAAAAACATTTCCAGTGGACGGGTTCTAAAAAAATGAACCGGTTTTTGGACGGGTTAAATTCACTTTGGACGGGTTCTAAAATTTTATTTTATTTTTATGTAAAATTTCCCAAAAAAATAAATGGTGCAAATATCAATTACATTATGTCATATATGACATGTGAATGTAAGCATAATGGAGTCAAACTGCTAATACCTAATCAAAATATCAATCTTCAAGAGCTCGATTCACATGCACACAATGATTCATCAACTACAATATTTAGAACCTTTGTAACACAATGTCAAAGATTATAATTGAAGGTACACTTAGAAATTGAATAATTAATATTTTATATAAGCATGTTCAATTTTATTTTTTTAAAAAGAACTTATCCTTCAAACAAGTGGATGAATTCTCCTATCCTTCATGTTTCTCCAAACAAACATCACTGCATTCCAATTGATGTATTCAACTGGAATATTTGCACATGAAATGCGCATCAAAGCATCTAAAGTCTCCAACTTCAAGCTAGTACGTAGATGACTTTTGATGAGGTTTTGTTTAGAAAAACCCCTCTCACATATTGCAGTGCTCACAGGAATCACCATAACTGTCCTCCACAAGTTACTCAAACCAGGCCAATTGATAGACCACTCTGGAGTGGTACCTGCAAACTTCCAAGCTTCAAATAAAGACTTGTTTGGGATCATTTCCCTCATGGTTTCCACCATCTCCAAGCACTCACCTCGACACCGATCTTGTTCCTCTTCGAAACTCTGGAATTTAAATTTTATTTTATTTTTTTCTAAACATTACGGGACGGGTATTTTCAATTTGTAACCGGTTTTGGGACAGGTTGTTTTTTTTTCAACCTTTCCATGGACGGGTTGATTTTAAAATCACCGGTTTTGGGACGGGTTGCAATTTTTTTTGCCTTTCAATTCAAGGTTTTTGGACGTGGACGGGCTAGAACTTTGTGAAAAATCAGCCCTGCTCACGAAGTCAAGGAGGGGGAGAATTATTTCAGGTGGGCTTGTTCAAAGTGAAATAGACGTTGCAAGTTATTGCAAATGATGAAGGTTGAAAAGGGTTTTCTGTCAGTGGAGAAGCTTGCAAGTTACTGTAGAATCAGTGACTTTTTCTTCTTTATTTCTTTGGAATTTGTAAATCTTGTAACCATTCACTATCAGAATTGGTGAATGATAGATGCAATTATCTAACGCTCGCTGCCCCTTCACGTCTTCAACATCCTTTTTGGCAAACCATGCAACTTGCTTCCATTATTTCAGACTCTGCTATAATATAGCACTTCTTGGATGTAGATTCCTAATAACAAAAAAAAATTGTCAAATTCATTTAAAAGCACTTAATTTCGTTTTTGTCAAATATAGGCTTATTACTTTTAGTATATGAATTTTGGTACATGAGGTTCTTCAGCTCTTCTCGACAACACCTCAGAATATGGCCAAATTGTTGTAGCAGATCATGTCGACATCATCTTTAGCTAAAGAAGTTGGGTGGTAAGACATTCTTGAGCATTTACAATGCTACTATGGGAAAAGGTGAACTCCACTAACCGCTAAAGAACCTTATGTGTGATAGCCCCACACACATATAGTAAAAGAGTTGTAAACATACATGAGCATTTTGATTTTTCATCATTTGAAAAAGCATGTAGTAAAGTTTTTAACCATAAGATACCAAATCAACTTAATTTTGATCTTTAAAGTATCGTGAGTTGTTTCCTAAAACCTTCCAAATAGACAAAAGCAAGGTTGAAAGGATTAAAGGAATACATATGTCTTCTTATGCCAAGGGTATACATGCCAAGAAGCAGATGATTGTAAATGAGTGAAGTGAAATGTATTTTGTGAACTAGGCAAACAAGGATAAGAAAATGAGCTCAAGGTTACATGTGGTGTTTGGTTGCACATAATTTTCCATTAATCAAGGAAACCAATTTGAAATTATTGATTTGTCAACATCAAGAACTTATAGTATGAAATGGAATGGAAGTGTAACCTCTAAAGGGCCAAGCATAAAATGAAAAGTTCGATTGACTATATTGTGAAAAAATAAAATTAAGATGAGACCAAATTTCATATTATTGGAATCAATGAAGAATATTGCATATGTTGATCAAACAACAACTTAACATGAACAAAAAGAAGTCCACATATGACCTACTCAAAACTACTAAAAAAGACATGAGGTCCAATTTAGACTACATGTCCAATGTAGACTTTTTGGTCCTTTAACCCCTAAATGACGGAGGGGGTAAGGGCAAAACATAAATGTGTTATAAAAAATTACTTCTTCAACTTTGATGAAGTTTGGTCCAAAAGAGAAAATGAGGAGCTTGATGTTTAGTAATTTTCCATACGGTCAAATATCAAAAAATAGCTTTTTATCATCTCATAATGAATTTAGAAGCAATTAACTTCAAATATTTATAAGAATCACAAATTTTATTTTTAGAATTTGAAATTTTGTATGATTTGTTAAAACTACACATTCTATTCTAAAATCTAAAATTGCAAATTTTTCAACGGAGAGAACATCATTACTTTCCCCAAATAGTAAGTTTTCTAACACTAGACAATGTAGAAGTGTTTTTCTTTGAAAATTTCTCTCGGGTGGAGTTTAACTCGGATTGACATGATTCAAATTGGGCTGGAAAGTAGACTTGATTACATATTTAAAAATATTTTTTATTTTCTATAAAATTATTCTTTCTATTTCGAGCAACCCATAAAAAAAGGGCAGAGACCATAAAATGGTTGATCCGTCACTTAGGGGTTAACCCTTAAACGTCAAGAGGGCCTGGACGGGGCAGCCTGCAAGGCATCTAATTTTTTTGGGGAAATATATATATATATATATATATATATATATATATATATATATATATTAGCAAAAACGGCTCTGCAGTGCACTGCTGGCTAGCAATGTAGCATTGTAGCACTGCGGCACTGCTGAACTTCAGCTGCCCCAACCTCAAAACTTGTTCAATTTAATAACTTTGATTGCTTACCAACGATTCCACAAGCTCTCAAATGAGGCGAAAATTTGGAATCTAGATCGCTTTTTCAGTAGCTTTCTAACGCAACAATTCTCGCTTGATTTGGTTGAGAAAATCAACTTTTTTCTTGATTGTTCTCTTTTAAATAAGCCCATGGGGCTTACCTTGAAGTTTAAGGGTTAAGAATTAATTGTAAAGATCCAATATCACTACATTGAAATCACCATATCTCACCCTCTGTGGAAAAACTAAAAGGGCTAAAAATATATTTTTGGGTTGTTTAAAAAATCTCATCACTCCCGTCAAAAAAGTATATAGGGTCCCAAATGACTATTATTATCTTTTTGAAATATTGTGATAAAATTCATCCAGATTGGATGAAAAAGTTATCAAAAAGTTGTCAAACTGGATGAATGTACCCATGCCATTCACCCACCCACAAGTAATTTCGGTGATTTCAGTGAATTATTTTCAAACAAATCTAAACAAGTAAAAGCTGTCACTTGTTTTTTTTCGCAAGCTTCTGTTGTTGCTGAATGTGGTCATCAGGCACTTGCAAGGCCGGTGTACATGTTAAAACTCATGCATTCTATGTGTAAAACGGTAGACCACATTAATTTCAGCAAAGTATGACCGGTTTCAAGGGTTAAAATCATGCAATCTGTGTGTAAAACGGTAGTCCTTCGATTCCGAAGGAATTGGATAACTTATCCATGTTGGGTGCACTCAAGCTGGCTCAGTCGTGGTCCTGGTCAAGGCGGTAGTATTATTATTTCCTGCTCTTCAGTTGAACAGGAGGTGTGGTTGGCAGCGGTTACTACACTCAATATTATAAACCCCTCTATTATGACCTCTCTACAATGACATTGTAATATACTCCTTCTGTCACATAATAGTTGATGCATTTGGAAAAGAATTAAAAAAATCAAGCAAAATATAATGATTTCATTGAATCTCTAAATTAAGTAAGTTTCTATCTCAGAGCAACTATGTATGGAAGCAATACCATACTATTTTGATAGTATGTGTGGGTATGTGGCAACATGGTGATGTTCATTGCAGTGTGTTCTTTGATGCAACAAACATATGCTAGCATTGGTTTTAACTAGCTCATATGTTGTTTGCAATCCACATATGAGCAAAAACAAGCTTCACAAACAAAAAAAACACAACCTTGACCGTACACTTGTCTTATGATTCTACTTTATTAAAATTTGTAAAACAACAATTTTGAATTGAATAAATGGTTTGCATCAAGTAATTTAATACAAATGTTTTTTTTCTCTAAGGTATCACCTATTATGAGACGGAGGGAGTATCTTGCATGTTGGTCACATATCGGTATTCAAACTATGTCATAGTGTCATACTAAGAAAGTTGAAATCTCATGTGGTAAAATTAGTCATGTGGTATGGCCTCAAGCACCAATAGTACCTATGACCGTTAAGATAGTGCATAAAAATCATTAAAAATCAAGGAAAATGTCATCCAAAGGTCGTTTTTCGGCCTCTCCATCTGTGGTAGTTAAAGAATGTACTTTTATCATAAGAAACATCATTGCTATTTGGTTTCCAAGACTCGTAGGCCACACTTCCATGTGTGAACAAAGTCAGTCAAATACACAAATTTGGCAAGCACGGAGATAGGTACATCTTATCAAGCATTTGCCAAATTAGTCATGGAAATGTGATTAATTGCCTAAGAAAAACTAGAAAAATTTGCCGACATGTTTTAAGGAAGAAACCCATGTTTCAAGTTGTGTTGACTGGAAACTTAGTTGAATCTTGAAATTTACTTAAACTCGGGGTAGAAGTAATCATTATTTTGCAATCTACAATATTTAGAACGAAAATTTACAATACATGAAAGTAGTCAAAGTACATGAATTGATCTCATTTTAGTTCCTTGTATTCTTTATCAATGAAAATGTTTTGTGCAAATTTTAGCCAAGTGGCTACAAAAATAAAATTGATGCTAAATTTTACTCATTTTCTCAAGGAATTAGCCACTATTTTTGACCCAAACAGTTTCTTCCAATATGGTGAAATTAGCCAATTTTATATTATATATAGTAATTTGCTACAAATGTAATAAGTAAAAAAGATGCAGATGTCGTGGCTATGATGCCTAGTTCTAGGAAAATGCTGCCCCATTTGTATAGGCATCTCCCTCGGCACAAGCACCTTTTCTACTAGTAGAATCAAGAATATTTTGCAAAAAGTTGGCTATGAAATCTTCACATCCATGACAATTTTGCTTAAAAAATAAAAATAAAAATAAAATAAAAATAAAAATAAAAAACTGAAATTTCTCACCTTCATTGTTCTCTATTGCCCAACTCTTAAAATCCTTGAGTTATGCACGATGACAGATGTACCACCTAATCAAAATATGTCACTGACAAAAGCTATGAATCTCCATAAGTGTATGACAGACTTTTGCCATCAGCTACACTACTTGGGAACTGAATGGTCCAACTAAATTTGCAAAGTTTTCTTCAGTTCCGAGGCTTTGCTCCCAGTTTATTTTTCATTATCTGCGACGTACCAATCTCAATGGCCCATTCACACCAAGAAGCTCCAGCACTTGCGTTGCATTTTGGGAACGCTGCACGATAAATTTTGAAAATAATATACAATTTCTTGCGCTATCGAAGTCTAATTTTGGTCAACGCATGTGCATTGGTGAAGCGCAGATTTCTTGCGGCACCTAAAATGCATTAGAGCAACTTCTTGCATGTGTTAGGTTAAAAAAAAAAAAGTCTCACAGGAGCACAATGTAGCTACCAAAAACTTACCTGAACGAACACAGATTCTCTAGATTCTCTGTCACACTTGCGTTGGGTGACTGGTGTGAATGGACCATGAGAGTGAGACCACAAAGACTTTTACAGAAGAATTCTGTACTTCCTGAAAGACATGGCGGATAAGATGTGCTCTTGTCCTTTCAAGTTGGTACGCACTGTAAGTCATGGTTATGCTTTTTATGATTGATTGTTCTGAATGTACCACTTATTATGTAAGACTCCGGGCCGCCTGGGTAAGACTTTCAGATTCTTCACCTGTTTTATGTCTCTGCTTTTGAAGGTCTGGCTTCAACCATTCCATAGCAGTTCTAGGATTTCAGTCTTTGCTACAATGATGAGGAAATCTCGTAACATCCATGACCTTCTTCATGATCAAAGTAGGAAATTTCATATCACTATTATGACCTCCTATATTGAACTTGGATAAGGCACGGCAAATGTGTGCAAATGTACCATGCCTTTGGCACTCTGAACCATTTTTAGACTAGATTTGAAAAGCCCTCAATTTTTTTTTGGAAGTTAACTAGCTTTTAATGGTGTGTATCTTGGTCATACAATAGAGTTATTCGCAAAGTGACTGAACACTGGCTAAGTGGGGTGTAGTTTGTGTGAATAGTAGTTCAAATTCCCAATAAAGAGTGTGTGTCAAAGCCTAAAAAAATTGGGGTTGCAAAGTTTTGAAGGTCCAAAAACGGTGCCTTTTTTTCTGAACCCCAATTCAAAACCCCTTTTTTCGCTGACCTCATCCAACACATGTCTTTTTTCCATGGGATCCCTTACTTGACAGTCCATGATGACCCTCAACTCACCCCTTCTTTACTTGCTCTAGAATTCCAGAGGACCAATTTTCCTTTCTCTACTTTTAAGGGGTCACGTTCATCAAAAGAGATATCAGTTTGCGGAAAACTCAAATGTTCAATCAAGATTTTCTTGAGTCTATTATATTTAAATTTCGAATGTAATTCTCATAACAATAATTTAACTTTCTAATTCCATCTACATCAAAAAATAATTTGAATATATCAGGCCCCACTGAAGATGCTCTTATTTGCTATATATTTGTTGACAAAGGTCGTGTGCTGAGAGGGAAAATCAATAATTGCAACTTGCAAATTAAGATTGCATACGAGGGCAAGTTTAACCCATAACTCAAAGTGTCATCTGAATGATAGTGAGTGTTTATTTTCTAATAGAAAATCAATCATTTTCATCCGGCTCGAGATCCGGCTATTGGTGTATATGGTTTGCAGTTGTCCTTGCTACTTTTTAAAGTTTATTTTGAGGCAGCAAGATAATTGTGGATTATAAACAATGTCTCAAATGCAAAAAATGTAATGAATCATTGTATAATAAACTTTTTGAAACTTAATCTAGACATCAAAGATGATCCCTATTGCATTTGAATCCAACTAACAAAAATATACCTTTCAAACCCTAAAATTTCCAAAAAAATTGAGTTAATTCAAAATTCTTGAAATCCAATACTTTATTGTGATTTCAAGTTAATCACCTATTACCATGGGGTAATGATTTTTCTTATTTTCAAAAAACAAAAATAATGGTTTTCATGCACTATAATATTCTTCATTATGATTTATACTCATGGTAGAAGAATATGGAATTTTTGGTTGTGATTATAAATTTTCATAACAATCAATTCAAAGAGCATGAGAATTTCAAAATTTTGACTAAAGTTGTACGTAAATTTTACGGCTCGTAAATGAAGAATGTTAATTCCACGGTTATAGGCCCGACCTTATTGGATTACATTTATCCGCTGAGACTGTACATGATACCAATCCTCAAAAAGTTTCAGATCATGATTGGGTGAAAATGCCACATGGCCAAGTGCTTTTTCATATTTAGTGTGACAGTTTGGGGCAGTTTGACTTTGAGTCTTCAAACTACACCATAGTTGTTAACTTTTGAAATTTCAAAAATGTCACTTCTGGTTGCAGCCTATTTTGGAAAGGTCCTTCAAGTTTTGATATTTTGTAATCAAATCTTTATTACTAGGCTTATAAAGTATACAAATTATTGGGCACTCAAATCTTGTTCAATTCCAACAAATTTTACTCAAAAATATTAAATTTTTGTTTGTAATCAAATTTAGAAGGAATTTGTAATTTTAACTTTCAAATTTTATAATTAAATATTGGTGACAGTATTAGTGAATCGAATTGTACGGATGGAATCTAAAATTCAAAGTCTAGAACTTTCATTTGTACATCAATTCCAAAATATTCTTCTAAATAGTACTTTATGATGATTTTTCTCAAACTGTTAATCCCAAGAACACCCTAGTACGTTTAGGGATTAAACAATACGTCAAAAAAAATGTAAATATTTTGTAATCTACACTATTTTTTGCTAATAGTACGTGTGATACTAATTCCAAAGACACGCTTTATTTTGCAAAATCATGAAATTGGCAAGAGCTAAAATTTTGACTGGGGGCATTTTTACACTATAGGCGAGAAGCCGCGAGGAGAGAAATTTCAGCGAATGGGAGGCCTAGAAACTAATAAGACCAATTTCTCATTGGCTGAAATTTCTCTCCTCACGGTTTCTTGCTTGTAGAGTAAAGAGACCCCGAGTGGCTGAAATTTCTCTCCTCACGGTTTCTTGCTTGTAGAGTAAAGAGACCCCGAGTGGCTGAAATCTTCATTTTGTACTTATTTTACATTTTAGTGTCACCCTCCCTTCCTGTAGCAAAAAGTCATGACGGAAGAAGTGACTTGCAGTACAGTACAAAAGCTTCTCTGCAAGTGGAAAGCACCTGTGTACCGAAGATTTTGCATACTACAGTATGCCTGTTACGGAGTGATGCCAAACTGTTGCACTGTTGCTGATGCAAGGACAGCCTTGCAATCGCAAGTGTGTGCGTGGCTGTGGCTCCAATCATGGGTTGCCTACCTTAATTCAGCATATGTTAATCCTGTCATTCAGTAACATTCGATAGCATGCACTGTTTCTGCTTTGGTTCTACAGTAAGATAACTATACCTAAAAGGGAGCATTTCTTAAAAGCGTGCGTATCTACTACTATGTGAGATTTCAGTTGTGAAATGTTACACTGCAGTAGATACGTACGTTTTAAAATAAATGCTCTCTGTTACATATATTTAGCTTAAATAATGTGGAATATTCCACACCCAACAATACTTCATTAGTAGCTAAGTGGACAGGTGCAGGCTCAAGGTCATGAGCACAATGCATGAAGAAAAGGTAGTCGGCGTAAAGGTTATTGAATGTTATGGAAGTTTTTTTCCTTCCACCAGTCCACCGGTACAGTAGTTTCACACGGGATCTGGCCTAACTCGATGAAAAACAATGATTTGTTTTTGTTTTATTCTTCCAATATTTTAAGGGATACCGAATTCACCATATACTGTGGGTGGATGAATGGCGTAGGTACATTCATCCACTTAGACAAATTCTCATCCATTTGAACAAATTTTCATTAGATTTGGATTAAATTCATGGCAGTGATTTGAAAAAATAATTATTGGTAAAGCTTGTCGTGAACACCATGAGCCACAATATATGGTGATTTATTTGTAGTGCAAGTCGCAATCTCCAGTGAAATGACGAAGTTGCTTCAATGAATCATGTGAAATGTTATTTATTCATCCAATTTTGTATATTCATCCAAAATATAGCAATGTTACCTTTGCATTACACCCTTTTCCAAATAAATTAGCATTATTTTCTTGTTATATTTCAATTGTCTATTTTTGAACAATATATTTTGTATAGTAGTTCAAGAATTTAAAATCTTCATATATTTCACTTTAGTACCGTATTTAAAATCCTCATATATTCCACCTTATTTTGGAGTCATAGTTTAGCAGTAAACTGTCCTAAAAAAACAACATAATAATTGTGCACTGATAAGATAAAGTGGATGAACTTAAAGAGATTCTTTCTCTAATTCTCCCATCTAGACGACATGGGGTGGATTGACCCCTTCATTGCCTTTGAAAGGGATGAAAATAGGGGCATGTTATATGTCGTTGGAAAGTTAAAAGAAAAAGCAACTTTCCAAATTGCCAAGGCTTGTAAAGAGCAAGGTAAGGGTTTGGAAGTTATAACCCAACAAATGAGAGGAGAAACCAAATCACTACCTCTTAAAGACCTGAATTGTTTAGGACATAACTTCCTCTATACATGTTGGAATGAGAAAAGGGAATACCACATTGTGATCTACTCTTGGAATGGATCACAAAATTGTGCTCTCACTTGAAATTTGGATTGTTGAGCCAAAAGTTATACAAGTTGGAAGTTTTGAAGTCTTTTGAGGGGCAGTTTCAAGACGGTGATAAGGAAGTGGGTGGTCTTCCAAAACAAACTTGTGTTTAGGAACTCCTTTGGACTAAAAGGATGGTAGTAGGGCATGTTGATTCTTGTAAAATATATTACGACAAAATGGTGGTTTCCTTCCTCATTTCCGCATAGTGAAAGGCTTAACAAGTCGTGTTCATTGCTACAAAATTAAAGATGTGAAGTGCCATTTATACATACAAATGTGTTTCACAAAGATAGAGGGAAGTTATAGGGATGTTTAAAGGGGATTAGATATTACAAAGGCTTTTGTTTAGGAAAGGCACCTAATGTATTCTTTAGGATACATGAGCATACAACACATATTTTTTGGAGAGGATATTTACCTTATTTTTTGCATTTTAATGGATCCTTTATTTTTTAATAATTTCATTTTCTTTGATTTTTTACCACCCTATATGTAATTATAAATTATGATATTTCTAGTAATTCAAACTTTGCATTATTTATAATTTTTTGAATTGTTCTTGAACTACCTTAGGAATGCACTACAACGTAACAAACCAAATGCATTATACAATAAAATTGACATTGTGAATACAAAAAACAACATGTAATTTACAAAAATTGGTCACATATCTAAGCCCATTGATACTAGCCCACTCAATTGTTTTACCAAAACATTGAAAGAAGTTCACAAACCTCAAAACAAACTATGCCAACATCACTATAACATCTGTAATGTGTTCGCTAACATAGCTTCAATCCAATTATTGATTTTTTCTCACACTACACCCTAAAAAACACTCACCCTAAAGTAATTATTCTTTTCTACCAATTACTATAATGTTATTTTAGAAATACTATAAACATAATTTTGGGTATTACAAGTGACCCTACAATTTATGTAATGTGCTATCTTGCATTTCTTTGAGGCTATGGTATATTAAAAAGAAATGTAAATTTGATCAACCATTAATTAATGACACCCTATCATTGTTCTCTCATGGTTATCTAAATTATCTACAGTGAATTCCTTGAAGGTTTTTTTTTTTTTCATTCCCTTTATCCTCATTTTCCTTGGTGTAACATCGGGGGTAACATACTTGTGTTTTCTTCTTTGTGTTTCTATTCACTTCATGTTCATCGTTTATGTTTTTGCACCTCCCCTCGACTTTGCGCTTTTTGTTTACAATTTAATTTGATTTAATTTAATTATTTAGTTATTATTTATTTATTTAATTTATTTCTAGAGCCCTTGGCTTAGAAAGAACTTATGAGGGTGGATGAGATGGGGTTTAAAGAAAAATTACGTTTTGAAAGGGCAAGACCCAATTTTCGTTTTTCATTTCTTGTGCTCTTATTACACATTGACAAACCAACGATATTATTGTCCAAGGTAATTTAAGGATATTTTCTTCCAACTCTTCTTCTTTTTACACAATTAGAACAATTTTAGGACAAGAATGTATGACTTTAAATAGAAAGACTTTTAACTCTTAAAGGCCCTAGGGGTATAGAGCAAAACTAAGATGTATCATAAAATGTGACTTTCATAACTTTAATGAAGTTTATTCCAATAAGGAAAATACAAAACATGATGCTTGAAAATGATCCTTACGATCAAAATTCCCAAAATAGTTAAAATATCAATTTAATAAATCTGGAAGCAACTTACATTAAAAAATCACCAAAATTACAGTTTATATTTCTTCTTTAGCATTCAGGAGGTTCAAAGTTCGAATTTCCCTATTATCGAAAAGCAATGTGATTCATCGAAGAAAGGGAACCAAAACTTGCTTTCCTCGCCTTTCAAACTAGAAAACTAATTCTACCTTGTCTTTCTATGTGTGGAATTTTTTTTGCTTGGCTTTACCAATACCTTTAACACATAAATAAAAGTTGAAGTTAGTTCTCTCTTGGGAAGCTTCCCATAATAAAAATCCAAAAGATCCGATTAGGTGACGGAGCTCCCCACATGTAACTGCTCCATATCAAGGAGCCCCACTTCCAAAACAGGCCGCACCACATCAATGGCAGCTCCCTCTTTTAGAACGGCCTACCGAACCCCACGATCATAACGAACACGAGTTCCCCGTTCCCTGTTCCCCGTTCCCACCGGCCCGGGCGGGCGATAGAAACACCCCGTCGCCTTCTTCCCGCGATCGGGAGGCCACCCCGCCTTGGGAATGGCGATGGCGGGACTGGCCAGGCTGCAATTCGATCATCGCCATAGCAGCACAATTCCGTCCAGCCCCGGTTTTGCGACGCTGCAGCTTTGCTTTGCTTTTGTCCATGATCTCTTGTTGCTGCAATGCCGCCGAGGATTCCAGGGATAGGATCATTAAAGGATTTCAAGCCCTGTTGCTCACGCTCCGTTTCTCTGTACGTTCGTTCCCCTGCAGCTGTCTGTCAATCAATAATGCCGCGTCTTCTTCGCGCTACTGTGCCCCTCAAATAGCGCTTCCTTCCTCCTCTGTCGTTTTTTTCCCCGACCCTGGCGGATCCGGACAGTCGCCAGGGATGTTTGTTTGTTTGTTTGTGTGACGAGAGCGAGAGTGAGTTCTTTGGAATGTTCGTGACGCGATTCTCATTGTGATGTGAAGAACTTCTCGTGTTTGGATCAGTGTACATTGGCGGAAGTAGAGCTTCGCATTCTTATTAGGTATGGTGGATTCATGATGTGTTTGTATTGCGTGATTTTGAAGTAGAAGGCGGAGGAGAACGTGCTGCATTGTGAGTTTAGTGGAGTGAGTAAGTAGAGAGGATCTGGAGAGGTGCACTGTCTCTTTGGTGTCACACTTGTTGCGTTTTTGTACTCTTCCCGCCTGTAGGGAGCAGTAGTGTTTGAGTGGCCGTGCGTTCCAATCATTTGATTAGGACCTTGTTTTCGTGTGGTGGAGTGTCACACACGACAGTGTTGAGCCCGTTTGGTGCGTTGAATCGGAGGTGGATGATTTTTTGAAACTGGTTTTAGGTTGCTGATCTCTGAAAGCAAGGAAGTCAGACTAGAGGCATTGCACATTGAAGGCTTGAGGATCCTCTCGTGGAGGCTATCAATATCGTTTTTATTAAATCGCGTGATCATGGGATGAACAAGGATTTCGTTGTATCAAACTAGTCTTGACCTCGCTGGTAAGTCTTTCTGTTCTACATGTTCTGTGGAATTTTTTGACGTATAGGTTTGATTGTAGTCATCATTTCACAAGAAATTCCTGAGATTTCAAGATATATCTTAGCAATCTTCGTATGTCCCTTCACCGTTAGGGCTTTGGACCTTTGGCTTCTGTTTAATAGAATTTGAAATTCGGTTCAGATTCTTATCTTACCTTCGTACAGAATGGTTATAGGGTCTCATGGTATTGTGGAATACCCTATACAACTCAATGCGATCTTTCTTACCAATCTCATGATAGCGATTCGCGAATTTTGTGCTCACATCACCCATGCATTCACAGTACGCCTCTGACACCTGCCTTGATTTCCTTCTTTCCTTCATGCCCTGATATTTGCATTGTCTTCCTTTCATTTGAGGAATTCTGATTTGGCAGTAGTGAAATAGCATAGTGATTGTTTGTTTCTAAACGAGTTTGTAAGGGAAACAATTAATCTGTGGTGGTCAGTTTTCATCATCGTTTTTCGCCTGACCTTGTTGATTGCATCTATTTAGTTCGATAGTTGAGATTTAGGTGTTTTTTGACAGAGTAGGATGTTGTGACCTTAATGATTTAAAGTGTGTGGGCTTTTCAGATGTGCACCGGGCGAACTAGTGAGGCTCTTATAGCTGTAGGCCCATCCATCTTTAGGTACTGCACTTGACACAATCATACTTTAGTGAGCTATAGGTGTACGATGGCGTAGATTGGACTACTACTATTCCTCTGTCCTACTTCCCTACATTGCGTTACTTTGAGCAGCAGGTGGCACATCTTTCGCGTGTTCTTTGGATTGCACTAGTGCGAAGAAATGGTTGGTTTGAAGAATTTCATTTATCTCGAACATGTTGGAATTTGTTGATAGACCGTCTACTGTAACTTTGGTTACTCGCACATCAAGATCTTGGCCGTGGAGGTTGCACGAAGCTCAGAGATAATGGACGTCGGATATCGTCGGCCTGGATACTCCACTCACCAGGTAGGCAGTTGCGATGAGCTTTTCCCAGATGGTCACATATGTTGCATGGTAGACTTGAAGCTACCAGATCTTGGCCGATATTTGATCATGAGATCTTCCCTACGCTTCTACCACTGTGTTGTCTTGATGGATTGTGGATCTTTTTAATGCAGAGGTGGGAATGTAAACACTTAATCAAGACGTCGAAATCTCCTCAAACAATGAGAGTCTTTCAAGACCAGTGTTTGATGCGGCTACGTGAATCTTGAGCCTATCGTGCTGGTGACTTAGAGTTGCCGGGCTTGGCATCGGCAGTTTGATCGACTGCCTCTTTGCAGTACGGTGGAGCAGAGAATTGTAGGATTTTGTCGTTCTAGAACTTCAGGATCATATGTAAGTACAGGTGGAAGCGGACTAGGAAATTCAGTCAAGGACAGATAGGGATGGAAGGACGGTCTTGGGTGCACAGGATATGAATGCTTGGAGCATCAATCGTTCGTATCTGCGAGCAGAGAAGTAGAAAGCCTTTGGAAAATTTTACTCGTTGAACCTGGTGCCTTTATTAGTTCGACTTGAAGTCTAACCGAAGGGGTCGGGAGCCTTTCACTTGGATGTCTACAGCTTCTCAGGGTGCTGGCGCTATTTCGAGCTCATAGATAGAATCAAAGGAAGGGTAGCATTTCGGCTGAGACACGGAGAGAAATTAAAGTAGCCTTCAGTGGGCTACTCTCACCAGCATTCATGTGTTTAAGCGTTTGTCACAATGCGCAGCAATCTCTGCAGGATTGTAGGGTTGCTGTCTGTGCTCTTTCTGGCAGCAGTTCTTGGAAGCTTTGGTAATGGTGAGCGTTATCTTTTGCCCTGGGGTTTTGTATGCTCATCCATCCGTCAGCTATCTGATTAGCTCTTTTCAAACTTTCAGCTGAACTCTTAGAGGATATTTACATCAAGAAAGTCGAGAGAATTGTTCTGTTTGGATATATACTTGTGGTCCATGTCTTCACAGTATCTTACATCACTTGTACGTATGTGTTGTAGATATTTTGGAGAAATCTCCTGCATGCCAGTCAGGTTTGCAATGCAAGAACCAGATTGAGGTTCTGGTTTATTCTCGCAGAAGTTTATTGGCAAGGAGGCTTTCTGTAGGAAATCCTTCTTTGCTCCATTTTGCAAAGAGACGGCCTTCTGTATTGGTCACTGCAAGTTCTGAGCAGAATTCTGCTGATGAATCCCTCTCTTTGGCGGATTTTCCTGGTCCATCTGGATCTTTAGTTGTGGTTTCGGCATCTGCAAATATCGCTCCATCCGAAGCTGACACTCACATAGAAAGCGTTCACACGGAAGCTTCACCCGTCCTAGCACCTGCAACGGGTGAGTCTACATTGGTCATACATTTTTTCTCTTGTTCAGCTTGGTTGATGCCAGTCACTACTGTACATACTTGAATTTTGGATATTTCTTATATTGATCCTTCCACTAGGACTTTTATTCAGAACCTCAACAAATATTGTGTGAACAACAGACCTAATTCCAGTAGTAATGTTTATATTGTGTTAACATTTTTCTGGTTTACAACTATTTAACTCTCTAACACGCTGCCTTGTTCCTCTGTCCCCAGCGCCTCCTCCGCTCAAACCTGTTGTTCCACCATCTCCATTGAATCTCACCAATCCTGAAGGTGAGACTTATGTACTGTGATCTGCTGACTGAATCTTTCTTTGTTTCTTATCTGTTATGAGTTATCCCTGTCATTTGCAATCGCATATTTTCTTCAGCTTGGCTTGGAGTGACAGCCCTGTGACCTGGGCATCTTAATGAACACAACCTCCCAAGGATTTTTGGGGAGCGAGCAGACATTCTGATGGCTTATGTTGATTCAACAGATTGCCACCAAGCTTGTCCAGATGGATACACATACACGCCTCCAGGCGCTCCATCATGTAGTTGTGTCATCCCTATGGTCGCACAATTTCGGCTGGGAATCAAGTTGGAAAGACTTTTTCCCCTTGTGTCAGAGCTGGCTAAGGAGCTGGCTGGTGGTCTTTTCTTACAAACCAGCCAAGTCCGTATTGTGGGGGCCAATGCCGTTGACGCTAACCAGGACGATACAGACGTAAGCGCAGATCTTGTGCCCTTGGATATCAAATTCGATAACACTACAGCCCATCTTCTAGCCTCACGCCTATGGAGTGGTCAAGTTCCATTGAACGAGACACTCTTTGGAACCTACTACGTCATTTATGTCACCTACCCAGGTAATCAGCTGCACCCAAGTCCTATCCAAACATTTTTTTTCTAGTACTCAGAGCAGATTCAGATTGTCTGCATGAATGTCATGCCAACAATTGATTGAGAAGCTAATATTTGCATTGGGAGCTGATCCATGTTACTTGATGTTTTGTGCGACTCTTGTTTAGGTCTTCCCACTCCTCCACCTTCTCAGGGAAGCGGAAGTAATGTTCTACCGCCAGGTCCTGCTAACCAGCTTCCATCTGGAGTGGATCCAAATCTCAAAGACCATAAGCTCAGTTCAGGGCTAATCACTGTGATTGCGTTGGCATCAGCCATGGGTGTGTTGTTATTTATTGGTTTTGTATGGCTTATTCTCCTACGCCGCAGCTTGAATGAGAAATCTCCACCTTCGGTTGTTGGCCCCCTGCACGCTTATTTCAATCCTAAACCTGAAGGTGTGCAACTGATCCAATTGAGAATGAATGCTTATTTCAACTCTAAACCTGAAGGTGTGCCTCTTCATCTGATCCATCTGAAATGAAGCATCTGTCTGTTAGTAGCTGAAATGTCTCCTTCCTTTGCTGCTTTTCATGTTAAGTTAGTGTCTAGTGATACGTGCTGTTAGTGCTTTCATATCCAGTGATGTACGACATGCTTGACTTCCTTAGTCTGTATGGCAGACCGTGTTCTGAATATCTGATGTGCTAGTCACTGCAGGATCATTATTATCAGGAAGTATGGCCAGCTCTACAACAATTTCTTATGCATCTAGCATGGCTAATTATAATGGCACTGCCAAGACCTTTAGTTTAGCAGAATTAGAAAGAGCAACAGATAATTTCAGGCCAGACAATGTAGTTGGTGAAGGAGGTTTCGGACGAGTTTACCAAGGGGTGCTGGACAGCGGTATTGAAGTGGCTGTGAAGGTACTGACAAGGGATGATCATCAGGGTGGCCGTGAGTTTATTGCGGAGGTGGAAATGTTGAGCAGATTACATCATCGCAACCTCGTGAAGCTTATCGGGATCTGCACCGAGGAAATAAGATGTTTGGTTTATGAACTCATTACGAATGGCAGTGTGGAATCCCATTTGCATGGTATGTACTAATTCTGAATTCTGGATACTGCGATACAATGAAGTATATACTAATATTAACTGTTAGTGTGTTAGTTATACCCGAGATTATCAACCTGCAAATTGTTATAATTTGTGTTGTGTACTTCGCTGTAACTTAGTGGTTCATAGCATCTTACAGTCCTGTTGATACGGCTGCAAATTGCTTGTGTCTAAATTAATCATGCTCTATTTTACTACCTGCAGGCATAGATAAATACACTTCTCCTCTCAACTGGGATGCACGTGTCAAAATTGCGTTGGGTGCTGCTCGTGGTCTAGCATACCTTCATGAGGATTCTCAGCCTAGGGTGATTCATAGAGACTTCAAAGGTAGCAATATTCTACTGGAGGATGATTATACTCCAAAAGTATCTGACTTCGGTCTAGCTAAATCGGCAGCTGAGGGAGGAAAGGAACATGTTTCTACTCGAGTAATGGGCACGTTTGGGTACTTACCTGCTACCTTATTTCAATTTCATGTACCTAGACGAGTGCATGCATTTGAGTAGTTACAGTGTCAATCTTGCTTTTAAGGTTCACCAGTACGTCTAGCTCTTGGGAAATGCTTCAGTGGTGGTATCTTCTAACTTATTTGTGCACAAACGAGACTAATTGGTCTTGAATCTAAATGTACTGCAGGTACGTGGCTCCGGAGTACGCAATGACAGGACATCTGCTGGTGAAGAGTGACGTTTACAGTTACGGAGTGGTACTCCTGGAGCTCCTCTCGGGGCGCAAACCTGTGGACATGTCACAACCACCTGGGCAAGAGAATCTAGTCACATGGGCTCGGCCGCTTCTTACAAGCCAGGATGGTCTGGAGCAGCTTGTGGACCCTTATCTCGGAGACGACTTTCCATTCGACGGCTTTGCGAAGGTGGCTGCCATAGCTTCCATGTGTGTCCAACCCGAAGTTTCTCATCGACCGTTTATGGGTGAGGTTGTGCAGGCTTTGAAACTTGTGTACAATGAATCCGAAGTAGCGAGATCGGATGTTTGCCAACGTCTGAGGGGAACGTCGCCCACTTCTGACTTGGTGGAAACGCACAACTCAGAGTTTCTGCACGACTCTTCCTTCATTAGTTCTGATTATGATTCAGGGCCCTTCGAGACCTTGGATCTTCAAGAACAGCGGAAACAGCGGAAGCCTCTGTCTGCTTCCGCCGCCATGTCAGGCTCTGCATCAGCGGGGTTCTTTCGACAGCTTTCGGGCTCTTTCCGCCGCTACAGTAGCTCTGCTCCGCCTAAGGCTTCTTCGCTGCCCAGAGCTCCGTGGTATGCATTGCGAGGGAATCACTCCAAGTCTGAAGCAGCGGGAAGCATGAGTGAGCATGGAGCAGATCATAGATTCTTGGATCCTCAACGCAGGAGGTTTTACGCAGGGTTCTGGCCTTAAGGTATAGGGTTTATCATTATTTTTGATCGATCCACATTTCAAGCCAAGCCGGCTGTTGATTGTTCCGTCCACATAACATTCAGTCGCCTCCATTGGGGCTGCCCCATTCCCAATGAAATGGTGAGGAATATCCCTCACTATCCCATGAGTCCCATCAGTAGCTACAAGAACATGTGGCAAGGGCTGGATGAAGCCCCAAGGCAGCCCCTGTGAGAGCTACTGAATGTTATGCATAACGTCGCCTAATTTCGTAACAAATTAACAAATTAGTGTACGTTTGCCCTGCCCCCAGCTAGGGCGTTGATCAGCTTGTATATTGATTGAGTCATCAATGTCCCACGGTCTATTGGACCTTCAGAATCGCATTGGATTCTGTAATATCATTCTTACCTTACTTTTCGGTCCTCTAACTTCATTGCTTTCTGATGGAGGTGATTGTATTCGTTATATGTTACTGAAGTGTCTCATTGCAGTCTGTAGGACCACTTTTTCTTTGTTTTTGTTTATGGCATCCAGGTAAGTCACGGATTATCGTATTATCGAATGGGATGGGCTGGGGGATTTTTCCCACGACCTAGGGCGGGTGATCAACTGACACCAATGGTGAGTGGTTTTGAATTTTTCATTCTCGTCCAGCTTGGATGTGCATACTGCGATAGGTCTGCGATAGGTACTGCATAGGTCTGCGATAATCATCACTTGCTCATTGAATGGAATAGATATTTAATATGCGTGCACGGTTTTGTCATTTGAGTGTTCTGCATGCAGTAGTTTTTCATTTGTAGTTAGGACTTATGTTTAGAGTAGACTCATAGTTCAACGTTTAGATTTAGAGTTATGTCGAGCGTTGCAGTAGCACAGGATTATTGCGGTACCTTTCTATCCCTAAGTTCCCAAGCTAAAAATAGAACCCAGATTTTGCATGTGTAGATGGCCCTCCTTGAAAGTAGGGTGAATTTTGAAATCCGAAAATCCAGTTCATTCACTTCTGTGACTTGGCTGTTGTTTCTGTTTCCTTGCAATGGAATTTCTATTGTTTTCTTAAAAAAACAAATAATCCGAGTCTTACGCACACAAGCGTTGTTCTTATAACAAGGATTCGAAAAAGCCCTCTATAAATTTCACTGAGCTCTGTCCAGACTATGAATAAGAAAGCTGCAATGTGTTTGTATGAAAACTGGATTAAGTCCCTCTTTACACTGGAGGCGAGAAGCTGTGGAGAAAACCCCACAAGGGCCATGGCTCATCCTTGAGAAGTCAACCTTTGAATTTTGCGGCCTTTGGATATAGTGTAAAGTGGGAAGGGGCCACAAAATAAAGTGCTGATTTGAAAAGATAAAGTTCTTACATGTTTTTAAAAAATAAAAAAATGATTGGCTTCTGTGAGAATTTTGGCCAAATGGCCTCCCGGATTTTGCGTTAGACCCACCTCTTGAGGTGGGCTTGACTCAAAATCCGGAGGTCTTGAAAAATGTGCACTTTTGTTGCCACGAAGAATAAAAGTGTTGTCCATGTCATTTTCTCCTCCTTCCATCCCTTGAACTGAAAATTCTGGGTGTAAAGTGACATTCTTTGGTCTTCTCAATTTTTAGGCCTCCCATTGGCTGAAATTTCTCACCTCACGGCTTCTCGTCTCTAGTGTAAAGAGGCCTAAGGCCTACATATCAAGCTCAACTTTTTGCTTCAACCACTGGGCATTCAACCTTCTGAAACACAGGTCGCGCAATGAGACTCTGAGCCCAAGCAAGGACGTGAGGGCGGTCTGCCGTGAAGACTTTTTTACTGAAAGGAAAAATAAAATATATAGAGTGACCAGTGATTTCTAATTGAATGAACTATTGAATCAAATAAACAATGACAAAACACTGTTGAGTTGAGAATGATTCAAATAAACAATGACGAAACAATGTTTAGTTGAGAATCAATCAAATAAACAATGACAAAACACTCGTGAACACATTGAATGAGTGTTTTCGATTATTGTGCACCATGGTTGCTTGCTCTTACTTAATGCCACGTGCCCCCATAGCTACTGATTTGATGTGGAATATCCCACATCATTTCATCTCCCCAATGAAATGATGTGGGATATTCCACATCATTCTGTTGGAGGGAGGCAGTACTCACAAAGGCTACTGAATGTTATGCCACCTTTGCATAGTCCTCACACATCAAAAGTCCACATCAAATAATCAATGGACCAATCACAAATACAATGTGCACATATAGTCAACCAAACAGTGATTTGGAGGGCCATTTCGTAACACACTAGGATTGAGAGTCAAGAGGCATTTCTGAAGGGCCCTTGGCTAGTTTATCTAGTTCTTGAGTGTGAGAATCTAGTTCTTGAGTGTGAGAGACTCAAGGAGGGCATGGGTGGCCATACTCTAAGATCACACGAAAATGATCAATTAAGTGAACAAGAGATGGAGCCAAAAGTTTCTAATTAATTTATTAGTACGGACTTATTTGTCTTAGTCCGCAAGTGATCCAGGAAGGTGATCTGGGGGTTTCCTTTTCTTCCAATATTGGCAAGATGTCAACTGGTCCATTGTGTTTTCGTTTACAAGGACACCACCCTGATGAAGCAAGATATCACAATGTTACTAGTTAGTGATAACTTATATATTCTGTAGCTCAAGTTGTGAGTAACATCGATCCATCAGACCAGCAGCTCTTTCAGTCTTAGTACTAGTACGTCTCACTTAGCTTGTCGGTGGAGCTTGAATCCGAAGCTGCTGAGACTTGTGCCAGGTTAAGAGATTAATTGTGCATGGCCCTCCTGTGTTACTTTGTATTCTAGGCTGTAAGTTGATGAGTGTGATATATGATGCAAGAGTTTGACAATCTGTCAACGACTTAATTAGATTTCAGGGCATATATTATGTATTTTGAACGACGGTTGCACTTAGAATGATGTTTGCTTAGTTCTCTCTACAAACTGCCTGATTATATCTTTACAGAGTTACTGAATTTGGCAAGAATTGGATTACAATTGACAATAGGGGTTGTCACACATCCTACGAGAATGGAACTTCTCTGATGAATGAGAGAAAAGAGGAACCAGTAGGACACCTTCTCCATGAAGAAAGTGTGACACCCCTTTTGTGGGTTGTGGAGATTGAGAATGGAGAACAGCAGTTGTTAGTTGGTCACTCATCCTCCGAGCATGGGCCATTCTCCAGCCCATTCTTCACGCTTGGAGGAGAAGAATGAAATTTCTCAATCTTCAGAGAATGGGACCTTCACCATTATTAAAGGAGAGCGTGCCACATCCTCATTCTCTGAAGATTGAGAATGGAGTGGAGGATGTGTGACAACCCCTAATGAATTCTCAGTTCTCCTTGACAGGCGCGGAGCAACCATGGTGATGAAATTATACGGCACAATCACTGCCAGCGTCCAACGTGCACTATTGCCGCTTTTCGAGGCAGAGGTACAAACGTTTGTGAACACTTTCCAAATTCTTCTGAGTGAGTAAAGAGGTCCAATTCACGTATTGTTTTTTGACTCTAAAGAATGTCGAACCAAATCATAAAAAACTGTTTCCACATGACTAGAAATGCAACACTCCTTGCCGTTCCTTAAATTAGCAAAGCCCAAGTTGGAACTGGAAACATCATGTGCTTGAGACAGTGATGGATGAAATGAATCATTCACTGGTATTGAATGTCTAACGCTGCATGTTCTCACATAAATGAACTTTGAAGGTGGACACTGACAATGTATTGGAGCTGAAGTTCGTGGATCTGCTCAAGGGTGAACAGAAAAAGCCTCCATATCTGGCGAAGCAGGTGAGATTCCACTGCCTGTTGTAAATGTTGACCTGAATAGTGTCGTGTATAGCCCATTTATGGTCGAGGTATTTTTTGCAAATAAGAATAGTTTCCAGGGAGCATAGCAAGAGCGTCTAGAAATTTATGTCACCGAAGTGTACAAAAGGTATATAATGTATATGTTACAAATCAATGATCAGGTTCGTTTGTGTTATGATTGCAGCCCTTTGGACAAGTGCCATGCCTTGAAGACGGTGACCTCATACTGTTTGGTAAATTCTCAAATTCAACCCCTAAAGCACCAAGAAACCCAAATTGGGTCTTATGTTTTTTAAGTAGATTTGAGTAGGCCTTTCGTGGACTTTTCTCTAGCTCAAATTTCTTCGTTTCTTGACTAACACATAAAACGTTCTTCACTAATTCTAGTGATATAAAATTTGGTTCCATCTAAATTCTATTTTTCACAATGTGATCAATTGAAATTCGCATTTCAAAACCATGAATCCTTGGTCCTTCAGGGGTTAATACGAGCAGATTTGTGAACATAACGGTTTCATTTATCCATGGCGTAGCACATTCAACGTGGACATTTCCAATGTCGATTATTTGCAGTTGTCACAGTTCTGTTCTTGTAATTCAAGCCAAAGTTCTAAGAGGGCTCTGGTTTTAGGGTTTAGGGTTTTAAGAGGGTTTAACAACTATCTGAGTCACTGGATTGGAGTGCAGAGCCCAGGGAGTGCACTCTTCGAGTACTGTAATTATACACGTGCGTGCACAACAAGGGTATTATTTAGAACAAGCATGTACAAAATGTATGTATAAAAGACATATTTCAATGGAGCGGAAAGTAGATATACGTTAAATTCCTCATTTTTAGCCCCTGTTTACATAAAGAAATGTATTTTGAGGCTGTGAAATTTGTACATATATTGCTTGATTTTAGCCAAACAAAAAACGTATTCATGGGTGTTTTAATAAGGGGATGCACGCACGTGATTCCTGGCTTTATTGAATAGTGCACTGCCCGAGGTGCAGAGTCTCGAGCGATTGGAAGATACTTTGCGGAGATCTACGGTCACAATCAGCTACTGGGCAAGACCCTGAAGGAGAGGGCAATCATCAACCAGTGGATGCAAGTGGAGAGCCAGAACTTTGGCATAGTCGCAGACCCAGTGGTGAGAGAGGTGTTCGTTTCTAGTTTGCGGAATAAGCCTTTGGATGAAGCCGTGGTGGCTGCAGGGGTGGCGAAGATGAAGCCGGTGTTGGATGTGTACGAGGTGCAGTTGTCGAAGCACAAGTACATCGCTGGGGATGAGTATTCCCTTGCCGATGCTTTCCACACTTCCAGCCTGAACATCCTCATGAGAATCAAGGAGCAAGTCTTCACTGCAGACCGCCCTCACGTCCTTGCTTGGGCTCAGGGTGTCATTGCGCGGCCTGCGTTTCAGAAGGTTTTGGAGTTGAATGCCGAGTGGTTGAAGCAAAAAGCTGAGCTTGATATGTAGGCCTTAACCCCTAAATGACCAAGGATTCATGGTCTTAACCCCTAAACGTCTGAAAGTGCCTTTGCAGCAAGTAGAATACGGTGTATTTTTCTAGTATTTGGAATGGATTCAGACCTTTTATAAGTTGGAGTTCAACACAAAAGCGGAAATTTACATCAATGCAATTCTAATGAGCTATAGAGATCTCAATTTAGAGCTTCTTGTTGGTAGCAAATGTCAATTATATAGCCACGTATCTACTATCCCCATAGGACATTTAGGGGTTAAAATGACAAGTTTATTCGATCATATGTTGAAAAATATAATTGAGATGGGTACAAATTTTATATCATCAAAATCAGTGAAGAACATTGCATGTGTTGATTGAAAGACGAGTAAATTTGAATAGAAGGAAGCCTACATAAGACCTATTTAAAACTGCTAAAAAAACATGAGGCCCAATTTGGACTTCTTGGTCCTTTAGGGGTTAATCCAATTTCATACTGACACATTGCAGCTTTAATTCTTTCTTATTCATAGTCTGGGTAGGGTGTTAGTGCGGATTCTCCTTGAATCTGCAATAAGCAGTCAGTTGATTACGTGCTTTGAGTTAACCAGCTTGTCTTGACATAATTTGATATGGTACCTTAAGAGTGTATTCATTGATATGTCTATTAGAGTTCGGTTTTTGAATTTTTCGTAGTGTAGCTCAGTGAAATTTTTAGAGGGTTTTTTTGTTATAAGAACAACGCTTGTGTGGAGTACTAGATATGTTTGACATGTTTTTCCCATGTTGATCTTTTTGGATGTTGCCCTGCCCAGGGCCTCTACGTTTAAGGGTTAACCCCTAAAGGATCACAACTATGTTTCTCTCCAAACACTCTAAAGATGTCTTAAAGTACCTCTTCTCATAAAAAGTGAATAGTTTTTGATCTAAAATCTTTTTTGACTGATTCAACCATAGAATATTTCAACCAACCTTGAATTTATTAACACCTAGAAATTTTCAATTGTTTAAGGTTCCTTAATAGTAAGATTTTAAGCTACAAAGTTGGTTGCAGCAACAAACTCGATAAGCCTCAATCCAATTTTCATACACATTGTAGCTTCAATTCATTTTAATATATAGTAGGGGATGCTAACTAGTGTAGGTTCTACTTGAGTCATAAGTAGTCACTTAATTAGGGGCTTTACGTAAGCTTGTTTGTCTTAATATCATTTGAGTGAAAAGCAAGAATGAACAGGATCCTCAAAAGTGAGAAACAAAGCCTTTGCTTAGAGTGAGAAACAAATGCCTCTGCTTAGAGTGAGAAACAACGCCTCTACTTAGAGTGAGAAACTATGCCTCTGCTTGTAGTGAGAGTACTCGTTCATTGATATTTTCAACAGATTTTTTTCACTGAATTTTTTGTAAGGGCATTGTAATCTAGCCTCAAGAAATTCTTACATGGTTTTTCTGAATCCCTGTTATAAGAACCCAATTATGACAGTGGGGTCTTTTGAATCATTACCAATTTGGGCACATGAGATTATTAATCTACATGAAACCCACAATTGTTGTTTGTTTCACTCTTACAATGCTGTGCACTCATCTTGGTGTAGGGTTTTGAACACATCTGTCTTTTAACAGTTGGAAATCTAGAAATCTGTCTTTCAACTGATGAATCTGGGTTCCTCCACCTTTTGCAGAATCTGATATACTGGTATCCCTTTCCGGGATTCCTGCTGTACCACTTCAATTAAATTTCTTTTTGCAAGGTGGTGTGCTCAATCAATCCAGCCAATCGCTTGGCCTGAACAGTTCCTATTACTGTATTGAATGAACTAATGAAGGAATGAATAAACAAATAATTATTTATTGTTAAACAAATAGATGGTCCCATTTTTTTTATAGGAGGCCCCAGGGAAATCACTATCAAAAATTTAGATAACCATGAGAGAACAAATACAGGGTGTTTTTTAATCATTTGAGGTAAAAAAAATTAAAATTTTAAAAGTATTACAGAGTGTTTTAAAACCAATATATCAAGAATATATCTTAAATATACTATAAATAGTAAAACATTTCAATTATTTCATAACCTTCCATTAAATATCTTGTGTTTGCTCTTGTATCCCAAAATTCACACTAAGTGACTTCCCCGTGGAGGAGGCCAAAGTACCCGTAGTATTAGAGAATGATAGTTTTATTCACGTAAGATTATCATATCAATGGTGGTAATTAGCTACCCCACGGTTATGTGATACAACAAAGATAAGCCATTCATATCAAATGTATAGACAATTGGAATTAGATGATCGGACATCTGCCCCAGCACAAGTGTCAGTAGGGCGTGAATTAAATACAATAGAACTTTGAACACATCACACCATAATGTTAAATCTCAAGCAGTGAGAGCATTCCCACCCATGCACGCTAGGACTAACTCTCTGAAATTATTCATCTACATTTGAAGCGCCCTTGCACTCACTCCCCCATCCTTGCACGTCCCTCACATATCAAAAGTGCGCATCAAACATCATACTCGTTTAATTGGGACTTTCCACCATATCGAGACTCTTTGAAATTTACAAATGGTATAGATCCAATGGGCAATTTTCCACTAAATTTACGCCAGTTGTAGATTTCATAGAGTCCCAGTATGGTGGAAAGTCCCAATTAAACGAACATGGCCATATCAAATAGTAGTGGACCAATCACAAGTAGAGTGAGAGGATATAGTTAACTAAATAGTAATTTGAAGGCCTGATTTCTAACACGCTAGGATCCAGAGTCAAGAGGCATTTTTGAAGGGCCCTTGGCACTTTTCATCTACTTCTTAAATGTGAGAGACTGTGGGAGGGCATAGGTGGCCCCGCTTGAGTCTCAAATGTCAATTTGACCCCAAGAAAACTCTACATGTCATAATTGGGGGAGGTGGTGGCTTTAGGTCATCCTACCTTAGCGTAGGAAACTTCTAGAAATGTGAGGGTCTTTTGAACATTGAGGGGGTAGTGCCGTAGGAAGGTGAAGGACTGCAGACTGTCGGAGAAATATGCCCTCTAGTCCTGCAGACATTTGTGCCCAGTGGACCACGTAGCCTCATCGCCAACGCTGCAACGCATTTTCCCCTCAAGAATCTTCGCAGAACCCACATACAACCAGGAGCCAGGTGGTCCCTGTCACGGCCGAATATATTACCGACAATCGAAGAAAGATGCATAAATATAGTCACATATATATCATTCAATTCCAAGGGCCGGGAGCCATCCCCATGAGCCTCATTTCAGCCTGAGTGTCCATTTTAGCTCATCCCACTCGCTGGCTCTCACTTCCACAGATTCATTTTTTGATTCAAATCAAGGAATTGCTGGTAGCTTTAAATTTGGGAACCAGAGAACTAACTCTGAGGAGTTTTGCTGTTCACTATTTGTGCCAAAAGATTTTGAACAATCAATTTGACCCAGTTTGATTCCAAGCCCAAAGCACTTACCCCTGAGTAGAGTTTTCAGATCTTGGAACAATCATTTTGGAAGTATCACAGTTCACCGACACTACCCCTGAGTAGAGTTTTCAGGCCTTGAAACAATCATTTTGGAAGTATCACAGTTCACCGACACTTACCCCTGAGTAGAGTTTTGAAGTCTTGGAACAATCATTTTGGAAGTATCACAGTTCACTGACACTTAGAATTTTGAAGTCTCGGCCATGGCAGGCCAGTACTACCAGGACCCCCGGGTGTTTTATTTCGTCACTGCGGATCAGAAACTTTCCTCGCTGGACGATGTGAGTGGTAGACAGTCTGTGGCCCATATTTTGATTGTGGAATTTATTCATTTTCCATCAGGTTCAATTAATTTATCTGGTGACGAGGTAAAGAATTATGCCCGTTTTGCAGATGTTCAACCAGGGGAAGAAAGATTCCAAGTTCATCGAGAGTGCTCTGAAGCAGACTGGGAAGGGCAAGGGCAAAGAAGACTCGAACGAGAATGAGGATAAAGATGAAGCTAACAAGAAGAAGGTGGAAGCGAATTCCAAGGTATTATAAAATTATAATAAATGTTTCGGGAGTCGGTCTCATGAACCAATCATGTTCAATATTAATTCTAGCTTGAGCAGCACTTGAAATTACGTGATCATGTCTGTTCTAATAAGTGCACCTGTAGTTAAAAAGTTATTAACCCTTAAAGGACCAAGAAGCCCAAATTGGGCCTCATGTTTTTCTAGGATTTTTGAGTAGGCTTTATGTGGGTTTTCTTTAGTTCAAATTTGTATGTTTTTTCATCTACACATGCAGTGTTCTTCACTAATTCTAGTGATATACATTGAGCCTCATCTGAATTATATTTTTCACAATATGATCAATTGAATTTGTCATGTGTAAATCATAGATCCTTGGTCCTCTAGGGGTTAATTTTTACTTTGTGGAGTGACGCAGATTCAGACAATTGAGGTGAACGTGAACTTATGCTGCGACCGCTGCGAGTCGAAAGTGAGAGCGGCTCTGGAGGATATGGAAGGTACTATTAATTATGTTGTAAAACGAACAAACGTTCATGTGTAAAAACAGGAATTGAATCCACGAGATTGACGTGGTTGTGGTATTGGTGGTACCTCCAGGAGTGGAGAAGGTGGATTGCGACCAGGTGAAGCAGAAGGTGATTGTGAAGGGCAGTGTGAAGCCTGAAGCCGTGCTCAAAAAAGTGAAGAAGGTGAAAAGAGACGCGGTACTGGTGGAGAAGAAGAAGTGAGACAGCCACTTCAAATCTTTTATGAGGCGATGTCACAGTACGAGAGGTAAAGAACTAAGGTGAAGCGTGACCGAACAGACACTTTAAACCTTTTCTAAATCATTTTATAACTGTAAGAGCATCTCCACCAGCACTCGGGATAGCGTTTCGGCTCTGGAGAAATAGACATGCATGGGTTGTTCAACAATTTATTTAGAGGGAGACGGTGAATACAACAACTAAATTCAGGACCCTCGCAACAACTCAAGCTAATGTATCTTTCTTCTTAATTGCACATCATGATTGCACAATCCATATGTGGTGACTTGTGAATGGCTTGCTTACCATTTTCATAGTCCAATTGAGTACTATTGGTGGGGAACTACATGATATGCCCTATAATTTTTGGATGACCTTCAGAGTACAATCCAGAGTTGTAGATGGAGATGCTCTCAGAGTGAAGCCGTGAATTTCAGACGAGGCTCAGGATCGCGCAAAATGGAAAGATAAGGTTTGAAATTATGGCGCACCTTGTTAACAATGAGATTCATACAGAAACACAAAACGACATGTATAATTGGCTCATCAAAATGATATCGTGTAATTTTGTATTTCCACCCGAACGGGGTATCTGACTGTTTTGTACATGATGGAGTAACTCTCTGCTTTGGTGGCTCTGTATTCTACTTTTCTCTGCAATAATTTGTGCCCAAAAAAAAACTTACATGCTGGAGTAAGTAAAGTACAATTGGCACTATGATGAACAAATTCTAGCAGCTGACGACGTGACGGCCGTGTTCGTCGATGCGCATCCAGCCTTCGCGCACGCCTCGAGCGATCCCCTGCTCGACGATTTTGGCCATGTCGGGGCGGCCGCGGCGGCCCTGGATGCCGAGCAACACGAGGTCGAACGTGGGCGGGGACTCCTGCGGCGTGCGAGAGTATCTCGGGCGGTCAGTCCGGAACCTCCATTTCTCCTCCTCCTGCTGCAGGCGTTTCAGGAACTGGGCGGACACGATGCCCGCTTGAATCCACGCGAAGACGCAATTGTGCAGGAAGATCCGGACCTCGCAACCGCTGCCTGATGCGTGCGAGATGGCCACTATCTCCTTGCGCACCAGGCTCACGAGCGGCGATCCCTTGCCCGCGCGCAGCACCAGGTCGCTGATGATCTGGACCACGTTGCGGCGCGCGATGGCTTGGGGCTCCCGCTCCAGCATGTAGAGAAACAAGTTGAACCACGACTGCGGCGCGAAGGGCGAGACGAGTACGTAGTTCACCACGGCTTGAATTTCTTCCTCGTCTAGCGCGGCCACCTTCCACAGTGATCGGTAGATCGCATCCAGTTGATCCGTCGCGCTCTCTGCTGCTTCCATGCCGGTCTAGAAACAATCCCACCCAACGTAGAGATCTCACACTCGGTTTCGCCACTATAAACAATCCCTGTCACGCTGTATTGATGATTGTCTTTCGCCACTTTCCCGCAGACAATCGATGATTGTCTGCGGGAAAGTGGTTTGTCTGCGTGGGGATTTGGGGAAGTCCGTGTCTGTATGGGACGTGGTTGGTTTGTTGTCGGTAAAGTGACACGCTTTCTGCTACTCGCACTAAGGGCCGCTTCACATTAAGGTAACTACACCTTAAAGCGTTCACCTTACCAACTGAGCCTATTTACACACATAACACATCAAATCTTTTTAGTGGGTTTTGTTAGCAAATTCAAGAGGATTCCAACGCACTTTAGCATGCATTATTTGGACACCGTATGAATAAGTTATGAATTTCCAAAGTGTTGATTATAGGTTGACCTTAAAGCGACCATAAACTTTGATGTTCAGATTGTGCACATTCTCATCAACAGTAGGGTGTCAGAATCTACTTATTGTGGAAGATTGAGCTATGCATGCTTTAAGGTTATGGTTGCTTTTAGATATAGTTACCTTATGGCCGTCCAAGTCGAGAGGCCGTGGGATTGAGAGTCCAAACTTTGATGCAAAATGTAAGACCCAAACTTCCTCTCGAGAGGCCGTCACCTTGGTCAAACAGTGTTGCCATCTAAGCATTTTGAAGGTCCACGGCCTTTGGACTTTGGCCTCTAGTGTGAAGGGTTGAGAGGCCGAACACATGGTTTCTTGCAATTTGATTGATGGAAATCGACAGCCTTTCGATCTTCGGCCATAGTGTGAAGCGGCCCTCACACTACAAACTTGTTTGATATTTCCACCTTCTCTAATCTTTGCAAACCCGTAGGAAATTTAACTTTAAATTGATAGTAAATTAAAAATTCTGCATTATATTTTAATGGAGGATGAAACAAAGGGTAAAGTAATACATTGTCACAATGCATAATATGCACTTTAAATTCTAAATGAGAAGGAGAAGAGAGAGTCGTGGATGGACTTTTGAGCTATGAATTTTTCCAGTGTTCAAATATGTGAAGAAAATTATCTTCCAATTTTTTCAACTTTTAAATTTCTTAAAATGATTAGGGCTACGCGTTGCTACACACAACCGTCGACCAAAATTAAATTTTAAATGATTAATATAAAAAATTGAAATTCCAGATACCTTGAATACTATTAATAATATTAATAATATTAATACTCGGGGAGGACACTTAGGAAATTTAGTAAACATGGTGCATTAAAATATAGGGTGTGTTTTATTCATGAGCAATAAAATTTGGAAAAATTTAGATGTAATATAGGATGCTTAAAATTCAAGTAAGGAATAATTACATAATAATATATCAAGAATATACTTGGAATATTCTAAAATATTTGAGAATATACCTCAAATATTCCAATTATGTGATAGCCTCATTTAATTACCCTGTTAACGCACGTGTCCACGTTAATTTCAACTGAGTGTCCTCCCAGAGTATGAATAATATGAATAACATTAAAAATTGAAATTACCTTGAAGACTTTCATATTTTTTTAATTGTAAAACATACTTAATTTATTTTTTTATTCATTTCTAAGAGTTGGTTTATCACTGCACGTAAAGATGGAAAATTGTCATTAAAGTACTTATTCCCTAAACCCTTAGTGACGGGATTGCTACTGAACAACAACCACAAGACCACATAGAAAAAATGTGGTGATTTAGGCATTTGGAAACAAGGTTGTATTATTCCGCCAAAGCATAAAAACCTTAATAGTTGGCAGCTGTATGTCAGGCAATGGTCTAGGACCTTAAAATCAAACCCTCTCTAATTGCACACTATGTAATTGCAATCTTCGTTTTTCCCTATTATTGAGTGGTTCAAAAATAGTATAGGTAGCTTAAGTTCTCGCTTTTAAGTATTTCTACCTCACTGGATTGTTTGTTGCTTCTCTACTTTCAAGAGGAGACACCAATAATAGCACTTGCTATTTGCGTCCATGTGGCTTGGTAGAACAGACTCTTCATTCATGCCAACCTCAAGATTAGAGTTAATTCTTATGGGTCTTTGTTTCTTCTACTCCCAAGAAGAGACACCAAAAGTAGCACTTGCTATCTATGTCCATGTGGCTTAGTAGTACAAAACAACCGTATTCATTTACACAATTATTACTTTTCTTGGTTTCTTCTCCAAGGATGGTCCAAATTGAATGTGACCATTTTCATGTATTTACATTCAATTTTTTCTCCAAGCATCATCCTATATGATTGAATTAGTGGTAATAATCAATTTTCCTTTGACATAACACAATTCTCAATGAAATGAATCAATTACAGTCATTATGAGAAGTGGTGGACCTCAAACAAATATTTAGAATGAACCACTATCCAAAGTTTCACTATAAAGATGCCATACAAAGATGCCATACACTGGTAATAATATTAGTTAGTACAAGATTCCCTTCAATTAGCACCATCACCTCTTGAGACATAGCTTGTGATTGACACAGAATTTGCAACATTTGCAACATTTTATCAATAACAAAGTTGTCACTATGAAACTGTGGGTTTAATGCACGATAGTTCATAGTTTCCTGTTCAAGACCTTATGAATAAAGGAACAGATCAAGCATTCAAACTTTCGTACAATATTTAGTACAATATTCATTGAAAGAAAAGTGTATATATTTAAGGAATTCCCACAAGGGTGTGTTTCTTTATTATGACATAAAAACTAGAGTGTATATACCAAAATTTTAAATGTAAGATACAAACTCAATCTTGCTTGGAGTTGGTTGCACATGAAGAGGATCAGGAATTCAGCAAGTCTGCTTCCACTTTACATACAGCACCCCAATATCTTGCAGCCTCAGTTCAGAAATTCAGTTCCACTGCTTAATCACCTGTTGAACGCGATGATTCAGAGGTAGAAGTACACTCAGGCTGCAGCCGACCTCTTCAAGATTTTTTTTCTTTCTCTTTCTCCTTCACAGCTTTGTAGTCACCAAGCTTTTGTGTGCACTTCAACATTCGTTCAAAAAATGCATTGCAGAGTCCCATGAATGTACACTTGACCCGTATTCAGGACAAGCTAGGTCTTCACATCGAATACCATATCACACCTACACTCTGCTCATCAATGGGAGGGCATGGTTGAGGCTTCACACTCGTGAAAGGGTTAGGGTTTTGAGCTTGCGGGATCCGCTACTCCTGCTCCAGCACCTTCCCTACCCATACCTGCTCTTCTCTAATTTGATGTCAGGAGTCCACTCATAATGTGCATTGCCGGACCGCACAATCAAATCTCCATGCAATAGCAACACGTCCACCTCTGCTTGGGCCTCTCGCACTTCCGAAACCACGACGACAACAGCAACAACACCACAATCCAATCCTCAAACCAAGCCAAATCCGCGTGCGCTTCGATGCCCTCACCGGATTGGTAGGAATTCACGATCATAAGTTTGGATCGCCCCTTGCTAAAAATTACTCACTGTTGATGTATACGAGTGATCCTCCGATATCTAAAGGGTGGTGAATTCGAATTCACCACCTTGAATGATTGAAAGTTCTTTCCAACTAGCAATGAGAAGCCCACCTCATGAATGAATTCGTCAATCAAGCGATGCAAAGCCTGCTTAGCAACGACTCAGCATGCTCCAGTTGCTCCGAAACACTATCCTTGTCGATCTTCAATAACCGTAGCTTCTCCACTTCACATAGGAGAGCTGCTTGGCGACAAGCACTCGGAATCCACAGATTGTCAATATTTTATTGGTAATTGAATTACAAAAGAATTTTGAATTTTGAGTTTCAAACTTCCATGCTTAACCCCTAAAGGACCAAGAAGCCCACATGTTTTCTTAGCAGTTTTGAGTAGATCTTTTGTGGACTTTCTTTTTGTTCAAATTTTTATGTTTCTTGAGCAACACATACAATATTCTTCACTGATTCCAGTGATATAAAATTTGGTTCCATCTGAATTCTACTTTTCACAATGTGATCAACTGAATTTGTCATCTTAAAACCATGAATCCTTGGTCCTTTAGGGGTTAAGTAGAAATTTTGGTAATAGTTCGACCTTGTCAGTTGCAACAGCAATTGATATGTCAATGGACTTGTTATTTACTCTATCGCCTGCTTTGTCGTACCAAAAAGCTGCACAGAACATCATTCCATCAATGAACAATAGGACTCAGTAATATCAAAACCACACAACATCTCTCTGACCGGAAGTGCCCAAACTCACTCCTTATAGAGCCACTCACGACCTCGTGCGTTTGAGTTAAACTAAAATCCTGTTAAAAAACAGAGACAGCAAGAGGATCGTTCCAAATGGACATCACAATTGAGCATTGATTTCTGACCTGATTGGAGGTAGGCATGAGGTATGGGATTCTTGGACTCGAGCAACCTCTTTGCAATAATCTGCAATAGCAAAAGGAAAGCATTACACCCTCGGGGTGCACTCTCTCTTATATTTTGCATACACGTGCGTTCAGGACCTATTTATTGGGGGTTATTTACCTTGCAAAAAGGATTATAAGGTGATGGTATTTTACATGTAAAGAGCCTGAAAATATTATATGTGATGGTATTTTACATGGAAACATGTTTCACTATTTTAAAATCCCCTATATTACATGTACATTTTTTACAAAATTTACCTACAATGAATATATTGGACCCTATTTTTTATCGCACGTTGTTTCTAAAATTTTCGCCAGTGCCCCCCCTCCGAGCCCCCCTCCGAGATTACACCAGACTATTACTGTCAGTCCCGTAGAGGAAGCCACGTCTTTTAATTTGAACAAGCACTCCTCAACTGATCATCCGCAAGAGATACTACGGACCTATATACCATGACTAAGCACCGTGACAGAAGCACTCGAATATAAACCCTCCACATGATCAATCTGGACATACACGTCTTCAAAATTCTCCAGAGAGACACAGGGAACCTAAACCCTAATCTATACAAAGCTTCGAAATTAACCGGGAAGCTATACGGAATCTAAACCCTAATCTGTACAAAGCTTCAAAACTCACCAGAACGACGCCAAGAATGTAAACCTTGATCAATACAAAGCTTCGTAATCCAGCAACATACAGGGACTCTAAACCCGTAATCTCTACAAAGTGATCACCATAGTGCGGGAAGCAACAGATCATCCATTTCTTACCGCTTAAATCGAGGAGGTTGAAGGAGAGGGGACAATTTCGGATTTCGGTGATGAAGCTCATACCCCGACGCCGACGAATTTCCTTTATAATTTTCTCGGGTGAAAACCCTCTCCGAGTACCGTACCTCGTCGACGGAATTTTGATACAGGAAAAGTAAAAAGACTATATCTAATTCTAAAATAGGAAAAGTAAAAAGGACTATTTAATTTAAAAGAAAAAGACGAAATTACTAAAAAGTAAAAAGACTAAAGATAGACTACTAATTCTTATGGTGAAGGAACTTAAGATATAAAGCTTGTGGTGAGAAGGTAGAGGCTCTTTTTTTGTTGAGATCTCTTATTTATAGTTGGGAGGTTGAGCAATTTTATTACTCTTAGAGTTTTATAAATGTATTTATAAATACATTGGGTGTAATTTTAGTTTTATTGTTATTTTCTTTAGGAGGTTCCTAACAATTGATATCAGAGCAATTTGTATCAGAGAACTTTAGACACCAACTCTCCCTCCGTGATAATTACTCCCTGCTCGTCTCCTCGATCATCACCCATGCACTACTCGTGTATCACATAATCATGATGAGACTCATCTCACGTATAGCTATAATTTTGCATTAAGCTTTTGGAGAAATTGGCAGGAATTTTAAAAGCTATACATACCTCCTATTTCTGTGTATAGTTCGGCGTTCTTTCTTTTATCACAGGTATTAATTCATGCACAAGGTGTTGATTGTTTCTTTCTTCCTCTTTTGTGAAGCAAAATGCATATTGCATTGTGTACGAGTATTGTTCAACCAACCTTCTCTTTGCTTAAAAGATTTTGACTATCAATTGCTCCCTTCAAAGGTACGAAAGAGAGAGAGAGAGAGAGCAATTTTGAAATCATTGTACATAAGGGGATTCAAGTGTTTGATATGATGGTTTTATATTTTCCAGGTTGCTACATTAGAAGATACTAAACTTGGAAAATCAAGAGTGAGCCTCGTTAAAAGGCTCGTGCATTACGGCACGCTCTAGATGATTTCATTGCACGCAGATAGCGGAGAACCTGCAGGGATGGAGGAAGTTGTGGAATTCCCAGCCCAACATGAATGTGCATATCAAACAACATGGATGAACCCCGCAATATGGAGTGATCTGCCGGAGGATTTATTGCAGCGTGTTTTTTCATGTCTACCGTTGGCATGTATCATTCGCCTTCGATGCCTATCCAAGCAATGGAACATGATCGTAAACTCCCAAGATTTCAAGCAGGAGTGTAAAGATGCGCATCCCAAGATGTTTGCGATTATCAGTCACGACTATAGCTCCTTAAGGAACTTCACGATCAAGTTGTATGACTTGAGATCCAGTACTTGGCATGCGATGCAAATTGACACCGAATACCAGGGGCGGAATTTCCACACGATGAATGCTTCTGATGGAGGTTTGGTGTGCATTGCTTGCACGGCCAGAAAAGTGGAACATTTCTCTGTCCTTGTTTTGGTTTGCAATCCATTAACTCGCACTGTGAGAGCCCTTCCTCTCCACTCTCACTACAAGCGTCCACCGAGTATGCTGCAGCTCGTGATGGACCACGTTAGCAAATGCTACCAAGTGCTAATTGTAAGCACCGGCCGAAACAGAGGCCTTGTACCCGAGATTTTCCATTCCAACACTGGGGCCTGGACTTCCACAAACCCGTCAGAGAAAAGATACTTTTTGGGGTCTCAATACCAGTGGTATATTGGGTT
This sequence comes from Pohlia nutans, assembly GCA_022496805.1. Lineage (NCBI taxonomy): Eukaryota > Viridiplantae > Streptophyta > Bryopsida > Bryales > Mniaceae > Pohlia > Pohlia nutans. Next base: position 19,323,447 of record CM040102.1, on the reverse strand, counting down.
TACGGTCACTTGTGCCGAAGATGGGGCTCCTTATGTGTATGATTGCGCAAAAGGCCATTTCCTTGAGATTCCAGAAGTTGCTGATCTCAGAGACGAGACTTACTGTACTATGGACTTTTGCGCACTCGTGCAAGATCGGCTTTTCGTTTTGTGTCGGATAGAACGAGAAGCAATCAAGGGAGGGAGGGAGTGGTTTTTTGCAGAGTATCAATTTCTAGAGAGTGGAGCAAAATGGTTGAAACTGAAAGATCACCGCAGTAGCAACTTGGGGTCGACCAGGTGCTATCCACGACGTGTGCTCGCATGCAAGAGTTTTATACTGGTAGATACAATGCCTAAATTCGTTGGTCATAAAAACCTCTACTTGTATGATCTCTGTTCTAGGAAATGGCATGCCTTCTCTCCAGGATTTCAACAACAAATCTTTCATGGGAATGTAATGTGTGAGCTCCAATGGGATGTTGTTCCCTAAAGAATGGGGCATTCTGCGTACTTACACAAACCAAGTGATCAACATAGTAGTTTGCAGTTGCATGGGGTTGTAAAATTAGGAGGTTAGAGATTTGTTCAACACCAACCTCAAATGGGTGGTGAGCCCAGTTTTCTGAACTGCGACCATTTTCATCTGTGAGTCTGCGTCTTATGGTGCCATTTCTTATGATTAAATTTTCATTCACATTATCAACCAAATCCATGAAATTTAACAATTTAATTTTGAATGCTAAGGTATGGAAAAATATTCATTAGGTGTAAAAGTAATGGATTTTGTAGGCATAACTCAAAGCTGACACACTTCAAAGGCTTTATTACAAAAGACAGACATTTGTGTAGAATTTGTAATTTCCTCTCCTACTTTTCAAATTGACCTTTGTCTACACAAAAGAGAAAAAAATAAAAAATATGAACACCGATTATCGATTGATTATCGATTTATTGCACTTTTCTTATATTTTAGAAAAATAACATGATACAATATTACTTTACAAATATTAGTTTAGCATGAACCCTTCCAATCATCTAAAGTGTTGTTTGATCTCAAATAATCAATCTAAAAATAACACCTTCACACATTCTTGTCACACAAGTCCTATGGTGAAGTATAATAGAATCATAACATGAAATTAATGTTATTTACTTGGAAATTAACCGCTAAAAGTCCAAGGGGTATTGAACAAAACATAAATGTGTTATAATATGTGCCTTCCATATGTTTGATGAAGTTTGGTTCAATAGACAAAATGTAGGGCATCATCTCTACAAATAATTTGTATGGTTAAACCTTCTAAAACAACTTACTCTGAATTCTTTTTTAATGAATTTAAAAGCATCAATCTTTGAAAGTTTGCATAAATTTTAATTTTCGCTTTTAGAGTTTAAAATTTAACATGGTTTTTTAAAATTGGTTTATCTATTGAAAAATTTAAAAAATCAATGAAAAATGATGGAGGGACCATCATTACTTTCTCCAAATAGGGTTTTTGATAGCACTTAGACAATATTGAGGTGTTTCACTTTGAAAAATTCTCACAAGTGGAGTTTAACTCAAATTGACATAATTCAAAATGCGTTGAAAAGTAAACTTGATGTAATATTTTAAAATATTTTTTTAGTTTTTCAAAAAATTACTTTTTTTTCCTGGGCAGCCCTTTAAATTCGAGCAACAACCAAAAAATGGTCGTTTGGGTGTTTAGGGGTTAATAAAGTGCTCAGTGATGTCAGAAAGTTGATTTCATTTATATATATATATATATATATATATATATATATACATACATATATATATGCATGCATATGTATAAAACAGGTACATTCGTCAATACATAGGTATTACTTATAACGATACATTTTCATGTAAGATGGTTCATTTGATGACACTCGGAATCTCAAAATAAAACACCAAGTGTTTCATGTAGTCCATATAGTTTCTTTGATTGTATACTTTGGAAGAAGATGAGCATGTTCCAAGGGGAAAATCCAAGAAGAAATATCAAGAGATGCCAAAGTAATGTGACACATTAGAGTTAACCAAAAAGTCAGCGCAAAGAGACAATTTTTAGCAAACTCCTCTTGAACCCCTCTTGAACTCATATGGAAAAATAAATAGACCAAAAAATAGTTCACGATGAGTTGGGAGACAATCTAAAGCAAGCCACTGCCATTATTCTCCACACCTCGTAATGACTCTACTAAAGCTCCAAGCCCATGGTCCACAAGGGAACAAGTTATGACACGACACTACTCAACCCAACTATGGCTAAAAAGAGAGGTTAGAAGGAGGTTGAAAAGGGAGGTTCCATGGCCTTCTTTTCGGTTAACTCTATTTCTCAGCAACAATTTGGTGTAATTTATTTAGCCAAAATAGTGAGTTACTTCAAGTCAATGTTTGCAATTACTGCATCAATGTTGTATATTATTATCTAGAGTATATTATCTGTGTGAAAGATATATTTTAATTTTGTTTATTAACCCTTTAACGTCCCATTCCTTTGCAGAATAGTCAAACTACACTTTTATATACAGTTTAGCTTTCAAGAATTGATAAAATATATTTTTTGATATTTTTTATGTATGAAATTGTATGTTTCCTATTGGTCCTAAAATTTCTGATATTTTTAACACAAAATGAATTTTTTACAAATTTTTAGGTCAAACACATCAAGAAATTCATATTAATTACAAAAAATCTTCAAAAAATATAATTTTTTTAGAACATGTGCAAATGACAATGGAGAATCACATGATATATATTTTTGTAGAATTTTTAAATTTTAACTTTAAAATTCAAAAGGTGAACATCCTATGCAGTGCAATTTAGACCTTGAGCTACCTAGCTTGCAACAAAAATAAAATATTCAATACTTGAAATTTATAAGATCTGAAAAGTGAAGTGAAAACTAAACTCGATAAACTTCATTTTCTCAATTGAGAGCAGTAGCAAAAAACGTCATCTTCAAGTTCAAAATTAGCTTTGACCAACAATCATCCACTATTTGGATGCGCGGTCCTCAAAGGGTTAACCAACTAGCTTGAACAACCTTGAACACATATGTCTTGCAGATAGATACTTCACCCCAAAAGGATCAAGGCTGATTTTCGAAGTTCGGTCAGCACAGCACACTATAGAATGAGTATTGATCCTCAATTATTGAGACTTTTTGTGGTGATTCTACTCTTTGCAACAAAGATGGGATGGTAATTTGCGTACGTAGATGATGTATAGATCACAAGATACAATCATGCAAAAGTGAAAAACCTAATTGCGGGCAACTCCTAAATTTTTTCATACAATGATCTATGCATCTGAATTTTTGTATACAATGAGTTAACGCCTCCATATACACAAATGCCAAATTCATTTTACCAAATCTAAGACTAATATTTTCATTTTGGGCATTTTCAGAAAGTTTCAAACTTGGGCAACAACCCAAAAAAAACTGCAACCAACTTTGAAGCTTATAATCTTACTATTGAAAAACCCTCAATTGTTGAAAAATTTTAGGTTGTAATAAACTCAAGTTGGTTGAAATATCCTACGGTTGGATTGGTCAAAAAGGTTTTAAATCAAAAACTTTTTGTCTTTTTACAAGAAGAAGTACTTTGGAGTGTTTGGAGAGAAACATAGTTGTGGTCCTTTTGGGGTTAACCCCTAAACGTACCATGGTGCCTCTAGAATTGACAAATTGAGAAAAAAGCATCATAAAGTACTATTTAGAAGAATATTTTGGAAATGGCATACAAATGAAAGTTCTAGATTTTGAATTTTAGATTCCATCCGTATAGTTCCATTCACTCATACTACCACCATTATTAAATTATAAAATTTGAAAGTTCAACGTGAAGTTCAAATTAAAAATTCATTCCAAAATTTGATTACATACCAAAATTTAATATTTTTAAAGTAAATTTTTTTGGAATAAGTTTGAAATGAGATACTCTTAAACGTGGTGATTCTTTGAAATTTTTGTGTTTCTTAAATCTAAGAGCTCATTTTTGTAAGGCCACTTTTGAACTACAGTCAATGCAATTTTGGCTTAATCAACAACTTTACATACTTCTACATTTTTAATTTAAAAAAAAGATGTAATCAAGTATGACTAAATCCAACCGTAAGATAGGACAACAACTTGGTGAAGAATCTACAAAATATTGGATGACTTTCATCCAAGTGTCGATGAGAACGTGAAAAGGGTTTGAAGCTCTTAGTCATCCACCTTCTAAACGCCTTGACGTTTAAAGATTAACTCCTAAATGCCTAGAGCCCTGTCCAAATTCGGCAAAGATGCATTTTAAAATGCAACTAAGAGGGAATTTTTGAACTTGATGTATGAATAAAAGTTGTACATTATGAATTTTTGATTCTATCCATACGGTTAGATCTATGATTGCAGTCACTAATATTTTTGTATAAAAGTAGATATCATGTGTGACTAGCGTCATTAACCTCAAAAATAGAGGTTAGTGACGTTAGTCACTCATAATATTTAATTTTTCAAAATAAAACTCTTTGATTGAGGCTTATTGATGTGTAATGACCAAAGAATTTGTGTAAAATCATCTCTTTATTCAGAGTGTTTATTTGATGTTTATTTATTGTCTAAATGTAACTAATATGTATTTTAAAACAAACATTTCACACTGACTTTGCATTCTTCCATTCGAATAAATATACAAATGTGTACAAATAAAACATGGCCAACCTCAACTAACAGGCCTGCTTTAGAACATATGGTGTGAAAGTTATGGATTTAAAATCAAATTTTGTCACTATAAATTGAATTAAATTTTGAAAAATGTAATATGGGAGTTTTTGATGTCATTCTTGGCATCATTGGAAAGCTCTCGGCAAATAAGGGGTGCATTAATAAGAGTTGTTTCATGACTTTTGGTCCTACAATGTAAGAGTTATGGATTTTCAATTGAATTGTTGTTTGAATGCATCAAATACAGATTCAAACAACAATTCGATGGATTTAAGTGAAAGTTAAAAAGAACCTTTGTTGGTCTATTCAAGAATGTCATAAGATTCTTGAACCATGGGAGCAAGGTCACGTAACACTATTGGGGAATGATTCCTCTTCAATGCTACAGTTGCGCTAAAAAGGAATTATCAACTGAAGGACCACGGGTTTGTCCTATTTTTTAGCATCACTTTCACCTCTTTTTATACATTTTCTTGTGAATTTTTTTTTCTCTTGATAGAAAATATCAAATCAAATATTTAAATGAAATTTAAGAATTTTTTTGACCAATTTAACAAATTTTCCCATGTCTTCAAAGACAACCAAAAAATATCAAAAAAGACTGCAATTTCATCTTTTCACTTCAAACGCTATAATCTTGCAATCTGTTCGGTCAAGTTCTATGAGAATTTTACCATGCACTCTCCTGGTAATCTAAAACAAGATCCTTTGATTAGAGTTGAAAAATAATAATTTTTGAGGTTTATTTTTGAGCCCTCCCTGCACTACTCATTCTTCCCAAAAAAAACCCTTGTTGCTCCATAACTTCCACTTAAAAAGTCAAAATCAAAAAAACATTAAATCCCCATTTTTGTATTGATATGTTGAATTCACATAATTTATTTCAAAAAATGAAAATAAAAATTGACACCGTGGGAACCTACCCCCAACATTGAAATGTCCTAGTTAGGACACTTGGTCCTTTAGGGGTTAATATTCTTGTATTGTAAAATGTTAGTGTAGAGGAGGGACCTTGCTCCCTCGGTTCAAGAATGATACGGTACTAATAGATTGTTGCAATTCCCCAATTTTTAAGAGTTTGAACCAGGCATGGCAGACACCGAGCACCATAAATTAACTAAATAATACACCAGCACATCCCCAACAGAATGGCAAAAAACACAAATGAAACTCAAACGCTTAAAACCATAGGACATATCATCTCGCTGATCCTGGCAACCCACCGAGTTGTAACTGGAAGAACAAGCATAGATAAAGAGTACCTTGTTGAGTACCGTAAGTGAGATGGTACACTAGTAGGAAATGTGTTGTTTTTCACTTCCTATAAATGAAAAAAGAAACGAAACTGCGCCAGGCACATGGGTTGTGTCAGTGCTGGTGAGTGGTTTTGGTCACAAGAAAACCAGAAATATAAGCATATTCAGCCACTGTTCACTGTTCCCACGAAGTGAGGAATGAAAAACAACAAATCTACTACTACACTAAATAGGTAGATTAGTATTAGATAATTATAAGATTTGAAAATATTATAGATTTTTACTCTCGACAAAAAAAATTACCAAAGACATTGATTCCAATACTATTGAAAGATCCCCATCTTGACCAATATAGAGGGTAAAAAAATTGGTCAACAGTAAAAACTTACAACATGTTTATGTAAATTAGTGTATCTAACACTAATCTACCTATTTAGTGTAGTGCTAATGCAGGAATAGCAGGAAAATGAGGATCAATATGAGCATCCTACAGTGTCTTTATAAGGCTAACTTTCATGTTGCCACGGCAACCTCAAAAAACTACAAAATGTTTCCAACAAGAAACGTCTCCAAAATAATTTTATATACATAGAGATTCACACAGCGATTACTGATATGAAAATCGGCTATTACTTGAAGGAACATATTTACATGCCGTCAATGTACAGGGCAAAATGGGTATTGGTCAGTAACATTAATACCTTTTGCTGTTGGGCAAAAAGCAAGGGGGCAGTTGTCGATAAACTGAGAAGGATTGCCCCACCAGTTTGGTCCCGTTTTATTAATATACGACAGACTGAAGAAAATGAGAGGCCCTGCAAACGCAACTCCTGTATCCAGTGCAGCTGACAAGACATAGTTGTACCTCTTCCACCACCGTTGTTGGTACTTGAAAATACAAAAGTTGAAAATGAAGCCCGTCAGAAACCATGAGCTGTAGGTAACTGCCATTGCAGGTGGCCATTGGTTAGCCGCTCCCAGCAGTACTGGCATGTTAACTTGCCTTGAGTAATCCTGCTTTCACAAATGGAAAATGTAGTTAATCCTCAAAAGACCAAGAAGCCCAAATCGGTTGTCATGTTTTATTTTTATTTTTTTAAAGCAATTTTGAGTAGATCCTACCATCAGGAATTTAGGACCTCACTGATTTTTAACGATTTCCGTGCAAAGTCTGATATTTCATGGGTTCGTGCATTTTTCACGTGGATTTTGCGCTAATTCTGCACTGAATTTGCACGGCTTCTACATTCACTCTTTTCATTACCTAAAAAAGTGCAGAATTCGTACAGATTCAACGCAAAATCCATGTAGAATCTGTGCGAATAATGTACAAACCCATGAAATATCGGATATCGCACGGAAATCGTTTAAAATCCGTGAGGTCCTAAATCGCTAATGATGTGAACTTCCATTTATTCAAATTTAATTTTCTTTGACCAACACATGCAATGTTCGTCACTGACTCTGATGATAAAAATATGATCTCATCGACCAACACATGCAATGTTCTTCACTGACTCGGATGATAAAAAATATGATCTCATCTAAATTATGGTTTTCACAATACGATTGATTGAAGTTGTCATTTTAAAATCATGAAACCTTGGTCCTGTATGAATTGTTCTCATCATAAAAGCATTCATCTCACGGTACTGTTGATTGACAAGAGTGAAATGAGAAGTTTGTAAATGCGGAGGTCTAACTTTCTTACTTGGATCTTTCTACTCTTGAAGGATTTCGAAATGAGCCAGAAGGGAATGGGCGCTAATAAGCCTGCCAGGATGAACCATTTCAAGGCCTTGTATTCCCCGGCTGCCCCTACCAACCTGGATGAACCCACCAGCCCCCACAGGGAAACAACGGAGAAACTGTTGGCCGTGGCCGGACATGACCATGCACTCGCTTCTTCGCACAGTCCATCAATGCTGTTGAACATCCAGTACGCACATCCCAGATTCACAAGGCCTCCAATAATGGCGCCTGAGACCTGCACAGATATATATTCCCTCGGGGAGGTCACTTCCAAATATTACGTAACAATGTGCGAACAAAGATAGGGTCCAAATAAATCTTTGGAAGTAATTTTATAAATGATTCACATTAATATAGGATGCTCACAATTCGTTACAAGCATTAAAATGAGAATATTCTTGAAATATTACTAATTATAGTAAGAATTAGTTTTAATTTTTAGGGTACTTTTAATTACCCTTTGTTCACACGTGATACTCAAAAGATACAAAGAGTGACCTCCCCGAGCTCATGAATCAGATCTTCACAACATCAAGTTATGAACATTCATTTCCGGACCAAAGTTTGTCGAAATGTCAAACCCTCGGGGAGGTCACTTCCAAATATTATGTAACAACGTGCGAACAAAGATAGGGTCCAAATAAATCTTTGAAGATGATTTTTATGAATGATTTACATTAATATAGGATGCTCACAATTCATTACAAGAATAAAAATGAGAATATTCTTGAAATTATAGTAAGAATTATTTTTAATTTTTAGGGTACTTTTGAATACCCTTTGTTCACATGTGATACTCAAAAGATACAAAGAATGACCTCCCCGAGGTCAAACCAATCATTCATCATCACCTGCAAAACATTCTATAAGGTAGAAGCACCAGAAATTGTTAGGATACCAATTGTGGTCACCTATAAAAGCAATTGTTTCAACTTCTAATTATCACAAGCATTAATTATGAATATCAAGTTAGCAATCTGATTGGACTAGAAATGAAACAGTTATTGGAACAACTACTAACATCAATAGTGGTCTATGCATATTAAGTTTGAAAATTTGTAACAAATTCATACATTGTGAAAAATTTCATTAAGAATTGAGCTTGGTTATTAAACCCAAAGTTTTATGTGCTGCAATTTTTTACCATTGAAAATCAGCGCTCCATGTAGGTTGAAATGCTTAAACTGACGGCAACTATACCCCTTACCTTGACCCAAATATTTCCTCCCCTGACGTTTCACCGAAGAATGGAGTATTCCACTTCCTTGACCCAAATATTTCCTCCCCTGACATTTCACCGAAGAATGGAGTATTCCACTTCAAGATTCCTTCATTGAGGGATTTTAATTGACACCTCACTCAGTGCATGGATTCATCGATAACGTTATGTGGTTCAGAAAAATTGATTTACGAAGACTAACTTCAGAAGTAAAGATTTGATGTTAATTCTAAACAAAGAGCTTGTTGACTTGGAGAGCTATGAGTAGTGCTATTATTTGATATAGAAAAGGTATTAGAATAGAACCTGAACAAGAAGCATTGCTCGTGGGGGAATTTTCATGTACTGGCCCAACTTGAAGTCTCGTAAGAATGCTAGGCCTTGAGCAATGGACTCAGCGGAGTACATACGGAAAGTAACGTTGGCAATAGGAAACCCAGGCAGCAGGTAGCCTGTCAAGACGTCGCAAAGTGGGCCTACACCTGTGAACTGCACATTTTCATTCAACGTATGTAAAGAATTGTGCAAACGGTAGTAAAAATTTAATGATAACATTGAACTGTATTCTAATCATGCAAAATACTCAAGATAGAACTCACACTAGTAGCAGACCTGTCGTTTTTCATTCCCCACTTTGTGAGAACAGTGAATAGTGGCTAAATATTATACTTATATTTCTATTTTCTTGTGACCAAAACCACTCACCAGCACTAACACAACCCATGTGCTTGGCGCGGTTTCATTCCTTTTTCATTTTTAGTAAGTGAAAAACGACTCATTTCTTACTAGTGTCAAGGAGGGTTTTGCATACCCTGTTTGTGGTGGCAGCCAGAACTCCAATAGGTAAGGTGAAGAAAATGCTCATAGAACAGCCCAACAGAATCCCCCACCACGGTAGTTGGAAGATATGCGGCCACACCTGGACCAATACTAGCGCTATGACAGTGTTCCCTATCAACATTGCCCAAAACCACCATGATGGAATATCCTTATATTTCTGCATCAGTTTTGTATGTATACTTGGCTTGAACTTTCCCGCTGCACATTGCAATTCACATTTCTTAGTCATAAAGCTCACAAGAGAAAAAACTACCTGTCTCACGGTGCAAGTGTCCCGCTGTGGTTAATAGTTACTGTCCCAGGTACTAGCTAGTTACAAATTTTTTTGCAAATATATAGGACATTAACCACAACCGGACATTTGCAGTGTGTCCCATGTCAATGTCCCCCCTTGTTTTCTCCTGTGAAAGTCTACATTGAATGGCGTATTTAGTGTCTTGGGAGAATTGATGTCTTTTACCACAATTCGTTCAAAGGTGAAGAGAAATAGTGTCCTTTGACACTACGTAGGAGTTTGCCACTAGTCATAGTCCCACTTTCATTGAGAGTGCCATGTTCTTTTCAAGTAATGAGAGTGACATGAGGTGACATGCAATATTTATTATAAAGTTGTCGTGTCATTGAAACACTACATTCATGTTTTTCTTACGAGGACACTATATCTCCCTAAAATTAAATAGTGTCTTGGGACACTAAATAAGGATACTAAATGAGGACACTATATCTCTCTAAAATTAAATAGTGTCCTGGGACACTAAATACGCCATTCGCAAATATTTAAGAAAATAGTCACTTCTTGTTAGTGCCACGATTTACTATGCTAACAAAGAAAATCATGACTTACACCATCATAATACATTTTTCACAATATGATTGTTTAAATTTGTCATTTAAAACCATGAATCCTTAGTCCTTTAGGAGTGAACTCTAAATTGTGTGCGGAACATGCAAGGTTAAGATCCTCACGAGCTGTTCGGTATTGTTGGTAGATGACTTTTCCATGCCACAGGATGACATGGGTGATGGTGGCACCCATGGATGCAAACAGGAGCCCCCAATGGAGAATAACATAAAACGCTGACACATGAGGAGGGCCATACTGAGTATACTTTTCCAAGTCAAGGGTTAAGCCGTCATTTGCAACCACCTGTAAAAAATCATATAACAATAAGCATACATAAAGTCGTTGTATGTACTAGGCCTTTAGCACCCTAAATGCCTGAAACTATAATCCTGTGGTCAACCTTCAGTTCTTGCCCTTGATTTGACCATCATAAATGAACAAAATTTAAAGAAAATTAGAAACTAGAGTTGGTACACTCGTAACTCTTTTATATCACCAATGTACATGAGTTTAGAACTTGGCATGTGGAAAGTGTCTAATCAAATGTGTACCCACACAATAGTAGAGATACCCAAAGATACTAGTATGTGATATTGAAGGGTTCAGAATGTAAGCTTTGTAAGTTTTCTTTTGTTAGTTGAGCTCAAATTTCAAGGTCAAATTAACTCAAGGCAACAAGAAATTTGAAAATGGGCTCCCACAAAATGGGCTCCCACATTATTACACAATAGAAGTCATATGACACTTGAATCTTCATGAAAATTCCAAAAATAACTCATATGATTTGAAATGTTTTCCCCATTTATGTATAGTGTTGTCTTACTCGACCATTAAACAAAGTGTTGAAGACGTCCCCGTCTGTCAAAAAGGCGTATTCTTAGATATATTCTAAGAATGTTTTTGGATATTTGAGAATATTTCATCCAGATGTTTAATTAGTCAACCTTACATTAAATAGGATGTCAAATTGGAAAAAGTGTCAGACATGACAACCTTGATTTAGTGGCTGTGCATTCACCATAAAAATTTAGTCCAAATTTTTTTATTCCTACTCCCAAATTAAGTTGACTAAAATTCTGAAAATGGTAACATACAATATTTTGGCATTTAGAGGTTAAAAAATATGGCCAAGTTTGAAACATGCTCTTAAATGCTTTTGAAAAAGGAGAACTCAAGGCAGAGACTAACCTCAGAGATGTTGTAGTGATGCCCATCAGACATGAAAAGCTTGTTGGATATGAGAGGATATCGTTGTGTATGATACACATTTGCTATGTACATTGCTGGGACCACCACATAGGCAGCAAAGATGAAGCCAATAAAGACATTCAAGGTTGTTGGCCAAGGAGTGGACAATGGCGAACCCAAGATGGCTGATATTGTTGCCCAGTCCAAAGAAATTGACATAAAGCCTAATCCATGAAGACCTGTTGATTGACGTACCAATGTGCCAAAAAAAATTGTAAGTTCAATTAGTGGTCTCAAAGACAAATGCATTCCAAGTAAGCGTCTACTACTCTGAATTATTTAGTGTATTATACACTATTTTATAGTCAAAAGTTAGTAACCAATCATTTAGCAATTACAAATTTAGAAGAAAATTACTCAATAACACTTCACATTCCTATGCATGACCTAAACATTATTTAATAAATAACACTAAATAAAATACTGCACTAAGAAAGGCCTCAACAAATTTATATAAATAGGTTTTTGGTGCTCCATGTATTGTACATGGAAAGCTACCAACATCTAACAAATCAATGTTCAAATAGCAATCTTCTAGCTATTCTCTTGAACACAAAGATGCGCAGCCTTGTTATGTTGTTTTTCTCACTAAATGAATGTCTTTCAATACAATTATTCTTTAACTCAACAGATTTTCAACCCGATTTTTAAAAAAAAAGGAAAAAAGACAATCTAAAAAGGCTTGCTTGCATTCGTAGATTCAATTAGTCACCCGTTTGTTGAACAATTTTAGATTCACCTTTAGTTTTTTTATTTGTACATGATCAACACCCCCACTTCGACACAATTAAAGAAAATCTCTAGTACATGTACTGGACTTATATTTCTAAACCTAAATTTTACAAGCGGATAGGGAAAGGGCAGGAAGTGAGAAAAATCTGCATACCAGAGCCAATTTGATGCGCCGCTATGGAGTCCTTCCAGATCCAACAAACCCAAGAGAGGGATGTTATGGTGGTGAAAAGGTATCCTGGAAGAATGTACCATGCAAAGCTACAAACAGCAGCAATGACAAAGAACTGCATCCTACTCACTCCCTTGGTGTGCTCCTGCTCATGCAGAGTCCTACCAAAGTCACATGAAGAAACATGAAGGAACGTTTCTTTTGTTGATCACAATTGAAGTCAATTTCATTCTTTCATAACGTTCTTTAGGAAGGCCCTTGGAACCAGCCGTGATGTCTGTTCTCCCAAATACATGATGGGAGAATGTAAAAAAAGAATATGATGTAGATGGGTGCATGTAGAACAATACTTTGTTAGTGTAGTATCTTAACATATGTAAATAGAAAGGGTGCTGTGCTTCAATAGCTAAAAAATGTTATGTAACTTTAGCTATGAAAATTAATGTGAAAAAGAATAACCTGAATAGAGATACGTCAACCAACGTTGCTGGCCACCACATTTGCGCTGGTTCCTACGAAGACAGAAACATAAAAAAACCTTCAGAGAGCCAAAGTCTCAAATGCATCTACGCTTTGAACTCGCTAGTAGAAGACTTGTCGTTTTTCATTCCCCATTCTGAGGGAACAGTGGCTGAATATTATGTTTATATTTCTGTCTTCTTGTGACCAAAACCACTCACTAGCACTGACATAGCCCATGTGCCTCGCGCGGTTTCATTCCATTTATAGTAAGTGAAAAACAACACACATTTCCTACTAGTGACTGTTAAAGATGGCACAAATATAAACACAATGGTACGCAGTTGTATCAAATCATGTCAGTTTAGAGGTGTAAACACCAAGAAGTAAGTTGGAGATTGTTCAAGCAACAGTTCATTCCATATTCATCTGGAGCTTTGACGAGTCTTACAACGAGGTACTTGCGCAGCAGACCCGCCCAGCCATAGCCAAGAACTTGTGTGGAGATTGTGAGGAAAATCGCTGCGGTCAATGGTATGTCCTGAAGAATAATAGTCACCTAGTTAGTGCATGAATTGTGCCGGCTCCATCAACACGCCCTGCAGTGAAATACTCTCTATCGTTCATACAGACAATTATGTCATTTAATTATTATAACCCTGTATTAACCCCTACATGCTAAAATATATAAGCGTACTTTGGAAGCTACCAATCAATTATAAAAAATATTTCTATCGTTCAAAAAGGTCAGGCATGATTTCTTCTTTCTATAGGTATATTTTGCTACATTTCTTGAAGCTTCCTATAAATATGGAAGCAACCAATTTTGACCATCGATTGGAGATCAACTTACCCGGTTGAAAAATACAGGGAGCTTGATAAGTGTGATAGTATCAATGGCTTTTGCTGTGCTTACTTTGATACTTCCTCCCGCTTGAGCAAACACCGTAATGAGCACATGCTCCTGCAAAGCTCACCAAAAATTCACACTGTAACAGTTGCATGTTCTTTCTTACACGAGTAATCTCAGTTGACAACTAACCTTGAAGACCAAGTAATTTTGCTTTTGGAAACTGTGCACGAAATTCGAAAATTTTGCAGATTTGGTCCCTGAGTTCCATTCAGTTCCCAAGTAGTTCACCATCCATGTGTCAAAAAGTCAAGACTCAGAGCTTGTGATAGCAAGGTAATTTGTAGTCACCTAGTACGTCTATCACCAAAAATTCATACTGTAACAGTCGCATGTCCTTTCTGACAGGAATAATCTCAGGGTGACAACTAACCTTGACGACTAAGCAATTTTGTTTTGGGAAACTGTGCATGAAATTCAGCATTAGAAGAAAACTTTGCAGATTCGGTCCCTAATCTCCATTCAGTTCCCAAGTAGTTCACCATCCATGTGTCAAAAAGTCAAGATTCAGAGTTTGTAATTTGCAGCCACCTAGTGCATCTATCCAGTAATGTTTTGTTGCTAATTTTAGCCAAATTGCTACATAAAATTTGGGCTGCCTAGTTGACGTAAAGGATTTTTTTTGAAAAAAAAGAAGGAATAATAGCCAGACTTCCTACATGGATTCAAGATGTGTAACCTCTTTAAACTTAGGTATCACCCAAGTGTTGCCTAAGTAGCACCAAGGTAGCACGTTGCTATTACCTATATATTAATATGAAAAGAGCATCCAAGGAGCCTGGGTTGCTCTTCAAAAAGTAGAAAAAATGCTAAACTGTCTCCTGACAAAAAACAAATCAGTGTCTAAAGTCGTACAAAACCAAAGTGGGAGAGAAAGTACAGGGAACTGGTGGCCAAATGACTATGGAATTTTCATTTATGGAGCAATTAATCAATCACAGAATTAGTGAGAGAAATCATTCATTGGAGTGTGTGCAAAGTAACTACCTACCTTGATGTTGAAAGGTCCTGGGTTGAGACGAACTCCCAGGAGGGTCTTGTCGGGTAAAGTGGCAGCCATGAAGCGGCCCAGGTAGAGAGAAACCATCTGGGCGGCGATGGCGGAGATGGTGAGGGGGGAGGTGCGAAACATGAAGAACTGGTTCACGAAGGACAGAAACACACACAACAGCAAGCCCACCGTCCATGTCCGGAAGGTGAGCGTGGGGAGCGTGGGATCATCCGTCTCGGGAACCGTCAGCTTTACCTCCTCGATCATCACAGCTTCTTCTTCTTCATCATCCTGCTCCTGCAATTCAAACGCACACTCCTCATACAAGCTAGAATACTTAAACTGTTACGGACCTGATCCCATCTCGCAACTCGTCTCTTCCAATACACTTGGTTGGTTTTCAATTAGCAAGTGCTGTAGCCATGACTTGACTGAATGAAAATG
Source organism: Pohlia nutans (assembly GCA_022496805.1). Taxonomy (NCBI): domain Eukaryota; kingdom Viridiplantae; phylum Streptophyta; class Bryopsida; order Bryales; family Mniaceae; genus Pohlia; species Pohlia nutans. The sequence goes on along the minus strand of CM040102.1, from coordinate 19,307,880 downwards.
AAGTAATACTCCCTCTGTCCAGAAACAATTGTCCTAGTTTATGGGATTTTATTTTTTTTTGCAATATTTGTCCCTAGTTTTATACTTCAAACTTGAGCCCTGTCCACTTCAAATGTGGCGGACAATGAGAGTGACACAAAAGCTACATACTCCTATTAAAGATAGACCATTTTTTGAGTACTGAGACGGTTTTTTTGGGGAAAAAAGCGATAAGTTAAAACACACCAAAAACTAGGACAGTTATTTCCTGACAGAGGGAGTACTGGTCTACAACGCATAAGAAATCATCATACATAGTGATAAACAAACTGATCTCAAGAGAGTCTGACTCTGAATGAAAGCACACTCCTACGTATTAGTTTAAATGCTTAAGAGTATCCTCTTCCTTGTGCATCACAGATGACCTCAATGGAATCGTTAAGTAGACGAACGTACCTCGATGGGGCTCTCGGGCTCCTCATGAACCTCGCTGTCATTTCCCAGCAATGAAATTTTTGCCTCTTCCATTTGGCCACCCTTAGTTTTCTCTCCACTAGCAAACGCTTAATTAATTAGTGGAACTTCCAGCTCCTTAATTAATGTTGCACGAGGCTCCTGTATATATCCAACAACATGGACACATTAACTCCACTTGCATTGCAAATGCACAAATTCAGATTGCAATAAACGCTAGCTAGCTACAAATCCACCCTCCTTGACTTATGTCAACGCACCTTAACGCTCATTCAAAGACTACTTGAAAATCCATCAAAGTCTAGTGCCCAAGATCGAGAGATCAACAACAGTTTTCAGCTAAGTCAGGCCCAGTTACAAAATGATGCATGTATTCAGGTGTTGGTTGATCAGCCCATGAAATGGTAACTTCAACTTCAACTTGGGATCCATGAGCTCAATTTGTATGGCCTTCCATTCAGGCTCCAAATGTCCGGGATCCTACCTTCCCATTCAAATTCACCTCCTGGCCGATACTACCTTCGATATAACCGATACTACCAAACAGTGGTGGAAGATTCTTCTGGTGGACCCAGAATATCCCAATTAGAAAGGAGATTCGGGGACTACGTGGGAATTGAAAAGACTTATTCCAAATTGTGTGGGGCACCAAGTAGTAAGTAGTAATATCGCCATGCAGTTGTCAAGTGCATGCATTTGCAGGCACTATATTGAATGCGGCTCTTTCCCCTGACCGCCTTTATTCACTCGGAGTTTGTGTACACTGGTCACTTGTACCTGCCGACAGACACTGATATCTTGGCTCACTTTGCTGTACTCTGCAACACCGAGGAGGTCAGAAAGAAAGATGGTAAAAGAGAGGTGCTTCACCAAACAATTCCAAGCACAAATTACTCTTGTCAACTGTTGCATTTCGAGTGCATGGAATCAAGAAAAGACACACAATGAGTGGTAAAGGAGAATGGCTTCTTGCATGAAACCGTGCATGGCCGCTGGCGTACGTGTCCGGGTGCCTTCTGGGGTGGATATATCCGGAGCAGCAACAACTAATTAAGCCATTCACATTCGGGAATTTGTTAGCTCTGGAATTCTGCACGTCTAAACCCTAAAACAGTCCACCGTTATCAACTGCTTAGTATTGTCACACGCTCTGTTCAATCATCTCGTCACACTTGAGAGCTGAATTGCTTGATAATGGCCATTGGTCACCCCCCATGAGGAAAATTACGTTTGATAATGGCCATTGGTCATACTCAGCTCTTCCTGATGAAAATTAAGCTTATAATGGCCATTGGTCACACCCAGCTCGCACGGCTGAGTCCACAAAATGGCCATTGTCTAATACACAATGGACGCAGTTGTTAACCAAGACTACAGCCTTCCCCCATATGATGAAACGCAAAGCCGCAATCTTTCCTGACAACACCTCAAAGCTTTGTACACTTGACTCCCTATAGCAAGCAACAACCTAGGGTTCAACCAATTTCTCTTTCGAGATTTTGCAAAAAAAGATCAACAGAGACAAATAAAATGGATCAGGAGTTCTCTCAAAGAAATCTGAGCCCTCGAGTAAATTGACGCAGCAAGGTTGAGAGTATATCCACCAGCATCAACACAACAAGGACATAGTTCAATTTCCCAAACTTCCCCTCATTAACGAAATGAAAAATTACATTCGAGTTCACAAACTCACAGCTCCAGCAAGCATCCGTTTGAGCAATGGAGCCATCAGACGTTAATTAGTATATACTGGTCATCACTTTTTTGCCTGCCATAACGATGATGAGACTTCAGACACTAATTTGTCAGATGAAACCCCTCCTCATTCTTTCATAGAGCAATGATGAGAACACAACACCGATAGGCATCATATGGGTACTCGCCATCACCAAAGCTTGTGAGACTCTTGCACAATCCCGTCATTCTGAAGTATCTGAAAATCGACATGTCCCTGCCAGAGAGTGAATTCTCGTAGTTAAGAATGATGGACAACTAGCAATGACACTTTCTAGTCAAAAGCTGACCTGCTTCCAACTCTCTTGGCATGTCTCACAACACTAGAATCAAGGCCCTGGACTTTCACTAGCAAATCACAAATCAATGAAGAGATAGCTCCTTAAATTCACCTGGTCTGCGCGTTGCAATGAGCCGTCATAATCCCTGTCTGGACCATCAAAAATCTGTCATCCAACCCTGAATGAGCAGGTTGCACGCAAGATGGCCGGTCATTACGACATGAGAAGAAATTCCATCGTCATTTCACTCCCTGCATTCATTAGTACTACAACCCCCGGAGAATTTCAGTTTTGCTTGATGACAGATGGTACTACGTGACCAAAAATACAGACTCTGAGTCTTGATAACTTTCTGACACATGGATGGTCAGAATGGAAATCTGCAAAATTTTCCTCTAATGATCGGAAAACATGAATTCTGAAGCTCGTCCTTCTCTATCTTAACACACAGCTGCACCAATTCTCAACGATTTCAAATATTGTCAAGGATTGAAAGAGTGATCTCGAACTCTTTCTTCGTGTCTTCATCGGCGTTGGTGCACGTAACCACCTCGGGGACCACGAGGTAGTCAAACTTCCAGGCGTGTATGCGGCTTTTGTCATGAGCTACTCCCTGCATGATGAACACCATATTGGACTCGTTCTGCACGTCCACCCGCGTCACTTTGAGAGAGTACACCACCTTCTTGGCCGCCCAACAGGAATTGCAATAAAAGTAGTCGCCCAGGCTTTCGTCGTGCCCGAAATATACCAACAGCCAAGCCTCCGGAGCGGTCACGATCTCAAACGTCCCTGAGGCCTTCATTCGGAAAGTGGCCGACCTGAAAATGCCAAGGTATAGGGTCAGCGCACTGAATGTATAGTGCATATTTTCATTCACTAACCCCTTAAGGACCAAGGATTCATGGTTTTAAAATGACAAATTCAATTGATCGTATTGTGAAACATACAATTCAGATGAGACTGAATTTTATATCACTAGAATCACTGAAGAACAATGCGTATGTTGGTCAAAAAATAAACAAATTTGAACAAAAGAAAGTCCACATAGAACCTACTCAAAACTGCTAAGAGCCAATTTGGGTTTCTTGGTCCTTTAGGGTTACATAAAGCCGGTAGAACAGCGGTACATAGGCGGTACAAAGGTGGTATACACGATTTTGTACAATGATTCTATATGATCCTCTCTATACCAATATGCCATAGACAAAGAAGAACTTAGAAGAGAACTCAAAAGAGACAAGAATTCAGAATCAAGAAAAAGTCGAGGTATAGCAGATAGGATGAGTAATTGGGTTGGCCTTGAGCAGTCATCTTTGGTTCATCTGCTTGGCTTCATCTTCATCTATCATGTGGCTTTTAGTTATTACAGAGTACAATAAATGACTTTCGCACTTCAATCTAAGCTTCCGTTTGGTTGTAAGAGGAATAATAAAAATATTAGGAAAAATAGTCCACTTATCGCTGCGGCTTGGTTGTGGCAGCCAAAACACCCTCTGTAATATGACACTCCATAATATGACGATATTATTATTTTCAAGCAATACATATGGGACAAGTCATTTCTGTGACTAATCCATGCCTGCCACCTTGAAGGTAGGGCTTCCCAAACATGTGATAATAGAGAGGGACAACTAAAAAAAACAAAACAAAAATAGGCAAAGGTAGCTGACCTGGTGGAGCTAGCAAGTGCCACGGTTTTCATTTGATGCTTCCTCGTCAGATGCATGGGCATTTCACATTTGGGAATTTCAAGAGCGCAGGCGGCTACGGGGCAACAAATGGGTTGATACTCGCACAGGCGTGTGTGATGATGCTCATCTCTCTTGGTGTAGAGCATCATTTCCCGGCAACCGACGCCAGAATACTTGCAAGGCACTTGGAGAGATTCTACAATCTTCTCCACAGCCAAGTTTCGGATGTGACCGATGGGTCTTGTGCATGTGGGACATCCGCCGCATCCCTTGTTGAGCTTCTCGCAGCATGATGCACACGCTGTGTGCCCGTTCTCGCACTACATCATCATGCATCATCCATCTCCCATGTCAGGATCACAAAATCACCATAAAAACACTCCACCATGCATCATTCACCTCCCATGTCAGGAAAAAAAAAAATCATCAGAAAAACACTTCACCATGCATCATTCACCTCCCATGTCAGTAATACAAAATTACCAGAAAAACACTCCACCATGCATCATCAACCTCCCATGTCAGTAATACAAAATTACCAGAAAAACACTCTACCATGCATCATCAACCTCCCAAGTCATGAAAAAAAAATCACCAGAAAAACACTCCACCATGCATCATCCACCTCCCATGTCAGTAACAAAAAATTACCAGAAAAACACTCCACCATGCATCTTCCGCGTCCATGTGAGGAGCACAAAACCACCAGAAAAAAGTGTTTTGGAGGCAATAATAAATTTCAGACCTAGAGGAATGGGCGTTGAAACAGAATGTGATTGTGTGATTGAACTTGCTACTGACCAATCACAACATTCAAACTTTGAGTGCCCCTTTATCATAATGAACACTGACTTCTGCTACATTGAACACGATATTCAACAAGAGAACTACTTATCTAAAGGTATGTTCTCACTTGGGTTAAAAGTGATGTTAGTGAAGGTCTTATGAACAGAATGAATTGAACTTGCTACTGACCAATCACATCATTTAAACTTTGAGTACTCCAAGCGTTAATTTTATCATATTGAAAATTGAGTTGTACTACATTGAACACGATATGCAACAAGAGAACTATTTATCTCAAGGTATGTTCTCACTTGGTGTTAAGAGTGATGTTAGTAATGATTTTAGGAATGAATTTAGATACTAGATTCATTTTGCTAAGACCACTCCTAAGACCAAGTGCGAACATACTTTTAGTCACCAAAGAGATGACGAACAACATGAGAGATGATGCACAACTTATACAATTCAATTTAATGTAATTAAATATAGTACATGAGTGGGTTCTAGAGTTTGCCACTTTCATCGTTGGAGGTTCTCATTGATGAATAGAACTTGCCATGTGATGCTTCAACTACTCTTTCAATGTTCAAAGTTGCCACCAACTACGGTTAACGGTTTTCACGTTGAAAACTCATTTGTGATTGAAAAATCATTTTCATATTCATGTTTCCAATAGTGAAAACTCATCTTCTTTTAATTAAAAAATCCCTCTGATAAGAAAATTGAGAGAAGATGGGATTCCAAAATACACACCACTTTTGCCTCCTCCCCTCCTATTGCTCTTCCCAATCCAATGTTGGAAGCACTAAATTTTTTGTCCCCCAAACCACCCACTAATGTCATCCTCCAAGTAGAAAAAGCAAGAAACAAGTTTAATGTTGAAGATCTTAGTATCTACTTGGACATACGCATTCATTGTTGCACGCGTTTTGTAGTACAATGCATTACTTTCAACAAAGTCTGAACCCCACTAATGCCATTCCAAGTTGCAGAATGGAACTTAAAACTCCAACATTACTTCGCAAGAATGCACACTTGCAATTCCAACCTAACAGCACCTTATTGCTTGTGTAAATAAGAAAGATATATATTAAAAAGAAAATCTAAGCATACCATCACCTCAACCAAAAGTAAGAAGTGACGAAACAGACTACAAGCATCAAATGGGTACAGGATGGCATGCATTGTAACAACCACAACCAAAAATGTGAATTAGGGTACAAGGTACATTAAGTACGTTGTAAAGACAAGTCAAGGAAAATCTAAGCTTGTTGTTGGAATCGTACTACTTAAAAATTCAACAATTCATAACTCACTCATACAGTATCCAAACAATACATATTTTAAGTGCATTAAAATCACTCATACAGTATCCAAACACTACATATTTTAGTACATTAAAATCCTCTCAAAAACGGGGACATGACCAAAAACAAATTAATCCTTCACCAAAAATGAAAATTAGGGTACAAGGTACATAAAGTATATTGTAAATACAATTCAAGGACAATCTAAGCTTGTTATTGGGATCGTACTAATTCAAACTTCAACAATTCATAACTCATTCAGACAGTATCCAAACACTACATATTTTAATGCATTAAAATCCTCTCAAAAATGGAGACATGATCAAAAAAACTTATAAAAAAACTTCACCAAAAATGAGAATTAGGGCACAAGGTACATTAAAAACATTGTAAATACAAGGATAATCTAAGCTTGTTATTGGAATCGTACTCCTTCAAACTTCAACAATTCATAACTCATTCATACAGTATCCAAACACTACATATTTTAGTGCATTAAAATCCTCTCAAAAACGGAGACAAGACCAAAAAAATTAAAAAAGACCCTTCACCAAAAATGAGAATTAGGGTTCAAGGTACGTTAAATACATTGTAAATAAAATTCAAGGAGAATCTAAGCTTGTTATTGGAATCTTACTCCTTCAAACATCAAAATTTCATAACTCATTCATACAGTATCCAAACACTACATATTTTAGTGCATTAAAATCCTCTCAAAAATGGGAACATGACCAAAAAAAATTTAAAAATCTTCACCAAAAATGAGAATTAGGGTACAAGGTACATTAAATACATTGTACATACAATTCAAGGATAATCTAAGCTTGTTATTGAAATTTTACTCCTTCAAACATCAAAATTTCATAACTCATTCATACAGTATCCAAACACGACATATTTTAGTGCATTAAAATCCTCTCAAAAAAAAGGACCATGACCCCAAAAAAAATTTGAAAAAATCCTTCACAATGATGGAAGCCACAAGAGGATTAGGGTAAGTGAGTGAGTACCTGGAACACAGGCGGAGAGAAGGTCTCAGAGCAAATGGGGCATTCCAGAGTGTCCGGGTCCAATTTGAAAGTCTCCCGGCGCACATGCTTGGAGTCTTGAGCAGCCTCGGGCCCCGGTGGCGTGGAAGTGGCAGCAGCTGCCGAAGACGATGAATCTCGCTCCCTCTTTCCGGGTGCAAAAGGACGCACCAGTTTCTTGTCTGGAGGGCGCACAAGCTTCTTGGCAGGGAACATAGTCGTCACTTCTTCTTACTGAAAGCGAGAATAAGAAGAAGAAGAATCATACAGTAAGTTATGCGAGAAGCTGAAGAGCAATTAAGAGCGACGAAACGCAACCTCATGAGATCAGAGTGAGTGAGTTCCAGTTGCCAGTGTGAAGTCGGCGACCGGCAGGATCCCATTGATGGCAAGTGTAAGAGCATCCCACCCTACCAGTGAATGAATCTCAGTTGACTCTAAACATTGGATGAAAAGTGCAGCCAACTTCCATCCCCGTTCCTATATCCCCGGTGGTCTTGAATGCGAGACCCCTGCGAGACACTGTTCATGGCCCCCCCCTTTCTGAAATTTCCATTTTGGGCACCAAGACCCCTTTTTTTGGCAATTTTTTTTGCAAATTTAGGGCCTACGGCCGCAAATTACCCTAGAGGCACCTACTTGGGAATAAAAAACCATTGGAGGAGGGGGTTGTTTTTTAAGGTAGGCCCTGACAAGGACAAAAATAGGGGGCACTTTTGTCCCCATTCATTCAAGACCACCGGGGATTTAGTGACTTCAAACTTCCATGGGTTTGATGCCGCCATGGAAGTAGGCAAGTGAAGGGGAAAAGTGGTATTGTAATTTGTCTTAACCCCTAACGGTCCTCACCTCTTTTGTAAAAGTCAAAGTACTATAATTTGCATACTTGAAATATCACATTGTATGATTTATAATTTTTCATAGATAGTCATTAACATTATGAAGGTATGGCAAAATTTTCAACATGATTCGAAGATATTTTGAATATTTACAAATTTTATTATGTAAACAAGGGAAAAATTCAAAATAAATGTATTTTTGTCAAATTTAATATCAAAATTTATATTTAAGGTAGATAAAAGTTATATTTACAAGGAGTAAAAAACTGAAAGTGAAGAAATTAAAAGAAACCAATGATAGGAGCATCTTTAGAAATCCCTTTGTATTTTGGACACTCAAAATTCAAATTTCTTGACGGTGGAAAATCTTCAAATAAAGTCTATTCTCCAATCCCAACGGTCAAAAGATGTATCATAACTTAACTTAAACATCTAATGAAAACACCAACTACAATAAAGTTAAAACACTTGATTTTTGGGGCGTTTGACCAAAAAACAAGCATAATATAGTTGATTAGTCCTTTAGGGGTTAACCCCTAATTGTCTCACGGGGATAGTAAGGTCGAGCCACCCATTACCAACCAGGACCCCATCTGCACCATGTAGGGTACATAGAAATAGTCGTGGGCTGGACGCATTTCCGATCATTTCCGATTTTTCTGGATAGTTATAAACATGCACAGGTGGTTCACTCTTAGTGGTTCTTGCAGATTTGTGTTAAAAAAATTATGACTTTCTTTGTCGACAATTATATGTACCAGGATGATTAGAAACTACTCCTACAGTGAGCGGTTATGTAGCACTCTATAGATTGGTTATGGGTTACGAGCAACTTTTCACTTCAAATAATTATAACTATTTGAATAGTAGGAATAAAATCACGGAACTTTTTGCATTCAACAAGAACCTTATGTTTGCACACATGAAAAATCCTAAAAAAATTATATACCTTAATATCATATGCTAAAATCCTTAAGTGATTAGTTATGGGTGGCTCGACCTTATATACGATGTTGTATGATTGGAATTTGCTATCAACAAAAAAATCTAAATTGGGATCTCAATAACTCACTAGAACCGCATTGATCTACATTCTAGCTTCTTTTTTGAACTGAAACCGATTAAAAGTGTGGATCCATTCCAAATACAACCAAAATACATTGTATTCTATTGGTCACAAAGGCACATTCAAGACGTTTAGGGGTTAAGGTAAGTATAGTCAAGTACAAGTTGCTTACAAATTTTTGACTCCTCTCTCATAAAAACAGAGTCCCGTGGTGTCCCTTCCCTAAATTGTAATGCGCTCCATTTAGCACCCATTGACCTACTACGGTAATTGAAAGGGACGTTTGTACTCTAATTCTCTACTGGTTTTAACGTTGAATCATTTTTGCACCTCTTATAGATCTTCAAAGTTCCTACATACTACATACAATTTCACGCTTGAAAAAATTTGTAAGCATGTAGTACCCTATTGTATAGTGACAAACAAAACCAAGTATTGATTTGAAACTTTTCATTCAAACAACCATACCATGAGCATCAATGGGCAAAGTCCAAAAGTGAATATGCAAAAGTTGTAATTTGCAATAGATAGATAGAAACTCTGGCCTCTTTCAAAGTCGGCGTGAATAAAGTGTCTATTCGTAGTGTTAATAACCCATGCCCAGCGGACAAAAGGCCATTCGAACAGAACTACTATCCTCTGTCAAGAATAGACACTTTAGCGGTCATTAACCAACAAAAGTAACCATAAGTTGTTGGTTGGATAGTTGTTTGAATATAAGTTGGTTCTTTGTATGATGTGAGATTACCAAGTCATGAGTTCTGTCGGTTGGTTGGTGAAGGGCTATGTATTTAGTTTGCAACATATAACATATTACTATGAAAGTTTGAAGAAAAACTCAATTGTGATTTGAAAGAAAATGAATTTCAAAATCAACCATGTCTAAAACTCAATTTTGTGTGCTAAAATCCCATAACTATTTAAATTTTGTCAATTTTTTCTTAGAGCTTCAAAAAAACTTTTTGTGCCTTGGCATATTGGTATACGT